>LR990650.1:10864523-13264523 GCA_905147715.2 Xestia xanthographa | reverse complement strand
TCATGGGAGTCTTCAACGCGAAACCGATTCGAGTGCCTAGCAAGCTCAGTGGACGAATACAACGATGGGTTCGTGGAAACTGTCCATACGACCGGGTCTAAGTTATTTAAGGCACGTCGTACAGATCAGAACAAGAGACTCTCCGATCACACTCTCAAGCTCATGAAGGAGCGGCGTGAAATGATCCTGCAGACTTCAGATGAGGCGTGTAAATATCGGCAGTTCAATAGACAGATTTCTAAATCCTTGAAGAGCGACCTCCGCTGCTTTAATACAGAGCGTATTAAAGACGCGATTGAGCGGAATAAAGGCTCCAAGGTATTTGCAAGAGATCTGGCTATTGGGCAGAGCCAGCTCACGAAACTGAAGACCGACGATGTTAGGATCTTATCCACCAAACCGGAGCTTCCCAGGGAGATCGAGAGCTTCTATGGACAGTTGTACACGTCAACCAGTAAACCCGTCGTAGATCTAGCAAACGACCCAAGAGCTAGACTGACCCGACACTATACCGAAGACATCCCGGACGTCAGCCTGTACGAGATTAGGATGGCTCTGAAGCAGCACAAAAACAACAAGGCACTAGGTGATGACGGAATTACGGCCAAATTCCTGAAGGCGGTTGGAAACCAAACGAAAAAGTTATTTTGAATTAAAGGAAATATTTCGGCTATTTTTTTCAAATAAAAAAAAAATTCATAATATGTATCCAACCATGTCATTTGGGACATAATTATGATGTATGGGTGCTAGCTAATGACCTCCCAAACCCCTGGAAAAATTGTGTCGGTCCATAAGCCAAACAACCTGTATGGTGCATTTCCTACGTCGTCAAACCCTGGCTGGAGGCCTTACATTCAAAACACCCACAGAATAGTCTGTTTAAGCAGAAGCTTGGCAGGTTGACCTGCAAGATGCCATTCTTCTTCTCCTTCTTTGCGTGTATTGACACGCAAAGAAGGAGAAGAAGAATGGCATCTCAACAACCATCATAATTTATGGTTTATTTTTTTTATTTTTAGTTATGGCATCTTAATTTGAGTCTATTGAGACTCAAATTATATCCAACCAGTATGTTGCCACCTGCACGGCTCTGTCGTTGGCTTCGTTTAAATCCTGGAAGGTGCAGGTGGCTGCGCAGGATGGGCAAGAAAGGAGGTGGGGCATATCCTGCAGAGGGGCTCCACACTGACATTGTCTTTGGGACGGGTCGATGATACCCAATTTGGCCAGATTACTTCTACAGCAGACTACGCAAGAGATGGGCGGACGACATCATTGTTATTTCTAAAATGAAAAGTAGCTGATCCGAGTTGAATGGAGTTGGCCCAAAACAGAGAAAATAGGCACGCGATGATAGCTATTTATTCACCAAGGGGAGTAAGGCACAGATTACTAATCGAGTGTGCATTTGAGGCCCGACGCGAAGCGGAGGGCCGTGAACCACACGAGTTTAGTAATCTGTACTTACCCTCGAGTGATATATACTGCTTTATACTACACTTGCAAGAAAAGAAAAGAAAAGCAAAGAAAAGAAAATAAAAGAAAAGAAAAGAAAAGAAAAGAAAAGAAAAGAAAAGAAAAGAAAAGAAAAAAAAAGAAAAGAAAAGAAAAGAAAAGAAAAGAAAAGAAAAGAAAAGATAAAAAAACGTGTTGCGCCGACCCCAAGTAACATAGGATAAAGGCAGGAAGATGATGATGACGTCATCAAGACTTAAAAAAAAACAAAAACAAAACGCGTTAGTAATGCATTACTACCCTGATTTTCAGGGCAGTAATGAAATTCCATACAACATAACTGCCTAGATTTTTAGGAAGGTTTAATGAACAACTTTCAAGCCTATTAGTGGGGTAGTATTGGTACACTTACTAAGCAAGTGTAGTATAAAATATAAAACTATTAATTTGTAAAAACAATTGTAAAGAAAATTAAGGAATAAATAAGCTCTAATAATATAATATTATTATACTAGCTTCATATATAGATAGCTTCATATCTATTCTTCTACAGCGGCCAACCTAGGTCCGCAAATGGTTAAGAGATTTCCAGATTGGCCACTGCAGTTCCTGTCCAGGGGGAAGATGTTGTGTTGTATTTATGAAGTGAGGAGGGGTGAGAAGCCAATCAAAAAAATACGACGTCCAACAACTGAAGTTTGAAAAAGAGTAGCAGCGTTCATCATCAAGGCCTGGTGGCAATAGGGCCTCGCCATGGGCCCTAAACATAACTGGCGAAATGCGGGTTTACTAATATTAGAAACACCTCTGCTTAACCCTTCGGGATTACAAGTCGTGATGTTATGTACTTATGTCATCATCATCATCATCATTTTAGCCGAAATACGCCCACTGCTGAACATAGGCCTCCCCCAAGTGTCGCCACATTGACCGGTCCCGTGCGACTCGCATCCAGTGGATTCCCGCAACCTTCACTACGTCATCGGTCCATCTAGTGGGAGGCCTTCCAACGCAAGGTCTTCCGGTTCGCGGTCGCCACTCCAGAACTTTTCGGCCCCATCGGCCATCCGTTCCGTTCTGCGAGCAATGTGCCCTGCCCACTGCCACTTAAGTTTTGCAATTCTTCGGGCTACGTCGGTAACCTTGGTTCTCTTGCGGATGTCTTCATTTCTGATTCGATCGCGCAAGGAAACTCCGAGCATAGCCCTCTCCATTGTCCTTTGAGTGACTTTAAGCCTTCTGATGAGGCCTATTGTGAGCGATCACGTTACCGTACCGTCCGTACCGTCGCACGTATGTATAGAAAGATTAATAAGCTTAACTGAATAGTCTAAACAAACTCCGTGTTATCTGATCAAGCCAACACCAACGCAAAAGTCAGTTATAGACGATTATTTACTTAAAGATTTCGTATTTAAGCGTCTCATCATATAGACACCCACTTTATATAACAGCTAACGAGATCAACATTAATAAATAATAATTCATATCAGTTACGGATTGAAGTTTCGGTATTCAATTAATAGCTACAGAAATAAACATCAATACACATCAGATCGAGTTTGTATCCTCATAATACCCGACTGCGGCGAAGCCCAAAAGGAGGGTTATGTGTGTTGCCCTGTATGTATGTTTGTATGTATGTATGTATGTCCGTTTCTTTGTTCCCTCGTAACTCATCAACGGATGCAGGGATTTGGATAGAGTAAATGTCGTTTAATTTGTCTTGATGGCGCGAGTGTCACTGGCTACATTACAATAATAAAAAAAAACAATTAAATATCGTGGATTCGGGGTGCCATATTGTGGAGTTCGATTTTTTTTTTCTTCTAATACCATCGAGTGGGAATCAAAATGAAGGATTTTAAAAGGTGATTACAAAAATATATGCAACTTATATGTTTCAATGTAATTTGAAATGACAAATCCATATAATTATAAAATGGTAAACTGACCGACTGACTTGGTGATAACGCACAGCCCAAACCGCTGGGTCTACTGATTCGTAGGTTCCTTATGTGGTCTAGGAGTGTACTAACTAAGGTGTTACCCCCTAAGGGGGTGAAACGGCCGTCGCCAGGTCCGGAGGGTGCCCTGCCGATCAGGTCAGGGCAGGCGCCCTTCGCCCGGACTCCACGGGTATGCATACCGTTACGGTATGCTGCCGTAGCATTATAGCATAGCGTATGCATAGCGTATTTTAATTACTAATATTACCTACATAGCGTTGTTACATTTTCATCCCGTTTTGCATTCACCGATCGCGATGGCTCAAGAGACTTTTACGGTCGATGATATTTTTTGCACAAACAATACGACAATTTTCCTCTCGTTTAAATTCGAGGGACAAAAAGTACTTACTATTTGTTATGTTTCTTTAAAAGGTCTTCTTCGTCCTTTTGTTTTCAATCTCCAAGTTTTAAGATAAAATAAAAAGTTCTCATGAATACTCAATGTCATTTATAGGAAACATTTTATTTCTCGTCTTTCCAATTCGAAGAAGAAATAAATCATTTAACAACACTAATTTGTTTTTTAAAGCAAATGGATTTGGGATTCGATAAGAGATAAGTGTAAAGTTATTCAGTTATCGTGGTACTAAAATATTATGGCAAACAAGTACTTATGGGGCCGGCGGAGCGTGCGTAGTAAAGTAAACGTAATACCAAAATAATTTGTAGAGTGTGTCTTTATTCCGATTGGAATACAGAATATCTGGTTCCCAAATATACAATTTTGAATGGACACTGATTTAAACTAGAGGTATGAGAAATATATTTTTTCTATAGAAATTTTAAATTCCTCATAACTCGTCTTTATGCCATTGTCCTTTCAAAATATATATTTTGGAACATAGATTGGATTACAGAATTGTAATTCAATCGAAATAAATATACACTAACTTATTTTTAGGGTTCCGTAGTCAACTAGGAACCCTTATAGTTTCGCCATGTCTGTCCGTCCGTCCGTCTGTCCGTCCTCGCTTAATCTCTGTGACCGTTAGCACTAGAAAGCTGAAATTTGGTACCAATATGTATATCAATCACGCCGACAAAGTGGTAAAATAAAAATTGGAAAAAAATGTTTTATTAGGGTAGCCCCCCTATATGTAAAGTGGGAAGTGATTTTTTTTTTTAATTTCAACCCTTACGTGTGATATATTGTTGGAAAGGTATTTAAAAATGAATAGGGGTTTTCTAAAATCATTTTTTGATAATGTCAATAATTTCGGAAATAATCGCTCCAAAAGTAAAAAACAATGTGTCCCCCCCCTCTAACTTTTGAACCATAAGTTTAGAAAATATGAAAAAAATCTGAAAAGTAGAACTTTATTAGGACTTTCTAGGAAAATCATTTTGAACTTGATGGAAACAACAGTTTTTGTACAAAAAAGACAAAAAATTGTACAAAATAATTTCTGGACTAAGTTTGTACTATATTCGTATATGCAAGCATTTTTACATAATGGATACCCACCTTTAAACTCATAAGTGGGAACACTTATTGTGACGGACGGGAAACTACGGAACCCTACACTGAGCGTGGCCCGACACGCTCTTGGCCGGTTTTTTTTTAAATTTATTTTTGTTTCAGATAGGAAATCATCAGATGGGGAATCCTCCTGCTCCTGGGCGGAACAGGAGGGAGTGTCAGACTTTTACTGACTAAAACTCATCTATGTTCCTTCATCGCCCTTTGTGTTCCGGGGCCACGGTATCTCTTTCGAACAGTCCCGCAGACCCCCAGCAGGAAATACACACTACCTTATGAATATGTTTGATTTACAAATTATTTTGGTATTACGTTTGTATGAACAACGCATGCTCCGCCGGCCCCTTAAGTGTTCCTAGAAATTTTAATACGTCACGCGTCGTCGCTCGCGCGTAGGGCTTGGGTCGTGCTAGCACGGGAAACCACAGACTAAAAGGAATGGAGTGCTAACAGAAAAAAACACGCAATATTTAATAATACACGTAAATGCGAATCAAGTACGTTTCATCATCTTACTGCCCTTGTCCCATGTAACAGGGGGGGGGGGGGGGGGGGGTTTCATTTATTGTCCTGTGTCATTCGTATGAAATATTATACATATGTATGTATGTATTACCTATCTGAAATTTTGATCTCATACTACAATCATAATTTAGATTCTAATTATGATTGTAGTAAACATGAAGCTCGCTTTCAAAGTTCAACAAAAAGTTCAATTATGTCAATCAAATATATCGCTCGGTGATTCATAGATGATCTTCTATAATGCTCGGTGAGAAACCAATGTAGACTGTGGTTTGTCACCAAAGTTCTCATGATCTTATATCGCTCTTTGGTGAAAGTGAATCATTCAAAAATTCGGTTAATCATTATCCCACGGGAACATACCGCCGAGATAAAAAGTATCCTATGTCCTAAACTCCTAACCCAGGTCATGGCCTGCCTGTATGCCAAGAAACACCAAAATCCGTGCTATTGTTAAGGGGTAAAAAGTTACCTAACAGATAGTCAGACAGATTGACTTGCGCTTTTACAACATTAGTATTTATGTTGGCTGCTACCATTTCCACACACATTACCACTCCATTTCGTTCTTACTCCGTGTTTGTCAACATACGGAACCGCACATAACAGGATGTTATGTAGTAAAGTGTTATAGTTTACAAAGTCGAAGGTCGTCTTAATATAGGTACTGTATCCCCCGGATATGGCTGTTGTTAGGACACCCACGTTCATGTACACTGACAAGCTTTACTATAGTCTCCACCAGAGAAGTAAGAATTAAAGGTCATTGCTGTTTCCGTAATTTATCTGCCTAGTTACCCCGAAAATACATTATGAATCGATTTTTATTACTAAATAAATTCAAGGATCACGATAAAGGTCGTTTCGGGACAAGTTTCTGTTATTATTTATGTTTTCGGAATTATGTATTTGAATAAATGTATGCGGGTTAATGACCGATGGCGGAGAATTTAAGCACCTTTGAACCGTTGAAGGAAGGAATTAGCTGGAAGCGGGCTGGAAGATAATTATTACATAGAGATCAAGTAACACGTAGTTCAGGTCGTATTAAGTTGTAATTTCACTTATTATTATTACTATAGATTTTGTCCGTGGTTTCGCCCGTTAAGGTGTGACAAAGGAACAAATACACTACGGTGTCTTTGTTTTTCTTTGTTTAAAACCCGTTACCCTATACACTGAACCTGGTCCGTAGGCATGTGGGACCAGTTGATGAAAGACTCAATGCGAAATATGTTTGGTTGACCGTACTTTCCCAAGACATAAATTTGTTTTGTTTTCTTGTGGTCCCAAAATACCACTCAAAAATATTTAGGGGGAATCCGGGACCGTGGTCCTGGTCCCGAAAGCCCCCCGACCCGAAAATAGATTTTCAGCAGGTATAACGAATGGATTTGCTAAATCTGGGGGATTTTAATTCATTATGTATATGTGGCGTCTCCCCGTAGACCATGGCTTACCTATCATCATATCCCGCATGCCCTGTACACATAAAGACCCATGAACACCTAATGTCTGTATCAGCGAAAGGTATTTGCGTACTGGACAAACAAAAAATATAACTAATCTTCAAAAAGAATCATCCAGTTACTGACGAACAACCCTTGGTAAGTAAAACAGATGAGTAACAGCAATATTTAAAAAACGCACACGAAAATCGTCGGAAATAAATTATAAATGAAGAACGCCAAATGAGGCGTGAAATATTCCATTTTCACAAAACTAGTTTCATAAATCATTGAAAAGCTGTGTGTGCTCTGTGGAGTGGCTGTGAACAATTTTGCTACCGGAACTTGGTTGAACTCATGGCACAATGGCGTGGCCGGAAACTGAACGACCGCAAAGCCCAAAACGGTTTACGGGAGTTCGCTTTTTGAATTTTCCTGGGGTGGCTATTTTATCTTGCTTTGATTGTTATAACATTTTATTCATAAGGCGACTACAGGAGCCAAATTAGCAACTCTATTTGTGGTGGTTCAAACTTCGTTTGAAATACTGTTAGAATAAAGTTCTAATCAGCTTGCACTACAAAGTGGTTGTTACGTCAGTCACTACGGGCCAAAGTGTTTTTTGGCGATTTACAAAAAATCTATTGATTGGACTAAAAAAACAAAACACTATGAAGCTAATATGTTGCTAGTAGAATTATTTGCCAAAAAATCAGAATGATCGCATGTATTTTAGTATAGTTTTTACTTGTTAAAAGATTTTTTTTTAGAGATAAGTTCGTGATTTTTTTGACGCAGTAAAATTTGTTGTATTATGTTCTCAAAACACTATCGCACTAGCATATATCCTGAAGAATATCATATATTTTTCTGGTTTTGTTTATTGCAGTGAATCATAATATTATAAAACTCGCGTTTAGCTCCTGTACCGGGGTTAACACATACATGTACTATGGGGGTCTTTTCCGCCTGACCAGTTTAATTTTTTTTCGCTTAAATTATGCGGAGGCGCCGAGCCACGCCCCTTAAAGTTTGGGCCTATTAGGAAAGCGTCAACTTTGGCGCGCAAAATAACAATAACTGTAGCTTGCACTACAAAGCGGTTGTTACGTCAGTCACTGCGGCCGAATAGTGCGAAATGAGTGGTTTTTTGCGATTTACAAAAAATATTTTGATTGGACTCAAAAAATAAAACACATAAGACCTGCTTTATAGTTATTTCAGTTAGTATGCAAAGTTTCATGATCTAATTTGAAGTACTTTTTGAATACCAGTTCGATTTGGAGGTAACTTTGGTTTTTTTTTCTATAGAGAAATGTTTATGTAATCGTGTTTTCGTTACACATACTACTTAGCATTAATCCTCAACTTTACCATATATTTATTTGAAAATTAATGCTGCAGTATTTTAGGCGTAACGGAGGATCATGCTAAGCCATTTGAGAAGTATAGGCCCCTAAGTTAGAAGAATTAACTCGAACAGTTGCATTATTTAGATTATATACCGCCGCATAAAGCGGACCTAAGAGTTAAAGTACCAGACTTTAAGGCTGCATGTCCACTGAAGCGAAGCGAGGCAGCGGAGCGGAGAAATATTAACCAGTAGGATTGCATACTGGAGCGGAGCTGAGATTCTATGCGAGCCTATTGGTTAATATTTCACCGTTTCTCCGCTCCGCAACCTAGCTCCGCTTCAATGGACAGGCAGCCTAATCTAGCACTTGTCACCAAGAGTCCCAAAAGAATTAGAAGGCGACGATGACAGGTTATTAACTTTTATAAGATTTTTTATATCAACTTTATGAATCTAATATCGTCCTGCGACCATCTAAACGCAAAACCACAAAGGGACATGATGACAATAAATAAATAAATAAAATAAATATTGCTGGACATTACACACAGCGCCACCTAGTGCCACACTAAGCAACGATGCTTGTGTCGTGGACACCAGATAGTTGATATACTACATAGATACTTTTTGTTTGTAAATACATACTTATTATACATATAAACATCCATGACTCGGACACAAATGGCCATGCTCATCACACAAACATTTGCTCCGACCGGGATTCGAACCCGGGACCCTAAGAACGTAAGGCAGCCACACTACCGCTGCGCCATTCGGGTCGTCAATACCTGAAGCAGGTGACAATATCTGAAGCAGGATTCTGATATTATGTAAAAACATCTACATTAAAGTAAAAAATAATGTTGATTTGTAGACGCGTTACTTGACAACGGCTGGACAGATAATACTTGCTTTACTTTACTTGCTTGGCTTGTTGTAATGTTTATAGGAACACAAGGTTTTTTTTAAAAGTTTTTCGGATACTTAAATGGAAAATTCAGGATAAAGTGAAATTACATTTATTTTTTGGTCAGGACAACGCAATGTTCAACATGCCAGGTAGTTTTTAAATATTAATGTTCAAATTTTTGATTATGGAATGCATTTCTATTCTGTGGAAATCTCCAAATTTTAATAGTAGTTGTTAGTAATTATGCTGTCGGATCGTAGCGATATAATGATATTTGCGTGATAGCTGAAACAGACAACTACCAGCCCTCTTACTGTTGATTTAATCCTGGCAGAAGCAAGCCAAAAGCATCCTTATTACAATGACAATAACGATCACTGTAATTTTAACAGCCATGTGAAATCAGTGGAAAGGTCTAGACACGTTCTCTGAAACACTTCTTTGATACAACCTGACTGTTTATTTAGCAGAAATCGGAATTGATCAGTTATGATTCATGCCTGCAATTTTGGGCAAGTGATCGCGATAGTTGGTCTCCATTTTTCAAAAGATTAGAACAGGTTAGAGCTAGAACTGCTGTTTGCTTTTAATAGCTTCACTTGTATATAAAAAAATCTTAGAATTTAAATTAGACCCACTTCCCGGTTTCCGGTTGATCTCAAATTTTGCATGAGTACAAGTTAAGTTTGGATGACAATGCATGATTCGCTAAGTGAGGTCATTCTCAATCCAATATGGCGGACTCCGAAAGATGGCGGACTTCTTATTTTTTATGCATTCCCATGATATGGGTATCAAATGACAGGGTTTGCTGAGAAGAACACGAGAAATAACACGACGTCTCTCTAAAGAGTGTTTGTTAGTTCTTTTTTCACTATAGAGAGTCTGATGTCAAGGATTACCTATGTACTAGATTCATAGTAACAGTTTGCGCGTCGCTCCTTACACCCGCGTATAAACAGGTGTCAATATCACCTACATATGTTCCTAATTAGCTAATTGTTCCTAAGCACATTCCCAATTAGCTGTCAGTTGCATCACAATTCCGTGTGGTGGTCCGTCCGTGTGGTGTCGGTCGTCCGTGTGGTGTCGGTCGTAAATAATAGCACCATCCCATATCTTTCCGTGGGTGTCGTAAGAGGCGACTAAGGGATTACCAGAGAATGGGCAGCAGTGTTCTCTGTGTCTTTTTAAAGAACTGTACTGCGATCGCCAACCCGCCTGCCAAGCGTGGCGATTATGGCAAAACCCCCCAAAATGAATACCGCATTACGAAAATGGCCCGGCAGCCCGTCTACCCTCGACTACGGCAGCGGTCGAGGTTACGGCGTGGCAAGGGGTGCGAAGAATCCCCGGATGGGATCCGGCTGCCAATACCAACAACTGGACCTGGCAACGTGTAACGCACGCACACTCCGGACCAACGAGAACATAGCGGAACTCGAAGAGGAATTGAGCAGGCTGCGATGGAGTATTGTGGGATCATCTGAAGTCCGAAGAGAGGGGGAGGACACGATAATCCTGAAATCCGGCAACCTGCTCTATTTCTGTGAGGGTGACCGGCAATCCCAGGGTGGTGTTGGGTTTATCGTTCACAAGTCCCTTGTGAACAATGTGGTGAAGATCGAGAGTGTGTCGACCAGGGTGGCGTACCTTATACTCAGAATATCCTCAAGATATTCGCTGAAGGTCATACCGGTCTACGCCCCACCCTCGGCACACCCCGACGACGAAGTGGAGACCGTGTATGAGGATATTTCTAAAGCCATGCATGGTTCCAAAACACACTTCACCGTTTTCATGGGAGTCTTCAACGCGAAACCGATTCGAGTGCCTAGCAAGCTCAGTGGACGAATACAACGATGGGTTCGTGGAAACTGTCCATACGACCGGGTCTAAGTTATTTAAGGCACGTCGTACAGATCAGAACAAGAGACTCTCCGATCACACTCTCAAGCTCATGAAGGAGCGGCGTGAAATGATCCTGCAGACTTCAGATGAGGCGTGTAAATATCGGCAGTTCAATAGACAGATTTCTAAATCCTTGAAGAGCGACCTCCGCTGCTTTAATACAGAGCGTATTAAAGACGCGATTGAGCGGAATAAAGGCTCCAAGGTATTTGCAAGAGATCTGGCTATTGGGCAGAGCCAGCTCACGAAACTGAAGACCGACGATGTTAGGATCTTATCCACCAAACCGGAGCTTCCCAGGGAGATCGAGAGCTTCTATGGACAGTTGTACACGTCAACCAGTAAACCCGTCGTAGATCTAGCAAACGACCCAAGAGCTAGACTGACCCGACACTATACCGAAGACATCCCGGACGTCAGCCTGTACGAGATTAGGATGGCTCTGAAGCAGCACAAAAACAACAAGGCACTAGGTGATGACGGAATTACGGCCAAATTCCTGAAGGCGGTTGGAAACCAAACGAAAAAGTTATTTTGAATTAAAGGAAATATTTCGGCTATTTTTTTCAAATAAAAAATAAAATCATAATATGTATCCAACCATGTCATTTGGGACATAATTATGATGTATGGGTGCTAGCTAATGACCTCCCAAACCCCTGGAAAAATTGTGTCGGTCCATAAGCCAAACAACCTGTATGGTGCATTTCCTACGTCGTCAAACCCTGGCTGGAGGCCTTACATTCAAAACACCCACAGAATAGTCTGTTTAAGCAGAAGCTTGGCAGGTTGACCTGCAAGATGCCATTCTTCTTCTCCTTCTTTGCGTGTATTGACACGCAAAGAAGGAGAAGAAGAATGGCATCTCAACAACCATCATAATTTATGGTTTATTTTTTTTATTTTTATTTATGGCATCTTAATTTGAGTCTATTGAGACTCAAATTATATCCAACCAGTATGTTGCCACCTGCACGGCTCTGTCGTTGGCTTCGTTTAAATCCTGGAAGGTGCAGGTGGCTGCGCAGGATGGGCAAGAAAGGAGGTGGGGCATATCCTGCAGAGGGGCTCCACACTGACATTGTCTTTGGGACGGGTCGATGATACCCAATTTGGCCAGATTACTTCTACAGCAGACTACGCAAGAGATGGGCGGACGACATCATTGTTATTTCTAAAATGAAAAGTAGCTGATCCGAGTTGAATGGAGTTGGCCCAAAACAGAGAAAATAGGCACGCGATGATAGCTATTTATTCACCAAGGGGAGTAAGGCACAGATTACTAATCGAGTGTGCATTTGAGGCCCGACGCGAAGCGGAGGGCCGTGAACCACACGAGTTTAGTAATCTGTACTTACCCTCGAGTGATATATACTGATTTATACTACACTTGCAAGAAAAGAAAAGAAAAGCAAAGAAAAGAAAATAAAAGAAAAGAAAAGAAAAGAAAAGAAAAGAAAAGAAAAGAAAAAAAAAGAAAAGAAAAGAAAAGAAAAGAAAAGATAAAAAAACGTGTTGCGCCGACCCCAAGTAACATAGGATAAAGGCAGGAAGATGATGATGACGTCATCAAGACTTAAAAAAAAACAAAAACAAAACGCGTTAGTAATGCATTACTACCCTGATTTTCAGGGCAGTAATGAAATTCCATACAACATAACTGCCTAGATTTTTAGGAAGGTTTAATGAACAACTTTCAAGCCTATTAGTGGGGTAGTATTGGTACACTTACTAAGCAAGTGTAGTATAAAATATAAAACTATTAATTTGTAAAAACAATTGTAAAGAAAATTAAGGAATAAATAAGCTCTAATAATATAATATTATTATACTAGCTTCATATATAGATAGCTTCATATCTATTCTTCTACAGCGGCCAACCTAGGTCCGCAAATGGTTAAGAGATTTCCAGATTGGCCACTGCAGTTCCTGTCCAGGGGGAAGATGTTGTGTTGTATTTATGAAGTGAGGAGGGGTGAGACCGAGACTGGGTCTCGAGGTGGCATTGCACAAGTCCGAGGCCATGTGCTTTCATGGGCCTCGGAATGCGCCACCTCCGGGATCCTTACTCACGGTAGGAGGGGTATCCATCGGTGTCGAGTCGACTTTGAAGTACCTAGGACTCGTCCTCGACAGCCGGTGGAACTTCGTGGAGCACTTCCGACGTTTGGCCCCCAAACTGGAACGGACTGGGGCTGCCTTCAGGCGGCTCCTGCCCAACCTGGGGGGGCCGAACGCCTCCTGCCGGAGGCTCTACGCGGGAGTCGTGCGGTCCATGGCCCTTTACGGGGCCCCGGTGTGGGCGCGTTCTTTGAAGCGGCGTGCCGCCCACTACCTGAACGCGCCCCAAAAGGTGGTAGCCGTAAGGCTGGCCCGGGCGTACCGCACAATCTCCCGCGAGGCAGCGAGCCTCCTTGCCGGATTGCCGCCATGGGATCTGGAGGCAATAGTCCTCGCGCGCCTACATGAATGGCGCGCGGAGGCGCTACGCCGGGGGGAAACTCCGCTACCGCGGCAAATTGTCGCTCAGCGGACAGACTTCCGGCGGGATCTCATGGCGACATGGAGAGAGCGACTGTCGCAACCCCGTGCAGGGCACGCCACGATAGTGGCGATAAGTCCCCTCTTTGAGGAGTGGCTTGAGCGACGCCACGGCGTCCTCACCTTCCGCCTGACGCAGGTCCTCACCGGGCACGGTGTGTTCGGGAGGTTCCTGCACCGAATCGGGCGGGAGGAAACGTCCGGGTGCTTCCACTGTGAGGATCGACCGGAGGACACGGTGCAGCACACGGTGGAGGTGTGCCCCGCGTGGGCAGAGCACCGCCGTGTCCTCGAAGCGGCGATTGGCGGCGGCGACCTCTCGCGTCCGGCCCTGGTGCAAGCCATGGTCCGGAGCGAGACGGAATGGGACGCCGTCACCTCCTTCTGCGAAGCAGTAATGCTAGAGAAGGAGGTGGCGGAACGTGAGAGGGAGCGAACCTCTCAACGTCCCGGCCGCCGCGGGAGACGCCCCGGGCGTCGGGGGCCACCACCACGTGGCCCCCGGCCACCGTAGGCGCGGGCCTGTAGACGGTGAGCTATGGGCTAGCTCGCCGTCCGTCCGTCTCATGACGACAGGCCGTGTCGACGGCGCGTTCGTGTTCCACGCGCGCCTCAAAGAGAGTCAGCAAAAAGGAAGGGGTCCGCAAGGACCGATGCCTGCCGGGGTTGCGGGACTATTCGAAAGAGATACCGTGGCCCCGGAACACAAAGGGCGATGAAGGAACATGGATGGGTTTTAGTCAGTAAAAGTCTGACACTCCCTCCTGCTCCGACCAGAGCGGGAAGAGTTATTTGATGATTTCCCATCCGAAAAAAACTAATTTTGTTAAATGTGGGAAATCATCAAATAACCCCTCCCGCTCTGGGCGGAGCAGGAGGGGTTATTTGATGATTTCCCATCCGAAAAAAAAAAAAAAAAAAAAAAAAAAAAAAAGGGGGTGAAACGGGAGTCGGAAGTTTGTATGGGGAAACAAAATTAGACTGTTTCGTTCGAAACTTTACAGGAACACTCCTATTGATAAATGAGTTGTTAACATTATTTTGTGTTTTAGGTTTTTTCAGAATTCAACCCTAAAGGGGAAATGGGGCGACAAAGTCTGAAAATCAACACGGTTATTGTTTGTATGGTGTATTGGATCGGGTGTATTACAAAAACAACGATTTTAAGATTTAATGTGGCGGACCTGAAATACTATAATCCCCTGTAACGTTGGGGTGCGATGGGGTTGAAATGTCTAAAAATCAATATGTGTGTCGATTTCGAGATTATCAGGGGTGCTGATTACGAATATGGCATTTATTTTGAGATCCAAAATATGGCGGATTCGACGTTAATACAGGGTTATTGTTGATTTATTGTGATAACGATGATGATGGTTGTGATAACGATGATGATGATTGTGATAATGATGATGATGATGATGATGATTGTGATAAAGATGATAATGATTGTGATAACGATGATGGTGATTGTGATGACGATGATGGTGATTGTGAAAGTGATTGTGATTGTGATGGTGATTGTGATAGTGATGGTGATGGTGATTGTGATGGTGATTGGGATAGTGACTGTGGTAGTGATTGTGATAGTGATGGTGATAGTAATTGTGATAGTGACAGTGATAATGATGGTGATTGTGATGGTGAATGTGACAGTGATGGTGATTGTGATGTGATAGTGATGGTGATTGTGATAGTGATGGTGATAGTGATGGTGATAGTGATGGTGATAGTAATGGTGATAGTGATGGTGACTGTGATGGTGAATGTGACAGTGATGGTGATTGTGATAGTGATGGTGATGGTGATTGTGATAGTGATGGTGATAGTGATTGTGATTTTGATTGTGATTGTAATGGTGATGGTGATAGTGATGGTGATAGTGATGGTGATGGTGATGGTGACTGTGATGGTGCATGTGACAGTGATGGTGATTGTGATGTGATAGTGATGGTGATTGTGATAGTGATGGTGATAGTGATGGTGATAGTAATGGTGATAGTGATGGTGATAGTAATGGTGATAGTGATGGTAATGGTGATGGTGATTATGATGATTATAATTATTGTGATAATTATGAAATTTAGCACATAATTTTATAATCATAATTATAACCTGAATCATATTTATAACATAAATGTTAATTTATGTCATTAATCTTATCTCGTCGTTTAACTGACCATTGTTTAATCGACCCAAGGGATAAATAGTATCCTACATGTTAATGTAGGATACTATTTATCCCTTTAGGGCCGATTTTTCAATGGTCAGTTAAACGACGAGATAAGATTAATTCCACATTTAACAAGATTCTCAATTTTTCAATTGACAGATAGTCTCTAACGGCCAGTTACGCTCTCTAACTAGCCATGTAACTTAACTGGCCCTTTACAGCTCAGTTAGTACGTTAACTGTCGAAATATCTGACGTATTCATTACGCGCGTTAGTGTTTGTAGGTTATATTTGTGTTATTATGGATCGTACGGATATTTTTGATTCTATTGACGATGAAACAATGAGGAATTTTCCACTGACGTTTGTCACGACGCTTCAGTATATTTCAATATATGGCGCTGATCAGTTTATGAGAATATTTTTTTTTAAGCGCTAGAACGCCGCTTAAAAAAATATTCTTTGCTTGAGATGTGTCGTTAGATTCGCATTTACTGTGAAATTGACACTGGTTATATCAAAATAATAAAGAAACAAAATGGCAGATTTTTAGCGCCAATTCAAATGTTTGGCACGCTCGAGCTCTGCAGCCTGCAGCCTGTACGACTAGATGGATTTTAGCTTGAGAGGTGTCGTTAGATTCGTATTTACTGTGAAAGTGACACTGAGTATATCAAAATAATAAAGAAACAAAATGGCGGATTTTTAGCGCCAAATTCAAATGTTTGGCGCGCTCTGCAGCCTGGACGTCTCGATAAAGGGCTTATCATGAGGATTTTGAAAGGGTTTGATATGATCTAAGTAACTAAACAGTGTAAAAAAAAAAAAAAAAACAATTAAAAAAAAAAAAAAAACTCGACTGCGTAAAAAATAACTAATAACTTTAAATAAAAAAACTGAAAAGAATAAAACAAGTTCAGGAGACCGAACATATTGACTGTCGGGACCCATTAAATAATCTAGACATTACATACAATATGCCTGAACTTGTTTTATTCTTTTCAGTTTTTTTATTTAATGTTATTAGTTATTTTTTACGCAGTCGGGTTTTTAATTTTTTTTTATTTACTTAACTACAAATTAAATATTTGGGGACTGTACTTTGAGAATCAGAAGGTATATAATAATAACTCCGTAGAATGTGTAAAACTGGATAATTTATTAGGCAAGAGGCACGTCTTATATACAATTCTAAACTTACTTGCTAACTTAAAACTAACCAATAAAAATGCGTACATTAACAAAAATCACGATTAACAAAATACAAAAACCAATAAGAAATTAGATATTTTAACCAATCTAAATTAACGTAAGCTACCCAATGAAAACATGTACATTATAAAAAATAAACATTAGCAGAAAGAATAAACCAATAAAATTATAAGAATTTTAACCAATCGCGTCACAGCACTGTTGTAGCAATAATTCCGCGGAGGGCGCTAGTGTGCTGCGGCACCGCTAGCGGCTTTGCGGCGCCCGGACCGCGCCAGCAGAGTCCGAGTTCGCGAGTTTATAAATATGAGCGACCTCGACGCGCGCGCTCACTGTCGGGAGGGCCGCCGGCGCGTGAAGACATCTTGTAGAATGAGTTGCCGGGAAACTGAAGACACGTAAATGAAGATTGAAGACACGCGAAGGGAAGATTGAAGTCACACGAAGTGAAGACTTGAAGAGTGGCCTCATCAGCTCCCGACACTCTTATTTCTTTATTCAGGATTCGTCAAACGTATGAACAACAGCTCTTGTCAGAGCTATTGAAAACAGGAGCGTCAAAACGTGCGTCCTTATCAGGGCGGTTTGCTTCACTGTTTCTTTATCAGAGTGCGTCAAAACGTGGTATCTTGCTGTGATTGGTGGTGGCTACAGTACTCCCCCTCAAGCGAAGCGTACCGGCAGCTTGACGACACGGCCAGAGCGCGTTGACTTGATGGTGGCGGGCTGTGACGTCACGTTGGCTGTAGGTACTTCTGCTTGTTCTTGTTGCTTGGTAACGGTTTTCTTGGTACTGGTACTGGTTTGGTTATTGGTAATGGTTGGTGTGGTAATAGCTTGGTTTTGCTTGGTGATGGTAATCTTGGTTGGAGGTAAGGTAATAGTTTGCTCTGGGATGACATATGCTGGCTTGAGTCGATCGATTGATATGTTGGCTTGCCGATTTGGTAGCTGTATTGTGTACACCTTATCTGTTCGGCTTATCACTCGATATGGGCCTTCATATGGAGCTTGGAGTGGTTTCTTGACTGCATCGGTTCTAACAAACACGTGACTGCACTTGAGTAAATCTTGATGCACGAATACGCGTTTGTTGTTGCTGTGATGCTCGGTGACGAGTTGCGGCTTGTTCGCTTTAATGACGTCACGAAGTTTTTCGACGTAGGTATAATCCATTGTAGGTGTGTAGGTATTTGATGCGAAGAAATCTCCTGGTAGACGTAAGTTGTAACCGTAGGTAAGTTCGGCTGCGCTCACACCGGTGTCAGTGCGTAGCGCGGCACGTAGTCCAAGTAGCACAGTAGGTAACTCGTCGATCCATGTACTTGCGTCGGATAGTTTGGCGCGTAATGCTGTTTTGAGCGAGCGATGCCATCTTTCGACCATCCCGTTGCTTTGAGGGTGATACGGTGTTGTGCGATTTTTCTTGATACCCATTTGTTTCATTAGATTCTGGAACAGCTGACTCTCGAACTGGCGACCTTGGTCGCTCGTGAGAGTGGTCGGGCATCCAAATCTTGAGATCCAATGCTGGTACACGATATCGGCTATTCGATCAGCTGTTATTTCGTCGGTAGGTATTGCTTCAGGCCATTTCGTGAGTTGGTCAATCATTGTAACTAGGTAGCGATGACCTTGAGCTGTTGTAGGTAGTGGTCCTACGATGTCGACGTGTAGATGTTGAAATCGGTCACTTGGCGGGAAAGATGAGATGTTCGAAAATGTGTGACGTTGTTTCTTGCTTTTCTGACAATGTAAACAAGTCCGAGTCCAACGGCTGATGTCTGCGTTCATTGATGGCCAGAAGTATTTTTGAGTTATGAGCTTGCGAGTCGTGCGCGTACCAGGATGACTGATGTTGTGCACGCTGTTGAAAACTTCTTGTCTATGTACTTCTGGTATGTACGGGCGTACATAAGGTGTTGATGTTTCGCAGAATAACTCGACGTCACTGTTAGGTATTGTTATTTTCTTGAGAGTGATGTTTGTTTCTTGGAATAGTTGTGCAATGTTGCTGTCCTTTTCTTGCGCGCTGGCTATTTCTTCGAAATTTATTGTAGATGGGCAGGAGATAGTTTCGATGCGGCTGAGTGTGTCGGCGACTATGTTTTGTTTACCGCTCACGTGACGTATGTCGGTGGTAAATTCGCTGATAAACAAAAGTTGTCTCGTTCGTCTTGGTGTTTCAGTATTCGATTGAGTTTTTGACATGACGTATGTTAGCGGCTTGTGGTCGGTAAATATGATGAGTAGGCGTCCTTCGAATGTCTTGCGGAAATGTTTGACTGCCATGTAGATTGCAAGTAGCTCACGATCGTAGGTAGAATACTTCTTTTGTGCGTCGTTGAATTTCTTGGAATAATATCCGAGCGGTTGCCATGTTTCGTTTATGTATTGTTGTAGAACGGCGCCAGCTGAGTTGTCGGATGCGTCGCAGAATAAGGCAAGTGTTGCATGATGCGATGGGTGGGCGAGTAAAGCTGCGTTTATGATGCTAGCTTTACATTGCTGGAACGCTTGAGATGCTTCGTCGGACAATGTGATCGGAGTTTTGTCTCGCTTCTTCACATTATGTAGGTATGAATTCAGTGGAGCTTGCAGAGCTGCGGCGTTAGGTATATGGTCGCGATAAAAGTTGATCATTCCGAGAAATCTTCGTAATTCTTCTATTGTAGTCGGTTGTGGGAAATCGGTGATTGCTTGAATTTTATATTGCGGGGGTTTGATGCCTTCTTTTGATACGGTGTAACCCAAGAACTGAACTTCTGACTTGCCGAGGTTACATTTGGCGGGGTTGATAGTGATGCCATTATCTTCCAATCTCTTGAGTACGATTTGGAGGTGTTCTCTGTGTTGGTCTTCGTTTTCTGATGCCAATAACAAATCGTCTATGAATGGGAAGACGAAATCTAATCCTCGTAGTACTTCATGAATGTAGCGTTGAAACGTTTGTCCCGCGTTCTTCAAACCGGGGCACATACGTGGGAATTCAAATAAACCCATTGGTGTGATGATGGCTGTTTTCTCGATATCTTCTTCTCTCACGCTCAGTTGTTGATATGCGCGGTTGAGATCGATTGTTGAAAATATGGTTTTTCCGGATAGGTGATGTGTGAAGTCTTTGATGCGAGGAACAGGATAGCGATCTGGTATGGTGATGGAGTTGAGTCGGCGATAGTCACCACAAACTCTAATGTCGCCATTTTTCTTCGGCACGATGTGTAGAGGTGATGACCATGGACTTTTACTAGGTCGGCATAGTCCTTGTTCAATCATGTTTTCGAATTCTTTCTTCACTATTTCGAAGCGATGTGGTGGAATTGGTCGAGCTCGGCTGTGTATCGGTGGTCCTTTTGTTTCGATGAAATGTTGCACGTGGATATCGGAGTTTAGTTTCATCGATGTTAATCTCGTTATGCCGGGATATTGGGCCAAAATGTCGTGGTATGATTGCGACATATCGATGCTGCGTACAGTAGGTACGTTGGATACTCGTATCGGGGCATTGACCTTTAAGCTCGTAACACCGTCGATCAATCTTCGGTTTTTCAGGTCGACGATGAGTTGATGGTGCTTGAGGAAATCGGCTCCGAGTATAGGTTTTGACACGTCAGCTACGATGAACTTCCACAGGTAGGGTCGGCGTAGATTGAGATCGAGAGATAGAGTTTTCTCGCCATACGTAGCTATTGTGGTGTTGTTCGCTGCGTATAGCTTGAATGGTAACGGCGTTGGTACTTGTCCTTTGCTTCTTGGTAGCACGGATATGCTGGCTCCAGTGTCGACTAAGAAGGATAAGTTGGAGTTTCTGTCAGTGATGTATAGGCGGTGGGATTTTTCCTGAACGCCGGTGTCCGCCGTTTCCAACGTTCTGTCTAGTTTTCCGGGTTTTGTTTCTTGAATGAGCAAGGCGATGTACAGCGTCTAGCTTCCTCTTTGAAGCGTCGGTGATAGTAGCAGAATGGAGATGGAGAAACATCGCGGCTACGTTGTCTTGATGTGCTTCGGTTACGAGATGAGTGACGACTGCGGCGATAATTGTTGTTGTTATTGTATCGACTTGATTTTAACTCCGCTATTTCTAGCGACAGTTTTCGTATCTCGCTGATGAGGTACTGCGTATCTGCTTGCGGTGCGGATACTGTAATTGGTGCAGGTGTGTTGACGACTGCGACTTCTGGTGCTGCTGTTTGCTCCATGATTTTGTCGGCGAGTAGCGCGAGTTCATCGAGTGCCGTCTTGGTGCTGAATGTTTCGCTGACTGCGAGGACTGAGCGAACGTGTGATGGAAGATGATTCGTCCACATAAGTCGTAGGGTGGAGTCAGGAACCTTGTCTCTGGCGAGGTTTCGCATGCGGCGGAGTAGCTGCGTTGGCTTTTGGTCTCCGAGTTCCATATCGGACAGTAGTTTCTGGAACTGGCGGCTGTCGGATTCTTCGTACGCTGATATGAGCCTTTGTTTGATGGCATTGTACTGCTCCGTCTCTGGTGGGTTGTAAAGTAGGTCCATGATCTGCTCGATGTCTTGTCGCTCCAGCTGTGCGATGACCATCTGGGCGAGTTGGGCTTGGCCTTTCTTGAGGTCGTTGGTTGCCGCTTCAAAACTGATAAACCAGAGCCTTGGTCGATCGCGCCAGAATGGTGGAATACGCATAGTGAGCGATATTCCAGCTGCTTCAGCCTTTGGAACTGGATGTGCTGTTGAACTCGATTGTTCCTCTGTTTCGCAGTGATTCGGCATCTTGATTTATGTGGAGACTGGAGATTGGAGAGTGATTCAGATGGGCAGACCGGCAGAGCTTCGGCGATAATAATTCTTGATTCTTCTGGCAGGGATTCTTCCTAGTGTTCAGGCAGGGATTCCTTGTGTTCAGGCAGGAGGTCACCACTTTGGGGACTGTACTTTGAGAATCAGAAGGTATATAATAATAACTCCGTAGAATGTGTAAAACTGAATAATTTATTAGGCAAGAGGCACGTCTTATATACAATTCTAAACTTACTTGCTAACTTAAAACTAACCAATAAAAATGCGTACATTAACAAAAATCACGATTAACAAAATACAAAAACCAATAAGAAATTAGATATTTTAACCAATCTAAATTAACGTAAGCTACCCAATGAAAACATGTACATTATAAAAAATAAACATTAGCAGAAAGAATAAACCAATAAAATTATAAGAATTTTAACCAATCGCGTCACAGCACTGTTGTAGCAATAATTCCGCGGAGGGCGCTAGTGTGCTGCGGCACCGCTAGCGGCTTTACGGCGCCCGGACCGCGCCAGCAGAGTCCGAGTTCGCGAGTTTATAAATATGAGCGACCTCGACGCGCGCGCTCACTGTCGGGAGGGCCGCCGCCGCGTGAAGACGTCTTGTAGAATGAGTTGCCGGGAAACTGAAGACACGTAAATGAAGATTGAAGACACGCGAAGGGAAGATTGAAGTCACACGAAGTGAAGACTTGAAGAGTGGCCTCATCAGCTCCCGACACTCTTATTTATTTATTCAGGATTCGTCAAACGTATGAACAACAGCTCTTGTCAGAGCTATTGAAAACAGGAGCGTCAAAACGTGCGTCCTTATCAGGGCGGTTTGCTTCACTGTTTCTTTATCAGAGTGCGTCAAAACGTGGTATCTTGCTGTGATTGGTGGTGGCTACAAATATGTTATGTAACTTGGTACTTATAGACTCGCCACCTATTCTTCTATTTCGTGTCGATGATTCCCATTGTTATTTATTTAAATTTGTTTCGACCAGAACTCAGCCACGTCAACAGCGTTGGTGGTGGCTTCAGACAGGTCCCTTAAAGTGCAGGTGGAGTTGCATAAAGAGCAGGTCAGGAGGTGGGTCATGGTTTGAGATGAGGCTCCGCAGTTGCACTTAGCTTTATCGAAATACCCCCACCGAACCAAGTTGAACCTGCAGCGGCCCACCTGGCTTCTAAGTCGGTTTAGTCTTCCAGGTGAGCCATGGCAGTTGATGACCCGCTGGGAGCTTTACTGCAGGCTCAACATAGTGAGCCGGGGGGGATGTTTAAGGAGCAACAGCTTTTTGCGGGCTTCACCAACCCTAGTATGGTCGATTGGTGGAATATTCGACCTACGGAAGCTGTTCCGACTCTTCTATAACTTCCACAATCAGAACACATTATAATACACATGTAAACGAGTATTTATCGCGAATTTTACCTTTAATATAAGCCCGACGTTTCGAGGAGGAGCTTGTGGCTAAATAATAACAGCCGCTCGGGTCGATCGTTAGGTTAAGCCGTGCTTGCCTAGGTTGGTCTGTGGATGGGTGACCGCCCATTACATACCGAGTTTCCTCCGTGCCTCGGAAAGCACGTTAAGCCGTTGGTCCCGGCTGTCATTTGTAGATCTTTGACAGTCGTTAGGTAGTCAGAGGCCCGAAAAGTCTGACAACCAGTCTTACCAAGGGGTATCGTATTACCCGGTACTAACTGGGTTGTGGAGGTCAGATAGGCAGTCGCTCCATGTAAAATACTGGTATTCAGCTGCATCCGGTAAAACTGGAAGCCGACCCCAACACAGTTGGGAAAAGGCTAGGCAGATGATGTTTCGACCGGATTGCACCAGCCGGTCGCGGGAATTCGCGTTATATACCCGTTTACATGTGTATTATAATGTCTTCTATAACTGGCAAAATGTGGGTGAACTATTAAATACACCTCTGCCTAACCCTTCTGGGATTACAGGCGTGAAGTTATGTCTGTGTTATGTTATGTGCCTGCTTGTGATCGAACACTTACCTACCTTCGTGACATTCCAAGGCATCTCTAGGATGAGCAGCAACCACAAAATCTAGGTAAACCGATATTGTTGTAGGACTGGTAAAATCTAGTTCCCTAACAACGTGTACAATGAACAATGTGATCAATCACGTACTTCGGTTTAGTGGCTTTTATGTATTGATGTATAATATAGTTATATAACTGCGTCGTTGTTCTTGTAATCGCAAGTGCTACTTTTCATCTCAGACCAAATAAAAAAGTTAAGACGAAACTCTGCGAACAGAGAAGTGAGGCCGGTTTCGTAAACATGTGTGCATTAATGGAGACGTATAGTTTCATTGTAGTTTGATGTAAATGTGTGCGTGTGAGCGTGTATGCACAGAGCGAGGCGTAGTTTTGCGCTGGCCTCACTTTATTGTTCGCAGCGCTATGTTTTGGTTTTTATTTGGTTTGAGCTGTTCGTATAATCCCATTGAATGAGTTTTTCATGAAATAGTCATATACTGGGATTCATTGAACTTAGAGGGTTGTATTAATCATTTTAATTATTATAACTCAGCTGAATAGATTTCGATGAATATAAAGAACATACTGACAGCCCAAGACCTGGACCTGGACATAATGCAGGCTTTACTTCAGGCTACTTTTCATTCGGTAGGTCGTGAGATTGACCTTCATCATGCTACTGAAGCCTCGAGCAATACCAGTTATTAATAAACATGAAAAAATATTGTCTAGGAATCGTATCAGAAGTGGCAGAGGAATACAGATGGAAAATAAATAGGCTATCAGGCATCTTTTGAATAAATTCAGAACACGAACCAACAAGGAGTGACCTTCAAATAAGTCAGTATTTGTTATCAAACTACTTGTAGAACAGTTGACATTTTTCCGAATTGAAAAACCAACATAGCTAAATAGTGGTGTAATACAAATACAATTTCAGAAATTGGTTTGGATCTGTTAACATTCTTTTCAGTTTATTAGGGACCAGCTAATTTAGAATTCGGGTTGTACTCTGCTTGAAATAATTTCAATCATGAATTCGAAAGACACCTGGCGCAATTTATTATCATAAAGAAGAAGAACGTTACTGTGGGTTTCCTCAGGAACAGTACCTTTTTTTGGGATGAAAGGTACCCTTGGCCGTTTCGGTACACCAGACAACGTATACGGGGTTTAAAAGACCTCATCACGAAGCCGTCAACCAAGCATTCAGTACATCAAACTAAGTAACTTTACGCAAAACTTATTGCTGGGAAACGACTTTTTTTTTGGGGATGAAAAATCATGGTTTGTGGTAGAACTCAATGTAACGCACTCAAAACTTTGTGCTGATGGATGGATTGAATAGTACAGGGGTCGTGGAGGTGTTTATAGTAAAAATCTTACATTAAAAACTTGTATTTACAAAAAACCTTGTCAAAAAATTGGTACTTTGACCCCCAATATCTCCGTAACTAGAAGGTATGGTGTAGAACAAAAAAATGATCGCAATGACGGGGAGAACAAGTGCCTTTCGGCTTCGTTAAGAGGTGTTTTACACTATTTATATGCAATATTTCAGGATCATCCTGAAGGCTCAGTTGTATAGGCGCGAAGAGGTAACAAACAGTTTACTTTCGCATTTATAATATTTGTAGGTAAGGAAGTAAGGATAAGGATTTATAGAAGATTTAAGGGTTTGCGGGTGACAATTTTTCCATCTTTTTTCACACCCTTTATAGGCGTCACATTTAGATAACGCCTCGTGTTAGTGAAAACTGAGATTTGAAGTTCAATCATTTGTTAGGGGTCAACAACCAGGGGTCTTTCGAAACATCTCCGGGCTGGAAAGGGTTGTTTACATAAAACTCATGTAAGGAACGTCAAATAACATTGGGACGATCTCGAAAAGTAAATGAGATGACTGGTCGAAAGTGAAGAAATACATGTTTGGAATTCAATTATACTTTTAAATTTTACTTATTACTACCCTAATGTCTAACAAGATACTAAAATAGTGACTACATCCATAATTTCTTACATTAAGGATGCGACGTTTTTTTTTTTTCAATTTGCAGGTCGTGTCAGAGATTTATATAAAATATGTTGATTAAAATAAGATTTGCGACCATCACAAAATCATTAAAATCAACATAGTACTCTAAGTTCAGTGAATCATATTGAATCACTTAAATAATTAATCACAGTTTCTTAATAATTCATAATAAAAACATTTTTGCAAAAAAATTAAACCAACTTCAAAAAACAAAAAAGTGAAAAATAACCTTAGCTTCAGAAGTCGGTGACTTGTTTGTTTATTCAGTTTTTTTTTTTGCCACCGCCTGGTGACCTGAACATTTTGGCATATTGAACCGTTTGAAGTAAGCGCAGCAAAAGGTAATTGCTGTAAATCGTTGAGGAATTCCTCGACTGTCTATGGTCTTCATCATCAGACCTGTAATGGCACTATTATAACCCATATAGGTGCAAAGTTCTCATCAATAGAAATGAATCAAGTCCAAACACAAGGTAGCTACTGTAAAACCTCGAGGAATTCCCTTGACTGTCCTTCGACCCCTAGTGACAGTCACAACCCATCTAGGTGTAAATTTCTCATCAATACAAATTAATCAAGCCCAAACACCAGGTAATTGCTGTAAATTGTTGAGGAGTTCCCTCGACTGTCTTTTAGGGCCATCCTCATATCGTCTCCAGACCTTCATTAAATAGTAGTGTTTCTAAATATTTAATGAAAAAAATTATCAAACGCACTAGTTGCACTATGATTTTCGAAGGTTCTCCTTGATTTCTCTGAGACGCCATCATCAGATCCTGGTTTCCTTATCATGGTACAACCCCTGGGATATCTACTTTAAAAAAAATAATAATCAAAATCGGTTCATAAACGACGAAGTTATCCGCGAACACAAAAAAAATATTGAGTAACCTCCTTTTTTAGAAGTCTGTTAAAAATACTTTTCGTTCTATTATTAACCGACTTCAAAAAAGGAGGAGGTTCTATGTTCATGTGTTTGTATGATTTTTTTCTTAATATTTTCGAAAATGTATTGAAAAACGTTTTTGATGGACGTAGGTATTTGTAACTGCAATCCTCGGCTCCATAAAAACCTCGCTTGCGGCTCGGGTTTGAATACCGCCTCGAATGCTATAACAAAGTTACCCAACTTAGGTAAATCAAAATGTTCTATTTCCAGAAAATAATAATGCGCATTAATATCTTTCAAATTTAATTCTTCATTGTTCAGTCTTGCTCGCAATAAAAACATTCTCTTTATATGTTTAGTTTTTATATTCTCAGAAGGAAACTGTAGGTGATATACCGCTATGTTTATCAAACATACATAATGATTTGTTTTGCTTTCTCAGTTGGTAATACGGATTAATACGATGTTAGACAAACAAATGTAAAGTAGGTGAATTAGCATACCGAATTTATAGTAGAGCATTAAGTTGAGGAATATATACCGAACAATAATTTATTGCGGTTGTCGTCGGTTTTATTATTACGAATGGCAACACCAAAACTTACTGATACGGTAGGTAAGGTTAAACGTGGAACAGTTCATGCATAGAAGAACCTAATAAAATAAACATACAAGGAAACACCATAGAAAACCATGGGTATCAATTTGAAAAAAAATCGGGCAATCTTGGGCGACCTACTGGACAATTGCACTAATAATATAGTGTCTTTTATCTTTACAAAATTGCTGTGAAGATGATTTTTTTCAAAACTACAAACATGAAGTTTCTTCAACATCCTGCTGATTCTGATAGAATGAAAAAAGCAGGCGGGCCACTTGAACTGGCGACTGATCATCACACCTCATCTGACCATCACGTCTTAGTTCTCAACATCTAATCAGATACCTATAGCCAAATTCCATTCCCTGCTTAGCATACTTTTACCAACCAAAGGCTCTCTTGACTTGTACCAATCTCCATTCCTGAGCCAATTTCATCCAGATTTTTCCCGCGATTTCAACAATGTCGTCTGCCCACCTCACCGTCCTAGTTCTACCTACTCACCAGATATCTATAGATGGCGAAGGGCACGTACTCCAGCATGACGAAGACATCGGCCACGGCCAGCCACTTCAGCAGCCGGTTGATAGGCGCCGCTGCTAAGTCCCGCCGAGTTAGAACTGCCACGTTCAGCGCATTTGCTAGGCTTCCGAAGAAACATACCTGTAACAAGTGAATTTGAGTAATTGTAGAATATACTAACTCCAATGATAAACATTGGTATCTTATGTCATAGGTGCCACATTATTAATTTCAAACGTATCGAATGAGTTGACGTATCGTATCGAGTGAGCTAACTCCCGAGCGCAGTGAAGGAGTTTAAAATATTAAAAGTAAACATTAAGCTACGGACTACGTAACAAAAAGAGTAAACCATCATAATTAACACAACACGTAAGAACCACTAATCCACACCCAGTAATTGTAGCAGGTACCTCATCTACTGTTCACGGAAGAAAAGCATTAAAAGCAACTACGCAATGGTTTGTGAGTTTCTGAAAAGCAATATTAAACTTCAATACAAAGAAAACCAAGGAACAATGCACGCGTTTTAAAATGTCAGGATAAAGGCCATTACGGACAGAAGCTATAACCGTGTTCCGTAACTTATGGGTCAATTAGATAACAAAAGTTGGCGCATAAAGATCTTTCCGACCGAACGTACTTTTGGCACTCTAAAATGCGTTTGCAGCACATTTGAAAGATTAGGCGGAACGGTTCTGAAAGAAAAACGAAAAAAAAGTTGAGGAACATCCCCCGGAGGTATACCTAATCGTATAACTGTACACGGATGTTTTGGCGCGTGGCCGAAACTGGACCTAATGCCGCCATCTTCCTTTTTCAGTACAAAATGGCGGCGTTTGACAAAACAATTTCACAAATGTTTCCCAACAGAGCCCCGCTGATGAGGTCGATTCGAGTACCAAACGAATAAAACCTCCCTGCAGTGCTAATAGGATTATTATTTGCAGAGAAGTATTATTTGTTTCTGAATGGAATTATTTGACAAAAGAGCTTAAGGACCATTGACGTACCGGGTCAAAAGGCACGGTACCTACTTAATGGAAGAGGAAAATATTCATATGGTAATTGAAATCATATCCGTGACCTGTTTACATAATAGCCCATTTCTGGGAAGACATGGGCAGTTGTTTTATTTTTTGTACTAAGCATATTCACAGGCTTCCGTTCTGTGAGAGATGGCTATAATCCATCAAGTGGGTTCAGTGCGGGTCAGTTGTAATCACATGTCTTCAATTATTCAGTTCTAGGCAAGTGTTCCTCACGATGTTTTCCTTCACCGTTTTGGGAGCAGTGATGGTGAAATAAATTGTGCAAAGTAATGGCCTCGGAACCATGACATAGAATTTGTAAATTAGGGCTGTTACTGGGCCGCCACTGGCAGGTCGTTGTCATTTATGTATTTATTTGAGGACAACCAACAAACCGCACACCAAAAATACATGTTTAAGAACTCATGTTGAATATAACGTTCTATAGTGTAGCCTTAATTAAAGGCTGCCACGGCATGCATTTAACATTGGAGAAAGAAAATGCAGTTACAAAACAGATTTTACCTATTTGGATCTATCTAAATAAGTTAAATCTGCTTCGCGATGCTTTACCTGCTTGTTTCTGTATTTATTAACTGTATTTATACACCAATCTATTGGTATATAAATACAGCCAATTGTAACATAAATCTGACATATAAATATATGTCGGAGTTTGTCAGGATTCTATTTCGCTAGGGTCGAGTATTTTGTGGGCAGAAGACGGGTTTCGTGCTATGAAAACACTCTGGATGCGATACACTATTTTATTTCGCATTGCACGGTTCGGGTAGGTAGTTTCCATGGAGAAGAACCGGCAAGAAACTCCATGGTTACTCTTTTCAAACAGATACACTGAGTCTAACAAATAACTTGACATTACACTTTCACACATTAACACTAGGCACAATGAATCGTATACAGTTTCAAGACGTCTTCACTCCGCTGCGGTCAGACCCAGACTGTCCGCCTCGCCACGAGGTGTTAACATCAGGACTCTGTAAAAGCCGCCATGGTGGGGAGTAGCTAGCGTGATGTCACCACTGGCGCGCTTTCGATTCATTCGCCCGTCCGTACTCATGACCGGATCCGACATATATATGAAAAACTTACAAAATCAATTTTTGTTCAACCTTGTGCCAACCAGAAAAAAGAAAAAAATATAAACACTTTCTCAATCGTAAAGTACAATTTTTACAATCTTTCATGACAATGCCGTACGCAAGACAGACTTGACTTTATGTAATGAGTAAGACATATCAATATCTACATTAGGCGAGCGTGACAGGCAACTAACTTGAACTTGCATTCTGTTAATGGTGGTAAAATGTCATCATTACATTAACATCTTCTTACCCTTGCCTCAAATTACTTTGGGTCGCGCTAGTATTCGCTCCTTTTTCTTTCAGATCATTCCTCAATCAACACGGCCAACGGCCACGGCTTCTTGTACCAAGGGCCTAAATATAAAGGTGGTAAGTAATCAAACGACTTCAGATTATTTTGGAATGAAGCCAATTTCGATTTTTACGATTGTTTACAGGAAACGTCAATGGTCTAGCTTTTTTTGAATGAGCAATATTTTTGTGGAAAATATTACTTTATTAATAGAATAGGTTTGTTTTGAAAGGTGAGAATTGAATTCATTTTCCTTTTTTTAAACTTTTAAGACAGCAGGCGTTACAGAAGACTATCACACTCTTTAATTGTTATTTCAAGATTTTATGTAAAACTAACGGTTGCCCGCGGCTTCGCCCGCGTGAAGTTCGGTAACTGTCCCACTGGATCATACTAAAAGGATAATAGTGTCCTACATGTTAATCCAGGTTATAAACTATCTATGTGCCAAATTTCATAATCATCAGAATTATTATCATCACAATCACTATCACTATCACAACCACCATCATTATCACAATCACCATCACTATCACAACCACCATCATTATCACAATCACCATCACTATCACAATCAACATCACAATCACCATCACAATCACCATCACAATCACCAACACCATCACAATCTCAATCACCATCACAATCACCATCACAATCACAATCACCATCACAATCACCATCACAATCACCATCACAATCACCATCACCATCACAATCACCATCACAATCACAATCACAATCACAACCACAATCACTATCACTATCACAATCACAATCACCATCACTATCGCTATCACAATCACTATCACCATCACCATCACCATCACAATTACTATCAAAATAACTATCACAATCACCATCATCGTTATCACAATCATTATCATCGTAATCACAGTCATTATCACAATCACCATCACTATCACAATCACTATCACAATCAACATCACAATCACCATGACAATCACCATCACAATCACCATCACAATCAACATCACAATCCCCATCACAATCATAATCACAATCACTATCACAATCACAATCACAATCACAGTCACCATCACAATCACCATCACAATCACAATCACAATCACAATCACAACCACAATCACTATCACTATCACAATCACCATCACAATCCCCATCACTATCGCTATCACAATCACTATCACAATCACCATCACCATCACAATTACCATCAAAATAACTATCACAATCACCATCATTGTTATCACAATCATTATCATCGTAATCACAGTCATTATCACAATCACCATCACTATCACAATCACTATCACAGTCAACATCACAATCACCATGACAATCACCATCACAATCACCATCACAATCCCCATCACAATCATAATCACAATCACCATCACAATCACAATCACAATCACAATCACCATCACAATCACCATCACAATCACCATCACAATCACCATCACAATCACCATCACAATCACCCTCACAATCACCATCACAATTACTATCACAATCACCATCGCAATTACCATCACAATCACCGCCACTCTCACAATAACTATCACAATCACCATCACAATCACCATCAAAATCACTATCACAATCACCATCATCGTTATGATAATCATTATCATCGTAATCACAATCGCTATCATCGTAATCACAATCATCATCGTCACAATCGCCATCACTATCACAACCACACTCATTATCACAATCACCAACACTATCACAATCACAATCACCATCACCATCACAATCACTATCACTATCACTATCACAATCACTATCCCCGTTATCACAATCATTATCATAGTAATCACAATCATCTTTATTATTATCACAATCACCATCACTGTCACATTCACAATCACCATCACCATCGCTATCACCATCACAATCACCACCACTTTCACAATCACCATCACAATCACCATCACAATCACCATCACCATCACCATCACCATCACAATCACTATCAAAATCACTATCACAACCATCATCATCGTTATCACAAACATTATCATCGTAATTACAATCATTATCATCTTAATCACAATCATTATCATCACAATCTCCATCCTCGTTATCACAATCATCGCTATCACCATCACAATTACCGTCACTATCACAATCACCACCACTGTCACAATCACCATTATCGTTATCAAACTTATTATCATCGTAAACGCAATCATTATCATCGTTATCACAATCATCATTATCACAATCATCATTATCACAATCATCATTATCACAATCATCACCATCGTAATCACAATAATTTTCATCGTAATCAAAATCATCGTCATCATTATCACAATCATCATCATCGTAATCACGATCATTATCATCTGGATCTCAAAATAAATGGCATTTTCGTAATCAGCACCCCTGATAATCTCGGTATCAACACCCATATTGATTTTTAGACATTTCAACCCCATCGCACCCCAACAGGGAATGGTAGTATTTCAGGTCTGCCACAATTAATCTTAAAATCGTTGTTTTTGTAATACGACCGACCTAATTCACCATAAAAACAATACCAATGTTTAATTTCAGGCTTTGTTACCCCATTTCCCCCCTTAGGGGTTGAATTCTGAAAAAACCTGAAACACAAATGTTAACTCATTTATTGATAGGTGTACTCCCATTATGTTTCCAATAAAGTAGTCTAACTAATCATATTTCCCCATGTAATCTTTGGACCCCCGTTTCAACCCCTTAGGAGGTGAATTTTGAAAACCCCTTTCCTAATGCACCCCTAAACCTCATAAATAATCTATATGACAAATTTGGAATCTCTAGACTCAGCGGTTTGGGCTGTGCATTGAGTTTTATACTTTTCCACCCCATTTCCCCCTCTTAGGGGTTGAAATCTGAAAAAACCTGAAACCCGTTTCTACTCATTAATCCATAGGAGCACTTCTGTGAAGTTTTGAATAAAATAGTCTAATTAATCTTGATTCCCCATACAAACTTTGCATCCTCGTTTAACCCCCTCAAGGGGTGAATTTTAGAAAATCCTTTCTTAGTGCACTCTTAGAGCATATGAGAAACCAATGTGCCAAATTTGGAATCTCTAGACTCAGCGGTTTGGGCTGTGCATTGATTTTTTGACTTTGTCACCCCATTTCCCCTTCTTAGGGGTTGAATTCTGAAAAAACCTGAAACCCGTTTCTACTCATTTATTAATAGGAGCACTCCTGTGAAGTATCGAATAAAATAGTCTAACTAATCTTGTTTCCCCATACAAACTTTGGAGCCCCGTTTAACCCTCTTAGGGGGTAAATTTTGAAAAACCCTTTCTTAGTGCACCTCTAGACTACATAAGGAACCTACTTGCCAAATTTGGAATCTGTAGACCCAGCGGTTTGGGCTGTGCGTTGATAGATGAGTCAGTCAGTCAGTCAGTCAGTTTCTTCTTTTATATATTTAGATTAATTTCTCGTTGTATTCGGTACGACAACTTGTGCTATTTGTTTATGATAATGCAGCACGCCTTCCCGCTCGCATAAATAATAATATGCATTATTATATAGAAGATGCGATAAATTAAACGCGACACGCAACCAACTTATACACGACACGTGTTTAGCCGCTCCACGGGGCATTCTCAGGTAATGTGCATGTTTAAGACAACACCTTCAAGCCTAGGTCTGGTTTAAAGTGAAAGTGCTAATTTTCTTACGTTTTTTTGCAATTTGCAGGTCAGTGTTGAACAAAATATGATTTCGCGAACGTAACATATACGGCGTACTATGGAAAAATTAAGGTAACATCTATTGTAACATCCATTGTGTTTTCATGGATTTCCAAGTAATGCCTGATTCCACAACTTAACCTTAGCCATTTCTCAACTCTGATGGGATCGCCTTTCAGCTTAACCAGATGCAGCTGAATACCAGTATTTTACATGGAGCCACTGCATATCTACTATACTCCTTGGTAAGTCTAGTTGTCAGACTTTCGAGCCACTGACTACCTGAAACGACATTCGACCTTTACGTTCTTTAGGCATAGAGGAAACTCGGTATGTATCGGATGATCACTTCGCAAGCGATGCGTATTCTTAAAGATCTACTCGTTCGTTTATTTTTTGTTTGGCCCCGAGCAGGAATTGGGGGACGAACTGTGAAACTAATGGCGCTAGCATAGCTGGTTCCCAATATCGTCATTGGTTGAAAATAAGGTAATGTCATTTTATATTTCAAAATAGCTTAACCTTATTGGTCAGATTGAGACCAGCTATGGTGGCGCCATCTTAGATTATCTTTGCCTGTGTCTCCCCATTAGCTTATTTAACGTCACTAAATTAGAAGGGAACAGGACCTGCGAGGTACGGAACTGTTGGCGTCGCACTCCGTTAAACCTGCCCTCATAAAGTACGATAGGGACAGCTGCAGCTCAGAGCCAATCTCGACAGAAATACCGACAAAATCGCTAACTTTTGATTGCTAATTACTGACAAATAAATTCAGCTGCAATAATGATGCTTGCCAGTAACGCAAGTCTCTACATCCAAGATGCGTTTCTCGCAAGCATCGTTATTGCTACCGAATTTGTTCTTTTAGTAATCCAAGTTAGCGATTTTGGCGAGTTTGACGTTTCGTGTTCCCCTTTCTTCTCCCCGAAAACTAAACTGATTCAATAATTTTTAAGCTAAAAATTTTGAGAAAGAGTGTCTAGGTTCCTATACATTTATTTTATGTTAAAAACTTTTAGAATTTGTCTGGTAGTCCTCTAATCACGGCTGTGAAAATGGAGCAATTTTTGAGGATCCTTTTTTATATTTGTTACTGAAAAAAAGGAAATGACTGGGACGGGTCTACAGCAGACCTCGATTTTGTAAAAAAATATTGAGGAAGAAATAAGGGGAATTCATTAGTATGGAGAATAGCAGCCCAGGTTCCCTATTAATAATCAAACATACAAGTACATTATCTTAAACATTAACCAAAATCTGCGAAAACAACAACATCAAATCAACCCAAACTCGTCTATCAAGAACCCATCAATTCAATGTAAATAGCTCTTAATTCATTCATGACTGTGCGACCTTAATTATGGTATATTTGACACCCGAGGTTATGTTTGCTAATCATTATGGCACGTTGATCAACCCTCATGGGCCAATAATGTCCGTTAATGGGCAGATTAACTGTTTTATGTTGATGGTTGTTTTATAAATAAAAGAGAGGTTCGTGATCAAATATTTAAAAAAGCCTCGACTGCCTTGGGCACATTGCTCGTAGAACAGATGGCCAATGGGGCCGAAAAGTTCTGGAGTGGCGACCGCGAACCGGAAGACGTTGCGTTGGAAGGCCTCCCACTGGGTGGACCGATGACCTGGTGAAGGTTGCGGGAATCCGCTGGATGCGAGTCGCACGGGACCGGTCAATGTGGCGACACTTGGGGAGGCCTAGGTATGTCCAGCAGTGAACGTCTTTCGGCTGAAATGATGATGATGATGACTGCCTTGTCTAGTGGTTGCAAGAGTAACTGCTGAGGATGAGGTCCTCAAACTCAAAGCAAATGCAAAAATTCAAAGCAATGCTTTGAGTTTGAGGACCTCATGCTCACACTTTTGAATGTCAAAAATACAAAAAAAAATCAAAGCTACAGTCCCAGTCACAAGGCATAATAACTTGAGAAAGTACTGTAGTTGCCCATTCCCTAGCGTAGATCTCAATGGAGAAGAACGGGCAAGAAACTCCATGGACACTCTTTTAAATCAAAATATTGTTACAAAATCTTGGTTATATAATTAATTTTGCAATTACTTATACATTATGTGAGAACGATGTAGAAAGACGTGCACATTAAGAGCGACCAGAGTAAAAGATTAGATCAACAATTTAAAAATAAACTAATTTAAATGAACCGTGGCAGCTAAGAGATGACCAGTCCCAACTGACAGCGCCCGTTCACGAACATGACGCATGTACCGGTATCGATTGATTGGTATGGATTCCTAGGTCGGGCAACGTATCATTGTGTTTTCTCATCAGGAATTTCTCAGTAGCAGCCACGGAGTTTGGATTTGTGCTCGGTTGATGGAATAGCAACGCCCCCTATTGCATAGGACTTAAACGTGAGGTTGTGTTATGAAAAAAAAGCCACTCGGGTCGATCTATAAGGTTAAGCGATGTTTGCCGAGGTTGGCCCGTGGATGGGTGAACATCCATTACATACCAAAATTTTCAGACTAAGAAAGCACTGCTGATTCTGGCTGTCAGTCGTAGATGATTCACTGCAGACCCACTGTACCCCTGGTGGTACGGTGGGTGTTTTAAAGTTAAACGATACCACCAGATAATAGTTTTGTAACACTAGTTAAACTCACTACTGACCCCCTAGTAGCAAGACTTTTCGAGGTACCTAGGAGTAGTCAGCTAGAAGCTTAAAACAGCTCTGAAAAGCAGTATCTGGGTTTTCGAGGCCAGGTACCTAAGTAGTTACCTACTCCATAAAATACTGTTATAAAGCGGAATTTGCAATTGGCAACCAAAGAGCAAATTGGAAGTAAACCCCAAAATGTTCAGGAAAACCTTCTGTGTGTGTGTTTCTTTCTTCAATTTTAGCACACGTGCCTACAACGCTTCACAAAAGTTAATGCAGCTTATTATAAAAATACTCCATAAATATAAAGGCAAGGTATCTATGTAGTCGGGCCTGTGGACGGTGGGCTATGGGCTAGCTCGCCGTCCGTCCATCTCATGACGACTAGCCGTGTCGATGGCGCGTTCGTGTTCCACGCGCGCCTCAAAGAGAGTCAGCAAAAAGGAAGGGGTCCGTAAGGACCGATGCCTGCCGGGGTTGCGGGACAGTTCGAAAGAGATACCGCGGCCCCGGAACACAAAGGGCGATAAAGGAACATGGATGGGTTTTAGTCAGTAAAAGTCTGACACTCCCTCCTGCTCCGACCAGAGCGGGAAGAGTTATTTGATGATTTCCCATCCGAAAAAAAAAGGTATCTATGTAGTATATCAACTATCTAGTGTCCACAACGTAAGCCTCGTTGCTTAGTGTGGCACTAGATAGCGCTGTAAAAACCTAGTCATGTTTGGCGTAGAAGAGTGCGAAAAATCCTACGACGACCTAGAAAATATGATAATTGATATAATAAACACTTACTTCAAATTGCAGTGCGACAGAAACCACATTGAATCTGTCAGAAGACTAGGGAAGAAAGGTGAAAAAACTAGGCCAGTTGTAATAACATTCACTACTGTCGGCTTAAAACTAACGATTCTGAAAAACTATTCATGTCTACGTAACACTTCTTACTGTATAAATGAAGATTACCCCATAGATGTCTTAAACAAGCGCAAGGAACTACAAGCTCAAATGAAGAAAGAAAAAGAGGCAGGCAATACAGCCTTCATTAAATATGATAAACTTATAGTATTAAGTAACAACAAGCGTATCCAACCAAGTAAGAGGAATCTGTCTGAATCTCCGGAGACATCACACTTTAGTGGTCAAAAACCTCAGCAAGACAACAAACAACCATCGAAGAAAAATAAAGCTACCAATATGAAAGATTATATAATACAAAAACCTAAACTAATCTACACTAAAGACGGATACCCCCCAAAACCAACCGACGATGTCATCACAGCTGAACATAGCATAGCAAGAGTCGAACATACGTAACGATAAGAGTCGAACATAACGACAGTCGAATCATAATAAAATAAAATCAAATCATTTACTCGAATAATATGGGTAAATAAACAGTACATAAATGTTACATTACATAATTAACCATTTCTGGTATACGAAACAAAAAAGCCCTTCTCTCCTTCAATCTCCCAGTACGGCTGGTCACCGCGGGAGAGATCGACCAAAACCCTCCAAAGCTAAAAGAAAAACTTTTTTTAAGATTTTTTTTTTTTTTTAAGAATTTTTTTTGAGAATTGGTAATCTTCGGAGGAGGCTTTTACCCGAAAGGGGTCCATACAAAAAATAATATTGAAAACAATGCGCTAATTATCTTATACTTTTAATTTCATCGAATTATTATTTCAAGTGAAATTAAATTATTGAAATTATTGTTTATTAATGAAATTATTGTTTATTGTTGTTATTAATTTTATCGAACTATTTATTGATTGTTAATGTTAAGGATTATTGTTATTATTAAATTGAGGGAATTATTTAATTATTTTTGATACTTAGTTGTAGTTTCGATGGAATTAATTATTGATTTTTGTTGATTTTAATTGATATTATTTATTAATCGAATAATTTATTGATTTATAAATTGTTGATGATTATTGTCAATTTAATTCAAATTTATTATTTATTGTTATTATTTATGATTAATTATTAATTTGATGTTATTAGTTACCAATTATTGCTATTAGTAATTTAAGGGAATTAATTATTGATTTGAATATCTATTTATTGCTGATGATAATTGTTAACTAGTGTTTATATATTCTTGTAATAATTGTTAATGTTATTTGTATGGAATTAAATAAATTAAATAAAGCTTAAATAAATAAATAAATAGATAGCGCTGTATGTAATGTCCAGCAATATTTATTATTAAAGGCACTTCAAATTCCATTATTCTCTTCGCAACTTTACTAAGCTTGTTTTCATCGATGTCAGAAACACTAGCAACATGCAGCCATAACTTCTAACTTAACTATTGCAGTCAAAACTAATACATATTGTATTAATGAATCATATTTAGAAGTTGTCGACTAGTGAACTGTTCAACCTAGTTTCTGAAATACCACAAAACAGTACAGAAGGGCGAGTCCATACAGCAAGCGAAAACATGCGCATAAACACAAAATTTGCGCACTGTTGAATCCTTGTATTTTCCCTGGAACATACGGTCCTAACCTTCTGAATGTAGCTATTTGGAACAGTATCGATCTACTCTCCCAATAACAGACTGTTCATAAAACAATTAAACGACCTGGAAAGCCTTGAAAATAAACAATAACGGTTTTACTTTGTAGACTTGCATTTATTAGGAGACCTAATTAAAACGTGACCGTAGGTACTTTGTTCTTGGGTGAAATAGCAAATTTTTTGTTCAGCGCAAACAAGAGTTGGTTTGGAATCGATCTTACTTCATGTGGTAAGAAGCAAAGTGCAATGTCAAAAATTTAGCTGCGCTGCGGGTCTAAAATGGACTTTATGCTTATATAAAGTCCGTTTTAAGAATTTTAATTTTTTAACGTGATTCATACTAAGATTCTGAGTGGATTCTGCTAAAGCGGCCATTTTAGACCCCCTGTGTGTCGCGGGTTTGATCGCCGCACGGAACAAATATTTATATGGCCTACAGGTAGTTGTTTCGGTCTTGATGTTTATGTATGAGAGTTTAAATGTTTGTAAACGCACCCACGATACAAGAGAAATTATTGCTAGGGTGGGGCACAGTTCAAAAAAAGGTTGATTTTGAGTACAAAAAAAATATATTGATGTGCAATAACAGAAGTATAACACAAGAACACAAACAATCAATTACTACATAGAAAAAACAGGTCGTGCGAAAAAAGCTTGCCAAGAATTAAGACATAGTTTAGATTGTATCGAAAACCTTACACACCGAAGAACTAAAAGAAACAACACAAATAGAATAGAAATATTAAAAATCGCAACAGACTATTACCGAGAGCTATATAGTGATAAGGAAATGTTGTCTGAAGCAAAGCAACCAATTATCCAAAAAGGCGAAAAGGAGGAAGACACCCCAAGGATAATGCGAGAAGAAGTCAACAAAGCAATAAAATCACAGAAAACAGGGAAAGCACCAGGAGAAGATGCCATATCTAACGAACTCCTTATAGGAACATCGGACAAAACACTAAACATCATCCCAGACTTATTCAATGAAATTTTGAATACTGAACACATACCCTGCCAGTGGAAATCGTCAACCATAATTCTTATACACAAGAAAGAAAAGAAAAACGACATTTCAAATTATAGACCTATTAGCCTCATGTCCAACGTGTATAAAATTTTCTCCAAAATCCTACTAAACCGCGTAACAAAGACGAAAACCAACCAAGGGAACAGGCGGGATTTCGGAGTGACTTCTCAACGCTTGATCATATTCACACCATAAAACAGGTCATCCATAAAAGTAACGAACACGGTATCGACTACTACATAGCTTTCGTGGATTACAACAAAGCGTTCGATTCACTTAAACACGCAAAAATATGGGAGGCGCTTGAAACACAGGGAGTAGACAAAAAATATATACAGCTCATTAGCAATATCTACCAGAACATGACAGCTAAAGTACGAACAGAAAGAATAGGCGAAGCTTTTCCTAGACAAGGAGACCCGCTATCACCCAAACTTTTCTCAGCAGTTCTGGAATTCGTATTTAGACGCCTCGAATGGAACAACTATGGACTAACTGTTAACGGAATACAACTGAACCACTTAAGATTCGCAGACGATCTGATACTTATTACAGGTGACGCGAGAAGCCTACAAGAAATGCTCGAACAACTTACATTCGAAAGTAAAAATGTTGGTCTGTCAATGAACACCTCAAAAACGAAATTAATGACAAATGCAGAAAAAGTTCCTATTAAAATTGGCAGTACGCAGATGGAATATGTGAATGAATACACGTATCTCGGACAAATTATATCTCCAAAAGACCTTACAAAGAAAGAGATAAACAACAGAATTAATCTATCCTGGAAAAGATACTGGTCCTTGAAAGAAATCGTAAAAAACCCAGAGGTACCATTGAAATATAAGAGAAAAGTTTTCGATTCATGTATTCTGCCAGTTATGACTTATGGATGTCAAACATGGAGCCTAACAAAACAAGATGTACGCGCATTAGAAACCTGCCAACATGGGATGGAAAGAAGTATGCTCAATATTAAACTAAGAAATAAAATAAAACTTGAAACAATTCGAAAGCATACTAGGGTTACGGATGTGACATACTGTGTCAAGAAACTAAAATGGAGGTGGGCAGGCCACATGATGAGGAACAAAAAGGACAAGTGGGCTAAGGATGTGACCGAATGGTGTCCAAGAGAACATAAAAGAAAGAGAGGGCGACAGCGTCGGAGATGGGAAGACGACATAAAAATAATAGCAGGCGCCACATGGAGAAGGAAGACACACGATCGCACTTTATGGCAAGCTTTAGGGAAGGCCTATGCCGAGTAGCAAGACAATCTTCGCGCAACTAGTGTATATGTTAAATATTTATTTTAGTATATAAGAAATATGTGATAAGATTGTTCAATAAAGACTTTATTATTATTATTATTATTAAAAGAAGTATTTTTTTTTTTGTTAACAAGCTATGTGCTAGTGCTCTTATTATGAAACCTTAGACAACCTTCAACAGAACATACCTAGAGCCCAGAATCTTGAAAAGGATCGCGATTCAGATAGCCGTACTAATGCGCCTAAGTAAATAAGACGATTTACCAGAATGCCGTGGGAAACAAAATATTACCAACAATATGTTGGGATCCCTTTTACACTTGACATCACAATCGAGGATCATGTTTATGGACCAAATATTCGAAAAACAAGCCTAAATAAATGCTTAAACATAATATAACAAAACGCTTCAGAGTATTCACTGACAAAAACGTATGTATAAAGACATAATACCTTGTTTACAAAAACGTATAATATATATAGAGACAGTGACATAATACCTTGTTTACCTACCCATATGTCTCAACCCTTGTAACTGTAACTTGTCATGCATACACACATATCTTTGACATCAAGACTGAATTGCTACAACGAAATTCATTATGAAAAAACCCACTAGAGAAAGAAAGAAAAAGTATTTATAAGTCAGGACAAAACAAAAAACCGGCCAAGTGCGAGTCGGACTCGCGCACGAAGGGTTCCGTACCATTATCTATACATTAGACAAAACGGCAAAAAAATCACGTTTGTTGTATGGGAGGCCCTTAAATATTAATTTTATTCTGTTTTTAGTATTTGTTGTTATAGCGGCAACAGAAATACATCATCTGTGAAAATTTCAACTGTCTAGCTGTCACGGTTCATGAGATACAGCCTGGTGACAGACAGACGGACAGACAGCGAAGTCTTAGTAATAGGGTTCCGTTTTTACCCTTTGGGTACGGAACCCTAAAAAGAAAATATTTTTATACTACACTTGCTTAGTAAGTATACCAATACTACCCCACTAATAGGCTTGAAAGCTGTTCATTAAACCTTCTCAAAAATCTAGGCAGTTATGTTGTATGGAATTTCATTACTGCCCTGAAAATCAGGGTTACTAACGCGTTTTGTTTTTGTTTTTTTTAAGTCTTGATGACGTCATCATCATCTTCCTGCCCTTATCCCATATTACTTGGGGTCGGCGCAACACGTTTTTTTTATCTTTTCTTTTCTTTTCTTTTCTTTTCTTTTCTTTTCTTTTCTTTTCTTTTCTTTTCTTTTCTTTTCTTTTCTTTTCTTTTCTTTTCTTTTCTTTTCTTTTCTTTTCTTTTCTTTTCTTTTCTTTTCTTTTCTTTTCTTTTCTTTTCTTTTCTTTTCTTTTCTTTTCTTTTCTTTTCTTTTCTTTTCTTTTCTTTTCTTTTCTTTTCTTTTCTTTTCTTTTCTTTTCTTTTCTTTTCTTTTCTTTTCTTTTCTTTTCTTTTCTTTTCTTTTCTTTTCTTTTCTTTTCTTTTCTTTTCTTTTCTTGCAAGTGTAGTATAAAGCAGTATATATCACTCGAGGGTAAGTACAGATTACTAAACTCGTGTGGTTCACGGCCCTCCGCTTCGCGTCGGGCCTCAAATGCAAACTCGATTAGTAATCTGTGCCTTACTCCCCTTGGTGAATAAATAGCTATTTTAAAATCACAGCGCTGGTATTCTGATAGGGCCCAAAAACCCAATAACATTACCGACCTGGCGTTGTAACCCAGGACCCAATGCTTAGCATTCGCAGTCAGCAACATAGAATATACCTTATAGGCTAGATTTACTCGTAAAGTAATTAATACTCACAATGAGGCTGAGGTCCTAATAGGCTAGATTTACTCGTAAAGTAATTAATACTCACAATGAGGCTGAGGTATCCATGAATGCTGTTGTAAGCGAGGACGATATCTCTGAAGTTTCCATCGCAGTAAGTGCAGGCCGGTTCACTGGGTCTGGTCAGGTTCAGTCTGGTCCTCAATCCATCCACAAGCTTCACCAGGGCATCAAAGTCCCAGGGGTTCTGGGAACTGTTCTTGATAGTTGGCATCCTCAACGCTGACAGGAACTGAGTGAAGTCCACGTTAGTCCTATTCTCACCAGACATTTCCGTTTCCAGTAACATCTCCTCAAATAGATTTGTCAGTGTTTGTGTTATGTTTGAAGTATCATCTCCACTCATTGTTCTATGATCATCTCAATTGAAATCATCATTCGGTGCCGTCTTTTTGTTGGCTCTTGAATTTCCTGTAACAAATATTGATCCATTTTAGTATTTCTACTCGGTAAGGTTTCATTTGTTTATAAGTGTCTCTACCATTATTTATGAGTATGCATTTCCTCAAAGAAGGAATTCCTCAAACGGTATTAAATGTAGTTAGACAATACGCATAAAGGTTGGAAGGGACACCACGTACTAATTAATCGTTCTAACTCTAGGATTATATTCTGTAGGTAAAAATAATATACTAAAAGTCCTAGAATAGGTGGTCCAAAAATACATAGTTTCGGAGTTATCATCAACCATAATTAAATTTGGTCAAAAATTGTGACCAGTATGACGAATCTTTACTTTTATGAGGTTGCCAAACTTCGCAGTAAAATAAAATATGTATTTAGGTTCCATTGCTAAACATGAGTAATTCAAACCAATCATTCATAATTATTTAAAGCTAAGAAAATGCGACGTTTTCATATTTCACGTAAGGGTGTTTTACGTTAGTAATCGTGACTTTGCCGAATTATTTTGTATGAAAAATTAAAAAAAAGGATGATTGAAACATAATTCATAAGCCAGTTGATTCTTCGATAATGGTTTCTAACATTCCCTGGAGTTATGGGATATCAAAAAAAACTTTTGGGTTAGGTTGTATAACTGTTACCTGTTTTGTGAAACCGTTTCCGCGGCGATTTCTCGGAATTCCACCTTATAAATGTAACGCTCTCTTTCAAATGGGTAACATTTCATCCTTGCTCCCTAGTACCTTAGATAGCAATAACGTGGTTCATAATCATAACGCAAGATAATACCTCGGCTGCGTCATTACGACGCGACGGTTGACTTTTACTGCTTTAAAACAAGGTTGAGGTAGAATTTCTTCATTTCATCTTTACTCTTGTTAGCTATTACATTCATGACGGAATAAAAATTAAATTCTTTGAAATTAGTCTTTTGTTTTGAGAACAGTAACTTTCACCCGCGATATTCCATATATACCAGCGATATTCGATCTCTCGAATAGAAATTTTACTACGGAATGTACTACCTGTAGTAAAGGATTCTATTTTCGAACCTTGGTCATGGTTTCACTGTGTACTTAGAAAAAATAAAATTCATTTATCTCTCATTCCACCCGCCAAACTCCATACAAACACACAATCTCACATAGAATTACGCAGTAAAAATATTTTTAATTTTAACTTTTAGTTTTTCAATTTAAATTTTTAGTTTTGCCTTTGTTTCGACTTTTTGGAAGTGGGCGTTAATTAACTACGATACAGTTTTATATTAATGCAGTTGTAAACACAGAGTTATTGTAAACTGAGTTTTTTGTTTCTATTAAAATGTATTGCTATTATCTGAAGGTATGAAAAGACAAACTAGAGGATAAAGCTGCTTTCATATTTATGACATTAGTATATTTGATTATATTACCGAAATACTTTGATATATATTTATTCACAAAATTTCATTAAGTAGGTATTTCAGGAAAAAATAACATTAAATAACACTGACATAAATAAACCATCTTTGCGTAGAATATGTCCAAAAATGGACACATAAAAATACTGTTTTTCCAAGATCCAAAAATAACATTAGGGCTAATTCAAATAGAATAGGGTAACGATGGTTCTTGATTCTAAGAGAGAACTAAGACCGAACAAAAAAGATATTATATGATTACGTTAGCCGTAAAACTGAGTGGTTCTGTAGATAAAAGAGATGCGTAAGAAAAAATCAGCTAACAATATTTGGCGTAGACCACGAAAATGTGGTACACGATGTACGTGAATTAAGAACATGTTCGCCAACGTATGAAAAAATATGTTTCCCAACAACACGTAATTGGAATTGTACAATGTTTTATCGTAACAAGACTGACATGTATTATTTCTGCTCACGTAAACGCTTCAGAATAAAAATTATCTTAGTGAGAGATTGAATGAAAACTAAGCGTATACTACTAGGTTTGCCATGGCAACTCTTATATTGGAAATGCATAAAACTGGCATTTGCATCTTCTATTACGTAAAGAAAATAATCACTTACTCGTAGTTTAACTTATTTTTGTTATTATAATTAACCTACCGGAATATATTTTTGTGTTTTAAACTATCAATAAAAAAGAAAATCTTGATGTTTATATAAATGGTAAAAACCGTGTGAAGTGCAGTGTAGCAGTAGTAGTGGGCAGGGTCCCTGCCGCAGGACAGGTAGTGTTTTATAATCTTAACAATTTTCGAATCACCAATATTCAGAAAATTTACTCATAAAATTTGTATTTTCAAAAGACACGGAAATATTTACATTATTTACATACTAACTCTATAAAAATATTTACAAGTATCAAAAAGGGTTACAGGGCGTCGAAAAATTCGGCCACATCGCTGTCAACAGGAAAAGTGCCCAGAAGGCTGGCAGCATTGCCACGTTGGATGGCAATGCTGATTCTTTGGCCAAAAAATAGGCCCGCCCTCTGGTCACGTGAAGAGTCGACCAACCGTTTGGCGATTTCTCGAAAAACTAGGTGGGCACTCGGACCCCATGGCCCTAGTGTTTCAACCCCAAACGGCTCAAACACATAATTACCAATTAAATTATTGAAAAAAAAAAATTAAATAAAAAAAATTAAAAAAAAAACCCTATAAAATATATATATATATATTCCTATTCCCTCATAAAATTTATGAATATGTTCGCAGTTACCACATTATATCTACAAGAAATACTATAGTGACCACCTGTGGCTCACGTATTTGGCTTATAAATATCACGTAGCCTTGCGATAAAAGTTTTTTAAACCCGACTCATAGTTTCGCTGAAGTATTCACTTGGCTAGTGTTTGCATAGTTTTAGTTCGGGGTACTTCATTGAATATTATATTTTGTATCTGCTGGAAGCTGATCGCATTTGCTAGCTAAGCAAACGAATATTAAGTGCCTCTCTTCCTGTTGATCTATATTAATCAGAATTCAGTTCCACTGTTTCAAGCTTTCACGGTTTAAAACTAAACTTATATGGTCACTTACGGGATATCTTCCGTGATTGTTAATAGTTTTGAGATCCCGATATTTCGACGCTATCAAAGCTAAAGTAAGAGGGTAGACAGATTTGTCTGCACCTAACTATTTATTTTCCATCCACCCGCATTCTCCAGTCAACCCGCGATCATGGCGCTTGCAACAGCGTCGAAATATTCGGGAGCTCAAAATTATTAACAATCACGGATGACGGAAGATATCCCGTAAGTGACAATATAAGTTTAGAAATCAGTTCTTTTTTTATTAATTGGTAGATCTTCTTCTACTTTCATATCTCGTATCTCTTCTTCTTCTTCTTCTGTATCGGTATCATCAGTGGCCATGTTAATCACGGCGCCTGTGGCGTATCTAGGTTCTCTAAAAAATTGATAGTTTTATTATTTAGTAATAAGCAGTCATTTAAATCAGTAGACTTAAATATTATTATTATATCAGTTTCTTCCTTGAAATCTACTACGCTTTGTAAAGTACAACTGTCTTCGTCGTTTTTTTTTAACTTTTGTATTGTCTAGGAGAAGTAGTGTAGTTAATTGTAGTAGTGAATTTGTTTGTTGGATAACTACGGTTGTTTGGTTGGTTACGGATAGACCATGAACAGGCTTAGATCATAGGAAACTTTCCCTATCCCTTTCTTTATCCGGAAAGGACGTTCCCGTGAGATAATTTCCAACTTCGACTAAGCGAAGACGCGGGTAAAAGCTAATAACAAATAATTGCTTATAGTTTTACCACCCGTATCTATAAACAAGTGAAACTGATTACATCATCATCATCATCATCATCATCATTTCAGCCGAAAGACGTCCACTGCTGGACATAGGCCTCCCCCAAGTGTCGCCACATTGAACGGTCACGTGCGACTCGCATCCAGCGGATTCCCGCAGCCTTCACCAGGTCATCGGTCCACCTAGTGGGAGGCCTTCCAACGCAACGTCTTCCGGTTCGCGGTCGCCACTCCAGAACTTTTCGGCCCCATCGGCCATCCGTTCTGCGAGCAATGTGCCCTGCCCATTGCCACTTAAGTTTGGCAATTCTTCGGGCTACGTCGGTAACCTTGGTTCTCTTGCTGATAACTGATTACATGGGTAAAAGTAATTGTTTAAGATACGACTTTTATTCTATAAGTACCTAGATAAGTAATTGCTTGAAGTTGGAACTGTCAAAAGTTGGAATCCTTAGCTTTGCTTTGTATGACAGTTCTTACTTCGTTTCAATTATTGTCAAAAAAAAAAATGTTTGCCTAATTACTTCAGATAGATAGCCCTGGGCCTGACCTGGGCTTATATTAAAGGTAAAACTCGCGATAAATACCCGTTTACATGTGTATTATAATGTGTTCTGATCGTGAAAGTTTAAATAAGATAATTACTTCAGCTCAAGTAATTACTGTAACTTGACTATAGATACGGGTTTGAGTTTTAATTCGACAAGCCTCTTTTAGTACGAAAACAGGGGTGCGTTTCTTGTTCGTCTGTTTTCATAAACTCCCGATCGATTAAAGTCATAAACAAGAGAACAGTTTGGTCTCTCTATTTACCATAGAGTACTTCAGTACTGCTGCTTACACAGTTACCAATTTAACCGTCGTTTTGTCTACAAATAACAGTTTGCGAACTAAACAGTCGTCTGTTTCGTTCCTACAAATAACAGTTCACTACAATATCAAATTACTTCTTGCTAACGCTCCCTGTGTTTACTGCTGGAAGTTTGTTTCCTCTCTAGTTGTGCCTCAAAACATCTTTCTTTAACAAATTGAATAATTGAGTTCACAATGATATACCTTCACCTGTTAGTGAAGTAGACACAATACAGTTAAACAATAGTGACTATACAGACAGTAAAAACAGGCCACAGGCTTTACCTTGTAATCTATACTAATAATAATATAATAATAATATTATAAAGAGGTAACATTTGTTTGTAAGTTTGTATGTTTGTAAGTTTGTATGTAGGAGGTAATCTCCGGAAGTAATGAACCAATTTTAAAAATTGTTTCACTGGTAGAAAGCTACATTATTTGTGAGTGCTATAGGCTATATTTTATTCCCGTACTCCCACGGGAACGGGAACTGCGCGGGTGAAACCGCGGGACGTCAGCTAGTACATAATAAGGTGGTAACTGATACTAAGGATGCTGGTCCTACTCCATAAGGGAAAACTAATTGGGAAATTATGGCAGCTGCAGAAGATTGTAAAAATATCCTTGCTTTGTATAGACTCCATCTCTTAATATTGTATAATTGCATAGCACATGCCATGTGTGAGTACCATGTAATGTAAAGAATTTGCATTCTGTTATCTTTCTTTGACTTGAATATGCCTATTTATTTCTACTAACTCTTACAAACAGTTTTGTTATTAATATAAAGGGAACACACACACGCAAAATTGTCTCACATTAAATCTATAAATATAACACTCCTCGTTTTTAGAAGTCGGTTAAAAAGACAACTGTTTTGCATTTTTCAATTGCTTGATTTCTGTGAAAAGGAGGGAGGTGTTTGCCCAGGAGAAGGACAGAGCAGGCTAGGAAAAAAAACTGTGAATATTATATAGCTATTTTCACGATTTCAATTTAATAAAATCCCTGGATCTTTTCTTGAATATATTTAGTTCCTGGAATATATTAAAGAATATTAGGTTAATATTTCTTGTGATCGAAAGAGACTCTCAATCGGCCGCATATTGTAGCAATCCACTTCGTTTTGGTCCATAAATTCATGTCTTACGTGAGAGCGGGACCACTTGTCAATTTGCCCCTGACTACAGTACTAAGCATGTACATACTTGGATATGTAGTTACATTTGGTTTTCTTACTGTTTTCCTTAGTAACTAAGAAAACATTGGAGTAAAAGACGTTTTATTTATACTAACGTAAACGGGTACTCTTGCAGGAATAACTTTCATTACAAGTTCTGTCAGAAATGAAAAGACCCCTGTGAGGAATATAAGTCGTAATGTTTAAAATGAAAACATTATTCATGATGAAATTATTTGAGGGTAATTAAGAAAGGTACTACAATTGCCATAATTAAAATAGCAAGTTCACTAACCTCACATACCTATATGATAATCATTACTTAAGAATTTCATGCCCATTATGTGGGCAGCTTTGGGAAATTATACCGTTATATAGCTAATGACGCAAAGATTAAATGGCAGACGCTCCCTCAAATGTGGGTGGTACCCACTTCCCACTATAAACGAATAATTCTAAAAATATTCGTTTATGTTTTCATCAGAAAAGTGAGACCGAAAAGACCTATAATAAAAGCCCAGAAGTTTTTTATCAAAAAAAATCAGAACCCACTGCAGTATCATGTTTTATCAATACATTTGACAAAACAATTCTATTTTTGTTTGCCGAAAACCCCTTTTTCAATGCCTTCGCGTGCCAAAAGATCCTCGTTGGTACAGTTACTTCATAGTTATTTTGCCACGTAACCCAACATCGACTTTATTATAGAACCTTTGTATAATTGCGGCTTATATTGTATCTGTGTATACTTTGTCTCCAACCCCAATAAATATAAAAAAGCGAGCATGAAAATCTGTGTTCATAAAATTCTGACAGATTTGTCAGTTGCAGCTACTCAACAGCATTGAAGGAATAAAGATAACTGTGACCTATACAATGACTCTAAAGTTAGAGCTAAACATGTAAGGTCTGTGCCACTATATCATACCGTATGACGCATTGAACAGCTAAAATCATGGCCATAATGAAGGTCCCGCTTCGTTTCTCTAAAGCACGCCTGCACGCATGGCAGCACTTCAAACCACTAGTCGAGTCCGGAGTTGTTTAGTTTCCGTGCAATGTCGACAACACAAAGGCAAACTTTCAATTAAATGAACTACAACCGTAATTTTGAATAGTTGGCTTTGGCCCCGATTGGGCGCCATTGACGTATTGGCGCCCATGTGGGAACAAACCGAAATAATTAAAAGAGCCTCCTTTTAATTTTCTTTTTTCGGTAAAGAATAAATATTTGTGATTATTTTTTACATAGATAATGTCCTGTAAAAGAAAGACAGTTATCAGGTCTCAACTAAAGATTTAAAGATTCTGCGGTCGTAGGTAGGAAATTTCCATGATTGAACTGGGTGAGGCTGACATAAGTAGACACTTTCCTTGAGGAAAAGGTCAAGTTTATCAGATAAGTAGGCTTTCGTTTTGTAATTTAAAAATAAATTAGGCACCTACGTAGTAATTACATGTTTATTGTGTTGCCAGTCTGTCTTCTTCAATACTATATAAGAGACTCGCTTACCTACTTTTAAATTAGGTTTCCATATATATCATTAAAATAAGTTTGTAGTCTATTAATTTGGATGGTCTCAATTTCTTTTGCCCTCAATCATTTGAGCCCGAAAAATATTATTTTTAGGTTTTAAAATATGAGTTCACAAGCACAACCGTCCACTAAATTAAGTTAATGGTACATACATACAGGTGCGAGTACTACGCACCTGAACTTTTGAACAACTTCATCCATAAGGCACTACGGTATATGAACTTCTACTTCCAGGGCGTCCCCTCCCAGCGTTGTAAGTTTATACACTCCCAGTAAAAAATCCTATGTGTATATATTATGTTTAAAAAAAAGACGGAACGCAACTCATATCCATTACTACATTTTCCTTATTTCTCCAACTTAACATTCATGAGAACCTTTGCCCAATGCTGTACGTGCAATTTTCAGGCAATATACATACGCTATATCTACTAGTTATGACCTGTGGTGCACTCCGCATGGAAATAGCTATCCGTCCTTGCTCTCTACACATATTCGATGTTCCTTTCACTTCACTGGCGTGCCACGACTCCAAGAGATATATTTGCGATCTATGCATGCGTTGAAATTATGTTTCTTCTTTGATTTACCGTGTCTGGGATTCTTTTGGTTCAACGAGATGATAGGGGGAAAAGAACATTGCCAATTACTTCTTATGATTCGACACGACACGTATGCGATCCTGTACGATAAAATTGATGGCAATGTATGGCGGGAGAGGATTGTATTTTACAGTAAAAGTGTCGGTGTTGCAAACTTTTGTTCTAACTTCATTTGACTTTATTACGTAGGTGAAATATTCTGGAACAAAGTACTGGTGAACAACGGTTGATTTGAATTTTATTTTAAACTATTTCAAGGTTTTTACTGCAAAAACGTCATTAAGGAATAAAATCAAGTAGATATTATAAATGTAAGTTATTATGCCTTTGTTCTACAATAATAGATCTTTTCTCTGAATATCTCATATTATACATGTGTTATTTCCCTCTATATTATCAGCTCTCAGACGCGCGCATGTCCGTTCACTAGCGCAGGTCAAAACTAATTGCTCCCCTACGCGCACGAGAGACGACACAACGCTTCCCTCTCTTTCACTCACAGACACCACAATACATTATTATGTCCAAACAATTATTTCAAACACTGAACAAAAATGTTTTGTTAAGTACCCTAGTTTGGCCATTTAATAGTGATGGTTGGCAAGTTTATTGGCTATTAACTGTAACATCTGTTCCCATCGACTCTCAGCAAGACGTCACTCCTACGCAACAGACGAAACTTCTTTGAAAATTCCTATTCATCGATATTTTCTTTCACACCGTACTTATTGGATTCAGATTTTTAGAAACCTACACACGTCTGGAATGTTTCTATTTCTAAACTTTCTTTGATCAATGTGTTAATTTACCTTGGCCCCAGACTTGAAAACATAATATTGAATTCTAGACTACTTAATTCAAAATAATTCGGAGGTTGTTAGGTATTATTTTTCCAAGAAATCATTTTATTTATCGATTTTTTTCTTGTTTCTCGTGTGGCTAGTGCCTAACTTGGTGTCAGAGGTTTTTTATGTCGCCCATAGGCCTCTCATTTATCGATCATAGGTGTTGGATAAGATGACAAGTAATAGAGAATTATGGGAGATGAAGACATGCTGTACCGACACACCAAATAAATTGGGATAAGGCAAGAGAAGCAAAGAGAATGATGATGATGAAGGGTAACTCAAAAGAACGGTCGCATGCTAGGCTCAAGCTTACTTCATCTTTCAAAAAAATCTAGGCTCAAGCTTACTTCATCTTTCAAAAAAATTCTAGGCTCAAGCTTACTTCATCTTTCAAAAAAATCTAGGCTCAAGCCTACTTCATCTTTCAAAAAAATTCTAGGCTCGAGCTTACTTCATCTTTCAAAAAATTCTAGCCTCAAGCTTACTTCATCTTTCAAAAAAATTCTAGGCTCGAGCTTACTTCATCTTTCAAAAAATTCTAGGCTCAAGCTTACTTCATCTTTCAAAAAAATTCTAGGCTCAAGCTTACTTCATCTTTCAAAAAAGTTCTAGGCTCAAGCTTACTTCATCTTTCAAAAAAATTCTAGCCTCAAGCTTACTTCATCTTTCAAAAAAATCTAGGCTCAAGACTACTTCATCTTTCAAAAAAAATGTTTGTCTTTTTGCACGTTTTCAGGGCTTGGCAACAACCAAACTTAAAACACGACCTTTGAAGTGAAACGCTCGTTTTTTTTTAAGAAAAATGGACTTCATTTGTTTTTGCCTCAAATGACGGCGAATACTAAAGCTTAAACAAAACCTTTGATGTTGTCTAAACTTTTTCCAGTTTTGACAACATCAAAGGTGCTGAAAACTGTGTAGGTGGGTATTATACTGAAGTCTGCGACTTGTCTAGTCTGAAAAGATAAAAATACGCAGACAAAATAATGTCCAGGTAAAAATATTTTGTTTACGACCTAGCAAAATACTGTTATTATATGCGAATCTGATACTATTGTATGTGGGAGTCTGGGAGATTATTATGAAAATGTGGGCGTCTTCTTTGTTCATCAACGTGTTTAATATACAAGGGAAATGTACGATGTAGGTGTTATTTCCATTAGGAAATTGACATTGTTACCAAGGGATTTGTATTCTTACGTAGAGTATTATTAACTCACGTGTGTTGGTGAATAAAACCTTTTTGGAATGAATTACGGGCACGAAACAGGAAGTTCTTTATGAGAGTTTCATTAATCCTTATTTGTTCTGGTGTGTAGGTACCGTGTGAAGGATAATAAAGCTCGAAAGGGAGTGAATACTGATATGCAGAAAAACAACACAAATAAAATTTGGGATAACGGTCGAAGAATGATGATGACCTTTGTTGAATGGTGGTTTGTTACAACTATCATTTTTCATCATAATCTGCCTAGCCTTTCCCAACTATTTTGGGGTGAATACCAACTTAATATTAGCATTTTACTTTGAGAACTGCCTATCTGACCTCCACAACCCAGTTAGTACTGGGTAATACGATACCCCTTGGTAAGACTAGTTGTCAAACTTTCGGGCCACTGACTACCTGTAACGACTGTCAAAGTTCTACAAATGACAGCCGGAACCAACGGCTTAGCGTGCTTTCCCAGACACGGACGAAACTCAGTACGTAATAGGTAGTCACCCATCCAAATAGCAACCTATGTAGACAAGTGCAGCTTAACCTGAAGATTGATCCAAGTGGTTTATTATTTAGCCATGAGCTCCTCCTCAACTATCATTTCTAATAGATGTAGATATATTGTTTACGGCCCAGTTCTGTCAAACTGATCGAATGCACTGGCTATTGTGGCTAACTAAGCTCTTTGATCGGTTAAAAGGCACGTGCGGCCTCCTATTTGCTGAAGATATGTGACACCCAGTTGACCCATTTGACGTTTCTCCTGCTGCATAAGTAGATTCAAAGTCACTTAAATAGCCCTGATCTATAAAGTAGATGTTATAGGTAAATTTGATCCCGTTATAAAATGAATTCTTCAAAGATGCAAGCGAAACCGCAAGAAACAATTACTAGTTCAAAATAAATAAAAACAAAAGAAAATTACTGGTTTGTTCCGACCATTTATCAAAGACTACTTCCAATTGTGCAGTAAATGTACAGTCTAGTTTCACAAAGGTAATACTATTGTAATACGGTCGAAATTTCGGACTTCGCTTGTTTATTATTGATTCCTTTCTTTTATACACTCTGACATTGAATTTTTTTTGACATGTATTTTATTATTTTACTTTTATTTTTTTATTGTTTTATGTGACATTTACTGATTTGACATGAATACTTATTTTTTTAAGTATTTTACTTTTTTATTTTATTATCATTGCGACATTTAATGATTTTTGTGTTTTTTTTTTTTACTTACATTCATTTGAAAAGAATTTGTTATTAATTTTATTTGATTATTGTGAATGTGGGGACCATGTGGGTCACATTTTTATTTTTTGTTTGTTTTTTTCCCACAACTGTCTGGCAGTTTGAGTACTATAAGCGACCTTCCCAAATGTCCTTTCTTTGGTATTGTTCGTCGTTTCGTTGAGCTCCTTGAGTCGAGCTACACGTTAACTGACAAATGCTTGCACTGACTGGACAGGTCCACTCAAATCTGTATGGTTCTTTCTTCAAAAGACCATCTCAGACACTAATCTGCATAGTCCTCATGTGAATTGAGCAAGATTGTCTGGACTTTAAAAGAGACTATGACCTCTGAGTTTGTTTCGGCTGTTTCTTCTCAGAGTAGTCAGGTACGAAACACCGGCCCCATCTAGTTTTAAAAAATGACGTGTAAAAGTGTTTGTAAAAACCTACTTGCAAAATAAACATCATTTATCATGTATCATTTATAAAGATACAAAAAAATTTAATTGAATTCAACCTCGTGTTTGTTGTCTGAAGAAGTTACTTTTGCAACTATACTTTACCTGTTGTTTTGAATGTTGTATTGTGTATGAGAAAATCTTGTAAAAAGGGGTTTTCTGTCTGCATTATTTCTGTTCGTGTTATAAGCGTTGGTATGACAAAGGTAATACTTTTAAGTTACAAGAAAATTGAATTGAATTAAACCTCGAGTTTTTTGTCCGACGAAGTTTTTTTGCCACTTTAAGTACCTGTTCTTTTAAATGTTGTATTGTTTAGGAGAATATCTTGAAAGAGCGGTTCTTCCAGCATTATTTCTGTTAGTCGTATAAGCGTTGGTATGGTGGAACCTATAGTTGCGGAATGAAAAGTAAAACACTTGTATGGGGCTGTCCTTGAATTATTAATAAACAAAGATTCTTCGATTGTAGAATTGTATTATTGTAGTACTTGTTACTGTGAACTACACCAACGGCTACAGTGCCTTCACAGCAAATTAAGTCGAGTAACTTGAGTATCTGTGTATGTGTCTAACTTGCCTACTTAAAATGTTTTCCAAACACTTTTTTAAGTTTTCCCGGTTCATAACTATACTTAAAATGTCACTTACAGGATATCTTCCGTGATTATTGATTAATGTTGAGCTCCCGATATTTAACCCGCGATAATGGCGCTTACAACAGCGTCCAAATATCGGGAGCTCAAAATTAATCAATAATCACGGAAGATATCCCGTAGGTGACATTATAAGTATTGTTTAAATCATATTTTAGCATTGACTGTCATTGACTCATCCACTGACCATATTGGTGATGTTCCTCAAAAATTTCAGATGCGTATTATTTACAACTGGAGTGCGTGTCTGCCCGAGTGTAGTGTAAACGTGGACGGAGTTTTAGGATTATGTAAAGATCGTAGCAGCCTCCGTGCCTCGGAAGGTATTTTAAGCCGTTGGTCTCGGCTGTCATTTGTAGATCTTTGACAGTGGTACAGGCAGTCCAGCAGCCAGAAATTCAGACAACCAGTCTTACCAAGGGATATCTTATTACCCGTATTAGTACTAACTGGGTTGGTCATATAAGCAGTAGCTCTACTTATGTAAAATAAGTACTGGTAGTTAGTTACATCTACACTGGAAGCCGACCCCAACATTGTTGGGAAAAAGCTCGGCATATATTAGGGAATATGCATGAAATACAAAATTCTTTTTATTTATGACTAGCGGACGTCCCGCGGTTTCACCCGCGTAGTTCCCGTTCCCGTGGGAGTACGGGGATAAAATATAGCCTATACGGATTCGGAAGAATTCCTCTAAGTAATGGTAAAAGAAATTTTGAAATCGGTCCAGTAGTTTTTGAGCCTATTCAATACAAACATACAAAAATACAAAGGTTTCCTCTTTATAATATTAAGTATAGAAAAATGCCTTGTATTGGCGCATAAAAACACTGTGGTAGACTTGTTTAAGTTTCTAATACATCACTTATTTTACAATTTACTGTTTTATGTAGCATGTTTTTGGTGAAACGGAACGCACTGTCAAAACACACCGTCCTCGATAACGCCGGTATTGACGTCAAAGTTCATTGTGTAAAAAAACACTTTTATTTGAAAAGTGCTTAAAGTTTCACTAAAATTTTATCATATTATTATTGTTTTTGCAATTTTTACTTGAACAAAGCACATACAATTGGTAAAATTATTTTATTAAGGCCAAAAAAATTAGATGTAAACAAGGCAGATTGTCGAATGACGTCACATCAATGCCGCGACAGCTACGGACGTTTGAACTGCCGTAGATAATTGCAGCAGCTTAATATTATTTTTGTGCGACAAGCAGTAACTGTAGTTGAAAGTACTGTATTTTATTGATTTAAGTGAAGAAAAAAATACTTGCTTATTCCCTATTATGTAGGAGGTGGCGTTCTTTACTTTTTGCCTTCTCGCAGTGGAAATAGCCATGATTATTATGAACTTTAGTAAGTCCCTATTTCCTTATTCGAAGCACGTTTTTCGACAGAACATAATTTTCCTTCTTTAACTTCAAAAGCAACTCACAAATATAGGTCACCTCGTAACCTCATGTGTTTCCCAAATAAAATTCCAATGTCACGTTTACAGAATACAATAAAAGGTTTCTAACACCTACTACCATATAGGTTACTATTAACCCTAAGAGATACGCGACCCAATAGCATTAAGATAAATGCTGTAAAAATCTTCAATACAAAGAAAAAGGTCTTAAGACATCGTTTACAAGCCGTCAAGCCTCGTTAAGTTACCCTTTTCTAACTTTTCGATCTTGTTTACTTAGCAACTTTTTTCTACTTACTTACCTCTTTTTTTTCTAAATAGTTAGTTAGGGGTATAAAGGGTGTGAAGTTGTTCATCCACCATAGAAAAAGGTGTTGCATCTGGTGGGCTACTGTCCGACAGTAATTGCAGTCGGGTTTTTCTACAGGTGACTTTTTTATCCCAAAAAAAATAGGTATAATAAATAGGTGATCGGAGTAGAAGCAAATGTCATACTCAGTTTTTTTTTTTTTTCTAACGAAAATCATAAAGAATCTAAATTCAAATCATACGCGTACTGCGTATGATTTGAAATTCGATATTTTTCATTTCTTGTTGTATAAACAATAAACATCCAAGCGATTGCAACATTCACGGCACATTTGCCGACTATTTTTGAAGAGTTCTATTGTATATCTCCGAAGATCAGCATCAGATGTTCACAAAATTTAAATGGGACCACACGGGAAGTACCAGCTTTCAAATAAAAAAAGAATTGTCAAAATCGGTTCACCCAGTCGAAAGTTCTGAGGTAACAAACACCAAAAAAAAAAAAACAGTTGAATTGAGAACCTCCTTTTTTTGGAAGTCGGTTGAAAAGAAGACACTTGCTGTTCCTGAAGTCACAAACTACTTTGGTAAGCGCACAAGAAAATATATGGTACCGCCGTTAGTGAATGAGCTACCCCCCAAACCTGATATCGCATGTTAAATCTAAAAACCAGCTTAAAATATTCTTAAAAAACAAAACCTCTCATTGTGTCCATAGCTTATTTTGTAATCAGGACAACAGCATTATTTTTCATAGGTGTAAAATGTGTTTCCTTCTGTAAACTCACTTCATTTTTAGGGTTCCGTAGTCAACTAGGAACCCTTATAGTTTCGCCATGTCTGTCCGTCCGTCCTCGCTTAATCTCTGTGACCGTTAGCACTAGAAAGCTGAAATTTGGTACCAATATGTATATCAATCACGCCGTCAAAGTGGTAAAATAAAATTTAAAAAAAAATGTTTTATTAGGGTAGCCCCCCTATATGTAAAGTGGGAAGAGATTTTTTTTTTAATTTCAACCCTAACGTGTGATATATTGTTGGAAAGGTATTTAAAAATGAATAGGGGTTTCCTAAAATATTTTTTTGATAATGTCAACAATTTCGGAAATAATCGCTTGAAAGTAAAAAAAAATGTGTCTCCCCCCCTCTAACTTTTGAACCATAAGTTTAGAAAATATGAAAAAAATCTGAAAAGTAGAACTTTTTAAGGACTTTCTAGGAAAATCATTTTGAACTTGATGGATTCAACAGTTTTTGTACAACTTTTTGTTTGTACAAAAAAGACAAAAAGTTGTACAAAATAATTTCTGGACTAAGTTTGTAGTATATTCGTTTATGCAAGCATTTTTACATAATGGATACCCACCTTTAAACTCATAAGCGGGAACACTTATTGTGACGGACGGGAAACTACGGAACCCTACACTGAGCGTGGCCCGACACGCTCTTGGCCGGTTTTTTTTATATTGTTTCTTCCTAATTAAAATCGAAATTTGTTATAATGATATTGTGAAACGAGAACACCTGCCGACAAACTGTCTTGCAGTTTGGCAGACTTTTTATAATTATGTTATTGTTATACAGATTTTGAATAAATAAAAATTAAAAAAAAAAAAAAAAAATTAACGAACCACCACATTCAGCTAAATGTAACGGCAAAAAAATTAGTAAATGATCACCAAAGTAAATCCCCATTTTATCGTGAATTAGAACCAAATATTTATTTTTGACCACCAGAAATTGAACTGCATTTGCATCCGAGTCGAGGGAGACCCGGTCGATGGAGCCTCGCTTTGCGGGCCTAGATAAAACTAGTTTGTCATCAACCACCTATTTAAAATTTGGTGCTCAATTTACTATATTTTGTGATAAATTGAAGATGTTAGTGGTCACAAAGTTAATTTTGGTGGTCATTATATTTCCCCCCTATGAATTTTACTGCGTTTCAATTTTACCTGACAGCAGGGGACTAAAGGAGCTAAACGCGAGTTTTATAATGCAAAAAAGCATATGATTCACTGCAATAAACAAATCCAGAAAAATATATAATATTCTTCAAGATATATGCTAGTACGATAGTGTTTTGAAAACATAAAAATATATAATAACGAGTAAAAACCATACTAAAATACATGCAATCATTCTGATTTTTTGGCAAACAATTCTGCAAGCAACATATTAGCATGATAGTGTTTTATTTTTTTAAGTCCAATCAATAGATTTTTTGTAAATCGCAAAAACCACTCATTTAGCACTATTCGGCCCGCAGTGACTGTATACTGTGACGTAACAACCACTTTGAAGTGCAAGCTGATTAGAACTTTATTCTAACAGTATTTCAAACGAAGTTTGAATCACCACAAATAGAGTTGCTATTTTAACTCCTGTAGTCGCTTAACCTCACTAATTTCAACTTGCTACTTCCACGCATTTCTGAGAAAGAGGGTCTAGACAGACGGATAACGAAGTGGTCCTTTATAAGTCATAATATCTATGATGTAAAGGTTTAATTTAGTTTCAAGAGACGTACCCTTATTTATAAGCTGTAATACATGTCATATTGTTAACCTGTTAGGTAATCTAATATGTAGGATCAATCAAAACGTTGTTATGGCATCGATATGCAAACTACGATTAACAGACATTACCGTTAAACAATATTGTCTTTCTCGTTACCCGCCATGTTAATAATTCATTGATGTTTATGATTTATAGGATTTCATGAGTGAATTTCGGTTTCAAATCATCAAATATGTACTTACCTGCAAAACAGTTGATAGGCAATTTTGTCCAACAAAATAATTTCGGTAATTAAAAGCCGATCCCAGCTGTCTCTTGCAGATTTATGATAGTCGTCATAGGTAGTAGGTATTGTTAAGTTACTCTTGTATGGTACTCGTGTATGGATCTTTTAGTGCGTAGACAAAACTGAAATTAACTAGCCGATCATTATTTTTCAATACTACTTTCATGATCAGCCTATAATGTTCCCACTGCTGGGACACGGCCTCCTCTCAATGAGAGGAGAATGGGCTATAATCCACGACGCGGGCCCAGTGCGGATTGGTAGATGTCACATGTCTTCGAATTTTTGGTTCTAGGACATGCTGGTTTCCTCACGATGTTTTCCTTCACCGTTTTGAGAGCAGTGATGATGAAATAAATAACAAAAAGTAATGCGCCTGTCTGGGTTTGAACCCACGACCTACTGTTCGTAAGTTGGGGCCGCCACCACTGGGCCACCGCTCTCTATGCAATACTACTTTATGAAAGTATAATTATGCTATCTTGTACGGAGCAGAGTGCTGGCCTGTAAAAGACACACACGTCCAAAAGCTTCACACGACTGAAATGAAAATGCTAAAGTGGTCGGGAGGGGTTACAAGACTAGATAAAGCAAGGAATGAGTACATTCGAGGCAGCTTTAAAGTAACCCCTATAGCCGAAAAGTTCAATGAAAGTCGTTTGAGGTGTATGGACACGTAATGAGAAGAGACGAGGACTACATAGTAAAAAAAAAGCCTTAAATCTACCGGAGAAAACAAGAGGTAGAGGACGCCCTCCGTACACATGGTACACTAGTATGACCAGCCTCATAAATACAGAAAACCTACCCGACCCGACAACTCTAGACAGAACGTCATGGCGCAGAGAAATTAGGAGAGCCGACTCCACTTAATGTGGGATGGAGCAAAAAAGAAGAAGACTAGTTTATGAAAGTGCCTCCTTGTTCTCGTGGACGCAAGCGCGACTGCTGAGCGAAGTCATGGGTTCGATTCCCAAGTCAGGCAAAGTGTTCTTTCATCAGGAATTTCTCAGTAGTAGCCACGACGTCTGAATTTGAGCCCTGTTTTATGCAATAGGCGAAATATTACATGGGACTTAAACATTACTGGCTTAATTCAGGTGTACCTACTAATAGGTACACGTTTGCCTATCCCTTCGGGGATCACAAGTGTGGTGATACGTAAATATTTCATGAAACACTCATAAAAGTTCACCAATTTACCCTCCTGACAGCAAACCTGACTCAAGTGCGAAAAGAAACCCTGGATCACTACAAGAAGGTTGAAAATCTGTAAACCAATCTTACCAAGGGTATCGTGCTTCCAGAAACTGGTTCATGTAGAACAGGCAGACAGTCGCTTCATTGAACATCAGGTTCGTGAAAATTCCTATCACGAACTGGACAGGTAATTTTAAGACTAACTTAAATTCCTTATCATTTTCGACAATTCTCATCTCCATTTACTAAAATGTCTGATGAATGAATATTATTAAAGCAAGCTCATAGAAAGATTTTGAATAAAATTTTCCCACCGATTCTTGAATAGCGATTTATTTTATTTACATTGCAGTTGGATTTTTCCGATCGGTATATTATTATAAGGGTGCGTACAGACCATGTAACATATTATATTATAACTTGTGTTTTATATCACGTCCAAATTATGACATTGATATTGACATTTATAACATTCAGTGTCCACATTTATCTGAAACATGTTATATAGCAATGTTATGTTATATAGTCTGTACGCACTGTTAGCGTATTAGCTTCTTATTTCGATAATTGTCCCATGAGATCCCTTATCTTAAGCCAATCTCCAGCCAAACCCACCAATAAGCCCAGGGATCAAAAGTATCCTAACACATAGGATACTTTTTATCCCGGTAGTAAGATCTCAGGTTATAAACTATCTACAACAACAACACAATACACAACAACACAACACACACACAACAAACAACAACAACACACAACTACAACAACACAACAACTACAACAACAACAACTAACAACAACACAACAACAACTAACAACAACTATCTATCTTGGTATATCTATCTGTGTGCAAAATTTCATATAAATCCGTTCAGTCGTTTTTGCGTGAAAGAGTACCTAACAAACATCCATATTCGTAGAATGATAATGATGATTATGATGATGATAAGTGTGATATGGTTAAAAGGGATAAAAAGTTACTTGATTAAATCCATCCACACTACAAAATAGGTTGGTTTAATGAATTTGTTATATTAATGTCGCTTAGATAAATAATGCGGTGTCCAAATACATAAAACATTAGGTACTTTAGACTTCTGCAACTATTGAAATTGAAAGATAACTAGCTCCGACCGTGGCTTATCACGCGGTCGCGGGGTGGTCGAAAATTATCACACAAAAAAAGTACATAATATCCTTTGTTATTTATCCAGGTCATGGCCTATCCGTCCGTATATGTCTTCCTTATTATTTATACAAAATAATATAATTCGGTAATAATAGTGCTTGTTACAAAGAAACCGAAAAGGATAGTTGAATTTTCGCTTTGAAATCGTTCGTATTTCCGTAACATTTTCGTCGCTTGTCCATTTTGGGCCTCCGGGCATTCATTCCTACCGGCTCAAAATACATTAACAAAGATTAACAAAAAGCTCCTAATCCGTTTTCTATTAGTTCGTTAATTGTTCTTCACATTAAGATTCCATTAAAACAACATTTACTAAAATTCACTTTGTTGAATTCTCAGCAGAAAATATTTAACTGAATTTAAACTCTTCTAAGAAGTTAGTTATTTGGAAAATGTTCAATAAAGTAAATGAATTTAACAACTGGAAGGACGTTAATTGATAGAATGACGTAAAACGATGCTCCGGAATGTATTTATTTCAAAACATCTGCTGTTGCCTACCCGCGTTTACACCAGGGTATAAAAGAAGTTCCTACCTATTGTTTATGTTATTGTCATATCGTCTTCTATGTCTTTTTTGACACTTAAAACCAATGATATTATAAAGAAGATACGCCATGTTCATACTGAATGGCGTTCAGATATCGTTGCGAGTAATTTAAAACTACGACAGCGATAGATAATACGGAACGTATAAGATAGAAAGAGATAGCTAGCTATCAAAGTGCAACAATTGTGTCACTTTGTCCTCAACAATTTGTGCGTGCTAGTGCGATATCTACCTCTTTTTACTTTATAATATCATTGCTTAAAACAAGTTATAAAGACAAGTTAACAAAATTGACAAAAAGTGACTAAAAAATGGATGTCACATGTCATGAAGAATATTTACAGAGTAATCCGCCAATAATAAATTGTGGTTGCAAAAATAATTAGATAACTATATAATAGCAATTAATTATAGCATAATTTATTACTCATGTGGTTTTTGTTTAATTGATGAATTCCCTAAAATGTTTATCCTCAGTTAAACGAATTAGGTACGCGTCAAATCAGAAGTGATATTAATTACCTACGTGAACAAACAAATAAAAACCAAAACGGGTTCAATATCCTACCACTGAAAACTGAAGTGGGTTTCAGAGGTAATAAATGGGGTATAGCAGTGTGTATAGCAATTATATCCTAGGATATCTTACTTGGTCACAGGTCACAAATTCAGACCCAAGACACACATCTCTGATTTTACGGATTCATGTGCGTATGGAATATAATTATCACTTGCTTCGGTGAAGGAAAACATCGTGAGGAAACCAGCATGCCTGAGAGATATTTCTTGACGGAATGTAAAGCCAAGTTAACTACTTAGGTCCATGGGCGGCATGGGCACTCTGACACCAGGTTATCTCAGTCCGAAGACTAGCCGCAAATGCAACGACAAAGCCGAATCTCAATGACAGACCACTTTATGAAAATGGCAACAAAGTGCGATCTCGCCTTTTTTTGTGAATGACAGCTCACAGGTCACCTGCACCTACGGGTTGTCGTCTGCTTAAGGGGACTACAAGAGCTAAACGCGAGTTTTATTAGTTTTATGATGCAAAAAAGCATAATATGATTCACTGCAATAAACAAAACCAGAAAAATATGTGATATTCTTCAGGATATAATTATGTTAGTATGATAATGTTTTGAAAACATAATATAACTAATTTTACTCACAAAATATCGAAAAAATCTCTCTATTTCGATTCGAGTTTTTCGGAAAAAATATTTGACTTATGCACCCAGCGCCCCCAGGGCATTACGTCGTAATTTACTGGACACTGTATATTGTATAATCCCTCCGGTCGTTTTCGCAACTGCCATTCGCAACCAGTTGCGAATCAAGAAACCGCAACTTGGTTGCGAACAAAGAATAGGCAGACATTCCATATATATTATATTAATAGAATCTCTGCTCGCAACTAAGCATAAATTATGTCTATTGATCAGTAGGTAGGTATTGGAGATGACAACTATTCTCCGATATTACATAACAGCCGTGTATTTGACAAGTTTCAAGAGTACTTATCGATTACTATAAGTGCACGGACACGTGCACTCCGTACGCTCAACTTCATAGCAAGTGAGACGGTCTTGTTCTGTTGTTCTCTGTGTGATATAAGAAATATCTATACTAATATTATAAAGAGGTAACATTTGTTTGTAAGTTTGTATGTAGAGGGTAATCTCCGGAAGTAATGAACCAATTTTAAAAATTGCATTATTCGTGAGTGCTATAGGCTATATTTTATTCCCGTACTCCCACGGGAACGCGAACTACTCGGGTGAAACCGCGGGACGTCAGCTAGTTTGTTAAAAGTTGAAATAAGTTACATAACATAACGTCACGGTTAGGCAGAGGTGAACCTAAGAGTACGCCACATTTCGCCAGTTATGTTTAAGTCCTATATTATGTAATAGGGGGCGATCCTATTGCCATCAACACTCTGGAAAGTCCAGACTCCGTGGCTGCTACTGAGAAATCCCTGATGTAAAAACTCAATAACACTTTGCCCGAACTGGGAATCGAACTCAGGTCCTTTTGCTCAGCAGTCGCGCTTTGGACCACTTAGACCAATGGGGCAGTATATAAGATGCACTAAGCTGTTTTAGACTTTCACGGTTTTTCACTACACTTAAAGTACTTACTAACCGTATGGCGTACTTTTTAAGTGTAGTATATAAGATATTAGTATCAATTAAGTTAGGATTAATTAAGGCACATTTATCGCATTTTGTTATTATAATATAATGGCAGATGTAACTAGATAAATAAATATACCGACATATTCTGCACTAATGCAAGCACAGCAAGAAAGCTCCTAGCAAAGGTACACTCCTGTATTACCCTTAGGGTATTATAGGCGTGATGTTATATTATCCAGACTTCATGTGGCTACTGAGAAATACGTAATGCAAAAACCCCATAACATAATATGCCCAACCTGGGGATCGAACCCACCATAAGAAATAGATAGAATAAAGAATAATAAAAAATAATAATAATACAAATAAAATAATAAAAAAAACATATAAATATAGAATCGTCTCATAAATAGATTCTTCAAGAAGGGTGACAATGCCCGGTTGAAGAATTATAGGCCCATCTCACTTCTAAGCCATGTCTACAAGTTGTTTTCTAGAGTCATCACGAGTCGTCTCGCGCGCAGAACGGATGGCCGATGGAGCCGAAAAGTTCTGGAGTGGCGACCGCGAACCGGAAGACGTTGCGTTGGAAGGCCTCCCACTAGGTGGACCGATGACCTGGTGAAGGTTGCGGGAATTCGCTGGATGCGAGTCGCACGGGACCGGTCAATGTGGCGACACTTGGGGGAGGCCTATGTCCAGCAGTGGACGTCTTTCGGCTGAAATGATGATGATGATGATGATGATGATAAATATAGAATACTAGCTGTTGCCCGCGGCTTCGCCCGCGTAAAGTTCGGTAATTGTCCCACTGAATCATAATAAAGGGATAAATAGTATCCTACATGTTAATCCAGGTTATAAACTATGTATGTGCCAAATTTCATAATAATTACAATTTATTATTATCATCAAAATCACCATCACTATCACAACCATCATCACTATCACAATCACTATCACAATCACTATCACAATCACTATCACAATCACTATCACAATCACTATCACAATCACTATCACAATCACTATCACAATCACTATCACAATCACTATCACAATCACTATCACAATCACTATCACAATCGCTATCACAATCGCTATCACAATCGCTATCACAATCACTATCACAATCACTATCACTATCACAATCACTATCACAATCACTATCACAATCACTATCACAATCACTATCACAATCACTATCACAATCACTATCACAATCACAATCACAATCACTATCACAATCACTATCACAATCACTATCACAATCACTATCACAATCACTATCACAATCACTATCACAATCACTATCACAATCACTATCACAATCACTATCACAATCACTATCACAATCACTATCACAATCACTATCACAATCACAATCACTATCACAATCACTATCACAATCACTATCACAATCACTATCACAATCACTATCACAATCACTATCACAATCACTATCACAATCACTATCACAATCACTATCACAATCACTATCACAATCACTATCACAATCACTATCACAATCACTATCACAATCACTATCACAATCACTATCACAATCACTATCACAATCACTATCACAATCACTATCACAATCACTATCACAATCACTATCACAATCACTATCACAATCACTATCACAATCACTATCACAATCACTATCACAATCACTATCACAATCACTATCACAATCACTATCACAATCACTATCACAATCACTATCACAATCACTATCACAATCACTATCACAGTCACCATCATCGTTATCACAATCTTTATCATCGTAATCGCAATCATTATCATTGTAATCACAATCATCATGATTACAATCGCCATCACTATCACAACCACAATCATTATCACAATCACAATCACCATCACTATCACAATCACCATCATTAACACAATCACATCCACCATCACATTCACAATCGCTATCCTCGTTATCACAATCATTATCATCGTAATCACAATCATCTTCGTCATTATCACAATCACCATCTCTGTCACAATCACAATCACCATCACCATCACTATCACCATCACAATCACCGTCACTATCACAATCACCATCAAAATCACTATCACAATCACCATCATCGTTTTCACAATAATTATCGTCGTAATTACAATCATTATCATCGTAAAAACAATCATTATCATCTCAATCACAATCATCATGATCACAATCGCTGTCACTATCACAAAATCAAGTTAAAACAATCACAATCACCATCACAATCATTCTCGCAATCACTATCCTCGTTATCACAATCATTATCATCGTAATCACAATCATCTTCATCATTATCACCGTTGCTGTCACAATCACAATCACCATCACCATCGCTATCACTATCACAATCACCGTCACTATCACAATGACCATCACTAACACAATCACAATCACCATCACCATCACAATCACTCTCACAATCACCATCACAATCCCCATCACCATCACTATCACAGTCACCATCATTATCACCAATTATCATCATTAACACAACCACCATAATTACCACAATCATTATCATAATCACCATCACAATCACCATAACAATCACAATCACAATCACCATCACTGTGACAATCACAATCCCCATCACTACCGCTATCACAATCACTATCACAATCACCATCACCATCACAATCACCATCAAAATAACTATCACAATCACCATCACAATCACCATCACAATCACCATCACAATCACCATCACAATCACCATCACAATCACCATCATAATCACCATCACAATCACCATCACAATCACCATCACAATCACCATCACAATCACCATCACAATCCCCATCACTATCGCTATCACAATCACTATCACAATCACCATCACCATCACAATCACCATCAAAATAACTATCACAATCACCATCATCGTTATCACAATAATTATCATCGTAATCACAGTCATTATCACACTCACCATCACCATCACCTTCACCATCACTATCTCAATCACCATCACAATCACCATAACAATCACAATCACCATCACTATCACAATCACCATAACAATCACAATCACCATCACAATCATAATCACCATCACAATCCCCATCACTATCACTATCACAATCACTATCACAATCACCATCACCATCACAATCACCATCAAAATAACTATCGCAAACACCATCATCGTTATCACAATAATTATCATCGTAATCACACTCACCATCACAATCATCACCACTCTCAGAATAACTATCACAATCATCATCATCATCACAATCACCATCAAAATCAGTATCACAATCACAATCACCATCACAATCATCATCACAATCACCATCACAATCACCATCACAATCACCATCACAATCACCATCACCATCGCTATCACTATCACAATCACCGTCACTATCACAATGACCATCACTAACACAATCACAATCACCATCACCATCACAATCACTCTCACAATCACCATCACAATCCCCATCACCATCACTATCACAGTCACCATCATTATCACCAATTATCATCATTAACACAACCACCATAATTACCACAATCATTATCATAATCACCATCACAATCACCATAACAATCACAATCACAATCACCATCACTGTGACAATCACAATCCCCATCACTACCGCTATCACAATCACTATCACAATCACCATCACCATCACAATCACCATCAAAATAACTATCACAATCACCATCACAATCACCATCACAATCACCATCACAATCACCATCACAATCACCATCACAATCACCATCATAATCACCATCACAATCACCATCACAATCACCATCACAATCACCATCACAATCACCATCACAATCCCCATCACTATCGCTATCACAATCACTATCACAATCACCATCACCATCACAATCACCATCAAAATAACTATCACAATCACCATCATCGTTATCACAATAATTATCATCGTAATCACAGTCATTATCACACTCACCATCACCATCACCTTCACCATCACTATCTCAATCACCATCACAATCACCATAACAATCACAATCACCATCACTATCACAATCACCATAACAATCACAATCACCATCACAATCATAATCACCATCACAATCCCCATCACTATCACTATCACAATCACTATCACAATCACCATCACCATCACAATCACCATCAAAATAACTATCGCAAACACCATCATCGTTATCACAATAATTATCATCGTAATCACACTCACCATCACAATCATCACCACTCTCAGAATAACTATCACAATCATCATCATCATCACAATCACCATCAAAATCAGTATCACAATCACAATCACCATCACAATCATCATCACAATCACCATCACAATCACCATCACAATCACCATCACAATCACCATCGCTATCACCATCGCTATCACCTTCGCTATCACCATCACAATCACCATCACAATCACCATCACAATCACCATCACAATCACCATCACAATCACCATCACAATCACCATCACAATCACCATCACAATCACCATCACAATCACCATCACAATCACCATCACAATCACCATCACAATCACCATCACAATCACCATCACAATCACCATCACAATCTCCATCACAATAACCATCACCATCACAATCACCATCACAATCACCATCACAATCACCATCACAATCACCTTCACAATCACCATCACAATCACCATCACAATCACCATCACAATCACCATCACAATCACCATCACAATCACCATCACAATCACCATCACAATCACCATCACAATCACCATCACAATCACCATCACAATCACCATCAAAATCAGTATCACAATCACCATCATCGTTATCACAATCATTATCATCGTAATCACAATCGCTATCATCATTATCACAATCACTTTCATCGTAATCACAACCATTATCATCATATTCACAATCATCATCATCACAATATTCATCCTCGTCATCACAATCATTTTAATCGTAATCACAATCATCATGATCACAATCGCCATCACTATCTCAACCACAATCATTATCACAATCACCATCATTATCACAATCACCAACACTATCACAATCAAAATCACAATCACCATCACCATCACAATCACCATCATTATCACCATCACAATCACTACCCTCGTTATCACAATCTTTATCATAGTAATCACAATAATCTACATCATTATTACAATCACCATCACCGTCACAATCACAATCACAATCACCATCGCTATCACCATCACAATCACTGCCACTTTCAATATCACCATCACAATCAGCATCACCATCACAATCACCATCAAAATCACTATCACAATCATCATCATCGTTATCACAATCATTATCATCGTAATCACAATCATTATCATCTTAATCACAATCATCATCATCACAATCTCCGTCCTCGTTATCACAACCATCGCTATCACAACCATCGCTATCACAACCATCGCTATCACAACCATCGCTATCACAACCATCGCTATCACTATCAAAATCACCGACACTATCACAATCACCGTCACTGTCACAATCACCATTACAATCACAATCACTATCACAATCACCATCATCGTTATCACACTTATTATCATTGTAATCACAATCATTATCATCGTTATCACAATCATCATTATCACAATCATCATCATCGTAATCACAATCATTATCATCGTAATCAAAATCATCGTCATCACAATCATCGTCGTCATTATCACAATCATCATCATCGTAATCACAATCATTATCATCTGGATCTCAAAATAAATGCCATTTTCGTAATCAGCACCCCTGATAATCTCGGTATCGACACCCATATTGATTTTTAGACATTTCAACCCCATCGCACCCCAACAGGGAAAGGTAGTATTTCAGGTCTGCCACATTAAATCTTAAAATCGTTGTTTTTGTAATACACCCGACCCAATTCACCATAAAAACAATACCTATATTGAATTTCAGGCTTTGTTACCCCATTTCCCCCTTTAGGGGTTGAATTCTGAAAAAAAACTGAAACACAAACGTTAACTCATTTATCGATAGGAGTACTCCTGTTAAGTTTCGAATAAAGTAGTCTAACTAATCTTATTTCCCCACGTAATCTTTGGACTCCCGTTCCAACCCCTAAGGGGGTGAATTTTGAAAAATCCTTTCTTAATGCACCCCTAAACCTCATAAAGAACCTTTGTGCCAAATTTGAAATTTGTAGAACCAGCGGTTTGGGCTGTGCATTGATTTTTAAACTTTGCCACCCCATTTCCCCCTCTTAGGGGTTGAATTCTGAAAAACTCTGAAACCCGATTCTACTCACTTATCAATAGGAGCACTCTTGTGAAGTTTCGAATAAAATAGTCTAACTAATTTTGTTTCCCCATACAAACTTTGAAGCCCCGTTTAACCCCTTTGGGGTTGAATTTTGAAAAATCCTTTCTTAGTGCACCCTTAGACCACATAAGGAACCAATGTGCCAAATTTGGAATCTCTAGACTCAGCGGTTTGGGCTATTCATTGATTTTTATAATTTGCCACCCCATTTCCCCCTCTTAGGGGTTGAATTTTGAAAAACCCTGAAACCCGTTTCTACTCATTTATCAATAGGAGAACTTCTGTGAAGTTTCGAATAAAATAGTCTAACTAATCTTGTTTCCCCATACAAACTTTGGAGCCCCGTTTAACCCCCTTAGGGGGTGAATTTTGAAAAATCGTTTCTTAGTGCACCCCTAGACCACATAAGAAACCTACTTGCCAAATTTGGAATCTGTAGACCCAGCGGTTTGGGCTGTGCGTTGATAGATGAGTCAGTCAGTCAGTCAGTCAGTCAGTCAGTCAGTCAGTCAGTTTCTTCTTTTATATATTTAGATAGATAGTATACTGTTATGCTAACAAAAGGATAGGACACAGCGCTGCAGTCAAAAATAAACATTTCAGTTAACGTAATAAAGCAGAATTTTCTTTCTCTCTTTTTAAGAAAAAACAGTAACCTAACCTAACCTAACAGAATAACCGTTAGAATATTTCAGTCTTAAGCTATTCTAACCGTATTGTTGACAATATGTTATATTTAAGTGACTATTCTGACGTTTATTACGTTAAGACGATACAAACGGCCTCGTAGATCACGAGTTCATGACTTTACTAGCTACAAGATACATTTTTATTTGATTTAGAAATATTGCTACAGAGTGCGCCACTGTACTAAGGAGTTTGACACAGTTGCTGAGCTCTTCTCTGGAGACTGAACTGGTGAAAATCGATAGTTACATAAAATAGGGTCATATTTTATGAGGGCTTAAAATAACAGCCGATCTTCAAGTTGTTAAGATCAAGCAGTGCTTACCGAGGTCAGTCCGTGGGTGGGTAACCATCCATTAAAGACCGAGTTTCTTCAAAGCACGTTAAGCCGTTGGTCATTTGTAAATCTTTGATAGTCGTTACAGGTGGTCAGTGAAAAGATTAAGATAAAGGTTACATAGACATACAAACTCAGGCCTTAGAGTGCTTGCATAAAGAATGCATTTTCATAGGTACGGGTCAGTACCTATAAGTACGGGTAAAATATCCATGCGTACTACAACTACTACTACTACTACAACAGCCCATAACGTCCACTGCTGGACTTAAGCCTCTCCCATGATGGGAGGAATTTGCCGTAATCTCCACGCTTGGCAGGCGGATTGGAGATCGCAGTGATGAAAGACTAACAGAAAACGCTGCTGCCCATTCTCTAGTCTACGGAGGCGCAAGGTGTTCTGCCTCAGACATTAGTCGCCTTATACGACACCCGTGAGTATCCATGCATATAGAATGCATTTCAAAAGTACTGACAATCGGTATGGGTCCTATGGTATGGTACCTATTAGTACGGGTTTAAGCATTTGCCAGTGTAGTCCCTTCTGTCTTCGTAAAAATAATATTCTTACAAACAAAAATGGATTTGGATTGCGAAGCATAAATAGCATTGGTTTTTGCCTGTGGTTTTTGCTAAACCGCTATTGTGGGACAAAATAAACTATTTACATAGTAACAGAAATGTGATTGATAAATATTGGAAGGAGATTAGTAACTAATTTATTAACTTGGATTCATCGAACTTTTTGTCTTAAGTATATAATAATACGATCCATATTTCTTTCTATTACTGTTGATATTAGAAACACCGGCTGTCTTATTTTTTTTTTTATGAACACTTTCGAGGAGAAAATTCATCGTCCGACGAACTCGGAAGACATCATGGTCACTATGAATAGATTTACCTGTTTATTTATGCATAAACCCTGTACTTATAGGTACTGACCCGTACCGATTGTTGGATATATAAACTTATAAGATAGATCATAGACACTGGCGGTTCCATTTTCTGACATTGGTGGCTCTCTTGTCTTCTCTTTAGTTTCTTTGCTTTGCAAACGTCATGTAATTTGTGCGCTTATTAAAAATATCGTGTTATAAGAAATCTATAGTTTTTTATTGAAATACTGCCGAAACTCCAATAGGTTATGGGCCCAGGCACATGATAAGTAACTATTTCAATAAAAAGTCAAGTTAAGAGCAAGATTACTAAAGGTCTAAAAGTAATGGAGGTCACGAACGCGATGAAAATTGATAATCAAAGTAAACGCAACGGGATTGAACATAGAAAAATCAAGACCCTTGGAAACCAGTTCGCAAGTGCAGTGGGATAAAGATGATGGTATGGCCCCGTATGGCCATGTTCATTTTAACGTCGTCCATGGATTTGAACCAAATATCTCTTATAGAAAACTGCGAGACTGCTAAAGAAGTCATGACCAAATTGGAATCAATTTACGAACAAAAATCGGAGCTGAACAAAATGATGGTGAACGAGAAATTCTATTAAAATAAGATGTCATCGACCGATAGTATTGCACTGCATATTTCCAAAGTCGAGAACTTAGCCAAACAATTGAAAGAAGTCTTTGAGGTAACCTCAAAAGCAAAGAAGTCTGAGAGGAAATCTCAAGAGCAAAGAAGTCTGAGAGGAAATCTCAAGAGCAAAGAAGTCTGAGAGGAAACCTCAAGAGCAAAGAAGTCTGAGAGGAAACCTCAAGAGCAAAGAAGTCTGAGAGGAAGCCTCAAGAGCAAAGAAGTCTGAGAGGAAATCTCAAGAGCAATGTTTACAGTCTGAAAGAAGTCTGAGAGGAAATCTCAAGAGCAAAGAAGTCTGAGAGGAAACCTCAAGAGCAAAGAAGTCTGAGAGGAAACCTCAAGAGCAAAGAAGTCTGAGAGGAAACCTCAAGAGCAAAGAAGTCTGAGAGGAAATCTCAAGAGCAATGTTTACAGTCTGAAAGAAGTCTGAGAGGAAATCTCAAGAGCAAAGAAGTCTGAGAGGAAACCTCAAGAGCAAAGAAGTCTGAGAGGAAACCTCAAGAGCAAAGAAGTCTGAGAGGAAGCCTCAAGAGCAAAGAAGTCTGAGAGGAAATCTCAAGAGCAATGTTTACAGTCTGAAAGAAGTCTGAGAGGAAATCTCAAGAGCAAAGCAGTCTGAGAGGAAATCACAAGAGTAATGTTTACAGTCTGAAAGAAGTCTGAGAGGAAACCTCAAGAACAAAGAAGTCTGAGAGGAAATCTCAAGAGCAATGTTTACAGTCTGTGAAGAAGTCTGAGAGAAAACCTCAAGAGTAATGTTTACATTCTGAAGCTAATATAAATTCATGGATTCTTGACAGTGGTGCATCTGCACACATGTCACACAGGCACGATTATTTCTGTGAGTTACTAGATTATGGCCAGAATAGTGGTGATACCAACTGTAAAGTTGGGAAAAGGAAAGTATTTGTAGTGAATTGTTATGTATACCTTCTAAATTTAAGTGGGAGTGTTGGATATATAAACTTATAAGATAGATCATAGACACTGGCGGTTCCATTTTCTGACATTGGTGGCTCTCTTGTCTTCTCTTTGGTTTCTTTGCTTTGCAAACGTCATGTAATTTGTGCGCTTATTAAAAATATCGTGTTATAAGAAATCTAACGTTTTTTTATTGAAATACTGCCGAAACTCCAATACCGATAAGTCAGTACTTCTAAATGCATTTTCTATGCAAGTACGGCCTGAGTGCAATAGCGTCGGGCGGCGCGTTCTGCGGGGCGTCGAGCGGCCGACCGCGCGTTCAATGAGTGGCCATAGTGCACGCTCTGCGTTCGGGGCGGTTCGGGTGAGTCCGCCGGCCGCGAGAAATATACGACAGCAGTTTTCAGACTACTTTTGGCAAAATAGAATTAATTAAAAACATTTTTCCTACGCATACCTAACCTTGCCTTGTTTAAGTACGTTTACTGTTAATAAATCGATATATTTACTTTCAATTCCCAGTTTTATTGCTGGTTCTCTCCACACTCGGTCTAACTATTTTATTTGTGTATAAACAGTGAATAGATAACCATATTTCAGGTTTATTTTGTATTCATATTATAATTTCTTCAAACGACAACGCGCGCCGCTCCGAAACAAACAGGTTTGAACTCGCTCGCGACGCGGCGGCGCCGGACGCCCCGCAAGACGCAAACACGCACACTGCAGCCGCCGCGCGGCGGGCGTCTACTCAGGCCACTCTCGTATAAATGCATGTGCAGTGCTGCCAACCCGTCTGAGCAAAAACGCGCTGTTAGCTCTTTAAAAAAGCGCTAGAAAGCGCTAAATGTTCGCTGTCAAAAAAACGCTGGATTTGGCGCCCAAATTCAAACAAAAAGCCCAATAATTTGAGGCTAGGGATGTATTAACGAATTTCGTCGGAATGATTCGGTACCTAGTTAAGACAAATTAATTATTTTGAACTAATTAATTAGTAATTCACATTAATTAATGCATTTTTTATTGAATCAAAATAGGTTTGTCAGTCTACGATACCAACTGAAACATAATTATCAGCATCTATGTGATGCAAGTTCAAAAAATTTAAGTGATTCGTTCCGAGTTATGCACATCACAGAATAAATAATAGTAGATGTGCATATCATAATTTATGATTTCAAAAAGCGCTAGATTTAGCGCTAGAACGCGCTTTTGAACAAAAAAAGCGCTAGATCTGGCGCTGAAAGCGCTAAGTTGGCAGCACTGTGCATGTGTTTGACTTGAACGCTGCACGCGCCACCCCGCCACACGCTCGATTCGAGCGGCCCTGTGTTCGTACACTTAAGCTTTAGTTATGCGTAGGTAAGCCGCTTTGAGCTCCAAGTTTTTAGGCCAACGTTAGATATGATATGATAGTCAGTGGAGAGCACATGCAAGATACACCAAAGCTCTGAACTACCACTTTCGAAAACTATCAAATGTTAGGCTCTGTGGTAGAAATTGGTTAGATGGCCTGATTATCATGCCAAATTCAATTCAAAACCATTGACCAGTTATTAAAAAGTTACTTTCTCACTCATAATATAACATTTCATAACATCACGCCTGTAATCCCCGAAGGGTTAGGCAGAGGTGTACCTAATAGTACACCCACATTTCGCTATTTATGGTTAAGTTCTATGTAATAGGGGGCGAGCCTATTACCATCAACCGGGCACAAATTCTTGCTCCGTAGCTGCTACTAAGAAATTCCTGAAAGAAAAACACTCAATAACATTTTGCCCAACCTTGGAATAGAACCTATAGGACCGCATGCTCAGCAGTTGCGCTTGCGACCTTGTCTGTGGACATGGGTGGACATGGCCTGATTGGCTCTTTAGTAAACTGATACACTGAGAAAAATTGATTTCTGGCCTAAGGTGAATTCTGCCTTCCACGGCTAAATTGTAATGACACGAGGCGATTTTGTAACGCTTACGATTATTTTGGCTTAGCTAGGCGTTTCCGTTAAAATGGTACGTCTTTTATGATAAACACGAACCGTCAAAAATGTCTTACCGTAAGGTAGTCTTGGAATTCAACTTTCTACTGTTAATACAGCGGTAGTGGACTACTAAAAACGCTTTAAATTTACGACGTCGAATATGTGGTGAATATCGCGGTAATTAAGGCAATATTTAACTCAAATTAAGGCGATATAGACTTCAATAAAACCTAAACAAACGTAAACATAAGTCATAAAACCAACTTCAGAAAGCGGCATAAATAATCTTTAGCATGGCATTATTCAACTTACAATAAGGCGGAATATTCTTCAGTCACAACAATTTAAACGTAAACGTAAAGTCTTTCAGCGATGTATGTATTTGGCAATATAAATGTATAATGTGGCCACATTTGCCCTATCATAAGGCGAAATATGCTCAGATTACGACGAATCAAATGGTAACCTTAGGTTTCATAACGACGTACATATACGGCACATATAAACGTAAATATGGCAATATTCACCTTATCATAAGGCGGAATGTACTTCAGTCACAACAATTTGAACGTAAACGTAAATTCTTTCAGCGACGTATGTATTCGGCAATATAAACGTATAATGTGGCCACATTTGCCCTATCATAAGGCGAAATATGCTCAGATTACGACGAATCAAATGGTAACCTTAGGTTTCATAACGACGTACATATACGGCACATATGAACGTAAATATGGCAATATTCACCTTATCATAAGGCGGAATATACATCAGTCACAATAATTTGAACGTAAACGTAAAGTCTTTCAGCGAGGTATGTATTCGGCAATATAAACGTATAATGTGGCCACATTTGCCCTATCATAAGGCGAAATATGCTCAGATTACGACGAATCAAATGGTAACCTTAGGTTTCATAACGACGTACATATACGGCACATATGAACGTAAATATGGCAATATTCACCCTATCATAAGGCGAAATATGCTCAGATTACGAAGAATCAAATGGTAACCTTAGGTTTCATAACGACGTACATATACGGCACATATAAACGTAAATATGGCAATATTCACCTTATCATAAGGCGGAATATACTTACGTCACAACAATTTGAACGTAAACGTAAAGTCTTTCAGCGACGTATGTATTCGGCAATATAAACGTATAATGTGGCCACATTTGCCCTATCATAAGGCGAAATATGCTCAGATTACGACGAATCAAATGGTAACCTTAGGTTTCATAACGACGTACATATACGGCACATATGAACGTAAATATGGCAATATTCACCTTATCATAAGGCGGAATATACTTCAGTCACAATAATTTGAACGTAAACGTAAAGTCTTTCAGCGAGGTATGTATTCGGCAATATAAACGTATAATGTGGCCACATTTGCCCTATCATAAGGCGAAATATGTTCAGATTACGACGAATCAAATGGTAACCTTAGGTTTCATAACGACGTACATATACGGCACATATGAACGTAAATATGGCAATATTCACCTTATCATAAGGCGGAATATACTTCAGTCACAACAATTTGAACGTAAACGTAAAGTCTTTCAGCGAGGTATGTATTCGGGAATATAAACGTATAATGTGGCCACATTTGCCCTATCATAAGGCGAAATATGCTCAGATTACGACGAATCAAATGGTAACCTTAGGTTTCATAACGACGTACATATACGGCACATATAAACGTAAATATGGCAATATTCACCTTATCATAAGGCGGAATATACTTCAGTTACAACAATTTGAACGTAAACGTAAAGTCTTTCAGCGACGTATGTATTCGGCAATATAAGCGTATAATGTGGCCACATTTGCCCTATCATACGGCGAAATATGCTCAGATTACGACGAATCAAATGGTAACCTTAGGTTTCATAACGACGTACATATACGGCACATATAAACGTAAATATGGCAATATTCACCTTATCATAAGGCAAAACATGGTTAAGTTACGACTTATCAAACGGTGAATAACGTCTTATAACGACTTACATATCCGGTGAATGAAACCGAAGATTTACGGCAAAATTCACCATATGATAAGGCGAATGATAGGTACTCGAGTTAGGTACAATTTAATCAAACGTTTAAAGAGTCTGATAACGACGTATTCGGCTAATATAAGCGTAATTTTAGCAATTAAGGTCAGTTATGACGTATCTACCTACATAATATTCGGTGAATGAAACCGTAGATATGTAAGGCAATATGTATGTATATATGTCTTATGATGGTGACAATTTATTCAAAGGTTTACAAAGTCTAACGACTTACGCATTCTGCAAGTTAGGGTTCCGTGCCTTAAAATGAAAAAACCTGGCCAAGTGCCAGTTGATGATGACGATGCTACCTACCTATGTACCTACTTATATTGTATAGAAATACTTACTATAAGTAGGTTAGGTACTTACCTACATCAACCTGCTGAGTAGGTAACTGAGTGTGGAACATAGAACTCGTTGGTTGGAACTGGGTAGGGGTGTTATGTAGGTACGACGAAGGACCCTAGGTATATTAGGTATTGTAGTGGTAGGTAGAACAGAATAGATTTTTATTGACACACAAACAGCACACAGAGCCATCAACACAGTAAATAAAAAATAGCATTTACATTAAACCTACCTAAGTACCTACCTCATCCACACACCCTCATAGACTCATAGTCTATAGGTACACAAGAATACCTATTCATAAATTGGGTGGTTTAGGTGTAGGTAAGTAAGTACCTACCTAATATGATTAATTTAGTAAAATTAATTTAGATTCCTAGTAAGTAGTATTACATAATAGTATTTAGTGTTTATCTCTTTATGGTTTAAGTATACTTACCTATAAAATAAAGGGGGGAAAAATTATGACGACCCAAAATAACTTTGTGACCACTTACATCTATCACCTGAAATATCAATTGATCACCAAATTTAGTAAATTGAGCACCAAATTTTAATGAGGTGGTTGATGACAAACTAGTTTTGCCTAGGCCGACTTGGGGCACTATTTCATAAAAAAGTGCGACGGGGTCTCCCTCGACTCGGATGCAAGAGCATAACAGTTCAATTTCTGGTGGTCATAAACCAAAAAAATAAATTTTTGGTTCTAATTTCACGTTAAGATGGGGATTAATTTTGGTGATCATTTACTAATTTTGGCAATCAAAAGTGATTTTGATGATTTGATTTTGCCGTTACATTTTGCTAAATCTGGTGGTTCGTTAATTGTATGCCTAAAATAAATAAATTTAAGTTCCTTGTAGTATTAAGTAACAGTGTACAAGCTCTGGTTATGTTTTATTAGAGTTGGTACACTAGGTACCAATTGGATCTTATGACTGTATAAACCATTCCCAATATCAGCTGTTCTATTGAAAGAAATTTGATAACGCTTTATGACTCTTTTTTGCCAGCCAGAGGCAGAGCCCTCGCTTCTTCACACAAGCCCTACCTTCCTGTACCTGTACCTGCGAGGAACCCAATCTGTCAAATGTAATATCTAACATAAGGTCATTTAGCACTACCTGCATTACAAAATGTAAATAACCAATAACAGCCAGGATACGAACTTGCCTATTAATATTGTAATGTTATAGGGTACCTACCTAAGTGCCTACCTACTTAGGACCAAGCAATAATTATTTTTTATGTCTTATCTTATAAAATTTAATACAAATAGAGACTCGAGATAAAGTGTGATGAACTTAGTACATATATGTGTTTATTTTCTGTCTGCATAATATAAAATACTTTAGGTAGGTTTATTTAAGTATGTACCCATTTACAAAAAAAAAATAGTATCTAGGTATTATAAATAAATAAATAAATATAAATATAAATATTGCTGGACATTACACACAGCGCCATCTAGTGCCACACTAAGCAACGAGGCTTGTGTCGTGGACACCAGATAGTTGATATACTACATAGATAATTTTTGTTTGTAAATACATACTTATTATACATATAAACATCCATGACTCGGAAATAAATGTCCATGCTCATCACACAAACATTTACTCCGACCGGGATTCGAACCCGGGACCCTAAGAACGTAAGGCAGTCTCACTACCGCTGCGCCATTCGGGTCGTCGAAATCAGCTACCTGGTTCCCATATTACAAGCATTGCTTTGGGGCTAGATACATAGTGCTATGTGGAATGTCCACAAATATATAATATTAATTTGATAGTAGAAAAAGTCAATTTTACTCAGTTTTACTAGCATAACTACTTTCAGTCAGTTACCTATGTTCGTGGGTGAAGTTTAAAAAAGCTCTCTAGTTACGGTGAGAAACAACTTTTTAAGGCGCTTATGGTCGTACACCGAAAATGTCAATAATGCTGCCAGCTACTAAGGCAAATAACCTTATAAGCGATATTATACGAGTTTAAAAACTTGAAAACCCAACTTCAAAACAGCTGATCTGATTTTGATGAAATTTAATTTTTCAAATCGGTTTACAAGTTATACGGAAACATACATAAAAAAATTCAATCGAATATCGTGGGTACAATAAGTAAGTAAGTACAATAAGTAAATATTTACATGAATATGTGTATTTCTAAGTTCTAATGTCAAGTGTGTGTTAGTTGTAATATTATACATAAAATTCAATCTCCAGTCCATTTTACCTCATGTGGGTATGACTTTTTTAATCTACTGATTTTTCCTACGATCTACTGCTAAAACTTTAATTTTTCTACTGATTTCTTCAGTTTCCATCGGGCAACACTGCGTTCATCGCTCGTTCCTTCGACTCGACACTCGTCGACACTCGACAGTTTGGAGTTTGGAGTGGTTGGTTTAGTTTTTGAGTCTTGTCTAACGGATTTTATTTTAGAAACGTTTACTAGTCCCTCATTTTCTGAACGCTACTGGCTGTGTCAGTGTCGAAGGCACATACAAACAGATGTATGCAGGTTGTAGGTGTGTAACACGTAGGTTAGGTAAAGGTACTGATTTTAAGCTCAGTGGTGTTGAACTACAACAAGCTACCAGACAGACATAACAACCAGTTTACCAGACAAACATCTTCGCTTCGTGCTTCGATGGCAGACCAGTACCTATACCATAGGTTTATTAACAAAATGGGGCTGCACGACCCTGATTGATACATTTCGAGGTAAGTCTATATAAAACTCGGTTGTTGAACCTAATCATATTTTGTAATTAAGTAGTTTAGGTAGGTACCAACACCTGTCTTTGTGTGTTGGAAACAGAAACGAAAAATGTCTTCTTTGGATGTGATGTCAAGTCAAACTTTTGTTGGTGTGTTGGTAGGTAAGGTAGGTTACCTACTCTTATATTTTCTAGTAGCACTACATTTTTAGTAGCATGCTGCGGTTATGGCTCTTAGGTACTTACCTACCTACTAACCATAGCTAACTAAACTAACTGGTGTGTTATGCATTGTATTTACTTTGGTTCTCTTATTATTTAGATGCTAAAATTGATGCTGTCGCTTTGGGACTTCTCTAAGAAAATGATATAACATCATTAATCCCATTATTTGGTGATAGAGTGAAGTTTGATGGTAACTTGTCCATGTGGAAGGCTGGCAATCAATCGGTGAATGTTGGGGTTGGTTTTTTTATTATTATTTCATACTAACAGTTGTCCACATAATAGGAAGTCACATTATCATAACATAAATGTTTAAATAGTGTGCACCTATTTGTATTTTGTATATATATAAATTACTTTAATTAAAACGGTTAACACCAATTACAATACTTGTTTAAAGATTATAGACAGGGGATCTAAAATGGCCGCTTTAGCAGAATCCACGCAGAATCTTAGTATGAATCACGTTAAAAATTTTAAATTCTTAAAATGGACTCTATACTCATAACTTTAAAGTCCATTTTAAGAATTTAAATTTTTTAACGTGATTCATATTTCGATTCTGCTTAAGCGGCTATTTTAGACCCCCTGTACTTTTTCCAGTTGTTTCCAAAACTGAACTTTTGCATGTAACTTTGTATATTGATAGAAAGAAGTTTTTAAACTTGTGAAAATTAACTGTTTTTTTTTTTCAGATAAGTAACGTAAATTTTAAATAACACGCACCGAGGACGGGCTTTACTTAGCAGCCCACAAGCTATTAGTGGCCTCCTTGGTGCAAGCCAGAGAAAGGAATTATGCCCCATTTATTATTGTACTCGGTGCTAGAAGCACATCCAAACACTCAAGTTAAATGGAGTGATTTCCAATCATGGGCGCGAGGTATTGGAGAACTTTTTAAAAAGGAATCACCAGTCATATAAATATTACGCCGCATATATCGCTGTAAGTAAGCTATCATTGCTAAAACTACTATAGTGTATTAAAGTTATTAATTTACATTAAAGAGGTGATTAAAATTATAAATTAGACATAAGGTTTGAAATGTGCTCCATAATGTTATAACAATAAGTACCTAGTCCTCAAACTGCCGGCGGCCCTAAACTTAATGTTCTATTTGATTTTTGCAGGGAGGCCCCTTTCAAGCCAAAAGGAATGCTTTAGGTATACTTATAATACATACCTGAGGAAGAGGAATAACCTAATTAAACGAAATGTAACAACGCCCTTCCGGAAACGACGCGCTACCAAGGATTCAAGCGACCTCTTTGACGTAGAACCTGCCAGGCCGACGTGTCCTCTAATAGACTGTCTAATATTGATGAAAGTAAGTTTTGTTACGTTTTGTTTTTATACTCGTACTCATTAAATAAATAATAAATAAAAAAGCAAATTTATAATATTCACATGCATTTCTAAAAAAATCTTCACTTTTTATTGCTTTGTACAGGGTTTCGTAAAAAATCGTACTTATTACCATAATAGAATGCTCTACCACAAGGTTTGCGATAACTCTTTCCTAATAAAATGCATTTTATTTCAGTTGAAAGCGATCGGGTTGAGGACGCTTCACTCGCAATTACGGTTGCCGTTGAAGGAGTTACACCATTGAATGAAATTGCTAAGCTTTGGGCGATAACGGCAAAGGCGCGTATGCAAAAACTATAAAACGAAAACAGCACTCTCAAGATTATTTGGATGAGTATCAGATAGGTACTCAAAGGGCCCAACTCATTTTGAATGACTTGTTTGTTAGGAAAAGCTGTTTGTCACCAAGTTTCTCATGTGGTAAAAAAATAACTTTTATCTGTTAATCATGCTTTAGAAGTAGGCCCCAATGTTAAAATTTCATTTTCGGTTCCCTGGTTGAAACAAAAAGGAGTTATGTGGAAAAAATTGGATGTGGCCACTCTAGACATTGTGTGCGTTACCCTGGCAAAATGTTGTGCATTTGAGAGGTGAGACCATAACAAATAATTAGTGTATCATGAGGAACAATTTGTTTACTAATAGCAAAATTTGTGTGAATTGTGGTTTTAAAGTAATTTGAGAAAAACACATTTTGCTGGAGTAACGTTTGAAACGTTACCCTGGCAAAATCGATTTTCAAAAATTCGTTCATCCCGGAACCAAATACATAATAGATAGCTTTTGTTGTGTAGTAAATGTTTGTAAATAGCAAAATTTGTGTGTGATATGGCTCTTGAGTTATTTAAGACTTACACAATGTAAAATGTTGAAAATTTGTATAATACATATGTACCTATCTTTTTTATCTTGTTTTAGTATCTAAATATAGTAAAGTATCTAAATTAATTTTCTAATACATTTTTATTTTTATTGAATGGTTTTATTGCAATGCCACATCATTCCTATAAGATACAGACGCTATCGGCTTATTAGGTATACATAATAGTTGGTTAGGTTGAGGTTGTAATGTTGGGTTGAGAAGGTACTAATCTATCTAGTATGTTTCTTTAGTACCTATCTCGTTAACAGTTATTATTGAAGTGATTAATACATTTTTGTTCTATTGATTGCAGAAGCTTACAAAGACTGGGAGAGTAGCTTTCTGAGAACAGCAGGCTACGCTGTTCACTGAAGGCACGGTTGGCTGATCTACTATCATGAAGTTCATGTGAAGGATATTGGCTCGCGCTAACTTAGGACCAGCGCACACCGCTGGAGGCGCAGCGGAGTACATTTGAAGATAACAATTTAATATAAACCTTAACTACCTTGATATACGGTCAATATAATAATAAATTCGCACGCGGTACTCGAGTGCCCTCAAGCTACTACAAGAGCATGTCCGCGACCGTATATCAAGGTTGTTAAGGTTTATATTAGATTGTTGTCTTCAAATGCGCTCCGCTGCGCCTCCAGCGGTGTGCGCTGGGCATTAGAGTGAACGCGCACTTTGAGCAATGCCCTTAATATGAACTAAATGATAGTAAAGCAAGTCAATCATGCCCTTAGGGAAAAGCGTTACCAGCCGTTAGAAGGCTTTTTTTCCGGTTTTCATAAAACGTTTCTGCTCGAAAATAAATCATTAATTACCTTACGAAACGGCTTACCTAATCGTATGGAACATTCTAATACAACTTACTAGAAGGTAAATACGACTTAGTAAACTTTGAAAACACTTGGTGGATAAGTTAAACCCACAGTAAGTAAAGACGTAATACACCTTACTAAAAGTGAATTACGACTTATGAAAACATCAATAGCGCTTAATGCACAGATTAAACGAAAAGTACGAAAAGACGTAAAATGCCTTACTAGAAGTCAATTACTACTTTAAAAAACATTAAAAGCGCTTATTGGACAGGTTAAACCACGGTAAAGAAAGACTTATGATGCCTTACTAAAAGTCGATTACTACTTTAAAAAACATTAAAAGCGCTTATTGGACAGGTTAAACCACAGCAAAGAAAGACTCATGATGCCTTACTAAAAGTCGATTACTACTTTAAAAAACATTAAAAGCGCTTATTGGACAGGTTAAACCACAGTAAAGAAAGACTTATGATGCCTTACTAAAAGTCGATTACTACTTTAAAAAACATTAAAAGCGCTTATTGGCCAGGTTAAACCACAGTAAAGAAAGACTTATGATGCCTTACTAAAAGTCGATTACTACTTTAAAAAACATTAAAAGCGCTTATTGGACAGGTTAAACCACAGTAAAGAAAGACTTATGATGCCTTACTAAAAGTCGATTACTACTTTAAAAAAACATTAAAAGCGCTTATTGGACTGGTTAAACCACAGTAAAGAAAGACTTATGATGCCTTACTAAAAGTCGATTACTACTTTAAAAAACATTAAAAGCGCTTATTGGACAGGTTAAACCACGGTAAAGAAAGACTTATGATGCCTTACTAAAAGTTGATTACGACTTAGGAAACGTTCAAAATGCTCAGTAAACAGGTTAAACTACAGTAAGGTAAGACGTTAGACGCCTTACTAGAAGTCGATAAACATTAAAAGCGCTTAGTGGACCGGTTAAACCACAGTAAGGAAAGCCGTAAAACGCCTTACTAGAAGTCAATTGGGACAATGATACGTCGGAAAATTTTATGTGTGTGACCCGAGCACCTTCTTTACCGTTTGTATCGCCTTACCAGAACTTAAATCTCATCGTCAATCCGTCGATCCTATCTGACTTACCACATTTACAGCTTTTAATTAAGGCTTATCTGTTAATAATTACGTCTAAAACACACATTATAGAGAGGTTGCCGCACTGCTTATATTCCAGGTCTAAGCAAGGATTCCGCCTCACTACTTGCAGATTATGAAAACTCCTACAACATAGACCCCTTTTCTGAACAAACTCTAGAACTCGGTGAGGAACTTATGCGTGAAGTAAGCGACAGCCGCAGAAAAAAATGGATGTCACTAGTCACCGAAATAGATATGACACACAATAGTAAAAAAGCTTGGACCACGATTCAAAAACTAACCGATAACCCCCCTCAAGCTTCGAACCCGGGCCAGGTAACCGCCAATCAAGTTGCCTACCAGCTGCTCCTTAATGGAAAACCACCCCATCGCTTAGCCAAAATCGAAAAGTTGTCTAAAGTGGTAAACGATAATATCACACACAATATCAGCAGGCCTTTTACATTATCCGACGTTATATACGGGATTAAAAACTTAAAAAATGGCAAAGCCCCTGGTTTTGATGACATTACGGTCGACCAATTAAAAAACCTTGGACCAGTAGCTATTTCCTGGATTCTATCGCTTTTTAACTCGTGCCTTAATGACTGCAAGATCCCTAAAATCTGGAGGCGAGCTAAAGTAATTGCTCTTCTTAAGCCTGGTAAATGTCCGAAAGAACCAAAGAGCTACCGACCTATATCCCTTCTCTGTCACACATTTAAGCTCTTTGAAAGGCTTCTACTCAACCGCCTAACGCCAGTTATCGAACCAAACCTTATCGCTGAGCAAGCTGGCTTTAGGCCAGGAAAGTCATGTACCAATCAGACCCTTAACCTAACGCAATTCATAGAAGATGGGTTTGAGGTGAATAAAGTCACAGGTGTTGTATTCGTTGATCTTTCGGCAGCCTATGATACAGTCAACATCAAAAGACTTTTACGAAAAGTCAGCGAGCTCACCAATGATGTCGGTTTCGTGCAAATTCTTAGCGCTATTTTAAATAACCGCCGCTTTCAAGTTCATCTCGACAATAGCAAGAGTAGGTGGCGTAGCCAGAAAAACGGGCTCCCTCAAGGTAGCGTGCTAGCCCCAGCTCTTTTTAACATCTACACAAACGACCAGCCTTGCTCTCCACCAACGAAACGCTTTTTATATGCAGACGACCTTGCTCTGGCCGCCCAGACACTTACATTTGAAGAGGCAGAAGATAAACTGACGGAAGCTCTGGAAACACTAGGGAAATTCTATGATGAAAATGCCCTACGGCCAAATCCGTCCAAGACCCAGTCCTGTGCTTTCCATCTCCGCAACCGTCAGGCAAACAGAGCTCTCAGTGTCTCGTGGCGGGGCGTTGACGTGGAGCATTGCTCTCAACCACGCTACTTGGGCGTCACCTTAGATAGATCTCTAACTTATAAGTACCACTGCCTTAAAACAAAACAAAAAGTCGGGACTAGAAATAACGTTCTTCGCCGCCTCACATCCACCAGCTGGGGAGCATCGCCACAAGTTCTCCGCACGACCGGCCTATGTCTTGCTTTTTCTGCTGGGGAGTTTGCATGCCCAGTGTGGCACCGTTCAGCCCACGCAAGAGAAGTTGACATAGCGCTGAACGATACTTGCCGCATTGTAACGGGGTGCTTAAAACCCACCCCTCTTGCGATGTTGTATCCGTTGGCAGGTATAGCCCCACCAGACGTTCGGCGCGAAATAGCTAGTCGCATCGAGAAGGGAAAACAGGAACGAGATAACCGCCACCCCCTGTACGGGCATCAAATACCACCTTCACGCTTAAAAAGCCGTAAAAGCTTCGTGAGACACACGATTTCCTCAAAGGACAGTGCGTCAGATGAAAGATGCGAATTGTGGAGGAACAGATATCCCACCCCTCCTCACTTCATCAATCCAGCAGAACATCTTCCCCCTGGACAGGAACTGCAGTGGCCAATCTGGAAATCTCTTAACCGTTTGCGGGCCCAGGTTGGCCGATGTAGAAATAATCTGGCCAAATGGGGTATCATCGACCCGTCCCAAATACGATGTCAGTGTGGAGCCCCTCTGCAGGATATGCTCCACCTCCTTTCTTGCCCATCCTGCACAGCCACCTGCACCTTCCAGGATTTAAACGAAGCCAATGACAGAGCTGTGCAGGTGGCTACATACTGGTCGGGTATTATTTGAGTTATCGACACGCAAAGAAGAAGATTATAGAGTCTATTGCTGCTTATTTATTGCGCCTTACGCTTAAGGCGTAAAACGCCTCCAACCTAGGAAGGCGTTTTCGGTCGGCTGACTCGTGGTCGTTTTTTCGCCTTCATTACGAATAAATCCGCCTTCGTTACGAAACATTCGGCTTTACATTTTTCTCAGTGTATCATGGCAAATTCCATCCAAAACCAAACAGTCATTAGGGTCTGAAAAAGTAGCACAGTTATTTTTACACTTATAATATTAGTAAGGACAAAAACTCCCATTTATTAATTACATAGTAACATTTCCAATTGAAACTTTTCCGATACAATTCCAGTTGTGGGTTGTTACTTTAATTTCCCGACCAGAAACCCAAATGATTTATTTCAGCGAGATAAAAGTTTCGAAACTGCGTTTAACAACAACGTGATTCGATTACACAGCCATAGTACATACGTACGTAGATTAACGAACATTGATTACTAAGTAATTAATCCTTTCCAGTTTCAAAGGTTTCACAAAGAAAGATCTTCTTTTGTAGTTTTTGCATCAACAAAAGTAAATCAATTGGGTATTTTTGAAAGAGTCTACAATGTGTTTAAAAAACCCTATCCGATCCGTGAGGGTATTATTAGGTATCGAGATTAGATTCAATATTAAATGTAATCCTTTTTGGATAATAAGTAAATAAATACTTGGACGAAACGACCCTGTACCTGTACTAACTGGGTTGTGGAGGTCAGATAGGCAGTCGCTCCATGTAAAATACTGGTATTCAGCTGCATCCGGTTAGACTGGAAGCCGACCCCAATAAATCTTGGGAAAAGGCTAGGCAGATGATGATGAAGTAAATAAATACCTGGATAAAAACTCAATAAAATAAGGAAACTAACAACAAAGGTGCGCGGGCCTCTCGTATTGGACAGATATTTTTGTAACAAATTGTATAAGAACAGTGGTGGCACCATGGTTACGGTCAGGACTTATGAGATATACATAGTTCTGTTCAAACTTTATGGCGGCTCGGAAATTAGCTGCGAGTGACGGTCTGCGCAGGAATGACGGTTCAAACTCTATGTCGGCTCGGAACATCTAAAGTAAAGCTGCGCAGAACACGATTTGAAGTATCAGCTGACCGCAGAAGACGCATCGTCTTGACTGTATGTATAATGCGCAGACCGTCACTCGCAGCTAACTTCTGAGCCGCCATAAAGTTTGAACAGAACTATATTAAACTTGGTGTACATTTTCAAATATTTTTGGTGTAATGCTCTCAAAACGGTGAAGGAAAATATCGTAAGACATGTTCTACAAACTAATTAGTTAGTTTAGTAACTTAGTTTTGTTATAATCAATACTGTACTTTATTAATGCATACATTTATGTTTCATCTAGCTTAGTGAAAACGGCCGTAACATAAATTACGTCGAGGCGATGAGCAATACCATCCTTCTTCTTTAAGATAGGTAAGTAAAGAAGATTGCTCCTTCAAGGATAAACCAACTCCTTAATTAATAGACACAAGTTTACGTCATGCTGTGTACCAGATGTAAACAGAATAAGTAAGTGAGTATGTAGTTTATTTATGATTAAATAATGTGTTCTTCAGGCCTATTACGTAATTCTGTTGACAGCTCGAAATTATAGTAACTGGGCTCAGTGTCCATCAAATAACTATCAAAAGGTTAGTTTCGTATTATGTATGACCAGTCGCGATCAAATATGACGTCATCGATGCCCATCGTGGCTGATAGTCACTGTAACTCATTTTGACAGACGCTTTCGTATCGATTCTTCTAATATTGCGATTATGCAAGCATAGTGGACATCAAATTGATGACAACTGAGTTTGAAGTGGCTTTCGTGAAAGACGTTACACCGTACCCGGGCTGTAAGTCACTGTAAAGTGATATCCACGCTGTGTCGTACGTAATACTTACGAATATTTTGACATTCTTGGTTGTCATCAAAGTTCGGGGTACAACCGAAACTTGATAGTCACTGGAGATCAAAAAGATACGTAATAGCTCTACTGTTCTCATTTGCTACAGTATCTACAGGGAAAACTTTTGATACCTACACAAACCTCATATCGGTCGTGTTTGTTATTTTTTATTTTATTTGTAACTAGCTGACGTCCCGCGGTTTCACCCGCGTATTTCATATAAAATATAGCCCATAGCACTCACGAATAAAATATAGCACTCTCGAATAAAATATAGCCCATAGCACTCACGAATAATGTAGCTTTCTACCAATGAAACAATTTTTAAAATTGGTTAATTATTCCGGTGATTACCCCCTACATACCTACAAACTTACAAACATACAAACAAATGTTACCTCTTTTTAATATTAGTTTAGATGGCGAAATTTCTTGCTGACTGTAGGTACAGTAATTTCAAAATCTGTGTATGCTGATCGAAATGTCTCACATTGAACACATTCTCCTAAGACCGTTTTTCTCCTGCTACAACGGTTAAGGTGAAAAGCCTTTCTGCTTCGTCTAAAAAAATTACTAGTTCTAAGGAAAAGTACATTTAAGGTTAGCCAACATTACAGCGCGAAGCAGTCCAATACAAAGCAACGAAACTAACAAAATATACGGGAAGATTTTCGGACAGCGGCGCGGCACACCCTAATGTAAGCTGCTCTTTAAGATAATAATATATTTTCGGTAAGGTAGTAACCACCCACCTATACGGACGTGAGATTTAAGGAACCTAAGCCCAGCAGTGGACTGCCACAAGTTGATAATGGTAAAAGAAATAAGAAAGGAAAAACAACGACTTTTTTCGACCCGCTTCGAATGGTTTTTGAAACTTATACAACTCGCCGTGATCCGTGGCTAATGTGATCTGATACAGTGATTTGTGGAGACAAACCCCTTATAAATAACTGTAATGATAAAGTGAAAGCCCATACAAATCAAAGACAAAACCGTCGAGTAGTTTCGAATAACATCGTGATCACACAGACCGACATGAAAAGCGACTTTATTTTAATACATATCCTGGGCCCGACTTGGAAATTGAATCCAGGATCTCATCTTCAGCAGTCGGCATCGTGACCCTTAGACCAAGGGGCAGTCTTACATTCTTATATAGGGTGTAAAACACCTCTTAACGAAGCCGAAAGGCACTTGTTCTCCTCGTCATTGTGATCATTTTTTCGTTCTACACCATACCTGGGAACCTTTTACTTACGGAGATATTGGGGGTCCAAGTTCCGACCTTTTGACAAGTTTTTTTTAAATACAAGTTTTTAATGTAAGATTTTTAATTTAAACACCTCCACGACCCCCGTACTATTCAATCCATCCATCACCACAATGTTTGAGTGCGTTACATTGAGTTCTACCACAAAAAATGATTTAAAAAAAAAAGTCGTTTCCCTGCAATAATATTTGAGTAAAGTTACTTAGTTTGATGTATAGAATGCTTGGTTGACGGCTTCGTGATGAGGCCTTTTACACCCTGTATTTTAATAATATGACAATAAGTTGATACAAGTTAAATACCTGGAAAAGTATATAATGTGATTAAAATTTTCCTCATCAACGTATCGATTTCCCGGTACCTCGATGTCCGATCAAATGATCGCGAAATTTCAGGAATTCTTTAAAGCGTTACCAATTAATGCGATTTTTGTGACCTATTTCCGTATTAATTCAATATTTCACATTATAACAGTAGGTCATTTAATTATTCTGTGAAAATTATCAATCTCATTTCTGAGTAGCCACAAACTCATTACCTGCCTAAACTTTTCCCATTTACGTTGGGGTCGGCTTTCAGTCTAACGGAATACTGCTGAACACCAGTATTTTACATGGAGTGACTGCCTCTAACTACTCAGTTAGTATTGGGCAATACGATACCCCTTGGTAAAACTGACTGTCAGACTTTTAGGCCACTGACTACCTGTAACGAGTGTCAAAGTTCTACAAATGACAGCCGAAGTAGCCACAAATTATAAACAGAAGCCTATCCATTGAAACGCGTGCGGCAAAGATTAGCAAAAATATGTAGGTATCACTATTCAGTTAGGTATTTTGTTCGCCAACGGAAACTGGAACCTATAATTGAGAACTAATTGGTCTAGCTGTGTAGTTTGGGGTAAAGTAAGTTAAGTATATAAAACCTTTCGTTGTTTTCAACTTGCACATGGATTGAGTCTGTCATTAACCGACACTAAAAGAAGGAGGTTCTAAAGCCGATGCGTAATTTTTTTAAAGAAGGTACCTATCATATTTGAATTCATAGTTAGAACTTGACGATATGAAAGTGTAGATAAATGTATTTGCTGTCATGAAATTGAGATTTATTAATATCAGAATGAAAACTTTTACTACACCAATCCAATGATGCCAGCAACATGTTATCGTAAAATGTTTTTTTAATATAACCAGATAACGTAGGTAATGTTAACATTGTTTTAACAACTGATTGAAAAACGTATCAACCTATGGAAAGTTTTGTTGCTAACCACAAGAGCTTTTTAAAAGAATTATGTACTCGATTTATTAAGTATATTACTATTATCATCATCATCATCATCAGCCAATTAATGTTCCCACTGCTGGGACACAGGCCTCCTCTTTATGAGAGGGAATAGGCTACAATCCACCACGCGGGCCTAGTGCGGGTTGGTGTACTGTTACTGTATATAAACTTTTTTATATAAATTTCAATAAAAAGCTCGAAAATAATCTTGAAATCCGCCCCTAAGACTAGCCACTGACCAAAACAAAAATATCTATGGATACACACCCACAAGTACTAATACAATTCAAATACAGCCGAAAAAAAAAAGAACTTATACAGTTTTTTGGCTAAAAAGAGATTTTAATAGGTACTTACTAGAACAATTTGTTTTAACCTCGGCTATATTAAAAAAATGGTAGGAAAGTAGGTACCATGTGAAAATATTAGGTACCAACCCGCTACTTACAACCTTGTAACCCCAAAAATACTCACCTCATACAATAATAAACATTTCGAAACTTAGACTGTATGCATTTTTAATCAATTGTTTTATAACATAAATAAAAAACGACTTTAAATATTTAAACTGCTGATATTCAATACATAAGTAACATTGTTTTTATATCGTCAGCTGTAATACTGATACTGAGGTGATTAATTAAGCAAACAACTTTTACAATACTAAACCATAAACAAGAAATAAATTATGCAATCCCACAATAAAATTTACACGCTTTTCAAAATATAAAACTTAAAAAAAAAACAAATGTCTACTCACCTTTACAAAACAAACGCACCAAAATAAAAATAAGAAACACAGTTTTGAAAAAAGAACTACGTTATTCCATAAACAAAATCACTTGAACTGAACAGTGCCACCATTGTTTATAAGTTCTGGTTATATTATTATCGGAACGCAACCTATGCCAAAGCGTCCTTTTTGGTTGGCCTGATACAATCGTTGTTCACGCGCGCCGGGAACGAACTGATGAGAATCCTCGTACATTCTCCCCGCAATTCTATGGTGATATTATTGATACTGATACTGAAAAAGTTGGATGTTATATTGAGTGTTTTTATTACGACTTTACCTTGGAATATTCTACTTACATAAGCATAATGTGTAATCAAAGTGAATTGGTGAATGTAAAGAGGTTATTTTAAATGTAAATTAGAGTGCCTTTGTTTTGTTTACGAAAGTTTCATGAGTTTTCTTTTTAACCGCTTATCAATTCATATTGGTACATTAAAGATTGATACTATAAGTAATAACGATTTTTCTTTATGTCACCCTGCTCTGTCCCACTGGTGGGCAAAGGCCTTCCCCATGGCTTTCCAATTTTGCCAACAATTTGCCTTATCCGACCAATCCGTCAAGAAAGAGTCCAGAAAGAGAGAGATTAAAGACTTATTAAAATAATTACAAGTAAATTAAGGAGAAAACGAGTACCTAATAGAAAAATATGGAAGAAGAAGAAATGCCACGCCGACCCTGAATTAATTGGGATAAAGAATGGAGAATGAAGGACATGATGATAATGAAATACGAAAGTGGGTAAGTAGGTATCTATTTCTGCGACTAAATTAAAAAAAAAAAGAGTTAAGCACAGGATAGTGGTACTGGTGGACTTACTGTTTACAGAGACCCCTACTCTCTAACGTCCGTCCGTCCATCCGTCTCTATCCGTCTCTCTCGCGCACGTCTGCAGATGAGTGCGAGTGCGAGTGAGAGAGACGGAGAGAGACGGACGGACGGACGGACGTTAGAGAGTAGGGCTCCAGACAAAAAGAGATAGGGTACCTACCTAACACTTACTTAACTGTGCTAAAAAAGGAAGGACCTGGAAAAGTTTTGCGATTTTATTTTAGTGCGCTATATTTCACAATTTTCTTACCGTGCTAAGTTTCACTTCAATAATAAATTCATGTAATTGTTGATCACTATACGTAAAAGCTTACTGTACTCTAACTTTTTTTTTCTTGTGGTCCCAAAATACCACTCAAAAATATTTAGGGGGAATCCGGGACCGCGGTCCTGGTCCCAAAAGGCCCCCGACCCGATAAATCAAATCAACGAAATATTTGACAGCTACCTATGTGCGACGTTGCCAACTATCTGAATGCACCCTCTCTAAATCTAACTCCATATTGTATACGTATAGTTTGTGAAAGCTATACAGACTGAGTAATAAATGGTTTCCGAGTTTCCAATGAACAAATCAACAATCATGAGTTCACTGCAAAGCTTTTCACTTAAGGCGATTACAGCAGATAAATTAGCAATTCTATTTGTGGTGCTTCAAACTTCGTTTGAAATACTGTCAGAATAAGGTTCTAATCAGCTTGCACCACAAGAGGTTGTTACGTCAGTCAATGCGGGCCGAATAGTGCGTGAATTAGTGGTTTTTGCGATTTACAAAAATTCTATTGATTGGACTAAAAATTATGCTAATATATTATGTTGCTTGTAGAATTATTTACCGAAAAATCAGAATAATCGCATGTATTTTAGTATAGTTTTTACTCGTTAAAATAAAGTTTTAGAGATAAGTTCGTGATTTTTTTTTATCGAATAAAATTAGTTCTATTACGTTTTCAAAACACTATCGTACTAGCATATATCCTGAAGAAAATCATATTTTTTTCTGGTTATGTTAATTGCAGTGAATAATACATGCTTTTTGCATTATAAAACTCGCGTTTAGCTCATGTAGTCGCCTTAAAGCTGTTCATTTTGTTAAGGAAATTATTTCTTTGCTTGAGTTTCAAATAACGGGAACATAATACTGGTTTTGTGTTTAGACGAAAGATAAAATTTCCTTTAATATCGAAGAGAATTTGTAATAATTTTTATTTACGTTCGTTTTTTCGTGGAAACAATTTGTATTCGTTCTGGCGAAATAATTTTCAAAGAGCTTTATTAATGACTGAATCAGCGATTGATTGGAGGATACGAAACAATTTCTCATTTAAAATGTTCGTACCGACCGTTAATTAATTTTGGATGTAGTTAAATAGATTAATTACTCTTGAAAAGAAAAACAGAAAATACTGAATTAATTTAAAATATCTCATAAACCTTTAAAAAAGGTTTTCATCATTTACGTTTATTTCTAAACTAAATATGTGTGTACCTATGTATGGAATATTTTCCAGCGCAAAACATTTTGCTTATTAAGTTTCAGAATGGCTGGCAATTTTGATATAATTAATTTTAATTTCATTCTCGTTAGCCTTTGCAAGCTCTTAGCCCTTTTTAAATGTAAAGGTGATTGTACTTTCCCACCAAGACACTCCGAGGCAGAGCAAATGCGAGACAGTACAGCCACCATAAGACAGATTAAATGATCTAGTTAGGTTTATTCGCCAGCGACAAGAGACAATTCAATTTAGAACTTAAGGCCCTTCTAACCCTAAAATTAGCAACTCTGTTTATAGTGGTTCCAACTTCATTTGAAATACTGTTAGAATAAAGTTCTAATCAGCTTGCACTACAAAGCGGTTGTTACGTCAGTCACCGCGGCCGAATAGTGCGAAATGAGTGTTTTTTGCGATTTAAAAAAAAACTATTGATTGGACTAAAAAAATAAAACACATAAGACCTGCTTTATGGTTAGTTCAGTTAGTATGCAAAGTTTTATGACCTAATTTGAAGTAGGTACTTTTTGAATACCAGCGGTTTATTGTTCGATTTGGAGGTAACTTTGGATTTTTTTTCTATCGAGAAAAATTATGGAATCATGTTTTCGGCACACATAGGACTTAGCATTAATCCTCAACTTTACCATATATATATTTCAGAATGAATGCTGCTGATCCTCCGTTACGCCTTGTTTAAGGCGGATCATGCTAAGCCATTTGAGGGATATATAGCCCTTAAGTTTCAGAATGGCTGGCAATTTTGAAATAATTATTTTTAATTTCATTCTCGTTATAATAGCCTTTGTGAGCTCTTAGCCCTTTTAAATGTAAAGGTGATTGTATTTTCCCACCAAGACACTCCGAGGCAGAGCAAATGCGAGACAGTACAGCCACCATAAGACAGAGTAAATGGTATTCGCCAGCGACAAGCGACAATTCAATTTAGAACTTCTAATAACATTTTATGGTTTAAAATCATTGGAGATATATGACAGTTTGTGGTTATCAGAGAATGGGATACGGTTGCAGGAAGAAAATATTTATTTTTAGTGCAACAGAAAAATATATTTTTAGACTAACGTTACGGTTGCTAGGTCACCTCAAGCAGTAGACAAGATGTAGTTAGTATTAAACTTATAGATTTGCAACCTCTATCAGTGGCAACTTCATGTGTTGGCTTCATGTACTGTACACACATTCACAAGCAGGGTGACCTACTATGTTGCTAAGTTAGGGGCCTTTTGGCCTCGTACAGGACCAATTTCCTTTTTTTTTTTTCTCTATGTTTATTTTTTATTAGTTGTACTGTTAATTTAACCATTTTAAGTTGTGTATTTTGTCTCGTGCAGGCTAATAAATGCTTTCTTTATTTTTTTCTTTACCTATGTGTAATTAAACGTGTACCTTGCAGAACGCAATATCGTGACTTCTTTGCAACAATAAAGCTCTTCTAAGAGCTCTTCATATAACATCGTTAAGCGAAAGTCCATGGTATCCGAGCATTCTAAGATTTATGTCATTGAAAATTTCCCAAAATTCGTAATTGATTATCCCTGTTCTATGTGTGTGTATCTCGAGGTGTGCAAACATTGCAAATCATTCTCCTGAGAAATAATATTCGAAGAATGTCATAATGAAAATCTCTACAGGTAGAATAGGCCAAGGCACCAATCTCTAAAAAAAAACTTTATTTTGGGCCTGAAAACCCGATTTATTTTCAATTAATTGCCTAATTCGATTTTTAGTTGCTTTGAAATCAATAAATAGTTGAGTCATTGAGTTGACCAAAGAGTGACGTCACAGCGAGCTATTGCCATACAAAATCTATGAGAGAACCGCGTTTTAACAGCTCTAAAAAGTATGTCTATTGATTGGTGTGTCAACTACCCTATTCGCAGTAAAAGGACCGCAGGCACGACTGCTTTCTGAGAAGCTTGCTATGAAACGGAAGCGTTTTCATAGGGTCTTTTCTAGGTACTGACTACCTTGGAAACTGGTTGGCTGCGTCATTGGTCGACTGCTGAGCATGAGGAGGTTCGATTCCCTGATCGGGCAAAGTGTTAAAAGTTTTTCCCATCAGAAATTTCTTAGTAGCAGTCACGGAGTCTAGATTTGGGTGCAGTTGATGGCAATTGGCTAGCCCAAAAAAAAATCCTGATGGGAAAAACCCAATGACACTTTAACCGACCCGAGAATCGAACCCTCATACTTAGCAGTTGCGATTGCGACCACTAGACTTACGAAGCAGGGTTTTTCGATACCAACATAGCTATCCACAACGCTTCGATTCGACGAGTCGTATGTCTCTCTTTTTTTGGCATTACGAAAGCGAGCGAGATAGACATACGACTTTTCGAATCGAAATTTAATCCAAACGTTGCGGATACGGTTAACTAACCAACTCTGGGTTAAGCACACCTTTATTAAAAAAGTTTTAATATTGCAACAATTTATGTGTATTTTTTGCGTACAATATTTTAAAAGAAAAAGAACAATTTCAAAACTTTTAATTAACAGCGGCCCCTGACAGTGTCATTCAAGCGTCAACAGCATCCTGTAGCACTCGTACCTTTTCGGTTACCGCAAATAAAAACAAAGCCTTTAATTAAAAAAATTGAAAAGCAGTTTTCCATCGCAGGCTTATTTTTTTATGTCGCTGCTGTCGTATTTGAGACGGACGCATATTTAAAAATCCAAGTTGTTTATTTTTTTCAATGTCCATAGTTGCACATTTTCTAGCTGGCTTGTTTGCACTGAAAGCAACAAGAAATTTTTATTAGATTTCTTGGAATCCACCTTAAAAGATTAAATTGTGAGAGTCAGCATGCAAGCAAGCATGTAAAAAGCAAGTATTTTGACGATTTTGTGGGTCGCAGAAGCAGGAATTTCTCAGAAGTAGTCATGGAGCCTGGTTTTGTGGCTGGTGATGGAATAGGCCCGCTCCTACACTCATATCAGACCTATTCTATTATATTCTATTCTTAACATACTTAACTGGTGAAATGTGGGTGAACCTACTGTTAGATAAACCTCTGCCTATCCCTGCATTGATTACAGCCGAGATGTTATGTTTTATGTGGTATTCGTCGTTAGAGATAGTTTCTGACAAAATATTTTTTTAATCTACACTAATATTATAAAAAGGAAAGATTTGTATTTTTGTGTGTATGTTTGTAATGAATAAACTAAAAAACTACTGCGCCGATTTCAAAAATTCTTTCACCATTAGAAAGCTACATTAACCTTGAGTAACATAGGCTATATTTTATCCCCGTACTCCCACGGGAACGGGAACTACGCGGGTGAAACCGCGTGACGTCCACTAGTTTGCGAAATAAAGGAGCTTGTTATTCTTGAAAAAAAAAAAAACAAGTTTGATGCAATCTTTTTAATTAAGAAACTGTTTTGAGCTTCGAACCAAAAACAAAACACTATCTTGTTACCGTATCGTGTTGTATCATTTTGAGTTACGTTAGGTATCTGTCATGTCGAATACCAAGTTTCTAGGTCTTATTGATGACCTAAATAATGTAACTAGGAAAGTTTCATTTGTTGATCTCCAATTTTCGCCTGATCGACTCTAGCGGATTTCAGGAAAATTTATTGTGCCTTATATGCCAGAAACACAGCTCCGTATTACTAGTGTTGGAAAACCTTTCTTAAAGCCTGTCATTTAGGAAATGATGAGTTTTTATGTAACTGAAGTAATAACAGGTCCGTTGATTTATGGTCTGATACTGAAAACTCGTGGAAAGAGTTCGTAGTTCAAATGAAATGATGAAAATTTTGCAAATAGGTTTTTACAAACACTTTCACACGTAATTTTTTTAAAACTAGATGGGGCGGTGTTTCGTACCTGATTAATCTGAGAAGAAACAGCCGAAACAAACTCAGAGGCCATAGTCTCTTTTAAAGTCCAGACATAATCTTGCTCAATTGACATGAGGACTATGCAGATTAGTGTCTTTTGAAGAAAGAAAGTTAAATAATGGTGTCGATTCTGTTGTGCATAAACTAAACTTAATTTAGGCTATTGCTATCTTATTCTCTCTAATAAAACGAGAAAGAGACGAACGTAATTTAAAGCTGTCAAATTTAGTTTGAACTAATATTTCCAGACAAATGAAGGGTGCACGTAAAAACGACTAAAAACACGGTGAAGCGCAAGGCATAAACTAGTTTCACATCTCTAACTTAGTTCATAGCTATAGCCGTCCTTTTCTCGCACCGCCCTATAGTAAATGCTGGCAATCGAAGCTGGCAATAGCCTAAATTAAGTTTAGTTTGTGCACAACAGAATCGACACCATTAACAGCCACACGGGTCAATCTCCCAGGTTAAGCAGTGCTTTTCAAGGTCGGACCATGGATGGGTGACCATCAATTACTTACCGAGTTTCCTCCGTGCCTCGGAAAGCATGTTAAGCCGTTGGTCTCGACTGTCATTTATAGATCTTTAACCGTCGCGTCGTTACTGGTGGTCAGTGGCCCGGCAGTCTGACAACCAGTCTATCAAAGGGTATCGTATTAACCAGTACTAACTGGGTTGTGGACGTCAGATAAAAAGTCGCTCTATCCAAGTAAAATATTTGTATTCAGCCGGTTAGACTGGAAGCCGACCTCAACATAGTTGGGAAAAAGCTAGGCAGATGATGATGTTACCGGTTGAACACGAGGTTACTTTGTAAGACTACGAGTGCAGTTTGAGCTTGAATCTTTTTCTCAAACGTGCTTGGAAATTTGAGCATTATTTTGAAAGCCTTCTTCGAGATAATTCGAAATTGCTGTAGGTAGGTACTGGACAGATACATGCGACCAGCGGCCGGCAAAAGTTTTATGAAAATCCATATCTGTCGGGTTTAGCAGCCAAATAAATTAATTACATAGTAAACTCATATTCTGTCGTGTTATTTAAAAATGGAACGATCTTTTACTCTGAAACATGGCAACCAAGGAGGTAACTTATCAAAGGTTTTATTTAAATTTCGAATTGGCTTGAAAAAATTGGCTTGAAAGCGGTTTATTGAAAAAAAAAACAAAATGAACTCTTTAATTTCCTCGCATTATTTGAGAAAAGTACTATACAACAAGGCTTGGCCACAACTAGGCAGTGATGGACTGACGGATGCATTAATTGGAGGCATTGATGGTTGGATGGATTTGTTGTTGTTGTTGAAATGTATATGCTAGCTAACCGCTATGACGTCATTCTAAATTGAATAAGGTGGACTCCCAAAGATGGCGGACTAGTTATTTTATATGCACCCCCATGATATGGGTATCAATTAAAAGCGTTTACTGAGAAAAATACGAAAACAAAATACATCACACCATATTTAAAAGCTTTTTAAAAAAATATTTTTTTTCATAAGCTTGTATAACTACGACATTAGTGTTTAAAATAATATGCTAGTAACTTCTTAGTAGTGAGGAGGTTACTTCTCACTACTAGTGAGTACTGAAAGTCTTTTTTCTTTTCATTATTTAAGTAGATATTTTAATCACATTTGACCTATTCTTTTTCTCGTATCGCTGACTCAGATTTTGTCCGACCAGTACGTAAGTACCTGGACATGGCCAGCTCTGTCGTTTCCTTTATTCAGTTATGCACAACAGGCAGAAGAAGAGGTGTGGATTATCCTGTGTTGGCTCCACACCTCGCATTGTATCCGAGATGAGTCTATTATACCCCATCTAGCTAGATTGGACCTGCAGCGGCCAAATAGAACAAGCAATCGGTTCAAAAATTTCCATAAACATTTGACTTACCCTTTTCAAACCCGAACTTACTAACCATACACGTCATCTTTCATTTCTCAAGGCCACAATGGAAACCATCTGGTTCGCACAACTTTGTTGCAATTAACTTGAATAAACAAAAGTCCCTTAAGTTTGAAACAGAACAGCAGTTACCAAACACACCCCATGGCCACAAACTTCACGTTCAAGCGACAAGCATGTTGTGGCAACTACTTGAGACAGAAGATATGGTAGGTGTAGGTACAGTCTTGCCGACACACTCCGAGGCAGGGCAAGTGCGAGTAGCGCTCGTCTAGCCTCCGTGTTCTGTGTTCTGACGCGTCGGGAGCTTTCCGCCGTAACCATTAGAGTATGCCGAGAGTCACCGCGACACACTTTGCGGAGCGACAGCACTCACGTTAGAGAAGCAAATGAAAAATGATGCGCGCGCGTGTCGCTTGACTCTAGTCGCTTCGCACGATTTCGTGATCGGGGCCTTAATAATCTCACGTTTTCCCTGAAAACCCTTTTCTCAACTCAATGATTTACAACGTCGGCGACTTCCTCGCGCCTTAGCTTTTATGATTAATGAGCGGAGGGCTAATTGAAAGTACTGATTGATAGTGAAGAACTATGCTCACTATCTGGAATGATTTTAATATGATGAATAGAGGCAACCTGAAGAAATGATTAGACCAGAAACCAGAGCGTATGGTTTCTGCTCTATACATTTATATTCTTAGAGATTAATTAATATTATTAAGAGGTAACATTTGGTTGTAAGTTTGTAAGTTTGTCTTTACTAATATTATAAAGAGGTAACATTTGGTTGTAAGTTTGTATGTTTGTATGTAGGGGGTAATCTCCGGAAGTAATGAACCAATTTTAAAAATTGTTTCACTGGTAGAAAGCTACGTTATCCGTGAGTACTATAAGCTATATTTTGTTCCCGTACTCCCACGGGAACGGGAACTACGCGGGTGAAACCGCAGAACGTCAGCTAGTGTTTCAATAAAAGTAAAGGATGTAGAGACGCTGGGGACACTGGGGTCCTTTTTTTTCGGATGGGAAATCATCAAATAACTCCTCCCGCTCTGGGCGGAGCAGGAGGGAGTGTCAGACTTTTACTGACTAAAACCCATCCATGTTCCTTCATCGCCCTTTGTGTTCCGGGGCCGCGGTATCTCTTTCGGACTGTCCCGCAACCCCGGGACACTAAGACATATTGGGTTTATCCATTCAATATGTCTTAGTATGTAGTTGCGCGAAGTTTGGAAGTTGGTGAGAGAGTGCACCTATACTTGTGCACTTTAATATCGCCTGCGCCGATGACTAATCTCCGCTGTTATTGGCCGCCGCCGCCGTGACCAAAAACGGCCAGAATGACTATAATAATTAATGAGTAGACACTAAAAACTATTATTTAACTTAGACTCTAAGAGAAGAGACTGTCTCATTACCTTACTCTTCTTTATTAAAGATAAAGGAGATTGACTACAATCAGAGTCGCTTTATAGTAAAAGAGTATGGCCATAAAAATAAACTCATAAATTATAAAATATTTTTTTAACTTCTCTTAATTCACTTGAACGAAATCGTATGTGGGGTTACTATTTTGTATTTTATTAGCTACAGTATTGGATTTTATTGCTTACTTTTTAAAATGGCGTATTTCGGTAAAATCAATGTTGCCAATTTATTAAAACCTGGGACATAATCCGTCAGACTCAGTTTTAAAAATAAATTCAACTATGACTTTATCCTCGTTATTTATATTTTTAATTAGCACAATTGAAATAACATATTTTCTTAGTTCACATCCTGTAGATAATATTACTTTGCTAATTAAAAATCTTTCTTTAGTTGACAAATCAGTTACAGTCAGAGTGATTTATATTGACTGTTGGTAACACTATCACAATGTGATATGTGAACTGTCTCTGTCAATTTGTCAAACAAACAAAACAACGCCGAATTTTTGTTTTCACTTTTGCATCGATAGATGTTGAGTTTGATGTGCTTATAAATAACGTATCATTGCGTACTGTTCGTGTCTTATGTCAATTCAAGCCATACTGTTGTAATGGGCTGCTGCTTTTAGTGGAAGGTTCGTTACAAAACTAACCTCAAAACTGAACAGAAAATCAAAGAACAACTAAAACCCCCACAAAATAAATGGATATTTTTTTTTTTCCTTAGAAAGTACGACATCACCCCTCTTTTATATTCAATTTATGCTATCATACAAAAAGTTTTGATGCGCAACGGCGGTCAGTAGAAAAATGGGCATTCTCCTTTACCCCAAATAAGAAGTAAGTTATAAACTATGACTACCTTACTTACCAACTTACTTACCGACCCACAATTTATTTAAGCATTGTTCGTTAAACAGATTGCTTACCTAATCTGATAAAACTTTTCAAGTTACCGTCTGATCAAGGGACGATACTCCGACACAAATAACAAAGAAGAACAGTTACCTTTCATCAAAACAATACCTGTCCTCGAAAGACATTCCAAGTCTACTGAATAACCAAAGACTTTCATCATCCAAAGACTTTGGTCCTCAAAAGTCTTTGTTAACGCGGATCGGATATTACGTTACCTAAAGTACTCAAGCAAACTCGATTCGAACTTTAACTTAATAAACATCTAAATGCTTTTCGGCTTTTTTAGTAGAAAAAATCTGTTTTTCTTGAGGTTTTTACAGTTTTAGGGGTGTTTCACGTTATTTACCTATTTGTGCCTAATGGATAACTTAACTAGACTTCTTTTGCTCTTGTTGAATAGACCTAAGTAGATAGAATATACTTTGATGTTCGCCAAAATTGTACACAGCTCTTTGAATGTTTGATCTTTTCTTGTGATAGAACGCTACCTTTCTACGAGATCAACTTCATGATGCGTCAAAGGGCAGGCTACTCTACTGAGTAGCCTGCCCTTTATAGATATTAGAGGTACTTTTATCCAATGTAATATGTCAAGGGTGTAAAAAACCTCTTAACGAAGCCGGAAGGTACTTGTTCTCCCCGTCATTGCGATAATTTTTTGTTTTACACCATACCTGGGAATAGAGATATTGGGGGTCAATGTTCCAACTTTTTGACGTCTTTTTTTTAATACAAGATTTTAACTTTAAACACCTCCACGACCCCCGTACTATTCAATCCATCCATCAGCACAATGTTTTGAGTGCTTTGAATTGAGTTCTATCACAAAATAAGATTTTTCAACCCAAAAAAAATATTATTTGCGTAAAGTTACATAAGTTTGATGTACAGAAGACACTCGTGCGTGTACACGTGTATGTGTGTTTGGTTTTGTGACTTAGTTTGAAGTGTTTCGTGCTGGCTTCGTGATTCAGAATCAGAATCAGAATCAGATCTTTATTTGCTTAGACTGTAGGTACAGGTATAAGATGTTGTACATAAAATTAATGAGATCGGCTACAGTCGGGCTTCAGTCGGGTATTAGGTTGTTTACACCCTATATAGGGTGGAAGGGACACCTAAGCACAAACGATAACCACGTATTCAGTATAATAATATGCCACAAAGAAATTTTGCATCGATATTTAAAAAAACAGCCGTTTCATACAAAATTGCAATAAGTACACTAAGCGTTGATAAGTGCAGAGGCACGCTAAGGATTGTATTGCTGTGAACGCACGGTCGAGCGTCCGTGCGTCTGTATGTGTAAGTGGTCTCAATACAGTACGCACACCACAGCCACAGAGTTCGCCCAATCGCATGTCGCGCGTCACACTCCACGAAACATAAGAATATATTTCCGTTTCTTTTATTATACATGCAGCAAACCTTATTAGTGTAGCGACCTGTTCTTACCATTGGATAGCTAAAATTCACATCTATTTACCATGACGTGTTGATAGCTGTTGGGGTAATCAGTAGGATTCACGATTAAAGAGATCCGAGTTCGAATCTTGTTAACAACGTGGGGTTTTTGTTTCTTGGTAACATTAGTTATTGGTTCATTATTTATTTTTTATAAGAATAAGTTAAATATTAGTAAAAAAAAATATAGTATTATTATTCAACTATTTATTTATTATTTTAGCTGTTTGGTGTTGGAAGGTGGAAATAAAAAAGTCGTGGTGAATGATAACAAAAACATTTATTCGTTTTATTTATTTATAAAATTAACAAACTTTCATGATAATTGTAACGTCACATTCCTACCTAGATGTAAAAAAGTTCATAATAACATACTTAAGTAACAAGGAAAGGTTATTCTAATCACACAAATATAACATATAGTTGATACCCACTTATTATAGGTATCGGTAATCAGCAGAGTTTATTGAAAACTAATATAAATCATTTAGACTTTATGAATATATTTTTTTGTGACGTCACTATAAATGTAACTCGTATTGAGGTTATAGTTTAAGTGTTCATTTTCCCGAAGAAAAGAAGATTGAAACTAAACCTCAATTTAAGATCATTAATATAATAACGGATAAGTTAATATTCACTAAATATTTTGTTACACATCTAATTAAAACTAAAGCATCTAAGGATTAATTTTGTAGCATGACATCTTCTAATACTTCTACATAATTAAGTAGAACTGTTGGCGCGTGGAGGAATAAAAGCCAGTTCTCCTGGCCCTGCTGCACTTATCCATCCCCACATGATCCCCACATATTAACCATAATTCGACACGAGTCTGTATTAGGGATTATGTTTTTGTCAGACCAGCAGAGTGTTATTCTTGCGCCATAAATGAAGCCTACCCTTTTGACTTTATTTAAAAAGTCAGTTTTTTGAGTCTTCTCATGTTAGTATTCCAGTAAAAATCTAAATAATCCCGTGCGAAACGTAATCGTTCTTCTATAACTCTTTCTGTCAAGAAGGGCTTCTTAGCTGGTCTTCGTGATACAAGCCTTCAGCGTGGAGGGCACGGCGAACAGTTTGCGATGAGGTGTCAAATAATTCCACAAAGTGTCTCGTAGGTGTGAAACCATTTGTTTCTTATTCGCCAACCATATATTATGTCGTCGCTGCGCATCGATAATAAGCGACGGCTTTCCACTTCATTGTCGACTAGCAAGGCCTTTTGATCTGACTCACAGTATTCCTCTAAAACAAAAAACAAAAAAATGACGTTAGGCAGCTATAATAAAATACTGAAGTTATCATTCACTCTGCATTTATAAATCCAATAATTAACACTAATTATTTATCTTTTATGCCTCATGATGGATTTAAAATCAATTTATTAATCCCTAAGTCACCAAATAAATAAACAATAACAAAGTAGGCTTTAATTTTTAATAAAAATTTGTTACAATAATTCATAAATATAATACTCACATTAGTCCGGTTTCTTCAGATATTTGTGTTCTATTAAGACCACTTTTATGCAGCACGATAATATTAGTCACCCTCGCCTCAATATCAATATTTGCCTGCATTTTGAGAAATACCAACAACAATACCGCTATCTATTAAACCACACGTCACTAACCAAATTTAACATAACCAAACGACAACGTTCATTTCGATCAAGTATATAAAATATTCATAAAACTCAGGTTTACCTCACAGAAATATAAATTCTTGACTTATTTTTCTATGATCTACCTTCTTCTAACTTTATGAAATGTGTGAACAAAGCGAGAATATTTTTTTCTGTCCCATTACTTCCAATCGAGTAAACACTTACAAAAAGTCTAAAAGTAACAACGTGAGATTTGAACTCACGGCTTATTGATTCACTCTTAGATGTGGACGCGCCTAACCACTAGGCCATGTGGACTTATATTTCAATGTTGAAATTTTGGACTACATTTACTTGTAGATGACAATGTCTATTTTCTTGAAAGTAGAAGGTCGTAAGTCAAACTAAACGTCAAGCTATTGCTTTGTGAGATTGCCTATCGACTTTTGGTCGACACTGTACCTACAATGTTCAAATTTTGTGGAAAACAGCTGTATTTTTTTCTCGTCGACTTCAAATCTACCGTTCATACTAAATTGTCGTAATTTTTAACATAAGATCGCGATATAAGTTACGTTAAAATCTATAGAGATCAGCTTTTCTGAAAAGTTATCGATTGTTGATTGTAATTCGTATAAGTGAAAATAAACCTTTTCAATAGTCCACTTGAGAGGTCGTAGTCTGAGAGTGATGCGGGTATTTAATATTGAGAGGGTTTCAGCTTGATAGTGGTCAGTAAAGTAAGGGTTAACCTCTTCACTCCTTTTAACCTGATTTGCTTTTTGTTTTGTTTTTTTGTTGTATATAATCTGGGGTAACTGCGTATCGTATTTACAATCGTAGTGTTATTAATATCGTAGTGTTATAACTTTATCTGCTTCAAAAAAAAAAAAAATTGTCGATTAGAAAGGACCACGGGCATTTTTATTCTCTATTTTTTATATCTCCAATAGCAGCTTATAATTAGGACTTCACTTCATTTTAAAACAAAACCTTGGTATGAATTGGGGTCCCCCAATTATTTGAGAGATATTTTAATTCTGTTGGAGTTACGCCCATTTTGAAAAATCCTGTAGTTCGTAATTGACACTGTTAAGCAAAATAAAAATTGTAGGGTTCTATAAATGAAATTGTCCGCACACTCGTTGAAACTTATTTTAATTAATGTTAATGGTAACAGCACAGAGAAATCACAATAATCACATTTAAAAGGTAACAGGAAGATAAACAATAATAAAGGAAGGAATTCTGGCGGGACGCCGCCGGTCAGACGCGCGCGCACACTTGTTGTTAGTTGCCGGCCGAGCGAGGTATAATGACGCGAGGCGCGGGGGGGCAGGACGCACTTGTTCGTTTGGCGTCTCTCGGACCCACGCTTATGCAACCTAACGGCGTTATGATTCCCTAATAGGGGAACGAGGCTTTTAGGACGGTGCGCGCTACATCCTCCTCCTCCAAGTCACGACATCGGCCCGAGAGTGATTTGGTACAAAACTAAGAGCGTGTCGTCCTTTTTGCTTTCGGCGGCCGACCTCGTAGACGACGAGGTTGGATCGGCTCAATAGTGTCAGTTTGGTTACTAACTAGTGCTGTAAGGTCAGAAACATGGTAACGGCCTAACAACTGACCCTGACTATCGACCAACTCGTAGGTCGTGGGGCTAGTGGCCTTATTGACAGTGTACGGTCCATCTCTCTGAGGCATAAACTTTCGGGTTAAACCCTTTTGAGCATTACTAAGAGAATGAGTGGTTAGCAAAACTTGGTCACCTACCTGAAAAACTGGAGATTGGCGTCGGGAAGCGTCAGCATACTCTTTTCTAAGGTCTTGGCGTCTTTCGACCCGATCTCGTATTTCCTTCAAAGAGTCGATGAATTTTGACAAGTATGGGGTAGCCTGGGGTACAAACGTTTCCTTATCTAGGATTGCTCGCATATCATGCTGTGCATCAAATGGTGTCTGCATTTCGCGACCATACGTCATGTATGCTGGTGTTAATCCCGTGGTCGAACAAGTAGCAGTGTTAAGGGCGAACCGTACCTGTGATAAGAATTGGGGCCAAACGCGATGCTCATTCTTGACCAGCATTGCCAGTTGGATCTTCAGGTCCCGGTTCTTCCTTTCGGCCGGGTTGGCCTCCGGATGATAGAGCGGTATCAGGTTCTGCTTGACACCGAATAGAAACATGCATTGTTGCATCACTGCAGATATGAACTGCACTCCATTGTCAGAAATGACACGCCTGGGGAAACCATATCTAAGAAAATACTCTTCGATCATTATTTTGGCACATACCTCGGCTGTTGCCTCCTTGAGGGCGTACAACTCCACTCACCGAGTGGCAGTATCCTCGATAAGAAATACCTACTTTTCACCTGTTTCAGCTTCTGGTAGAGGGCCGAACAGATCAACAGCCAATACTTCACCCCTTTGCTGTAGGATAGGTGTCTGCAAAAGACCGACGGGCTTTTGATTGGAGAACTTGTACCTTTGGCAGTCGATACAATTCTTTAAGTAGTCTGTAACATACTTACGCATACCTGTGAAGTAGTATCGCTGTCTGATACGATCAATTGTACGATCCACTCCTTGGTGACCAGCAGTAGGAGCGTTATGGAACTCATCCATAACGTCATTAAGCATAGAGGCGGGAATTACCAATTGCGGCTCCTCGGATTCCGAGTCAGGAGCGAGACGATAGAGGGCACCCTGGTCCATAAGGTAGCCGCGCTCTAACCAGCGGGTCGAAGACAGAAGGTCAGTGGTGTTTTCTATATCATTGATGATCTTACTCACCTCAGGATCATCTAGCTGAGCAGCTCGCAAATCAGCTGGACTCTTGCGTGGTACATCTATGATCACCGAACAAACACCGCAACTTTCTTGAGATGACTCATTGCAGTTAGGTCGGCTAAGTGCATCGGCTATGACATTAACCTTACCAGGCGTGTACTCATATTTTATGTCGAAAGCTTGTAATTTAATGGCCCAGCGCATTAACCTGCCACTGGGAGACTTTAAGGTCAGTAACCACCTCAGTGGTTGATGATCACTACGAAGGATCACTGGATGACCCTCAATGTATGGGCGATACTTTTCTACGGCCCAAACCACAGCGAGGGCTTCTCGCTCGGTAGTTGAGTACTTACGTTTGGCAGAAGTCAGCAAACGACTGGAGTACTCGATGGGGTGCAAGTCGTTACCTTCACCTTGCAGGAGGACGGCACCCAATGCGTAATTACTGGCATCTGTATGAATAATAAAAGGTTTACTGTGGTCTGCCTGTACGAGGACTGGTGCTGTAATAAGCCTTTTCTTTAGCTCATTGAAGGCTCGCCGCTGGTCTTCGGTCCAAGCCCATGGTTCATTTTTCTTGGTTAGCTTGGTGAGCGGTTGAGCTATTTCGGAAAACCCTGGCACAAACTTCCTAAACCACGAACAGGTTTGTAGGAAGGATTTCAGGTGTTTGAGATTAGTTGGCTCATTCATCTGCTGAATAGCCTGCATCTTGGTCTCATCGGGCATTATACCCTTGGGAGTAATAAAATGACCTAAATACTTAACTTGGTTACAGGCAAACTTGCACTTGTCCCTGTTTGCACGCAACCCAAAAACACGTAGGCGGTTGAACACAGCATCCAGGTCTTCCAAGTGCTTCTGGAACGGCCCATCCGACAGGACCAGTAGATCATCTAAATAGACTAATAATGTTACGTCCTTCAAGGCACTTCCAGATCGAAATCGGTCCATTAACCTCTGGAAAGTGGCGGGAGCGTTCTTAAGGCCAAACGGCATGCAAATAAAACGGTACGTACCAAAAGGCGACACGAATGCTGTCTTGTCCCGGTCTGCTGGCGATACGATCACTTGCCAGTAGCCTGACCGGAGATCTATGGTACTCATGTACCCTTCCCTCCTGGTAGCGTGAAGAAGGTCCTCGATGACCGGCAAAGGGTAAGTGTCGCTTTTAGTAACGGCATTAAGTCGACGATAGTCGACACAGAACCTAGTCGAACCATCCTTCTTAGGGATGAGGAGAGCGGGTGCAGCCCACGCCGACTCGCATTCCTCAATAACACCATCCTTCAGCATCTTGTTGATTTCGGCCTCCATTGCAGCCCTCTTCGCGGGCGTAAGGCGGTAAGGTGGAACGGCAATAGGCGCGTGACCTTCCGTATCAATATGATGCTCGGCATAGCTAGTAGCCTCTCCTCCTAGACGGAAGGCATCTTCATGGCGTTGAAGTAAATCAATGAGCTGCTGGCGTTGATCACAGGTAAGCAACAAACCTTCGTCAGCCCTTAACGACATACTCGTAGAAGACACAGAGATTGAGTTGGGCTGTGACATTGGTTCACCCTCATACTCGAGCGGGTAAGTCTGCGTGCACCCAGAAAAGTGCCAGGAAGAAGCAGAAAAATCAATGACCATACCTGTAGCGTTGAGAATGTCGATACCAAGAAGAGTTTCATTGTTATCAGCATCCGGAAAAATGACGAAGTCCACTCGAACATTTTTGTCCACAGAGATTATGACATCAACGCTTGCCACCAGAACTTCACGTGAACGGGTAACACCATCAGCCAGCTTCACGTTAACCTGCTTGGAACCAAAGGTAAGTCCCTTTTCTTTAAATATCTTATAAAGTGTATGTCCCGCTATGGAGCACTTAGCAGCTGTATCAATAAGAGCCATACCCCGTAAACCAAGAACCTGAATACTGAGTACTGGCCTCTGCTGCTTTGAACGTGCAGTCGTGGTCGGCAGAACATGTGACGCAGAGAGAGGGACCGTTGAGTTAACACCACCACAGATAGTAGTCACCGTACTGTCGGCGCAAAATGAAGAAACTACTGAAGGCGTGTTAAACTGGTCAACGTTTGCGCTGCACAATCCACGAGTCGAGACGATGACAGGTGAGTTTAACCTAACAGGTGAGTCACTATTATTGTTATGAACAATAACCGGCACATCTACCCTATCAGATGAGTCGACAAAACTACCTGAACATGAACTATTAAATGTTCGACAGTCGCAACATAAATTTTTATTACTGCATTGGCATGGTTGCGATTGTAAAGTTTGTAAACACGGCGATGAACAATAACTTTTAGAATGCGCCTTGCGCTTTTGTTTATGTTTACGAACCCTATTACTACTATCTCGGGCAATATTATGACTTGCAGTGTTAACGGAGAAAGTAGAAGGAATAATGTGTTCGTCACTTACCAAATCTGACGAATAAGTTTCGATCGTAACAGACGAAAATGACAAGTTATTGTTACATTTAGCACATTGCGACCTCATAACTCCTTTCGCTCCGCAACCATAACAACATAAAGACTTATCGTTACCACCGCTCTTATTAATTAATTTATTACACTCGTCGCGCACGTGTCCATATTGTCTACAATACACGCATCTAGGTTTCGCCTGTTGAATCGACGCATTATCATTGGTAACCGTATTTGACGACGCTGCTGATGCTGCGCTGCCCGCGGTTGACGTCATTGGCGCTGTGGAGCGGCGCGGCTGCGGTGCGGGGGCCCGCGCCATGTTGCCGTTGCGGTTGGCGGGGCCGGTGCCAGCACTCGTCGGCTTTGTGAAGCGGCCGCTGGATGGCGGGCCGGGCTGCGGCTGCGTCTGAGTACGCGTTTCGGAAACCTCGATGTCGATGGACCGGGCGAGGCGAAGCATGCCCGAGAAGTTTGTGAAGTCTTCCCTCCTCAGATGTCCTCCTTATCCGTGCGTCAAGTAGGCCGTAGACCATATCGACTTGCGCTTTATCAGATATTTCGTTGGCGGGAATTTTTGACAACAATGCACGGCATTTGGCAACGAACACGTCCGTATTTTGATCGCCTTGTATTTGTTGGAATAATTCAATATATATACGGTGCGGGGGTCTTTTATCACCGTAAGTATGAATCAATAATTCAATGGCATCATCCCATGTTTGAATCTCCTTTTTCACTCCCTGGTACCAAATTGCGGCGTTATTCGTGAGCACCATTGAGAGGCCCCTGAGGGCGTTTTCGTCCGAGACGTTAGCGCAGTCCTTGTAACTCTGAATGGCGTCTATGAAAGCGTCCACGGACTCGTCGGCGTCACCGCCAAATCGGGCGGTGCAGTGCGTGAAGGTGCCGCTGTTGACGGCCTGTGATGGAGACGCAGAGTTGGGAACTGGAGATGGCGGTTGGCGACTGATAACTTTCTCTAACAGGCGCTCAAAAGCTTCCGTTTGGGATTGCTGCATGGCGGCCATCATGGCGGCCACTTGTCCTGAAGAGAAACTTGCTGCAACGTTGTCGTCGTCGATCTCGGCTTCATCGCCTGAGAGCGCTGCCGCACGATCTCCGCGCGTCCGCGGCATGGTGATGGCGAACACACGCGAATAACGACAGTTACTGAGTTCAAACGAGCACTATTAACACACGAGCACTATTATCGCGGCACGTTGGGCAGCCACTTGTAGGGTTCTATAAATGAAATTGTCCGCACACTCGTTGAAACTTATTTTAATTAATGTTAATGGTAACAGCACAGAGAAATCACAATAATCACATTTAAAAGGTAACAGGAAGATAAACAATAATAAAGGAAGGAATTCTGGCGGGACGCCGCCGGTCAGACGCGCGCGCACACTTGTTGTTAGTTGCCGGCCGAGCGAGGTATAATGACGCGAGGCGCGGGGGGGCAGGACGCACTTGTTCGTTTGGCGTCTCTCGGACCCACGCTTATGCAACCTAACGGCGTTATGATTCCCTAATAGGGGAACGAGGCTTTTAGGACGGTGCGCGCTACAAAATATTATATTATTTTGGTAAGCTTATAGACAGAATGATCACCACAATAATATAATTATTAAATAGACTGCTACAAACTGGAAATTCTTTGTTAAATAACATCTTCCCATGATCTAAGTTCCTTTTCCACGTTTTTTTTTGTTATTGTACAAAACACTTTTTTAGAATATATTACCGTAAACAATGGAAAAAAATATACACCGTGAAATCCGCAAATACATAAAAGCAACCAGAATCCCCGACTTACTCCCTTTAGAATACGCAAACAGGAAACTCAGTGAGCAAATAAATATTTAATGAGAAATAATCTGAATTTTCGAGACAACAAAAGGTTAACGCACAGTTATAAGCACGACACGGAATCGGCAATGCCTCAACTCGACCCGTTCAGCTGTCCTACCATGTAATATTACTATTCTTATTCCAGACGTTCTCTATAGCTCTGTCTGTCTCCCACACTGGAGTGACATTGAAATAATACTACTTTAAGGTGAATGCTCCAACCAGCCCGCGAAATTCAAATTTTCTTACGTTTTTTGCAATTTGCAGGCCACTAGGTTGTATGTTGATTAAAATATTGTTCGCGATTGTAAGAAGTATGTAGTAATTAGTATTTTTGTTTAGTGGTTTGTTATCTTTGTGACACTGTAGAACTTTAAACTATTTATATTGCTGTGCCCTAGCAGGGTTCATGTATGAAACCTATAATTATACTTTGTAACAACTTGTAAACTACATGAATGCAATAAATAATGATTATGATTAGTTACAGAATTATAATCATCAAAATCATTAATACAACCCTCCAAGTTCATAAAGGTCTAGCAATGATTTTGACCTTGAAAATGTCGTTCCTCGACTTATATGAACTTAGAGGGTTGTATTGATGATTTTGATGATTATAATTCTGTAAATACATACGTCTTACAATCACGAACAATATTTTAATCAACATACAACCTAGCATTTTCCTCCAAATTGCAAAAAACGTAAGAAAATTTGATTTCGCGGGCTACCCTGGAGCATCAGCCTTAAGACGTCATGGTAACCCTTCAGGCTTCTTTTTATGAATCTAAACTGCGGGCCTAAAATGGCCGCTTTAGCAGAATCATATTATTATAATTCAAAATGGACTTTATTGTCTGGAACATAAAATCCATTTTAAGAATTTAATTTTTTTAACGTGAATTAAATTATGATTCTGTTGTGAACGGCCATTTTAAACCCCCTGAGCTGCGACGCAAAAACCTAGGTACGCGCAGTTCGAACAGAATTGAAATATATCTCAAGTTATAGCAATCTTCATACCAAGTTTCTTCTATCCCCCCGCAAACACGTTAAGTGGTTGGTCCCGGCTGTCATTTGTGACTACCACTACCTCTAACGACTGTCAAAGACTTTTGACAGTCGTTACAGGTAGTGGCCCGGAAGTCTGATAAACAGTCTTACCTAGAGGTATCATATTACCTAGTACTAGCAGGGTTATGGAGGTCAGATAGGCAGTTGCTCCATATAATATACTGGTATTCAGCTGCATTCGGGTAGACTGGAATTCGACCCCAACATAGTTGGGAAATGGCTAGGCAGATGATGAATTAGTAAGTAGGTACTCCAATTACCTATTGCAACGAGTTTCACAGTCAGCTTTGGACCCGGATGTGCTAGGAACAATATACCGGGGTGGTGCTAAACCAGTGCAGTGCTTATAAGTGTGCGTTGTCCTTAAACCAGCATTTTAATCCGCTCTACTTATTACCTTTGTTAAATCCAAAATAATGTGATCAAGCCAAGCATATAATCTACACGGAATTAAACTGAAATACAATTTGATTAAAGGAATAATGAAAGACTTATGTGATAAAGTAAACGGGTCATTAGTTTTGACTACTGGCATAATTTGTACCACTAAGAAAACTCTGTAAGCACGCTTTTTATGTACCTCGTAATTAAAGTTAGGAAAAAGGGTGATTTAAAACTTATCTGGGGCAATGAAGAAACTCTGAAAAAAATATGATGTAAGTAACATGTTCTGCAAAAAGAAATGTTTCAGTGTATTGTTCATTATTTAAAAATCGTATCATTAACCTAACCAGTTTTATTATCCAATCGAGTTTGAAACTGCCATAGGAAATACCTACTAATGATCTTTTCTACACACACAAAAGTTGTGAAATACTAGACGAATACAATAACAGAAAACTAGACTAAAAACTCTAAAGTGATGTTCACGGAAAAACTACTAATCGAAAGGAAATATAAACAAAAACCAAACACAACTCGAATTAATCACTAAAATGTTTAGCTAAGAGTACTACTCCTACAAATTAAAAATCTGTTTTTTTTTCAAACGAAACTATTTTAAAACGACACCCATCACATTTGACATTCAAAAACTTGAAAGTGATCGCAGTAATAACCACGAAATACCGCAGACTAACCTTGGTACGTGTTACGGAAAAACTGTGTTTTACTATTCACTTGTAAACACAAAGAAATATTGGATAGTCTGTGGTGTAAGCATACAGACGCGTTTGTAAACACAGACAAAAACACTCGAGTGGGCTTGGAGTATGAAACAGACGAGCTATAGAATAGAGCTACACATCTGCATCTACGAAGCCTGGAAAATCATTGACTTACTGAAATACGAGATATTCTTTAAACAGAAAAGGGATTTCGAAAATTATAGGATTTCTGATAGCATGCCTTTAGTATACGTCAGTGATTGTACTTGAATTATAATATGAACATGGTTGATTTAAATAGGGTTAAATCTGTTAAATTTTGTAAATATCCTAAATTTAAGGAAACCGGTTTGGTGGTAACGTGTTATTCCACTAACTATATTCAAAGGCTCTGGGTGAGGGAGCTTGGCTAAAGAGAATTGCTTGCTTTTGTCCTATTCTCAATATACGAGACATTGCGTCCCATAACACAGACCAGTTCGACTCCAAACTCGTGTGGTAAAAGGCAATGGCATACGAATTATGAATTTAAGGCATCTTCAATATCAGTCTATGTAATCGTGTTGTTTTTGTAAACACGTAACGAACTTTGATGCAATTTTCATCATCACTTGGATAATTTATTGGGATAAATTGTTGTAGGGTATATTAATCTCATTTATAAGAAAAAGCTTGATGTTTTATCAAGTCGGAAAAAGCGAACCAAAGACGGGTGGTAGGCATGATGACAGTATCAAAAAATTACAAATCTATTTAGTTCGTCAGTTAGAGCATTGGAAAATAATGGACACATATTTTTTGTTTTTGTAAATCAATGAATATTGACAAAGATAAAACGCATCAAACTCGGGAGTGGGGGCTCGTGTCGTCAGAACTAGCTAAAAATTATACCAAGGCGTGACGTATTGAGAATTTTAAAAGCGTCATATCTTCGTCAGTTTTGGTTTGCGTAACAAAAGAAAAAACACGGGTCAAATATTTTTTGTTAATCTAACTGTAAGATTTTTTTTGTCGTCTACCCTATTAGAAAAATACACTGTTTTTATAAACCACTATAGCAGCACTACAAAAAGTACTACAGTGCCATCTATGACACAAAATGAAGAAGGAAGGGTAGTACCTACTTATGTGGAATTATTTCTAAATTATTAATTAATTATTAACTAGTAGTCGATGATCTTGGTGCACGGTAAAACTCTAATGAGTTCATGTTCGCACCAACTTAAATGTATAGTGTGTATACTACTGAATTAATAAAATTAAAAAAAAAAAAAAAACACAACACACGTCTCGTCCCCCCTTCTATGAGGGCTGAAGAACTTTTCACCCTGTTCTTCATACTCCAAACCACTATTTAGCCACTCAAGCAGCGCTCTATATTCCTTTAATTCATAGCTACTGCAAGGTGAAAACATACTAGTGTACGGAGTGTACCTATTACTTTGTGGATCGTAAATAAAGCCAGTTGGCTCGAAGAAGCTGGTTCATAGCGGGCAAAAAGCTTTTGAGGATATCGAGATAACAAAAGAAGCTTTTCACACTTTTATAAAATACAAAGAAATAACCGACTGACCGTTCTCGATAGTTTGTATTTATTTTTCCTTTGCAAGCGTGTTGAAAATCTTTGTTTGATATGGGTGAGCATTTTCATTTACTTTTTGTATTTTTGACGGCACAGTTGGCGCAGTGGCTGATCGATTGGCTGAACATTATTTGTACGGCCGACAGGTATTTTTTTCGGGTCTAGCTGTTTGTGTATGTCACTCACGATACAGGAAAAATTCCCAGTGCGGATATTAAAAAAAATATTGCACGCTTAAATGACTTGGCTTTGCTTGCTGATGACTTTTATGCCATTATGAGGAAAAAGACCGCATCCTTAATAGGCAGAATGAGGGCTAGCCACAACATTATTTTGAAAACCCTAGCTGAACAGCACGATGCACCGATAGTGAGACACTTTGTCCGGTTGCTTGTGAGGCAGGGATGACAAATAACAGAAATAATGATGTACTTAGTTAATAAATACTAACCCTTAGTTGATAAGTTTGTTTGTGTACTAACCAGTGGACCAATGTTGTCAAATTAAATAAATATATTATTAATATTAAATAAAAATGTACTTTCTTTTCATTGAGCTATTACTACTACGTATAGAGAAGACAGCGCGAACCAAATCTGTGCAGCAAGCGCGGCAGTGGGGGCGCGCGGGGGGCGGCTTACGCCGTATATATAGATGCTGTGGCGAGCAAGCGACTGAGTGAACTGCGGCCGGCCGACCGCAGTTGAACGGAACACAGATTTGTTCGCGCTGTCTTCTCTATACGTAGTAGTAATAGCTCAATGTTTCTTTTTAATTTAATTCACATCTCTGAAGCAGTATGAATGAAAAATGACCAAAAAACAATGGATGGCCTTTGTGAAGATATATCATCTTTACATTCACATGAGTAATGCCCAACTCGTCAATGTTCCAATTGGTCACCAAAAACTTTTTCCATACTAGCAGTCCCGACTCGTCACCATAAGAAAACAAATGAATGTTCGACTTTGACATAATACTGTGCCAACTTCAAATAAATTGGTATAAGGGCAAGATAATGCTGATGAAACAGTAACAGTGAGTGACTGTATATTAGTTTGAATTTCACACCATGTTTAACAACTATCACAGAACACAGAAATCTTAATGTCCGAATCTGAATAACACAGGTCCTAACCTAACCTCAGACTATGTATTTATGATAATGTATTTGTTTTTCGAAAGAAAACTGCGAAGGATAACGAAAACTAGGTCAGTAGTCGGTCAGTACTGACAGATGTCGGCACATTATCACCTCAGTCAACAGACGAGATTTAATCTAACTGAGTGTGTGAGATGAAAGCAACTACTCACCCTGGAAAAAAAATAACAACTGTATATTTTTTTGAGGATACTGTTGCGGTTGCGTCGCATTCGCAGTGCATTAATTATGTCTGCTAAGACCAGTACGGACTGCTTATAGTACGAAAAAGTGTCGTCCCTGATGCGCCGTGTGCAAGGCAGCACCAAAAGCCTTCTAAATGACATATTGGGAAGGGTTCATTGTCCGGTTGTGAGGCACTGGAATACCGTCCACGGGTCTGAAGTTATTCATGGTCAAGAGCCTCGACGAACATCTGTCGAGACTCTCCTTAGGCGGTTTGAGCCTGAGGAGCCTGATTTAGAAGGCAGTACTCCTCAATACGGGGATATTTAATAGCTGTCTTTTTTAAATAAATATTTAAAAATGCATGAATAAAGGAAATTAGCCGAATTAGTAGAAGGTGGTAGCCGTGTAGTATCCGGCAGAGTAGAATAGAACCAACCCATTACACTCACGGGCGTCGTATAAGGCGACTAATGTCTGAGGCAGAACACCTTGCGCCTCCGTAGACCAGAGAATGGGCAGCAGCGTTTTCTGTTAATCTTTCATCACTGCGATCTCCAATCCGCCTGCCAAGCGTGGAGATTACGGCAAATTCCTCCCATCATGGGAGAGGCTTATGTCCAGCAGTGGACGTTAGGGGCTGTTGTTGTTGTTGTTGTTGTAAAGGAAATTATAATTAAATTTATAACGATAGTGAAAAGATTTAAACTAGCTTCTTGAAGGCCATTCAATATTATTTCGATGCGGGAAATTAAACTAGACAGCTACTTCCCCAAAACGTAGAGCTCCAACAACTTAAGATCTATCTTCAGTTCTTCCAAGCCCAATATGAATCAAATTAAATACGAAACACTGTTTCAAATTAAGTGAAAACTGATTCAATTAGATTAAATTTTGTTTCTGCTAGGCTATGTTTATTGAACGATACGAGACTCAACAATCCGAGAACTCCAAACGAAAACTATTTATACTATCCGCTTCCTACTTTTACCATTTGAACAGTGTTTCAAATTACAGCGTCGTTTATTTGAAGGGACGTTGCGGATATTTTGTTCTCTATTGAGATGGTAAACTGATGCTATTGGGATCGTTAGGATGTTTTTGTTTTGAGAGATATTTGAGTATACTCTTGTCTAATAATAATAAAGTCTTTTATTTTATTTTAGCTATGTGGTATCCGGCAGAGTAGAATAGAACCAACCCATTACACTCACGGGTGTCGTATAAGGCGATTAATGTCTGAGGCAGAACACCTTGCGCCTCCGTAGACCTGGCAGCAGCGTTTTCTGTTAGTCTTTCATCACTGCGATCTCCAATCCGCCTGCCAAGCGTGGAGGTTACGGCAAATTCCTCCCATCATGGGAGAGGCTTATGTCCAGCAGTGGACGTTATGGGCTGTTGTTGTTGTTGTTCTTGTTGTTATTTTAAACTTTCTTGGTTACAATAATTCGTGTTTACAGGATATCTCTTAGTTCAGTGTGCCTCCTGGCATAGGCTTCCTTCTCTTCTTCCTTCCTTCATCTTCCATTGATTTCTGTGTTTAGCAACCCTTCTCCAGTTTGGTCCCCCACAGTCAGTTTTAGGTCATCCTCCCACTTCTTGCCCTTGTCTTCCTTTTTTATCACTATCTCTAGGATACCAATTTGTTATAGAGGTGCTGTGTAGAGGACTGAATTAGGTAGTCAGCAGCTAGACAGAAAGCCGACCCCAACATGCTTGCAGAACGACTAGGCAAATGATGACTTACAATGATAATTATGGCAATGACAAACTCGTCACAGTTCTGGCCCGATTCAATTTGCCATCGACTCACTTAAGAAGAAGATGGCAATGCCTTTCATTTTGACTGTTCAAACAACAACATTCATTGCGTTATATATATGTCTCTCATAAGCAGACGAATTTTCTAAATAAAATATGAACCTTGGATTGGTAATTTCCTTCAGAGTCCTCTGGATTTTATTGGTCTGGTCTAATATATTTGAGATTCAGGCGTATCTCCTTGTCTATCAATTCCTGAATTTACATTTGTGTAGGTTGGATCATTAATGGAATTTGACGTCATGTAGGTAATAAACTCACCTGGAATTTATACAAGAACGGGTTTCAGATTTGGCTCCGCTGCCAAATTAAATAGATGTTCAGATTTTGATTTCCATTTATCGATATTCCCTGCTGTTTATCTGTTTATAGAAATGTTTTACGAATATATACGATACATATGTAGAAGCCCAACTGCATGATATACTGGTATTTGGTATTGGTGTTTTTTTTTTTCTTTTGGAAGAAGCAATCAGAAGTGAACTGCAGGGGAAAAGGCATATGAAATTAATTGAGTTGAGCTACACAATCGTCGCGTATCCTGAAGTAGAAACCGAGTATCGGAAAGGTATCTTTGGACGCTCCTCAATTCAGCTAGATGGCAGATGACCACTAAAATTATGAACGTGGAAGACAAACTGTATCTGCTGAGGTGGTTTGAGAGAGGCTGTACCTACTGGGGCAGCTTCGGAGAGCGCTAGACATATCTAGCAATGGACTGCAACAGGCTGGCTGGCTGACTAAATTGATTGCTGATAATTGCGTGAACTGATCAGTCCAGATAACGCGATTGTCAGTAATCGACAAGTCACCCAAATCTATATGCCCACACTAATCGGCATGATGCCTGAGGCTTCGCCATAGAGGTAGACCATGAAAGAGATACTGAAATTGAATGAGAGCTTTTCCATTTGACCGTGAAACACGTTTACGATGGATTTTTTATCGGTCATCAGCTTCTGAAGTACCTCAGGGGTCAATACGCTCGTAATTACATTTTATTTTTTTATCGAAAACCTATAATGATTTATGGTGTTATTGTTATTGAGTATAAATGATGCAAAAGGACAAAATTGTTATTGGAAATAAATCTTCGGAACAATGAGACTGTCTAGCGACGCTTTTATTAAAAATTAGGGGTGCCACACAAATTTATTTATATTTATTATTATATATAAAATTATATATATATATATATATATATATATATAAGTACTAATACCCTTTTTCTGTTTTAAGTTGTTTGTGAATACATAAATTAATAAACACATGATCACGATGTCTGATTGGCACAGCTGGAAACCATCATTATCATCATCATCAGCCTATTAATGTTTCCACTACTGGGAGACAGGCCTCCTCTCTATGAGAGGGCATTCCCTCTCATAGAGAGGAGGCCTGTCTCCCAGTAGTCCCCCGCACTGGGCCCGCGTGGTGGATTATAGCCCATTGGCTATAATCCACCACGCGGGCCCAGTGCGGGTTGGTAGATGTCACATGTCTTCGATTTTTTTGGTTCTAGGACATGCCGGTTTCCTCACGATGTTTTCCTTCACCGTTTTGAGAGCAGTGATGATGAAATAAATTCCACAAAGTAATGCGCCTGTCTAGGTTCGAACCCACGACTTACTGTTCGTAAGTCGGGGCCGCCACCACTGGGCCACCACTGCTCCCCGGGAGCCACAATTTAATAATTATAAAATACGATCGGGCAAAAGTCCGCTAGGATGGTGCCGAGCCGATCCGAACATGATGCTGAACGAAGCAGCGATGCCGAAAACAGCCGATTGACACGAACCATTACGAAAGAAGAAGAATATTGCTGTTCAACAAATACTGCCAAATCGATTGTGCCGACCCAAAGAAATGGGTAGCATCACTAAACGATACGTGATATGGAATAGATTATGGGACAAACTCACCTTGGTAGAAAAATAGAGATTTTGTAATGGCATGTCATCCCGTTATGGTTTTCTTCTGAACGTTGCCTAAAACCCGTTATAAAGACATCGATCACACTGATAAATAAATCCTTCTCTTATGTATAAGAATTATTATTTTGGTGTAAAAAAGCCAGAAGGGATAGACAAATAGCAATTGCTTTCATTTTAAATAACATTTTACTTTCGTTTCAAAAATAGTTTGAAATATCTTTCCGTTATCGCGCATTCGTGGTAGATTCTCTGTTTCGTTCACAATGTCATTTTAATGTTTTTTGCTCACTTTGGTATACTCAATAGAAATCTCAGAGGAAAGAAGACCGCGGCGAAGGTGGTGGGACGATGTGATCTTGTTTGCAGGGCAAACATGGCCAGAGATCGCACAAGATAGAGAGGTTTGGAAGGAGAAAGTGGAGGCCCAGCAGTGGGACACGCTACAGGCTAACAAAAAATAAAGGTATACTTTAAATCGTATTTATGTTCCCTGGGGGATTTGCGCGGTTACTTTTTTCTGTGTGAACGCTTTTTAGGGTTCCGTACCAAAAGGGTAAAAACGGAACCCTATTACTAAGACTTCGCTGTCTGTCCGTCTGTCTGTCCGTCTGTTTGTCACCAGGCTGTATCTCATGAACCGTGACAGCTAGGCAGTTGAAATTTTCACAGATGATGTATTTCTGTTGCCGCAATAACAACAAACACTAAAAACAGAATAACATTAATATTTAAGGGGGGCTCCCATACAACAAACGTGATTTTTTTGCCCTTTTTTTTGCCGTCTAATGTTATATATAATGGGACGGAACCCTTCGTGCGCGAGTCCGACTCGCACTTGGCCGGTTTTTACGCTATTTAAGTACGGTAAGGAAACCTAACCTAACAATGAAATATTTGTTAAATACTATTGAGCTATTACTACTAGGTACATAAAGAGAAGACAGCAACAAAATCTGTTCCGTGCGGTCGGCCGGCCGCAGTTCACCCAGTCGCTTGCTCGCTACAAAACATCTATATATACGGGGTTAGCCACCCCCCGCGCCCCGCACTGCCGCGCTTGTTGCACAGATTTGGTTCGCGCTGTCTTCTCTATACGTAGTAGTAATAGCTCAATGTTAAGACTCAATGTTAATATTAAGACGATAGACATCGTTGAATGTTAAATCGAAAGAGTTTTCCGAACACACAGCTTCGAGGTACGGAAAATGGAGGTCGGGATTTGTAATATTTGTATTATGTTCATTGTAAAGTACATGTCTGTTTGATGAGCCTTCGGGCTAGTTTCATCTGTAGCAACGTTAGTTACGACACAAAATACATAATAGTACAAGTAGTTACGATACGGTTCCAGTAGGTTATGATTAACTAGGTGTGGGTAGTTATTATTTAACACTAAAGTAAACTACCCTCAAATATACAACCAGTAATATTCTAGTCATTTGCCTAGAGACAATTTTTTTTTCTTTTTTCAAATGGCATGAATATTAATGGTTGCAATTGTTATAACAAAGGCGGTCGCCACGCAACGTCATCATGGTATTTACTTATCTAATGTCTAACATTATCTACTTCCTAAATAGACAAAGATTTGTAGTGCTAATAGCTCAATTGTTCATGGTTATTTATTATCTGCCTCATTTTTTTTATACAATATCATTAGGTTTATTCAAACATTAAGCCTATTTATTTTGATGACGCTTTGTTTCGGGGCAATTGTAACTCAAGGCCAAATTGATTTTCCTAATCAATTTTCTTAACCCCAATAATGAAAATGTGTTTACTTATTCATTTAGGGACTACCTTTATTTACGCGTGTATCTGTTTAGTTATAACATTACCTATCAGTCAGTAAAAGTCCCGCCAAAATCGGTCCAGCCGTTTCGGAAATTAGCCGGAATAAACAGACGTACAAAACCAAATTGTTGTAAGGACATTCTTAGGCATTCAGTAAATAGCTATTATTTTGAAATTGCAAACATGTACTTCAAATTTTTTTATTTATACAGGGTGTAAACGACCTCATCACGAAGCCGTCAACCAAGCATTCTGTACATCAAACTAAGTAACTTTACGCAAAAAATATTTCTGGGAAACGACTTTTTTTTGGGGTGAAAAATCATGTTTTGTGTTAGAACTCAATGTAACGCACTCAAAACATTGTGCTGATGGATGGATTGAATAGTACGGGGGTCATGGAGGTGTTTAAAGTAAAAATCTTACATTAAAAACTTGTATTTAAAAAAATACTTGTCAAATAGTTGGAACTTTTACCCCCAATATCTCAGTAACTAGAAGGTTCCCAGGTATGGTGTAGAATAAAAAAAATATCGCAATGACAAGGAGAACAAGTGCCTTTTGGCTTCGTTAAGAGGTTTTTTACACCCTTTATATATTCAGTTGTTGGAAGTCCATTTTCGCCTATATTTGTTTTGAAAACAAAGTTTGAAGGCCATGATACCTACTGAATTGGGTGTGTAATTAGGATAAAATGATTAAGGTCGATTTAAAACCATGAAGCGTCCTGAAGGTAGGTTTTGTACAAATACGGCGATAAACCAGATTAATTAAATAAATACCAAAAGGATCTGACATAAACCCTTTTAATGAAGTGTGTGGTTTACGGTCGAACAGGCGATTTGGTTTACATTTTACAATCTAATTTGTGGGTTAAATTGTAAATCAAATCGCTTGTTCGACCATACGATCCTCATTTTGACATTGTCGAAGACAAAAAATGCAATTTAAACGGTTGTAAAGGAAAGAAAGAAAGAAAACGCATTTATTAGCCGCACAGAACAATACACATAAAATAAAATGGTGAAATTATCAGTTTAAACTAATTAAACATAAAATAGAAAAAATAAAAAGAAACGAAGGTTTTGAAATATGTACTTACACAATTTCTAAGATGCATGAATGTAGACGAAGCAAAGGGATCCCAGCAAGTAGCGTTCTATAGTTTCTATTTACTCGCATGGAAAAAGGCGACAGTTTATGTACTCCTATCATCATCTTCATAGCCTTTTCCCAAAGTTGGTTTCAGCTTCCAGTATAACCAGATGCAGCTGAATACCAGTATTTTACATAGAGCCACTGCCTATCTGACCTCCACAACCCAGTTAGTACTGGGTATTAATACGATACCCTTTGTAAGACTGGTTGTCACTCTTTGAGTTCATCGACACGTAAAGAAGAAGATGAAGAATTGATTCCCATGTTAATGTATTGTGGAAGCTGCAGAAGATTGTAAAAATATACTTGCATTGTATAGATTCCAGATCTTAGTATTATAGCATAGCACATGTGTGAGTACTTTGTACTGTTCAGCCACCATTTACATTTATTTATCTTTCATCGACTTGAATATGCCTTGGTGGCTGAGAGAATGTCATGCTCACTGATGGTGGCGGGTGTGTCGGGTCGTTCGGCTTAGCCATATTGAAGGGAACTACCCTTTTTTTTTTTTTTTTTTTTTTTTTTTTTCGGATGGGAAATCATCAAATAACTCTTCCCGCTCTGGGCGGAGCAGGAGGGAGTGTCAGACTTTTACTGACTAAAACCCATCCATGTTCCTTCATCGCCCTTTGTGTTCCGGGGCCGCGGTATCTCTTTCGAACAGTCCCGCAACCCTGGCAGGCATCGGCCCTTAAGTTTCCTTTTTGCTGACTCTCTTTAAGGGAACTACCCTTCAATATGGTTGAGTTGAATGGCGCCGGTACATGCGTCATGTTTGTGAACGGGTGCTGTCAGTTGGGACTGGTCATCTCTTGTTGCCAAGGTTCATTTTAATTACTTTATTCATAAATTGTTGATCTAATATTTTACTCTGGACGCTATTAGTGTGCACGTCTTTCTACATCGTTCTCACATACATATATGTATAATCTCAAAATTAATGATGTAGCCAAGATTTTGTAACAATATTTTGATTTTAAAAGAGTGTTCATGGAGTTTCTTCCCCTAGGATAGGAGATTTACGCTAGGGAATGGGCAGTACTTTCTCAAGTTATTATGCCTTGTGACTGAGACTGTAGCTTTGATTTTCTTTTTTGTATTATTGACATTCAAAAGTAATGGTCTAATTGAAATAAATGCTTTGAGTTTGAGTTTTTCATGTCACTGACTATTTGTAACGACTGTCAAAACTATAAATGACAACCGAGACCAATGGCTTCACGTAGTTTATGTACTCTATGTAAATATTAATAAATCACTTTAAAATTAGAACACCTTTTGTTGTACTTGCATTTTGAGATGAGTACCATTTGTCACTAAAACATTGTGACCATGATTATATGTACATTTTGACACTGGGGCATTTCAACCGTTGAACATTTTATAAAGTTGACTACTAGTTAGGTTCATTCAGGGACCGGTCCCTGAACCTAACCTAACTATGTACCAAAGCAAAAATCAAATACTACTTTACTTGCTTGTAAAATATTAAAGTCTGGCAGCTACGAAACTAAATACTTTCTAAGTACAAAAGAAATCTTAATTTCCTTTGAAAAGTTCAATAAAATAATGTTTATTTTGCAAGTCGTTATAATGCTAAACTTAAAATTAAATTGCTGTCGTACAAAATATATAATAAATAAAGTCTGGTGAAATATATTAGGACTTACGAGGCAAGAAATAAATTAGGACTTCAGGATACTGGTATTCAGCTGCATCCGGTAAAACTGGAAGCCGACCCCAACTAAGTTGGGAAAAGGCTAGGCAGATGATGAAATAAATTAGGACTTCAACTTTTTATCATCTTATAGGCCTTGTCTAAATAAATTGACAAGCTTAAAAATTAGGTCTGAGACAACTTTTTTCTGAAACGTGTTAACGATGAGAGGATAGTCGACATTTTCAGTCTGTTTTAGTTGTGGACTTTATAATAAGTCATTACCAAGCTTATTAATGACATTTTTAAATATTAATATCTAAATTAAAAAAAATACTTATAAAAAATAGTAGCTTACCAACATCGGGAACAGGGTCTGAGCTACCGGTTGTAAGGGCTCTTGAAAGAGGAGTATCCTAACAATGTGCGCATCATTGTTATATCGAAGATTAAATTTCACGATCACTGCTGGATTTAAGCCTTTACTAATAGTCGTCATTTTGACCGGGAGTGCTTCTTGAATCCATCTGATTCCACGGCCTTCACACCAAGTCAAACCGTACATCATTAAAGATGGCAACATAAACAAGAACAGTAACTTTTTATTTTTTGTTGATTCTGCATCATGTAGCTGTACCTTTTTCCCAATGGGGTAGATAGAAACTCTAGATAGCACCTGCTATGATACTTACATACTTCTTTTGCTTCGTATGTAATTGCTAATTACTAAATATGTACTGCATGCTATTAGTATACCAAGATGTTAAATCTCAATATTTGAATGGCCGAAATGCAGAATTTAGTGAAACCAATAGATATTAAGAACTTACCTATGTGATCTACCTATATTAATTTTAATCTCTCATATGCTAACACTTATTTTTGTAAATGCTGGTTAACCTGTAATTGGCAACTGTTTAGTCCAAGACTGTAAAACCAATGTATACCTAAATATTATACACAGAAGCTGTTGGTGAACCTTTACTAATAAATAAATAAATATATTCTTGCTAGTAAATGTATCATACATTCATTCATTCGTCCACATGATTGCGAGTACTACGCACAAACAATACACATGCACATTGAATAGGTTGATAAAGCTAGAAGGCAACCAGCAAATCACCTAAATGTGACAGGTGCGCCTCGGCGGCCACCCAGTTAATGTTCACCAATAAAATTAACTTTATTAAGGACGCCGACGAATTCAGTAAACCATTTCCCCACAGTTAGGGGCCTATAAACTTCGTACAGACATTAATTAAGTAAAAAGTGTCTAGCGAACCACTGATTTTATAACTAGGTAATTAAAAAGCAACATTAGCAATCGTTTTATTATTGAACCGTGGCGCTCAATGGTTTTAATTACTATTTTCGATGGTAAAAGTTGGAAAATTCAAAAGTAATCGTCGTTAAAACTGGGTGAAAATGAATCTAAATATATAAAAGAAGAAACTGACTGACTGACTGATTGACTGACTGACTGACTGACTGACTCATCTATCAACGCACAGCCCAAACCGCTGGGTCTACAGATTCCAAATTTGGCAAGTAGGTTCCTTATGTGGTCTAGGGGTCCACTAAGAAAGGATTTTTCAAAATTCATCCCCTAAAGGGGTTAAACGGGGCTCCAAAATTTGTATGGGGAAACAAGATTAGTTAGACTATTTTATTCGAAACTTCACAGGAGTGCTCCTATTGATAAATAAGTAGAAACGGGTTTCAGGTTTTTTCAGAATTCAACCCCTAAGAGGGGGAAATGGGGTGGCAAAGTATAAAAATCAATGCACAGCCCAAACCGCTGAGTCTAGAGATTCCAAATTTGGCAAGTAGGTTCCTTATGTGGTCTAGGGGTGCACTAAGAAATTTTTATTCAAAATTCAACCCCTAAGGGGGTTAAACGGGAATCCAAAGTTTGTATGGATAAAACAAGATTAGTTAGACTATTTTATTCGAAACTTCACAGGAGTGCTCCTATTGATAAATGAGTAGAAACGGGTTTCAGGTTTTTTCAGAATTCACCCCTAAAGGGGAAGCCTGAACTTCAACATAGGTATTGTTTTTATGGTGAATTGGGTTGGGTGTATTACAAAAACAACTATTTTTTAAGATTTAATGTGGTAGACCTGAAATACTACCATTCCCTGTTGGAGTGCGATGGGGTTGAAATGTCTAAAAATCAATATGGGTGTCGCTACCGAGATTATCAGGGGTGCTGATTACGAAAATGGCATTTATTTTGAGATACAGATGATAATGATTGTGATTACGATGATGTTGATTGTGATAATGATGATTGTGATAACGATTATAATGATTGTGATTACAATGATAATAAGTGTAATAACGATGATGGTGATTGTGATAGTGATTGTGATTGTTATGGTGATTGTGACAGTGACGGTGATTGTGATAGTGTCGGTGATTTTGATGGTGATAGCGATGGTTGTGATAACGAGGACGGAGATTGTGATGATGATGATTGTGATTAAGATGATAATGATTGTGATTACGATGATAATGATTGTGATAACGGTGATGGTGATTGTGATAATGATTTTGATGGTGATTGTGATGGTGATGGTGATTGTGATGTGATTGTAAAGTGGCAGTGATTGTGATGGTGATAGCGATGGTGATGGTGATTGTGATGGTGATTGTGATGGTGATGGTGATGGTGATTGTGATAGTGTTGGTGATTGTGATAATGATGGTGATTGTGATAATGATTGTGGTTGAGATAGTGATGGCGATCGTGATCATGATGATTGTGATTAAGATGATAGTGATTGTGATTACGATGATAATGATTGTGATTACGATTATAATGATTGTGATGACGAGGACGGAGATTGTGATGATAATGATTGTGATAACGATGATGGTGATTGTGATCCTGATTTTGATGGTGATTGTGATGGTGATGATGATTGTGATAGTTATTCTGAGAGTGGTGGTGATTGTGATGGTGATAGCGATGGTGATTGTGATGGTAATTGTGATGGTGATTGTGATGGTGATTGTGATGATCATTGTGATGGTGATTGTGATGGTGATTGTGATGGAGATTGTGTTGGTGATTGTGATGGTGATTGTGATGGTGATTGTGATTGTTATTGTGATGGTGATTGTGATGGTGATTGTGATGGTGATTGTGATGGTGATTGAGATAGTGATGGCGAGTGTGATAATGCCTGTGATTACGATGATAATTATTGTGATAACGATGATGGTGATTGTGATAGTTATTTTGATGGTGATTGTGATGGTGATGGTGATTATGATAGTGATTGTGATAGCGATAGTGATGGGGATTGTGATGGTGATTGTGATTGTAATAGTGATTGTAATAGTGATGGTGATAGTGATGGTGATGGTGAGTGTGATAATGACTGTGATTACGATGATAATTATTGTGATAACGATGATGGTGATTGTGATAGTTATTTTGATGGTGATTGTGATGGTGATGGTGATTGTGATAGTGATTGTGATAGCGATAGTGATGGGGATTGTGATGTTGATTGTGATAGTGATGGTGATTATGATTGTTATGGTGATTGTGATAGGATTGTATGGAATTACCACAATCATTATCACAATCATGTGATAATGATTGTGGTTATTATGGTGGTTGTGTTAATGATAATAATTGGTGATAATGATGGTGACTGTGATAGTGATGGTGATGGGGATTGTGATGGTGATTGTGATTGTAATAGTGATGGTGATTGTGATAGTGATGGTGATAGTGATGGTGATGGTGAGTGTGATAATGACTGTGATTACGATGATAATTATTGTGATAACGATGATGGTGATTGTGATAGTTATTTTGATGGTGATTGTGATGGTGATGGTGATTGTGATAGTGATTGTGATAGCGATAGTGATGGGGATTGTGATGGTAATTGTGATAGTGATGGTGATTGTGATTGTTATGGTGATTGTGATAGGATTGTATGGAATTACCACAATCATTATCACAATCATGTGATAATGATTGTGGTTATTATGGTGGTTGTGTTAATGATAATAATTGGTGATAATGATGGTGATTGTGATAATGATGGCAGTTGTGATAGTGATGGTGATTGTGATAATAATAATTGTGATTATTATGAAATGTGGCACATAGATAGTTTATAACCTGGATTAACATGGAGGACACTATTATCCCTTTAGTATGATCCAGTGGGACAGTTACCGAACTTCACGCGGGCGAAGCCGCGGGCAACAGCTAGTACTGTATATACACTGGTGCTCAAAAAAAACTAGTAAACTAATAGGAAGAATAACACTGATATTAGAAAATGAAGTTATTCAAACAATTCCACAGGTCAGGAGCACAAACTCTGACACCAGGTTAGGCAAAAACCACACGATACAGAAAGAAAGTTGCAATCGTTCTTCCACGAAATTGCTGTTGACCTTTGACTTTAACCCTTGACCTAGGACCCCGGAAGACTGTTTCAGAACGAAAATAAATCACAGTTTACACAGTGAAATAAATGAGGTCCATCCATATCCAGCGTTGTTTTCAACATAATACCTACTAAGAAGTTCATTGTCCTCTTAAGGCGACTACAGGAGCTAAATTAGCAACTCTATTTGTGGTGGAATAAGTTAGACTACTGTTAGAATAAGGTTCTAATCAGCTTGCACTGCAAAGTGGTTGTTACGTCAGTCACTGCGGGCCGAATAGTGCGAAATTAGTGTTTTTTTACGATTTACAAAAAATCTATTGATTGCACTAAATAAAATACTATCATGCTAATACGTTGCTTGTAAAATTATTTGCCTAAAAATCAGAATGATTGCATGTATTTTAGTATGGTTTTTACTCGATAAAAGAAATTTTTAGAGATAAGTTCGTGATTTTTTTCTATCGAAATAAGGTTAGTTGTATTATGTTTTCTTCTCTGGTTTTGTGTATTGCAGTGAATCATATGCTTTTTTGCATTATAAAACTCGCGTTTTGCTCCTGTAGTCCCCTTAAAAGAATATATCCTTATGAACTGCTACTGAATAGTATTGAGCTTATCCTTTCCTTGTCTATGAAAAGAAAATCAAAACAAAGAATAGAAGTTAATATTTCGATCCAAATCAAAAGACTTTCGATACCAAACAATAGTCTGCAAAAACATTTCTTTTGATCATAACTTTGACGTAGCTAATACAGTTCGTTGGATATGGGTTTTATGATCGCACAAAGGGTCGTAAGATTAATCGTTAATTAATTTATGTCGTAAAAGTAATCAGAGGGGTAAGTAATGTCTTAAGGAACTATTACTACCTGAGATTAGTAGTTATGACTCTGTGACAAGAATGCTTGAGTTTGACGGCTTAGTTAAGTGATGATAGACATTGACTCGGATTTGTGACAGTAATAAGTAAATACATTATTTATTACATGAAAATTTCCACTATACAGGGTGTAAACAACCTCATTACGAAGCCATCGACCAAGCATTCTGTACATCAAACTAAGTAACTTTACGCAAAAATGATTGCTGGGAAACCACTTTTTTTTTTGGGGTGAACAATCATGTTTTGTGGTAGGACTCAATGTAACGCACTTAAAAGATTGTGCTGGTGGATGGATTGAATAGTACGGGGGTCGTGGAGGTGTTTATAGTAAAAATCATACAATAAAAGCTTGTATTTAAAAAAAAGTTGGAACTTTGACCTCCGTATCTACGTAGTATCCGTAACTAGAAGGTTCCCAGGTGTGGTATAGAACAAAAAACTTTTTGCAAAAAAAATAAAACCGACTTCAAAAAACACAAAAAAATAAAAAATAACTTTAGCTTCAGAAGTCGGTGACAAAAAAAAACCAAATAAATCAAACAAAGGTCACCGACTTCTGAAGCTAAAGTTATTTTTTATTTTTTTGTGTTTTTTGAAGTCGGTTTTATTTTTTTTGCAAAAAGTTTTTTTATTTTTCCATTTTTAGTTGTAATAACACAAATATTTGTTATGCATTTATTTTACATTGTTAACAATACATGTCATGGTAATAGGCTTATCCCCAATAAATGGAACTTAACATACCTAACCTGTCGAAATTTGGGTGTATTGTACACATCTGCGTACCCCTCAGAGTATACTGGCGTGATGTTACGTCATGATGTTGTATAAACAATAAACATCCAAGCGATCGGCAGCAATCACGACCGATTTACCGTCTAGTTTTGAAGAGTTCCATTGTATATCTCCGAAGATCAGCATCAAATCTTCACCAAATTTAAATGCGACCATCTCAGGAGTATAATCTTTCAAATAAACCAAGAATTTTGAGAATCGCTCCACAAATGGAGGAGAAATCAGTGAACATACAGTGTATCTGTTTGAAAAGAGTAACCGTGGAGTTTCTTGCCGGTTCTTCTCCATGGAAACAACCAACCCGAACCGTGCACCTTTAGGCCTTCTGCCTAAGTGAAATAAAGTAGTATGTTGCATCCAGTGTGTTTTCATAGCACGAAACCCGTCTTCTGCCCACATAATGCTCGACCCTAGCGAAATAAATCCTGACAACCCGATGCAACTACATTTTTGCATAAAAATTTAATGTCACAGATTTCCGCCTTTGCCTGATTCCTTTGCTTAATGTTTTTTGTAAAGGATTTTTTTGGATTTTTTCTAGCCATAATCAAACGATTGATTCATCAGCTACTAATAAATAACTAACAAACAAAAATATCCAAGAAGAAACTCGTCAATTATCGACGTCCGGATAAATCCATTTCCCATTTTATTACCAACAAAATCATCGAGCCAACAAAATTGTGGTTTCCGAGACTGTTTATAAAACTGTTGATGGACGCCCGTAAAAAATTGCTGCGTTCCTTACGCAAGACCATTAAAATGTTTTAAAAGCTTTTTGCACCATTTGATTTTGTGAACAAATAGAGAGGGAGGCTCGTCACTAAGTAATGACAACCGCACGAGGCGATTGAAGGTTAAGCGACGCTTGTCGCAGTCGGTACGTGGATGGGTAATTAGCGGTGACCATAAATTACATAATATCCAGATCTCTCTTTGCTTCGACATGCATTCGGGATTTACTTTTTGACGTTAGCGGACTCATCTCTGGAAATACCAGTCGGATTTGAAAAAATGTTTTTATGTTTGATGGCCAGTCTTTCTTTAGTTCTAAAGAAGATTATACGCTAATATTAGTAAAGACCGTCTCAGATACTAGTCCTCATGTGAATTGAGCAAGATTATGTCTGGACTTCAAAAGAGACTATGAGTTCGTTTCGTTTGTGTTCGTTCGTTTCGTTCGTTTCCTCTGAGTTTGTTTCGGCTGTTTATTCTCAGAGTAGTCAGGTACGAAACACCAGCCCCATCTAGTTTTAAAAAATGACGTGTAAAAGTGTTACTAGGATTTAACATCACGCAAACCACGAGAAAAAATGGTGGGTGAAACCGCGGGGCACAGCTAGTGAAATAACATTCAGGGAAAATATACATTTAAATATGATCTAATTTCTCGGAATTTGACACCGTGTTGTAGCTCTGGTTTCCATAATAACACCAGTTTTCTCGGAAAATTATACAATAGGGCAATTTGTATGTAAAAGCAACTGAAACTTTATCGTATTATTTGTATGTGAATAAAAAAACCGGCAAAACCGGCCAAGAGCGAGTCGGACTCGCACACCGAGGGTTCCGTACAAACTTTTTAGGACAAACTTAGGACAAACTTAACTTTGCTATTCGATCCCTAGAAGCGGCTATTGCACCAATCGCAAATAATAAGTTTGTAATAGTAAAATCGCTTTTTTTTTGTTATTAAACTACATATTTACAGTTTTCAGATTATTTCCTTTACATGTGCTGTAAGATCTTGCTTTTTGCCAAATTTCGTTATTCTAGGTCGACGGGAACTACCATATAGGGTTTCGGCCCAAAACTACTTCCGGTTGACCTGGAATTGACAATTTTAATTAAAAGCAAGGTCTTACAGGGAAAATTTCGAAAAATAAATAAAAATTGTAAATTAAGGTATTTTTTGGTGCTCGGCACGCCAGTCAACGACACGCGGTGACAGAGCGGGGCTAGCGAACGAAATGTCCACCACCGACTCGCCCCGCATCCACACACACGTGCGGCCAGCGCCCAGTCCTCCACCATCCTTCCCCGCACGTCTGTGCAACGGGAACCCCAAGCAAAGTCCTTGGCGTCCCGAGGACAAGCACGGGGAGGGAATGGTTTCCGACGACGACACTCAACTCTGCGAGAGAGTTGTGGGACTCGGCGAGAGTTCGGCTCGGGGAGAAGTAGACTCCCACCACGACGATCTCCCCGAATCGTGCTGCTACACCGAGCCCGCCCTCACTCCTCTCTGCTATGCCCTCTGCTCTACAGAGGGTCACGCAGAGGAACGCACCGTTGGTCCCGGATGGACCCCACTCATGTCAGAATACTTAGCCGCGGCAGTATCACTCTCCGAGGGATAAAAGGAAATTGTCATTTCCTCTCATTCCCCGGAGAGGGATACTGCCGCGCCCAGGGTGCACCGGCCCAGCAGCTGTTCTTCCCTCCAGACATATCGTATCGTGGAGGAGTCATTTGATGATTTCCCAAACGAAAAAAAAAAAGGAAAATTTTGATAGGTACTTACATGTTTTCGCGAAAATCTAAATTTGCCCATATCTCTTTATCGTGTTGACTCAGGACCTTGATGTTTATACACCTATTCGGGACTATAGACCTCAGTATCTGGTATAAAAACTAGCAAGATTTGATTACAGACAGACAAACATCGGGACAGGTGAAACTAAATAAAAGCTTGTTAAAGGGCTCATAATTCTTTGAAGTTGCTTAAGGTTATAATTATGTCAACATCGAAAGCTTTTATAAAAATAAATAACGTATTGCTACACTATTAAATTGCCTGCAAAAGAGGGACTTAGGAGATAGGATACTATTTATCTCGGTACGACACATTCACAAACTAGAATGAATGACTAACTTCCTCTGTGAAAAGCAATATCAGTACTTACAAGGAAAGGAACGGTGCCAAGTTATAACACCTTGTCTCACACACGAGTGAGCGCTCGAGCACTTTCCTAAGCACTCTCCTTATCGCCTGGACGATTCCACTAGCATCCGGCAAGTGATCGAGCTTCCAAAAAGAGTTTTTCATTAAATTGCTCCATATTACTCGGCTGGCTTTGCTTTTCTTCAAGATAGGAAGTCAAAGAATTATTTAATGGCCTCTTCTCTATCCTGCAATGTTCTATACATATTATACACTAGCTGACGTCCCGCGGTTTCACCCGCGTAGTTTCTGTTCCCGTGGGAGTACGGGAATAAAATATAGCCTATATATAGCACTCACGAATAATGTAGCTTTCTACCAGTGAAACAATATTTAAAATGGGTTCATTACTTCCGGAGATTACCCCCTACATACAAACTTACAAACTTACAAACAAAGGTTACCTCTATATAATATTAGTATATATTAGTATATATATAGATTACTTATTACGATCAAAAACGTTTAAAAATAACGTTAGACTAACATCAAACTATAAGGGTCAGAGCCCATTCGTCCCCTAAGATTCGCACCCTGTGCCCACTCGTCCCCTGGAACTTTTGAGGGGCCCATTCGTCCCCTGAATAAGGGCATCAAAAGATTTTATTGTTATAACTTTACTTTAAATACCTCCACAAGTCACGACCCTCGTTTTCTTCAATGACCCATCAGCACAATGTTTTGAATGCGTTACATTGACTAAAAGGTATTTCACTCAAACAAAAAATTCGTTTCCCAGCAACGTTTGTTCGGTACTGGGAAATAAAAATTTATCCGTAGTCACACTGGTGTGGCAATTTGGTGTGACTATGGGTCGGTCATGGTATTTACGCCGCTTACGCGCTTGAGGTTCTCCGCAGCCGCAGTAAAGTGCTAGCACAGCACGACGGGCATTAATTCGGTTAAGAACATAGTATTTACGAAGCCATACAAAATAGATCATATCTCATAGTACGTATATTGCAATCAATAATTCAAGAGAAAATCGCTTTTTGCATTACTTACCTAAGTTAATCGTGTTACATATTATTTTACAACTAAAGATGGGTTTGAAAATAAATTTAAGATTAGCCACTATAAATGTATTTAGAGCTAGTGAATGTAGTAACCAATTTAGAATATCAAATTGGGGTCGACTGAACTCCGTAAAATATATCACTGGGGTGACGATAAACAAACGTTACTGTATGTTTTTCATCAATCCCAACATTAACATAGAAATTGGGGACCAGGGCACTTCAAAGGAAGTATTATTACCCACACTTCGCCCTTGGATCTGCTCGTGACATGGAATTATTAACCGTAATTTTTGCCTGTATAAAAACGCCTGTGTTTTAAGGTGGAAAAAATATGAATTTCTCCCCTTTGTCTTTTTGATGGTTCAGAAAGTTGAGATCAAAGGTTTCACTCGAGTGAATGTTCATTCTTTGTACATACAAGTACAGCATCGTTGGATGGGTTCCCTAATGAATTAGTTTTTCACTTTTGTTTCAGTTTATGTTCAGATGTGTAATTTTGCGAGAAAAATGAATTCAACCAACTTCCTGATTACTACTGAAAACCTAATCCTCGTTGGTCTAGTGGAGTAGGTCTCATCATCTGCCTAGCCTTTTCCCAACTATTTTGGGGTCGGCTTCCTGCCTTACCGGATACAGCTGAATACCAGTATTTTACATGGAGCAACTACATATCTGACCTCCACAACCCAGTTAGTACTAGGTAATACGATAGGTACCTCTTGATAAGACTGGTTGTCAGACTTTCGGGCAACTGACTACCTGTAACGATAGTCAAAGATCTACAAAATGACATCCGGGAGTTGGTCTATTTGACACAAATAATTTTCTTGGAAAAATAGTATACTACATACTTGGAAACTGTGCCAAACTCTACTCACAATTGGAGGCGTAGTCGGAAACTGTGATTTATTCATACTATCTATTGGTAAATTGGTGTCAAACTTACTCTATCGGGATTCATTTGGCATTCCACGGTAGAAATATTTTCTGTGATTGTACATACAAAGTAGGTACTGACCTAGATAAAACTTTTCTCTAAGGTTTATTATACCTTTATTAACAACTTTATTTATTCTAGAGAATAATATTATATAATATTTAATTAGTTAGGTCAAACTAAATAGGGCGCTAAGAACTCCTACACATCACTGTCATCCGGATTCGTGCCCAGAACATTGGCAGCATTGCCACGTTGAATGGCTAATTCTTTGGCCAAAGAAAGAGCCAACCCTCTGGTCACGCCAAGTGCCAACCAGTCGGCGAAAAATTTCCTTATAATAAGACGCACTTACACCTTAAAGTCGGAAATATCATTAATAATAACAGCCACTCGGGTCGATCTTTAGGTAAAACCGCACTTGCCTGGGTTGGTCCATGGATGGGTGACCACCCGTTACATACTGAGTATCGTATGTGATTCGGAAAGTACGTTAAACCGTTGGTCCCGGCTGTCAATTTTACTGTAGATCTTTGGCAGTCGTTACAGGTAGTCGGTGGTCTGAAAGTCTGACAACCAGTCTTACCAAGGGGTATCGTATTACCCAGTATTAACTGAGAAAAATTTGTGAGGTATTAACTTTGTCAACTCAACAAATAACCACCAAATCATGGATTGTCGGCTTAACAAGTCATTAGATCGTATAACACGTCCTAACAACAACGCAATTTGCAGTTAATAGGCATAAAATCTGTATCCTCTGGGATTGTTTCATAAACGTCGCAAGCTAGGATTTATGTAAGAGATTACTGTCGTGTTTACTGCCCATGAATCTTGTAGAACAATGTGCATAATCGGCCCAGTGCATCTTACTTCTCTTAGAAACTCTTGTAAAGTGTCTTGTAAAGTTAAGAAGAGGATACATTAGTATCTTGTAGCTACAGAGAAAGTACTTTCAACTTTACTAATGAATTCAAAGTTAGTAGGTATGAGAAATGTTCGTGAAATGGAGAATAGTAAAGTCTGACCAGAGTTGAGGACCTAGCAAAGTGGCAAGTTTCAGTCTACAAACCCCGCGTTTCTACAAAGCGATTATAGCACATGCGCGATTGTCCCGTTTTTGCTACGACGACGCATATGATGATAATAATAAATCATTTATTTCAGGTAACAAAGACCCATAAATAAATACCGTAGCACTTAGATACCCGCAATTACAGACACAATTAAAATAACAATGCACCGTGCCCGATCGGGCACGGCTGGGGACATAAGGGACCTAAAAATACTTACTAATAACAAATTTTTGTTAGTATAAGCAGCTTAGAAAACTATGTTAGTAGCACTTCACTTCAATTGCACGATGTTTTGTGCATAATTGTGGAAGTTGTCCGCGAAAGCGAAGGAACACCACATCCTGTGGCCAAAAACTTTCTTCCAATACCAGATGGAGCATACACGTTGGGATGCGCAGAAGCTGTACCTACTCTTGGCGTGTACTTCAATCATCGGCGCACGTACTTCTCGATGTCCTCAGCCTCAGTGGTGTAATGTAGGCGAGAGATGTACACCGGGGTGTTCGGCTTCGCGGCGCGCAGTTTAACGTTGGGCTTCACAAAACCGCCGTACAAAACTGCGTGTTTGGCGACGTTTGCTTTAATTAGGAACCAGCCTACTACTTTCAAGCTACCAACATAGCTACGTCAATCTAAACATGTTCTATTGTACGTCACCACAATCGCAGATAGAATATTTTCCAGGCCCTTAGACCTCGCAAGAAAAATACCTAATAACAAAAGAAGAAAATTTTTGTTTAGATATTTCTGAACAAAGTGCAGTTCTTACTTTAGCTACTTGAACTGTGATCTCTGTATGTGCACAACACAATTACCTTTGCTGTCGTTTTATTTTTGTAGCTAATAAAATGTAAACTACGGCGAGAACAGAAAATTTTGCTAGCATGTCTGGCAATGCGAACATTATGCTAATAACCAAAATTGTATCAAGGAGTTTCTCTTTGTTGTCTCACTTGGGGGAACACATTTTGTGATATTTCTGTCATAATATCTTTAGGACTTTATTTTAATGTTACATTTTTACACTGGCACAAACGTTAATCATAATAAGATAAGTAATAGAGAAAAAATATGACTACGTGAAGCTCTGTTTGGCGGTCTTGCGTTGGCGTATAACCGAATAGGGATGATGACTGACTAAAAAAAATATGATTCTGTTAAGATCATCGAAAAATATTGGTTACGTGTTTTTTGTTTTATCAAATTAATAAAAATTGTACTCAAATGTGACGCCACACAAGTTTTCGACGCACTGTATCGTCTTCATTTTTTGTTTACGTGAAAAAATAAAAAATATGTGTCTAATATTTTTTGGAAATCTATCTGACGGACCAATTATATATTTTTTGTCATCTACCCTATTATTGAGTAAAATTAGTTAATGCCGCAAATACGCTTTACGACTTTAAATAGAACTTAAATCAAAATTGGTTTTGTTTGTGGGTTGATGATATACACCAACTCGAAGGATTCCTGGCTAAATAATGACAGCCACTCAGGTCGATTTTTAAGTTAAGCCGTGCTTGCCTAGGTTGTTCAGTGGATGGGACCACCCATTAGATACCAAGTTGCATCTATCCACGTTTAGCCGTTAGTCCCGGCTTACATTTGTAGATCTTTGACATTCGTAAATATTCAGAAGCCCGAATATCTGATAATCCAGTCTTACCAAGGGATATTGTATTATCATTACATAGTAAGTAGTAAGGCTGTGGACGTCAGATAAGCAGTCATTCATTCTTTACATAAAGGATGTACCTCTAAGCCCAAAGGCACTTGTTCTCCCCGTCATTGCGATCAATTTTTTGTTCTACACCATACCTGGGAACCTTCTACGTAGTTACGGAGATATTGGGGGTCAAAGTTTCAACTTTTTGACAATTTTTTATTTTAATACAAGTTTTTAATGTAAGATTTTTACTTTAAACACCTCCACGACCCCGTACTATTCAATCCATAAATCAGCACAATGTTTTGAGTGCGTTACATAGAACTCTACCACAAAAAATGATTTTTCACCCCAAAAAAAAAGTCGTTTCCCAGCAATAAATTTGCGTACAAAGTTACTTAGTTTGATGTACAGACACTCGCAGCGAGTGTCAAACACTCGTAGTGAGTGTCCGACATTCGTAGTGAGTTTCAGACACTCGTAGTGAGTGTCAAACATTCGTTTAGAGTGTCAGACACTCGTAGTGAATGTCCGACATTCGTTTTGGGTGTTGGACACTCGTAGTGATTGTGCGAAATTCGTAGTGGCTGTTGGACACTCGTAGTGAGTGTCCGTCATTCGTAGTAAATGTCCGAAACTCGTAGTGAGTCTCAGACACTCGCAGCGAGTGTCAAACACTCGTAGTGTCAGAAACTGACGAATGTCGGACATTCACTACGAGTGTCTGACACTCACTACGAGTGTCCAACACCCACTACGAATGTCGGACATTCACTTCGAATGTCTGACACTCGCAGTGAGTGTCGGAAACTCACTACGAGTGTCTGACAACTCATCACTAGTGTCTGAAACTCACTACGAATGTCGGACTCTCGCTATGAGTGTCTGACACTCACTAAGAGTGTCTACACTACTAGACACTACTACTACGACACTCATAGCGAGTTTCAGACATTCGTAGTGAGTTTCAGACACTCGTAATGAGTGTCAGACACTCATAGCGAGTGTCCAACACCCACTACGAATGTCGGACATTCACTTCGAGTGTCTGACACTCGCAGTGAGTGTATCACAACTCACTACTAGTGACTAAACTACTAGACACTACTACTATGACACTCAAAACGAGTGTCAGACACTCACTACGAGTGTCTAACACTCACTACCAGTGTCTGACACTCGCTATGAGTGTCATAGTAGTAGTGTCTAGTAGTGAAGACACTCGTAGTGAGTTTCCGACACTCATAGCGAGTGTCAGACACTCGTAGTGAGTGTCAGACACTCGTAGTGAGTGTCAGACACTCGTAGTGAATGTCTGATATTCGTAGTGGGTGTTGGACACTCGTAGTGAGTGCCCGAAACTCGTAGTGAGTCTCAGACACTCGTAGTGAGTGTCCGACATTCGTAGTGGGTGTTGGACACCCGCTATGAGTGTCTGACACTCATAACGAGTGTTTGAAACTGATGAGTGATGAACTGATGAGTGTCCGACACTCATAGCGAGTGTCAGACACTCGCAGTGAGTGTCCGACACTCGTAGTGAGTGTCAGCCACTCGTTGTGAGTGTCAGACACTCGTAGTGAGTGTCAGACGCTCGTTGTGAGTTTCCGACACTCATAGTGTCAGACACTCGTCGTGAGTGTCAGACACTCGTAGTGAGTGTAAGACACTCGTAGTGAGTGTCAGACGCTCGTAGTGAGTTTCCGACACTCATAGCGAGTGTCAGACACTCGTAGTGAGTGTCAGACACTCGTAGTGAGTGTCAGACACTCATAGTGGGAGTCCGACACTCGTAGTGAGTTTCCGACACTCACTGCGAGTGTCAGACACTCGATGTGAATGTCCGACATTCGTATTGGGTGTCGGACATTCGTATTGGGTGTCGGACACTCGCTATGAGTGTCTGACACTCACTACGAGTGTCTGACACTCACTACGAGTGTCTGACACTCACTACGAGTGTCCGACTCTCGCTATGAGTGTCGTACACTCACTACGAGTGTCTGACACACACTACGAGTGTCTGACACTCTTTAAGAATATTTGACACTCGCTACAAGTGTCTAAATCACTACGAGTGTCTGAGACTCACTACGAGCGTCTGACCCTCACTACGAGTTTCTGACACTCGCTACGAGTGTAAGACACTCGTAGTGAGTGTCACGCACTCGCAGTGAGTGTCCGAAACTCACTACAAGTGTCTGACAACTCATCACTAGTGTCTGAAACTCACTACGAATGTCGGACACTCGCTATGAGTGTCGGACACTCACTGTGAGTGTCTGACACTCGCTATGAGTTACTGACACTCACTTTTAGTGTCTGACACTCACTACGAGTGTCTGAGACTCACTACGAGTTTCGGGCACTCACTACGAGTGTCCAACATCCACTACAAATATCAGACATTCACTACGAGTGTCTGACACTTACTATGAGTGTCTGACACTCACTACGAGTGTCTGACACTCGCTATGAGTGTCGGAAACTCACAACGAGCGTCTGACACTCACTACGAGTGTCTGACACTCTTTACGAATATTTGACACTCGCTACAAATGTCTAAATCACTACGAGTGTCTGAGACTCACTACGAGCGTCTGACCCTCACTACGAGTTTCTGACACTCGCTACGAGTGTAAGACACTCGTAGTGAGTGTCAGACACTCGCAGTGAGTGTCCGAAACTCACAACGAGTGTCTGACAACTCATCACTAGTGTCCTCACTACTAGTGACTTCACTACTAGACACTACTACTATGACACTCATAGCGAGTGTCAGACACTCGTAGTGAGTGTCAGACTCTCGCTATGAGTGTCCGACACTCACTACGAGTGTCTGACACTCACTGTGAGTGTGTGAGTGTATGAGTGTATGACAACTCACTACTAGTGACTTCACTACTAGACACTACTACTATGACACTCATAGCGAATGTCAGACACTCGTAGTGAGTGTCAGACTCTCGCTATGAGTGTCTGACACTCACTACGAGTGTCTGACACTCACTACGAGTGTCTGACACTCACTACGTGTGTCTGTCATTCACTACGAGTGTCTGACACTCACTATGAGAGTCTGACACTCGCTATTAGTGTCTGACACTCACTACGAGTGTCTGACACACTCACTACGAGTGTCTGAGACTCACTACGAGTGTCCAACACCCACTACGAATGTCGGACATTCACTTCGAGTGTCTGACACTCGCTATTAGTGTCTGACACTCACTACGAGTGTCTGGCACACTCACTACGAGTATCTGACATTCGTAGTGGGTGTTGGACACTCGTAGTGAGTCTCAGACACTCGTTGTGAGTGTCAGACACTCATAGTGAGTGTCAGACACTCATAGTGAGTGTCAGACACTCATAGCGAGTGTCAGACACTCCCAGTGAGTGTCCGACACTCAGAGCGAGTGTCAGACACTCGTAGTGAATGTCCGACATTCGTAGTGAATGTCCGAATTTCGTAGTGAGTCTCAGACACTCATAGCGAGTGTTAAACCCTCGTAGTGAGTGTCAGAAACTCGTAGTGAGTCTCAGACACTCGTAGCGAGTGTCAAACCCTCGTAATGAGTGTCAGACACTCGTTGTGAGGGTCAGACGCTCGTAGTGAGTGACAGACACTCGTAGTGATTTAGACACTCGGTTAAGAACATAGTATTTCCGAAGCCATACAAAATAGGTCTTATCTCATACTATTGCAATCAATAATTCACGAGAAAATCGCTTTTTGAATTACTTACCTAAGTTGTCGTGTTACATATTGTTACATCTAAAGATGGGTTTGAAAATAAATTTAAGATTAGCCTCTATAAAGGGTGTAAAACACTTCTTAATGAAGCCGAAACGCACTTGTTCTCCTCGTCATTGCGATATTTTTTTTGTTCTACACCATACCTGGGAACCTTCTATTTACGAAGAAATTGGGGGTCAAAGTTCCAACTTTTTAACAAGTTTTTTTTGCAATACAAGTTTTTAATGAAATATTTTTACTTTAAATACCTCCACGACCCCCGTACTAACCAATCCATCCATCAGCACAATGTTTAGAGTGCGTTACATAAAGTTCTACCACAAAACATGATTTATCACCCCAAAAAAAAAACTCGGTTCCTAGCAATAATTTTTGCGTAAAGTTACTTAGTTTGATGTGCAGAATGTTTGGTTGACGGCTTCGTGATGAGGTCTTTTACACCCTGTATATGTATTAGATAGAGCTAGTGAATGTACTTACCAATTTGGAATATCAAATTGGGGTCGACTGAACTCCATAATATATATAACTGGGGTGACGACCCGTGACGATAAACAAACGTTACTGTATGTTTTTCATCAATTCCAACATTAACATAGAAATTGGGGACCAGGGCACTTCAAAGGAAGTATTATTACCCACACTTCGCTCTTGGATCTGCTCGTGACATGGAACTAATAACCGTAATTTTTGCCTGTATTAAAACGCGTGTGTTTTAAGGTGGAAAAAATATGAATTTCTTCCCCTTGTCTTTTTCATGGTTCAGAAAGTTGAAATCCACTCACTAAAAATGTCGGACATTCACTTCGAGTGTCTGACACTCATAGCGAGTGTCAGACACTCGCAGTGAGTGTCCGACACTCATAGCGAGTGTCAGACACTCGCTATGAGTGTCGGACACTGACTACGATTGTCTGACACTCACTACGAGTGTCTGACACTCGCTATGAGTGTCGGACACTCACTGCGAGTGTCTGACACTCACTATGACTGTCTGAGACTCACTACGAATGTCGGACAATCGCTATGAGTGTCTGACACTCACTACGAGTGTCTGACACTCGCTATGAGTGTCGGACACTCACTGCGAGTGTCTGACACTCGCTATGAGTGTCTGACACTCACTACTAGTGTCTGACACTCACTACGAGTAAAATACTGGTACTCAGCTGCATCCGGTTAGACTGGAAGCCGACCCCAACGTAATTGGGAAAAGGCTAAGCAGATGATGAGCAGATGATGTGACTTTTAATGATTTTTGTGATTTTTATTTACATTCTTTTGAATAGAACTTGTTATGAATTTTATATGATTATTGTGAATGTGGGGACCATGTGGGTCACATTTATATTTTTTGTTTATTTTTTCCCACAACTGTCTGGCAGTTTGAGTACTCTAAGCAACCTACCCAAATGTCCTTTCTTTGGTATTGTTCGTCGTTTCGTTGAGCTCCTTGAGTTATAAGTCGAGCTACACGTTAACTGACAAATGCTTGCACTGACTGGACAGGTCCACTCAAATCTGTATGGTTCTTTCTTCAAAAGACCATCTCAGACACTAATCTGCATAGTCCTCATGTGAATTGAGCAAGATTGTCTGGACTTTAAAAGAGACTATGACCTCTGAGTTTGTTTCGGCTGTTTCTTCTCAGAGTAGTCAGGTACGAAACACCGGCCCCATCTAGTTTAAAAAAATGACGTGTAAAAGTGTTTGTAAAAACCTACTTGCAAAGTAAACATCATTTATCATTTATCATTTTATGGAGTTGTCATCCGCTCCAATCAACTTTTAGAGTCGATAGAAAGAAACAAGTTAGTCATATTAACTTGTAGAAAAGAAAAGAATAGGTAGAAAGAAAGATTAAGAATAATCTTTTAATGGTTTATGAAGTGATGAATGAATTAGAAAATAAACAGAGTTTTAACAAATCTAAAAGAACTCTATTATAGTGGAAGGAAAGAAGAAAGATGATTTATGAGTAAGAATAATAAGATAATAGCAAAAGTACGAGTATAGGGATAGCAAAAGAGTGTAAAAGAGTATAAACGTGGAGTCTAAAGGATCTGATTCGTACTTAGAATACTTAAGGAGTTTAAGAAAGAAGGAGGGAAAGAGGGGTTAGGTCTGAACCGCAACACCGCAGTCAGTAAACTCTGAGTAGACGTCAGGGCAGCTCCCGTAATATAGTAGTCGGTAAACTCTGGGTAAAACGTCAAGGGCAGCAGTGAGTAACCTCCGAGTAAACGTCAGGGCAGCTCCCGCAATACAGTAGTCGGTAAGCTCCGAGTAAAACGTCAAGAGGATCTGAGTGTTGGACATGGTCCGGTCCAAAAGTGTTTAAAAATTTAATAGTAAGACAGAGGGTTCAAAGAAAGTCGATTTAATGTACAGTTACGGACTATAAATGATGAGCCACTTGCCACCATTCGTATTTTAGGCGTGTAATGCAAATCGGGTTTAGTCGGTTATATTCGTACATAGTACCGTACAGAGTGACTACCTAAAGTCGACGAATTGCAGGCAACAGAGAGATAGAAAGAAATATGTAGCAACCGTAACCTAGCGACAATTGATTTAGCGTTGCCATTGTAACGTTACGGAGAAATTTTATCTTTTCTGACATCGACATTTCAACTGTCACTCTGGCTTCGGATAGGTTTTCAGAAATAAAAAGTATTTAATAAGGACTATTTCAAAGGAGGTCAGTATCAAATAGATTGGGATAAATAAAATAAAATAAAATAAAAAGTTTTATTGCAGAAACTTGTACAACTTTTACAGTAAATCTTACATAGGGACCTCCTTTTAAGTAAAAGATATACCTGTGCTAGGAGATCCCGCTCTTCAATGACAAATTTAGTAAAGGTAAAAGTAGTGTACAAAAAGAGAACAGAATTTAAACAAAAATTTACAACTAAGCTCTAAAACTAAACAAAACAAGCCTTGAACTTATACTAAATAAATAAAAGAAAAAAAATAAAAATAAACTTAAAGATGTATCCTAAAGTAGTGTACCTATGTGAGTATGTGTGTGTGAGAGTGTATGTGCCTGCGAGTGTGTGTATGTGTGTGTGTGTGTGTGTATGTGTGTGTGTGCGTGTGTGCATCTATTTACTTCATATTGCCTATGCTTGCAGCAATAATTCAATATCATCATAGGACTTCAGTTTTAGCCATTGAACTATTGCCTTTTTGCAGTCTTTGGTACTCATGGGATAGATGTTAATTATCTTATTAATTTTGTTATATAGAGCAGCAGAATTTGCATTAAATTGTTTTTTGGCATACGCAGTTTTAACGAATTTTGCTGGTGCAACACTGTATTTTCGTCTTCTTTCCTGATGGCGAGGGTCGTAGGGCAGGACTTTGTGTAACTTTAGAACAGCATGTAGTATGTATAGTTTTCTGACTGTGAGAATGCCGCTCAGGGAGTATAACTCATTGGTTGGGAATCTGAACGGTTTGGTGTACATAACTTTGATAAGAGATCTCTGTGCTCGCTCTAACTCAAGAAACTTCGTTTTAGTTGCACCGCCCCACACGGGTATACAGTAGGTAAGAATTGACTGAGCCAGAGCGACATAGATTTCAGTTAACATTTTTTTAGTTGTAACATGTCGTAGGTTCTTAAATATCCAGATGAGTTTTCTAACACGGGCCATGACCATATCTGTATGAGTATGCCAAGACAACCGCTGATCAATAATTATACCTAGGTATTTTATATGAGTCACTTTTTCAATGTTTTTACAAGGGCAGTTTGTGCTAGATATATTATGACAAGTGTGGATTTTGAGAGTTACGTTAGGTCCAGGTTGAGTGTTGTTGTAGATTGAAAATGCAATATATTTTGTCTTAGAAATGTTGAGTGTAAGAAGATGTGAGTTCAGCCAATTAGCAATCTTGGAAAGACCCTTTTCAGCAGATTGATAAACAGATTCCCATGTATCACCAGAAAAGACAATTGCAGTGTCATCTGCATATGAGAAAACGCGACCATTATTTAGCAACATTTTGCAGAGATGGTTTATATATATTAAGAATAGAGTCGGGCCCAGTACGCTACCCTGCGGAACGCCGTAGGTCACATAAGACTCCTTACTAGTATATTCTCCTACCTTAACCTTTTGCCTACGATCCCGTAGATAATCTATTAGTAATGCTAACGGTTCTCCTCTTACGCCTATACCTTCCAGACTACGCACAAGAACGGGGACAGAAACGGTATCGAAAGCTTTTTTCAAATCAAGAAATACAGTTAGACACTTTTTTCCGGAGTCTACAAGGTTAACAATATGAGAGGTTAATGCTGTGGCTGCGTCTTCAGTAGATATTTTTTGTCTAAAACCATATTGAGCTTGTGAAATAATGTTATATTTATTAGTGTAGCTGGTTAGTCTTATGTTAATTAGCTTTTCAATGATTTTAGAAATTGCAGGCAAGACAGAGATAGGTCTGTAGTTGTTAACGTCATCTTTGTCTCCACCCTTGTGCACAGGAGTAATGATGGCTTGTTTCAGGGCTGGTGGAAATTTCCCTTGGCTAAAACACAAGTTAGCAAGATGCGAAATTATGGGTACGACTAATTCATGGGCAGCTTTTAAGAATTTTGTTGTTATATTATCCCAGCCTGGAGTGCTATCCGATTTAAGACCCATTAGCACGTTATAGACTTCTCTAGGATCCGTTTCGAGAAGTACGAAAGAGGAAGCCTGTGAATTTATTATTTGATTAGATTCGTGTTGAGATTGTGATCGGTTTGCGGTGGTAATGTCTTCAGCCAGGGTTTTCCCAATGTTAGCAAAGTAATCATTTATGTAGTCCACTGAAGCATGAGGGGTGGGCTTTATCTCTAATAGTTCTGAGTTTGGTTTTTTTTTTGGTTTGCGATGGGTTATATTGTTTATTGTGTTCCATACCTGTTTCGTATTCTTGTTTGCCTTTAGTAGTTGTTCCTTATCATATTTTCTTCTAAGCTTTTTAACTAGATTGTTGCAATGGTTGCGATATCTTCTGTAAGTAATTTGTAATATATTGTTTTGTGGGTCAGATCGTAGCTTTCTTTGCATATTATTTCTGTTTTGAATACAGCGCAAAATTCCTAGAGTTATCCATGGTTTGATAATGCGACTATTTCTCGGAACTAAATAATTAATAGTGTTTTGCTGAAGGCAATTTTGGAGTAGCTCTATCAATTGTACAGATAACGCGACTGGGTCATTGATTAAATTAAGTTCAGAAAAATTACTTAGTTTTAAGGCTGTTATTGTTTTCTCAAAGTCCACTTGTTTAACAGTTTTCGAACATTTGTAAGAATTCGTTAATTTTGATAACTTAAGGGAAATCATGTAGTGATCTGTGATAGTGGTATTCAATACAGCAACAGAAGCAGCGTTTTTAGTCTTATCCAGTTTCAAAATAAAGTGGTCCAGACAGTTCTCGCCTCTGGTAGGTAAGGAATGTCCCGGTAATAAACCATGCATTGCAAGCATATTTAAGTAGTTTAATCTATTTGTACGCTCATTCGTTTGTTCAGTAGATTTATAAATTATGTTAATGTTTATATCACCTGTTATAACAATATTTTTATATGATTTAAGCGAGTCTAGGTGATTATTTAGCGAGTCTATAAAACCGTCAGCATTACTATTTGAGGGTGAACGATAAATGGCAAGGACAACAAGATTTGGCATTATTATTTGTAAGCATGATGCGTGAGTTAATATTATTTCCTTTACACTAGCCTTGTGATCACATCTGATATATACTGCCACGCCATCGCACTGGTTTATATGGTTACTCGTGGTAAAAGTATAATAGTTTTTAATTTCTGGGGCAGGTTTATTTGCGTCTAGCCTACATTCATTTAAGATCAAAAGGTCAACACTAAACTTAAATTGTGTTAAAGTGACCAGTAAATCATCTAAATTACTATATATGCTTCTAATATTTTGTGATATCATTGTAAAATCCGATTTATGTACATAAACTTGTTTTAAAAAATTATCAATTTGCAATTCTTTAGATTGCGCTATAGCTATGTCGTCTATTTCTTGCATTATTGTATGTGTGCTATTGGGGATACACGTCAGCACTATTGTATGAATTTATCATTGACAACTTATAAGTCATTTTTCAACCTCTATGGATAAGACTATTTCCGATTATTAGTAATGTGTCATTTTGTTTGCGAGTATTCGGTTTGAGTTCGTGTTTAATCGTGTAAACTCGTGAATGCATAAAACTGCAAAATTGGAAATATTGAAAGTGGCTTATCAATTATAGTCCGTGACTGTACACTAAAAATATTAACTGAGTTGGTGGGAAAATTCTGAACTAAAGCATAAAGTTTAGTACATATGATTGCCACCGCAAAGTTTGATAAACTTTAGTACCTAGTTTTGCCACCGCGCAAATAGACTAGTACTCCATGCCCATAATATTCCATGGCCTGGTTTGTTACCTAGCAACCGATGACAAATTAATAACAAGTCGATATAAATATTTTGAGAGCCCACGTAACTAAACTTGTTTTGGTATGATTCCCAAATGAAATATGTATATATAGACTCAGGATGGCCTATATCAGAATCTTCCATGTTTCACGTGGGTCAGAAACTCGAACAAAGTCACAAATTGCTTCTCCAATGATTTACTTCTCCTTAACTTCACAGATTAACAAAATATAACGCTAACACTCTTTAATTAGGCATAGATAACGATACTAAATTAAATCAACTTAGAAACTGTTAAAGATGGCGTCGGAAGTAAGCGATTCGTCGAGCGCGTGGTGCGTTGGTGGTTCTCGATTCCGAAGTGAACAAGATGGCCGCCCCGCTCCCACCGGTGTGACGTTCCGCAAGAATGGCAGCTGACAGACAGCTGACATATGTCATGCTGCCATTCTGTTCCGACGTCGTCGACAGCAAACGTCAAATGTCATGTGTCGCGCCGTCACGGCCGGACTGACATTCGACCGTCCTCGGGCGTAGAGCTAACAGGCAATTTTATTATTTCATGGTTAGCTGCTCGTCCAGCCTGACAAGCAACACAGCACTAATTCTAACAAATTTCAGAAGCAACATTATGAAACCATGTATCCCTTCGACCATTATGAATAATGGACCGGATGACATCTCACAAGCTGGACAACACAACCCGGACCGGACGAGTGTGTCCTTTCGACCAGCTTCAATGCATGGACCGGACGACACTGTCCCTTCGACCGGTTCAGACAGGGTCTAGACAAGTGTGTCCCTTCGACCAGCCCCAATGGCATGGACCGGACGGCACTGTCCCTTCGACCAGATCACAGACAGGGTCTAGACAAGTGTGTCCCTTCGACCAGCCCCAATGGCATGGACCGGACGGCACTGTCCCTTCGACCAGATCACAGACAGGGTCTAGACAAGTGTGTCCCTTCGACCAGCCCCAATGGCATGGACCGGACGGCACTGTCCCTTCGACCAAATCACAGACAGGGTCTAGACAAGTGTGTCCCTTCGACCAGCCCCAATGGCATGGACCGGACGGCACCGTCTTTGCGACCAGTTATAACACAGCATTTTAAATACAAAGGAACAGAAATGTGGCATACCTATAAGTTACGGACAATCTTGCTCATTTTGAATTTCGACTTCATCTAGTGCGCCGGGATCAGAGTACACACTGAGTGTATCTGACCCGGCAGTAAGGGTAACTGAATTTGCCGAGACAGTGTCCGAGTCTGTGTTCGACCTTTCATCTCTAATATTTAGGTCATCGCCTCCCTGAATTGGGCTTTGTGGTAGCATGACATCACTACTGGATTCTAATTGCTCCGCATCTTCCGGCGCCGTCTCGGCCTCCTCATCGTTCAACAAACAGGTAGTGACTTCAAGCAAACCTTCATATCCGTGAGGTACTGAGCATATATTCTCGTAGGCATACTTATAAATTCCATGAGAACTATCTAACCTTTTTTTAATTCGTACCGACCGCACCCTTTGATGCTTTGCAAATAACGCACGAGTCGATAATTTTCCGCACGCATTTTGACATTTCGGGGAACCAATACTGCTCATAGCGTTTATCTAAAGCTTTATCCTTTCTTAAATGTTGTAACTTATTATGAACGTGATTTAATAGCGTCCAAATTAAAGACCAGGGAACTACCGACAACCAAGAAACTGTTTTATTACAAACGATTTCCCTAAGGATACCTTTCCTAACGTCTTATGTTTGTGTAACATTCTCCGGTAAATGACCGTTCGAACATTTCTTTATGTCCTGAATTTCAGAGTTACACTTTTGCTCGACAGACAACCAACCTGCAAGCAACTTTACGTTACTTAACAGTTTTCTTTGCAGGAGTAGAACTAAGAAAAGCTTCGAACTTATCTGAACAATGTTCTGCAGTTGCGATCTCAGGTAGCCACTCCGGCGCTATCTGTCACACATTGAATATCGCTGTCCTATACATAAACGCTATCTGTCACGATATTACTACGCGCACCCGCCTCCCAAAAAACTGCATTAAAAACCGTCTAAAACTGTCTCCTCTAGAGCTTATACCTCTGTGTTCAATTCGTTACTAAATTCCTCAATAATAAAATCGAACATCGCAACACTACTCCATAGACAATTTGCCGAAAAAAAAAAAAACTTTCATTTGACAGACGGTGAACACTCGAATTTCCCTTCGCAGCAAATGTCGTTGATAACTCTGGTATTTTTAATGGTAGCTGATACTATTATATATCAAAATTATCCTTGAGAACCGTGCTTCATTATTTTGTCAACGTAAATTCGTTTTGGAATCTCGAAGTTGCAATATTTCGCCCGTGAAAAAGTAGTTATTATATGTACCTATAGTGATTGTGTTGTGTGAAGAAATACGTGATTTAGTGACTAAAACGTGTGTGAAATGGGAAAAGCAGTGCTTAATTAGTGAGGTGATTAGATTGTTCAACTATCTACACCAAAAAACATGTGGGTTTGTGTGTTTTTTCATCCAACACCGGCTGCCAAAAATTAGTTCCCAGATGTAAACAAACAGTGAGTATCTAGTTTCATAAGTATATTTAGATATGATGCTATTGAGCTATAAATGAGATTGTGGTCTTGTTGGAAAGGAAATATAGTCTAGTTTATTTATTTAATGTTAAAATGGATAAAAAACTAAGAGAAAACTGATATTTCTAGCGAAATATCAGTTTTTGTAACTATTTTTTGCTATACATTATGACTTGGAGTATATAATTAAAGTATTTCATTTTGATTTCTAGATAAGTAGATTCCTTATCTAATCAGCTTGACAACAGTATTTTTGTAATTGCTCTAGGACTTGTAGTTTTTGAGCTACAGGTGTTTTTATCGGAACGGGCAGAAAATGTTTTGAAAACTTGCAAAAATTTTTGCATGTCAGCGGTTACGGTATTTGCAAATCCGCGCGCTTGGCGTCGGAGAGGGTAGGTGCGCATGCGCTAATCACACACATGTCCACGCGACGTTGTTCAGGAGCTGCGCCCGCTGCACCACCGCTCCTACTACCGCTATTCAAATTCGGGTAGCCTGATATCCTTACTCGAACCTCCTGGTATGTCTCGTGTGATGGTTACCCTGCAAACAAATAGTCCACCACAGAAATTTGTTCCACTCGGTCACTCCTGACCAAACTCTAGATTCATCGGGTCGGTGAAAGTAAAGAACTCCACTGTTCTGTTTTAACCAAATCCTACTCTAATAAAATCATACATACATCATAACATCACACATGTAATCCCCGAAGGGTTAAACAAAAGTGCACCCAGTAGTACACTCAATAGGGGGCGAGCCTATTGCCAACAACCGTTCAACAAAGTTTCTTGTATACGCTGATGACCTAAAAGCTTATAGATCTATACAAACTGTAGAGGATTGTCGACTGTTCCAACAAGATCTGGACAGACTTACTGACTACTGTCTAGGCAATAAATTACACCTTAGTCTCTCCAAGTGCAATTGCATCAATTTCACAAAGAATAAAGCAGTTATTAATTTTAAATACTCATTGCATGACACAGCACTCAGTAATGTATCTACTGTGAAAGATCTTGGTGTGTTGATTGATGGTAGGTTATCCCTAAACCAACATGTAGGAAAAATTGTAAATAAAGCATTTGGGATGTATGGTTTCGTTATGAGGTCGTCTACTGAGTTTAAGCGGGTCTCCACATACCTTTACCTATATAAAACCCTTGTACGATCACAATTAGAATATGCCGTCCCTATCTGGAATCCATTTTATCAGAAATACATAGACGAGATTGAAAAAGTCCAGCGCAAGTTTCTACGAGCCATGCATTATAGATGCCATAAAACGTATTTGTCGTACTCTGAATTACTGAATAAATATGGGCAGGTCAAGCTAGAATCTAGACGTAAGTATCTAGAGGCCTCTGTACTGCATGGTATTGTTAATGGTGATTTTGACTGTATTGATCTCACGAGTAAACTATGTTATGTAGTCCCACGCACCGTTAATATACGTAGTACCCGTGCAGGTACCCTATTTGCTGTTAATACCTGTCGAACTAATTCTGGAATGCGCTGCCCTATCCGTCGAATGGTTGAATCCTATAATTGTAATTTTCTTAATATTGATATTTTTGTATGCTCAAAATCTAAATTTAAATCTAATGTAACGAAAATTATTATGAACCAATAATGCTATTAGGAATGCAACCTAGTCAAGCTAGTCTAGATTTTATTTTTTTATTTATTTGTTTTTAGTGCGTATTGTTACTCTGTTGCCAAGCAATGGAATGAATTTGAATTTCTATTTTGCATGATATAATTAATATATATATTTTTTTTAATTTAATTTTTAATAACTACTATAATTGATATTTGTACAATTATTTATTATTTCTATAATTATTTATTGTTAACGTGATGTGATTATTATTATTTTAATAAATTTTTTTACCTATCTAGTGGCACTCATTATCTTATTCTCTCTTGTTAATATGCGGATAATGTAGTGGGCTGCAATATTGTTAATGTTTTGTATTATTTTTACTCTGTTTAAACACATATTGTAGCTGTTTATTGTCCCTTAATAAATAAAATAAAATAAAATAAAATAAAACCGGCGCAAACCCAGACTCCGTGTCGGCCACAGAAATTCCTGATGGAAAACCGAACAACACCCTACCCAACCCGGGAATCGAACCCAGGACCTCATGCTCAGCAGTCACGCTTGCCATCACAAAACCAACGAAGCAGTTGACTAATTCAAACTCGGTTAAATTGGGAATACACAAAAATAGGTCAACCGTTGGGCCATGTACCATAGTCGTTCGATTCAAACTTTAACAGTCTTATTACAAAAAACTAAATAAACCTTGGTTTAAACCTGGACTATCAAGTCCAGGCTTATCTGCAAAACCATGGTCTAAATATGTTCGTATTACAAAACTTAAAAAAACCGTGGTCTTCTTAGTACCGTCATTTGAACCATTGTCTAAATATCAACCACAGATTAATACAAATATCATTCGTTCAACATGATGTCATTCTATTGCAACGTTCCGTTTGCCCAGAAAAGAAAACGTTTTGATAATACGCTAATGATTAGATGATGTTTAGGAGTGTTTAAAATATTGAGACCTGGTTACTTTACATGGATACAAACATTATTTAGTTATTTCATCCTTTGCAGTTTTGTTTAGGTTTAAGCACATTACTTTTGTCGTATTAATTTCTAAACGTACATCTAAGTACGTGTATCGAAACGTAACATTCTTACGTGCGCGTTATATGAAACCATAACATTAAACAAAACCATCGCAAGGTGAACAAAGTTAATTTAGCTTTGCCATTTATACGTATGTCTTATTAGAACAATAAAATATTGCCCGTTTGTTAACCTCCTTTAATAATATAATGTGATGAACCAACAAAAAAAAACGATCTGAGAATTGGAATGCCGAGGAAAAGTAAGTAAACGTAAATTACTTAGACTTAGATTAACTTGAAATACGTCTCTAATTTATTGATTTTAAGCTAAAACAACACAACACAATGCAAAAGATGATAATTAACCTAAAAGAGGAACTGCCAGATCCGATTTAGTGATTTAGACCATCGTTAAACTAGGGGTCGCCGAGGTTTAGCGTTAGACCATGGTTTAGTCCATGGTTTATCGCAAAACTACGATTTGTAATACCATTTTTGTGTAAACCGTGGTTTATAGAAGTTTAAACCAGGTTAATTATCATCTTTTGCATTGTGTTGTGTTGTTTTAGCTTAAAATCAATAAATCAGAGACGTACCTATTTCAAGTTAATCTAAGTCTAAGTAATTTACGTTTACTTACTTTTCCTCGGCATTCCAATTCTCAGATCGTTTTTTTTTTGTTGGTTCATCACATTAAATTATTAAAGGAGGTAAACAAACAGGCAATATTTTATTGTTCTAATAAGACATACGTATAAATGGCAAAGCTAAATTAACTTTGTTCACCTTGCGATGGTTTTGTTTAATGTTATGGTTTCATATAACGCGCACGTAAGAATGTTACGTTTCGATACACGTACTTAGATGTACGTTTAGAAATGAATACGAGAAAAGTAATGTGCTTAAACCTAAACAAAACTACAAAGGATGAAATAACTAAATAATGTTTGTATCCATGTAAAATAACCAGGTCTCAATATTTTAAACACTCCTAAACATCATCTAATCATTAGCGTATTATCAAAACGTTTTCTTTTCTGGGCAAACGGAACGTTGCAATAGAATGACATCATGAAGAACGAATGATATTTGTATTAATCTGTGGTTGATATTTAGACAATGGTTCAAATCACGGTACTAAGAAGACCACGGTTTTTTTAAGTTTTGTAATACGAACAAATTTAGACCATGGCTTTGCAGATAAGCCTGGACTTGATAGTCTAGGTTTAAACCAAGGTTTATTTAGTTTTTTGTAATAAGACTGTAAAACTCTACTGCAATAAAAACTTAGCATCTTACAGAAACCATCAAGTAAAACCTCTAATGCCACGACTCTCTAGCCGACCAGCAATCGCATTGCTCTCACATCCATCAAATGGATCTGCCATGTGCATCACCCACTGACTACACACTACGGTCTTTCCAGACCCCGACCTCTACCAGAGCTAAACACGCATCGCGTCCCACGGACCACGACTACGTAATAACTACTGGTTCGGTCAAACACACTACTAGTATAACCGAAAGGGTACTAAAACAGTGGTACACAACGTATGCAACGCACACACTACGCATGTAACGCACACGTTACACTACGTATGTAACGCACACACTACGCAAGCTACGCACGGACTACGTATGCAACGCACACACTACGCGAGCTACGCACGGACTACGTATGTATCTCATACACTACGTACGCACTACGTATGCACTACGTCTACACTACGCATCCACTACGCACGCACTACGTTCACACTACGTATGCACTACGTATACACTACGTATGCACCCCATTATAGCTCCCCGCCCTACAGGTGCCACACAGGCTTACAAGTGCCACATAGGCTCAGGTTGCCACACAGGCTGCTACCGCTTAAGCTTGCTCAAAATCATCAAATCCTTATCAACATCGACTGGTACGTGACCCACTGGCATCTTTCTTAGCATACCCTATGCATATTTGTAGGCACCCTTTTTATTCAAAGCTTTCAGTTTTTAACGATCATCGTTATCAAAATGAGTGGAAGCACTAACTTTGGGTATTTTCTTCAATTGACAATTGTGAGCATATTTATACTGGCAATTACAATTTAATGATTGCAAAGTGTATCTGTCCTTCCAATAATAAACTTGTCGGAAACAATTTTCCTCTCTCTCTCCCTCTACATTAGACTCTACATCAGACTCTACATTAGAGTCTACATTAGACTCTACATCAGACTCTACATCAGACTCTACATTAGACTCTACATTAGACTCTACATTAGACTCTACATCAGACTCTACATCAGACTCTACATTAGACTCTAGACTTCTTACACCTCTAACTTCAAATGGTCCTTTGAACTTTGGATCCAGTTTCAATTGATTTCTCTCCTCATTTTCTATTAAAACATAATCACCTACTACACATTTCTGAATCTTAGCCTTTGTACTGTCAAACCGATTTTTGTCATAATTGGAACTCTCAACTAGATTCCGCGATGCCTGCTTTCTTATTGCAAAAGGACAACATTGGAAAAGGCCCGATCAAAAAGTTAACAATTCTGTTACTCTCTAGCATAATTCATAAGCAATGCATACTCAACTCGTAAAACTTTCATAAGTGCTCTGTGCTCCAACACAGACAGAAATCGTACCAACGATTCCCTACAGACCCATCGCCACATGTTACTCGTCCAACAGACCCATCTCCATGTGTTACTCATAAAGTGCGGTCTAACATTTTCGAGTATGAGTGTTAAAGCTATTCTTAATCAGATTCTCACTGCCAATATAATCAACTATGACATCTAATTCTAGAGGAACTTGGTGGTCGGGGATATTTCTCACACAGGCTAAAATCTTCGAATTACCATTTACTGAACCTTGACCAACACCAGTTATAGTAACGACAAGATAAATATGCTCACTCTTAAGTCTAGCGAAACAGAAAAGCACTCTGCTCCAGAGTAACAACATGAAAACGACTCACCAAAGTACTTTCATATCCCGGCTCGACGAAAGGTCCACTCGCTTCTCCACCAGCACAGCAGCACTGGACCTGCCTGCTGTGCAGCGTCTGGCAATGTAAGCATACTTAAAGCACACCAGTGAGCTGCTGCTGCTGGCTTGTTGTCACTGCCCAACGCCTGTTGCAGCCGGCACAGGCAACAACTTCCTGGCGGCGGTCGTCTTTGTCCGAAAATCCGTCGGTTCGTGTCCTTGTTTGCCGCATACGTGACGCTTGATTGGTGGCGGTGATGAAAACTTCTGACGTATCTCGTTCCCATCGTCAGTGCGTATATTTTTCTTTTGTTTGTGACTGCTCAGGTTAATGTAGTCGTAAATGTTTCGACGTACACAAATCTGGCCTTGAACAATTCTTTAAACTGGATTCCTTCCACTGCATTCACAACAAGAAACAAGTCAGCGATGACACACCACGAGCGCGCATTGTCTTTACACTTTTCCTGGTTAGCACTTTCACTTATACCATGTGGGGCGTTTGAGTTGCATCCCACTTCTGATATAGACTCAGGATGGCCCATATCAGAATCTTCCATGTTTCACGTGGGTCAGAAACTCGAACAAAGTCACAAATTGCTTCTCCAATGATTTACTTCTCCTTAACTTCACAGATTAACAAAATATAACGCTAACACTCTTTAATTAGGCATAGATAACGATACTAAATTAAATCAACTTAGAAACTGTTAAAGATGGCGTCGGAAGTAAGCGATTCGTCGAGCGCGTGGTGCGTTGGCGGTTCTCGATTCCGAAGTGAACAAGATGGCCGCCCCGCTCCCACCGGTGTGACGTTCCGCAAGAATGGCAGCTGACAGACAGCTGACATATGTCATGCTGCCATTCTGTTCCGACGTCGTCGACAGCAAACGTCAAATGTCATGTGTCGCGCCGTCATATATATAATAAGTGTTTAGAAGGATAGTGAAGTATTTGTAATAGGAGTTACGTAGATGTATAGGTTTGTAAAAACGTCCACAGCTTAGATTAAAAAATGTCTAGATTCCGTGTTCGAAACAAAACGGAACGTTTTAAGTGAAGCCACTTTTTTATAAATGTGTGAGTGAGCGCCGCGCTCGGGAGTGTATTACGTATCGGATTTGCGTTTGTGTGCAATGTGCGTGTAATACCAGTGGCGGAGACTTACCCATAAATGTGGGAGATTTTCAGTAATGACATGATTTTTTATCATCATTACGGTTGGTGATTTTCAACGTTATTTCTTTAATTTGTGTAATTTAAAAGTTAGTAAAAAAGAAAAAAAGAACTGTAAATATGCCTGAAATACGAGCTCTCATAAAATACCAGGGACCGTCCGGATACTCGTTGAAAGGGTTTTTGAAGGGGTTTTTTTAAGCGCTTAAAAAATAAACCCTATGATACATGTTACACCCTCGAACGGGTGCAATGTTAGCCCTTCCGAACGGGTTACCCTTTCAATACCCTGTAACACTGTAACAAGGTAAGTCATTCCAACCCAAGACATTGTAATAAGCACTCTTTGTAATCGACATTAGTTTGAAAATTGCCTAACCACGACCGCACGTGACATCTCACCGCCCGGCGGCGCCTTTGTGGCGTGTACCGAGCGACTTGTAAACATGGAATAATGATTATTGTTTTTATGATTTTACAGTGCAATTTTGCTTGTCGCACGCGCTAAATATTGTAATAATATTTCTTTTTTCGTGACCATACTTGTTTATTCCCATTTGATTCTGAACTCAGACGGAACTACGGAAATCGGAAGTATAATTAAAAGAAGATATGCAGTATTTTGTTTGCGTGTTCTAGTAATAGTGTGCGTTTCGACCGCGCCGCCACGGCGGCGGCGTTTTTTTTTTTTTTAAATAGGTATATCTAGATTGCGTTCATCAAACTTATGGTTAAAAAGTTATAAGGGCTTAAACCCTTATAACTTTTTAACCATAACTCCGACAAATTTATGGTTTTAGGAATAAACTTTTACAAATTTTTACAAAATCTAGGAACAGTATTTTTTTTTTTATAAAATGCCACAGCCGAGGCGAGATGCTGTACACCGATATTAATCACCGATATAAAATTCAAGTTTGGTGGCTTGTCCTAGTTCCATATTTTGATAAAATTGCGTTCACCAAAGTAACAATTTAAGGTACCTACAATAAAAAATAAACAATTTCCTTAGTTTATGCATACGACACAATCATTATCTAAAAACAATTAACCATATTAGAAAAACCAATTTAAGAGCACAGGACACTCGATCAAAGTTAGTCCATGCCAAACACAAAAATTTGGTGGCACTTTTTAACTTACATGAAGTTTCGTGCGTGTGCGACGTCGTGTTTATTTTTTATTTCGCACTTCTCGGTCGTGCGCTGGACTTGCCCGTAACAGGTGTGTGATTAGTGCTGCGATTACCCGATAAAAACGTAAGTATTCATCTTGGGTGGCACGGGGCACAAGAATTGTTTAATTTTGGTGGATTTGTTTTGCTGGATTTGTTTTGCTGTTGATTATAACGTGTTTTAATAGTAAGCTACACGTTATAGCTAGTGATTTGGGTAACGCATAAATCATTTATATTAATCTAAATGTAACTTAAAACCCCTGTTTTTAAAGATTTTTTTTATGCGCGGTTCCAATTTTGGTGGCTTTGGTAGCGTTTTCACGTATTGTTTGTACATATATAGCCAGTTTTTACGTTACCAGGCAGTTTCATTAGCAAACAAATAAATGTTATGTAGGTACTTGGCAGTAAGTAAGACCTATTATTCGAAGGGTAGCATGCTAAAGATGAAGTTTCTTACTTTTATTTTGTTGCTTTTTAGAAAGCCAATACAGACTAATTAAAAGAGGCTGCTTAAAAAGAGAATGGATGAAAGAAGAAAAACAAGAATAATGTTTCATCATCAGCCTACACGGCACGCCACTCAACTCGATTCTCAGCAACTCTCATCCAGTTGCTACCAGACACCCTATGAAAATTGTCACTACAGTCACTCGAGTTAGAGGGCATCCCACCTTACGTTTGCCAATTCACGGTCTCTACTCTAGAACACGTCTACCCCAACGGTCATCGGTTCTACGGCTAAATGACCGATCCATTGTCACTTCAGTTTACTTATTCTGTGAGCTATGTTTACAACTCTGGTTCTCTGTCGGGTCACCTCGTTCGGGAGACCCACCCCACCTTTTTTTTTCCTTTTTTTTCAAATGACTCCTCCCGCTCTGGGCGGAGCAGGAGGGAGTGTCAGACTTTTACTGACTAAAACCCATCCATTTTCCTTCATCGCCCTTTGTGTTCCGGGGCCACGGTATCTCTTTCGAACAGTCCGGCAACCCCGGCAGGTATCGATCCTTGTGGACCCCTTCCTTTTGCTGACTCTCTTTGAGGCGCGCGTGGAACACGAACGCGCCGCGCCGTCGCGTCGACATGGCCTGTCGTCATAAGACGGCCTGTCATCATACGACTGCGAGCTAGCCCATAGCCCACCGTCCACAGGCCCGAGACCCACCCCACCTCAGAGAGACTTTAACACAGCCCGTTCCATAGCTTGCTGAGCGACCTTGAATTTATGGACCAGCCGTACCGTGAGTGTCCACGTTTCGACCCCGTAAGTCATGACAGGCAGGACGGGCTAGTAGAAGACTTTCCGTCTTTAGGCACTGTGGAAACGCGACGAGAACACCGGACGAAGTTTTCCAAATGCTGCCCAGCCCAGCTGAATTCTTCTGTGAGTCTCAAAGTTGTTCTTACCAAACTTCAGATTTTGCCCGAGATATAAATATTCTCGCACAACCTCGAGAGGACCGCCAGTGTCAAAAAAGGTTCTGGGAAGACTTCAGAACTGATGGTCTCGATAGTCAAACGAAGCCTTCTAATAGTCCACAAATGCAAGACAGCGGCTGATTATACTCCTTGGATTTGTGTACGTTCTGCCGCATAGTGTGGATGTGGTCTATGGTGCTGCATCCTGCTCAAAACCAGGTATGCTCCGGTGGCTGGAAGTCGTCGCTAGAGGATTCGTGACGACTCTTGAAAACAGCTTATACACGTGGCTAAGGAGCGATATGGGTCTGTAATTCTTTAATAGGGTCTTGTTCCTCTTCTTAAAGAAATGAACGACCACGCCCCTTCTGCACGCTTCAGGACCGATTTGAAAAGCTCCTGAAGCTCTCTTAATGCAGCCCTTCCTCCCGCTTGCAAAAGCTCTGTCGTTATCCCATCCAGAGGCTTTTCCAATTTTAAGCTCTGTAAGAGTTGCCTCGATTTCATCTAGGCTGAATCTTCACACAGGTCTTCTGTGAAAGGACGGGTTAAGGTGGTTCTGGAATCCTCATTTTGGGAGTCCGGTCGAGATATACAGTACATGCGATGCATATTCAATTTTGGTGCCACTGATTTTCAATGTTGGTGGGCATTTTCGATTTTGGTGGGCGATTTTCTATTTTGGGTGCCACACTACACTTTAAACTAAAATATCTCAAAAATTTATCGAGATATTCTCCTGCCTGTCATGACTTACGGGGTCGAAACGTGGACACTCACGGTACGGCTGGTCCATAAATTCAAGGTCGCTCAGCAAGCTATGGAACGGGCTGTGTAAGTCTCTCTGAGATGGGGCGGTCTCGGGCCTGTGGACGGTGGGCTATGGGCTAGCTCGCAGTCCGTCCGTCTCATGACGACAGGCCGTGTCGACGCGACGGCGCGGCGCGTTCGTGTTCCACGCGCGCCTGGAAGAGAGTCAGCAAAAGGAAGGGGTCTACAAGGACCGATACCTGCCGGGGTTGCGGGACTGTTCGAAAGAGATACCGTGGCCCCGGAACACAAAAGGCGATGAAGGAACATGGATGGGTTTTAATCAGTAAAAGTCTGACCCTCCCTCCTGCTCCGCCCAGAGCGGGAGGAGTCATTTGATGACTTCCCATTCGAAAAAAAAAAGGTGGGGTGGGTCTCTCGAACGAGGTGACCCGACAGAGAACCAGAGTTGTAAACATAGCTCACAGAATAAGTAAGCTGAAGTGACAAATTGACAATGCATCGGTCATTTAGCCGTAGAACCGATGACCGTTGGGGTAGACGTGTTCTAGAGTAGAGACCGTGAATTGGCAAACGTAAGGTGGGATGCCCTCTAACTCGAGTGACTGGAGTGACAATTTTCACAGGGTGTCTGGTAGCAACTGGATGAGAGTTGCTGAGAATCGAGTTGAGTGGCGTGCCGTGTAGGCTGATGATGAAACATTATTCTTGTTTTTCTTCTTTCATCCATTCTCTTTTTAAGCAGCCTCTTTTAATTATTCTGTATTGGCTTTCTAAAAAGCAACAAAATAAAAGTAAGAAACTTCATCTTTAGCATGCTACCCTTCGAATAATAGGTCTTACTTACTGCCAAGTACCTACATAACATTTATTTGTTTGCTAATGAAACTGCCTGGCAACGTAAAAACTGGCTATATATGTACAAACAATACGTGAAAACGCCACCAAAGCCACCAAAATTGGAACCGCGCATAAAAAAAATCTTTAAAAACAGGGGTTTTGAGTTACATTTAGATTAAAATAAATGATTTATGCGTTACCCAAATCACTAGCTATAACGTGTAGCTTACTATTAAAACACGTTATAATCAACAGCAAAACAAATCCACCAAAATTAAACAATTCATGTGCCCCGTGCCACCCAAGATGAATACTTACGTTTTTATCGGGTAATCGCAGCACTAATCACACACCTGTTACGGGCAAGTCCAGCGCACGACCGAGAAGTGCGAAATAAAAAATAAACACGACGTCGCACACGCACGAAACTTCATGTTATAGTAAGTTAAAAAGTGCCACCAAAATTTTGTGTTTGGCATGGACTAACTTTGATCGAGTGTCCTGTGCTCTTAAATTGGTTTTTCTAATATGGTTAATTGTTTTTAGATAATGATTGTGTCGTATGCATAAACTAAGGAAATGATTTATTTTTTATTGTAGGTACCTTAAATTGTTACTTTGGTGAACGCAATTTTATTAAAATATGGAACTAGAACTAGGACAAGCCACCAAATTTGAATTTTACGGCGATTTTTTTTTCTTGATTATTTATAAACACTTATAACAATAAAAATTGTGGCCCTAGTTGCACCAAATAACGTTTACTAAAAAAATAATTTAGAAACATACTATCATTTTACACCGAGATTCTCAACGTGGACACGTAAAATTTACTGCTTTGATATTCACTCAAATGCAATTTATGTGGCAATGCCATGAAGGTAAGGGTTTATACTTGTTAAGTTGCCTATCGTAGGTAAGTACTAATACTACTACTTACTTATTCATCCTAAATATTAACAATTTAACCTCGCGCTTAACTTTATTTTGTCGTCACTTGTTGTCAAATTCGTAATAATATGAGGCCCCGCGCGCCGCTCGGGTGCAAGTGGGGGATACTTACCTACATGCAGCTTAAGTTTATAAGGTAAGTCAGGGTAACACGAAAAAAAGCTTTTCGTGAAGGTAACCTCTTCACAGGCCATTAAGTCATTGAAGGGGTTAACCCCTTCAAGTGGTTACCATAATGAAACTGTTAACCATTTCGCTGGGTTTCGAGCATGTAACTCGAACAATAGGTAACACTGCGATATGAGCTACCCCATGTACGAGTTACCCTGTCAAAAGGCTTAACCCTTAAGCGGGGTTGTACGGTCCCTGTAAAATACTTTCGAACTACAAAAACGCGATTCTGACCGAATCTGACCAAGTCTGAACGTGTCTGACCGAATCTTTCCAAGTCCGATCGAATCTGACTGAGTCTGTCCAAGTCTGACCGAGTCTGACTGTATCTCACCCAGTCTGAACGTGTCTGACCGAGTCTGATTGAGTCTGACCCAGTTCGACCGAATTAGACTGAGTCTGAACGTGTTAGACTGAATCTGACCAAGCCTGTACTTGTCTGACCGATTTCAAACGAATCTGACTGAGTCTGAACGTGTCTGACCGAGTCCGACTGATTCTGAACGTGTCTGACCGAATCTGATCGAGTCTGACCGAGTCTGACCGAACCTGACCGAGTCCGACCGTTAAGCCGGGTCCAGACTAGCGTAATGTAACGCGAATCCACGGTGTAATGTAACGCGAATTCTAGGTGTGGACGGCACCGCGAGCATTACATGTAACGCTCGCGGTTGATCCATCGGCTGTCGGTTTTTGCGCGAACACAAAGGCGCACGCAGTATTCGCGTTTTCAATTCGCTTTGAGTTCGTGTGCCGTCCACATTGTTGACATGAATTAAACGTAATCGTTACATTCGCGTTACACCAGTCTGGACCCGGCATTAGTTAGTTTGACTCTTAATCTGACTCTGACCCTAAATGAGACTTTAATTGAGCCAAAGCTTTTACATTTATAAAAAAACATCGTTTAACTACATAAAACTCTTTTGTAATTTCTCGTTCTGAAAAGATTTTTAAAAGTTACAAAAAAAATTATGCCCTTGGCAACACTCAACAAATATGGCGTGACAGTAATGTCAAATTATACTTTTTGTTTACATAAGTTTAAAATGCGATATCAAAGAAATACAAAGTGAAATTGAATACTTACTTGTGAAATGATATATAGTGGCACATTCCTTTTTTTTTAGAGTGATTTCTACACCATTTCACAACACAAACCTTCATTATAAATTTCAAAACACGGACTCGTGACGTAGTTTACGCGGGGAATGTTCCTAGGCGACTGACGTATGGATCGTACGACGCGGGATATATGTCCCGCGTGTTTTTGGCTTCAATTCTCAGTGGCCTACTATCAATGGTCCACAGGATATTCTCCTGTTTCTGTCGTGAAGTGTCTCAGTCCCCTAACATGGTAGTGACCACGAGATGGTTTTAAAAACACGCCAAGCGAAGACTGAGTACGATTACCAGTAGGAAAACGCAGTGGTGTGCAAGTATGTGGGATGCAGTGTAGTGATGTATTGGTAGAGAGTTAAGTGTGGGAGGAAACGTCTACGGGATATTCTCCAATAGTACGTCGTAGAGTAACCAATCTTCAACCTTGGTAGTGCCCATAAGTGGGTTAACACTCTCAAGAGGCCGAAAGGGTGCCAATTATCTTTCGATAACGGTATGTGTGTAGGAGTGAAGAATACCTAGATGATGTTTGGTTGTAGAAGAGTTGAGTCGAATAGAAGAGTCTTCAAGAGGAGAGCTGAAGAAGAAAAATAAGTTAGTTAGTTAATATTCAAAAGACTAAGCCAAATTAGAAGACTAAGCCAGATAAGAAGTCCAAAAAGAAATACTAGTGCTAGTTTTTTTTGAATTGTGAAAAGAAAATGAGTGGATTCGAGTTGATTTTAGGGGGGGCGCCAAATTGTAACAAATCTTCTTGCTCCTATTAAAAATAAATGGCTAAGCACACTTGACAGAATTAAAATTTAATAGGGAAAGATAAAAATACAGCTAGTTATAAAAAACCTACCTACCACGCACTCTAGTATAGTTTTTATAGTTCACGGTTAGGAATCAGTTCAGCACTGTAGGAAAGACGGGAACAGGCGTCAGGATAGCAGGACAATACTAGGGCAACTTCAAAGAACAGCTTCAGGAAACGTCTGCTGGACGAGCGACGTGCAGATCACAGAGTCCACCCTGAAGTAATGTGGTAATAAGGCAGCGTAGAACTCAGGGCCGAATGTCAGGTTAGCTTTGCGAGACATGTAGTAAGTCAGGCACGTAGTTAGCTTCCGAAGATCGGGAGTTATAGGTGTCAGGAGAATCTTTAGCTGGATCCCCTGGGTAGTTTAAGTATCTGACAGCGAAAACCAAGCTGTTATCTGATGCTCATTAAATCAGATTCAAGAGTAGTCCTGGAGTAGTCTTTTTCAGCCGTCCGTCAGCTCGTTTCTCCAAGGTAGTCTTCCTTTTTCAAATATCCTTTTTCTTAGTGTGGCCATCATCTCATCTGACAAGTGTAGGCCAGGACATATCCATGGGTGCGTAAAGAATTTTATAATGTAATTTAATATTAATTTATTTAGTAAACAATCGTATATAATAATCTACAAAATAATATATAATGGCTAAACACATATTGATAAAAATCATTTAAATTTTACAAACCAAAAAGTAAATATCATAGACTAACTAAACCAGAAAGAAATAAAAAGTAACTGACAGTTTGACAATTTAGCGTTTGACGTAACTGTCACAACATGAAAATTATAAGTTAATATTTTATTTCAGCTATTTTTATGTAAATGAATCGTATTTAGAAGATCGAATTGCTGAGTGTAGATATATAAAAAAATAAAAAGGATGATATATATTATTATGAATGGTGAATATGAAGTGTAAGTATAGCATAATACTATAACATGTCCTATTGTACATAACTACAATCGCTGATAGAATACTTTCCAGGCCCATAAACCTCGCAAAAAAAAATACCTGATAATAAAAGAAGAAAATTTCTGTTTAGATATTTCTGAACAAAGTGCAGTTCTTACTTGAGCTACTTGAACTGTGATCTCTGTATGTGCACAACACAATTACCTTTGCTGTCGCTTTATTTTTGTAGCTAATAAAATGTAACAACCTACGGCGAGAACAGCAAATTTTGCTAGCATGTCTGGCAATGCGAACATTATGCTAATAACCAAAATTGTACCAAGGAGTTTCTCTTTGTTGTCTCACTTGGGGGAACACCATTTTTGTGATTACCACAATAAAGTGATATTTCTGTCATAATATCTTTAGGACTTTACTTTTATGTTACACTTTTACACCATGGCACAAATTAATGTAAGTCATAATAAGATAAGTAATAGTTGAATAATTGACGCGCGAGGTAATAATATGTCACAGGCTTTTGTAGACTACCGAACACCACATTTGTACCGGCAATGTACGCTTTGCCCGCGGCAGCAAATCAAAGCCTTTATCATGTAAATGCAATCAGTATACAGCGGTTTAATTGTGGATACTTTTCAAACATACTTTGATCCAATTTCGAATAAAGCCTAACCACTTAATTGAATAACCACTTACCAGAGAATGGGCAGCACTCTGTGCTTTTGTAACAACCGTACTGCGATCGCCAACCCGCCTGCGCCTGCCAAGCGTGGCGATTATGGTAAAATCCCCCCTTTGGGGGAAGCCTATGTCCAGCAGTGGACGTCTTTCGGCTGAAATGATGACTTAATTGAATAAGCGCTCGTGTAGGTACTTGCTACTTTTGGGTCTATATTTTTGACATTAACATGATAAGTATGTATGTTCTTAACATACCTGTTGGCTTTTATAATTATTAAAGGCTTTCATGAATAATATCACGGGTTATTACAAATATTATAGATGACTAATTTTAGATTTAATATTTATTTACACGGTGGACTTCCGGTAGAAAATAAATATTAATTCTATTTCCGTTTATAAAAAGGAAGTCTGTAGTTTTGTATAAAATTATTAAGAAAATAGTTTCGGTAGTGACGTAAATTCCGCTCCCCACTTGGAGCGCCCCACTTTGAAATGTCTTTGTTGGAATCAGTTTAAAAACGAGATGTAACGACGTTTAGAGTTAGTTGATTTTTATCAAATAAAGTGCTTAGTCGTTACGCTGCTTGTTTCCTTCCTTGAGACCACACTGGTAATCTTATATCAGAAGTGGGATCAACCAAGAAAATTCGGTGGACTTATTTGTGAAAAATAGACAGTAAGGTGTTTGTGCAGTGAAGTGATCATAAAAGTGGAATTATTTTTCTTTAAACTGTACGGTGTGGTTGTGGTTGTGTGGACTTGCGAAGAAGTAAAACAAAAGTGTACGTACATTTTCTTTTTGATTTTTGAAACTATAAAACTGTGAACAGTGAAGTTTGCCGGTGTGGTGAACTATTAATTTAAATTATGCCGAGACGTAAACGCGATAAAAGCAGTGATTCTTCGACTAGTGATACTGATGATTCGTATAAAGAGAGACGAGTGAGGCGACGCCGCCATAAGGATGAAAAGCGACGTTCACGCTCAAAAAGCCGGATGCGTTCCCACAGTAGACGCAAGGGCCAGAAGAACAAGAAATCAAGCAGGTCGAAGCGAATAAGGGAAAGTAGGAGTCCTAGTGTGATACCATCGACAGTAGACCTAGGTGAATCTACGTTGGATAATAGCAGTCCACCCCAAACCCCTGGGGCGGTTACCGAATCTGTGACCCCGGTTATCAATGCAGAGGAAAGTACGAGGGATGTCTGCGAGGAATCGCGTGCAGGTACGAGTGGCAGCAGTGTAGTGAACGATGGACAAGGGAAGACGACACCAGGCTCCTCGGGGGGTATGTTAAATAATTTTCTTAATATGAATGTTCCAATGAATTTTCAGGATTTATTAAGTTTTATTTCTTCTTGTGTGAAACCTGATCATTCTATCAAATATAATTATGATAAAAATATTATTCCTGAATTTGACCCGTCTGTTCAAAACCATAGAATAGATAACTGGTTAGTGAAAGTCAATGAATGCTCTCAAATCTATGGTTGGTCTGATCAACAAACAGCCCATTTTGCCCTGCCACGGCTTGTAGGTCACGCCAAAAAATGGTACGAGGGTTTAAAAACTATAAAATATACATGGTTAGAGTGGCAGGAACATCTTAAAAGAGCTTTTCCTACCGATAGTAACTACGGAGCTTTACTAAATGAGATGTTAGGGAAAAAGTATAATGTAGGTGACTCTCTTGACGAGTATTATTACAATAAAATGATTCTATTAAATGCATGTGACATATCAGACAAGAAAGCTGTAGATTGTATCATATATGGTTTAGAAGATCGCACCTTAAGAGCTGGTGCATCTTCGGCCCGCTTTGCCCAGCCAGAAGACTTATTAAAATATCTAAAGGACATGTGTCGGGAACAAAGAGATGTAATACCTAAATTAAATAAATTTAAATCTCCTTTACCAAATACTTCCACTCTGATTTGTAATAACTGTAACATGAAGGGCCATCGTGCTAGTCAGTGTCGTAAATCAACTAATGGTTCTGAGATGTTGTGTTTTAATTGCAAAGAGGCTGGTCATCGAATATTTCAATGTCCGAAACCAGTTTTAAAATGTGAACATTGTCAAAGATATGGGCACAAATCGGATGACTGTTTTAGTAAAAAAAAGGGAAACCAAACTGAAAATAAAAAAGAAAATCAAAATAAACGGGTTATGTTGACAGCTACTTCAAAATCAAAAACTTTACAAAATAAATATTATAAAAATGCTTTTATCAATAACAGTAATTCACCAATCCAATGTTTCGTTGATTTTGGAAGCGAGTGCACTCTTATTAGTGACTCAATAGCAAACCAATATAATTTAACAATTTGTACTAATTCTTTACCGGTCATAAGTGGTGTTGGTGAGGCTCGCATTACAGTTTTAGGTGAAACTCGATTATTGTTATCCATAGATGGTGTTGAGGCTTTGATCACAACATATGTTGTTTCTTCTGAGCAATTACATGTTCCTATGCTAGTGGGACAGAATTTTACTGAATTGCCACACATTTTAGTTATAAAGACAGATAGTGCTCTTGAAATTTTGAAACGGAATGTCTTTTGTAATACAATCTTGCCTGATATTGAACATGAGGCTGGCGATGTCATAAAGCTATTTGCCAAGTCGAACTTTTCTTGCACTGATGTAGGGTTAATTAAATGCTACACTACGATTGATGAAGATTCCATAATATTCGTGCCAGGTAGTTACAGAGTTTATCAAAATTGTCAATATTGGATCAAAGAAGGGGTCTATAAAGTAATGGATAAATCGTGTGAGATATCCCTGTTAGTTTTAAGCAATAAAATGTTACAAATTAAAAAAGATACATTAATGGTACGAGCTAACAAAGTTCAATATAACAAAAATATTGAAAAATTAAACTGTTTACATATTCAAACCAATTGTAATCCCATTGATACTAACGATATTAACATTAATCCAGAGCTATCACTAAAAGAAACCGAAACTGTCAAGAAATTAATAACAAAGTATAGAAAAACATTTGCCCAAAATCTTTCGGAATTAGGTTGCACTAGTATAAGTGACATGGAGATAAAGTTGTCCAACAGTACTCCAGTTGTTTATAGACCCTATAGGTTAAGCTACAAAGAAAGGCAGTTAGTTCAAGATATGGTTAAGGAGTTATTACAAAATGACATTATTGAGGAATCTTCATCATCCTATGCTAGTCCAATTATACTCGTGTCAAAGAAAACTGGAGGACATCGCTTGTGTATAGACTATAGAACTCTTAATAGTCGTACAGTTAAGGATCATTTTCCACTCCCATTGATAGATGATCAGTTGGATCAGTTGAGCGGCAGTAAATACTATACTACCTTAGATCTGATGAGTGGCTACTACCAGGTACCCATAAGGGAGGAATGCCGACATGTCACAGCATTTGTCACCCCTGACGGCTTATACCAATTTAAAAGGATGCCCTTTGGCTTAGCCAATGCGCCCTCAGTATTCCAGAGGACTATGGCTCGAGCTTTGAGTTTGAATCGTGCTCAAGAGTCGAGTGATAGTAAGGGTAAACCTGCATTGGCTTATATGGACGATTTAATAATACATTCTAAAGATTTCGAGCAAGGTGTCCAAAAATTAGAAGATACTTTTAACTTACTAAATGAGGCAAATTTAACGTTAAATGTCAAAAAATGATATTTTTTTCAAACCTCCATAGATTACTTGGGTTACGAAATTACAAGCGAGGGAATTAAGCCGGGTAAGGTTAAGATTGAGGCAGTAAGAAATTTTCCCGTACCACGAAACGTACACGAAGTCAGGCAATTTATAGGCCTTGCCAGTTATTTTAGAAAATTTATTGATAAGTTTTCTATAATCGCCCGGCCGCTAACTGATTTAACAAGAAAGAGCTGTCCATGGAGATGGGAAGATGAGCAGATGGTAGCTTTTGAAAACCTTAAATCTAAATTAATTGAACGCCCCTTATTGACCCTATACAACCCAAACTTCATCACAGAGTTGCATACTGATGCGAGCAAAATTGGACTGGCAGGTATACTTTTACAAAAAGAAAATGATCAAGCCCCCCTAAAACCAATCGCATATTTTAGTAGAAAAACTACCATTGATGAACAAAAGTTTCATGCATATGATCTCGAAACATTAGCTGTTGTTGCTTCACTCCATCGCTTCCGTGTTTATTTACTAGGTCTAAAATTTACTATAATGACTGACTGTAATGCCTTGAGATCCACTTTTTCTAAGCGAGATCTTTTACCGCGAATAGCCCGCTGGTGGTTGGCTTTACAGGAGTATGATTGTGATGTTGTTTACCGCCCTAATCATGCTATGACCCATGTTGACGCGTTGAGTAGGAACCCTGTCGATATACATGATTTAAATAGTGAAGTAGATTTAAGAGTCCTAAATATTGCTGAAGACGACTGGTTGCTAAGTGTACAATTATCAGATCCCAAATTATGTTTTATAAAAGAGATTTTGAACGACCCTAAATATAAAGATGTTATTGACATAAAACAAAATTTTGTTATGAAAGAGAACCGGTTATTTAGACGGGTTAAGGATGAATTAAAATGGGTAGTCCCAAAGGGGGCTAGGTGGCAAATATGCAAACAAAATCATGATGACATTGGTCATTTTTCCGTCGACAAAACGTTTAGTAAAATTAGCAAAGATTTTTGGTTTCCGAAAATGAAAAGATTTATTACTAAATATGTAAAGTCTTGCATTCATTGTGCTTATGGGAAAATGCCAGCTGGCAAGAAAGAAGGGTTTTTACATTCTATACCCAAAAATGACATTCCTTTTGAGACGGTTCATATTGACCACCTAGGCCCCTTCGTAAAGAGTTCCAAAGGTAATGTTTATTTACTTGTACTGGTAGATGCGTTTACCAAATTTTGCATAATGAAGCCATTGCGCACCTTAAAGTCAAGTCCGACTATTAGGGCACTCGAGGAAATTTTCACAACTTTCGGCTACCCAAAGCGTTTGATCTCAGATCGGGGTACTTCATTTACCTCTGATGAATTTCGTAGGTTTTGTGAAAAACACCATATTAGGCATATCTTGAATGCAGTTGCTTCACCTCGAGCCAATGGCCAGGTGGAGCGCTATAATCGGACAATTTTAGGGTCATTATCAACATACACAGACAAATTAGGTGAAACAAAATGGGATACTGAATTAGGTAATATTCAATGGGGTTTAAATAATACATTAAACAAAGGCACGGGTAAAACCCCAGCAGAAGCATTGTTTGGTCGGAACCTAACTCATAGTAGCGAAAATGTTATAAATGAGATATTTGTAGATACTAGACCGATAGATAGTAATATAGACAAAATAAGAGCCGATGTAAGTCAACATATTTTACAGGACCAACATAAACAAAAAGATAGATTTGATAGAACTCGTAAAGATGCCAGAAAATATGCGATTGGGGATTTAGTCAAAATTCAAAAGCAGGTAGGCCAAAATGAAGGCAAGAGTAAAAAGTTAGTACCAGTGTATTCTGGTCCCTACAGGGTCTCAAAGGTTTTAGACAATGACAGGTATGAGGTATCAAGCATACCGGGTTCTAGCATTGGCAAAAAACACTATAGCAATATTTGGGCAGTAGATCAGATACAACCATGGATTAGCACTAGCATAAATGAACCTAGTACTGAATCTGAATCTGACGAAGAATTATCAGGTTGATAGGATGTAAAGAAACAAAATAAAAGAGGATTGATTATTAAAATATTTTATTGATAATTATATGGTCTGTTTGTTTGTATAATTATGTGCAAGTAGGTTATGTTATTTCCGCCTCTGCTTATCTAAAAACAAACAAAAAAAGAGAGTTGAACATTATTATAATAATTATGTTAACTTATTAAATGTTGGAATTAGAATTTATTAATTTGTTTGTTTGTTGCATAATTTTATTCTGTATGTAAGTATAATAATCAAAGTGTTTATGATGGATATAATGATGAATAATAGTATAGTAAAGATGTGTTACTTACATGATGAGACAGAAGTCGTGGGGTGGTCGGTTTGGTTGGCGAAGTCCACGTTGCAACCAGTGGTCTGGTTGGAAGACGTTGGGTGGTCAGCCTCCGGCGAAGTCTCACGGTGTGTCTCCCAATGATAGACATAGGTCACCTATTGGAAGTCGTACAGTGGCCGGCAAGTAAAGGAACTTGGTCTGGTGAAGCTTGCGATGCAATGGGTGGCAGATGTATTAGAGTATATTGTTGAACTGAATACTGATTGAAAGATTTTGAGATAATTAGATACGATTTAATTGTATTTTTCTGTTTATTATCATTGTCAAAATTAGTTTGAGGACAAACTAAATGTCAGGAAGGCCGATTGTTGGCTTTTATAATTATTAAAGGCTTTCATGAATAATATCACGGGTTATTACAAATATTATAGATGACTAATTTTAGATTTAATATTTATTTACACGGTGGACTTCCGGTAGAAAATAAATATTAATTCTATTTCCGTTTATAAAAAGGAAGTCTGTAGTTTTGTATAAAATTATTAAGAAAATAGTTTCGGTAGTGACGTAAATTCCGCTCCCCACTTGGAGCGCCCCACTTTGAAATGTCTTTGTTGGAATCAGTTTAAAAACGAGATGTAACGACGTTTAGAGTTAGTTGATTTTTATCAAATAAAGTGCTTAGTCGTTACGCTGCTTGTTTCCTTCCTTGAGACCACACTGGTAATCTTATATACCTAATACCCAAAAGATTAGGTAACAATGTGCCTAAAGTACGGTCGACCAAGCTATTTGGTTTACATTTTAACGCAATGGGTCAACCCCTCTCCGCAGCTATCTGGGTCATTTGCGTTATGGCTGCATTACACTTGATAGCTATCTAGTACATTTGTATGGCGCGCACCCGCCTCCCAAAAAACTGCATTAAAAACCGTCTAAAACTGTCTCCTCTAGAGCTTATACCTCTGTGTTCAATTCGTTACTAAATTCCTCAATAATAAAATCGAACATCGCAACACTACTCCATAGGCAATTTGCCGAAAAAAAAAAAACTTTCATTTGACAGACGGTGAACACTCAAATTTACCTCCGCAGCAAATGTCGTGATAACTCTGGTATTTTTAATGGTAGCTGATACTATTATATATCAAAATTATCCTTGTGAACCGTGCTTCATTATTTTGTCAACGTAAATTCGTTTTGGAATCTCGAAGTTGCAATATTTCGCCCGTGAAAAAGTAGTTATTATATGTACCTATAGTGATTGTGTTGTGTGAAGAAATACGTGATTTAGTGACTAAAACGTGTGTGAAATGGGAAAAACAGTGCTTAATTAGTGAGGTGATTAGATTGTTCAACTATCTACACCAAAAAACATGTGGGTTTGTGTGTTTTTTCATCCAACACCGGCTGGCAAAAATTAATTCCCAGATGTAAACAAACAGTGAGTATCTAGTTTCATAAGTATATTTAGACTAGCTGTTGCCCGCGGCTTCGCCCGCGTGCAGTTCGGTAACTGTCCCACTGAATCATACTAAAGGGATAAATAGTGTCCTACATGTTAATCCAGGTTGTAAACTAAAATAAAAACAATATTTGTACACCAATTTCATTGGTAGGACATAGAGCGAACTAAAATGTATGAATAAGACCTTTATTACAATACCTGTGTTCACAAATAAAGATGATTTGATTTTATTTGATTTTGATTTGGAACTATCTATGTGCCAATTTTCATAATCATCACACTCACTATCACAACCACCATCACTATCACAACCACCATCATTATCACAATCATTATCACAATCACCATCACTATCAAAACCACCATCACCAAATTATCACAATCACCATCACTATCACAACCACCATCATTATTACAATCATTGTCACAATCATCATCACAATCAACATCACCATCACAATCCCCATCACCATCGCTATCACCATCACAATCACTGTCACTATCACAATCACCATCACCATCAAAATTACCATCTTAATCACCATCACCATCACAATCTCGATCACAATCACTATCACAATAACTATCATCATTTTAACAATCATTATTATCGTAATCACAATCATCATCATCACAATCTCCATCCTCGTCATCACACTCATTATCATCGTAATCTCAATAATATTCATAATCACAAACATCATGATCACAATCGCCATCACTATCACAACCACAATCATTATCATAATCACCATCACTATCACAATCACCATCACCATCACCATCACTATCACTATCACTATCACTATACCTATCACTATCACAATCACAATCACCTTTACCATCACCATTACAATCACCACCACAATCACAATCACTATCACAATAATTATCATCGTAATCATAATCAGCTTCATTTTATCACCATCATTGTCACAATCACAATCACAATCACCATCTCCATCACTATCACAATCACTATCACAATCCAAATCACCATCAAAATAACAAAAACCATAATCGTTATCACAATCATCATCATCGTAATCACAATCATCATCATCGTAATCACAATCATTATCATCGTAAGCACAATCAATATCATCGTTTCCACAATCACAATCTCTATCACTGTCACAATCACCATCACCATCACAATCACCATCACAATCACAATCACCATTACAATCATCATCACAATCACAATCACCATCACGATCACAATCACTATCATAATTTTAACAATCATTATCATCGTAATCACAACCACTATCATCGTAATCACAATCACTATCATCGTAATCACAATCATCGTCATAACAATCTCCATCCTCGTCATCACAATCATTATCATCGTAATCACAATCGTTATCATCGTAATCTCAATCATTATCATCTTAATCACAATAATCATGATCACAATCGTCATTACTATCACAATCATTATCACAATCACCATCATTATCACAATCACAATCACCATTACTATCACAATCACTATCACCATCACAATCACCATCACAATCATTAACCTCGTTATCACAATCATTATCATCGTAAACACAATCACCTTCATCATTATCACAATCACTATCACTGTCACAATCACGATCACCATCGCTATCACCATAACAATCACCGTCACTATCACAACACTATCACAATCACCATCATCGTTACCTATCACAATCATTATCATCGTAATCACAATCATTATCATCTTAATCATAAGCATCATCACAATCTCTATCCTCGTTACCATAACCATCGCTATTACCATCACAATCACCGTCACTATCACAATCGCCATCAGTATCACAATCACAATCACTATCACCATTGTCGTTATCAAACTCATTATCATCGTAATCAAAATCATCATCACAATCATCTTGATCATTATCACAATCATCATCGTAATCACAATCATTATCATCGTAATCAAAATCATCATCATCATTATAACAATCATCATCATCGTTATCACAATAAATCAAGAAAAACCCTGTATAAAAGTTGAATCCGCCATCTTCTGGATCTCAAAATAAATGCCATTTTCAACATCAGCACCCCTGATAATCTCGGTTTCGACACCCATATTGATTTTTAGACATTTCAACCCCATCGCACCCCAACAGGGAATGATGGTAATTCAGGTCCGCCACATTAAATCTTAAAATCGTTGTTTTTGTAATACACCCAACCCAATTCACCATACAAACAATACTATGTTGAATTTCAGGCTTTGTTACCCCATTTCCCCCTTTAGGGGTTGAATTCTGAAAAAACCTGAAACACAAATGTTAACTCATTTATCGATAGGAGTAGGTACTCCTGTTAAGTTTTGAATAAAGTAGTCTAACTAATCTTGTTTCCCCATGTAATCTTTGGACCCCCGTTTCAACCCCTTAGGGGGTTAATTTGGAAAAATCCTTTCTTAGTGCACCCCTAGACCCTTTAGAGAACCTATGTGCCAAATTTGAAATCTCTAGCCTCGGTGGTTTGGGCTGTGCAATGATTTTTATACTTTGCCACCCCATTTCCTTCTCTTAGGGGTTGAATTCTGAAAAAACCTGAAACCCGTTTCTACTCATTTATCAATAGGAGCACTCCTGTGAAGTTTCGTATAAAATACTCTAACTAATCTTGTTTCCTCATACAAACTTTCGAGCCCCGTTTAAGCCCCTTAGGGGATGAATTTTGAAAAATCCTTTCTTAGTGCACCCCTAGACCCTATAAAAAACCTATGTGCCAAATTTGGAATCTCTAGACTCAGTGGTTTGGGCTGTGCATTGATTTTTATACTTTGCCACCCCATTTCACCCTTTTAGGGGTTGAATTCTGAAAAAACCTGAAACCCGTTTCTACTCATTTTTCAGTAGGAGCACTCCTGTGAAGTTTCAAATAAAAAAGTCCAACTAATCTTGTTTCCCCATACAAACTTTGGAGCCCCTTTTTACCCCCTTAGGGGGTGAATTTTGATAAATCCTTCCTTAGTGCACCCCTAGACCACATAAGGAATCTACTCGCCAAATTTGGAATCTGTAGACCCAGCGGTTTGGGCTGTGCGTTGATAGATGAGTCAGTCAGTTTCTTCTTTTATATATTTAGACTAGCTGTTGCCCGCGGCTTCGCCCGCGTGAAGTTCGGTAACTGTCCCACTAGATCATACTAAAGGGATAATAGTGTCCTCCATGTTAATCCAGGTTATAAACTATCTATGTGCCACATTTCATAATCATCACAATTATTATTATTATTATCACTATCACAACCGCCATGATTATCACAATCCCCATCACCATCACTATCACAGTCACCATCATTATCACCAATTATCATCATTAACACAACTACCATAATTACCACAATCATTATCACTATTACCATCACAATCACCATAACAATCACAATCACCATCACTATCACAATCACAATCACCATCACAATCCCCATCACTATCGCTATCACAATCACTATCACAATCACCATCACCATCACAATCACCATCACCATCACTATCTCAATCACCATCACAATCACCATCACATTCACCATAACAATCACAATCACCATCACTATCACAATCACAATCACCATCACAATCCCCATCACAATCCCCATCACTATCGCTATCACAATCACTATCACAATCACCATCACCAATCACAATCACCATCAAAATAACAATCACCATCATCGTTATCACAATCATTATCATCGTAATCACAGCCATTATCACCCTCACCATCACTATCTCAATCACCATCAGTATCACCATCACCATCACAATCACCATCAGAATCACCATCACAAACACCATCACAATCACCATCACAATCATCATCACAATCACCATCACAATCACCATCACAATCACTATCACAGTCACCATCACAATCACCATCATCATCACAATCACCATCACAATCACCATCACAATCACCATCACAATCACCATCACAATCACCATCATAATCACCATCACAATCACCATCACAATCACCATCACAATCACCATCACAATTACCATCACAATCACTATCACAATCACCATCGCTATCACCATCACAATCACCACCACTCTCAGAATAACTATCACAAACATCATCAGTATCACAATCACCATCAAAATCAGTATCACAATCACCATCATCGTTACATTATCATCGTAATCACAATCGCTATCATCATTATCACAATCACTATCATCGTAATCACAACCATTATAATCGTAATCACAATCATTATCATCGTAATCACAATCACTATCATCTTAATCACAATCATCATGTTCACAATCGCCATCACTATCTCAACCACAATCATTATCACAATCACCATCATTATCACAATCACCAACACTATCACAATCAAAATCACAATCACCATCACCATCACAATCACCATCACAATCACCATCACCATCACAATCACCATCACAATCACTACCCTCGTTATCACAATCATTATCATAGTAATCACAATAATCTACATCACACCATCGCTATCACCATCACAATCACTGCCACTTTCACAATCACCATCACAATCACCATCAAAATCACTATTACATTCACCATAATCGTTATCACAATCATCATCATCACAATCTCCATCCTCGTCATCACAATCATTATAATCGTAATCACAATCATTATCATCGTAATCACAATCACTATCATCTTAATCACAATCATCATGTTCACAATCGCCATCACTATCTCAACCACAATCATTATCACAATCACCATCATTATCACAATCACCAACACTATCACAATCAAAATCACAATCACCATCACCATCACAATCACCATCACAATCACCATCACCATCACAATCACCATCACAATCACTACCCTCGTTATCACAATCATTATCATAGTAATCACAATAATCTACATCACACCATCGCTATCACCATCACAATCACTGCCACTTTCACAATCACCATCACAATCACCATCAAAATCACTATCACAATCACCATAATCGTTATCACAATCATTATCATCGTAATCACAACCATCGCTATCACCATCACAATCACCGACACTATCACAATCACCGTCACTGTCACAATCACCATTACAATCACAATCACTATCACAATCACCATCATCATTATCACGCATATTATCATTGTAATCACAATCATTATCATCGTTATCACAATCATCATTATCACAATCATCATTATCACAATCATCATCATCGTAATCACAATCATTATCATCGTAATCAAAATCATCATAATCACAATCATCGTCATCACAATCATCGTCATCATTATCACAATCATCATCATCGTAATCACAATCATTATCATATGGATCTCAAAATAAATGCCATTTTCGTAATCAGCACTCCTAATAATCTCGGTATCGACACCCATATTGATTTTTAGACATTTCAACCCCATCGCACCCCAACAGGGAATGGTAGTATTTCAGGTCTGCCACATTAAATCTTAAAATCGTTGCTTTTGTAATACACCCGACCCAATTCACCATAAAAACAATACCTATGTTGAATTTTAGGCTTTGTTACCCCATTTCCCCCTTTAGGGGTTGAATTCTGAAAAAAAAACTGAAACACAAACGTTAACTCATTTATCGATAGGAGTACTCCTGTTAAGCTTCGAATAAAGTAGTCTTATTTACCCACGTAATCTTTGGACTCCCGTTCCAACCTCTAAGGGGGTGAATTTTGAAAAATCCTTTCTTAATGCACCCCTAAACCTCATAAAGAACCTTTGTGCCAAATTTGGAATCTCTAGACTCAGCGGTTTGGGCTGTGCATTGATTTTTATACTTTGCCACCCCATTTCCCCCTCTTAGGGGTTGAATTCTGAAAAAACCTGATACCCGTTTCTACTCATTTATCAATAGGAGCACTCCTGTGAAGTTTCGAATAAAATAGTCTAACTAATCTTGTTTCCCCATACGAACTTTGGAGCCCCGTTTAACCCCTTTAGGGGATGAATTTTGAAAAATCCTTTCTTAGTGCACCCCTAGACCACATAAGGAACCTACTTGCCAAATTTGAAATCTGTAGACCCAGCGGTTTGGGCTGTGCGTTGATAGATGAGTCAGTCAGTCAGTCAGTCAATCAGTCAGTCAGTCAGTCAGTCAGTCAGTTTCTTCTTTTATATATTTAGATATGATGCTATTGAGCTATAAATGAGATTGTGGTCTTGTTGGAAAGGAAATATAGTCTAGTTTATTTCTTTAATGTTAAAATGGATAAAAAACTAAGAGAAAACTGATATTTCTAGCGAAATATCAGTTTTTGTAACTATTTTTTGCTATACATTATGACTTGGAGTATATAATTAAAGTATTTCATTTTGATTTCTAGATAAGTAGATTCCTTATCTAATCAGCTTGACAACAGTATTTTTGAAATTGCTCTAGGACTTGTAGTTTTTGAGCTACAGGTGTTTTTATCGGATCGGGCAGAAAATGTTTTGAAAACTTGCAAAAATGTTTGCATGTGAGCGGTTACGGTATTTGCAAATCCGCGCGCTTAGCTGCGAAGTGGGTATCTACACCCAAATTTCGCCAGTTATGTTTCGCTCCCATTAAAAAGCGAACGAGCCTTTTTCCATCAACCGGGCACAAATCAAAACAAGTGCTAACAGAAAATACCCAATAACACTTTTTCCGATCAGAGATGCAGGATCAGGAGTAGTGCTTGCAGCCACTTGAACCACAAGGAAGTAATTCTGAACTAATTTCTTTAGGTTGCAATTAAGTGTTAAATGTCGCTTAACCATTGCATGCATCATGGAATCCAAACTGAAAAAGTCTAATTAATATTCCTGCAACTATAACGGCACCCATAACTTGAAAATTTAAATTCCTCACTTCTTTCAATTACCTATAAATTTGAACTTATTTGCGCCCTAACTAAACCGAGAAATAATTCATCATCCATCTTTCTGACTTAGGTTATCAGCAATAAATCTTTATAAGGAAAAAGCTATAATTTTTAGGTGCTCTAAAAACTTTACCGTTATATTTCACAAGGTAATGAATCTCATGAAAGTATGAGTACCTTGTTTAATGATATATTTCATGATTTATGCTGATAGGTAAAACAAAAAGGGAAACTCGACGTTTTCCCAAAAAACCGTTACATTAAAAAACTTATTTCACGTATAATAAAAATACCCTACTACGTGATTCTATTACAAACTTGAAGATTCGCAAGAGTTGACGTAAATAAATTGTATGAATAATGCTAGTACAGTCAAGCAAGCAAATAAGTACACGACTACAAGTTTGTATTATCCTACTCATATAGCTTTTTTTTTACTAAAGTGTTAACAGATTTTTGACGATCGACATCGAATTTTGTCGATTGCCGCAGCAAACCGTTCTTAGTGACCGATAATTCTACAAATCGTCCCACTGCTGGACAAAGGCCTCTCCTTATGACATCTAAATCTTTCGATCTAGGGCTCGTGGATCACTGGTCGCTGGTTCTGTTCAGCTTGTCCCGCCATCTCCTGCTTCACATTGTGGTTACTTTGGCCTACAGCTCGTCGGGTATACAGCAACTTAGTGGTTTTTTGAGCAACATCAGTAATTTGTGTTTTGGAGCGCATATATTTTAGATTAGGCAACATTGCTTGTAATGACATTATAAAATTAACATTATATTATTGGATTATAATGATGAATTATGTCGTATAGTAGTATTGTAATCTGCAGTCAAATAATTTCTAGATGTATTATAAGTACTTAAGATTATAAAGTTAACACTGCACTTTAATATGAATATTAAAATGCAGTGAAAAGAGGTCTTATTTCCCTACCTGCACACCCAACCATTTTGTTGTTTTTACCCACTATGATATTGCACAGGGAATATTATGAAGACAATAACTTTAGTCTTGGACGGTAACTTAAGAGCATCCTGTACTAGCACTTGTTTATACAGGGTGTAAACATATAGATTTGTCAAAAACTAAACAACAAATGAAAAAAAAAACTAAGTTACAAAGAAGTTACTCCGTTTAGTGCGTTCGTAGGTAAGTTAGGTAAGATAAGGAAGTTTTAAGCAAACTTTTTAGGTGGACACCATTTTTTACCCACTATGTTTCCGAGAGATCACCTCCTGCAGTGTCGATCTCCAGTCTTATCAGAGGCAACTAAGTGACATTATTTCACATGGAGTGCCCGCTTATCTGACCACCGCCATCCAGTTAATAGGTAACCTGCATTATAAAGTTTTAGTAATATTTTTTAATTATTCAGATTTTCATAAAATTGCCTCGTAAAAGCATAGCATCGTGGCATTAAACTTGCCTTTTTTAAACACCGTTGTGTGCATAGAAATATAAAAATATATTTAGTAAAAAGCAGAACGTGTGTATTGTGATCACCTGCTTTAAAAATATTAAAAGATTTTACATTTGAATAAAGTTGCGACGGGATTCAATAAGTCTAGGTGGTCGTGATATTAATATAAAATCTAATATCAAGCTTACTTTTGTATACTTTATACCTACACAAGCTTAATTTAAATGAATTCACAACCTCTTAAGAGGTTATTGCACCTACTTATCATTACAAAAACAAACTAAAAATACTAACCTTGAAATCAACACATTTGCTTTCATACAAATCGTTAAAATGTAGAGAACAGCAGATTTTTCAGATATATGGTAAACAAAAAAAAAAAACTAAGGTAGGTAGGTACATGCAACTGTGGTTTATATACATTCAGTCAAAAAAGTATCGGGAATGGATGATTTGTTTATGGTTCCAAATTCAATTTTTTGTTTTTTTTGTAGTTGTTAGATTGGCACAACTGTTTTCCATTTTGGCGCGGAGTTTGAGTTGCATCTGTTATTTATATTAAATACAGTGCTGGTTTTAGTAATATCATATATAGTGTGTATTGCGAATTTCATAATGGACAAAAATATCGAACAAAGAGTTTGTCTTAAATTTTGCATCGCCAATGGAATTTCGTGTTCGGAGTCACTGAAAATGTTACAGAAGGCTTACGGTGAATCGACTTTATCAAAAACTCGTGCTTATGAGTGGTTCAAAGCGTTCAAAAGCGGTCGAGATGTGATGGAAGATTTGCCTCGCTCTGGTAGGCCGCCAACGTCTGCAACTGAAGTTAACATCGCAAAAGTGAAGAAAATAGTGACTGAAAATCCCCATTCAACTCTGAGAGAGATAGCCGCCGAACTTTCTGTATCTCACGAGTCGATCCGTACCATTTTAACTAATCATTTGGGTATGAAACATGTTGCTGCTCGGCTAGTCCCAAAAGATCTGAATTTTCTCCAAAAACTCAATCGCATGAAAGTCGCTGAGGACATGCTAGAACGAGTCAGTTCGGACCCAACATTCATGAAACGCATTGTTACTGGTGACGAGACGTGGGTTTACGAGTTTGACATGCAAACTAGTCAACAAGCTTCGGAGTGGCGCCTTCCAACTGAACCGAAACCGAAAAAACCACGCCAAAGTCGATCAAAAGTCAAAGTCATGTTGACTGTTTTCTTTGACTATCGCGGTGTTGTGCACTCTGAATTCTTACCGGAAGGTCTAACGGTAAATAAAGAATATTATTTGAGCGTTATGCGGCGTTTAAGACAGCAAATTCGACGAAAAAGGCCAGATTTGTGGAAAGAAAATTCTTGGATTTTGCACCACGACAATGCGCCTTCGCACAAGGCTATCATTGTGAACGAATTTTTGACTAAACACTCAACAAATACCATCCAGCAACCACCATATTCACCAGATATGGCTCCTGCTGACTTTTTTCTTTTTCCTAAACTCAAATTACCACTTCGTGGCACCCGTTTTCAATCGATAGAAGACATAAAGGAGAATTCGCGGCGAGAACTGAACTCAATTCCGGAAGCAGCGTTTAAAAAATGTTTTGATGAATGGATTATTCGTTGGCGCAAGTGTATCGTTTCTAAAGGAGCATACTTTGAAGGTGATAAAATAAATTTGGATGAATAACAGACATTTTGTGTATTATTGATCTTTTCCCGGTACTTTCTTGACAGAGTAGTATATGTAAGTTTAGCCAACAATCTCTTTTTTAGGTTCCGTTGCCGAATCTGTCTGTCTGTCGTCTGTCTGTCGTCTGTCTCTCTCTCTGTCCGACCATATCTCACAGCCATACTCCGAGACTGTTGGCATTGGCACCATACCCATGAAATTTGAAGAGTAGGTGTCTTCTATTTACCGCTGTACAAATTTTATGTGAAATTATGAAAAAAATTAAAGGTTTGAAAAAAATTATAGGTTTGAAAAAAATATCTACATGTAATCTTTTATATTCTATCTTTGAATGCCAGTTTTCACCCTTTTTCACCCGTGGTCCCTTCTCGTAGTCCCTGGAAACTACGGAGCTATTTTTCTTCGTGGTCCCTACAATACTGGAAAATTCCGTGGTCCCTTTTCGTATTCCACGGAGGTTTTATGACGCGCCCTTGCCAGCACTTTCTGTCGTCTTTCTGCAAATTTATGTAAAAACATGACATAAAATTGAATAAAAATGTCAATGACTACATTTCAAATATCTCATCATTATCATCATCACTTCAGCCGAAAGACGTCCACTGCTGGACATAAGCCTCCCCCAAGTGTCGCCACATTGACCGGTCCCGTGCGACTCGCATCCAGCGGATTCCTGCAACCTTCACCAGGTCATCGGTCCACCTAGTGGGAGGCCTTCCAACGCAACGTCTTCCGGTTCGCGGTCGCCACTCCAGAACTTTTCGGCCCCATCGGCCATCCGTTGTGCGAGCAATGTGCCCTGCCAACTGCCAGTTAAGTTTGGCAATTCTTCGGGCTACGTCGGTAACCTTTGTTCTCTTGCGGATGTCTTCATTTCTGATTCGATCGCGCAAGGAAACTCCGAGCATAGCCCTCTCCATTGCCCTTTGGGTGACTTTAAGCTTTCTGATGAGGCCCATTGTGAGCGACCACGTTTCGGTCCCGTATGTAATCACTGGCAACACACACTGGTCATAGACTTTCGTCTTGAGACACTGCGGTAGGTTGGACGAGAAGATACCGCGCAATTTCCCGAACCCTGCCCAACCGTGTCGGATTCGACGATTGACCTCTTTCTCGAAGTTAGACCTACCTAACTGGACCGTTTGTCCCAGGTTCACATAATCGTCTACAACTTCGAGAGTAGAGTCTCCGATCTTGATAGGAGTGGGTGTGACATGGGCATTCAACATGACCTTAGTCTTGTCCATGTTCATTTTTAGACCCACTCTTCCGGAAGCTCTACTGAGGTCATCGAGCATTGTACTGAGGTCCTCCATGGTCTCAGCCATTACCACTATATCATCGGCAAACCGAAGGTGAGTGATGTACTCGCCATTGACGTTGATGCCTAGCCCTCTCCAGTCCAGAACCTTGAAGACATCCTCCAGTGCAGCGGTGAACAGTTTCGGAGATATGACGTCTCCCTGTCTCACACCTCGCTGCAGGAGGATAGGTTTCGAAGCTTGGTCCTGAAGTCGGACTGACATGGTGGCGTTTTTGTACAAACACTTCAACACCTCGATGTACCGATAATCGATTTGGCACCGTTGGAGAGACTGCAGTACAGCCCAGGTCTGGATCGAATCGAAGGCTTTCTCGTAGTCCACAAACGCTAAACAGAGAGGCAGGTTATACTCTTCGGTCTTCTGTATAACTTGCCGCAGCGCGTATGTATGTAATCCACGGTGCTAAAGCCTTTTCGGAAACCGGCTTGTTCGAGTGGCTGGAAATCGTCAAACCTGCGCGCGAGACGATTCGTGATGACTCAAGAAAATAACTTGTAGACATGGCTTAGAAGTGAGATGGTTTCCTATCCATTTGCATAAAATTTTAAGACCTAATATAACTTGGCATACTTTTGTTACTACTAATTATATTTTTGCATAACATTTTTACGCATAACAGCTTACGCATATTTTTTTAAGCATAATTTATCTAATCATAATAATGATTAAGCATAACATTGTTAGGCATAAATAGATTTACGCATAATGATACTTAAACATATTTTTTATAGGCATAACAAAGAAGCATATTCCTAAAATGTTATACATACCCTTATTGGATATACCAATTTATTTTGACGATTGGAATAAAACCATCTCTCCGAAGCAGGTACATATTTGTTTTGAACATAGTTGATTGTGAACATATGTGAGTTTTTTCCCTGTAAGAAGCATGCAAACAAGCATACACCATGCATGCAGCAAGCATGCATTCAGCAATCATGCAGCATACAAGCAAGCATGCAGCAAGCAAGCATGCAGTATGCAACATGCAGCAGGCAAGGTTTCTGTCACGGCTCCGGCGCTGCGGGGCTCCGGCGGTCCCACGCGAGCTTATCGTCGCAGATGTGTTTAACGCTCACCACCGCAGCTTCGGCTTCCTGGCCAGCCTCAGCAGCGGCGGCGAGTGTTACAACCACCTGCTCCTCAACTCCGCGCCTAAGCGATTTTAATTTACACTCTAGGGGTAGGGCAGACAAGACTACGTGGAGTCGGTTTTGCAGCGATTCGTTTCTGTCACTAACTTTTGTAGTACAACTTAATGAATTTTTAATTCAAAATAAATACGTAAAAATAACTCAATTTTTTTCTGGTATCTAAATTATTTGTATGCCTAAATACTATTATGCTAATAGTCATTATGCCTAGTAACATTATGCAAAATTCAATTTATGCCAAAACAAATTAGCCTTCAAGATGATTATGCCAACATAAACAGTATGGCAAAAAAAAAATTTGGCAAAGTATTATTATGGCAAAACAAATTATGCCAAAACAGTTATGCCAAAGTATATTAGGAAAAAGAAGACTATGCAAAAAAAAGGGATCCCAGTGAGATGGGCCTATAATTCTTCAGCCGGGCATTGTCACCATTTTTGAAGAAGAGCACCACCACACCATGCCTGTGGCATTTTTCCCTCAAGTATGACGGAATTAAACAGCTTCTGAAGGGCCTTAAGTACCGGTTTTCCACCCGCCTTCAGGAGTTCGGCCGTAATTCCGTCATCACCCGGTGCCTTGTTGTTTTTGAGCTGCTTCAGAGCCATCCTAATCTCGGGTCAGTCTAGCTCTTGGGTCGTTTGCTAGATCTACGACGGGTTTACTGGTTGACGTGTACAACTGTCCATAGAAGCTCTCGATCTCCCTCAGAAGCTCCGGTTTGGCGGATAAGATCCTACCATCGTCGGTCTTCAGTTTCGTGAGCTGGCTCTGCCCAATAGCCAGATCCCTTGCAAATACCTTGGAGCCTTTATTCCGCTCAATCGCGTCTTTAATACGCTCGGTATTAAAGTGGCGGAGGTCGCTCTTCAAGGATTTAGAGATCCGTCTATTGAGCTGCCGGTATTTACACGCCTCGTCTGAAGACTGCAGGATCATCTCACGCCGCTCCTTCATGAGCTTGAGAGTGTGATCGGAGAGCCTCTTGTTCTGATCTGTACGACGCGCCTTGAAGAACTTAGACCCGGTCGTATGGACAGTTTCCACGAACCCATCGTTGTATTCGTCCACTGAGCTTCCTAGGCACTCGAAACGGTTCTGGAGTTCAAGCTGAAAGTTTTCGGGGTTTTGGATTTGGATCTGTGCTGGACGGAGCGGACTTGTGGACGATAAACCCAACACCACCCTGGGACTGCCGGTCACCCTCTTGGAAATAGAGCAGGTTGCCGGATTTCAGGATTATCGTGTCCTCTCTTCGGACTTCAGATAATCCCACAATACTCCATCGTAGCCTGCTCAATTCTTCTTCTAGTTCCGCTATCTTCTCGTCGGTCCGGAGTGTGCGCGTGTTATATGTTGCCAGGTCCAGTCGTTGGTATTGGCAGCCGGATCCCTTCCGGAGATTCTTCGCACCCCTTGCCACGCCGTAGCCTCGACCGCTGCCGTAGTCAAGGGTAGACGGGCTGCCGGGCACTAGGGGCCATTTCTTTGTTGCGCTATTCATGGGGGGGTTTTGCCATAATCGCCACGCTTGGCAAGCGGGTTGGCGATCGCAGTGAGTGCAGTTCTTATATAAGACACAGAGAGCGCTGCTGCCCATTCTCTGGTAAGTCCCTTAGTCGCCTCTTACGACACCCACGGGAAGATATGGGATCAAATATCTAAGTACAATTTAATTCGGCAGTTTATATTTCTTGAAGGAACCACGGGCAATAACATACTCGTGGTCTCTTCGAACTATGTCGAACACTATGAAGTGAATGTCAACATGACAGTTACAAACTTGACATATTTGGGATTGTGGGGTATGTTTCGATAGATCTTGAATATAACGAGTTTTAATTTTTTATTTTTTATTCCGAGTTGATGAGATATTTGCTTCTAAAGTCGTAAAAAATGAGTCTTTTTCGTCACTCTGCAGCAGTAACTTTGTTTTTTTTTATTATTATTATCGTACTATGAAAAATAAATTAAATTTTACTGTTGAGTGTAAATTGACCTATAAATGAGCGTACATTTTTTTGTTGCAACAGAACCCTTTGTGTACGAATCCGACTCGCACTTGGCCGGTTTTTTATTTGTTTCTTCGGCTCAGTTTTATAGCAGTTATTGAAAAATAAACACGTAGTTTTACGATTTCGTCTAATAATAAGCATCAATCTCGTGGCTTCGTATTGAAAAATAAACAGCTGTTTAACGGCTTTCAGTATAAAAATACGCATCAATTTCTCGTTCGCGTAAACCACCCTGTATAAACCGACCACAAAGTACGTGTGAGAATGTGGACTTGCAGACATCCGTTTCCGAGTTTATAGTTATTCGCATTAACTGGTTGTAAACAGACGAATGAATTATTACGTTTACAATCGCGCCGATTCTGGATTAAAATGGCTCCAGCACATCTCGTAACTTTCCCATTTCGACAACTAAACAAAAGACGTGAGAAACAAGTGAAAAAGTTTGCCAACTCGTAACTATTTTAATCTTCATACATTGAATCCCATTTCGTCAACCATCAATTTCAACTGTTTTTAGGGTTCCGTAGTCAACTAGGAACCCTTATAGTTTCGCCATGTCTGTCCGTCCGTCCTCGCTTAATCTCTGTGACCGTTAGCACTAGAAAGCTGAAATTTGGTACAATATGTATATCAATCACGCCGACAAAGTGGTAAAATAAAAATTGGAAAAAAATGTTTTATTAGGGTAGCCCCCCTATATGTAAAGTGACAAGTGTTTTTTTTTTTTTTATTTCAACCCTAACGTGTGATATATTGTTGGAAATGTATTTAAAAATGAATAGGGGTTTTCTAAAATCATTTTTTGATAATGTCAATAATTTCGGAAATAATCGCTCCAAAAGTAAAAAACAATGTGTTCCCCCCCTCTAACTTTTGAACCATAAGTTTAGAAAATATGAAAAAATCTGAAAAGTAGAACTTTATAAGGACTTTCTAGTAAAATCATTTTGAACTTGATGGAAACAACAGTTTTTGTACAAAAAAGACAAAAAGTTGTACAAAATAACTTCTGGACTAAGTTTGTAGTATATTCGTATATGCAAGCATTTTTACATAATGGATACCCACCTTTAAACTCATAAGTGGGAACACTTATTGTGACGGATGGGAAACTACGGAACCCTACACTGAGCGTGGCCCGACACGCTCTTGGCCGGTTTTTTGTACCTACAATACAGTCAACTCCCAACATAATACGTCAATTTCCAGTTTGTCAAAAACCAGTTCTCAAAAAAGCGGTGACGCAGTAAAATATATTATGTAGGTACCTGGGTACCGTACCGTGGTACACTCTTGTACTGGTACAAGAGTGTCAATAAATAAAGCAGTAGTTATTAATATTAATATTTTTCTATAATAAAACAGTAAAAAAACTGTCTGTGCATTGAATATATTAAAAAAAGAAATAATTGAGGGGGGTTTAGAAACAGTAATAGAGCACAAATCCAAAAAAAAGATCTGTATGTTTTTCTGTGTGTCTGTTTGTTTGTACACGCTAATCTTCGGAACTACTGAACAGATTTGAATGTTTTTTTTATTGTATAGGTATTACCTAATTCTGGACAACATATAGGCTATAATTTATCTTGGAAACTTGAACACCTGATGCAGAACCGCAACAGACCAGCTAAACTATAAGAGATACAAAAATGGTACCATAGCAAAAATTGTTTCACGTGATGAGTATTTTCTGCTGAGAGAATAAATTTGAAGATCTGGAACACCTGATGTGGAACTCCAAGAGCCAAGCTACAGTATAATATATAGCATCCAGAAGTGAATATGTTTAAAATAAGACAACGAGGTACACAGAATAACGAATACAACCGTTTATTCTAACTTGGAACAAAATATCAACAACTGAAACTAACTTAAACCGCCATACTTCAGCTATATTTTTCAACCGGAGTCTCTCGCGACTAGTCACACCAAAAGTCCTCTGTCAGTGTCACTTCTTTCCATAGAAGTAACATGTGCTGCGTACAACCTCATTTCTTCATGATACTTCGTAAGACCTCATTTCTTTCCAAGGAATGACGTTTTAGCAAAACTTGTTCAACCTGATGAGCACTCTCTGTTGACTTATAAAAATCGACGATCTGGAACACCTGTTGTGGAACACCAAGAGCCCAGCTACACCATAACACAAATAGAAATGTAGTCTTAGCAAAAGTTGTTCGGTCTGATGGGCATTTCCTGTTGACTTATAAAAATCGAAGATCAGAAACACCTGAAGTGGAAATCAAAGCTATCACTAATTTCAATGTATAATTATAAAATAACATAAGCTGGGAGTACCCCCACGCGGTGAAGGTGGTAACAGTTTAGGACTGTTTTTCGATGACGATGGTATATCATTGAAAATTTTACTCTACTGGCCAAAACTCCCATTTATTTTTCTATTTAATCAAATAAATATGCCTTAGTGCTTATGTTATTTGAGTGTTTAATTTCCTTTTCCATTTATCTTCGTGACACGGTAGCCTACCCGGTAACGCAGGGGAGCAGTCATCACTATAAAACTATAACCATGCCTAGAAATAGGTCAAATCTTTCCTAATGTTCGAAAGGAGCTAAAAGATTGAGGATCATAAGATCCCAAGAATCTACCGAAGAGCGTCAGGAGAGTCTTGATGCTGTTCGAGAACATCGGGTTGCAACTTGCTCCGTGGAAACCTCTTCAGATCGCGAAGCACGCCTGCGTTCTCGGCGTATTAAATGCATCTACATCAAGGTCTCTAGAGACCAGTCAAGAATATGATGCGCGACTGACCGCTGATCGTGAACGTCATACATTTTCTCGCGAGTCGGAGATGTTCACGGAAAGAGAATTACGCTTGAGTTCTCAGCGTATCTACGCATCGACTTCTAGGTCTCTAGAGACAAGTGGGGAACATGATGCGCGACTGACCGCTGATCGTGAATGTCACGAATTGTCTCGCGAGTCGGAGACGTTCACGGATAGAAATTGCGCTTGAGTTCCAAGCGTATCTACGCATCGACTTTTAGATCTCTAGAGTTGTTTTCCCGTCCCCGGGCTCTTAGATAGAATTCAACATCAGATGTTTTAGATCTTCGATTTTGACGACCCAGTTGTCGCTGGCATAAGCAACAGGATCCGCGTACGAAGTCGCGGGCAGAAGCTAGTTAATAATAAAAACAATAGTTTTCACTCTCAATAAAACTCTGTTGCAGTTCCTACCATTGCTTGTTTATTTTTCACTTCCTGACGTAATGATTTATGACTTCTGTTTTATTATTCAGATTTTCAATAAATGTATTTCCTGCACACATATTTTTCGTTTTATTGTGCAATAAAATAAAGCTCTTCTTTTGTCCTTTTGTTGTTGACAACGGCAATTAAACATAAAATAAATCTTTACAACGCGTTTTGCTGTTGTCACAAATAAATTGAACGTTTACAAAAAGAAAAACTACGTCATCGCTTCGGTACCTATTGATAACCTTAAAGTTCCAAATATTGAGATTATCCTAACCCAACATCGATCACTAATATGTGTAAAGTAAAGTGATCGATGTAACCCAAATAAACAGAAAGCAAAACAACTTCCGGATTCTCAACAGTTAATCCTTTTGTTGGATGTTAGGAGGCTGCTTAGTGCTTAAGGCGCCTGTCCTACTGCTGACGAGGAAGCGACTCGCTATCGCTCAAGAACAGTACAAAAAGTTGTGGGTCACAAGTAAGTAGAGGAGATAGATATACAGGGAGAAAGACAGCGACGCCCAAACGGTTATCATGTGTTCATTACATCATTTCGAAACCTCCAGAAAGAAATTGTTCCCAAAGTTGTTGTAAACCAAGGAAGGCTTTAGGCTACATATTATCACGCCGTATGTTATGGGAGGTAAGCAATATTAATTTTAAAAGGTTTTTGTTCGTAATTGTATGCGCAAAATAACATGTTATAAGCTATATTATGTGACGCAGACGAAGTTGCGCGGGTCAGCTAGTCTAAAATAAAATAAAAAATGAAAATCCTTATTAAATTATCATAACTACTACGGACGGAACCCTATACTGCACGTGACCCGACACGCACTTGGCCGGTTTTTTATTTGATAGCTCTACTCACTTCACGCTTATCGTGAGCGGCGGGACTGATACCTCAATCGAAACAAAGGCTCGAGGAAACAGCGCTTACCCTTTCACCCTAAACGAAATACTTATAGAAAAATACGTGGGCAGGTATATTCTATACAGTAAAAACAAATCGAGGTTCATCCACGTGATTACTTTGTTATTCTCACCAGTATGTGACCGGGAAGAGGTATTCCCTCGGGTTTATGACCAATCTTGTTTTCGTCAGCTTTTGTGGCAAATATAGCAACAATGTCCCACGCTTGACCCTTTATTTAAACTTATAAATAGAGTATAGTCATGACCATTGACATGCGGTCTTATGTTCTTTCAAAGAAGTAGGGATTACATACTATGCAGGTAATAATGTAGGCGTTGAGGAACTATTTTATGTTATGGGACAAGAAAGTTAACATAGATATACTTACACAGAAATTGCATTAATATAATTTTTGTACAAATGGCGGGCTCCCAGAATTGGATTTTCTTGTAGCAAATCTTACTTTGATTGCAATGATATTCTATTAAACAGATATGTTATGAGCGCGCAATAGTGAAGACTCGAAAACGAGCCAATTGGCCTATTTTTCCTTTATTCTGCGTCACTGTGTGTATGTGAGCTGGCTCTCCCCCGCGGAACACTTTTTTCGGTGGTTTTGTAGGTGTGTAACATATCTGTTTATTAGAATATCATTGTTTGATTGCGAGATTTGCAAAGGAGGATATACCTATGTGCAATCAGTACATTTAAAAAATTAAATTATTCACTTTATAAACCAAACTTAGGTAGGTATCTGTGATTAGCACCTAATACATACAATCTAATATACGTCTTACAATCCTATATACATTTATATACGTCCACTCGTATTTATCACGTTGACAGGAAATGTTCTACTCCTTTATTGAACAAGTCCAACGGAGGGTTATCCCGCAAGGAGTGTGGAAGTGAATTCCGAAGGCGTACAATACGAACAGTAAATGATCCGTCATACCATCATCACTTTTCACTGTGGGTAGGTGTGAGGAGAGGTCGGACAGCAGCACTACCGTAAAGTGGGGCTTTTTGGTATATTCAGAATTTTTCTAATAAAAGATTTGATCGAATATATTTTTCTTCTAGTAACAGTACATTTTTTTTTTACAAAATGGCAATACTACAACTAATGTCAGTGCTACCGGCAATATTTAGAGGTTATCAAAATGCAAGCAAATAGCTTGATACATTTTCGAAAAAAGCTTGTTAAATCGAGTTAATTTGTACGTAGTTTACTTCTAGGTGATATAGGTACCTCATGTGGGTGTCCTAACGGGATAAAATGGGGTGGTGGCTATTTTTGGGAGGCGGCACACAGACCCTAAAACAAATACCTAAATGTTACTACATTCTTGGAATTTGAACTCACAGCACAGAGTCGAACATAAAAAATCCAGTACATGCACTTTTACTGAGAAGCTCGTGGCTAAATAATAACAGCCGCTCGGGTCGATCTTTAGGTTAAGCTTTAGGTTTAGGGTAAGCCGTGCTTGCCTAGGTCGGTCTGTGGATGGGTGACCGCCCATTACATACCGCCTCGGAAAGCACGTTAAGCAGTTGGTCCCGGCTGTCATTTGTTATCTTTGACAGTCGTTACAGGTAGTCAGTGGTCCAAAAAGTCTGACAACCAGTCTTACCAAGAGGTATCGTATTATCCAGTACTAACTGGGTTGTGGAGGTCAGATATGCAGGCGCTCCATGTAAAATACTAGTATTCAGCTGCATCCGGTTAGACTAGAAGCCGACCCCAAAAAAACTTGGGAAAAGGCTAAGCAGATGATGATGAGTGCACTTTTACTTAGCCATTCCTTAAAGTATCACCTAGCGTTAGTGAAATCGGGAATTAACGCTGTATCCGTCGGGTATTCACATATCATCCTTCAGGTCTCACGGGAGCGAATCCATTAACATTATATAGGGTATTATTGGATTTACCTTTCTCTAACAGAATTTCTCAAATAAGAAAAGAAAATAGAGCAGAAAACGTTAATACTTAAATAGCAATGGTATCAATTACTTTTAATCATTTTTATTACTAACGGTCATTATTTATATAACGAATAGGCATAGTTTTTTTTCTGGACATGATTGGTTGATCTATAGTAAGTACACTACGAGTAGTGTTAGGAAGTTGTTTGTAGGGGGGTAATCTTCGGAACTTATAATCTAATTCTAAAAATTCTTTCATTGGCAGAAAGCTACAAATATAAGCCGACCCTTGCCCCACCAGACACGGGCGATGGGGCCATCGGGAATCACATTTTATTATAAATTAATATCAAGAAACTTTTCTAATTGACTAGGTATATACAAATCATAAAATTGGTCATTGGATCAGTTGACCAATTCAAAAATTCATTAGGTCGACTGATCCCGTGGGATCCACCTGTGTGGGATCAGTTTACTAAAGAGCCTATTATTCGTGGCATTATATTTAAATTATGAATATTAGCCGAACTATGACAATTTTTGCGGACAAAGTCGCGGGTGAAGTGTTAGTAGGGGCTCCGGCCCATCTCGTAACTTTCCCATTTCGACAACTAAACAAAACAAGTGACAAAGTATGCCAATTCGTAACTATTTTAATCATCATACATTTAATCCCATTTCGTCAACCATAAATTTCAACTGTTTTTTGTACTGTAAAGTCAGCTCCCAAAAATACAAGGAAACCATTTGTTGATGTTGCTATTTTATGTCTCTCTCTGGCACACTAAATTTTGTTACAAGAGTACTCAATTTTGAATTTGAACAGAAAGTACTAGGAGAAAAGAATCAAGAAGGAGATGTTGGTGCCGCTGAAATCGTCTTTTTAGTGAATACCCCACAATAAGTACTAGGAGAACAGAATCGTGAAGATGTTAGTCCCGCCGTTTACAATACTACCAGTCTACTACTACCGACTACCAGACTTACAAAAGGGGATCGGGATATCATGTTACCCAGTTACTGGATTATTGTGGAGATCAGATCAGCCAAATCACAAATCACACACATCACAAATCATTCCTCTTAATAATATTATAAGTGTAGATGTAGATAAGTTAGAAAGAAATAAATAATTTCGAACAGTGATTCCAGCCGTGTGGTATCCGGCAGAGTAGAATAGAACCAACCCACTACATTCACGGGTGTCGTATAAGGCGACTAATGTCTGAGGCAGAACACCTTGCGCCTCCGTAAACCAGAGAAAGGGCAGCAGCGTTTCTGTTAGTCGGGTGTGTAACGGTTGATATAATAACAAAAAATCTAACGTTCACTTGACCTAATTTCAGTTAATATACTTTTGTTTAATATAACGATCAGTTGAGATAATGAATTGTTGATATAATTTCATTTTATCAAATTTCTTATGATATAATAAACATTTCCTATAATGCACATTTGACATAATATTCATGTAGTATATTATTCATTTACTATAATATTCATAATCTCTAATAACTTTTAATATAATTTAGAAAATCTCACCCTCAACTATTGTAACCAGTAGAAATTGGATGCAATCTGGACTTTAGGGCACCCCGACTCGGACAGGTTAGGTTAGAAGGGGATGGCGGGGTCGTGTGAGTGAGCGAAGCGAGCGAATAGACCCCGCCATCCCCTTCGTGGTTATTTTTTTATAAACCATCCAGAAGTAGGAGCCCCGCGAAGCGGGGCTCCGTCGACCAAGCCCACCCTCAACCATGCATTGAATATTTTTAGATTTGGTTAGGTGCCATTTGAGTTAGGTTAGAACTGTGACCATTAAACATGAAAATTAGGTCAAAAGAACATTAGGTCAAATGAATGTTATATAAAAAGAATATTATACATATTGAAAATTATATAAAATTAACGTTATACTAAATGTTTTATATTAAATGAAAATTATATCATATGAAACATTAGGTCATATGAAATTAGGTTATATGATTTTATAGCATATGAAAATTATATTACATGAACGTTATTTCAAGTGAAATTAGAGCATTTGTTATTATATCATACATTACACACCCCTGTTAGTCTTTCATCACTGCGATCTCCAATCCGCCTGCCAAGCGTGGAGATTACGGCAAATTCCTCCCATCATGGGAGAGGCTTGTGTCCAGCAGTGGACGTTATGGGCTGTTGTTGTTGTTGAACAGTAATTGTGATTTTTCTTAGTAGTTCTCCTGATTGCTAACTGTACTTGCCGAACAAAAAGTTTACCAAATGGGATTCAATGTATGAAGATCAAAATAGTTACGAAATGGGATTCAATGTATGAAGATTAAAATAGTTACGAGTTGGCACACTTTGTCTTTTGTTTCGCACGTCTTTTGTTTAGTTGTCGAAATGGGAAAGTTACAAGATCGGCTGGAGCCTTAGTAGGTACCTACATAATTAATGCTGTTCCGTTTTTGCAGACAACTTTCGTATATTTCTACACCTTTATGATTTGCTTTCGGAAATTATCCCATGGGAATGAATTGGGATGAAAAACATCCTACGTGCTAAACCTGGTCATAGTCAGTCTTACTTTTGTTCCATAATTTTATTGAAATCTGTTCCGTCAAGCGTTCTTTACCTAATACTTTCGCATTTAATAATCTTATGATTATTTACAAGGCTATAGATGAGTTCAAGTCCGATACAATATATATTTTAACTTTTTCAGCACTGAACACAAAAATAAACGGACAAAGAATTTATCTGATGAAAACGTCAAATCATGCGGAAAAAATACTTAGCGCTTACATTATTTTCCGTGTTTGTTATTTGCACTGCTCAGTAAATTACACTTAGGTACTTTAAATTAAGTTCTAGAGCGTCAGTTTTCCTCAAATTATTGAAAATAATTATAGATATATATAAATAAATATACAGATATATACCTAATGATTTCAGTCCAAACACCCGTACAAATTTTCTTGAGAAAAGATTCCGCTTCGGCAATCATCGTCCATCTCCGGCAATACGAAAGCAGCGGTCAAAAAACATTAATGTGATAATGTGTCGCTCGTGTGAGCTACCCCAACGGTATTTTACTGTCCTTTTCATTTTGTTTACACATGCGACAATAAGAAAGATGTGAATATAGAATTGTGAAGCAAATTGAATTGTGAATTGTGATCCTTGAAGCGCGCGTGTTTACAAATTGATTTCATTTGAAACCAAACAATGCGCGGAATTAAAATAAATCATTTATTTTTCACACCACTGTAGGTATTTATTATCAGGATTCGGTCGTGGTCCACCTGCTTAGTTCACCTGGGTGGACCACGGGCACTTCAATTTGGTAGGGTTTGTTCAGAATACTGAATATTCGGACAAGCAACTGTCACGACTATGAGCGTCAACAATATAATAACAAATCGGTATGTCTAATGTCCTACGCTTGCCTGTCAGGTAGCAATCATGTGTCAAAAAAAAAATTTGTGAGAGATCAAAAATTTTGTAAGAAAATACTCCCAATGTCTATAATAGTGTATAAATCTTTTAAATCTCTATGTGTTTGACCTCTCTGACAACACAATGATTGCTGTCGTGGAAACTCCAGATACGGGACGTGTGAACTTACTCTGACAAATATGGATATTTTTTACTTGACTTCAAGTATCTTAAGGGCAAATCTAAGGATGTAAAGCCTTAATATTTTTTCTTTGATTTCCATGCAGTAAAGTTCCATGCACTTACTGGCAAATTTGTTGTAGTAACTTTTGAGCCATTAAGTTTTGCATCCTAACGTCAGATCTTTGGTTTTTTATTTCCGTAGCGAAGTAAAAAATGTAATATCCACCATTCCTCTCTGTAATGTTCAAAGGCTGCTATTATGAGATATTATGAAATTTACAGCAGTCATAAAATACACCGAGTTTTCATTCAGTAGGTAATTTCAATTATTAAATTCATAGCTCGTAAACTTAATACAAAAAGGTCATAAGGTTTGATTGGCTTCATGGCTTTAAACTACGGAAAGCGTGAAAATTAATTTGTGGAGCAATAATTTTAAATATTTTTGTGTGCGTGTATATATTGACTCCAAGCCCCAAGGTGTGTGTACGGAGAAAAATTAAATGCTACACTTAAAGGTCGGGTCGGGTCGGGTTAGGTAGTAAAGTCTTTAAGTGTAGTGAAAAACCGCGAAAGTCTAAAACAGTGCAAATGAAGTTCTGCTGAAATCAAATATTTCTTTACTTGCGAAACGTGTTACAAATATTACAATGGAGATTAGGTTGCAAGCGCGTCTATATCTTATGGTGGTTAAGGGCGAACTGGTGTCACCAAGCGCTGAACGTACGACGAATACAAAATGATGTGTCAGCGCTCCTACAATATAGTTCAGTAATAATGTAACCATTAATCTCCGACGGTTTACCGTACCGCGGAACGAAAAACATAAGTAATTTCTGCCTTAATTATTCTGTGAAGGCGGGAAAAGATACAACTAAAAAATCTCCCCCATCTCCCTCGGCGACGCCCATGCTGGTCACCATTCTTCCTTAGTTGATGACAATCTTGTATTTCCAGCAATTCTATGCCCACCTATATCCACTCACCCATCTTCATATAAAGGGTGTAAAAAACCTCTTTAACGAAGCCGAAAGGCACTTGTTCTCCCCGTCATTGCGATATTTTTTTTGTTCTACACTATACCTGGGAAACTTCTAGATAGGGAGATATTGGGGTCACAGTTTCGACAAGTATTTTTTTTTTGTTAATACAAGGTTTGAATGTTAGATTTTTACTTTAAACACCTCCACGACCTCCGTACTATTCAATCCATCCACCAGAACAATGTTTTGCGTGCATTACGTTGATTTCTACCACAAAACACGATTTTTCACCCCAAAAAAAAAATCGTTTCCCAGCAATAATTTTTGCGTAAAGTTACTTACCTTGATGTACAGAATGCTTGGTTGACGGCTTCTTGATGAGGTTGTTTACACCCTGTATGTACTAGCAGTACGGTCCAAATACCTACGTGTGTCCTCGTGTATCTAACATGACATGATTTCTAACGATACGTACAAGTCAATCCCCTCTTGTGCCCACGAGATTGTTGACCCAAAAACCCCAATGTAAACATCTTTACCAAGATTAACGTATCTCATGTTAATTATAACTTGCCTTTCAAGATATGTTGGTATTTAACGAGGTTTACCAACATTCTGAGCTTTGCAAACAGATGATTTCGTGATTACAGGAATATTGTTATTAATGGAAACAAAGATGTAAATCCTTAGATTCAGCCCGACAGAATACGAAGTAAAGCAGACACCGTCGTTAAAACGGTTACCACGTACTCAGTAAGTACATCATTCAGAACCCTCCCCACATTAAAATTTTACATCGATAATTGAAAAAAAAAAACAACCGGGCACAACAGACCCCTCCGCCCCATCATCATCAGCCTATTAATGTTCCCACTGCTGGGACACAGGCCTCCTCTCTATGAGAGGGAATAAATAGACTATCATCCACCACGCGGACCCAGTGCGGATTGGTAAATATCACATGTCTTCGAATTTTTTGGTTCTAAGACATGCCGGTTTCCTCACGATGTTTTCCTTCACCATTTTGATAGCAGTGGTGATGAAATAAATTACACAAATTAATACGCCTGTCTAGTTTCGAACCCACGACTTACTGTTCGTAAGTCGGAGCCGCCACCAATATTGGCCACCACCGCTCTTCGTCTCGCGGCTCCCGCCTATTGTAAATGAAATCTATTTAATCTATCGTATCTGAATGCTGAAAATTAAATATCGAAATAAAATAAGACATCTATACTAAGTCAAAATAGGTCCGAAAATCAAAATACCGATTTGGATCAAAATGTCTGCAATCGTTATATACGAAGCTATATATTATGTATAAATCCACGATTAAAAATTTCTATAGGTTCATGTTAGAGTTTAACGCGCGAATGATTAAAAATGCCTAAACTTGTTACAAAAGTTACATACGACGGGTTCACGTCAAACAAAGTTTTAATCTGATTAAAATCCAATCATTCAAGAGATTTAAATATGTGGAACTATGAACTGTCAAGTCAATATCCACCAAACTTGTTTATACTTTATCTATGAGTAGCCTCTCCCGCGGCTTCGTCCAAGTTGACAACATATCCAATGGCATTCAGTGATAGTGCAGCCTTTTAACATATGCTCTGTAACTAGCGAAATGGGTGTACCTACCCACTACCTATCATAGGAATATTTTTAAACTATCAATAATACCCTTTTTTTTTCGTATGGGAAATCATCAAATGGCTCCTCCCGCTCTGGGCGGAGCAGGAGGGAGTGTCAAACTTTTACTGACTAAAACCCATCCATGTTCCTTCATCGCCCTTTGTGTTCCGGGGCCACGGTATCTCTTTCGAACAGTCCCGCAACCCCGGATCAAAATGATATCCTAACATCGAAATTTAAAAAAAGAATAGCAGTTTCATTTACTGTCGTATTGTCGGTGCCACCCTGTATAAATGACAAGTGGTAGCTGAGAGTGGTAGTGACCGATACTGCAAAAATAAAGTCAGCTGTCATACGTTTTTTCGATGGGGCTGAACACAATTGCAGTAAACATTTTCGCGATTTGAGAGTTAGTATCACAGTACAAGTTGTTCGTAATGATGAGTACAATCACGTGTTAAAGTATCGATTACTAAAACAGTTACACTATGGTTTAATCGCACGGGTAACTTTGATATCACGATGTAGGATACAATATTATTGCATGGCCACGAGCTACGAGATCAAACGACACGTGTGTCACAACAAATTGCTTAGAACATGCCATAACACACCGCGACGCGACTTGCAAATGGAACAAGTGATGCATACGCGTGTCGATTAACGCAAATTACATCTCAAAAACTGCGTCAGAGTTCGTATGTGGTGTTCGTATATTTGCGTCATAGGAAAACGTAGGTGTAGGTAATGAATACGTGTACCTATGTAAAGTCTGTTTCCAGTAGTATCAGACTCAGCTAGTTTGAAATAACGGGTTATTCACCAACTGGCGCTCTATTGCCTGTAATGGCTGTCTGAAACATGCACGTGTAATAAACTTTAGTGTAACTTTAGCCAACTGCGCACAAGTTCACGGATTAAGTTGTTTGCTGAAAATTCACAGATGCCAACCTAACGGCTCAAGTTTTGGTACTTAAGTGCATTCAAATAAATCGGTGCAGGAAAATGTTACCTGCGTTAAGTTTTGCTTTAGGCACCCGTCTCACTTCCGACGACTTAGCAATTAGCGAGTGCAGCTATCAACTAAAAAACATTCAGAGCATACAGGCATGATGTTGTAATAGATAATTAATTAAATTAATGTATTTATGTAAGTATATAATAGTTATAGATAGTTAATTCACGCTCATAAATTGCTCATCCACTATTTATGCGAAGACACTGTCTCCCAAGATAGAGGATCTTCCTAGTTTAGGAGTCAGGGCTCAAATTTTGTATTGACTGTACTGTACTCATCTCTCGCAAACTACCTCTGTTTGCTAATTTTTCTGTACCATAGTGACTGTTGTGTACCTACTTTAATATGTGTCAAACTTGTATTTTCTTAGAAATAAAAAAAAAAAAAAAAAAAAAATCTTTTTATTTCAGACATTAGTCCATACCTTTTAACAATATTACATTAAAAATTAATTACATTAGAAATTATTAGAAATACATTTAAATTTAAATTTACATTTAAAATTAAAAAGATTACCTACATTTATAAGTTAAAATGTTAAAAATTACATAAAAAATCACAAATTACATTAAAAATTAGAAATTAAATTAGAACTTATATAAAAATTACATTAAAAATTACTTAATTTAAGTATTTGCCACCCTCTGGGGCACCGGGCACACGCACTTGTGCTTGAACCCAGTGCCCCAGAAGGGGGCTGTCCAGCTTGTGGCTGAGCACATTCAGATGGTGTTGGCTGTTGGCGCTCGCGAAAGCCATCTGTGTGCGCGTGCGCAAACATCGCCGTCGCACTACACCAGCGGGGGGGAGCCCCACCAGCACCCTGAACGCGTTATTATATTGTATTCGGAGAAATGATGGCGTTGATGGCCCGCTGCGTGTAGTTGACCCTAATAAAGTCTAATTCTGTAAACAATTCATTCAAATCGATGATGTAATCACGACAGATTTGCTGTCTATAATCAATGTTTCGAAAGATCATCATGTCCATGATGATCTTTCTAAATATCAAATCATGATGGCCAATACCAGATCTTCACCAAATTTTATAACGATCCATTGCGGACGAACACTCTTCAAAAAAACGACGCGTCGAAATTAGTCCACAAAAAACATATCACACTAATATACATACAAAAGAAGCAGACAAATTGATAACCTAGCGATAAAAGATTCTCTAAACATTCGGTCTGTTTAATAAAGTAGTTTACTTAAACTTAATTTCTATACTTTTCTGCGTCTCTGGTTGATGATGAGGTGTTGGGTTCGATTCACTATAGTTGGTGCCAGTTAAGATGAGAATAGCGGTCATTGACCCACCTACATTTATTAAACTTCTTAACTTTGAAAACCAAAAATAAAGCCTGTTCAAGTTTGGAATCGTCATCTATCGTGATCTTCAACATTTTTTGTAATGAAAAACGATACATGGTTTATTTGTTTTGGTTCGTACGAAGAGATATTAGGGAAAGGGCAATGACCGCTATTCTCATCTTAACTGGCACCAACTATAGTTGGGCAGTGTTATTGAGACTTGTCAGAAATTTGTCAGTAGCACGGGTTCGTTCCTAGCTGTTGGCAATAAGTTCGTCCCATAATCCCTATCACATTGAACATAAACAGAACTAGCTAAATATGGTTCTTTGTTGTAGATACATTTCTGCAAAACCCTTCGAATATTACAGGCGTTATGGTGTGTTAGAATTACTAGCGTAACTTCTACTTAGTTATCGCATACTTAAAATAGAGACCAGTTACGCCATCTATCATCGTGAACATGAACTACTAAGCCGAGAGCTTTCCCAAACCGTTAGCCGCGTTAGTTGTTGAAACAATGTCCTCATGAAGGAATTGATAGATACCGCTATTCTCCCTTTATGTAATTTATTGCTTGTTATCACAAAGAGTGTTAATATGGTGTATGATCTGGTATGACCTAAAACACCCGTATATAGTCAAGTTAAGTGATTACCTACTTGAGTTTAAGTTATTATTTAATGCAAACATTTAGAATTTAAGCGAAGTAAGAACCGTCAAAGAAAGCAAAGTTATAATAATTACTTTAACTCAAGTCCTAATCACTTTGACTTAATTATAGATACGGGTGTAAGTGTGTTACCCAATGAAGTGAACGCTAATAGAGAAGTATGGAAGATTAAGACTTCCTGCACTGACCGCAAAAGTAAAAAAAATTAAGTAAGAGACAGGAAGATGATGATGAGTCTGACTTTAATGAAATAGATACTATTCAGTGTTTCCATGATAAACAACACACGGCTAATGTCATTAAAACTGGAAAAATACCTAACATGAAACATGTCAATGTGGTGAGCTTAATAATAGCTTAGCACGAAAAAGCAGAGCTTTGTGAGAATTAAAATACTCAAAGTCAAAGATTTATTTGCGGATAAATATGGTTACAGAAGTTCTTACAATATTGTTGTTGTTGTTGTTGTTGTATTTATGTTGTAGCTTAACATATTCAATCATAAAATAATGACATGCAAATTTTTGTTACAATTAGATAATTTAAACTGAAGGAATTCTTTTATGGAAGAGATTCTCAATTAACCATCTGTGTACTCATTTCTCACTTAACGATAAATTTGTTTCAAGACTTGATTCTTATTATCTATGGGTATTGTAGTATCCAATGAGAGGTTTTCTTTTTGAGGTATTAAAAAAAACTTAGTTTCCAAGAACTCTACAGATGGCGTTGAACATACTATGATAGTTGGTGCCAAAGCCAAAACGCTTGGAAAAAAAAACATTGTGTCACGTCACATACTCTCGTTGACTGACTCTTTCATTTGCTTAACCTTCCGAATATAACCTAGTTTTCTCGCGCTTTGTTAAAATCAGTTTTTTAGGTTCCGTTTCTTGCATTATCATACTAACTCCTAGCGCCATCTATCCAGCGACTAGGGAAGAGCTAAAAAGAAAATCCCTCATTGTAGTACACCTAATAGGTTGATAACACAATTTAATAACTATATCACAGGTTCACCAACACCACCAAGTCGAGGGTCCTCTTCACCTTCCAACTTCCCGCCATTCGTGGTGACTGACAGTTGTCATTAGTGACAGCTACCTGACTACTTGTGGCTGTGAGATAGTGTTACCATTATAATAGATACGCTACAGGTGTATTTCATAAAGTATTTGTCATAAAAATGTAAACATTCAAAATTTAAATTTCGAATTCGTGCTATGAACTTGGATCAAACCACGGTCAAACGGAGGGTTTCAGTTTTGTATGCGAGCTAGTTTCAAGCGGGCAGCGTAATTAATAAAGGTTAGCTACGTGCAATAAAAAGAAAACTTTAGAATCTCCGCAGGACGCTTCTATACCCATCTGTACATTTAAACATTTTAAAGTCATAATATATGTTTTCACAAAGTTCTTTTTACATTGATAGAAACTAAGATTGATTACAATATTATTATGTATATCGGTGATAAATGTAAATTATACATACAAGCCAATCATGTGTCATGTTGATGGATAAATTATATTTTTCGCTGCACTTGTGATGGAAATGAATCTGTCAGAAATTTGAAAAAGATATAAAGACTTATGCAATAAATTGAATTGAATATTTTATTGTACGACTACAATTTATGTAGTCTGTTGTTCGATCCTGAATTGAAAATGTAATCACAAACATGAATTTCGTGAATATGATATTGCCATGTAAAAGTTCAGGCTTATAATATGATAGTACATTTCGACGCAAGTGGGCGAGCTAGAAGTGAGGGGCAAATATAAACGACAAAAGCTCAAGCATGTCAAACAATATTTTTTTCAATACACTTCCTCGAAAACTGGTCCATAACGCACTACGAGTAGGTACAACATGGAATGTATTTCACACGCGTGCATTTTTTTCCATTTTCATGCACGTGTGCGGGAATGAAAATTGCCACAGATAACTATAATAATAATAAATCGTAAATAATATCGTTAGGAGGTTCCTCTCTCAAGAGCCCTGACCACCGGCAGCTCGGACCCTGTTCCCAGCGCTGGTGGGCTACTGTTTTTTATATTTTTAAATTATTTTTTATGTAGTTTTAATAAGAAATTATTAAAAAATGTCAAAAATATGTATTTAAATGAATAAATGAATAATAATAATAATAAAAATCTTTTTTCATCTCCACAAGTTACATATTAACATGAGTATAAATTACAGTCAGACACAGAAATTTTGGCAAAGTGTGTAATTTGTGGGAGATCTGGAGTCTAAACTAAGCCTAGGCCTGTATTTTAGAACTCCAGGACCCCCAATTAAATTATGTTGTTCAGACTGTCGACGTTGTGAGTAAGCAGATATTTAAGTGGATGAATGAGCTGCGTGTGTGCGCGCATGTGTGTTTGTGTATGTGTACATGTGAGTGTGTGTGTGTATGTTTGTGTGTGGATATGTGTGTGTGTATATGTGTGTGTGTACATGCGTGTGTCAGTTTGAAGTACAATACTACATTTAACTTGTATATACATATATAAATTTATGCTTGTATGTATGCAAAAAATAATATTACTTATATGCAAAAATCAGGAAATCACCTCAAACAATTTTTCAGTGTCGGTGTAGCTTAATTCAAGTAACCTTTTTCTAAGTTTGTTCTTGCATTCAGTTTTGCGACAGTCAGATATATTAATTTCTTTATTAACAATACTCCTCCACGGAATGAGAAGAATCTTTGAGCAAAAGTGGTGCGAACAGCAGTTGATTCACAAAGTGCATAACGTCTTCTAGTGAGGGCTTTGCGTGTTTTTAGTTCTTCGGTTAGATAGGAGCATTGACGAAGTACAGTTAACATTATGTACAGCTGACGGACAGTCAAAACTTGAGTTTCCTCATAAAGTTTGGAGGTAGGGAAACGTCGCGGCTTTGATAAACACACTTTTAGGATCATCCTCTGGGCTCTCTCAAGCATTATCATTTTTGTTTTGCATGCTCCTCCCCAAGTGGTTATGCAGTAACTAAGGATGGACTGGACCAAGGCCTCGTACACCCTCCTCATGGTCTGTTTATCTGCAACATCCCGGAGATCCTTAAAAATGTAAGTGAGTTTACGGATTCTTTTGGATACGGATAGCAAGTGATTTCCAAAAGATAAGTTAGCGTCAAGTTCAATTCCGAGATATTTAATACATGTAGTTGAATTTATGTTGGGACAAGTGCAGTTTGGAATAGGAGGATAGTTGCACTTATGTGCATAAATCTTGTCTATATGGTTAGGAGGTTTATTTCGATTTGTCATTGAGAAGACAATGTATTTAGTTTTATCCTCATTCAAGGAGAGAGAGTTTGACAGTAACCAGTGACATATTGTATTAAACCCGTTTTGGGCAAAGTATACGCAAATATACGCAACGCTAAACGCCACCATATTCTTAATAACATCACTTCTGCTTCTCCTGCTGATATCTGGAAATTCCTTGGAACTCTAGGTATCGGTAAATCACGTCATTCTGACCTTCCTAACACATTTGGCTTGGACGATCTGAATCGTCATTTCTCCACTGTTACCACCCTTGATAGCCCAACCAAATGTCAAACCCTTGACTACCTTGCCGGTCTGACGCGACCCAATATTAATCCCTTTGCCTTCACCCCAGTGGACCCGGGAGAGATCAAAAAAATTATCCTATCCAATAAATCCAAAGCCGTGGGCTGTGATAACATCAGTCGACACATGATCGTGACAGTTGTTGATCAGCTCCTTCCTGCAATTTCCCATATAGTTAACTTCTCCGTTTACTCCGGTGTTTTCCCAGCCCTGTGGCGGAAAGCCCATGTTCGACCACTTCCTAAAGTCCCTAATCCCACTCTTCTCAGTCACTTTCGTCCAATTTCCATCCTTCCCTTTTTATCCAAAGTACTCGAGGCCTGTGTACATAAACAATTTTCCAACTTTATTCACAAAAACTCCCTCATCAGTCCATTCCAATCCGGGTTCAGGCCCGGGCACAGTACCGTTTCTGCTCTCCTTAAAGTGACTGATGATATAAGGCGAGGAATGGAAGACACCAAAGTTACGGTCTTAGTGTTGATCGACTTCTCAAATGCTTTCAATACCGTCAGTCACGAAGTCCTTTTATCCATCCTCTCCTATCTCATGGTCTCTCCCGAGGTTCTGGAATGGTTTTCTTCCTATCTTCGGGGGCGTCAGCAATCAGTTCATGCTGGTGACTCTAAGTCTAGCTGGTGTGATCTTGAAACTGGCGTCCCTCAAGGCGGCATTTTATCTCCACTTTTGTTCTCTATCTTTATAGATCTCATAACTACCGAACTTCAGTGTGCGTATCATCTTTACGCTGACGACTTACAGCTTTACTGTCAGGCGGGTGTTGACAGCTTATCCGGTGCGGTCGAGGCGCTAAATCGAGAGTTACGAGTCGTCAAAAATTGGTCTGACCGTTTCGGGGTGGCCGTTAACCCAGCCAAGTGTCAGGCTATCATTATAGGGAGCCCCCATAGCTTGAGGAGGCTGAACGGTTTAACGGTGCCACCGGTTACCTTTGATGGCACAGTGATTCCGTTTAGCTCTGACGTCAAGGATCTGGGTTTGCATGTTGACACTTGCCTTGACTGGCGTAAGCAGGTCGCGATTGTGAGCAGGAAAGTCACTGGGACGTTTCGGTCGCTCTATCGGTTGAAAAATATTCTCCCATCACACATTAAGGCGAGGCATCGTTCTAAAACCGGGCACGCGCGCATCGGGACTGAGCGGGGGACTGGGCGTCTGAGCGGGGCGAGGATTGCTAGCTTATAACTTAAAGGACGTAAACGACAAAATGGTTTTTGTTATTTAATTCAGTTGGGAACGATAATTTCAGAAATTCCTTCTATAATTTTAAAGAGTATGTATAGGCTCATCTACGGAGAAAGTTAAGAGGCTTAAATTGGTCCCGTTTGCCCATTAAACGTGAATCTCTTTTTAAAAAGAGGTATGTTTGATATTTTTTTCTCTGTTACAAAAGTTACTTAATCATGTATTGAAAACTAACAAAATAAGGGTTTTATCATGAATTATCAGGTCACCAACTTATATTTTCATTTGTTTTGTAATTACTGACAAAAATTGAGATCATTGACTACATGATTTCCAATGCGTCCTCTTAAGGCAATGCTTGTACAGTCCCTAATCTTCCCCATAATTGACTATGGTGATATGTGCTACTATGACCTGAATGCAGATCTCCTCAACAAACTTGACCGACTTCTTAATAGCTGCATTCGATTCGTTTTCAATCTCCGAAAGTATGATCATGTATCTGCACATCGATCGCTTTTAAAGTGGTTACCAATCCGGCAGCGCAGAGTGTTGAGGGCGTTGACAACCCTGTTTTCTCTTCTTCACAAACCTACTTCTCCTTCTTATCTAACTTCTCTTTGTCAATATTTATGCTCTGCTCACAGCAAGAATCTTCGGTCTGAGAATAATCGTCTACTTCGTTGTCCTTCTCATCGCTCTGGTTTTATAAAATCATCTTTCTTTGTCCAGGCGGTCTTCCTTTGGAATGTGGTCTCCCTCAGAATATCAGAACGGTAACCAATCGGTTCACATTTAAAGTGAAAGCTCGAGAACACATACACAAGAAGTTGGCAGATTCGTCTCACAACTAAGTTGTTGTAGTTTGTTTTTTGATTATCTTTCATTACTTACTTTATTTTGTATATATATATTTTGTTTTATGTATGTATATAAGTATTTATTCTTGTATTTTAGTTATAAATATTTTCATAAAGTTATTTTCTGTTATTGCACCTACTGTGTATTGTCTCTGCATCACCCTAAGGTAGACTGGTAGAAAATGCCTAAGTCATTAAGTCCGCCTTTGTACAGTTTTTACTTGTGCATAAAGTTTTAATAAAATAAAATAAAATAAATATGCAGATATGCGGCAGTTTTGAATTTTAAGAGAGCAAAGTTCATTTATGTAGCAAAGAAAAAGGGTAGGACCCAGTATGCTACCTTGCGGCACGCCAAAGTCGACTGGTAGTTCATTGCTGATTGCGGCAAACCTGATTGCCTCGTACGAGTATATTGCCAACAGCTCTCGATCATACGGGCTGTATTTCCTCTGCGAAGGGCTGAGGTTCCTCGAAAAGAATGGCAGTGGCTGCCTTTCCGCCTTACTCCGCTGCTGCAGTGGCTAGAAAAAGATAGATACAGCGAGCGAGCGAGCATGTAGATAATAATAATAATAATAATAATAATAAATTTATTCAAAAATGTGTAAGGTAAAGGTTTACAATTTTTCTTAAATCTATGTCAAGTTCACGTAAGCTGTGAGCCTGAACTAGGTAATCCTGTGTTTCAGGCGATTTGAGGTAACATTAATAAATTGATTAAATAATCACAGACATGTTAATATTATTGGTACAATGTAAAAAGGTATAAAAATTATACTATCTTAACTTAGCTAACTAATTTAAAAAATAACAATTAATAATAGTATGAACAATTCATATTTACTTTAGTACAAGTAATAACTTCTCTGTATCTTCATAGGACATAGTTTGAAGAGCTTCCTTAAGGATTTTCTTGCAGTTATTGTGATTTAGGGAGTAGATGTTTCCTTTTTCATTAAGCCTGTTATATAGTAGCGGTCCGAGGTACATATAAAACTTGGATGTGAAAGCATGTTTTGTACTTTTTTGAGGGAAAACTATATCTTTCCGTCTTTTTTTAGTAAATTCAGTGCTGTATGGAAGTGCTGCGTGTTGTTTTAGTACAGTGCTCATAATAAATAACTGTCGAACTGTTAGTACTTTATTTATATAGGAGGTTAGTGGGGAAAAGGAAAGGGCGGCAAGTAGCCACCTTGAGAATAGCTCTTTGAGCTCTTTCAATGGGTAATAACAGAGTTTTACTCGTCCCACCCCATGAAGTAATGCAGTAAGTCAGAATTGACTGACAAAGAGCAAAATATACTTGCCTGAGTATTTTTGGATCTGTAATAGAACGTAGCTTTTTGAATACGAATATCAGCTTACGAATTCTATTATTTAGAGCTTCCATATGTTGTTTGAAGGAAAGGGTTTCATCTATTATAACACCCAGGTATTTTATTTTATCAGTCTTCCTAATATTGGGACATTTACACTGGCTATCTGCAGGGACTGGGCAACAGTGAGCATGCAACGCTGAGGGGATATTGGATATATGCTTACGCATCGAAAACTTAATAAAATTTGTCTTCACTGCATTTAGAGTTAGTGAGTTATTTTGTAGCCATTTATTTACAATATTAAATCCGCGTTGCGCAAGCTTGTAGACTTCATTTTCTGAGTCAGCCGAAAAAAGTAAAGCAGTGTCATCAGCGTAAGTTATGACAGTACCATGCTCTAGCTTTAGATTGCAAAGGTCATTTATGTAGATCAAAAATAGGGTGGGCCCTAGGATACTTCCTTGGGGAACACCAAAAAATGTGTTTTTTTGAACATCGCTGAGAACATCGCCAATCTTTACGCACTGAGAACGATCTTCTAAATAACTTTTGAATATTTTCAGTTGGGTGCCTCTTACACCCATGATCTCAAGCTTGCGCAATAGGATTGGAATGGAGACAGTGTCAAAAGCTTTGGCGAGGTCCAGGAAAATTCCTACTGTGTGTTTACCCTTGTCAAGTTCTTGTGCTAGATAGTCAGTCAGATGATGTACCGCATCGGCAGTTGAAACTTTAGGTCTAAATCCAAACTGCCTTTCAGACAGAATAGATTTGTCTTCCAAATATTTCAACAACCTTTTGTTTATTATTTTCTCCAATATTTTTGACATAGAAGGTAGTAAAGAAATAGGTCTATAATTAGTCACTTGCTCTTTGCTGCCTGATTTATAGACAGGGATAATTACAGCTTTTTTGAGACACTCTGGGAAATGACCTGAAGATAAACAAATGCGGAAAATATAAGTCAGTGGTGGTACCAAAATGTCCTTGAATCTTTTAATAATTTTATTCGAAATGTTGTCCCAGCCAACTGCGCAGTCTTCTTTCAAGGTCATGATTATACTTTCTACTTCAGTCTCGTCAGTATCTAGCAGCGCGAAAGAAGTTAAAGCAGTGTTAGAAGTTAAATGAATGCTCGTGAGGTTTTGGGATTGACTCAGATTTTTTTCTGCCAGACACTTTCCCACATTAACAAAGAAATTATTTGCTATGTTAGCGGATTCCACTGGTGACGAGTGTGCTTGTAATAAACTTGAAGATGACTCATTTTGTTTTGTGGTATACGTTACGTCTTTAATATATTTCCAGATCTTTTTACTATTTGTTCCAGCCTTTTCCAATGCCACTTTGTCGTAGTTGCTTTTAATTTTTCTAAGAAGATCATTACAGAAATTTCGATACCTTCTGTACGAAAGTTGCAATACACCATTTTCCGGATTAGATTTAGCTTTCCTATGCAGTTTATCCCTATGTTTCATACAGCGAATAAGACCTGGGGTAATCCATGGTTTTATATTGTGGTTTTTGTTGCTTAACTGCGATATGACCGTGTTTTTCTGAATTGCATTTCGTAAGTTTTCAATAACAAACAACATGCAAAACTGCGGGTCAGCGGAATTAAAGACTGGATCAAAATTGATGACGCGTAAATCTTCTTCAAGTCTATTTATATTAAGTTTAGAAATTTTGCGAGTGCCTTGTTTAGGTAATTTGCAATTTAGGGTTAGTAGGGCAGCGTTGTGATCGGTTATTGTTGAGGTAACAACAAGTGCAAGTGAGGGGAAATTCGATTTAAGCATAATGTGATCCAAACAGGAACCACTGTGATGTGTAGGAAAGCTGTGTGCTGGGAGCAGGCCATGAAAGGCGCATAGGTTGAGGTAGTCCTGAGCAGAAGCATCAGCACTTCCTGGAAGAATATTTATATTAATATCTCCAATTACAATCGTGTTTTTGTTGGATGACAGGTTCTGCAAGGTCTCATTCAGAGAGTCACTAAAATTGCTAGTATTTTTAAAAGACGGAGGTCGATATAATGCTAATATCGCAAAATCTGATCCAATTTTAACTAACAATCTGTTACAGTCGTTCATATCAGGTTCCTCAACAGAGACGTTCAGATGATTTCTTGCATAAACTATCACACCATCATTTTGGTTGTAATTTACGGTACTTCTATACATATTATATCCCGGGATTAGTGGTATGTTATATTGTTTGGCAAGCCAGCATTCGGTTAAAACAATAACGTCACAATTTATGTTTAGCCGTTGCTGAAATGTATTAAAGCTATCAAAATTCTTAAAAACACTGCGAATATTTTGTGTTAATATGGTTAGTGGAGATTTGTAGCCGGATAGATATTGTTTGCAGTTTTCAGCTTCACAAACTTTGGCCTCAGATACAGAGAAATTATCTAAATCATTAATTAAACTATTTATCATAATGGTAGTTTAAATAAAAATATAAAATAAAAAGGACAAAAAAAACGAATTAACGGCGCTCTTAGGCGCCTCCATAATCTACAGAATTGATGTACCTTTTTTCAGCCATTATTTTCGCTGGGCAGTCAGCAGCACCTGTGTTATGCTTGTCTGGCTTTTTGAAATGCAAACAAGTAGCGCATTTTGGTTGGTCAGCCTTTTTTAGACATTCTTTTATTGAGTGACCTTGATCACCACAGTGACCGCAGGTATACGATGTCTGTCGACATGACTTGGCCGCATGTCCATACTGCTGACACTTATAACATCGTGTGACCAAAGTGAAGTCTCTCACAGGGCATGATGACCAATTTACAAAAACTCGGTCTTGTGATATTAGGGCTTTGCGTATTACTGCAGATACCTCAACAATGTAATTACATGTCTCAGAGTCTTTCTTACCTGACTTATGACTTAATTTAATTAGGCTTAAAAACGTCTCAAGGCTGCAATCCTGAAGTTTTTCGGCTAGGTTCTGGTTGTAGACACAAGTAAAAACCTCATTTTCCTGCATGGATGTCGGCACTCCTATAATTACAACCCTAGGCTTTCTTTTGTGGGGCTCGTCGACTGTTAGGCCTGATTTGGTAAGCTGCACCGATTGTCTCAGCTTCTCAATGTCGTCCTTCGTCTCGGTGCTGATGATCACACCGCCGTTCTTCGTCTTGCGCAGGCCTCTCACGTGTAGCTTCATTTGTTCGGGGCTGATAATTTTCTGGACAAGGGTTTTTGTCTCATCGCTGGTCTTCAATTTGTCACTGGGATAGATGGCCACAGAACTTACGTGACTTGGCTGGATAAAATTGTTGGCACCTTTCTTTACCATGTCAGCAAAGGAAGATACCTGGGCAGGTTTCGTCGAATCATCTATACTCAGCTTAAGGTTCTGTAGCTGCTGCGACAGATCGAGTTGGTTTTCTAGGGTTCTGACGGCGTAGTGCGATTGAATGGCTTTCGCTTTGACGGACTGGTACTGGACGGCCATCTGCGAGGTCCCGTAGCTAATCTTCCTGGTTAGGTTTATGATGCGCGTTTTCTGATCTACATTCAGCTTTCCCTCATTTGCAATAGCGCACACCTCCTTCAGATTCTGTTCGATAGACGCCATCCAGGTCTGAATTTCTGCCGTCGAGACAACTTCAGGGGCATCGTTCCTTTGGATAGTTGCTTGAGGGGTAGAGGCGGGTACGGCAACGGGCACAGGGGTAGAGGTGGCTACGGCAACGGGCACAGGTGTAGACGTGGCTACGGCAACAGGCACAGGTGTAGAGGTAGGTACGGCAACGGGCACAGGTGTAGAGGTGGGTACGTCCCCGGGCAGTGGTGCACTGGTGATGGGCACAGGTGTAGAAGGCGGGGAGCGAACACATTTACTACTCCGGTTGAATGGACTGTCCTCCATTTTGAATCAGGATAATATTGCTCCTGTTAAACCCCGGTCATTTCTACTAGTAATACACCTTAAACAAATGTACTGTACAAGTATGCGTTACTACTGGCTATTTGTAACTAGGTCACAATTTCGCAAGTGATTATTTGTTTATTGCAATAATTGTTCGATACGTCTGTTCACTACGACCGGCAATTATGCAATCAAATATGTATAAATCAAATAGATAGCATGTGCATGAGCATGAGCGCAGGAAAATAGAAAGATTTTACAAATCATTTTGATTACGAACGCTAAAAACCAATAACTTTGTTTGCTACCGGTAAATTACGTACCTATGAAGACTTGTGACGAATTTACCCATAGTTTTTATGCATGTGACGAATATACTTTCAATGTATGGAGTTTACAAAAATGTGACGAATTAACTTTGTGACGAATGTACAATCGTAGCAAACCGACTGATATCCAGGGTTTAATTATTAATTTATTTCTTGGTGTTATTCTTATTGTTGTGCTGTTAATAATTAATTGTTTTATTATGTTAATGAAATTATTCATAGCGGTATTTAAATTAGTTTCTTGATATGCAGTGTCGAAAGTGCCATTCTGACAGTCTAATTTTAGTTTTTCATTGTTAATTTTATAGTTTAATTTTAATTTTATTGTTTTATCCTTAGTAGTGTCGTTTTTCATACAAAATAACAAGGCTTCATGGTCGGTAATACTAGTGCCCAGAAAAAAAGTGAATGCTTTTAGTTTCGTTTTTAATATAACATGGTCCAGGCACGCTTTACCTCTAGTCGCAACATTAATGGCAGGTAGTAATCCATGGAAGTTAATGGTATCTAGGAACGCGGTGGTAACATGACTGGCACTTAAGAGGTCAATGTTTATATCGCCAACAATAATAATATTCTTAAATGATGAAAAATTCTCTAATAATGTGTGCAGTGAATCTAATAAAACATCGGGAGATTTAAAACTAGGAGGTCTGTAAATTGCAATTACCACAGTACGTTCTTTAATTTTGATCGTTAAGCAGTTTGCTTCCAGCAAAATAGGTTCCTCCACAGCACATTCTAGGTTATTGTTTGTATAGACAACTACACCATCATTCTGATTGTAGTTGTCATTAGTTTTGTATGCGCTGTAGCCTTGTAGTAACGGTAATGTAGTAACTTGTGATAGCCAGCATTGAGAAAGCACCAAGATGTCAGACGCTAGTTTTAGTCTTTTAAGCAGTACATGTAACTCTTCATAATTGCAGTTCAGACTGCGAATATTTTGTTGTAACACTTTTATATATTGTCTTGGATACTGTAAATATGAAATGCATTCCTCGGGCTCGCATGTAACTGGCACGGATACCTCAAATTGTTCAATATCTCCTATAATATCATTAGTGATATCGAATGTTACGCGTATTAGGATGTAGTGAAGAAAACATGGGTGCTAATTTAGCATTTTGGATATATTTAGGATAATTAATATACGATACTTGTGTTCTAGATGAGGTGGGGCAGCTAGTGGCGCATTGGATCATTAAAGGGCGGCGGCAGAAATATTGTATTTTCCGTGACAAGATGAAAAATACGGTGTACATACGATTGAGAGTATTCATTTGACTAAGATGAAGTAATTGCATTATTAAAACATGTACATGTAGAAGTCGCGCATAAGCAAAGAATGTAAAAATATAAATGTTGTAATGAGTTACAGTGTAGGTTTGTGTGATTTTTATTGGTGCGAGTTGTGTGAGTTTGTAAAGGAATGTAAATTTGTGTAATGGTGGGTAAGTTGGATGTAAGTTACAAATTGTTATGATGTAAATAGTTCGTAAAGTAATAGTAGGATAATCTGAAAAAGTTAGTACAGTCACAAGCTGGGTGTTATCCCAGTCTTTGCCGCAGTATACACAAAGGATCTTGGCAGCAACAATGCGTGATTTTAGTAGTAAGCGGATTAGTCATTGAGATTTTAGTCTAATCACGTCTTCTTCTTTGGCGATTAGTATAGATTGACCTCCTTCTCTCTGGCGTATATATGCCTTACCATATGAGGTCCAGCAGCTTGCGTCCTTAATATTTTTCACATATTCACGAGCCAGGTAATATAGGTATCTTCCATAGGTGGTGAGAGATTCTGCTATAAATATCGGTTTTGATTCACCACTTATCTTCAAATGTGAGGTGTTAAATTTATCAGTTTTATTGTTTTTGTTAAAGGTTTTAGACGCACTTATGATAGTTTCTTTGAGAGAGTTCGTGGAAAATTCTACTACTATGGGAGTGGATTTGTTCTGAGTTTTCTTGGGTCTGTAAATATTCCGAATATCCTTATCAAGTAGCTCAACTTTTAGTACATCACCAACATATTTTACCATGTTAATAAGAGTAGCTTTTGATTCTGACTGGGACTCGGGCACGTTTCTAAGTTCCAAGCTTGACGCTTTGGAGTTATTTTCAGGTAGATCAATCTTTAGCTCCATCTTTTTTACTTGATTCTTGAGAACAGTATTTTCTTCTTTTGTTTGTTGAAGTTGATATAAGACATCATCATATTTATCCGACATGTGTTGAATTGACTGTATAATTTCGCTATACCTATACTTGGTCCAAATTGGTTCAATGTCTGTTGTCTGAGGTGAATGTTTTTTTTTTTTAATTTCGGCAAAGCACTACGCGTCTTTACGGCATAAATATTTTTTGAATATTTAATTGTGTATATAAATAGAATATCATAGATAAACATGATTACTCAAAACTTATAGTTATTTTTATACACAAATTAACATTTATTTGTGTTCTGAATTCAAAAATTTAAAATAAATCTATTTTTTATATTAGGCAGTTTAACGGCTTCATACCTTTTCCTCTCCTTCAACCTGGTGAAACCAAAGCGCGAAAAAAAAAGAAACTTCAAATCTGCATGGTTTTATAGTTCGTGACAAAAATATTTTTCGTTATATTATTTTATTTCTTCAAAAGTGTATTGAAACACGTCGTTTGATACACGTGGACATTTCTTATTGCAGTTCTCGGCTTATACCCTCGCCTACGGCTCGGGTGTTATAATTCCGCCTCGAATACAATAACAAACTTTCTCCACTTGTATCAAAATGTACTATTAACACACTTGCTGGAAAAAGTGAATATTATAATATTTTGTAACAAATGGGGAAAGAAACATAAAAGATCCATTCAATCTATACCAACGATGCTTTTTTTTTTCTTGGCACCAAAGTGAATTTTAAAAAAATCAGCCCAAGTTGAACTGAATCAAACATTAAAAATAAATATATTGAGCCTTGAAATCGAGAAGCAATAGTAGGGGCTATAATTGAATTGAATATTAAATTTTATTCTTTAGCCATTCTGTTTTTAATTTTGTAAAGATAGTAATAAAGAAATGGGCAAAGTGCGAGTTAGGCTCGCCCACCACTGGTTCTGTATAAACTTATAGACATTTTGGTTTTAAACTTCATATTATGGTTTTCATTTTTCCTTTACGTGTAGGTACTGTAAGATATTGCTTCTTGCCAAATTTCATAATTCAATCAAACCCAAAGGGTAGTACTTTATAGGTTTTGATTCCCATGTGAAATCACAAAATATGCGACATTACCGGTCATATCTATTGACAGCGTCGACTTACAAGTTTGTTTTTTTTTTCACTGCTCCAAGGAGTAACAGACCTGAGTAGGTATTGGATATTAATTTCAGCTTGATACCTCCACGCATTTCTGAGAAAAATGGTCTTGATAGGCGGACAGACGGGCAACAACAAAGTAAGGGTCACTTTGGCGTAAAATACAAAATACATAGAAGCGACGACGCAGGATTCGGATACGATGCGGATATGGATCGAATTAAAATTTGTTGTCGCTTAAAATTTTGTTCGTATAAATGTATGAAAGAGATGTGTCGTAAATTACACAAAAAACCGGCCAAGTGCGAGTCGGGCTCGCGCACGAAGGGATCCGTACCATTATCTATACATTAGACAAAACGGCAAAAAAATCACGTTTGTTGTATGGGAGCACCCCTTAAATATTAATTTTATTCTGATTTTAGTATTTGTTGTTATAGCGGCAACAGAAATACATCATCTGTGAAAATTTCAATTGTCTAGCTGTCACGGTTCATGAGATACAGCCTGGTGACAGACAGACGGACAGACGGACAGACAGCGAAGTCTTAGTAATAGAGTTCCGTTTTTACCCTTTGGGTACGGAACCCTAAAAACGTTGCGGCGCGGTTCTTTTACGAATCCTTTCTTTTTTTGAAGCGACACCAAATCCGAGAAACATCCGCATTGTATCCGAATCCTACGTCGCGGTCGCTGTTATGTATTTTACGCCTAAGGGTTCCGTTTTTGCCAACTGAGGTACCTACGGAACCATAAAAAAATAAAACAATAAACGAGGGTTTCTGTTTTTTAAAACAAGATAAGATAATATAGCCTTTTCGCGGAATTCGGCAGTACTTTTAAACGAAAATTTTAATAAAGACTCAAATCTAATATGGGTGATTTACTATGATGAAAAATAATAACTGAATTTCAAACATAATTTATTTTTCTTAATAAACAATCGCGCCTCTCCATTTTAATAAAGAGTAATTTAGAGTTGGTTCACAAACACGAACTCAATATCACTTTGTGTGTACTTATCTGTTCTGAATTACTTACATTAAGTCGCAGCGTTTGAAAACCTCACTTAATAAATAAAAAATAATATAAAATAAAATAAAATAAAAAAATAAAATAGTAGATTATACAACAAGTGAATAAAAAAGGAATTTAGTTCGAGGTACGAAGTTGGATCCCGAGAGCAGCGAAGGATTCTAGAGTAGAATCACGAGCGTAGCGAAGGATTCTAGATTAGAATCCTGAGCGGAGCGAGGGATACAAGTACCGAGATAAATTTTTTATTCACGTGTTGTGTACTCTACTTTTTACCATTGACTGTGAGAAAATAAAAAGGAGCATGGTATTTATATTTATCAGTTTTTATTATATAATCAGTATTACAACAACAAAGGATTAAATATTAAATTAAAATTAAAAATGTATAGTAAAATTAGAACAATTTTTAAAATTTAGTGTTATAGGCTGGTTTGGGTTTGGAACTGTTGTATTAGACAACACTTGGGTAAAGTCGCCGTATTTTGTGGTTGCTGTTGCTGAGACAGCTGTAATGTAGTCGTTTCACCACCTTTCGATGTAGAAGGGCGCGCCGGAGATAGTGGCGCAGAAGGCTCAACAGCAGACGGTTTTAGATTTATACTTTCAACTATCCGGCTGCATCTTTTCAATTTATTTTCGATTGAATCCTCGATATAACTTTCTGCTACTGTGCTGGACCTCCACCCTCCGTGGCGTTTTAGTTCTATAAGATCAGCACCTGAATTTGCTAAAAGGGTGGCAGAACTTCTACGGAAGCAATGTCCTGTGTACTTTTCGGGATTCGATAGATTTAAGAAACTGGCATTCTCTTTTGGCATCGCACCTATTTTGTTGATTCCAATAGGTTGGCGAGTACATTTTCCGCCATGGTATTGTAACAAAAACCTGTCGGTTTTTGTATTAGTGGGCCGTAAAGCTTGATATTTTTCGAAGATTTTTACGTATTCTTGGCGTATTACAAACGTTCTATCAATTTTATTAATAAATTATCTGAGTGTTTTTGGATGTCGTTTAGTTATCTGTAATAATTCATTACTGCGACAGGCCCCATTCACGCCGAAAATTAGCACAACCTGTGAACAATAATTTAAAAAATATGTATTGACAGGAAAACCTTAGAAGCACAGTAGGTTTGTAAATAAATATACATATATTAAGTAGGTAGTACCTACTTAATATATGTATATTTACTTTTACGGCCAGAAAACTGTGGTCAGGCGCATCATTTAGAAAACGTTCAATGTTTTCGGAGCTAAGCACTCTAGATTTCTTTGGCTTATTACCCTCGGATAGCTGTTTTAAGTATGTCACTAACTTTGAGTAGTTTGAAATATCAATGTTGTGTTTGATTCTCACTGTGGCTTTTAGCATAGAATATATGCTCAAAAGTGTCGACGGCTTCTTAGTCTTGGTTAATTCATTGAAATAGTTTAAGAAATATGCACTCAGAGAAGGAATTGGCGCCATTCGTGGTTTTCCAGTCGCAGAACAAATTGTATGTTTTCAGGTACAACTCCCGAGATTTTGGCGGCAACAAATCATCTACTATAACTGCTGGTTTAAAACAAAATGATTCCGGAGTCAGTCTCTCATTTTCGATATCGGAAGAACTCATTTTATTATAATTACTTAAGTTAATAGATTTTCCAATAACACAAAACAACCACAATAACAGATAAAAAAGAACGTAACTAAATTGGCGGGATTTTTTTTTAAATTTATACATATAATAAATCTGTAGAAAAATCGTTTTTGTACATTGAAAATATTTTGAAAAAAAAATTGCCGGGGTGTTAAGGATAACCAACAGAACTCATTTCCAGCATTTTTGGAATTTTTGTCTGTTTGTCTGTTTGTATGATCAAGCATCACGTAAAATTTACAAAACCAATGTAGATAACTTTTATACATAAAAATAGTGTGTAACTTGGGGTATTATTTAGTTTTTGTTTCATTGAAATCGGTAAATTCTATCAAAAGATATATGAACTTAAAGTTTTCAAGAAGAACTAATCATCAATTAATGTAAGATACATATATGCAGCGACATCTGTTGAACTAAAATGGTACCAATGACTAAAAATGTGCTCACCACATAACTTTTAAATCTACTGACCGGCTTTAAAAAAAATACATAGCATACAATACAATACTTTAGCATTTTAACATTTTGATCGATAGATGGCTATGATCATTTCACTCTATTTTCTGAATCGAATGACCCTCGCCCGTGTCAGTTGCCTCAAGATTGTTTTTTTAACCGACGAAACAAAAAGAAGGAAGTTCTCAATTCGACGCGTATTTTTTTTTGTATATGACCACGGATAACTTTTACAGAGAAGTCCGTACATGGTCCTTTTTTTTGTGAAAAGCGTAAGTACATCTCAAAGTTGATCCCATTTATAATTGAAAAATCGTGTTTGGGCTAATTTCTTGCACCTTTGATGAGAACTTTCGACGTAGCTGAAGTATGACTGTCATTGAGTGTCTAAAGATGAAGACGTAAGGCTGTCGAGGCAATGGGCGGAGCACCGCCGTGTCCTCGAAGCGGCGATTGGCGGCGGCGACCTCTCGCGTCCGGCCCTGGTGCAAGCCATGGTCCGGAGCGAGACGGAATGGGACGCCGTCACCTACTTCTGCGAAGCAGTAATGCTAGAGAAGGAGGTGGCGGAACATGAGAGGGAGAGAACCTCACAGCGTCCCGGCCACCGCGGGAGACGCCCCGGGCGTCGGGGACCACCACGTGGCCCCCGGCCACCGTAGGCGTGGGCCTGTGGATGGTGGGCTATGGGCTAGCTGGCGGTCCGTCCGTCTCATGACGACAGGCCGTGTCGACGGCGCGTTCGTGTTCCACGCGCGCCTCAAAGAGAGTCGGCATTCAGCAAAAAGGAAGGGGTAAGTAAGGACCGATGCCTGCTGGGGTTGCGGGGCTGTTCGAAAGAGATACCGTGGCCCCGGAACACAAAGGGCGATGAAAGAACATGGATGGGGTTTAGTCAGTAAAAGTCTGACACTCCCTCCTGCTCCGCCCAGAGCGGGAGGAGTCATTTGATGATTTCCCATCCGAAAAAAAAAGGCTGTCGAGGCAAGCCCTTTTTTGGAAAAACATAAGTAGATTATTTTAGCGATTAATGCAAATATATCGAAGAAATTAAATTGTTACCCACTTGGATCAATATCTACTAATATTATAAAGCAAAAGAGTTTGTTTGGTTGGTTGAACGCGCTAATTACAGGAACTACTGGTTCGAATTAAAAAAAAAAAACTTTTAGTGTTGAATAGTTATCGAGGACGGCTAAGTATAGGTTATCTAACATCACGCTATAATTGAAAGGAGCGGAGCATCAATGATAAATGTTGCAAAAACAAGGAAAATTTATTTCTTTTGAGAGCTTCCTATGCGGGCGCTGCATAAACGGTTAAAGTTACGCAACAAACAAGCATTTATTAGAGAATTGTTCGTTTTAAAAGGTTCTACAAAAAATCGCGATAGCATTATGTCTATCTTTTAAGGTTGACTCACACTCTCTCTAATCCTCTCTCTCTCATGTGACGCAGACGAAGTTGCGCGGGTCAGCTAGTTTGGAATAGAATAGTTCCATTCAGCCTCCCAGTACGTACTTTCAGCAGCAGCGTTTTTTTTTTGTACGTAATTCGTGTTTGTTCCAAATTCAAAATACCTATATTCACTCAGTGAGTAAAAGGGAGTTTTATTCACTGTTATCGATGAATAAAATGCCCTTTTTCGAGTGGCAATGGTAAAAAAGCCTTTTATTTCTTGCATGCACTTTTACAATTTCTGTTTTTTATATGTTGGTTAGTTTACATTTTGCTTATCCTAGTGTTAGTTTTTTTAATATCTAATTCTCTTTTTTAATATATAATATTTAAAATCCTAGTTTTAGTTTAGTTCATTTATGCAAGAACCCCGTCTTCACAGCCTCCTCCAAAGATAGCCAATTGTCTCGGTCTTGGGCTACTTCTGTCCAATGCGGGCCGGCGATATTTTTAATTTCATCGTCCCATCTTCTCATGGGCCTTCCTACGCCTCTTTTGCCGAGCGGGCCACTCCATGACGTCACTCTTCTGGTCCAACGTTGATCTGGGAGTCGTGCTACATGGCCGGCCCATTGCACTTACATTTCATTCTTTTTGCATAACATACGGCTGCCAAACATGGAAGTTTACGAACAATATAGAGGAAAAAATTAGAACCTGCCAACGAGGGATGGAGCGGAGCATGCTTGGCATAAGAAAAATACAAAAAATAAGGCATACAAAAATAAGAAAACTAACAAAGTCCACAGATGCTCTGCAATATGCAAAGAAAAATAAGGATATTGGCATCATGACGGTACATTGTCAATACATCTACGAAAACATAATGTACGTCAGAAAAAATCTGCACCTTTTTGGTAAAAGGGGTGACAGACATAATTACAGTACTAGAAATAGGGACCAACTAGTTCAGCCAGGTTTCAGACTCGCTAAAGTAGACTCATCTTTCATGGGGTACTGTTTGAGATGCTATAATAAAATTCCACAAAGTATTCTTGAACTGAATGAGACGAAATTTAAAACATGCATTAAACGCACACTATGTAAGCAAGCATATTACAAGTTGAGCGATTATATCGCTGATAAAAATGCTTGGCTCAATGCTGGTCCTGCTCCACATGGACAGGGGCGCATAAATTGATAGCATTAAATTGTATTGTTGGAGCTGCTGAAGATTGTACAACTATCTTTGCATTGTGTAGAATCAATCTCTTTAGTATTATATAAATGCATAGCCCATATTGTGTGAGTACTATGTACTAGAAAGCTATCATTCACTGGAAACCTACGTCTTTTCTTGACTTGAATGTGCCCTGGCGGTTTGGAGTATGTCATGCTCACTCAATTGTCTCGCTGATGGTGGCGCATGTGTCGGATCATTTAGTTCCCTTCAAAATGGTTGAGTTGAATGGTGCTGATCCATGCGTCATGTCCGTGAACGGGCGCTGTCAGTTGTGACTGGTCATCTCTTGGTTGCCATGGCTTATTTGAATGAATTATTTTGAATTGTATTTTTTTTTTTGTTTGTGTGTTTTTGCTGTGGACACTTTTACCGTGCACATCTTGCTACATTGTTCTCACATAATATACCATCTCAACGTGAATGATGTAACCAAGATTTTGTAACAATATTCTGATTTAAAAGAGTGTCCATGGAGTTTCTTGCCCGTTCTTCTCCATAGAGATCTACGCTAGGGAATGGGCAACTACAGTACTTTCACAGTTTTTATGTCTTGTGACTGGGACTGTAGCTACATTTAATTTTCATCTTTGTTTCGACAATTCAAAAGTGCCTGTAACTGGCTTAATTGAAATAAATGCTTTGATTTTGATTTTGATTTTGCAAAAAGAAAACCTCACTTATCTAATTTAAAATATTAATATATTCGTGCAGAAGATGTCTGAAAAATCAAATTATTCTTTCATTGCAGGACGCAAAATGAGTCAACCAATATCCGTGTTAAAAGAGATATAAAAATCATTAGGACTTTATTCGATGCAGTACTGATAATAATAATTGTGCTTGCAGATAATGACAAACAATTCAAATCGAAAGACGTCCACTTCTGGACATAGACCTCCCCCCGGTTTTTGCCATAATCGCCACGCTTGGCAGGCGGGTTGGCGCTCGCAGTACGGTTGTTACAAAAGCACAGAGAACGCTGCTGCCCATTCTCTGGTAAGCCGTGCCGATAGTGTTGTCGGCCAATGGCTTAATAGCCAATAGACTCGACCAACATCTTAGGAGGCTCTCGCTTGGCAGCTGGAAGAAGGGCTTGAAGTACTTCTACGGTGCGTATCGTTAGGAGGTTCCTCTCTCAACAACCCTGACTACCGGCAGCTCGGACCCTGTTCCCGGCGCTGCGCTGGTGGGCTACTATTTTTAAATGTTTTTAGAGTTCCGTACTTCAAAAGGTAAAAAAGGAACCCTTATAAGATCGCTTTCTTGTTCGTCTATCCGTCTGTCCGTCTATCCGTCTGTCCGTCCGTCTGTCACCACTGATTTTCTCAGGAACGGGTGGACCTAACAAGTTGAAACAGATACTGAGGTCTATAGTCCCTATTAGGTGTATAAAAATCAAGGTCCTGAGTCAACATGATAAAAAGATATGGGCAAATTTATATTTTCCCGAAAACTTGTAGTACCAAAATTTACCTTAATTTTAAACTTTAATTTTTATTTTTGGAAGTATCCCTTTACTTGTGCTGTAAGACCTTGCTTTTACCCAAAATTGACAGTTCTAGGTCAATCGGAAGTGACCTATATAGGTTTTGGGTCGAAAACCTAAATAATAGTTCCCGTTGACCTAGAATCACGAAATTTGGCGAGAAGCAATGTCTTACAGCACATGCAAAAGGGAAAAATCTGAAAATCGTAAATATGCAGTTTAATAACAGCAAGGGTTGGTATCATTTCGTCTAAAAAAGCAGCTGGTCTAATTAGCAAGTGGTCTAAAAAGTAGCTGGTCTAAGTATAAACTGGTCTAAAGCAAAAATCGTCTAATTAGCAAGCGGTCTAAAAAGCAGCTGAAAAAGTTTGTACGGAACCCTCGGTGCGTGACTCCGACTCGCTCTTGGCCGGTTTTTTTTTTAAGTGTTTTATATTGGAATATTTAAAAATTTTAGTAATTTTTTTACATATTTAGGTACACCTAAATATGTAAAAAAATGACTAAACGAAAATTGCGCTTGACGTAAATATTTAAATCGAGACGTTATAGGATGTTGTCCCATTCTACTCGGGGTCGCGTAGGCGCAACACGTTTTCTTCTTCCATTTTCCCCTGTCAGACTTCACGGCATCATTTACTCCTTTCTCTTTCCTCACACAATACATAATAATCCAACAGTAATTGTTTTAATTCAAAACTCGTTCAAATGAAAGACATTCAAATAATTACGAGTGATATATATCGGACAAGACGATGAAAAACGTAATTACTTTGTAACAAAGACCTTTGTCAGGAGCCCGCTTGTCAGGAGCTTTTGAGATCAACATTTTTGCATGACAGTATTCTTAATATCAGCTCTATAACTCTTTTAAAATCTCTTTAGTTAGAAATTGCGTGGCGTTAGTTAGACATATAATGGGTGTAATTATTGTAAAGGACCATCGACGAAGACGAAAGGTACTGTTGTCTTCGTAACTGCGATTTTTTTTTTGTTCTGCACCGATTCAGGAACCTTTTTATTAGGTATTAAAGATCAAATTAACAAAGTAAACACAAGTTTGTAGTAGGTGTTTAAGTTAACTTAGATATAACTAAATCAAAAATAAAAATGAATAATTAATTTTAAAAAAAAAACAACAAAATAATATAAGTACAATATTGTCTTTGCACGTACGTATTGTTGTGTATATAAATATAATATTGTTAATTTAAAATGGTTAATTTGTGTGTATTCTATTTATAAACACAAGCTTTGCCGAAATTAAAAAAAAAACATTCACCTCAGACTATAGGCATTGAACCAATTTGGACTAAGTATAGGTATAGTTATGTGTGGCATTTTCATTGAAATACATTGCATGTTGTACCTAATCGTAGTGCGTTATGGAACAGTTTTCGAGGAAGTGTATTGAAATAGTACATTTTGATACAAACGGGGAAAAAGTTTGTTATTGCATTCGAGGCGGTATTATAACACCCGAGCCGTAGGCGAGGGTGTTTTTGAGCCGAGAACTGCAATAACAAATGTCCACGTGTATCAAACGACGTTTTTCAATACACTTTTGAAGAAATAAAATATTAACGAAAAATATTTTTGTCACAAACTAAGAAACTATGATTTGAATTTTCTTTTTTTTTTTGGCGCTCTGCTTTCGCCACGTTGAAGGAGAGGCAAAGATCATCATCTGCCTAGCCTTTTCCCAACTGTATTGGGGTCGGCTTCCAGTTTTACCGGATGCAGCTGAATACCAGTATTTTACATGGAGCGACTGCCTATCTGATCTCCACAACCCAGTTAGTACCGGGTTATACGATACCCCTTGGTAAGACTGGTTGTCAGACTTTTTTAGCCTCTGACTACCTAACGACTGTCAAAGATCTACAAATGACAGCCGGGACCAACGGCTTAGCGTGCTTTCCGAGGCACGGAGGAAACTAGGTATGTAATGGGCGGTCACCCATCCACAGACCAACCTAGGCAAGCACGGCTTAACCTAACGATCGACCCGAGCGGCTGTTATTATTTAGCCACGAGCCAAAGATAGAGGAGAGGCAAAGATATGAAGCCGTTAAACAGCCTAATATAAAAAATAGATTTATTTAATGTTTTTGAATTCAGAACACAAATAAATTGTTAATTTGTGTATAAGAGTTTATTTGTTCTAATAATCATGTTTATCTATGATATTCTATTTATAAACACAATTTGAATGTTCAAAAAATATTTATGCCGTAAAGACGCGTAGTGCTTTGCCGAAATAAAAAAAAAACATTCACCTCAGACAGGCATTGAACCAATTTGGACTAAGTATAGGTATAGTTTTCTGTGGCAATTTTCATTCCCGCACACGTGCGGGAATGTGGAAAAAACGCACGCGTGTGAAATACATTGCATGTTGTACCTAATCGTAGTGCGTTACGGACCAGTTCTCGAGGAAGTGTATTGAAAAATAATTATCGCCAATGAGAAGCAGTATAGCACCTATATAGTTGGTGCCAGTTAAGATGAGAATAGCGGTCATTGCCTTTTCCCTAATATCTCTTCGTACGAACCAAAACAAATAAACCATGTGTCGTTTTTCACTACAAAAAATGTTGAAGATCACGATAGATGACAACTTCAGACTTCTTAAATAAAGGTGGGTCAATGACCGCTATTCTCTCTACATAATAAAACTTACCCTACGCATCAACTTCCAATGCGCGATTGTCATTCACACAAATCTGGTCGCAAGGTAGTCTCCAGTTTGCTGTTGGCATAGTTGATACTATTTCTACTGGTTCAAACTGACTGTTGTCCTATTCACCCTTCAGCTTTCTTAGATTATTTCAATCTAAAAAGGTTTGATTACTTGTTTGCATGGTAGATTTTTCAATAAAGCAACTTTCTTTATTATTAATGCTTTTTTGACTCTTCAACATAAGATATTGGATTAGATTTTACATTCATATTATAACTAGCTGTTGCCCGCGGCTTCGCCCGCATGAAGTTCAGTAACTGTCCTATGGGATCATACTAAAGGGATAAATACCCTACATGATGATAAGACGTATGTTAACATGTTACCACCTACATGTTAATCCAGGTTATAAACTATCCAAATGCCAAATTTCATAATCATCATAATTATAATCATCACAATCACCATCGCTATCACAATCACCAACATTGTCACAATTACCATTACTATCACAATCACGATCATTATCACAATCACCATCACTGTCACAATCACAATAACTATCACAATTACAATCACTATCACAATCACCTTCATCGTTATCACAATCATTATCATCGTAATCACAATCATTATCATCGTGATCACAATCATCATCATCACAAACATCGTCATCATTATCACCATCACCATCATCGTTATCACAATCATCATCATCATTATCACACTCATCATCATCGCAATCATTATCAAAATCCGTTGCGGCATTATAAAGATCTAAGCATACATAGGGACAGACAGACAGCGACTTTGTTTTATACCATGTAGTGATTTCAGATCAGCACAAGAATGTTTTTCATAATAAAAATGCAAAGCGTTCTAGGGATAATCCTATGCACTTGAACGTTGACTACTATGCATAGGATATAATTGGAAAATAGATTTTCTTTTTAGGGCCGTGGAAACACCCATATTTTTATAAGGCTCATATCATAATTTTACAAAAAAATATGCCAAGCAATTTCTGAAATAGGTACATTGGGAACGGGCTCCAGACAAACCGGATGCAGCTGTATACCAGTATTTTACATGGGGCGACTGTCTATCTGACCTCCACAACCCAGTTTGTACTGGGTAATATGATACGCCTTGGTAAGACTGGTTGTCAGACTTTCAAGTCACTGACTACCTGTAACGACTGTCAAAGATCTACAAATGACAGCCGGGATCAACGGCTCAACGTGCTTTCCGAGGTACGGAGGAAACTCGGCATGTAATGGGTGGTCACCCATCCACAGATCAACCTAGCTGCATGGCTGCTATTATTTAGCCAGGAGCTGCTTCTCACGGATTCTGCACTTATTGTAAAAAAAATTGAGATGCAAATACGGTAATTTACCTACCGCCTTTTCTACTCTAAATAATCCTGGGCGCCCAGTCTCTACATATATAACGACGCTGTCGTTAACTTTTGGTCGCTAAAATAACAATGAAAAAATTCGCTTGCCATAACGATGCTTGCGAGAAACGCAAGTCTCTACATCTAGGATGTGATTCGTTATCTATGTCGAGACTGCCAGCCCATGGCCAACGACAGTCTCGACATAGATAACGACAAATTCGATGATTTTTGATTGCTAATAACTAAGGAATAAATTCGGTTGCAATGTTGATGTTTGCGAGTAAAGCAAGTCTCTACATCCAAGATGCGTTTCTCGCAAGCATCATCATTGCAACTGAATTTATTTTTTAATAATTAGAAAGTTAGCGATTTTGTCGTTAACTCTGTCGAGACTGCCAGCCCTGGAATGTCCCGAAACATTCTCGAATTTGTTCAAAATACCTGAAGAAGTTATAATAATTTTACCTTATCATGAAGGGAAAGTAAGGTATTAGGGTCGTGGTGAAATAACACAAATTTGAGGATTATCTCTAATCTTTAGTGAGATAATTAATTCATTTTGATGTCCCTGTTTTATCTATCCACTGGGAAAGATTAAGAAAGTGTCTGTAAATGGAATAATGAAATCTCAAAATATACTCTAAGATACATTCATGGTTATAATAGTTATTTATGCAACTGTTGTATAATGAGGGGTATTAAAACACGAATGTGGGTTGATAATAGTATCTCATGAGTGCTTTAATACCTAATTATGGACAGTTGCATACAAGACTTTATCTACATCCATGATATGAATCCTCCATAAAAGGTTCTGAAACCATAGGGTGTTGTAGTGTTGTAAGAAGTCTATGTAAATTCATGGAAAGTTTAATAGCTGAGTATTTAATACAATCAAACTATGTAGGTAGGTAGGTAATAATATAATTATTTACATTTTGGATTGTACAATTATTAAAATGCACAAAGCTTGTATCACTCATTTTTGTAAACAACAAAGTACTTATTGCAATACTAATATCGAACAAAAATGGCGGGATTCGACGTGAATTCGAATTAACCTATAAGTTTTTTTTTAATTACGGCGCTGTGGTAGTGAATCGCACGTGCATGACAATGTTCTTTTTTTAAAACGAGTTGCATAATGAAATTCAGTACAACATTATAACACCCGTTTGGGTGTTACTGTTTCAGATACTTTTATAGAGGACTAGCTGACCCACGCAACTTCGTCTGCGTCACATAAGAGAGAAAAAGCTAACAAAAGGAATACATTTTCCCCGTTTTTGCAACATCTTTCATTTATGCTCCGCTTCTTTTGGTCGTAGCGTGATGTTATATAGCCTCTAACCTTCCTCAATAAATGGGCTATCCAACACAAAATAATTTTTCAATTCCAACCAGTAGTTCCTGAGATTAGCGCGTTCAAACAAACAAACAAACAAATTCTTCAGCTTTATAATATTAGTATAGATTTATAGCATGGGTGTAGATAAATATAATTACCGCTGATAATATAAATTTAAGGATATAATAGAATAATTTTACAATGAAACCTAAAGAGACAAGATTTGAAAACTTTATTGAAACAAATACTTTTAAGGAAATTAACTCCTATAGCTATATAGCTTTTTCCCGCAGCGTTCGCCTTTTGGTCGGAAATGGAACGTAAACAGTATTAGTACACTCGGGAATAAAGTAACTTCCCATTAGCGGAAGAATTTTCTGAATCGGATCAGTAGTTCCGAAGATTATCTCCTACATCCATATTTACAAACATCATCTCCGACTTTTATGGAAATTTATTAGTGGTTGGCGCAGCTTGTCTTCTTTTTCCATACTTCTCTAATGCTTGTCATATCAGCAGTCACCCTCTAACCATATCATCCTTCTCACAGTCTATTCATCGTTTCTTTTGTCTTTCTCTTCTCTTATATACGTAGACAGTGAGGAAAATGTTGAGTATAAAAGTATTTAAACTCAACATTTTCTTCTATATTGTGACGGAAAGGGTGTCCGTGAGGACACCGCTACGGTCATCGTCACGCCGGGCTGAGCCAGGAGAGTACCGTGCAAACCCCCGGGCGGGCTTGGAGAAACTTGTGACCATAAACCTACCCACACCCATATTTTTATAATAATTATATTTTTATGTTGACCCCACGGACACTCTTTCCGTCACATTGATGATGGCAGCCGATGATGGCAGCCGGTATCTTGGATGACAGCCGATAACTTGGATGTCAGCCGGTAACTTGGACCCTGGAAAATAACGTCCAGCGTGTCACGGAATGGCTAGCAGTCATCCCCGCTGATTGTGACACCAAGACATAAGCAAAGCGAGAAATACCCATGCGCCAATGAAGGTGATGTGTGGTAGTCACAATCAGTACGTTATGTTATGTTTACAAAGTAACGGTAGAAACTATTCTGAGTTTCTACAACGTTACAATATTTACAAACTTTACCTATTTAGAATGTTGGTACAGATGAATGCGTTGTTTATTTTGTTATTTGTTACCTCTAACAGCTCAATATTTGCGTTCCACGGCTCCTTCTCAAAGCTCTACTATACCTACGTACTTTAGAAGTTCTTCTGTCCTCGGAACTATAAATGTTTTCCCTGAAACAAAATACTTGACGTTCATCCCCTTCGTCCCACATTGTCCTGTAACTTTCGTCATGACTATTTATAACTGGAAGTTATTTACTTTCAGTAACTTTTATATCTCATGATTATACCAAATTCAGAAAACATTTATTCTTTGTAACGAGTCTACTGTTTTATTTATAGATGTAGGTACAAAACTTGTTCAAAACATGTTACATACTCAAACTCAAAGCATTTATTTCAATTAGACCATTACGGCACTTTTAAATGTCAAAAATACAAAAAAGAAAATCAAAGCTACAGTCCCAGTCACAAGGCACAATAACTTGAGAAAGTACTGTAGTTGCCCATTCCCTAGCGTAGATCTCTATGGAGAAGAACGGGCAAGAAACTCCATGGATAATCTTTTAAAATCAAAATATTGTTACAAAATCTTGGTTACATCATTAATTTTGAGATTATACATATATATGTGAGAACGATGTAGAAAGACATGCACACTAAGAGCATCCACCCATCCATCAATTTATGAATAAATTAATTAAAATGAACCTTGGCAGCTAAGAGATGACCAGTCCCAACTGACAGCGCCCGTTCACAAACATGACGCATGTACCGGCGCCATTCAACTCAACCATATTGGAGGGAACTAAATGACCCGACACACCCGCCACCATCAGCGAGACATTTAAGTGAGCATGACATTCTCTCGATACATTTTTAAACCCGAAATTGTGTTTCGAAAACTAATATCTCAACTTGTATGGTGCTGATGTGAACGCGGAGCTACAATAGAACACTATATTAATTTCAAAACTCAAGTCAAGTGGTAAGAAACTTGGTCTCTACGTAGATTAGGACTCATGTTCTCAGTGATAAAGGAGATAAACTTACAGACAGAGGATTTGGTAAAGTAATTCTTTGAACTTACTACGTAGTAATATAAGTTACATGACTCGCTAGGGCTGCCTCTGCTCTTTATACCCTAAATAGTTGTCAAAGAGACCTCTGTGCTGCCACCGACGAAAGTGTTAAAAATTTGTTAAAATAAATTTATTTTAAATAGTGCCGTGTTATTTATATGAAGAAGAAGATTACGATAAAATTGGAGCATGAATCATAGTAAAATCCATACTACATTTCTAAATGTGAAACTAATCCTGTCCGCCTAAAATACTTTTTATCGAGATAATATTTTCATAACATAACATCACGCCTGTAATCTCCGAAGGGTTAGGTACACCTACATTTGGACAGTTATTATTAAGTCCCATTTAAAAGGGGGCGAACCTATTACCATAAACCGGGCACAAATCCGGGCTCCGTGGCTGCTAATGAAGTATTTTGGAAAATGGATTTGTCTAATTCCTAATGGAAAAACCCAATAACAATTTGCCCGACCTGGGAACCGAACCCAGGACCTCATGCTCAGCAGTCGCGATTGCGACCACTAGACCAACGAGGCAGCCATTATCTAGGTAGTACAAAATAACACTATAACAAGTATGATAAAAATTATTGTTGCCTGTTAATTAATAACTTATTCAAAATCTGTCAAACATAGAATCTGTCGATTGTAGAATCGGTCAAACATAGAATCTGTCGATTGTAGAATCGGTCAAACATAGAATCTGTCGTTTGTAGAATCTGTCAAATATAGAATCTGTCGATTGTAGAATCTGTCAAACATAGAATCTGTCAAATGCAGAATATGATGTCGTAAGTAGAATCTGTCAAATGTAGACTAAACGGTGTCACCGGTGTGTTATAATTTCCACGCCGGTGACACCAGCGGACAAAAGCAAGTAAGTTATGTTTCGAGATACCAACAATGGATGTTGTTGTTATTGATATTCTAGAAATAAGTGAAAGTAATATTTTCTTCACCTTTCCTAACAGAAATAAAACTAATATCAGTATCACTAACCCTCTGAAGAATCCTCTAACCAAATTGAAGTACCTCCACACATCCCTCTCCAAAGTTCAGCCCATACAATCCGGAGATCAATTTAACTAATAGACTAACTTATTTCCTCATATTGTACTTTAGAGGTTACCAACGAAGTTTGAACTTCTGCAATCAACTTGATTAATTTCCGTTTGTATTAATAAACAAACGGGAATTTGTTCAGATACCGCAAAATCGACCGGAGCGGGTACTCTGCTATTTTTAAAAACAGTTTGAAAAGTTTTGTTAAGGATTTGCCTTCAACGAAGTATTTCTGTAGCATATCAACATCGCCTCAACCCAAGTCGTTCGTGATTTTCCCTATGAAACTCCATACTGCAACGCACACGTATGAGCAGCGTAAATGCACGTTGGGCTTAAATGTTTAGGTGTAGGTGTAGGTCGAGAAACTACGACTTCGTATCGTAGCACAAGTGAGCTACGCCGTAGCCCTTTACGAAATCTCTAGAATACTCAACCTTTTTCTTCGTACGCCTTCGTAGCACGAGTGAGCTACGGCCGTAGCAGATTTTCCAATCACTTACCCAACCTACTCCTTGAAGTCCAACAATTTCACACCACAAGTGACTACCCTTATAAGCTGATATCTCGAATATAGGTACCTGAATGCGAATTGCTACTATTAAGATAATGGTGTAATTAAGGTAATCAAGGTAAGGTACTTGGAATGAAAGGACTCGATGAAGCGTGGTCTCGTAATACTCGTAGTTAAGTAGCGACTTCGTGATGTTCAGTCTATAGGGATTTTAGTCTGCAATACTCGTATTTATTGTAAATTCTTCTATGTTAGTGTATTTGTCAGTAAGTCAATTACTCCGACAAAATAAGATAGCTTTTAATTTGTACTTATATAGATGTAGAAAGAAGAAATATTCAGAGGTCCATCAAAAGAGTGACCAATTCCTTCATAAAATCATAAATTCTTGGAAGCATGAGTCGATGGCAACACTACTTCGTAAATATGTGATCTGTGGCGAAGAAAGCTCAACGTCCTGATTATTGTATCGAGCCATCAGAGAGCCTACCACCTGCCCACGCGTTGCCGTGGACTTGGAAACTTTAAAAAAACCGGCCAAGTGCGAGTCGGACTCGCGCACGAAGGGTTCCGTACCATTATTATCAAAAAAAGGCAAAAAAATCACGTTTGTTGTATGGGAGCCCCCCTTAAATATTAATTTTATTCTGTTTTTAGTATTTGTTGTTATAGCGGCAACAGAAATACATCATCTGTGAAAATTTCAACTGTCTAGCTGTCACGGTTCATGAGATACCGCCTGGTGACAGACAGACGGACAGACGGACAGACAGCCAAGTCTTAGTAATAGGGTTCCGTTTTTACCCTCTGGGTACGGAACCCTAAAAAGCTACACCCAAAATGGCCGCAGCAAAGACAATCTTTAAAGTTTTCTCAAATAGTTCTCTGATTGTCAATATGCGGAGTCTCCCAACTGACCATGGCCCACCTTTCATTCAGCATCGCATTGCCACCTGTACACGTGAGGATATTAGGTCTCAACTCTCAGTAGAAGCCCGAAGTCTAAATTTATGCCCAATTGATCGCAAATTGCTTGCCCTAGGGGGCGCCTACACCTGTCCAAGTCAATTGCTTGGACCGCTAAAATGTGGGCGAACACACATTTGGGTTACACTTCGCGAAAAACATGCTTGATGTTATGTATGCATATGTCTGCATCAACAAATGGAGCTAAGTACTGTGCCAAACTAAAAAAATATTTTTTCAAAGTTCCTCTTCCATCGCACACGCTAAGAAGGGATCATAAATCACGAGCAAACACACGCGTTCCCCACATATGCATTCAAACTTTTTCTGGTAGTTCAATCTGGATTAGCCCAGTTCCTTGACCGACATTGAAGAGGCACGTGTTAGTTCTGCACACAAACATATCTAGGTATATTTCCTCTATGGTAAGACAGGTGTATAGGCACACTCGCTTAATTCGGAGCCCAACGTCACATAATTAGATTTATCGCCACGGAAATATGAGACAATAATTCTTCCAGTCTTCTTTTTTCAGTGCCGCTCCAATTACTAAAGGTTGGTTTGGCATTAACTTTGAATATTTTTCTTTTCTTTTGCGAGTTGGAACAGCACCACAAAATAGCACTTAATTTGGGTAAGCGCTATTACGGTCACTGTCGCGCAAACGTCAATCTACAAGTGTAAGATAGAGATGGGAAAATGAAAAAGTAGCTTCTACAGAAGTCGGCCTTAGAAACGTTGTTATTAGTACGTTGATATCATTATCTGCCTAGCCTTTTCCCAACTTTGTTGGGGTCGGCTACCAGTTTTACCAGATGCAGCTGAATACCAGTATTTTACATGGAGCGACTGCCTATCTGACCTCCACAACCCAGTTAGTACCGGGTAATACGATACCCGTTGGTAAGACTGGTTGTCAGACTTTTTGGGCCTCTGACTACCTAACGACTGTCAAAGATCTACAAAAGACAGCCGGGACCAACGGCTTAACGTGCTTTCCGAGGCACGGAGAAAACTCGGTATGTAATGGGCGGTCACCCATCCACAGACCAACTTAGGCAAGCACGGCTTAACCTAACGATCGACCCGAGAGCTGTTATTATTTACCCACGAGCTCCTCGCTCTCTCTCTCTCTCTCTCTTATTAGTACGTTGATACATTATTTTTTTTATTTTTTTTAAATGGGAGTACCTGAAATAAATGTTTTTATTTTTAATACAGAAATGTCACATCAGAAATTGTCAAACTAAAAAATCAAAAGTTCTGATAGACTAAACACAAATTGGTACTTACATCGACCACATAAAGTTGTTTTTTTTTAACGCGAGCAACGCACGTTTTGTCACGACTTTACAGCCATTGTTTTCCGGGAACTGATTAAAAAAGTAATAGGTATATCTATGGGCGGTGTAAGTTCGAATTTGTTAGTAGATATCGTGCATACTTTTCGGATGTTTTTGAGATGCATCTTGTGTTTTTCATATATCAATGTATTGATATATGAATGAATAAAACCTGGCCCAGAATAGGTTTTAACCTGACTGCGCAAAGCTGAAACAAGTAGCAATAACTTTCAAAGGATTCCATATTTCTGTGACGATTTTCAAATAATAGGCTTTTCGGTAGCAAAAGATTGTCAATTCAATACCTTCTACAAACTTTTCCATTATCGTTATCTAAACTTTTTTTGTCGTTTCCGTGACTAGCTAGCGCGTACGGTCCATTGCCATTGTTTACTCTTGATGACTGCCTAATCTTTTTTTTATACTCAATAGGCTTTCATTGGCCGCAACTCGCCTGATGTGAAGATCATGCGGCCTAGGGTAGAGCGCTCTTGCCTAGAATAAACCAATTTACTCGAACTTTGAATAAATATGACGGGCTATGGCGGTGAAAATAGAAATAATCACTTAGCTAAAGAATTAAGTAGTGCTACAGATTTTGAATTTAATTGAAAGCTACTGGTTGTGCGAGAGATGTTTTTATTCCATTAACCAATTTGAGTGTAAAATGTAAAACTGAATTACCTACTATAATAATTATGACATATCTTTCATTATTGCCATTATTTAAATAATATTGAAATATTTTTAATTATTCTTGCCATTTCTTATTCGATAATGCTATTGTAATATTGTTTTTTTTTGGATTCATCAAATACTGTTTTTATTGACAGGACATAATTATTATTGATCGCTATTTTAATATGTATTAATTATTATTTTAAATTAATCTAATTATGTTTAATTTTATTAATTGATTTGTAATTTTATTTATGATAAGTATTTATATGTAATTGCTAATGACTAAATGTGTACTGCATGCTATTAGTATACCAAGATGTAAAATCTCAATATTTTTATGGCCGAAATGCCGAATATAGTGAAACCAACGTATATTATAAACTATGTTAACTACCTATATTCTTGCAAATAAATGTATCATTAATTCGTACATTCATTAAAATTATAATGATTATAGAACAGAGAAGCAGTCAGCGAATTCAACAAACTGGCGGGTTGTCCAATAAATGTGGAAGCATAGCGCTTTATTCGGCGACGTGGAGCTTCAATCTTGACGCGTAAAGATAAACAAAAACCAATGACCCGGCCTCCTGACCCGGTTAAAAGCTGTTGATAATTCAAACAACCAACCTCAACAGTTGACACGAGCGCGCTTGTCAAATTGTGTTGATTTTCGTTCCAGGAGCCGCGACAGACGATTTCATAATTTTTTGTTTCGTTTGTATCTTACTGCCTAATCAGGTGTTAGTTTTAAAGCCGCCCATGGACCTCTGACTGGGCTATACATGCCATCGAGCAATATCTCTCAGCAGGCATGCTGGTTTCCTCACGATGTTTTCCTTCACCAAAGCAAGTGATAATTACACAATACGCACATCAGAATACAAAACATACGAAAATCAGAGGTGTCGTCACGTGTTTTGGGTTCGAACTCATGACTTAATCAAATATTTTTGAAGTGAAAACTTCTTTAGGTGCGTTGAGCACTTTTTGGGCGAAGGAAAAACATTTAAGTCATCGTCACGTAACGTAACGTGCGGTCACGCTTCGTAGCCGTTCGTAGCACTCGTAGCATCCGCTACGGCGTAGCACCACATATGCATGCGCGGGGCATAACCAGTGCTACGACTGGGGCGGGGCCTGTGTACTTTTTGTTTTCACTTCTATCGGCAGTCCCCAAAGACTACTCCGATTTTTTTTTACATTGTCATTTTGCATTTCCTAAATTCCGAATACAACGGAAACTCGTGTGTATTTCTCCTCTAAAAATATAATTTTAAATTCTCTCAGCACCGTCTTCTTTGCGTATTCTAATCAAGAGTGATCTTTTTAAATTGTTCTAATTTCAGTGTCTGTGACGGGCGTTAAAAAATATGGAGCTATCATCTTCAGCATAAAAATGAGATTAAAAAATAAAAATTCTACTCATTTAAAATATTTCTAACATTTATGAACATTTCTAAGAGCTACTAAAAAGAAACTTTTAGACATTTTAATTTGCCCGAACATGAATTTGGTCCCGTGAGTTTGTAAAGTGGTTGCGAGAGTAACTGTTAAGTAGGTATAGGGTCTGGGCCCTTTTAGGGTCTGGGCCCTCTAGGGTCTGGGCCCTCTAGGGTCTGGGTTCGATCCAGGGTCTGGCAAATTATTATTAATTTTCCATAACATAACATCACGCTGGTAATCCCCGAACGGTTCGGCAGAGGTGTACCTAATAGTACACCCACATTTCGCCAGTTATGTCTAAGTCCCATGTAATTAGGGGCGAGCCTATTGCCATTAACCGAGCGCAAATCACCGTGGCTGCCATTGATGAAATTCCTGATGGAAAAACCCAATAACAATTTGTCCGACCCGGAAACGAACCTAGTATCTCATGCTCAGCAGTCGCAATTACAACCACTAGACCAACAAAGATTATATTCTAAAAACTAGCGGATGCCACGCGGTTTCACCCGCGTAGTTCCCGTTCCCGTGGGAGTACGGGGATCAAATATAGCCTATGTTACTCAGTAAGGACGTGATTTTCTAATGGTGAAATAATTTTTGAAATCGGCGTAGTAGTTTTTGAGTTTATTTATTACAAACATAGACACACACAAAAATACAAATCTTTCCTCTTTATAATATTATTATTATATTACAAATGGTGTAGACAAATAAATTACAACTTTATATCCTTCATTGGGGTTAGTGAACTTTTCTCCACGTGTGAGTTTTACCAGCTGTTATCTCTCTTTTGCAATGTTAGTGGAAAATTTAGGTCAGAGTAAAATTAACACAACTAAACCCAGGCAGGTGTGTATGTGAAAAATACGATAAGAGTTTAGCCATTAATTTATTATTACCTACTGAGCACCCAAATTAGTAAACCACAAACATTTTATGACCTCACATTTTCAAACTTCAAAATAAAACTGAAATTGTTAACGTGCTAGTTTAAAATTTTAAATAAAAAGTGTTTTTCAAACTCGCAAAAAACGACACTTGCAACGAGCTCAAATTTTAATGAGAGTGATTTATTTCATACAATTCCGAGGCTAACTAACATTAACTCATTGCCGTTTTAACGCCGAGTTTAAAGAGGGATTTATGGTTTAACTGCACCTATTTTTGGATAAATATTAATGTTTTGATCAGCTTGAATTTTTTACTCGAAAATCTTTTTCCAAATTGAGAAAAAAGAATATGGCTATCCTCCGAACATCACTATGAATATTTATTAAATATATTAAAACGTGTAAGTTGTTTATTTAATTTTAATAGACGATAAATATTGAATGGTTTGTAGGTAAATTTCAGACGAGAATATTTTCTAGTTTCATAGTTTTTATAGCGTGATTTTTCAGTCATGGGGTTTTAGTTTTTGAACTTATTTCTTATCTAAAGGGTGTAAAACACCTCTTAACGAAGCCGAAAGGCACTTGTTCTCCCCGTCATTGCGATATTTTTTTTGTTCTACACCATACCTGGGAACCTTCTAGTTACGGAGATACTGGGGCTCAAAGTTCCAACTTTTTGACAAGTTTTTTTTTTAATACAAGTTTATCATGTAAGATTTTTACTTTAAAAACCTCCACGATCCCCGTACTATTCAATCCATCCATCAGCACATTGTTTTGAGTGCGTTACATCGAGTTCTACCACAAAACATGGTGTTTCACCCCAAAAAAAGAGTCGTTCCCCAGCAATAATTTTTGCGTAAAGTTACTTAGTTTGATGTACAGAATGCTTGGTTGACGGCTTCGTGATGAGGTCTTTTACACCCTGTATAGATTCTAATTTTATAAAGAGGTAGAATTTGTTTGTATGTAGGGGCTAATCTCCGGAACTAATAATCCAATTCTACATTTTTTTTTTCACTGATAGAAAGCTACATTATTTGTGAGTGCGTGCTCTAAATTATTTTTAGTTAGTAGGTAGTTCTCAATAAAATTTCTATTAGCAACTTAAGTTCAGAAACGATTGCTCATGTCTAGCTGTCTAGCTTCATATTGTTATAATACCTCTAGAGTCAGACTATCAGGCCAACCTTGGCACATCATGTTCCTGAGTAATTGGCTAGTAGTGCTAACAATACGTGTATTTACTTACAAGACAAACATAACCAATATAAGCTGGCCTCGTATTCTAGTCAAACTCTGTACTGCGTTAGGCCAGGACAATTTCAAAATGTTTCTACATGTAATGTTGACTGTTACGACGATGTGTAAGACGACTCATTAGGACGTTCGGAAAATCTTTTAGGTAATAGAAACTCATAAAAAGTATATAGTGTTTTATTACGTGCCGTGTGGTATCCGGCAGAGTAGAATAGAACCAACCCATTACACTCACGGGTGTCGTATAAGACGACTAATGTCTGAGGCAGAACACCTTGCGCCTCCGTAGACCAGAGAATGGGCAGCAGCGTTTTCTGTTAATCTTTCATCACTGCGATCTGCAATCCACCTGCCAAGCGTGGAGATTACGGCAAATTCCTCCCATCATGGGAGAGGCTTAATATGTCCAGCAGTGGACGTTATGAGCTGTTGTAGTAGTAGTTTTTAGGGTTCCGTACCGAAAGGGTAAAAACGGAACCCTATTACTAAGACTTCGCTGTCTGTCCGTCTGTCTGTCCGTCTGTCCGTCTGTCCGTCTGTCCGTCTGTCCGTCTGTCCGTCTGTCCGTCTGTCCGTCTGTCTGTCACCAGGCTGTATCTCATGAACCGTGACAGCTAGACAGTTGAAATTTTCACAGATGATGTATTTCTGTTGCTGCTATAACAACAAATACTAAAAACAGAATAAAATTAATATTTAAGGGGGGCTCCCATACAACAAACGTGATTTTTTGCCCTTTTTTTGATAATAATGGTACGGAACCCTTCGTGCGCGAGTCCGACTCGCACTTGGCCGGTTTTTGGGTTCCGTACCCAAAGGGTAAAAACGGAACCCTATTACTAAGACTTCGCTGTCTGTCCGTCTGTCTGTCCGTCTGTCTGTCACCAGGCTGTATCTCATGAACCGTGACAGCTAGACAGTTGAAATTTTCACAGATGATGTATTTCTGTTGCCGCTATAACAACAAATACTAAAAACAGAATAAAATTAATATTTAAGGGGGGCTCCCATACAACAAACGTGATTTTTTTATAATAATTGGTACGGAACCCTTCGTGCGTGAGTCCGACTCGCACTTGGCCGGTTTTTTTTTATGGTTTCAGTGGGTAACTACTTATTTCAATCTGAGATTTTTTATAATAGAAGTAGGTGCACTAATTTATTGTAAAAAATGTATCTTTATGACTCGGCCCGTACCCCCGGCCCCCGTGATATTCGCCTTTTTTATACGAGCCTGTAACGATATGAGAGTTCTTATCCCAAACAAAATGTACATTATAAATTATGCCAGTGATGTTAAATATCTGTGAAATGTCTGGCAGAATAGTCAAGCCGATCCGGTAATGACTATTCTGCCAGACACTTCAACTGTCAAAAAAACCGGCCAAGCGCGAGTAGGACTCGCGCACCGAGGGTTCCGTACAAACTTTAGAAAAAAAAAAACTAAATTTGCCTATATTTTTTTATCGTGTTGATTTTTATACACCTAGTAGGGACTATAGACCTCAGTATCTGACAGACAGACCGACAATAAAGTGATCTTATAAGGGTTAATTTTTTTCCTTTTGAGGTACGGAACCATAAAAAGCCAAGAGTATTTTAAAAGTCAGTATTTTGGAGCAGCGGTGGCCCAGTGGTGGCGGCCTCGACTTACGAACAGTAAGTCGTGAGTTCGAACCCAGACAGGCGCATTACTTTGTGTAATTTATTTCATCACCGCTGCTCTCAAAACGGTGAAGGAAAACATCGTGAGGAAACCGGCATGTCCTAGAACCAAAAAATTCGAAGACATGTGACATTTACCAACCCGCACTGGGCCCGCGTGGTGGATTATAGCCCATTCGCTCTCATAGAGAGAAGGCCTGTTTCCCAGCAGTGGGAATATTAATAGGCTGATTATGATGATGATGATTTTAAAAGCCAACCAACAACAAATGTCTTCCACCATAGACTCTTTACCACGAAGGTTACATAACGGAGAAGACTTCATGTTGTTGTATTAGATCACACGAGCTAGGCCGCTGTCAAGCCAACGGACAACCATTAAATTAATTACTTGATTACTTTCGCCATTAATCTCCTTCACCGTAATTAATTAATTCTATCGACAAGGAAGACCAAGAAATCAATTAAGTTTCGTGGTACTTTGAAAAATTAATTCAACTAAGGTATTCAGTTAAAATAATAGATGGTTTGGTTGAATAAATAAATTCTTAATCAGAAGCCCAGAGGTCTGTCAACAAGTTTTGTCATGCAAGGGGCGTTTCGAATTCCCAATTACTTTACCGGATGACTTTTTATCACTTTCTAAAAAATATGGGTATATTATGTGAACGGAGTAGAAACTTATGGCATACCTAGTTTTTTTTTAATCTTTTTTCCACAGCTTAGAAAAAAATTGATCCATCATCAAAAAACGCTACAAATATCAAGTAAACTTTTCATAATTATTAGAGCAAAGAAACAGAAATAAAAAAATATTATACCTACCCATTTTTTTTTTTTTGAGAAAGTTATAAAAAAGTCACCTGTATTAGGTAACACTGAGCAAGTGGGTAAGCAGTGATAGCCTAGTAGTGTGACCGTCGGACTGTCAAGTCATAGGTCTCAAGTTCGAGCCCAAGACACGCACCTCTGATTTTTCGGATTCATGTGCGTATTGTATAACTATCACTTGCTTCGGTGAAGGAAAACATCGCAAGGAAACCTGCATGCCTGAGAGATATATCTCGACGGCATGTAAAGCCAAGTCAGAGGCCCATGGACGACATAAAAACTCTGAAACCAGGTTAGGCACAACACAATAGCCGAAAAAGAAGAAATTATTAGGTCAACGTATAATACTAGCTGCATGTGTCATTGACACTGGCTTGGCCACCAGCAGTCATTTTAATTCAAATAACACTCAAACTCAAACTCAAAGCATTTATTTCAATTAGACCATTACGGCACTTTTGAATGTCAAAAACACAAAAAAATGGTCGCTAATTAGTCGAAATTTGTCGCCAAATATGAGAATTTTTCGGTCGAATGAACTCTCTAAATGCTTGCGATCTATCTCTTGAACTACACCATACTAATTAAACTCATTGTATCTTCTAAACTAAGACCCGATTAAATCTGCAACTTGACGACAAATTGCGACTAATTGGCAACAAAATATGAGAGAAAACAGATCTTCGAAGGTTCGAGAGCATATTCACAAGAAGTTGGCAGATTCGTCTCAAAACTAAGTTGTTATAGTTTTTCTTGTTTATCTCTCTAAACTTTATATATTTTTTTATATGTATGTATATATGTATTTATTCTTATATGTTTTAGCTATATATATTTTCTAGTCTTTTTTTTTCTGTTATTACACCTACTTTGTATTATCTCTGCATCACCCTAAGGTAGACTGGTAGAAAATGCCCAAGGCATTAAGTCCGCCTTTGTACAGTTTTTTTTGCTTGTGCATAAAGTTTTTATAAATAAAAAAAATAAAAAAAATCTTCGCTAGGTGCCGTAGTTTTTGAGATATAAATGTGGGCAAGCTGGGGAGAAACTCTCCAGATCGTCCACCTATAAACCCTTATATCTTTTGAACCAGTGACCGACAAATTCTGATATTGAGCGACAAATTTCGACTAATTAGCGACATTTTTTTTGTGTTATCAAAATTAAAATCCCTGATGGCCTTGGCTAAGCCAGTGTCAGTCATACTAGCTGCATCCGGTTAGACTGGAAGCCGACAGACACCCTACATTCGACTGCTAGGCAGATGCTTTTCCAAAAGTCTTGTATTATAGCTAGCAAGCAATCCGCCCCGGCTATGCACGGGTAGCACTAATCTACAGCCGATGACTTTTCGAGGATGGATGGTGTTGGCGACAGACCTGTCAACCCCGTTCTAGGGGCTTGTTGTGTGGTTGGTTGGCTAGCGACGGGGCGGCTTACATTATCTATATTTTCTAATCTATACATATAATAAATCTGTAGAAAAGTCATTTTTGTACATTGAAGAAATTGAAACAAAAAATAGCCAGCGTGTGAAAAGATAAGTAACAGAACCCATTTCCATCATTTTTGAAATTTTTGTCTGTTTGTCTGTTTGTTTGTGCGCACATCACGTAAAATCTACGAATTCAATGCTGACAATGTTTATACATAAAAATTGTGTGTAACTTGGGGTATGATTTAGTGTTTGTTTCATTGAAATCGGTTAATTCTATCAAAAGATATATGAACTTAAAGTGTTCAAGAAGAACTAATCATCAAATGTAAGATACATACATGCAGCGACATCTGTTGAACTAAAATGATACCAATGACTAAAAATAGTCATAACTTTTAAATCGACTGACCAAAAAAAAATTTATAGCATAGGTAATATACTTTAGCAGTTTAACATTTTGGTCGATAGACGGCGTTGTTTATTTCACTCCATTTTCTGAATTGAATGACCCTCGCCCGTGTCAGTTGCCTATTTTTTGTTTTTTTTTTTTCGGATGGGAAATCATCAAATGACTCCTCCTGCTCTGGGCGGAGCAGGAGGGAGTGTCAGACTTTTACTGACTAAAACCCAGCCATGTTCCTTCATCGCCCTTTTGTTCCGGGGCCACGGTATCTCTTTCGAACAGTCCCGCAACCCCGGCAGACATCGGTCCTTGCGGATCGGCCCTTCCTTTTTGCTGACTCTCTTTTAGGCGCGCGTGGAACACGAACGCGCCGTCGACACGGCCTGTCGTCATGAGACGGACGGACGGCGAGCTAGCCCATAGCCCACCGTCCACAGGCCCGCGCCTAAGGTGGCCGGGGGCCACGTGGTTGCCCCGGAAGCCCAGGGCGTCTGCCGCGGCGGCCGGGACGTTGAGAGGTTCTCTCCCTCTCACGTTCCGCCACCTCCTTCTCTAGCATTACTGCTTCGCAGAAGGAGGTGACGGCGTCCCATTCCGTCTCGCTCCGGACCATGGCTTGCACCAGGGCCGGACGCGAGAGGTCGCCGCCGCAAACGTGTAACAAGATTGGTTTTTTAACCGACGAAACAAAAAGAAGGCAGTTCTCAATTCGACGCGTATTTTTTTTATATATGACCACGGATAACTTTTACAGAGAAGTCCGTACATGGTCCTTTTGTTTGTAAAAAGCGTAGGTACATCTCAAAGTTGGTCCCATTTATAATTGAAAAATCGTGTTTGGGCTAATTTCTTGCACCTTTGATGAGAACTTTCGACCTAGCTGGAGTATGACTGTCATCGAGTGTCTAAGGATGAAGGAGGTGGCGGAACGTGAGAGGGAGAGAACCTCTAAACGTCCCGGCCGCCGCGGTAGACGCCACCACGTGGCCCCCGGCCACCGTACGCGCGGGCCTGTGGACGGTGGGCTATGGGCTAGCTCGCCGTCCGTCTGTCTCATGACGACAGGCCGTGTCGACGGCACGTTCGTGTTCGACGCGCGCCTCAAAGAGAGTCAGCAATAGGAAGGGGTCCGCAAGGGCCGATGCCTGCCGGGGTTGCAGGACTGTTCTAAAGAGATACCGTGGCCCCGGAACACAAAGGGCGATGAAGGAACATGGATGGGTTTAGTCAGTAAAAGTATGACACTGCCTCCTGGTCCGCCCAGAGCGGGAGGAGTCATTTGATGATTTCCCATCCGAAAAAAAAAGGCTGTCGAGGTAAGCCCTTTTTTGGAAAAACATAAGTAGATTATTTTAGCGATTAATGCAAATATATCGAAGAAATTAAATTGTTACCCACTTGGATCTACGTAAGTATATATCTACTAATATTATAAAGCTAAAGAGATTTTGGTTGGTTGAACGCGCTAATTACAGGAAAACTTTTAGTGTTGAATAGTTATCGAGGATGGCTATAGGTTATCTAACATCACGCTATAATTAAAAGGAGCGGAGCATCAATGATAAATGTTGCAAAAACAAGGAAATTTTATTTCTTTCGAGAGCTTCCTTTGCGGGCGCTGCATAAACGGTTAAAGTTGCGCAACAATCATGTATTAGGGAATTGTTCGTTTTAAAGCGTTCTAAAAAAAACCGCGATAGCATTATGTCTATCTTTCAAGGTTGACTCCACTCTCTCTAACCCTCTCTCTCTCATGTGACGCAGACGAAGTTGCGCGGGTCAGCTAGTTTCCTAAAATAAAATTGTAACGTGTTCCAATTACTTATTATACTAAATTAACAGATGGGGTGGTCATGTGACAAAGTTTTAGCAGATATCTTTAAGTACGGTGGGACGCTCGTTGTCGATACCGTCATTCAGGTAGCTTTCTTTCGCAAAATGGTTTTAAATTATAGCCTATAACCTTCTCGGCTAATTCCTCTTTCTATTGGTGAAAACCGTATCAAAATCTGTTGAGTATTTTCTGAGATCTTATCGAACAAACAGACCCTCTGTCCAGCAAGGGACATTAATTTATAATATGTAGTGAAGGATATTGAGATTTTTGCAATTAGGAAAGGAGGAAGATAAATAAAAATAACAAATTCTTGTTCGTGTTTAAAACGTATTTTTTCCTTGAAAGCATTTTTATTTTACAATATAAACAACAATTAACAAGTAGGTATTAACATTAAGTACTATTCACCCGAGCAAAGCTTTGACTTTTTCGATACATTACTGTTTGCTCTGTGGACCACATAGCACATAGATTTTGAGCACATCTTTACACAATTTTGACCTTTGCACAAACAAGTTTGTACCTTAGCGTACGCTAAAACTCGCGCGTCCGGCGTGTCCGCATTAGTGTCCGGAGCGGATGTCCGCTCCAACCCGGCTCACGGGGCGGCGCGGCGCCATTGAGCGCTGCTCATACTATTTTCCAATCCAGATACGCGAGCGTGCATCCGAAGCCGCAAGTGCGCGAGTATTTAGCTTCACCACATTTAATAGTACAGTATAAATATCTATGGCTTCACGAAGGCTAACATCACAATGGGCAGTCAAACCAAAATAACGCTGTCGTAAAAGAAAGATTTCTTAGTTCAATTTAAGCTTACATACAACGTGTGAGAAAGGCACAACGAGGCTTGTATAGTGGACACCAGATAGTTGATATACTACATTCTATTATTGATCGAAGACTACATAGATACTTTTTTGTTTGTAAATACATACTTATTATACATATAAACATCCATGACTCGGAAACAAATGTCCGTGCTCATCACACAAAAATTTGCTCCGACCGGGATTCGAACCCGGGACCCTAAGAACGTAAGGCAGCCTCATTACCGCTGCGCCAATCGGGTCGTCCAATATAGCTTGAACAACTTTCTCCACGAGACGGACATCGAAATCACCCCCTGAAATATGACTACACTTTTCTGGTACACGCTTTAAAAGTCTGATTGCCAAGTGTGGTATTAACCTAAGTATCGCGAATCAGCGATACGACGTCACTCAGCTCAGTACGCTCACTTAGGTATTTTAAGCACAGATATTAATTACATACAAAGATTGGTATGCTCTACAATTCTATAAAATACAAAATGTCTTGAACTATATTTACAGTAGGAACCACTTTAAAAACTAACATTTAATTCGTATCATTTAATAATTATGATGATTATACTTTGACATGACAATTTATTTTAAGGGCTCTGTACATCAATGACAGCCAACATTTGTGCCGGCGGGTTAGTTGGCGACTTCAAAAGTAAATCTTTGGTGAGTAGATAGAACCCATACAGAAATATACCTACTTTTTATGTCTATTTTTGTTTAATTCCAGATACAGAGATTTCACAGTATGTCATCTCATCAGACCCTGTGTCTGATGAGATGACGAGCCAGTCTTCTTGCCAAATCATCCTTCACATAGTCCATCTATCAGAAACTGTAAAATCAAAATCTATTGTCGAAATGTCATGTTCAATTTCGTCATGACGTTTGTATCATTAAGGATTCGTTCACCTACTACACTATTGTTTGGTAGAGTTTGAACGATCTATTTTTATCCTTGATTAAAATGTCAGTCTATCTAAACTTCTGAAAAGTTGCATATATACGCGATTAATTGGGTTTCCAATTACATCTTAAATACAGTCGTCGACACTCTTTACGTCAATAAACTAATAAAGTAAGTGGTCTTCAAATATTCACAAATAAAATACTCACAATGCGACTGTATCTGTGTGTGTTACCTGATGAAATAATTGTATTTCTTACAAACACACGACACTTTCTGTCTCCATGTGGAAACACTTACTTCGCTAACGATGTCTCTTCTTGATCAAATATGGGTTCGCTTCGGTTTATTTTTGTCTTGCTACGCATACATTTGCCCCGCCAGTATGTCTTAGAAGTAACGTCAGGTTCAATTTGCAACTTTAATTCTATGGCACTCGTAAGAAATGGCTATAACATCATGGAAAATTTACTTATGGTGTTATAGTAAAGGTTTGGGTTCATGGAGCAGTGTAGCATGCTTATTTTTGTTACTTCCTGCATGTGCATAATATTTTTACAGGTGGGAATGTGGTGATGCATCGTACAACCAAGCCTGGATCTATTAGAATTAAAACGAAATATTTTGCATTACATTTCATTCATGGTGTCAATTTGCAGGGCAACTAATTTCTCTGTACTAGTTAGGTTGTTAAATGGCCAATAGGGCCAAAAAGTTCTGGAGTGGTGATCGTGAACCGGAAGAAGTCGCGTTAGAAGGCCTCCCACCAGATGGAACGATGACCTGGTGAAGGTTGCAGGGATCCGATGGATGCGAGTCGCACGGGACCGGTCAATGTGGCGACACTTGGGGAAGGCCTATGTCTGGACACAGGCCTTCCCCAAGTGTCGCCACATTGACCGGTCCTAGCCGGTAGCTGGTAGCCGGATTTCGGCTGAAATGACGATGAATAAGTTAATCTCTAATATTCTCATTCGCTACAATAGTTACTATAAGATATAATAACAATGGAACGGACGCTCGTGAACTTTCAAAGCTTCAACAAACCAATCTGTTTCTATTTGTCCCGAAAATGTTTACATTTAAGACCTTGATAATTCGTCCTATTACAATAAACTTTACATTGCTATTCATCGTTTAGAACTTTCCAAAGGTTCCAATCGCTTCGTGACGGTCAAATTTATTAAATCAACAACAGATATCGGAAAAGAGTGACGAATATAAATTTTGACGGATGGAGAGGGTGAGGAAGACCGAAGAAAATTAAGATGGATTGTGTGAGGAATGATATGAGGAGCTCGTGGCTAAATAATAACTGCCAATCGGGTCGATCTTCAGGTTAAGCCTCGGTTGCCTAGGTTGTTCCGTGGATGGGTGACCATCTCTTACATTTCGCGTTTCTTCCGTTCCTCGGAAAGCACGTTAAGCCGTTAATCCCGGCTGTCATTTGTAGATCTTTGACAGTCGTTACAAGTAGTCAATGACCCGAAAGTCTGGCAACCAGTCTTACCAAGAGGTATCGCTTTACCCAGTACTTGCTGGGTTGTGGAGGTCAGATAGACAGTCGCTCCATGTAAATTACTGGTATTCAGCTGCATCCGCTTACACTGGAAGCCGACCCTAACATAGTTGGGAAAAGGCTAGGCAGATGATGTGTAAAGAATGATATGAAATTGAAGGGAAAAAGTGGTGAATAAACTTTGGGACCGCTCCAAGTAACATGGTACAAAAACAGGGCCGGCAGTCTAAGACATGAATGTTTCATCCACCAAGACTCTGAACGCACCTTTTGACGTTTGACAGATTACGTTTCGTTGTCTGTGCGAGTCTGTGCGATGACGTTTGCTTGTCAGTGCAATTTTGGTTGAACAATGGTCGCTCCGTGCTTGTAATTTTTGGTACACGCTGTTCCGTGTAATTATTGGTTGAAACTTTGAGTTATTGTTAATCCGATACCATCTTGATCGGTGTTTGATATTTTGTTGATAATTGAGTGAAAATTGAGAAATCTCGCCATTTTGGGTCTTGACCGCGAGTAATTTGTTGGTTATGTAGACGGCCTTTTGTGTCTTTGAACGCCGTAAATTCCTAAATTCAGTGCTGGACTATTATATCCCCGATTGGGTTAGCAAACCGGGATAAAATTCAGTTGGACATTCGTGAGAGGTGCCACGTGTGGGATCAGGTTTGATCCTGGAGTCGACGGTGCGAGCCGCGCGCGTCCTTTGGTTACCGTCGAATCTTACCTAACTATACATACACCACACACACCACAGATATACTTACACCCCACCCAGATGAGACGTGACCAGGACTACGTCACATCACCGGTGCCAGCGTGATGGTAAGTGTATTGAATAGTTGTTTTTCCTTTGTCAATTGGACAAATATATTGTGATTAGGGCTCCGCGTAATCGCGGACATCGTGAGTCTGTTTGTGCAGTCTCACACATCTGGTAGCAGAGCGTGGTTGAATTGTTAAATTCACCACTTATATTGAATTATGAGTTAAAAGTATTGAGAAGTCTGATTTGTTGCCGTCGGCCTGACTCAAATTAAACATAGATTGTTTGACATAATATATTATGATATGTAGTGTCGTTGTGGTTTGTACTTTAATTTGCTATTGTATAAACAAGGTATTGCTTGTACAGGGTCGGATTTGAACTTGTAATAATTCAAACTAAGTTTTATTATTTGGTTTAAATTGTAGTTGGGTCCGGGAAAATTATTCCTGTTGTTTATTTAATTGAATTTAATTTGTTTATTTGATATTTGTCCCAATGGCTTCATTGAAAGCTGTAAACCAAGCCATTGGTGGATTGACCTCACAGCTAAGATGGTTTGCCTCAGCTGCTGCGACCGCTGAGCGTCGAGACCTGGAAGAGGCCACGCTTGCCCGGTATGAGCAGTTGAATGCGAGATTGAGTGCGGTTGACACTTTGTTTGCTCGCTTCAATGAAGTGATTTTGGACTTGGACCTGGAAACATTGGGTCAAGCAGCCCGTGATAAGGTTGTTGCGGATTATGACCAGATGTTGAACCTGGGTGACATAATAAGTATGCGCGCCAGGGAAATTTTGAAGAGTCGGGACCCTGCCCAGGTCAAAACAGAGACCTCTGTTGTTGCAGGCCCTGGACTTTTGGGTAGACTGCCTACCCTGGAGCTGCCACATTTTGACGGTCACTTGGACCATTGGTTAAGCTTCAGGAACCTATTTGACAGTTTGGTTGATGCGCGCTCTGACCTCCGACCGGCCCAGAAGTTGGCTTATTTGTTGTCAGCCCTAGGAGGTGAGGCTCGAGCCTTGGTGCAGCACTTGCCGGTGACCGACTCGGCCTATCCCACTGCTCTGGAACTTCTATCCCGACGGTACCAGAACAAACGTTGCCTGGCTGATGTCCATATTGACCAGATCTTGGGGTTGCCGGCCATCACCAGAATGTCAGCGTTGCGTGCTGACCTTTTGAATCCGTTGCTTGCAGCAACCAACGCCTTGAAGCGATTGGAGTTGCCGGTGGACTATTGGTCCTATTTCTTGGTACACTTAGTGTTGCAGCGGCTTCCTTCAGACTTGAGGTCCCGTTTTGAGCAGAAGTATGGTGGGGATAGTGCCACCCATCTTCCCCCCTTTGAGGACCTCGTCAAATTTTTGGAGGATGAGTGTCGTTTCCTCGACAACGCCCGTGGTGCCACGGGATCAAGCCAACCGCCCTCTCGGCCGAGGGCCCAGGGACGGACTAGGACTGTCGGGCCTGGTGATAGCCGCCCTGCCCCCCGTTTTGGTGGCACCCAGAGTAATCTTGTTTGCGGCTATTGTAAGGCCACGGGACATGGCGTACCAACTTGCGCGGCCTTCTTGGAGTTGCACGTGAGTGCCCGCCGCCGAGTTGCCAATGCACGCCGTCTGTGCTTTTCGTGTTTGGGGAATCATTTTCATCGGGATTGCCCCAACCCCCGCCCTTGTTCAATTTGTAGGGGCTCACATCTTGAAGTTTTGTGCGCCAACGCGAACCGCTCTGTCAGACCAGCCTCTGATGGGGGTTCGCGCAGGGGGGGGTATGATGGAGATGAGCACCGGGCTTCTCGCTCGCCGGATCAGAGTCGGGGAGGGGCCTGCAACTTTGACCGCCGCACTCCACCCCCCGCGCCAGTTGATCGGGAGCCGCGCGACCGCCGATTGACCTCCCCTCGTGAAGGCGACTATGCAGCTGCTGGTAGGCGACGTTGGCCAGACCAGCACCGCCTTCCCTCCCCTCCGTTGACGGAACGTCCCCGTTTGGAGACGCGCCCCCCGCCACTCAGGCGTCAAGTGAGATATGCCCCTCCAGCGATGGCGCGCAGCTCGGGACATCGCGCGGATGAGGAGTTTGACTACTATCCTCATCGGGATAGACCCCAGCCTGGATGCGGCGATTGGTCGCCGCCCAGGCATTACTAGGAAATTGGCGCCTGTCCCGCTAACGTACCTCCCCAGATCGACACGGTTTTGTTGCCAACGGCATCGGTCAGGGTCTGGGGACCCACGGGGGACTCTGTTGTGGTCCGTGCCATTTTGGACACGGGAGCCCAGGGTTGCCTTTTGTCGTCTTGGTTAGCGGGTCGGGTGAGCCTGGATGTCCGTGCCTTTTCAGGCACGATTAATGGAATAGGCGAAACACCTATCCCGACTGTTGAGGGACAAACCTTATTTGGGCTCACTCCTGTGAGTTGTTTGGACCCTAAGTTTTTTCCTTCGGCCATTGTTCTGACGAGTATTTTGGGCTGTCATCCCCAACGTCAGCTGTCGCCTGATATTGTCCGGTTGACGTCAGGCCTGTATTTTACTGACCGCCGGTTTGATTCCCCTAATACAACTCATTTGATATTGGGTTCCGATGTACTAGGGAGAATATTGTTGGGTAATGTGAAAGTCTTGCAGCCGAACGGTTTGGTGGCTGTCTCGACTATCTTTGGCTTTGCGGTGATGGGCCCAGTGTTGAAGGCTGCCCCTCCACCTGAGCCTGATTTTGCGTTGGCGTGTGGCTCCGCTCTCTCTGACGCTGTTCAGAGGTTTTGGGAGGTTGAGGAGCCACCGCAAGTGGCCCGCTTGAACCCGGAACATGAGGAGTGCGAGTTGTTCTATCAGAACAACACAGGTCGACTCCGTTCCGGTCGGCTCGTAACACGGTTGCCTTTTGTTGCAGTTCGACCACCTCTCGGCAAGTCCAGACCTATGGCCGAGAAGAGATTGTTGGCGATGGAGCGCCGTATGGCCAGGGATCCGGTGCTGCGGCAGAAATATTTAGATTTCATGCGTGAGTACGCAGACTTGGGACACATGTCGGTGTCAAATTTGGATTGGCGCTCAGTTGAGCATTACTTTCTGCCGCATCACGCGGTCCTCAAGGCATCCACCGGTAAGCTGCGCACAGTATTTGATGGGTCTGCGCGGACTTCCTCTGGTGTCTCTTTGAATGATTGCTTGCACTCCGGCCCCAAATTGTTGAGGGACCTTTGTGATGTCATCACATCTTTTCGTCGTCATCAAGTAGTCTTTGTGGCTGACATCAAAATGATGTTCCGGCAAACGGTTATTCACCGGGATGACAGACGTTATCAGTTGATCCTGTGGCGAGAGAATCCCCGGGACCCCATGGTTGTTTATGAGCTCAACACGAATACGTACGGCCTTAGATCGAGCCCTTTTGTTGCTATTCGTTCGCTTTGGGAGCTCGCGGACCGAGAACGCTTGAGGTTCCCTCGGGCGTCCGCCATCTTGAAAACGGACTTGTATGTTGACGACGTCTGCACTGGGGCTTCCACGGTTGAGGAAGCTATCCTGTTGCGTGACGAGTTGGTTCAAATTTTGGATTCCGCTGGCTATGAGTTGCGTAAGTGGGTGTCCAACTCGCCAGCACTGTTGGAAGATGTGGAAGAGGATCATAAGCAGGATCCTCATTTGTTTGAAAATGCTGACAACCCTGCTATGTTGGCCGTTCTCGGCGTTCAGTACCGACCAGTCCAAGACACCTTTACGTACGATGTCGATTTGGAGTCACCACACACTTGGACTAAACGACTGGTATTGTCTACTGTCGCGAGAACCTTTGACCCGAATGGTTGGATATGCCCGGTATTGTTTTGGGCGAAATGTTTTCTCCAGCGTCTTTGGACCGCGGAACTTGGTTGGGATGAGCCACTTCGGGAAACCCTTTTGGAAGATTGGCTCCAATTTGTATCCGCACTTCCTGCGGTCAACGAGGTCGCGCTACCACGCACTATCCTCCCCCCTGGGAACTATACTGCTACCCTTCATGGGTTTTGTGACGCATCTTCGCACGGTTATGCAGCTGTTGTTTATCTGCGCACCGTCAGCGCGACAGGCCAGGTGAAGTTGTCACTGATCATGGCCAAGAGCAAGGTGGCCCTCCTCCGGACGGCATTGACCATCCCTAAGCTAGAGTTGTCAGGGGCGGCGCTTCTTGTGCGTCTCTTGAATCACGTTGCTCAAACTTTGGGTGGATCTGTGAACATTCGGAATTCTTACGCCTGGACGGACAGTCAAATTGTTTTGTGTTGGTTGAAGACGTCCGTCCACTCCTTGGAGGTCTTTGTGGCGAACCGAGTGTCACAGATACAAAATTCCGAAACACCTTTGATTTGGAGGCACGTGCCTGGAGACTTGAACCCCGGCGACGTAGCCTCACGTGGGTGCATGGCCCCCCGCCTGATTGTGCACCCCCTTTGGTGGGGACCGGATTGGCTGACTCGCCCCGAGGATGATTGGCCTCGAACGCCAGTTTTGATGTCGGATCCTTTGCCCGGGCTTAAGGTGCTCGCTGTTGGGACGAAGGACCCTCCGTTTGATCCTGATTTTTTGTTGAATCGATACAGCTCCCTCGACAAATTGTTGAACGTTACCTCGTGGATCAGGCGTTTTGGTCACAATGCTAGGAATCCAGGGGACAAGCGCCTGTCACCGGTTCTCTCTCCTCAAGAGCGACAGGAGTCACTCCTCCTGTGGGTTCGCTCTGTGCAGGCCGTACACTTTGAGAAGGAGATCGAGACCTTGAAGTCCGGTAGAGTTAAGTTGTCGGGAGCCGTTAGTAAGTTGAACCCCTTTTTGGATGAAACGGGTCTTTTGCGTGTTGGAGGACGGTTGAGGCACTCTAGCCTTCCTTATGGGGTCCGTCACCCCCTTTTGTTGCCCAAGGCGGGCCATTTGATTAAATTGTTGGTGACTGATCGTAACATTAAGAACTCGCACGCCGGTTGCAATGCGCTGTTGGCCATTCTGCAGCGAGAGTTTTGGATTTTGTCGGCTCGTCGTACCATTCGTAGCATCGTCTTCCGTTGCATACCGTGCTATCGGACTAAGGCCCCAACGATGCAGCCCCAGATGGGAGACTTGCCTGCTGATCGCGTCAATGAGGCGAGGCCCTTTGCAGGCGTAGGAACGGACTTTGCTGGTCCCTTTTCGATAAAGACGTCTACCCTTCGCAATAGTAAAATTGTCAAGGCTTATTTGTGCGTATTTGTCTGCCTGTCAACTAAGGCAGTGCACTTGGAGCTGGTATCCTCCCTCTCGACGGAGGCCTTTGTGGCAACTTTGGATAGATTTACGTCTCGCCGACGGTTACCTTCTCTGATCAGGTCTGATTGCGGTACCAACTACAAGGGTACAAGTAACTATTTGAAGGAAGTGTATGACTTTCTTAATGAGAGCCAGGTTGACATTGGTAACAAATTGGCCCGTCGAGGGGTCACTTGGTTGTTTGACCCGCCAGCCTGCCCCCATTGGGGGGGTATTTTTGAGGCCGCGGTGAAAGCGGCAAAGGGACTCTGGCGGAGATTGTTGGGAGACACCGTTCTCACCTTTGAGGAATTAGCTACGGTATTTTGTCGCATTGAAGCGGTACTAAATTCGCGTCCATTGTGCCCGCTCTCTTCGGACCCAAACGATTTGGAGGCTCTAACCCCGGGCCATTTCTTGATTGGACAGCCACTTGTCGCTCTGCCTGAGTACCCTTTTGTTGATGTGAGCCAAAATCGGCTATCGCGGTTTCAGTTGGTGCAACAGCTCACTCAAAGCTTTTGGAAGCGTTGGAGCTTAGAGTATCTGCACATCCTCCAGCAGCGCGTCAAGTGGACTGATAAAACTCATCCGCCCAAGATAGGAGACCTCGTCCTTATTAAGGATGCCAACCTTAAGCCTCTGTATTGGCGCCGGGGGCGTATTCTCAATTTGGTGGCTGGCACCGACGGGGTACCTCGTTTTGCTGAGGTTTTAGTGGATGGGTCGGTTATGAAGAGAGCGGTCGCAACCTTGTCAAGACTGCCAATTGATTAGCGGACGGGACGGCCCGTCCGGGGGGGGTAGATGTTTCATCCACCAAGACTCTGAACGCACCTTTTGACGTTTGACAGATTACGTTTCGTTGTCTGTGCGAGTCTGTGCGATGACGTTTGCTTGTCAGTGCAATTTTGGTTGAACAATGGTCGCTCCGTGCTTGTAATTTTTGGTACACGCTGTTCCGTGTAATTATTGGTTGAAACTTTGAGTTATTGTTAATCCGATACCATCTTGATCGGTGTTTGATATTTTGTTGATAATTGAGTGAAAATCTCGCCATTTTGGGTCTTGACCGCGAGTAATTTGTTGGTTATGTAGACGGCCTTTTGTGTCTTTGAACGCCGTAAATTCCTAAATTCAGTGCTGGACTATTATATCCCCGATTGGGTTAGCAAACCGGGATAAAATTCAGTTGGACATTCGTGAGAGGTGCCACGTGTGGGATCTGAAGGTTTGATCCTGGAGTCGACGGTGCGAGCCGCGCGCGTCCTTTGGTTACCGTCGAATCTTACCTAACTATACATACACCACACACACCACAGATATACTTACACCCCACCCAGATGAGACGTGACCAGGACTACGTCACATCACCGGTGCCAGCGTGATGGTAAGTGTATTGAATAGTTGTTTTTCCTTTGTCAATTGGACAAATATATTGTGATTAGGGCTCCGCGTAATCGCGGACATCGTGAGTCTGTTTGTGCAGTCTCACACAATGAACAAAGTTTGGTTGCAATAACGATGCTTGCGAGAAGCAAGCATCGTTATTGCAACCAAACTTTGTTCATGTTTAATTAGCGATCGAAAATTTGCGACAGCATCGTTATCTATGTCGAGTCTCTACATCCAAGATGAGTTTCTCGCAAGCATCGTTATTGCAACCGAACTTATTGATCGAAAGTTTGCGACTACCAGCCCAGGGAAGATTATGATGATCGACGTCGTTCAAACTTCTGACAGACTGATGATAGTGACGTCTCGTCTTTCAATAATATAATTCTTCTATCGCAGTTGAATCACAGGAAAGGATAACATAGACAAGTACAAGTGATGTAAAAGCATAATAAAGGATGATTTATGTTAAATCTAGCTAGTTCCCGAGCGGAGGTGCATTGTACAATTGTACATTCATTTACAGACACCTATACACCGTGCAGAATGAATGTATGAGTGAACTACACAATAATAATTCATTCTAAATGTTCACTATTCCTCGAGCCACGCAATGCGCTAATTTAACATGAATGCTTTGACATAACATAACATCATGCCTGTAATTACCGAAAGGTTGGGCAAAGTTGTCTGTAATGGTACACCGTTAGTAGTATGTTTTAGGTCCCAATATAATAGGGGGCGAGCCTATTGCCATCAACCGGGCACAAACTCAGACTCCGTGGCTGCTACTGAGTTTGTGGAAAATCGAATAGCAACTCCAACACACTATCTGTATCAACCTACCTAGGATTAAAAAAAAAGCAATTACTTTTCGTGTCTGTGTGTGATCGCGTTGTTCTTCTACGTAATTATGAAACGGATTTTGATGCGGTTTTCACCATTATTTAGCAAATAGATTTTGAAATATTAAGGTATGCGAATCATACATTTGGGTGTACTTATAGCACAGTGATATTATAATGGCATTTAAAAGGAAGAAACGATGCTCTGTTAAGTTTTAAAAGCAGGGGTGGCTTGTTAGCATAATAACATCGGTAGTTGATCATGAATTGGCTACATAAACACACTATTATTGCAGCATTAACTACACGTATGAACTAGACTTATTAGCAACTAAATCGGATTGTAATATTAGTTCCCAGCATCGGATAGTAATAACCACACTCATCCGATTCGCGCCGGTGTCCCCCAGGGCTCGGTGCTATCCCCGTTAATATTCACGCTGTTCACTAGCGACATCCCAAAGAGCAATACAGCCCAGTTAGCCCTTTTTGCTGACGACACGGCCATTTATTGCTCTGGAAGGAATCCCTCAAAAATCGCCAGCACTCTCCAAACCTCCGCAAACGCCTTAGGCGATTGGTTCCGGAGATGGAGAATAGAAGTCAATCCCGACAAGAGCCAGGCGGTACTTTTCACCAGGCCCCACCGCACTGTTCCCCCAAACCCTAGTCCGATCACCATGTTTGACAAGCCGATCCCTTGGGAGACGCAAGCCAAATACTTGGGGGTCATCTTAGACCAACGCCTAAACTTTCGAGAGCACATAAGGACGGTACGCTCGCGTGCCGCCTTCGCTCTTGGTAGGCTTCACTATGTGCTGAATGCACGCAGCAAATTGTCACTTAAGTGCAAATTGCGTATCTACACCGCGTGCATTCGGCCTATCATGACATACGCGTGCCCCGTGTTCGCGCACTCAAAACCCTACCTAATCCACAGGATGCAGACCCTACAAAACCATTTTCTCCGAAGGGCTACGGGCTCACCGTGGTACCTTAGGAACGAGCAACTTCACGTAGATCTTAAAATCCCAACCATTCAACAGTTCATGAAACGTCTTTCTAAGAGTTTCTTTGAAAAGGCCGAGAAGCATACCAACCCCTTGATCTATTCAGCCGCCCATTATGCCCCATCTAAAATCTCCAAGATTCGCCGCCCCAGGCATACATTACTCATTCCCGATGACCCCACCACCCTCATTCAAGAAAGCTGTAGGGAAAGTAGCACTCCACGTAAAAACAAACACAGATACAAACCGCGAACCCGAAACCGACCCCGCCACCGTGACGTACCGCGAGCGCGACCCCCCTGTAACATCACCGACCGACCCTTGCTCGACGAGCCAGCCCGCGCCGCTGAGCATGTAGCTTCAAATTCCCAAAATAATAATCCGACCCAGCCACCTTTGCTGCCCTCCCTCAATGACTCACTAAGCCGAGGCCCGAACTCCACAGGGAGTGCCCTTAGTGTTGTTCATTTAATTAAAAATCCTAGCTTGTAAGCCCTGGCTGGGGGCCTTAAAGTAATTTTTGGCCACCACAGGATAGTCCGGTTAAGCAGTTTGACAACCTTAACGTGTTGTGTCTGCGAGTGGTCCCATCAAAAAAAAAAAAAAAAAAAAAAGTAATAACCACACAAAAAGTAACGGAATATGTGAAAACTTCCGACAAAGTCCACCTAATATTTAATAACGTAAATTCAGTGTCATCATCATCATAATTTCAGCCGAAAGACGTCCACTGCTGGACATGGGCCTCCCCCAAAGGGGGGCTTTTGCCATAATCGCCACGCTTGGCAGGCGGGTTGGCGATCGCAGTACGGTTGTTACAAAAACACAGAGAACGCTGCTGCCCATTCTCTGGTAAGTCCCTTAGTCGCCTCTTACGACACCCACGGGAAGATATGGGATGGTGCTATTATTTACGTCCGACATCATACAGAAAATATTGCTGGTAGAGTATTCACAGCGGGTTTCGGGGCTATGCCCCCTGACCGCGGAGGCCATACGTCGGTCCGTTAAAACGGACCCGTCCACCACACACAACCAGTGACAGAGGCACCGATTTACAGCGCACCTACAGTGGATGTGTGATTCCCGCCCGCCCCACCAACCAGAGCTAGCCGGCAGTGGTTCGGGCTGCGGAAACGACGTGTGTGTGTGGGCGGTATTGTATGTGTAACACCGCCCATGTATGCGTTTACCGCGCGCTCGAGAGCTGCGTCCACGCGTGTGTCTACGTGAGTGTAGAGAATGCATGTATGGTTATAGCTGCGCGCCCTGCCTTTACTTAGAACAAGTCGTGCAGCTGGGTGAGAGTGATGTGTGTGGAGTCATATTGTGCAGGTAAGCTGCGTGTAACGAGGAAACAGCTTACCTGGGTCAATCCGGTAGTGACGGGGCGGCGGAGGGGGGCGACCTTGCTTTGCTGGTCGCGGACGCTCCACTGGGTCATCCTTGACGGTCTATCCATGGTACAAGAAAGAAAGAAAGAAAAAGCATTTATTAGCCCGCACAGGACAAAACACAAATAAAAATGGTTAAATTAACAGTACTTACAACTAATAAAAATTAAAAAGTAAACAAAGAGAAAAATAAAATAAAAAACATGAAATGAAATTGGTCCTATACGAAGCCAAAAGGCCCCTATCTCAGCATGGTGCTGTAACATTTTAAAAAAAAACGTCACAGCGCTGTTACTCTGATAGGGCCCAGAGTGATGCCACGGTCAGACACGGATAAATAATAAATACATAAAGTGTAAACGAAAAAATAATACAAATATGGGTAGCATAAATAGAGAAAATAATAATGACATCTTCACTCCACGTAACCACTACTTTGTGTTGACTTTCACAGGCAACACTGACGAACAGAGACGCGGGCGCAGACATACGTATTAATATATAATCTGTGATTTGTTATAGACAGTAATCTGTGGTTAGAGAGTATATATATTCTGTGCCCGTTATGGACAATATGTCATCGAAGAGAAATCAAACAATAATACTACTAAATAATTAAAAAAAATACCAATCAATTCATAACAGATAGTGTGCTGGGAAAGTGTAACATACTCATATTATACTGGGGCTGACAATAGAGGTAAAACAAGAAACCAACAAACAGTGTAGTCGCTAAATGTCAGATTCTAGAAATGCAACGTGAAAGAAAAAAAAAGTACGACGATAACTAATAAACGGCAAAGGAAGTGCATCTAGGTGCCGAGGTGACGGGAATTTACAAACCAGACGCTAGGACAGCAAGACGCTCCAGCCACCCCATTGCAAGCTGCGTGCAGAACCATTGGTAAGTTATTCAGACGAGTCTTTTTGCTGTTGGAGTAAGTAACGTTTGTATTTATTCCTAAAAGTACCAATTATTTTTAGAGCACGAAAAGGTGGTGGGAGGTCATTCCAGCAGCGACTGGCGGCGAATTTAAAACTACCACGGAATGCAGCAGTTCTGTGGGAGGAAGCCAACATCACGTATGAAGATGCTCTAGTTTTTATTTGGTTAACATCCCGCGACCAAGACAATTTTTTATAGAGATATTCTGGTTGTTTTGTGAGAATTGTGCCAAAAAGAAGGGTAGCCAGGTGAAGCTTTCTCCGCGCTGTCATTCTCATCAAATTACCCTTATTTAAAAATGGAGTGATATGGGTTCTGGTGGTGGTTACAAGAAGAGTAACGCAGCTAGGCCGTCAAGGACGACCAGTTCCACGTCCTGACCCTGCCTGATGGCGCTGATCAGGTCCATCAGTAGGCGGATGGCGCGGGCTGTGAACTCCTTCTTGGCTTCTGGGCTGGCAGCTGGGCCGGCGCTGGTGGTGCCACTCGGGACGTGGCTTCGAGTTGGTTGTTGGGCCGAGGGCTGCGCCGTGCCGGCGCCAGCTGTCGGCCTCTCGATCTTCCTCTTCTCTGGCTGCTGTGGAACTGCTTCCGGGGTCACAGCCCGCGCCAGGGTCGTTGGCAGGTCGCCCGGTTGGTCTCCCTCAGGAGCGGTGGGGGGCGCTGGTAACTTACCTTTACCCCCTCGCTTCCTCTTCTTGCCCCTCCGCCGCTTCGAGGAGGGGGGAGCTTCTCCCCTGTTGGTGGAACCGTTGGCCGCCGCCATCAGCGACTCACCTTGGGCCTCGGTGGAGGCCACCTCTGTTGGCCTCTCAGCGACCGTGCTCGGTCATTGTGAGGCGGTAATGGCGGCAGCTGTGCCCGCCCGCCTGTTAGCCCTTATCTCCGCCTGGAAGGAGGGGCACTTAATGTTGTTGGCGGGATGGTCGCCCCCGCAGTTGGCACACGTGGCTGGCTCGTTACATGGCCGGGGGCAATCCCGCAGTGTGCCCCTCTCCGCAGCGGACACAGGCGAGCGGTCGGTGACAGTGGTGCGACGAGTGCCTCCATTTCTGGCACCGGTGGCACTGGGCGGGCCCACGCTTGCCCCGCGAGGCTTCAATCCTGACACCCCGCATGTTTAGGAACACGGAGGTGCCGAAGATGCTGCGTACTTCAGGCGTCCTACTGAGTACGGCGTGGAACACACAGCCGGGACGTCCCTGACTCGCCTTGATATGGCGAACGTATTCCGGCTTGTGTCCCATCGCGCGGAGCTTCTCCTCGATCTCCTGTGGAGTGGTGTCAACAGGCAGCCCCCTGATGGCCACCTTGCAGCTTCGCTCCGCTGGCAACGAGTAGGCGAACCAAGATGTGGCCATCCTCCTTCTCCAGGCCAGTCAAATAGCGCTGGACCACCCTATTTTCGAGTTCACTCTCTGGAGTGAACCGAATTCCAGTGCCAAATGGTTGGGCACTGGGGGGGTGACCCAGTTTTTCTTTGAGGGCCCTGAAGTGAGTAGCCCATCCTGGCAGCTTTTCCACCGTCAGCGGAGGATACCTCAGCCGCTTCGGCGGCTTTGGCTTGGGCTGCGCAGCGGTCTTGTCCCGGGGGGCCGCAAGCTGTGAGGGAGAGACAGCGATGTCAACACTCATCCCATGCTGCGTCCCTGATGTCGTCGGCGTCGGTATTGGTGAGGGGGGAGGCGTGCGGCGGGTAGCCTCCGCAAAGGTAGGTGACCCGGCGGTGACGTGCCCCCCCCGCGGCAGCGCGCGGTCGCGCTGCAGTGGCGGGTCGACCAGGCAGTACCACTTTGCCTCCTCCTCGGCCTCATCTGTACTGCGGCGACGTCGCAGGGGCCGTGACTCCGACTGAAAATCGGAGCCATAATCCCGCGACGGCGACGGTGCTGGTTCTGGGGTGTTCCTCCCCCGCCTACTCGGTCCCGAGTCTTCCGACCCCACAGACGCGAGCGACATGCTCGAGCCGGCTCGCGACGAGCATGCCGATCGCTCTGCCGGTGAATCGCAGGCCGAGGCACGGGGGGGCGCTGGCGAGGCCGGGACCTGGGGCGCCAGGAGAGCCTGGCGCGCTCCCGGTGCCAGCCTGGGGTCGCGGTTGGAGGCCCTCGCCGTGGACGCAGCCCCGAAGGGCGCAGTCGACGCGGCTGGGCGCGCGGCCGTGGCGGCGCGTGGTTGCACGGCAGGGCGCGCGGATGGCGCTGGTGTCGGCGCTGTGGGCGCTGAGGCGCAAATGGAGGCCGCTGGGTTGCGCGGCAGCGGCGTGGGCGCGCGCCACGAAATCGTGGCGGTTTGTCCCTGTGGCGCGGGATCGTGCGCAGCCACACGCGCGGGTGTGGCGGCGAGCGCTTGCAGCGCGCGGTCAGGTTTCGTGGCGGCGGGGGGCCCCTGGGCCTGCGTCGGAACTGGGTGGGGCGCAGGCAGGCGCACAGATACAGCGTGCGGTCGGCTCGGCGGAGGCACCGGCGCAGCACGCGCAGGCGCCGGTGACGTTGACGGGCCGCGCGTCAACTGCGCCTCGGCTCGCTCCGTCCTCTTCCCTCTTCCCACGGGCTTCGGGCGTCTTCTTCTTCGCTGGCTTCTTGGCGGGTGTCACCTTGTTGGACTTCTTCCTCTCCTCACTCGGAGGGGGGGAGGGTCCAGGCGGCACCGGGCCGGGAATCGTGAGCCCAATGTTCGGCATCGACGACGACGACTCCCGGTTCAGCGCCCGGTGGCGGTCCTCAAAATAGTTTTGGTCGCGGAAATAGCGGCGATTCGACATCTTGTTGGCTTTTGGCTGGGATGTGGGCTCGCGAACGCTTCAGTGCCGAGGCACCGGGCAGCTAGTGGCTCCCCCAGTGCTCGCACAAGCGCTAGGCACTTGTACGAACACAGGTAAAGAGACAGGTAGTCGCGTTCCGCGCGGGCGGTCCTTTTCGACAAGTACCCCCAAGATGGTTCACTTGTCGAAAAACTTCCTCCGGTAGTCGTCTGCGGCGCTGTACGGTAGCGGCGGACGTCTGCAGTGGACCACTGGCCGATCCACAGAAAATATTACATACTAGTCGGTTATTATATACTATTCGGTGTTGCCAACTGGAAATAGGGCGTAATTTACTATGTTACAGACCTCATAAACAGAGACTGATGGGTTCTATTGATGGATTGGAAACTTCCCATAAACAATGACCGTAGCTGCCACAATGTTGCTACGCTTCTTCTATTGATTGATCGGTTGCTTTGACAAACAAGGTGTAAAAGGACCCTAAGCCTACCCGGACACGAAGTCGTCAACCAAGCATTGTGTATATCAAACTAAGTAACTCAACGCAAACAAAATACTGGGAAACGATATTCTTTTGGGATATCAAATCACGGTTTACTATAGGACTCAATGGACTCTATTCTCCATCAGCAGATGAATGCGTTAAGGGGTACAGTGGTCATGGAGGTATATTAAGGGCCTATACTCTCTCAAATGGCTTAGCATGATCCTCCGTTACGATAGAAACAAAATTCAAAGTTACCTCCAAATCGAACAATAAACCGCTGGTATTCAAAAAGTACTTCAAATTAGATCATGAAACTTTGCATACTAACTGAACTAACTCTAAAGCAGGTCTTGTGTTTTATTTTTTTAGTCCAATCGATAGATTTTTTGTAAATCGCAAAAAAACCACTCATTTCGCACTATTCGGCCGCAGTGATTGACGTAACAACCGCTTTTTAGTGCAAGCTGATTTGAGCTTTATTCTAACAGTTTTTCAAACGAAGTTTTAACCACCACAAATAGTGTTGCTAATTTTAGGGTTAGAAGGGCCTTAAAATAAAGTTATAACATTAAATGAAACATACTTATAATTAAAAAAAACTTGTAAAAACGTTGGAAATTTGATCTCCAATATCTCCGCAACTAGACGATTTCCTGTTCATATTTTGTGAGCGGTGCTGCATCCTGCATCTTGGATCTTTTTTTTGCAAAGTAACGCCTGATTCTATAACTTATAGTTTCATCATCATTTCAGCCGAAAGACGTCCATTGTGGAGAGGCCTATGCCTCTCCCAAGTGTCGCCACATTGACCGGTCCCGTGCGACTCGCATCCAGCGGATTCCCGCAACCTTCACCAGGTCATCGATCCACCTAGTGGGAGGCACCTTCCAACGCAACGTCTTCCGTAGGTACCTATAGTTTACTGTTATTTAATCTGTGTAGCTCTCATAGTACCGGGTTCTCACGCATGTCAAATCCCACACATCTACTTTCCTTACATCTTGATCCATTATAACTCATACAAAAATCCTTCACCTATATATTCATTCTCATAAATAAGTTTCGTGAGTCCTATTTTAGGGTAAATTCCCTAATATATCATGGCGTTGCTTGTGTCCTCTGATCTGAATAACAAGTGGGGTAAAAAGCGCAATATTGTACCTACTAACAATAGTATGCTAATTCTATTGTGGGTTACAATACAACCTATTTTCGTAAGCTAAGCTACTCTCGCTTAAGTAAAAAAGATAATGGTTTCGTATGTTCTTTATGGATGCTGACACATTGAGGCCTAGGAATACTTATCATGAGCGAATTTATGAGGTATTCCATCCAGAGCACACAATATAAGAGCACACTTTTAAGAGCACAAAAAGTATTCCACAAGCTGCACACATAAATAAGTACAATCGCTTTGATTGAAAATATTGTAACGTTGTAGCAGTAGGGCCAATAATAACGGCTCGCCCCGGGGAAGTACTACCACCAAACTTAATTCTTCCGGTAATCAGCATTGCTGTGTGCCGGCTGAAGAGTTTGGGTGCCGGGTATAAATTACTGGCTAAAATTAAAAGACAATAAACAGCTTTGTCTTAAGTTCACCAACAATTTATGTGGGTTGTTGAATGCAAAGAATCAACAAGTTTGCTCGTTAGGTGGCAATTTTTTTTTTGTTTACGCATAGACAAGTCCTCACTCACTCGTTCGGATACACGTAACGCGAGCGCATCATTGGTAAAACAGCAAATTTTAGTCGCTTAGTAACTGAACGGCCTAATCAGTTTGTATACTCTCTGGCGTTTGTTTTGACATTTAATAAGTGTTGAAAAGGTTATGTTTACAAAGTAACGGTAGAAACTATTATACTTCGGGTCTCAACCGAAGACGATTACTTATTTACTTGCAGCAGTACATGAGATGGTGCTATCTTCATCACACGTTTAGATCCTAAACACTAAAAAATAGGATAAAAGGACATATTTTTTAATACAATTTCCTGTTTTACTATCACTGGCAACACCGTACGCCCTTGAATCATTACGTGTTTTTGTACACACCATACTCCACTATGAGTGTTGAGGATAACTTTGCTTACGTAAATCATGTTGAGGATTTAGGTACCTACTCCACTATGGGTGTTGAGGATAACTTTGCTTCACGTAAATCATGTTGAGGATTTAGGTACCTACTCCACTATGAGTGTTGAGGATAATTTTGCTCCACGTAAATCATGTTGGGGATTTAGGTACCTACTCCACTATGAGTGTTGAGAATAACTTTGCCCCACGTAAATCATGTTGGGGATTTAGGTACCTACTCCACTATGAGTGTTGAGAATAACTTTGCCCCACGTAAATCATGTTGAGGATTTAGGTACCTACTCCACTATTAGTGTTGAGGATAATTTTGCTCCACGTAAATCATGTTGGGGATTTAGGTACCTACTCCACTATGAGTGTTGAGAATAACTTTGCCCCACGTAAATCATGTTGAGGATTTAGGTACCTACTCCACTATGAGTGTTGAGGATAATTTTGCTCCACGTAAATCATGTTGGGGATTTAGGTACCTACTCCACTATGAGTGTTGAGAATAACTTTGCCCCACGTAAATCATGTTGAGGATTTAGGTACCTACTCCACTATGAGTGTTGAGGATAATTTTGCTCCTCGTAAATCATGTTGGGGATTTAGGTACCTACTCCACTATGAGTGTTGAGAATAACTTTGCCCCACGTAAATCATGTTGAGGATTTAGGTACCTACTCCACTATGAGTGTTGAGGATAATTTTGCTCCACGTAAATCATGTTGGGGATTTAGGTACCTACTCCACTATGAGTGTTGAGAATAACTTTGCCCCACGTAAATTATGTTGAGGATTTAGGTACCTACTCCACTATTAGTGTTGAGGATAACTTTGCTCCACTTAAATCGTGTTGAAGATTTAAGTACCTACTCCACTATGAGTGTTGAGGATAACTTTGCTCCACGTAAATCGTGTTGAGGATTTAGGTACCTACTCCACTATGAGTGTTGAGGATAACTTTGCTCCACGTTAATCGTGTTGAGGATTTAGGTACCTACTCCACTATTAGTGTTGAGGATAACTTTGTTCCACGTAAATCCTGTCGAGGATTTAGGTACCTACTTCACTAAGAGTGTTGAGGATAACTTTGCTCCACGTAAATCGTGTTGAGGATTTAGGTACCTACTCCACTATTAGTGTTGAAGACAACTTTGCTCCACGTTAATCGTGTTGAGGATATGGATACTTATTCCGCTATAAGTGTTGAGGCAACGTACTCCATGTAAATCATGTCGAAATTATACTTCGCTATATTTTAAGCAAGTTACACAATGGTGTCATTCTGTGGTGCACAAACTAAACTTTATTCAGGCTATTGCTATCTTTTTCTCGCTAATAAAACAAGAAAAAGATGGACGTAATTTAGAGCTGTCAAATTTAATTGGAACTAATATTTCCATACAAATGAAGGGTGCACGTAAAAACATGTCGATTAAAACACGGAGAAGCGCAAAGCATAAACTAGTTTGATATCTCCAACTTAGTTCATAGCAATAGCCGCCCTGTAAAAGCCATATTATGCCAAACGGTTTGTCCAAAGATACACAGGTGGAGTTAATGAAATTTTATTTACCACCAGAACACTGTCCAACTATGAGAGCTCCAAAACTGAATTTAGAAATCAAGACAGTCCTTTTGGATTTAGACATTTAAAAATACTGTTTCAGTCAAAAATAAACAAAATCAGCTTGGTTGTGGTCTCTCCATAATAGGCCGTGTTGAAGTGAAGTGAATTGACTAATAAAATCGTTGAGTGATCCCGGTACACTCATATGCGATAGTCATAAAGAGTCTCAATCACGACGATATGCGGCTTAAGTACTTTTAATTAAAATATCAAAGATACTGTCAGAAACACAAACATAGATTAATAGCTATTCGGTTCCGACTTATCTGAGCATAGTAAGTTGTCAAAAGCTAAGACTGGTTCAGAAATGAAATTAAAAATTCAACGGCCTATGTATACATCGACCGTTACACAATCTCGAGGTGCTTAAAACTCGAGGGGGGCGCCGCCACGTATATCACCAGCGGTCGAGTCGCGCACCACGCATGCAGACCGTCGAGGGGCCGACACGTCTGGAAACAACCCAGGGACGCCGTCACGCCAACAGCGCGCGGAATCAGGCGAGAAGGCGATATTAGACTTATTGCTGGCCGTCTATCAAACTTTTATGATAAATAGTACGAGCTCACTGAAGATGACACTATTTTATAATGGGTTCAGGGATATAAAATTCCTTTCAGTGAAGAACCTATACAAATTGCTGAGCCGCTTAACAATGCATGTAATTCGCAGTCACAAAGTCAAATCATTGACAAATGTATATCAGACTTTATACGTTCGCGATTTATATCAACATGTACATCTTGCCAAGGGCAATTTATTTCACCAATATTTACAGTGCCCAAGTCGAACGGAACCCATAGGTTTATTTTAAATTTAAAAGAACTAAATAAATTTGTTGAGATTGAACATTTTAAGATGGAGGACTATCGCACTGCACTAAAATTGTTAAATCGTAACTACTTTATGGCAACAATAGGAAGGATGCTTATTTTTTTTATTTCCATAAATGATGATGACCGGGAAAAATTACGGTTTAGATGGAAGTCTCAGTTATACAAATTCAATGTTCTTTCGTTCGGCCTTTGCACTACACCATTTGTTTTCACAAAATTACTCAAACCCGTTCTGAAATATTTACGCATTTTAGTATTAATATCAGTAAACTACCTCGATGATTTTGTATAAGTAGCTCGTATGACGAGTGTTTGTTAAATGTTAAAACTACAGCCGCAGTGTCAGAATCGTTAGGTTTTATACCTCAAGCATGAAATATCGAATAAGTTACCGAGTTGATGTCCAAAAATCAAGGCACTACAAGGTACTTTCAAAACCGGCTGGGGTGCAACATGCAGTGGTCAAAGTGGGAATGGAAATTGGTCAGAGATAGAATTGTCCGTACAAATAAACACACTTGAGGTTACGGCCGCATTTTATGGCTTAAAGATTACTAAAGGCTTAAAAAATCTCAATTTTGTTAAGGATTGATAACACCACTGCCATATGTTATATAAACCGTATGGGTGGTGTTTAGCATTTAAATGACATAACTCAAAAGATCTGGCAGTGGTGTGAAGCTAGAAATATATTTGTATTCGCATCGTATATCAAATCTAGCGACAACGTAATAGCAGATCGAGAATCTCGGCGGATTAATACAGATACAGAGTGGGAAATCTCAGATTGTGTTTTTTCACATATAAGTCAATTGTTCGGAAAACATGAGTTTGACTTTTTCGCGAGCGCTCAAAAATACAAATGTAGTAGAAATGCATCATGGAAACTAGATCCGTATTCCGAAGTTATTGATGCATTTACTGTTTCTTGGTGTAGGTAACGTTTTCTTTTATGCTTTACCCCCTTTCTGTCTTATTACGAAAGTGAAAAACTTTGCAAATACAACCCTTAAGGCAGTACGATAGTTCGATAAATCTTGGTGGCTTTATTGTAAAGAGTGTCCAAATTATATCATTAAAAATATAAATATATATATAGCTATGTATAAATATATATATTAAGGAGGGGTCTAGCTACAATAGTTTAAATACGCATAGGTCTGCTCAGTCACTTCCTTAAAGGTGTCTATAGACTTACTCCCCCAAAACCAAAATACAATTCAACATGGGAAACAAACGTAGTACTGAAATACCTTTCCGATTTATGCCCTTACATTAATAATTAATTTGTCACATAAGATTTGTACATTATTGGCTATCGCTTCTGCCCAAAGAATGCAGACCACCAGTGTTATAAAGTTGAAAAATATATCAATATAAGAAAATGAGAATGTAATTAAAATTAATGATTTAATCAAAGCATCGAGGCCCGGGGCATAACAACCACTTAACAAACTACCGTACATTCGTGAAAACCCCAGTATCTATCCAGCATTTGCTATAGAAACCTACCTACACAAAACTAGATCTTTGCGAAATGACTACGCTGAAGAAAATATTTTTATTGGTGTACGCAAACCTCATAAAAAAGCAGGCCCTCAAACATTAGCACATTTGGTAAAAAAGGTTTGCAAGACAGGAATAGAAATTTCCATAATCGGTGCTCATAGTACTCGCTCGGCATTTACATCTGCGCGCACAGATCTGGGGTCAGCGTGGAGGTGGTTCGTAAGGCCGCGGGCTGGAGTAATTGCTAAAACATCTTTCTTAAGTATTATTTTAGAGATGTGGTAGACTCGAATGACACCACTTTTGTCAATTATACCTATCGGCTCATAATGTGGAAGATTAATTGCATTTTTATAATTAACATGTTAAGGCTAGTTACACTAAACTGCTTTTTACATTTTTTTCTTTTTCCTCTGCAATATTGCAATGCTCTAAACATCTGCAAGTAAATAAGTAATCGTCTTCGGTTGAGACCCGAAGTATAATTAAGAATCAAACGAACTTACCTGGTGAAGCTTGATTCCAATTATGCGAGGGTCTCAACCGAAGACGATTACTGCCCTATCCCCCCCTCAACCCAATGGCCAAAAGGCAATGTTATAACACAAAAATCTACTCTGAAATAATGATTCAAGGGCGTACGGTGTTGCCAGTGATAGTGAAACAGGAAATTGTATTAAAAAATATGTCCTTTTATCCTATTTTTTAGTGTTTAGTGAAGTAGGTAAACGACAAGATAGCTGGATACAAACTGATTTATTTTACGAACACCCGCATACATACAATAGTGAATATTAAGAATCATGCAACATCTTCCTCCTTAAATGAAATAGTTTCTATCCTTATAATTATATGCAAATAAAAAGTTCTCATGACATGACAATGATATATATATATAAATTTTAATTTCCTACTATAACTATATTGACATGCCAAATTGTTTTATTTTGGCAATAATCTTGAGTAACCAAGAATTATTATAATTCATAACTAATTATACTTTGTTAACATAAATCTTATACTTTGACTCTAAGAAAGTAACAAACTACATTAACAGGTGAGTATGAATAAATGAGTATGAGTAATTTTATTTAATTAATCGTAATTACATAGTACCTACATATTATATATAATCCTTATTATTGTTTTTTTTTATATATATATATTACATTCATTTCACATTTACACCCACCGATAATTGATATCAATAATGTGTTGTTACAAGTACATACATGAAATACTTATTATAAGAACACAGGTACATGCACAATGCTATATTCATTTAAAATTGATTTTTTATTTTTTCCTTGGCTACCCTTGCAGCTGCCCTTTCAGAACGTACTCTTTTTACATTTTGTGTAGGTGGTGAGGTTGATGGATCCTCATAGTCCTGGTCTGGGCACGAGTCATAGCATTCAGAATCCCCAGAAGATTGATATAATTTTGTATCTTCTTGGATTTCGTCATCCTCACAAGTCGCTTGTTGGGACGATGTTGTGGGAGCCGGTTCGGCGGTGCCAAGTTTAATTAGATGTCTGCGATTCCTACGCAGCATTCTGCCGGCGTTGTCTACCACGAAGTAGGAGCGGGGCTGCGGCGCGCGGCGCACCACACGGGCTTGTTGCCGGCACGCCCCATCTAGTGTCACCACCTCGTCGCCTACTGCCAGTTCCGGAAGAGGTCGCGCGCTGCTATCATACCGCACCTTGTGTCATTTTGATTACGCATTACATTGATGTAATCCGGTACATTGTCTCGCTCCGGTTCCAGTTTGTTGTCATGGCACGGAAGGCGAGTATTTAGCCTTCGACCCATTAACATTTGCGCTGGACTTGCTACGCCATCTCTAGGTGTTGCCCTATAATTTAGCAAACCTAAGTAAAAGTCTTCATTTGATTTGGCTGACTTGCTTATCAAAGTTTTTATTGTTCGAACTGCACGCTCACTGCGCCCGTTCGACTGCGGATAGTTGGGTGATGAAGTCGAATGTTTAAATCCCCATTTTTCGGCAAAAGTTCTGAATTCTTTTGATGCATACGCGGGACCATTATCAGAAAATAACTCTTGGGGTATGCCATGTCGAGCGAACTGGTCTTTTATGGCTAGTATTACTTGTTTTGATGTCATATTAGCTAACGGGCACACTTCCACAAAATTTGATAGATAATCTACTAGCAATAAATAATATTTTTTACCAATCTCGAAAATATCTAAGCCTACTTTAGCCCACGGCAGCGCAGGTATGTGATGATTGATAATGGGCTCGCGCTGCGGGCGCGGCGCGAGCTGTGCGCACACGCGGCAGCGACGCACGCCGCGCTCGACGTCGCGCGACATCCCCGGCCAGAACATTACGTCACGTGCGCGTCGCTTGCATCTATCGATACCAAGATAGCCCATGCACACGCACAATCATTTCTGCCCGCAGATTTTTTGGTATAAATACCAAATTATTTACCAATATTACGCCATCGACATACTCCAATGATTCTCTATAACTCCAGTGTTGTCGAGCACACTCCTTAACTTCATATTTATTATTAGGCCATCCATTTAATATGTAATTTACCAAAGTATGGCATTCCTCGTCTTGTTCCGTGTGGATTTTAATTGTTTTTAACCGTTCATTGCTAAACCTTAAATTTTGTATTAAAAGGCACGTCTGTTCCTCTAGCTCCTCTGAGACTTTGTTATGCAATAGATCAGGAAGAGCAGCCCTAGACAACGTGTCCGCCACAAACATGTATTTACCTGGCTTATACGTGACGTGAAAATCGTACCTTTGTACACGAAGCATCATGCGCTGTAGTCTGGCCGGTACCGAGTCGAGCGATTTTTTGAATAGGGCCTCTAATGGCTTGTGATCGGTTTCAACGACGACGTCACTTTTGCCAAATATATATTGATGAAACCTCTCTAAAGCAAAGGCAATGGCTAGCATTTCTTTCTCTATTTGTGCATACCTTTGCTGCGTGTCGGTCAGCGTCTTAGAAGCAAATTCCACAGGGCGTCCTGCCTGCAGCAGCACGGCGCCGAGCGCGCGCGAGCTCGCGTCCACCGACAGCACGGCGGGCTCGCGCGCCTCGAACAGCGCCAGCACGGGGGCGCTGCACAGTGCACTTTTCAGCTCGCTCAGCACGCGGTCCTCACACGGACCCCAACACCATACGCAATCCTTTTTCATTAAGTTACGCAAAGGAGCTACTTTCTCTGAATAATTTGGAATAAACTTACTTACGTAATTCACCATACCGAGAAATCGCTCTAGTGAAGGACGGTCAGTAGGCGTGGTAAGTTATTGCTTTTAACTTAGATTCGTCTATTTTCATGCCCTCCGAGCTGAAAGTGTGACCTAGGTAAGTAACCTCACGCACACAAAACTCACACTTCTCGGCATTGAATTTTATACCTACCTCATTAGCTCTTTCGAGGAGACTTTTGAGTCGACTATCATGTTCATCCTTAGTAGACCCCCAGACGATGACGTCATCAACGAATGAGTCCACTCCTTCCAAATCTTCCAGCAACTGCCTTATCTTTGCATGGAAAACCTCTGATGCTGAGTTGATACCATAGGGTAGACGCAAATACTGGTACCTGCCGAATGGTGTACCGAACGTACATAGGTCCGCGCTCCTATCGTCCAGCTGTACCATCCAGAAACCAGATTTCGCATCTAGTTTACTAAAATACCGCGCACCTTTTAACTTTGTGGCTATCTCAGTAAGTGTTGGTAACGGGTAGTGCTGTCGCCTTATAACACGATTGAGTGGTCGAGGATCCAGACAAATCCGAAAGCTACCATCTTTTTTTGCTGCAATCACAATGCCAAATTGTTTTGTACTCTAATTAGGCACTATAGTCACTTCTAAATGACGAAATATACGTTATTTTATTTTATTTCGCGCACCGCTGTCACCATGAAGTAAACGACAAGATAGCTGGATACAAACTGATTTATTTTACGAACACCCGCATACATACAATAGTGAATATTAAGAATCATGCAACATTTAGGATCTAAACGTGTGATGAAGATAGCACCATCTCATGTACTGCTGCAAGTAAATAAGTAATCGTCTTCGGTTGAGACCCTCGCATAATTGGAATCAAACTTCACCAGGTAAGTTCGTTTGATTCTTAATTATGAGTTTCTTCAACGTTACAATATCGATAGTTTATAAAGAGTTTCAAGTGGTGCAGGAAGAGTACCTGGAAGGACATAAGGGAAGCCTTTGGGGCTGACTCCATGTGCGAGAGAGAATCGCGGCGATATTATCGTCCTTGTCTGGTATCGTACGTTTTTCTATTAGTTTTTGGGCCGTCTCCACGAGCGATCGCGGCGATATTTTCGTAAAAAAATACGTTAAATCGCCGCGATTCTCTCACTCGTGGAGGCGGCCCCTTTGAAGGCCCAGCATTTAAACATCAAAATCTGCTAGAATAAAATTGTTTAATAAATAATATTTGTTGACAAATTACGTGTTTCTAACGCGTAATTTGTTACAATTTTAACCAAAAATCCACAGAAACACTAAGGCCCAATTATTGCACCATGCTAACGTATTAAAACAGCATTAAGTTTATACAATATCAATGAAAAAGCTAAGATTTTCCTAATGCTTTTAGAATATTCTACTGAACAAACGTATAAAACCAATGATGTGGCGGCACCCTAAGCCTGTCAAGTAATTTTGGGCCTAGACGTAAATAATATTACAACACCTTAGGCCTATATAATCGAATGTCACCCAGTTTGACAGCCGACACGATGTGTTCGACGTGTTCAAGCCCCGTATGAAATGTCAACATGTAAGTAATCGATCAGTTTGTTGTGTTATTTATAGCAAAACGTATGTCATTGTTTCTTTTGTTTATGTATTGAATCTGACATATTGAGGGCATTACTTACTGAGGATCATAGTGTATGTAGTGGTTATGAAACCACTTGACCAGATGACTGTTACCGGCCAAACCTGATATCAGGCCAAACTAGTGTGTCCTAGGTCAGTGTTTCGCAAAGTGTGTGCCGCGGGACACTGGTGTACCATGGTCATTAGTTGGTGTGCCTCGGAAAAATAAGAATACAGACGGAAGAAAAATACCTACTACTTTACCTGGCCGGTAACATATCTAAGTAGTAAACAAACCATCGTATTGAAGAACATGCAAATTAAAATTTTATTGGGCTTCGCCCGCCGCGGCAAGATAAGTAATGATGCTGAATTTTCTCCACGCCGAGATGGGCAGACGACATTGTTACAAACACGAGAACAGCCTGGATAAGGCTGGTACAAGAAGCCCCCGGCCACCGTAGGCGCGGGCCTGTGGACGGTTAGTAATGGGCTAGCTCGCCATCTGTCCGTCTTAAGACGACAGGCCGTGTCGACGGCGTGTTCGTGGGCTGCGGTACTGTTCGAAAGAGATACCGCGGCTCTGGAACACAAACGGCAAAGAAGGAACCTAGGCCATCCAGCATCTGCTGCAATGCGTGCATCGATCCAGCCAACCAGCAGGAATTGAAGATGGTATTTCAATCACAAGTTTACTGTGACAATACTAAACAGTAAGTACCTACACCTACTCAGATACCCGGAATATAAAAATACACAACTCCTTGATCTTATGATAGCCTAGTACTTTTTGGTGGGTTATCAATGTATTATTTAAAATTCGGATCACCGAATGAGCAAAATAACTTTATAATTAAAAAGCCGTATTTCGTTTTCAATGTGACCGTACTCTGTGACAGCTATGTCGAGGCCAAACACAAGACAGTGCATCAAAACCAAGAAAAATCACGAGTCGACGTAAAGGAACTCGACGCGGGGTGTATGATTCGCTTTGCATCCTGCGAAAAAATAATCAACGGCCCCATACATAATTCCAATACCTACTCGACCAAGTAATGACAGCTGATTATTTTTTTACGATTACGATGGTGATCCCATGTAAAGTTGTTCAGTTTGATGATTTGTAGCACATCCTTGAATTTGACCTGGATGCAAAGCGACACCTTGTATTCACAAGTCACATTGATAATTTTGATAAAAAATAACCATTTTCCTTATAGTTTTCAAGAAATGTTGTTCACTAAAACTAAGCTTTTTCCCGAAACGACTCTGTTTTCTAAACAATCTGGTATCATAATATAATTCACGTTCTAATACTAAAACGTTTGAAAAGTTTGTGTGTTGCCAATATCACGGGGGCCAAATGGTCCTGCTGGCCATAAAAGTCCAATAAAAACTTCATATCTAGTATTTAAACCTGACTATTCTCGCCTACTTTATAGCCTGGTTTTATGTTGTACATTCCAGTTGGGTTATGTTGGGTTTATAAAGGTAACCACTTCCTCATTACGAGGGAACTAAATATACTCTGATTTATGAGGCAGGAATACAGTTTTGAAGGGTTTTTAAATGAAATTATGTAAAGCTGGTTTTCTTATTTTAGTTCAGTTGCATCGGGTAAACTGGAAGCCAACTCCAACGCAGTCGGAAAAAGGCTAGGAATAACAATGGTGCTTTTCTTGTTTTAGATGTTTACTCATACAGGATCAAATTAATTGACTAGTGAAACTATGCATCAACATGTTATAAAATTCTGGGTATCCCATTGTCTCAATTCTGGCTCTGCTGAATATCAAGACCCATCTATGCTATGTGTTTGCGGTGACTCTTCCAATACTTCGGTCATGTGGCCTGACGAGAGCCAGCAATTTGGAAAAGCTGACCAGGTGGAAGGAGAAAGGAGCCGTGGACGATCATCAACCCGATGGACCGACACCGTGAAGCAAGTCTTTCAAAAAAATCTGCAAACATCCATTACGATTACGATGGCGGAAAACAAAGCGTCTTGGAGAGCTATGGTGCGCAAAATGACGATCACTAGTTGTTGCAACCTCTATTCATGAGGATACGAAATATGAAACTATGCATCATGGGTATCAAGTTCTAATGGCGCATTGGCTGAGTGATTGTCTGCTGCGCTGAATGTCGCAGGTTCGATTCCCGCAAGAAACAAATATTTGAATGGCTTACAGGTACTTCGTTACGGATCTGGCTGTTTGTTTGTGCATGTGATTTTAAATGTTTTTAAACTCACCTACGATACAGGAGAAACTCTTAGTGTGGGCCAACGTTTAAAAAAATGGCTACTATAAGAAAAAAATGTCACGTCATTTAAACTATTATGATGACATTTACCTAATTTGCAACTTAAGAGCAGCAAACACTCGTACAATTTTCCAAGTTTGAGAATTAAATTCAAATATTGTAACCCAATAAACAAATTTTTATTCGCTTGTAAACATTTTACACAAACATAACTGATCAAAGGTGATCTATGTTATACAACGATGTATGTATGTATGGTTTATTAAATGATGGATACAAAGAAGAGTTTGTGTACATCTGAAGCGTTTATATTAGCGGTCGTCGGCGAACTTTAATACTAACGAACTATCTGTTGATCTGAACTGTCCACCACTATCTGTTGATCCCACCCCGGCCTATTCATTGTCTCATGGTGATACAACCATACCGCAGTCCTGTGTTAGTTTACCTTTAGAAATTACTAATTGTTTAGCTAAACAGATTGTCAACAAAGAAATTGTAATTTTCTCTGATGAAATTGGAAAGGATTTAGGCCACTTGTTGACAAATAAATATCCGGGACATTCTGTTATGAACTTTTGTATGCCTGGTTGTTCCTTATATGACATCATGAGGAAAATTATTAATTACAACTTCAACCAAGATTCTATACTTATAATATTTCTTGGTAATAGGGGTACTGTGAATAAAGGAGAATTACTCCAATATTATAGATCATTATGTGACCTGAGTTTAAGAAAAATTGTAATGTTCACATTTCCATATAGTAAAAGTTTGCCACAGGAAGAAAATTACTTTAGATATAACATTAATAAAACATTGCATAATCTGTCATTTAATAGTAATGTATTTAATTTAATTGACATTAACAATTATATTGGTGAAAATTTTTATTTGACAAAAGATAGATATCTTGTAGACAGGTGCTATCTTTCAAACTATTGGAAAAGACAGGTAGCTGTGTCGCTATCATACTTTTTTTCTATTACAGCCAAGAATTTGGCTGATCAAGTTGCCTCTGTTGAACAATGCAATACTCAATTAAATCACTGTGCCAATAGTTTGATCATAATAAATGAATCAGTCAATCATTTAAATTAGAAAATGGGACAACAGAGGCGACCTCTTGCAATATTATAAGGAAGCCAGATAATAAATCGGGCGAATGTTTTGAGAGTTTTAATAGTATCAACCTGGTTCATCAAAATATTCAAGGATTTTTGAACAAAGAATTAGAAGTAGAACTATTCCTGAATTGTAACAATATAGATATTCTTTGTGTAACGGAGCATTGGCTCAAATGTCATCAATTAATTTTCAATTTTAGTAATCACCAGGTTGGTAGTTCATTCAGCAGGGTAAATGCTATACATGGCGGAGCATTAATCTTAGTAAATAATCATCTTAAATTTAAAGACCGCAAGGATATTGTCAGCCTATCTGTTGAGCGAACAGTTGAAATAGCCTGTATAGAATTGGAGCAGTTTATTATATTAAGTGTGTATAGACCTCCTTCAGGGTTGTATGATTGTTTTGAAAAGGTAATGGATGAAGTGTTGCATAAAATCTGTAGTTCTAAGAAGTCAGTAATCATTTGTGGTGATTTTAATATTAATTTGTTAGAAAATTCTGGGTTAAGTACAAAAATTATAAGCCTGTTTCAGTCATACAATCTTGAAAACAAATTTCTCGAGCCTACCAGAATAACCCCAACTAGTGCCACTTGCCTAGATAATATTTACACGGATATTATACCCACCCAAAAAGCAATTATTAACTTATTAGATTCTGATCATTGTGGGCAATTGATCACAATTCCTAATGTAAGCAAGAAAGTCACTAAAAAGGATATCATTGTTAATCCAAAAACTAAAACTCGCCTTGAAACCTTTAAGGCCGTCTACGCCAAGCAAAGTAGGTATTTAACGCTACCACCCTTTACGCGAAACGAGTCGTGCACACGCGTCGCCGACTTGAACCCAAAGCTGAGCGAAGTGTCACAGTATAGGTAAGCGTGTCGTGTAGGCAGTAGGTCAACTTATTTTATTAAATTGTCAGCTTGATTTATTATAATAGGTAGTAATTGCGAAAACCTAACATTTAAATGTAATAAATTAATTTGAATAGATATTGTAAATGCAAATTGCTGCAAGTCGTAATTTATTCAATTATTTGTGTACCAGACGGGTGGACTCGTGTTTGGAAATTCAAAAACTATAACGGAACCAAATCTGAGCCACTAACCGCCCTGTACCGAAAGTTCCGGGTGTAAACGTTAGCTTCGTGGAACGGAGAGGTGGGTTTGGAAAATACTGCACTATTATTGTAGATGGAGAAGAAATGAAACTATTTGACTATGGTAAGACACTACAAGCAGACAATACTGGAAAAACTGAGCTGAAACTATAATCGGAAAGAACTGTTAACTATTCGGATATCGAAACGAAACTGACTGCTTGAATATCGTAAACAAAACTGACTGTTCCAATGTCGAACACAAAACTTACTATGCGGTGCCTGCGCTGTGCTTTCATACTATTAGCAGACACACAAAAAATATTCGCGAATCCTCTAGCGGTGTGTAGTATTTGTTCGCTAGACAATCTTTTAATTCATACAAAAAGCATGAACAAAAAACATTAACAAAAAAATACAAAGGAAACTATAAACAAAAGGATAATAAATAACTCGAACGGAAGAAGGAAGTAGGTACTTTACGCTCTCGGCGTACGGTCGAAATTAAATTAACATTTCTCGATGTTTTTTATAAGTAGTTTGCGTACGCGCACCTGTGACGAGCCTATTCTCGAGGGAATTTGTACCTACTTACTTTTAAAACTAATAATAACAGAAAGTACTCGACAAAGAATCACAAACACGGCAATAGCGTACTTTCTCGAACGTTCTTTCTATAGACTATATAAAAACACTGTTTGAGACACTTGTCGCGAACAATTTGACTAGGTTTCTTACATTGTTTTTATCTCACGAAGAGACACATGCTTTATTTGTTGTATGTGTCACCGTAAAATTGTAAATACCGTTAGATTATAATCTATCTCGTGAGATTGTAAACTCGTTCGTTGAGGAATTCCCTCGACTGTCTATGGTCTCCATCATCAGACCAATGGCACTTACAACCCATATGGGTGCAAAGTTCTCATCAATAGAAATGAATTAAATCCAAACACAAGGTAGCTACTGTAAAACGTTGAGGAGTTCCTTTGACTGTCCTTCGTCTTTATCATCAGACCCCTAAAGATGACCACAACCCATTTAGGTGTAAAGTTCTCATCAATACAAATTAATCAAGCCCAAACACCAGGTAATTATTGTGAATCGTTGAGGAGTGCCCTCGACTGTCTTCGGGTTCCATCATCAGATCGAGTCCAGACTTTCTTTAAATAGTAGTGCTCTAAAATACTCAATGAACAAAAAAACAAACGCACTAGTCGCACTACGATGTTCAAAGGTTCCCCTCGATTTCTCTAAGATGCCATCATCAGATCCCAGTTTCATGGTCATGATACTACTCTTGGAATATCTTCTTTCTAACAAAAAAAGAATTATCTAAATCGGTTCATAAACGACGAAGTTATCCTACGGTCAAATTGTGAAACCTCCTCCTTTTTTTAAGTCGGTTAAAAAAGACTGTACTGTTATAATTACACTACGTTCTTTAAATAAATCGTTCAATAAATCGACGGGACAGCCGTGCGCCAGCAAAAGGGACATAGGTCCTACCTCGTCAAGGCCTGGCGGGCGACTGAATCCACGTGCGCAAGCCGTTTTCTTATATAATAATTTATTATTAAAAGGATTAAATTGTTTTGAAAAAATTAACCACAAATAATTGTTTTATATGTTATTAACTTTGCTTAAATATTTTTTTTGGAAGTAAAACTTTCATATTCTCCAAGTAAAATAAGAAAAACATAAAAAAATATTCGAATTAGGCTCCTGTTCGGATTTTTTTTTCATCGAGTTAAGTTTTTGATATCATGTTTTGAACCACAAATTATCTTAGTAAATATAGTCAACTATAATATCTATTTTTTTTGGCTTTAAAAAATCACTATTTCTTTGATTACTATTGAATCAAAGTTATGTAAAATTGGGAAAATTGGGACTACCTGCCCTTAAAACTAAACTTTTGTCGAAATTACCACTATTGTCAACTATTAATGATCCAAATCAACAATATAACGATTTTTTCAGTATATATTGCACACAATTTGAAAACACATTTGCCCCTAAAACAATCTCGGTTAATAGTAACGCTTCCTTCAACGACTGGGCCACTATTGGTATTCATAAGAGTCGAAAACGACTTTATGAGCTGTATGCAGAGCGGACCTATATAAACACTGTAGAATTTAAGTTGTATGTTAAAAATTATTCTAAAATATTTAAAAAAGTTTGTTTTATAGCAAAGTCACGTTACTTGAGTTCAAAAATTAAAAATAGTAGTAACGTAATTAGAATGACATGGAATATTATTAATAGCGAAACGGGAAGGTCTTGCAACCGAAACAGTGACTACAGCCTTGCTATTGGCGGTAAAATTTTAAATTCAGACACTCAAGTTGCCACAGCCTTTGAAAATTTCTTTGCGGATATTCCCGTATCGACTACTAAATCGCTAAACTCGTCACCTGCTGCTGCCGAGTCTTTACTAAGGGAAAACGTTTCAGTCTGTGATTCCGAATTTAATTTTGAATATGTCACCTGTAAAGATATAGTTAAAACTTTTCACACCTTAAATGTTAAAAAGACCGCCGATCTATGGGGTCATTCTGTGGAAGTTGCTAAATCCATTATAAACATTGTAGCTCCTTCATTAGCTGTAATATTTAACGATTGTATTGACCGTGGTGAGTTTCCTGATCTAATGAAATATAGTAAAATAATACCATTGTTTAAATCGGGTAGTACATCAGACCCCACTAATTATAGACCCATTTCAGTACTACCCACCTTTAGTAAAAATTTTTGAAAAATTAATTTTGGCACAAATGCAAAGTTTTTTCAATAAACATAAGTTTTTGCATAAAAAACAGTTCGGTTTCACAAGGGGTCGTTCAACTACTGATGCCGGTGTTGAACTTTTAGGACACATTTATAATGCCTGGGAGGACAAATGCGATGCTTTGGGCATTTTTTGCGATTTATCTAAAGCTTTCGATTGCGTTCTTCATGAAACATTAATCAGGAAACTACACCACTACGGAATCCGTAACGCCTCTCTGGATCTTCTTATTTCATATTTGAGTAATAGGATTCAGAGAGTTGATGTTAACGGGAAGAGATCTCCCGGATCCGTAGTAAGAATGGGGGTACCACAGGGCTCAATTCTTGGTCCATTTTTGTTTCTTATTTACATAAATGACTTGCCTCACCTCATAAAAGATAATCATGACATAGTATTGTTTGCAGACGACACTTCTCTTTTATTTAAACTCAAACGTCAGCATTTAGTTACGGATGATGTTAATAGCGCCCTGGCAAAAGTCGTTAATTGGTTTAATGTTAATAACCTACTCCTAAATGAGAAAAAAACTAAATGTATTAAGTTTACGATACCCCATGTAAGACAAGTGGAAACTACTGTACTAATTAAGGATAAAGAGTTGAAACCGGAAGATAGCACAGTGTTCCTAGGCATAACTTTGGATGCCAAGCTTCAGTGGGGCCCGCATATAGACAAATTGTCAAAAAAACTTAGCTCTGCAGCATACGCCGTTAGAAGAATTCGTGAGTTAACTGATTTAGAGACAGCCCGTTTAGTTTACTTTAGTTATTTCCATAGCGTGATGTCATACGGTATTCTCCTGTGGGGCAATGCCGCCGATATTCAGACAATATTTGTTTTGCAAAAAAGGGCAATTCGTTCAATTTATAAATTAAGTCCAAGATACTCCCTCAGAGAAAAATTTAAAGAGATTAATGTTCTTACTGTCCCTTCTCAGTTTATTTATGAAAACCTTTTGTACGCACACAAAAATATTAATTTGTTTAAAAAATACAGTGATATCCACAACATAAATACGAGGAACAAACACAAATTTGTTGTTCCGGCAACGAGGCTCAAAAAAATAGGGGGTACGTTCAGATGCCAATGTATACGTTTTTACAATAAACTTCCGAGCCAAATTCAAGCACTAAGCCTAAATAAATTTAAATCGTTTATAAAACGGCAGCTGTGCCTGAAAGCCTACTATCATGTTAATCACTATCTCGAAGATAAAAAGGCTTGGGATTAAGCTGCTCCAATGAAATTTGCTCTGTGAATGTCGAAGCCCCGGACTTCGCTTGTTTATTATTTATTCCTTTCTTTTCCTTTTTGTATTTTTTTATTTTTTCTTTTCCTTTTTTATATACTCTGACATTTAATGTTTTGACATGTATTTTATTATTTTTTATACACTCTGACATTTAATGTTTTGACATGTATTTTATTATTTTTTACTTTATTATTTTTTTATTTGACATTTACTGATTTGACATGAATACTTATTTTGTTAAGTATTTTACTTTTTTTTATCATCATTGTGACTTTTAATGATTTTTGTGATTTTTATTTACATTCTTTTTGAATAGAACTTGTTATGAATTTTATATGATTATTGTGAATGTGGGGACCATGTGGGTCACATTTATATTTTTTGTTTATTTTTTCCCACAACTGTCTGACAGTTTGAGCACTCTAAGCGACCTACCCAAATGTCCTTTCTTTGGTATTGTTCGTCGTTTCGTTGAGCTCCTTGAGTTATAAGTCGAGCTACACGTTAACTGACAAATGCTTGCACTGACTGGACAGGTCCACTCAAATCTGTATGGTTCTTTCTTCAAAAGACCATCTCAGACACTAATCTGCATAGTCCTCATGTGAATTGAGCAAAATTGTTTGGACTTTAAAAGAGACTATGACCTCTGAGTTTGTTTCGGCTGTTTCTTCTCAGAGTAGTCAGGTACGAAACACCGGCCCCATCTAGTTTAAAAAAAATGACGTGTAAAAGTGTTTGTAAAAACCTACTTGCAAAATAAACATCATTTATCATTTAACGTATTTACCTTCACTGGTAAATACATAAAAATTGTAAAATATGAGAGAAACAGAATTCGCCTATCTTTATTCGGCCTTGGCTTTACAAGATGCGATGTAGAACGTTTTCTGGTCAATGTTCTAATTAAAACGGGGTAAAGGTGACCGTAGGTTATTTTGATGTTTATAGTTGGTGCCAGTTAAGATGAGAATAGCTGTCATTGACCCACCTACATTTATTAAACTTCTTAACTTTGAAAACCAAAAATAAGCCTGTTCAAGTCTTGAATCGTCATCTATCGTGATCTTCAACATTTTTGTAATGAAAAACGAACCATGGTTTATTTGTTTTGGTTTGTACGAAGAGATATTAGGGAAAGGGCAATGACCGCTATTCTCATCTTAACTGGCACCAACTATATGCAACCTTTTTTCTAACCATACATCCTTCACAGAGTCCATCAATTGTTTCTTTGGTCTTCCTCAACTCTTATGGCGCGATATACGCAAAACTCTTGTCACGACTACTTCAAAAATGGAATTATTTATTTTCGATAAAAGTAATGTTCTTGAGATTTTTCTTGGGATGTTCTTGAGATTTTTTGTCCTAGCTTTAAACACAATGTTCTTGAACATCACGCATTTTTTTTTAATATTTTCGTTTTTGGCTTTGACAATATTATCAGGCAATTTATTGCTAGGTTTTGACTGTACAAATCATAAAATTGGTCAACGGGATCAGTTGACTAATTCAAAAATTCATTAGATCGACTGATCCCGCGAGATCCGCCTGTGTGGGATCAGTTTACTAAAGAGCCAATTTGATGTAAAAATGTTCTTTATAAAGATAAGTAACATACTCATTACTCGTATACATTACAGTATCGTCGAGTTTAACAAAAATCTTTTTTGCGGAATCTGAGATTTTTATTTGCCCTCACTCAAGCTACCGCAATAAAATGAAAACCCAACAAAGCTCTGAGCGGAAGCCGTTTTATTACATGAAAAAGAGTCATGGCAGCTTTCATTCAATGACACGGCATTTAGGAAAGCCTCGAGCTCTGCTATACAGAAATGTATCTTTTGCAAGTGAAAGTTTCAGTCCCAAATTATGCACATAATAATATGAAGTCTCACTATTTTGCTCGATCTGCAGCGATTTTGCACAACTTTCAGGGAATTTGCACGAAATAATTTCATTGCAAGCGTGCAAAATTTACGAGAATTTTATATTGGGTTCTATGTAGGTAAATATATCTTGATTCATATGACCTTACTGCATAATTATGACTTTTATGAGAGCTTTTACGTTCGGTTTCACCTACGTAGAGTTCGGAAATTATACCACGGGAACGTGCTACTAGAACAAAAAAAGTATTCGATGTCAAGTCACCATGGTATTACGGTATGGTCACCATATTCAGGTCATGGCTACCATGGTTAACCCTACAGATATCGTATAAACCGGCGGTAGAACATATCAAAAATGTACTTGAAATGACAGACGACCTCTACGCAAAAAATATTGCTAGGACACGACTTTTTTTTGGGGTTATAAAACGTTTTACGGTAGGACTCAATGTAACGCACTCAAAACAATGTGCTGATAGAGCATTACGGGAGTCGTGGACGTATTCAAAGTAAAGTGCAGCAATAGTATTATTTTTACGCAACTTTAGCACATCGATATGAAAAAATTGGACGTTGGCACAAGTTAGCAGGTATGCATACGTGCACAGTACATACCAACACTTTATGATGCCACACATTTTGTTAATCAGAAAATAAGTAACGTTTGGCGGCCCTGAGATCTTGCTCAATTACGAGGAGACGGCGGATTTTAGGTGCCTGACGAGTTTAAGTGCATGTGGAAAGCTAATATACAGACAGCGTAACTTACTATTTCTATTATTAGTACGGATGTAAGCATTTCCATTTAGTTTTCTTTGCTGAGTAGGCCAGCAGATTCGAAACAGACCCTTGTCTATAAATCTTCGCAAAGACACTCCCTTTTGTTTATGAGAGTCGTATAAAAAGGTCTCTAATTCTTTCTAAATAGTAGGTACCTACCTAGAAGGAAAATTTACCTACGGATCCCTTAATGAATGACCCCTAAAGCAGGTTATACCATTCGTTTTTGAGTTGTTCTTTTTATATTATTTTAGGCAGAATGAGTCGTTCCTACAATTAGTCAGGGGCGGGACGTAAAGTAATGAAATGAAATTATTTCCCTTTTATTTGCATAGTACCTACCCTTATTAAATTATACTGGGACTGGTGACACGTCATTATCACAAACTTTGTTTGGGTAAGTATCTATCTCTGTCTAGTTCAATAACCTAAGATCCATTTACTTTACTGTCAGGGTTAAAGGTAGCTGGGCCACTGGTGGGACCAAAGTAAATAGAGGAGGCCTGCTGCGGCAGTGGGTTTCGCATTCAAATAATTGAAATTAATTCAATAATCAAAAGTGAATTAATTATTGCTCGCAGAACGGATGGCCTATGGGGCCGAAATGTTCTGGAGTGGCGACCGCGAACCGGAAGACGTTGCGTTGGAAGGCCTCCCACTAGGTGGACCGATGACCTGGTGAAGGTTGCGGGAATCCGCTGGATGCGAGTCGCACGGGACCGTTCAATGTGGCGACACTTGGGGGAGGCCTATGTCCAGCAGTGGACGTCTTTCGGCTGAAATGATGAATGATGATGATGAATTAATTATAAGAATAAAATTATAAATAGAATGTGTAATGTTAATTTAAGAATTTGTTAATTTTCAGGTTTGCTGTAAGAAAACCCAATTCTGGGTTAAGCTCGCCGTTGTACATAAGCTATATATTTTAATTTGTGTGTATACTTTTTTAATTTTGTGTGCAATAAAGAATAAGAATAAGAATAGAAAATAAATTTAAATATAATTAAACCAAATTGAAATTGCAGCATGTAAAAGTTAACAAAAAATATTTATAATTATTGTAAATTGTTACAGAAAGAAAAAACGTAAAACTGTATGTAAATGAGAAATAATAAAAGCCTTTATAATTATTTATTTATTAAACCACTGCGTCTAGAATGCATTTACTTTTACACATAGGCACATAGGTAAGTCCTTTATATAAAAGGTTCACGGTTAGCCCCGAGGCACACCCTCTTTAAATAAGGATGATTTTTAAATAATCCTTTCAAATAGCGAACCATAAGGAAGGATTTTTGTCAATTCTTCCTCTAAAAGGGTTCAATAAGGAATGAAAATTGTATGGAAGTTCCTCATTTTGAGCTCCGTATTTTGATGGGAGGAGGTTGACAATAAAAAGGTTGTCTCTATCAGATATTATTTTATTTATTCTTTAACTGTATGAAAGCTCCGCCTTTCATAGTTTCAGTACCGGCCATATTTGATAGAAGACGCAATAGAGTTTCAATCACTGTCTTGAACGTTTACGATTCGATTTGTCTCTGTCACGGCCAGTTTATGACCGAAATAGATAACGCTATCGGTCACTCTTGTTTTTGCAAGAGAAAGGGATAATATAATTCATAAAATTACGATTTTCGTTGGCGACCATATTTTTTATTATCAGATGCGATGTGCCTACAGTTCGACGACCTATGACTATGAGTGTGATCAAACAAAATCGAGAAAGAGTGTAAACATATTTTTCTTACTTTTTCACATTTTTACAAGATGGCGAAGACAACTGACAGTTGCTTTCAAAGCGATTCGTATTTCTACAACGAATTTAATAAACAGGATTGACATAAAGTTTTCGATAGCTTATGTCAAAAAATTCGATAGTGGATTGACAAATACATTTTAGACTTTTTCATCCACGTTACTACAAATAGAATAACAATTTGTATAGGCTCGAAGGTTCAATTTTCAAAGTTCAAAGGGTTTATAAGTTCCATGTTTCAGGAAACGATTTCCCTCTTTCACAAACGGGTGTTTCGTATTTACAACAAAAAAGGAATTCGATATGGTGTTTGTTGACATAAATTCTTTTATTTTCCAGATGAAGGTTTGACAAGAAAATACCAAAATGTAATATGGGGTACAGCCCGTTCACACCTTACTTATCCTAATTCAAAGTATAATTCAGAGGCTAAAATTTCTATAACGTCTTATAAATTGTAACGTCCTTTGAGAGACACACGTCGTCTTTTAATAAAAGTGGAGTAAAGTTGCTACAGAAACACACCTCTGCCTATCCTTTCTAGGATCACAGGGATGATGTTATGTTAGGAGTAAAGTTACCATCAACAAATAATTAGTAGAAGATAATAAACCATACCACGAGACTTTTAACTTTAACATGATTAAACTTCGAGATTATTACGCTTAACAAGGGTTGGAACTTCCGTATAATAATTACAAATATTCACAAATATAAGCTTTGTTTGAAACTTTGGTACACGACTAACATATTTATGTACTAGATACATAACTGCGTAACAAACTCATACACGCACCCTAGTTTTTAATTTTCATCAATCAACAACACCAATTACGTTGAGAATTATTATTCTAAACTCAACACTTAGATCACTTACCGCAATTAATATTTTTTCTTTTATAAAACGACAAGCTATTTTATTCATAATAAAAATGGTGGAATTCTACATAGCTTACTTGTCCATAATAACATTTTAAATCACTTATAACAACGCACAAAATCCTTTGAGTTCACATTTCAGTCCATCACTTAAACACAGCGTCTTTTATTCAGGAACATTTTATGAAGCATTTTAACGGGTTCCAAGTTTAAAACTGTTCTGCTGCTACGTTGGAACCCATGTCAAGCCGTTTAAAAAAAATGTCGCTCAACACTGTCAAACAACAATCAACCTTAAACATAAGTAGTCTGTAGTTCAGTGTGTGAATTTGCTCTTTGCGCGGGAGCACACCGGTTCCTGATCATCTGCCCAAACGTTGTCCGGAACTGACGCGACATGGAACAGTACAGGACGAAATTGATGGCCCCATTTAGGAGGGCCAGTGCATCCATCAGCTCTCCGAAGAGGTCGTAACACTGCTTGAAGAAACATCTGCCTAGGACGCCGCTTAGAAGACCTGAGGAAGGAAAAGATTGAATTAATAAATAACAAGGTTGCAATAGTGAACGACTGACAGTGTGTGAAAGAGAAAGACGAAATGACAAGATGACAGTGTGTATGTGCATGACTATGTTGATACATTAGGAAATTGCCATCTTTTCTTATATTATATAGAGGAAAAGTTTGTATGTTCGGATGTAGTGGTCTTGATCTTTTAGAGCTACTAATCCGATTCCGAAAATTGTGTCAATAATAGAAATCTACATAATCCCTGACTGTCAAAGGCTGTTTAATGGATGATTCTCACCACAATGCGAGCACAGGCTAGTTTGATATAAAATTAAATAAAACATGGTGTTTCTCTTCTTGGCGTTTCAATTCCCACAATCGGACTGTCTCGGACGCTCGCAAAAGATCAGTGAGGTCTTCGTATAGATACGAATAAAAATTGCAACTCCACACCAAGAACAGTAAGATTTTTCTTTATAAACCCGTCAAATAAAATACGTGACCTAGTATTTTTTTATCGTGTGGTTAGTGCCTAACGTGATAATGACAAAGATAAAACGCATCAAAACTCGGGAGTGGGGGCTCGTGACGTCAGAACTAGCTAAAAATTATACCTAGGCGTGACGTATTGAGAATTCTAAAAGCATCGTAACTTCGTCAATTTTGGTTTACGTAACAAAAGAAAAAATATGTGTCCAGTATTTTTTGGAAATCTATCTGATGGACTAATTAGATTTTTGAAGTGAAAACTTCTTTAGGCGCGTTGAGCACTTTTTGGGTGAAGGAAAAACATTGAACTCATTGTCACGTAACGTAACGTGCGGTCACGCTTCGTAGCCGTTCGTAGCACTCGTAGCATCCGCTACGGCGTAGCACCACATATGCATGCGCGGGGCATAACCAGTGCTACGACTGGGGCGGGGCCTGTGTACTTTTTGTTTTCACTTCTATCGGCAGTCCCCAACGACGACTCCGATTTTTTTTTTGTCGTCTCGCTTATTACAGAATACACACATAAAAAAGAGTTAGTTTATTTCTTTCTCTTTTAGCTGATTTATTTCTATATTATTCCAATCGATAGACTACAGAAGAAAATCGCTTCTGAGTTAACACTATTATGGGAAATAGAGTAAACTCAAAAGCGTAGCGGCGTAGCTAGATAGGAACACATAATGAGTACAAAATAAGGTGCAAATTATGATCGACCTAACATTTTGTTTACATAGAAAATTTCCTCAGTCTGTTACCAAATACTACTCGATAATAAGGATAACAGGAAAACTGAAGATGTAAACAAAGATATTGTTTTACAGACGCACGAGCGAACTTAATTATAAATAGATGCTACCTACTTCAATGTTTTTACAAACAGTCCCACTTATGTTGATTTAGAGCCCGACCGAATTTCGTTTTCTGTTTTCGGCACTTTTCTCTAATTTTATTAGTTGGTCAATTATATCATTGGCTGTTTTCTGTCTGAAACATTTACCTAATTGTGTTGTTATCTATCTATACATATAATAAAACAGTAAAAAAACTGTGTCTGTACATTGAATATATTAAAAAAGGAATAATTGAGGGGGGTTTAGAAACAGCAATAGAGCACGAATCCAAAAAAAAAAATCTGTCTGTTTGTCTGTGTGTCTGTTTGTCTGTGGGTCTGTTTGTTTGTACACGCTAATCTTCGGAACTACTGGACGGATTGATTAAAAAAGAAATAATTGAGGGGGGTTTAGAAACAGCAATAGAGCACGAATCCAAAAAAAAAAATCTGTCTGTTTGTCTGTTTGTCTGTGTGTCTGTTTGTCTGTGGGTCTGTTTGTTTGTACACGCTAATCTTCGGAACTACTGGACGGATTTGAATGATTTTTTTGTTGTTGTATAGGTATTAAGTCTGGGCAAGATATAGGCTATAATTTATCTTGGAAACTTGAACACCTGATGCAGAACCACAACAGACCAGCTGAACTATAAGAGATACAAAAATGGTACCATAGCAAAAATTGTTCCACGTGATGGGCATTTTCTGCTGAGAGAATAAATTTGAAGATCTGGAACACCTGATGTGGAACTCCAAGAGCCCAGCTACACTAACATATATATAGGAATGACGTTTTAGCAAAAGTTGTTGAATCTGATGAGCACTCTCTGTTGACTAATAAAAATCGAAGATCTGAACCACCTAATGTGGAACTCCAAGAGCCCAGCTACACCATAACACGTAGGAATGACGTCTTAGCAAGTGTTGTTTGGTCTGATGGGCATTTCCTGTTAACTTTTATCTTGGAAACAAACACCTGATGCAGAACCGCAGCAGACCAGCTGAACTATAAGAGATACAAAAATGGTACCATAGCAAAAATTGTTCCACGTGATGAGCATTTTCTGTTGAAGATCTGGAACACCTGATGTGGAACTTCAAGAGCCCAGCTACACTATAACATATATATAGGAATGAAGTTTTAGCAAAAGTTGTTCAATCTGATGAGCACTCTCTGTTGACTAATAAAAATCGAAGATCTGGAACACCTGTTGTGGAACTCCAAGAGCCCAGCTACACCATAACACATAGGAATGACGTCTTAGCAAGTGTTGTTTGGTCTGATGGGCATTTCCTGTTGACTTTTATCTTGGAAACAAACACCTGATGCAGAACCGCAACAGACCGGCTGAACTACATATAAGAGATACAAAAATGGTACCATAGCAAAAATTGTTCTACGTGATGAGCATTTTCTGCTGTGAGAATAAATTTGAAGATCTGGAACACCTCGAAGATCTGGAACACCTGTTGTGGAACTCCAAGAGCCCAGCTACACCATAACACATAGGAATGACGTCTAAGCAAGTGTTGTTTGGTCTGATGGGCATTTCCTGTTGACTTATAAAAATGTTTAGTCTGATGGGCATTTCCTGTTGACTTACAAAAATGAAAGATCTGGAACGTCTCGAATCGTCTCGAGCATCCCGTTGTATTCCCGTCCCCGGGCTCTTAAAATTCGACATCAGACGTTTCAGATCTTCGATTTTGACGACCCCGTTGTCGCTGGCATAAGCAACAGGATCCGCGTACGAAGTCGCGGGCAGAAGCTAGTATTATCATAAGGCAAGAAGATACATTTCCAATTTGTTAAAAATTCGTCGGTAAATAATTCAAAATTTTTAGTTACGACTCGAGCTAAAAGAAAAGATGATTTATTACTCAGTCATAAAACCTAGTGACTGATGATGTTTGTAATACGTTCAACATTATAAAGTACAGATTTATTAACCCTCGTAATGATGTTTAATAAACAAAAGTTTCGCAAGCAACGGTACAGACTAAACAAGAAAATTTAAATACTGACCTAGTATCCCTTGGGGGAACTCCGTGAGTAAGAAGAGAAGTAACACAGCGACTAGCATCTTCGTCGTTCTGTCAGTCCGTCGTTCGGCTTTCGAACGCTTCGTCGATTTTCTCGTGAACACATTCCCGTTGCCATTGGCAACAGTGTTTGCAGGACAAGCACTGTATCCTTTCAAGGCTTTCTTCCTACTATTCGCTCTGTACAATGCTCTTATCAACCAAGCGCTAATCACAGTTAGTATAACACAAGGAAGTAACTTAATGAGCACTGCGTGGACCCAGAAATTAATCTGGTACAAGCTGCCATTGTAGTTCGAATCGACGAAGTAGACTTTAGTCAGCATGTTCCCGCTTTTGTCAAAAGCAAAGTCTTTGTGTATTGTGAACACCTGAAAGAGAAATTAATTTTGTTAGTGGTTTTGACAGACTTCTTGATAAGGGGCAAAGTGATTGAGTTTCAAAGTTTTGGCTAGTGCTCCTTTTCAGTTACTTTTTAATAAACTCGCTATGTATTTAGAAACGTTTTCTTTGTTTTTCTCAATATAATTTCTCACGGTAAACAGGGTATCAAAGGGCGATTTTAAAAGCAATTTCTTGTAAGAAGTTTTTGAAAAGTACGTCTCTGTGCTTTGAAATGTTTGAGGGGTATTCGCAGCCTCGAGGAAAGCGATTTTCGTCAAGCGACACGTGCGTCACTTGTAGTACCAACGACGCTCTGAAAGCATCTTGGTGACTCGTGGCGTGGGATTCCCTGCAAACTGCCTATGAGAAGCCGATACTTCAGTCGGGCTTTTATCAGTATGGACATGTTATATTAATGCGCATACTACAATGTTTCAGTATTGGCCGATATATCAGTTTGGGGCTACACGATTGCCTTCAAACTACAAATCGGCTGACTGCTAGATTAGTACAGCGCTCTTGTCCCGCGCGCACACTTGCTGATTATTTAATGGGTCGCGACTTGCGAGCGCTCTTTTCAAAAGCTAACTAGCAAATTGTTCGAGCGCAGTCGACCGACTGTTGGTCTCGTTTGCGCAGTTGTTACCAACCCGACAGTTTAGTTGGCCTAGTATGCGAGCTCGTAGCCCAACCCGACTTTTGACCGTTAGATAGTCTCTTAAACCCCTTCTTTTAAAGGTTGTCTTCTTTGTCTCTTGAGCCTTTAACTCGGGGCTAAGAGGTAATACTTGGAACTTAGTCCTTATTTTATTGATTTGTGAAGGCAACATCAATCATGTCCAATAACAATTTAGCAGAAATTGTTTATACAGATAAGATAATGTGCCCTTATCTGTGTTTGCCTGACCGAACGCATAATTAGCAATCCGACCGGACTATCGTCCGATAAAACTTGCAACTGATGAGTCGATGTTGCATCTGCTGGTTTTAGGTTGGAGGGGGGATACAAGAGCAAGGATAGAACATTTAATAATATTTACAAAAGAAGGAAGTTAGTGACTCAAGTGGAAAATCGGACAATGAAATCGGGATTTTTTTCACGAATAGACCAGAAGGTTATTCAACATGATCTGTCTCTGTCACAGTGTTTTATGTTTTATACAGGATTTTTGAGGTGTACAATGTTAAAATAACACAAAAGAGTGTCTTGTTATCTATTATTGTGATCAGCTGAAAACAGTGGTATTCAGGTGCATGCTGCAAAAATAACTTATTTATAGTTAGCTGTATTCGATTGTTTTATCTAGATGAATTTACCAACTGTTTCTAATACTTGCTGAAGAGAATAGATAGGTATTGTTGTTTAATAATATAAAATCCTAGTATTGGAAAATGCGGTGACGAGACTAACTTATAATAAAATAATCTATTCTATGGAACACCTACCTACATTATAAGGAAAAATATGAAATCTGTTTCTATTTCTGGATAATCTCTTAGAGCGGATATTCTCTACCTACGCTTTGCTTTTTAGGCCATTCAAACATGTTAGAAAAAGAGAAAATTGTGTTTATTTGGCATTAAAAACAAAAATACCTTAAAAATTATACAATACAATATTAATTACTACTGTCTCCATCGAAGTATCTACCTTTATCTACCAAAAAGGTGAAATCCTGCTAGGTAATTGAATAATAACACACTTGCAATCGCAACGTCTTCAGTTTCAACAGTTGGCCTACATTAAATTGCGTTACCTATTAACTTTGTCAAGCAATCAAATTGCTCTTATGGTGGCTGTACATTCTTGACCGAGAGCTCTCGCTATGTCTCGCAGTAAACCGTTCAAGGATGGACAGCAAGCGAGGAACAGTGTATATTATTATACACTCTCGCACTCACCTTGTCTCAGAGTATCTCAGCTAGAGGTACAGCCACCTTTACTTATGAAGATAAGATATTCAAAATCTATCACATTGTGATTGACAGTGAGTTACTGAATTGAGCCACGGCATCGCAGGATCTATTTTCAACAATAACTAAACAGTGATAAGAGTGGATCTCCAAATTAATAGAAAGCAATTCCACATAAACTCAGAACACGTAGATAAATCAATTAATTGAAGGCGAGGCCAACCTCGGCTGCGATAACGGCATAGTTTCACGCTACTCGAACTAACATCAATCAGGAAACAGACGAATATCGCAAATCATTGTGGAGGAAACTACACTTCAATCAAGTGGAATTGGTGAGGGAACATTATATTGATATGGGAGTCTATTTTTGTGTGACTGTCTCGTTGACTGCTGAGAGGTCCTGGGTTCGATTCCCAGATCGGGCAAAGTGCAATTGAGTTTTTCCATCAGGAATTTCTCAGTAGCAGCCACGGAGCCTGCATTTGTTTACAAATAATAGATTTATGTTCCGAAACTAGGGAAGATAGTAGTAGTGGAAGTGATTTTTGTGACGTAGACTCAAATCTAGAAGTAACCACGGAGTTCGATTTGAAAACCGCGTGTAGTTTGATTCCTGTAATGAACAGTAAAGAAAATAACATCAAAAGTAGAAAATAACTTCAAAAGTATCATTGACTCTGTAGAAATGTATGCAGATATGTTATCAGAAGCAGGCAAGACATTACTTATAACATTTGTCTTGAAGAACCAACCCATTACACTCACGGGTGTCGTATAAGGCGACTAATGTCTGAGACAGCAGAACACCTTGCGCCTCCGTAGACCAGAGAATGGGCAGCAGCGTTTTCTGTTAGTCTTTCATCACTGCGATCTCCAATCCGCCTGCCGGGCGTGGAGATTGTGGTAAATTCCTCCCATCATGGGAGAGGCTTGTGTCCATCAGTGGACGTTATGGGCTGTTGTTGTTGTTGTTGTTGTTTGTCTTGAAGAGTAGTATTAAAGGCTGATTGATCGGTAACGGTTGTTTCAATAATACGAGATCCCTACATGGGAATCTATTTTTGTGTGACTGCCTCGTTGACTGCTGAGCAGGAGGTCCTGGGTTCGATTCTCGGGTCGGGCAAAGTGCAATTGGGGTTTTCCATTAGGAATTTCTCAGTAGCAGCCACAGAGCCTGGGCCCGGTTGATGGCAATAGGCTCGTCCTATGGAACTTAAGAGGCCTCTTCTCAACGTCAACGCGAGCATGGTCGAAAAGTTTGTTGCAACAAGCTGTTTCATCCAGAGCCATCCCGGCGATATTTTTATAACTCCCCTGTCTCACCTAGCCCCGACCCCGCACTACTCGTCTTGCGCGCACCTCATACCGCCTAACGCGATAACGTTGAACGAAAAAATAGTTCGCGAATTTCTAAAACTTGTACCAGGAAATACGTGTTTTTGAATAAGTCTTCCAAGTTTGTGAAATAATTCTTTTTCATTTAGAATCTCCATTACATGTACAAGGTTTCTATCATGATGTTTTCTTTACTTTTACAATTTTTATATGAACGGCTTTGGCCGTTCAGGTAAAATTTGGTGCAATTTTTGGACGCTTATACTGAATTTGTTGCAACAAATTTTTATTTTTTACTTTGATAGAAACCTATTTATAGCGCACACGATACCTATGAGTTCAAAACATTCAAAGATATATGTCTAACAACGGCACTATTACGTACGGGCGTTTGTATGAACAGTATGACGGGTTGGCCGCTCTTAAACATAACTGGATAATGTGGGTGGGTAGATACTCTGCCTAACCCTTCGGGGATTACAGGCGTGATGTTAGGTCCATGTCTAAGGTTCGTTGCTAAATAATAACAGTACCACGGTTTAATCGAAAGCTAAACTACTACACTACATCAGCCCATAATGTCCACTGCTGGACATAAGCCTCTCCCATGATGGGAGGAATTTGCCGTAATCTCCACGCTTGGCCGGCGGATTGGAGATCGCAGTGATGAAAGACTAACAGAAAAGACAGCAGCCCATTCTCAGTTAAACTACGCTTGACGAAATCGGTCCGTGGATGAGTGAGACCATTCAATACATTATTATGTATTGAATGGGAATATGCATAAATTTTCTTTTTTTTATTTCGATACGGAATGTTAAAGTACTATAAAAATAATGACAAAAAGCGGAAACAACACATAAATCGGCCAAACAACACAAAAGTTATAGATAAACGGAATTTAGTATGGATTTTGTACGTCGATGCAGCGAATGATGTCATTCGCTGTATCGGATCTCTCTGTCTAATCAGAAGTTTCAAATGCTTTTAACTTCGTATCTTTTATAGATATTAATAAAATATTTATTTCTGATGATAATACGCTTTGTTTAGAGTGATGAAAAATAATCATGCATATACCCTATTCCAGATTCCGTACTGGGGCGAAAAACTCAAAAAAGTCAGAAAAAAATTAAGGTTCTTGTGTCCAAAGTTAGCACAAGGTCGAAAACTTAGAATGGTCTTCCCAGTATACCCCCAAACAACCTGTTAAAGTTCCATTAAGAGTCCTATTACATTTTTTAGGCAAATTTTTGATTTTTACTTCCTGGATCAAATTATTTCGGTCGACGTACACGAGTCGATAATAATAGCGATATTTGGACGATTGTCGATTGATATTGACGAATATTAGAGACGAGACTGACATGAGACTGAGGAGCGAGCTGAATTGAGAATTATAGTAGGTACTTTAATTTTATTTATTGTATTTTTGTCTTATTATACTGACAAAGGAAAACTAATGAAACTTATTCATTGTAGATCGAAGTTTTATATCATATTAATTTATTTGATAGAATTGAGTTTATTTGGAATATAATGGACGCCGAATTAAGACATTTATGGCTTAAATTACTATTTCTTTACGATTTTTTCCGTGAAAACTCAAGGAATTTAAAGAAATTCTAAAACTCCAATAAACAAGTAAAATATTCAACTTATCTTTTAGTAATTTTAGCTTTTATAAGAATTGAATGTAACAATGTGAATTTGAGCGTCAAAGTTCCATCGTCGACGGTTTTTCTTGCAAACTGAGTTCGTAAAATATTTATAGTAAATTACACGAAAAGAAAAATGAAAAAGTGGAACTTCCAACTTACAAGAAAGAGAATGGCGCTATCGTTATTCTTAAGCAAATAATTAAAATAGCTTACTGCTGCTGAGTATTACTGCGTCAAAAATCATGAATTTACCAAATAAATGTAATAGGACTCTTAACTTCGGAATACTTTCCAGCTACCTCACCTTTTTTCGACATATCGACTGGGTTATAGGTATAGAGAAGAAAACAAACAAAACCATAGCTAGTATTTCTGAAAGAAACATTTATTTTTTCACTTTATATCAACTTTTTTTGAGTTGTTTTTAATTCATCCCATAATTCGTTTATACAACATAAGTGAAAAATCACACATCTGCGAGTATATGGATCTGCATGTAATTACAGGCCATACAACAGTGACGCAAGCAAATTACACAGCTGTCACGCACGCACGCAATTTATTTCAATTAATGTATTGACAGGTTTATATTCCCCTTTTACAAAACCCAGCTTATACGAACTATTTGCCTCAATTTAGGCTAAAATATACAAAATGAGATATACTAAATGTGTGCTATATTTTAGTCTAGACTGTGTGTGTGTGTGTTAAACTGTTAACACCCCATAAGTTTTCATGGCAGTCATGAAGGGATACTTTACCAAAAGATTTAATCGAAAACACTCGGGTTGAGAGTTTCGACCTTCTTTTTTATATCTATGGTATAATATCGACTTGAGCTAAGCAGCTCATAAGTGTTTTACATAGACATACTACTTATATACTTGATGACAACACTATATGAGATTATTTTTTAGAGAATAAAGGCCATTTTCTATTACTTACTTACGTATAACTGTCAGTTAATATATCAGCCGTGTGGTATCCGGCAGAGTAGAATAGAACCAACCCATTACACTCATGGGTGTCGTATAAGGCGACTAATGTCTGAGGCAGAACACCTTGCGCCTCCGTAGACCAGAGAATGGGCAGCAGCGTTTTCTGTTAGTCTTTCATCACTGCGATCTCCAATCCGCCTGCCAAGCGTGGAGATTACGGCAAATTCCTCCCATCATGGGAGTGGCTTATGTCCAGCAGTGGACGTTATTGGCTGTTGATGTTGTTGTTGTGTCAGTTAATATGCTTACTCTCGTAGGTATCGGTGTGTCTATAAACAAGGTTAGTCCTATCCGTGTCACCTACCTGTCACTTTATTCAATCATATTAAATCAAAGAAAGCTTTTCTGTGACGTTTTGTTTATATCGGTCGGTAAACAAAATGTCAAACAGTCAGAGATAGCAATCTACCAATACCTGTTGGTGGTTATTAAAAAAAACGTAAAATTACTAACTATTTTAGTTCGGTTTCTATCTACGCGGTTAAAATGAATGGAGACGGAAGTATTTTTATTTACAAACTTTTATTTATCTTGCAATGTTTGATTAGGTCGAATCTTGCAAATGAATTTTAAAACAGTTAACGATGGGGCTGAAGTTCGCATACACGTTTAGTTTTGTACAATTCGTGGTTAGCTAAGTAACGTATCATTCTAAATCCATTATGGCGGACTCACAAAGATGGCGGACCATGATATGGGTATCGAGAAAAATATAATATGAAAATAAATTGACGTCACTACTATATTTCAAAGCTTGTTTTTCAAAACGTTTTTTATATAAGCTTTATTGAAATGCCAAATAAATATTTAAACTGATTGGTCTACAACCCTGAACCTACGTACATTTATGGTAATCGTGTACGTGGTGACGTCGCCAAAACAGTGTATTGTGATGTAATAACACATGAAACGAAGACATGAGAGATATAACATACCCTTTCTGAAGTTTTACACTATTATCATACATAACGAAGGTTTGACAAAGGATAAATAATTTAATATTGAATATCACCCTATATCACTGCGGCATCCGAACATCCTAATGGCCATGTATATTCAAATTTAACGCAATTTCACAAATTGTATCATATTTATTTAAAGCTTCACAGAATCACGAACGCCCGTCGTACATACACGAAACGTAAATAAGATACAACTATTCCATAGGATGATTTTCATCTGCCTAGCCCTTTTCCCAACTATGTTGGAGTCGCTAGTCGGCTTCCAATCAAACCGAATACAGCTGAATACCAGTTTTTTCCTGGAGCGACTGCCTATCTGACCACCACAACCCAGTTACATTCAAGTCATCGTGCAGTGCATTCGGTAACACTGGAAACCGACCTCGACATAGTTGAGAAACGGCAAGTTGTTATGATTACTTTGACCCCTTTGCTCTCATAGATTCGATTTACGTTCTGCACCCCTAGCCAAGTTGACAATCGTTAACGCTAGTAGAAAACTATTAAAATGAATGGGAATGACATCATCTCAACGTTAAATCACGTGATCAACACAAACGAATAGAAAATTCGTATACAAGTTTACATCGTTCAAAATGATAGAATAGAATGTTTTCGTTTCTACAATGTTGATCGCTAAACTGTAGTTTTTCAACCGACTTCCAAAAAGAGGAGGTTCTCAATTCGACTGTATTTTTTTTTTTTTTTTTTTTTTTTTTTTTTTTTTTTTTTTTTTTGTGTTTGTTACCTCAGAACTTTCGACTGGGTGAACCGATTTTGATGATTCTTTTTTTATTTGAAAGCTGGTGCTTCCCGTGTGGTCCCATTTAAATGTTGTGAACATCTGATGCTGATCTTCGGAGATATACAATGGAACTCTTCAAAAATAGACGGCAAATCTGCCGTGATTGCTGAAATCGCTTGGATGTTTATTGTTTATACAATATCATGACATAACATCACGCCTGTATGCTCTGAAGGGGTACACAGATGTGTACAATACACCCAGATTTCGACAGTTAAGTATGTTAAGTTGGCCCGATCGTGTTCCGCCGCGCGCGCGCCTCTAATGACGTAACATCACGCCTGTATCCTCTGAGAGGGTACGCAGATGTGTACAATACACCCAGATTTTGACGTTCGTGTTCCGCGCGCGCCTCAAAGCGATGTCAGCAAAAGAGACTGTTCTAAAGAGATACAGCGGTGCCCTGGAACGCAAAGGGCTAAGAAGGAACATGGATGGGTTTTAGTCAGTAAAATTCTGACACTACCTTCCACTCCGCTGAGAGCGGGAGGGGTAAATTGATGATTTCCCATCCGAAAAAAAAGGTATGTGAAGATCCATATATTGGGGATACGCCTATTACCATGACATGTGTTGTTAACAATTTGACAATAAATTCATGGCAAATATGTTTGGGGACAACTAAAAATGGAAAAATAAAAAACTTTTTAACAAAAAATAAAACCGACTTCAAAAAACACAAAAAGTGAAAAATAACTTATAGCTTCAGAAGTCGGTGACAAAAAAAGTAAATCAATCAAACAAAGGTCACCGACTTCTGAAGCTATAAGTTATTTTTCACTTTTTGTGTTTTTTGAAGTCGGTTTTATTTTTTGTTAAAAAGTTTTTTTCTACAGACATTAGAGAATGAGCGATCGACTCAGTCGTGTCAACTTGGCTACCAATTTAGCGCTTTCTACAATCGCTTACGCCGAGGCGTTTACGATTGTAGAAAGATAATCGATACGAAACGTTTGTAACTTGGCTAGGGGTGCTGAAGTTATATTTCAAAAATTCAGATCATAATACTTTCAGTTTCGTGGTTGCAGAAAAAGTAAATTCATCTCTTTGTGCAACGCATCGTAGTTGATTCAGTCTTGAAAATAATAATTAATATCCCATACATTAATATTTGATCACGGTCGTGGCTTCTCGAAATTGGGTCATGAATTGGAAAATCTCTGTTGAATATCGAAAATTGCAATTCATTTGTAATATCATAACGCATATTTTGATGTGGGCTTAAACACTCTGATGAATTTGGCACCAATAACTGTTATAGATAGTGTTTGATATTTTGGGACAATATTCGGAATATTTATAGAGGTGTAAATCATGGGTGTACCCTTTACGAAACCGAAAGGTACTTGTTCACCCCAAACTTGCGAACATTATTTTGTTCTAGATTCTTCCTACTTCCTAGGTATGGCCTAGGAAGTAGGAACCTTCTAGTTACGGAGACATTGGGAGTCAAAGTTTCAACTCTAATACGTAGTACGTTTTTTTTATACAAGTTTTTAATATTATAACTTTACTTTGAATACCTCACGGCCCACGTACTATTCAATGCATTCAGCATAGTGTTTTATGTGGGTAATATTAAGTCCTACCCTAAAACGTGATTTTGCACCCCCAAAAAAATATTTCCCAGTAATAATTTTTGCGTAGAAGTTACTTAGGTTGAAATACAGAATGCTTGGTTTCATGAAGGGTCCGTTTACACCTTTTATTTGGATTTGGAAGTGATAGATTGTACAAATGTACAGTCGTGGTCTTTTCCACCTGGCCAGTTAATTTTTTCATGCAAAGGGGCAGCCATGCCCCCTTACAGTTTGGGCCTATTCGGAAAGCGTCAACTTTGGCGCGCAAAATTACAATAACTCTTATTTGGCGTGCGTCGTCAGTGCGCTCGGCCGATTCGGTATCTTTTCATTCATTCAGCGTGTTTATGTCGCGAGTGCTAGCAAAAATTAACTTAGTGGTGATTAGGCGGGAGTGTCCTCGATAGTACCTACATGCGAATAGATTAGCCCCTCCAAGTCCAGAAAGCTGCTTAGCTTACAAGCTTTCTGAATTACGTTAACTGCTCAACATAAAATAGAGCCCTGGCTTAATTATCGGTAATGAGGTTACCGAATAATCTCCACGTTTGGGAAACTAGATTGGTTTTCGTCCCCACAGTGGAAATGCTCGTTCTCTTGTAATCATGCCCTTAGGGTCAAGATAAATTGACATTATTTCAGGAGTAACGATGATAGAAAAGACACAAGTGTATTGGGTCAGCTTGCTACCAATACTTACTCCAAACGGGCTTGGAAAAAAAAAAGATCAACTCCACAATATGGCGCCCAAATTTCGCCATTCTTCTTTATTTTTATGAAGAAAGTGACACTCATCTAACAGTATAATTTATCCAAATCGTTTTATCCGTTTAGGTGTTACGAGGTCACAATGAAACGGATATCATACATACATGCGAGTAAAACAATTACGAAATAAAGTTTTTCCACTTGGCATGTTTGCTAATTCTTATGAATGAGTATGTTAACTTGATATCGCGAGATCGGTTACTCACGTGTAGCTGTCGTGACAAGTTCAACTTAAGTACATAACATTTTTATGATGATAAAGCATTGTGAAACGTAATTTGGGTTGCCCTTTATAGCGAGTAAAGTTAACTAACTTGATTTACACGGGCAGGCGTTCTATGGAACTGCCTCGTATGTAATTTTTACTTAAAAAAAGGCCTGCGGGTCTAAAATAGCCGCTTTAGCAGAATCCACGCAGAATCTTAGTATGAATCACGTTAAAATTTTAAATTCTTATATATATGGTTATGAGCATAAAGTCCATTTTAAGAATTTTAAATTTGTAACGTGATCCATATTACGATTCTGCTAAAGCGGCCATTTTAGACCCCCTGATTCTCATACCAATTTGAAAACTAGGCTTTTGATATCGATTTAGTCTCACGCTATACATTAAGACAAACTTACCTATCTATTTGATTTTGGACAAAATATGATGTTTCACATAACGCTAAGCCTGTTATCCCCGAAGGGTTGGGCAGAGATGTATTTCAGGAATACCAAACCCATAAAATGAACAAACTTTCTTTTTATGGCTTATAATAGGTACCAGGGTTTGAAGAATTACACCGGGGTGGTTGTAATTCTTGTTTAAGTACCTACTGGGTTTTCTCACACAGTCAAAAATTCGTACCTTTATCTACATACCGGATGACTTTTTAATCACTTTCCAAAAAAAAAATGGGTATACTATGTGAACGGAATAGAAGCTTATGGCATACCTGGTTTTTTTATATTATCCACAGCTTCAAAAAATATTGGTCCATCATCAAAAAACGTTACAAATTTCAAGTAAACTTTTCATATTAAAACAAAGAAAAAGAAATTTTGATATGCGTACGATTTGAATTTCGTTTTTTTTTTATTTTCCCAAAAAAAAACTAAGTATTTGCTTCTACTCCGTTCACCTATTATACCCATTTTTTTGGAAAGTGATAAAAATGTCATCTTGTATAGGTAACTAAGTAGGTAAGTGCCTCCTGTTTTGTAGAAAATTATAAACAACCTTAACTCACAAATAAAATGTTCGTGGAAAATTTCTGCACTTTTCCCCATCATTCTATGTAAAGTGCATTCTGTATTCATTGCACTTCGGTGATTTAAAATAAAACTTTTTCCCAGTAAAGTAAATTTTAGTTTTCATAACCATGGTAAGGTAAGAGTTATCACAGTATTTTTAAATCATACTTATTTGTGGATTCCATATTTTCAATTTTACGTTATTATAGTTTTTTATTTACAAAGCGCGTTTTGTGTTAGTCTTTCATCACTGCGATCTCCAATCCGCCAAGCGTGGAAATTACGGCAAATTCCTCCCATCATGGGAGAGGCTTATGTAGTGGACGTTACGGGCTGTTGTAGTTGTGTAGTAGTATTTACAAAAAATGGAACCAACAAAAACAAAAAAGTTATTTATATAACAAAATCACGAGTACCTATTTTTCCGTAATGGAAAACCTTTACATGAACGATACAGGTTTGACATACTGTTTTTTTTTACCAATGTCAATAAATGAGATGTCAAAAAGCGTGATGACGGAACTCAAAATGGCGACGAGTACCTACCAGTTTGAGACGAGGGTAAAAAGGTTTACATACGCAACGAAACGTGAAACGCTACAAATTGTGTAATATTAGAAATTTGTCGAAAACGTTTGTTTTGCCTTTTGATTTAAGGAAGGTGTTCGACTTTGTTTTCATCAAACATGTTAATGAAGCTTCTAAAGTTACACAACGTCTACATACTTAATACATTTCAGTTGTCTTAATCACGTGAAACACTGTTGTATCGTTCTAATGAAATAAAGTTTTTGACACTCGTCCACGACGCTACTACAAAAATAATATTTCATACTCAAATCACCAATGAGTAGACAGAACAGCACAACACTAGTATCTACTTATCATTGGTTTTGACAACACGTCACTTTTGAGCGGCGTTGAAGACAACAGTCCATTAGCCTAGATTCTAAACAGGTTTTTCGTCAAAATAGGCGTCAGTCCAACAAAATTAAAATTTTGTCTTACGCCCAGAGTTCATAGAATAATGTCCATTGTCATTTCTGACTAATCACTGAAACACTTACAAAAAAAACGTGTGAATTGTTAAATTCAGACCGACAAAAATCTAAAGACAAAAAAAACTGATTAGTCCATAAATTCTGACACGCAAGTTGTGTGTGATTTCGAATAACGGAAGTCAGACGTCGCGTGAAATATTCAGACGCAGCCAGTTAGATAGATTGAAAACTGATCTCGACTCGTTAAGCCTCTTGCTTTGTGTAGGTTCTATGTATACAGGCTGAATCAAAGTGATCAAGGCAAAGGAACCATGAGCACTATTTTGGATAAATGTAACTTCACAGCAATGCACCTTTTGGTACTGTATACTGTCTGAGCTCACAAGTAATAGAGAAGTATGGTAATTAAGAATCTTATAGAATTTCACCGGATTTTCATACCTTTACAAATCAAGTGAACCTTAAAGGTGGAGTTTGACCTTGCGATCTAGACTTAAGACGAGAAATTGAAAACACACTTGAACCTTGTAGAGTACCTGTCAGACAAGAGAGTAACAGTCCACGTATTTTTATTTCTCTTCTACTCTATTCTTTGCTCCTGTAATTGAGCACAAGGCGTAAACGCGCCAACAGTACCAGACAATAGTAAGTAGTTTAAGTTTTTACTGACAAGAACCTAAGATCTTTTTTTTTTTTTTTTTGGATGGGAAATCATCAAATAACTCCTCCCGCTCTGGGCGGAGCAGGAGGGAGTGTCAGACTTTTACTGACTAAAACCCATCCATGTTCCTTCATCGCCCTTTGTGTTCCGGGGCCACGGTATCTCTTTCGAACAGTCCCGCAACCCCGGAGAACCTAAGATCTTACAATACAATTATGTGTATACTGGCTTTAGACTTTATAGACATGTTTAAAGAAGGTAACTAGGTAACTGAAATAATGCGTAATCTAGGAGCAAGACAAGGATCGGTTTTAACAGTAAAAGAGAGATATGCTGCGCCGAGTAAGCCGTGTGGTATCCGGCAGAGTAGAATAGAACCACCCCATTACACTCACGGGTGTCGTATAAGGCGACTAATATTTGAGGCAGAACACCTTGCGCCTCCGTAGACCAGAGAATGGGCAACAGCGTTTTCTGTTAGTCTTTCATCACTGCGATCTCCAATCCGCCTGCCAAGAGTGGAGATTTGCGGCAAATTCTTCCTATCATGGGAGAGGCTTATGTCCAGCAGTGGACGTTATGGGCTGTTGTTTTTGTTATGCTGCGCCAACTCCAGGTAAATTGGGATATAGGGCACGAGATAATGATGATGGATTTCAAACGCTGTACCTATGTAATACTGTAATGATTACAGCTCCTCTATTATTATTATTGCTCTTCACTAGTACCGAAGAGCAAAATGTGCAATTTAAAATTAATTTTGTCTTTAATGAAAGAATATTCATTATTTGTCAGTTTCATCAGTGTATCTGGTCAATGACTTTTGGGGGTTGATTATGTTCATTTGTGTTCGTCTTCCGACTGATCTGAAGATGATGATGACATCAACTGGTAGTTACTTACAAAATACGAAGGTATGCAGAGTATAGGTGGTAACACGAAGCTCAGCAATATGGCGATCGTGCATCTTCGGTCCGTGCATAGCGTCGGACTGTATGTAGGGTACCTGCAGATAAAGTAACTGTTAGCTAATAGTCAAGTATTTAAGTAAACCTAGGAAGGTAAACACAAGATAAAAATATTGACTGTTCCCGCTATGGTGATATTTCAGGCGGCGGTATACGTTAGGCAACATCTGAACGAATACAATAAACGCGGAGATAGGCATAATTATTGTACTCGTGGCAATGACGTATTATATATAGACACGTCATGAACCAACATCGCGGCGCTTAAAAACGGCGAAAATACTAGAACTACTTATAAGCGTGAAGAAAGAGAAAGAAAATATGACACCGAACGGCGGGATGCCTGTTGCGAGAGGGAGATAAATATACATCTTCAGTCACGTCACAGGATTTATTAAATTATAAACAAACGTAGCGTCGCGCGACAGGTTGGTGCGTAACTAAGCGCGATGTGGCCAATTGGCTTCATTTCATGTTGTCATTTTAGAGTCCGGACAACGTATCTATAGTTTATATATCATTGACTCGTGGTAGAAACAAGTAAGCTGGCTGAACACACCCTAGCTAAACCTGGAAAGTTGATTCATGTTATGGGTCCATCAGTAGGTATACAGCCGGCTACCAAATAACATCTTAAACGTGACGTCGGAAAATGCTTTTAAAGCTAAACTCAAAGGCTGGCTAACCGACCAGGCATTATAATAACCTAAAAGAATGGTTTTATGTAATTTGATATAATTATTATGTATTGTTTCTATTATTCTGTTTATCACGTGCTCTTAATTTTTTTTTTTCAATTTGTGATAATGTTAATTTAATTTGTTCTTGATGCTCTTTGTAATGTTTAATTATTTGTGTTTTCACTTTCTTTATAAAACTGACCTGTAATTCTTTGTAATTATTAATAAATATCTAAACTAAACTTCACAAAAAGAACGCTAGCTACATCTATGACGCAGATGAGGAATTCAAATCAAAATTCTGCACCACGATATTAGAGTTCTCCATGCAGAAAAACACCACAACACTTGAGCAGGTTGCCCACCAAACACAACATGCGTCTAGTTGGAGAATCCTCTCATTTCAGTCAAGTATTGAGACTCTTTACACCCTGTTCCTTATACTCCTAAACCTCTGCCTAACGCTTCGGGTATTACAGGCGTGATGTTATGTTATATTACAGGTAGACTGTGGTATCTGACATTTAGGTCATGGACTGACCTAGAATAGTATGAAGATTCAATAGAACAAGAGGCCAGCTTACACTGAACTATTTGCCACTGACGCGCGGCATACACCTTCGTTTCGACAGGTACCTGTGCTAGAAGTCTCATAGCATATCGTATTAGCAAGAACCAAGTCTACGTATTGCCATTGATCGAAACACAGGTGAGTCACGTTAAAAAAATTAAATTCTTAAAATGGACTTTATGATCATAACGATAAAGTCCATTTTAAGAATTTTAACTTTTTAACGTGATTCATATTACGGTTCTGCTGAAGCGGCCATTTTAGACCCCCTGGTCTGATACTGAAAACGGTAGGCAAGCACGAACGCGCGGAGTCAATGTAACGTAAATTGAAACGACTTTAATATTTGAAAGAATCTAGGGCCATCCAAAAGCGATATTGTCAAAATCGCGGGAAAGAGATGGAAGAGGGCCACATAGAACCAGGGAGTATGGCGGAAGAAAGGGGAGGCCTATACCCAACAGTGGGTTATTACGGGCTGATATGATGAAATTGGTTAAAAACTTTCATTTTGCATAAAATATTTACTTTAAGGTGAATGCTCCACGGTAGCCCGCGAAATTCAAATTTTCTTACGTTTTTTGTAATTTGCAGGCTAGTGCTAGGTTGTATGTTGATTAAAATATTATTCGCGGCTGTAAGACGTATGTAGTTACAGAATTATAATCATCAAAATCATCAATACAACCCTCTGAGTACATATAAGTCGAGGAACGATTTTTTCAAGGTCAAAGTCATTGCTAGACCTTTATGAAATTGGTGGGTTGTATTGATGATTTTGATGATTATAATTCTGTAACTACATACGTCTTACAATCGCGAACAATATTTTAATTAACATACAACCTAGCATGGCTAGCATTGGCCTGCAAATTGCAAAAAACCGGCCAAGTGCGAGTCGGACTCGCGCACGAAGGGTTCCGTACCATTATTATCAAAAAATGGGCAAAAAATCACGTTTCTTGTATGGGAGCCCCCCTTAAATATTAATTTTATTCTGTATTTGTTGTTATAGCGGCAACAGAAATACATCATCTGTGAAAATTTCAACTGTCTAGCTGTCACGGTTCATGAGATACAGCCTGGTGACAGACAGACGGACAGACGGACAGACAGACGGACAGACAGCGAAGTCTTAGTAATAGGGTTCCGTTTTACCCTTTGGGTACGGAACCCTAAGAACGTAAGAAAATTTGAATTTTGCGGGCTACCCTGAAGCATCAGCCTTAATAGAATTACAGATAGACTTTACAGAAAAAAACTATAAAGTATTGTTGGTATTTTCCATGCAAAAGTTGATCGAATTTACGTTACGTTACGTCACCCGTTCGTGCTAGGGCCTTTAGACTAAATAAATTCACTAGAAAACAAATAAAACGAGACGAGCGTAGATGGGTGACACCGCGCGTAATTTGTCGACTTTTCACAATTTTGTGAGCGACGCAAGAAATCTTCTAACGTTTATTTATCCTCTAGCGTATACGAATAGAGGTGTTATTTTAGATATTCAGCAATTTGTTTTTTTTTTTTGGGAAAATGGTGAGCCCGAGATAGATAGATATTTGACAGTCGAGACAAGTAGTCAGGGGCCCAAAAAGTCTAACAGTCCAGTCTTACCAAGTGGTATCGTATTACCCAGTATTAACTGGGTTGTGGACGCCGGAAAGGCAATTGCTCCATGTAAAATACTGGTATTCAGCTGCATTCGGTTAGACTGGAAGCCGACCCCAACATAGTTGGGAAAAGGCTAGGCAGATGCTGATGGTGAGCCCGAGATGACCTGGCATGATATGTCAGTTTCAGTACCTAATAAACATCAAGATCCACAGTATCATACTACGCAAAATAATTCAAATGAGACCATTAATTTAGATTGTCCAAAAGCACCACAATAAATCATACTTTTTCATAGAAAGCGGTAAAGCATAATTTACAACTTTACAATTAAACAAAAATAAAGGTCAGCTTTCAGTTTTTTTTTTTTTTGTAATCCTGGCTGGTTATTTTTTGCGATTTTGATGTTGGTTTCATGGGGAAAGTTGTTCAGTTTGATGGTCTGAATGACATAAAGGATCTATTAATTATCTTTCAAATAAAACGATGATTACTAACATATTAACGGATTTAATTCGGATAAGTGACCGGTTCAACCGTCCAAAATCGAATGGCTTCATTTTACCTCGCTTTCAAACGTCAAAAATGTCAAATTGTATATCGAATCGAATCAACACAAAAAATTACTAATTTTAAAATCGATTTAATATTTAACTAGAATAATAAAAATAACCACTATTTCAATATTTACTGTGTGTAATACTATATATACTAATATATATTCATGGGTGCTTAGATAGGATACTTGACTAATTAACCATACAGAAATGACACCCTGAAATGATCACACCTTTCTGACACACGTTTTTTAGGGTTCCTTACCTCAGTCGGCAGAAACGGAACCCTTATTGGATCACTTTGTTGTCGGTCTGTCCGTCTGTCAGGACCCTTTTTCTCATGGACGCGTGGGGCATCAAGTTAAAATTATCAAATAAATCAAACTTGTAAGTCAACGCGATCAAATGATATGTTATGATATGATATGTTTATCTGTACTAATATTATGAAGAGAAAAGATTTGTATTTTTTTATGTAACGAATAAACTTAAAAACTACTGGACCGATTTGAAAAATTATTTCAGCAATGGATAGCTACATTATTTTGCCATTTCACAAGGGAATCAGAACCTACGAAGGGTACTTCTCGTTGACCTAGAATCATGAATTATGGCAAGAAGCAATGTCTTACAGCATACCTACGCATAGAAAAAAAAACCGTAAATAAGCAGTTTAATAAAAAAAAAAAACTAAAAGTTTATACGGAAGCCTCGGTGCGCGAGTCCAACTCAACATTGGCCGGGTTTTTTTGTTTCTTCGGCTTCGGCTTAGACATGTTGACGTCACTGCATTGCTCTTGCAGACTAATTGCGACAGTAACAGAAACAAATTTTAGCTAAATAGCTAAATTCTTACTAATAACGTTAAGTCACAAACGGCATACTCGTACTAGGTGACCCAATTCATTGAAATAAGGTCAAGTTTATGAGTCAGCTTGGTTTTAATGTCTCGTACTGAGCAATTCGATCTAAATACTAAAGTTATTGTGGTTAAAGGTCAACACTCACGTATGAGGAGCTCGTGGCTAAATAATAACAACCGCTCGGGTCGCTGGTTAAGTTAAGCCGTGCTTGCCGAGGTTGGTTCATGGATGGGTCACTAACCGTGTGAGTAAAGTGACTAAAGTGTGAGTTAAAAATTTCCTCCGTGACTCGAAAAGCACGTTAAACCGTTGGTCCTGGCTGTAAATTGTAGATCTTTGACAGACTTATGAACTGTCAAAAAAAAAACGAAGCGGCAGTCCCAATCACAAGGCAAAATAACTTGTGAAAGTACTGTAGTTACATATTTTAAACTGTAGATCTCTATGGAGAAGAATATATAATAATGATGCACTGCTGGGACACACTTCGAAGGGTACACAAGCATGTGACTTTAGCTTCCCCATAGGTCATTTAATTGTATGTTAGTAATACATCGCGAGAATATCACACTAGAAGAAAATACCGATGGCATTGAGGCCGCCTCTGTACTTCGCATCGAAACCCAATACCTGTAATACCAATTTATTTGCACAACGTAAAAAGAGACAGACAGATAGTCTTTCTTATTTCCAATAGATATTACTTAAGTACCCTAGGAACTGAATCCGTTATCATTATTTATTGTTATCTTTCAAACAAATAAACAACAAGCTCTAGGCCTATTTTCACAAAAACATAACATCATCTGCCTGGCTTTCACAAACATGTTAACTAATTAACAACAAAGCTTTTTTCATGAACCTATTCTTATTCTTTATTGCACACAAAATTAAAAAATATACACACAAATTAAAATATATAACTTATGTACAACGGCGAGCTTAACCCAGAATCCAAGAACCTACTTACAAACATCTGCCTAGCCTTTTCCCAACTGTGTTGGGGTCGGCTTCCAGTTTTACCGGATGCAGCTGAATACCAGTATTTTACATGGAGCGACTGCCTATCTGACCTCCATAACCCAGATAGTACCGGGTAATACGATACCCCTTGGTAAGACTGGTTGTCAGACTTTTCGGGCCTCTGACTACCTAACTCCAAGAACCTACTTACATAGAGCAAAAATGTTTTTGCTATATTATTTGTTTTAGCTGTAAACTCACGTGTGTTTAGGCCGTTAGAACAACGACAGTATGTAAATTGATTTTCTAGACTGAATAACGTGATTCGTTGTAAAACAAACAAAGGACTGAAAGAGTGAGAGCAGACATTGATCGAAGAGACGATGTAACAATTAATGTAACAGAATCAATTTTCTTAATACCTACAGGTATTATACGAACAACATATTTTTTTATTTTCATTACTACTTTTACCTATACCGAGGCGTTCGTCTTAAGGAAATGAAAACACCTGCCCGGGTAGCATGACCGCCCCGTGGAAACGGGTTTTATCAAAATGACAGATAAATGACAGATGAACAAAAGAGACCTGTCATTTTGTTGATTCTTTCTTCGAAGAAACCTGTTTCTACGGTGGTCATTACGCGGGCTGGTTGATTTCGTTCGTGTAAAAAAGACGACATCAAAGCTTCGATTTCCCATGTTTCACCTACAAAACTGGTCCGAACTTCACAATTTTTCCAACCGAATCTTGTTGTTGTTGTGATGTTTTAAACCAAACAGCGTATTTAATAATAATACATTAATGAAAAAAAAGTTAAGTGGGTGTGGAGTTAGAAAAAAATGACTAGTTTTATTTTGGCACAGAAAGTGTTAAGTAGAAATAACATTAAATTGGAAACCGCTACCGTCAGTCACTCACTACTATAGATCTAATTTGTTTTCTAGGTTACCGATCAAACAGATATTAACCCACACATATAGCATCTACCTATAACTAGAAACATAAATGAAACCGAACACTTACTTGATAGCGATATATCGCCAGACCGCTAGTGATAAGGTGAGCAGTATGGACGCTGTGTGCAGTATTTGGGTGAAGTTACTGTGGAACAGCATGTACACTGCCCAGGAGTATGGCCGCTCTTCCTGATCAGGAAACAGCTGTGGACAAAGAAGAACTTGATTTGAAGATGTTAAGAGCTAAAACCTTGGACATGAGTGACATCAGTGAAGAAAAACATAATCTTAAGCACGTGTGGAGAGCAGCGGTGGCCCAGTGGTGGCGGCCTCAACTTACGAACAGTAAGTCGCTGGTTCGAACCCAGGCAGGCGCATTACTTTGTGTAGGTAATTTATTTCATCACCGCTGTGCTCAAAACGGTGATGGAAAACATCGTAAGTAAACCGTGTTCTAGAACCAAAAAATTCGATAACATGTGACATCTACCAATCCGCACTGAGCCCGCGTGGAGGATTATAGCCTCTCATAGAGAGGAGGCCTGTGTTGGGACACTGCCACTGCTGGGCAGTGGGAACATTAATAGGCTGATGATGATGATGATGATGATGAAGCACGTGTAGTGATCAAGTCTCGTGCCTACGCCTTATTCATTTTTTTCGTGTGCCTAACCTGGTGTGAGCAGTGAGGTCTGGGGTGGAACGAGCATGCCCAGAAGAATCCTGTTCACCACTGCTTTGAAGGATAAAAGGTGGAATTCAAATTCAAATTCATTTATTGGTTTGATTTTTGGTACATGTTACATGAGATCTTAATAATAAATAATTAGTGCCTCAAAAATCTACCTTAGAGGTGTACACTCTTTCACATACTAAATCAGTCATTATTATAAAAAAAAGATAATTAACATATTAAAATAAAATGATAATTAGGTACAATAAAACACAAAATAACTTAGGACAGAAAAACAAGACATTAAAAACCGGCCAAGTGCGAGTCGGACTCGCGCACGAAGGGTTCCGTACCATTATTTAAAAACATTAGACAAAACTGCAAAAAAATCACGTTTGTTGTATGGGAGCCCCCCTTAAATATTGATTTAATTCTGTTTTTAGTATTTGTTGTTATAGCGGCAACAGAAATACATCATCTGTGAAAATTTCAACTGTCTAGCTGTCACGGTTGCCTGGCATACAGACGGACAGACGGACAGACGGACAGATGGACAGACAGACGGACAGACAGCGAAATCTTAGTAATAGGGTTCCGTTTTTACCCTTTGGGTACGGAACCCTAAAAATTGAGTATACATAATTAGAAACATTGAATGGAAATAAAGATATAATAAATAAAGAAAAATACTGTGTCAATAATAGAATGTAATAGAATAAAATGTACAATGTCATTATCATCATCTGCCTAGCCTTTTCCCAACTTTGTTGGGGTCGGCTTCCAGTCTAACCGGATGCAGCTGAATACCAGTATTTTACATGGAGCGACTGCCTATCTGACCTCCACAACCCAGTTAGTACCGGGTAATACGATACCCCTTGGTCAGACTGGTTGTCAGACTTTTTGGGCCTCTGACTACCTAACGACTGTCAAAGATCTACAAATGACCGCCGGGACCAACGGCTTAACGTGCTTTCCGAGGCACGGAGGAAACTCGGTATGTAATGGGCGGTCACCCATCCACAGACCAACCTAGGCAAGCACGGCTTAACCTGACGATCGACCCGAGCGGCTGTTATTATTTAGCCACGAGCTCCTCGTACAATGTCATTATATCAATAAAAAAAAAAAACTATCAATGTCAATATAATATCAATGTCAAATAAGTTACCCAAATTCTTTCTCAGTAAGGAATTCACTGACAGTATAGTTAATTAAAAGTAAAAAAATATTTTTAAAAACAAGCTTATATTACTTATTAATAAAAAGAACTAAAAAGTTAAAAATAATTTAAACCTTATAAGAAAAATAAAAGCGTGTTACATTTTTTAGCATATATACACCTTCATTATTTTTCTTTTGCAATCAAAATGAAACACGCTTTTATTTTTCTTATAAGGTTTAAATTATTTTAACTTTTTAGTTCTTTTTATTAATAAGTAATAAAAGCTTGTTTTTAAAAATATGTTTTTACTTTTAATTTTATTTTTAACTTTTTAGTATTTTTTGTTCATGTTCTTTCCATGAGTATAGGACAAAAACGGCCCATCCCCCCAGAGGTCCGTTGTAGGGGGATAAGCGTTTCAGTAAAACAGGGTTTACCCTGAGGCGCAAGCGCAACGTTAGCGATATGACATATTTATACACCCTCATACCATTTAGCCCTGCACGTGCTCACCTTGGCATTGGGTCATCCATGTAATTAAAAACAGAATCCGCATTCATAACAAACGGAACGAACGAACGAATGAACTTATTTTCCCGAAGATGGTGTCGCATATTTACGTCCACCAAACCACCACCACTCACACTCACCACCCATTAAAAACGATCCACCCATCACGACGAATCAAACTCGACACGGTAGTGACGCATAATTACTGAGTTCCTATGGCCACCTTTCTGCTCCACCATCAGACCCTGTTACCATCGATAGCACCAAAGTACTCATCAAGATGAATCAAACGAGCCCAAACTAGATGGGGTTATGTCGTTCAATTACTGAGTTCCTATGGCCATCTTCCAGCTCTATCATCAGACCCTGGTTACCATCTAGCACCAAAGTACTCTTCAAGACGGATCAAACGAGTCTAAACTCGATGGGGTTATGTCGTTTAATTACCGAATTCCTATGTCCATCTTCCAGCTCCATCATCAGACCAAGGTTACCATCTAGCGCCAAAATACTCATTAAGATGAATCAAACGAGCCCAAACTCGATGTAGTAACGTAGTTTTATTACGGAGATCCTATGTCCACCTTCCAGCTCCATCATCAGACCCTGGATACTATCTAAAGACAAAGTACTCATCAAGACGAATCAAACGAGTTCAAATTCGATGGGGTTATGTCGTTTTATATCGGAGTTCCTATGGCCACCTTCCAGCTCTATCATAACTCCCTGGATACGATCTAAAGACAAAGTACCCATCTAGACGAATCAAAAGAGCCCAAACTAGATGTGGTAATGTAGTTTTATTACGGAGATCCTATGTTCACCTTCCATCTACATCATCAAACTCTGGTTACCATTTAGGACCGAAGTACTCTTCGAGACGAATCAAACGAGCCGAAACTCGAAAAGGTTATGTCATTTTATAACGGAGTTCTTATGGCCACCTTTCAGCTCCATCATCAGACCCTGGGTGCCAATATATAGAGACAAAGTACTCTTGGAGACGAATCAAACGAGCCCAATCTCGATAAGGTTATGTCGTTTTATAACGGAGTTCCTATAGCCACCTTTCAGCTCCATCATCAGACCTTGTGTGCCATATAGAGACAAAGTACTCGTCAAGAAGAATCATACGGGCCCAAACTCGATGGAGTTATGTCGTTTTACAACGGAGTTCCCATGGCTACCTTCTAGCTCCACCATCAGACCCTGGATACCATCTAAAGACAAAGTACTCATCAAGACGAATCAAACGAGTCCAAATTCGATGGGGTTATGTCGTTTTATATCGGAGTTCCTATGGCCACCTTCCAGCTCTATCATCAGACCCTGGATACGATCTAAAGACAAAGTACTCATCAAGACGAATCAAACGAGTCTAAACTCGATGGGGTTAGTTCGTTTTATAACGGAGTTCCTATGGCCACCTTCCAGCTCTATCATCAGTCCCTGGATACGATCTAAAGACAAAGTACTCATCATGACGAATCAAACGAGCCCAAACTCGATGGGGTTATGTCGTTTTACAACGGAGTTCCCATGGCTACCTTCTAGCTCCACCATCAGACCCTGGATGCCCTCTAAAGACAAAATACTCATCAAGACAAATCAAACGAGCCCCAACTCGATGGGGTTATGTCGTTTTATAACGGAGCTCCTATAGCCACCTTTCAGCTCCATCATCAGACCCTGGATACCATATAGAGACAAAGTACTCGTCAAGACGAATCAGACGAGCCCAAACTCGATGAGGTTATGTCGTTTTACAACGGAGTTCCCATGGCTACCTTCTAGCTCCACCATAAGACCCTGGATACCATTTAAAGACAAAATACTCATAATACTCATCAAAAAGAATCAAACGAGCCCCAACTCGATGGGGTTATGTTGTTTTATAACGGAGTTCCTATGGCCACCTTTCAGCTCCATCATCAGACCCTGGATACCATATGGAGACAAAGTACTTGTCAAGACGAATCATACGAACCCCAACTCGATAGGGTTATGTCGTTTTATAACGGAGTTCCTATGGCCACATTTCAGCTCCATCATCAGACTCTGGATGCCATACAGAGATCAAATACTCGTCAAGGCACATCATACGAGCCCCAACTCGATGGGGTTATGTTGTTTTATATCGGAGTTCCTATGGCCACCTTCCAGCTCCATCATCAGACCCTGGATACCATCTAAAGACAAAGTACTCATCAAGACGAATCAAACGAGTCCAAATTCGATGGGGTTGCGTCATTTCATTAAAGACATCCTATAGCCACCATCCAGCTCCATCATCAGATCAGCTTCATGTTCTCATAATATTGCATTGCCCCGCGATATACATATGCGTGCAAAAATTTCAGCTCAATTGGTAACCGGAAAGTGGGTGAAATTTAACTTGCAAGATTCGATTACAGACAAACACCGGGACAGGTGAAACTAAATAAAAGCTTGTAAAAAGCTTCGGAGCCTGCTTTTAAATAAAGATAGCGGCAATTCTCTCCACTGCTTAGATAACTTATTATAAACTAGCTGACCCGCGCAACTTCGCCTGCGTCATATGAGAAAGAGAGAAGGTTAGAGAGAAAGTGAGTCAATCTTAAAAGATAGACATAACAATAATAAATAGATTTTTTTAGAACGTTTTAAGAGGAACAATTCCCTTAACGAAAGTCAAAAGAAATAAATTTTCCCTGTTTTTGCAACATTTATCATTGATGCTCCGCTCCTTTTAGTTGTAGCGTGATGTTAGATAACCTATTATAGCCTTCCTCGATAAATGGACTATCCAACACTAAAAGTTTCTTTTATCCAGTGCAAGTACGTAGCACTCGATTCGATACGATTCGATAAATCTGACAGTTATTCTCGATAAAATGAGTTTTTAACCAATCGAAAAGTCGTATTTATCGAATCGTATCGATTCGATCGTTATCGACTGCTACGTACTTGCAGTGCAGTGTTCCTATATTTAGCGTATTCAACCAACCAAACAAACAAACAAACAAACTCTTGAGCTCTATAATACCTATTAGAATAGATTTAAGTGGGTAACAATTTAATTTCTTCCATTTGCATTAATCGCTAAAATAATCTAAATACTTATGTTTTTCCAAATAAAGGCTTTCCTGTCTTCCTAGACATTCGATGACAGTCATACTCCAGCTAAGTCAAAAGTTCCTAGGTTAGCCTAGCATAACCTACGCTTTTCACAAATAAAAAATAACCATGCTTAGGTGCTTATCAGACTTTTCTGTAAAAAGTTATGCGTGGCCATACCAAAAAAAAAATACGCGTCGAATATGAGAACTTCCTCCTTTTTGTATCGTCGGTTAAAAATCCAAACTTGAGAGCAACTGATACGGGCGAGGATCATTATTTCACGGAATATCTCACCGCGATTCAGAAAACGAAGTGAAATGAACAACGCCTTCTATCGACCAAGATGCTAAAATAGAATGCACGGAAATCATGCTATGTAAATTTTCAAAGCAGCATCATGTATCATGCAGACTAATCTAGAGTACCTTATGCTATGATAACTTATTAAAAGCCGGTCCGTCGATTTAAAAGTTATCTGGTGAGCACATTTTTGGTTATTAGTATCATTCTAGTACAATAGATGTCGCTGCATCTTACATTTGATGATAAGTTCTTCTTGAACACTTTAAATTCATATATCTTTGGATAGAATTAACCGATTACGATGAAACAAAAACTAAATAATACCTCAAGATAGTCACAATTTGTATATATAAAAGTTATCCACATTGGTTTCGTAAATTTTACGTGATGCTTGATCATCGAAACAGATAAACAGACAAAAAATCCAAAAATGCTGGAAATGAGTTCTGTTGGTTGTCCTTTCACACCCTGGCAATTTTATTTTGAAATATTTTCGATGTACAAAAACGATTTTTCTACAGATTTATTATATGTAGGTATATAGATGACCAAAGCCATGCAGTAGACACTCTTGCGCATTAGTGCCGTTTTGGCGGGGTGGGAACATACTAGATTATTGTCGCGTCTGTTACGTGGAACTACGTCAGCCAGGCGTTTAAAACGATTTGGGTTCGACTTCACAAACAGCTACTTCCATTATGTACAGACAAGGTAGTGTTAATATTTTATGCTGTTTAAAGTATGGCATGCAACTATCAAACATCGCCCGTAGACATCTTTTCTGGGCTTTAAAAACTGTTTCTCTTTCGGTTGAATTTCCCCAGAATATTATACCGTAACGTAAGTGTGATTCTACTATGCCATAATAAGCAGTAAGAAGTGCATCCATGTATATTATTGGGGATAGTGAATGTAGAGCGTATGCGGACTTACTAATTCTCTTACATAGAGTATCAGTATGTGCTTTCCAATTTAGGCTTTTATCTATTATGAGTCCCAGAAATTTTGTACTTTCTACTTCTTCATTGTTGTAGTGTATATTAGGGCTAATTCTAGGAATCCGCTGACTAAAATGTACAACTTTTGTTTTTTCCAAGTTTATTTTTAAATTATTTGCCTCTAACCAATTAACAACATTTTTTAAACAATTATTAATTAAGGAAGGGAAGGCAATTGTCTTAATCTTGTGTAATCTTTGATAGTCTTTACTGGTAGTCAGTAGCCCAAATAGTCTGACAACCAGTCTTTCCAAGGGGTATCGTATTACCCAGTACTAACTGGGTTATGGAGGTCAGATAGACAGTCGCTTCATGTAAAATACAGGTATTCAGCTGCATCCGGTTAGACTGGAAGCCGACCCCAACATAGTTGGGAAAAGGCTAGGCAGATGATAATGAGGTGGAAAGGAAAACAGCCGCTGGCAGAGAGATCCACACTTTGGTGGTGCGCATGATTAAAGGTTGACTGGTAGAGTATACCTTGATGACTGCCTATGTACGTACTACTATTGTAATTGAAGTTTAAAGAGGAGTCACTTTTAAAATGTTCTTTCCGCAAGTATCGTCGCAGTGATCGGTCCTGTGATTCCCGCCTACCCTCATCCAGTGGATCCCCATGACCTCATTATTACTGTTATGTTTGAATCACCAATACCTTGAGATCACAATGTGAATTTTCAAACACAATATGAATTGTTCCTGAATAAATTGAATTGAGTTGAATTGATCAATTACTCTACATTCTACAATGAATAAAATTAAAGATCATTGGATAATTCTATAACAGGATATAATTTCTACTTCGCTTATATTTAAAACCCTTATCATGTTAAATTAAAGATAAGGCATTACCTGGAATTAAATTAAATACTCGGAATTTAATTTGAGTAATCCAAAATTATTAAATCGACGTTACAATAATTAACGTAAAATTTAATTAACTAAAGTGACGAATTCGTAATTATGTTGCTTCGCTTAGTAGATGATTTGAATTAGCGAAAGTCGCTCTAGGTTTGTGAAATTACTAGAGATTAGGCTCTTGATCCAAAGCTCTTAATTAAACTGTTTTGTAATGTACATGAAATTGACATTATCAATTATTTCTTAAGCATAATTAATTCTACAAATTAATCTATTTTAATAACACCTGTATATCACCGGCAGGGGTGAACTATACCGAGTTCACTGAGGGTCGATTTAAACCTTATGCTCTGAGTAATACGGTTGAAAAGCACACACATTTCAACCGTTTAAGTCCCATGTTGGTTGCTTATTAGAATTAATTATTTTATTTTTGAATTGTTTTTTTTTGTTTTTACAGACACTTTTAAGTTTGTACCATCTCAACATGAATAATGTAACCAAGGTTTTGTAAAAATATTCTGATCTAACCCACATTTTGTAACAATATTTTGATTTAAAAGTGTGTCCATGGAGTTTCTTGCCCGTTCTTCTCCATATAGATCTACGCTAGGGAATGGGCAACTACAGTACTTTCACAGTTTTATGTCTTGTGACTGAGACTGTAGCTACATTTAATTTTCATCTTTGTTTCGACAATCCAGAAGTACCTGTAACTAGCCTACTTGAATTAAATGCTTTGTTTTTTTTTTTTTTTTATCATGTATAAGGTTGTCAAGCCTACTGCCACCAACCGGTTGGAAATAATAATAATAATAATAATAAAATTTTTATTCAGTTTGCTTATCAAGGTACAATATTAAAAGCTAGAAACAAGAAAACAATGATCCTTATGCACTAGATTTTTACAAATTCCCTGGACTCCACACTAGGATACCCTGTGTCGTGGGGTCCAGTCTCTTCCCAAGTAAAGGTAACATATTAGCTTTAACTGATCTACTTAATCACAAAGGAAATAAAAGATAAATTAGGTAAATTAAGATAAATAAATTAACAACTAAAAACTATTATAACAATATTTTTAAATCGAAAAATGTAAGGACAAGAGGTTTGATGTTTTTGGAAGTATGTGTGTGTGTGTGCGTGTGTGGGTGGGTGAGGTGTGGTGGGTGTTAGGATATGTATAGCGTGTGATGGTGGGTGAGTACGTGCATGGTTGTGTTTCTCTATATTTTTTGTTACAATTTTACGACTGTATATACAAAAGGTGTTCTGTTTGGTCATAGTTTTTGGGATGCAGCCATTTAAATATAACATTTTTACAAGAGCCGTACGTTAGGGTGAGTATAGTTTTATTATAAGCGTACAATTTGGAATAGAGGTAGGGGCCAAGAAATGCAAAAGATCTGCGTGCAAAACATGAGTGTACTCTTGGTCGATACCATTTTAATGTTCTGGATGAGTGAATGGCCAACTCTCTAGCAGACCTATGGAAACGCAGCAATGTGGAAATGACAAACAATTGCCTCACACGAAGTACGCTACACTCTGAGTACAAAGCATCAGTAGAGTAGCGCCATGCTTTTTTGTGAGCTATTTTTAGGATAGCTCGTTGAGCTCGTTCCAGCCGTAACAAGAGGGTTTTGTTCCAAATCCAGACCCCGGCCCTACAACTGAAAAAAATCACATACACACTTTGGCAGACAGATCTATTACGTATCTCTGTTGACAGCTCGAAATGATAGTAACTGGGCTCAGTGTCTATCAAATAACTGTCAAAAAGTTAGTTTCGTATTATGTATAACCAGTCGCGATCAAATATGACGTCATCGGTGCCCATCGTGGCTGATAGACACCGTAACTCATTTTGACAGACGCTTTCGTATCGATTCTTCAAATATTGCGATTATGTAAGCATAGTGGACATCAAATTGATGACAACTGAGTTTGAAGTGGCTTTCGTGAAAGACGTTACACCGTACCCGGGCTGTTAGTCACCGTAAAGTGATATCCTCTCTGTGTAATACGTAATACCAATATTTTGACATTCTCGGTTGTCATCAAAGTTCAGTGTACATCCGAAGCTTCATAGTCACTTGAGATCAAAAAGATACGTAATAGCCCTACTGGAAATCGAACTCATGCTCAGTAGTAACGCCTGCGACCACTAAACCCACGAGGTAGTAAATTTAACAATCTATTTTCGTTCAATCATAAAACAGTAACCAAAGAACATAATCAAGTTTTTACTACTTCTTTTGTGTGCCAATATTACAAAATTAATATCGCTCGTTTTTTAAACTTTAGTTATAACAGACGTTTGAAATACAGACAAATTATTACTTGGGTGTTTTATTACAAATAAAGCTTTAATAACAACAGTAATACTACCTACCTACAATGGGAGTCAGTTTAATATTACTGTTTAAATGAAACTTCTAAATAAAGGGACGAGATCAGATAATATAAAGATTTAAATTTATAAATCAGAAGATCCTTTGAGAAAACTCTTACTGAGAGGAAGTCTGACAGTGGAAATGTCCCTCCGTAGCAATTATACAGATTCTCAGCTGGACAGTATTAATTTAATTGTATATGTATATACTACTATAATAATATATACCTAACTACTATAATTTTATTGTATATATACTTATATATTGCATGTTGAAAAAAACCCTGTTCGATCGGATTATTAGGTATTGAGATTAGATTATATTTATGTAATCCTTTTTGGAAAACAATTAAAAAAATACCACGATAAAAATTAAACAAAATGTATACCAAAATGAGGAATCTTCTGTTGGGTATTAGGCTGCAGCTGCAGTTCCACTGAAGCGGAGCGGAGTTCGATTCACCAATGACATGGCAGGAGTGGAGAAGAGATGTGGATTTCAAGCCATGTGATTCGTGAATCGCGCTCCGCTCCGATTCAGTGGAACCGCAGCCTAAACCATAACACACTGCGCTTCTCGAATACTGACGTCATAAAAAAACAATTGACGATCGAACATACTTATGCCAAATATAAATTCATTAGAATTTTGGGAAACGGTGGTAATTTGGGACAAAAATCACGCATCTGAAAATTCATTAATATTTTTACATTCATGAATATTGTATGTTTCTCATTCTATTTGGCAATGACAATGGTGTTGGTATTGGTTGGAATGGCATTGGTACATAATATTATAATGCCCCTTTCAGATCGGACAGAGTTTTTAAAACATTATAAACATTCTCACATTGACAATATTGTTATCATCACACCATACAATGTCACAGTTTGGTTGGGGCGAAATCGATATTGTTCCAATATCAAAAGTCCCTATACAAATCTCCGACCATATGGTAATCTACTAACGAAAATTTACATACCTACACAATATCTTCTCTTACATCGTGAAGGGTCACGTCACATTAGCATAAGTTAAAGAAGAATTAGATTACTTGGCAGATTCCAGTCCATCAGTAGATAGATAGCTACTTTGTAACTTGTTGGTAAAATTTCGAAGATTGACAAAACAAAATTTATAGATATCAATGGAATCCAGATTCATCAAAACCTTGAAATCACGAATGCTCTTCACCTTGACAATCTACTACTCTATCACTAAAACCGGTCCATTTCAGGCGCCTTTTAATAGCACTTACAGTAACGTTCCCAAGGCTTTCGAATAAACACAAACACGCTTTAGTAATATCCAATTCAGCTATGACTCACTCGGTAGTCAAATATAGTGAAGAGGTCACACTTCGATATCACTGTGACGTCACCGATCCCAACTACAACAACTAGTTCAGCCTTTCGTCTATAGAAATGTCCCGAAAACGAGTAGTATTTAATTTAAGAGTCCCCACAGATTGTATAGACTTTCTATCGGCCGATAGTTCAGTCGGGTTGGGCTGTCAGCCCGCACCCTCTTGTTTTTTTTTTTATTGTTTCGGGGTGTAAAATTTTCATGGATGTCTAAAAAATACCCCGGTGTTCCCTTCCTACACTTGCACCGGAGATCATGGGAACTAGTGCGCCTTCCACGATTCTCGGATAAGGCCGCAAACTAGCCCAACTAAACTATCGGAATAGTGACAATGCGAAAACCAGACCAGCAGTCGTTCGACTGCACTTGAAATACGAGTACTTCCTTGGTAGGCGGCTTTTAAAAGTAAGCGATCGCAGAGTCAGCCGATTAAAACAATCGGAAAGTGTGTACGAGATACTGATCATGGTATAGTTTGAAGGCAATCGTGTAGCCCATCAAACTGATACCGAAACGTAATATGCGCACTAGTGTACATGTGCATACTGATAAAAGCCCGACTAAACTATCTACCGATATAAAGTCTGTAGTCTGCGGGGACTTTAACATAAACAGCATCGTAATCATCCTCATAACACGATGAACCTATACCGTTCCGTTTCGTGTTGGGAAACAGGCCTCCTCTCTATTAGAGGCTCGTAATCAAACATATACGGGCCCAAATGCGAATATTCGGATATCCTCCGCCCTTTCCCAGTATATTTAGGGTCAGCTGACGACAACAGATTGACATGAAGGAAATAAATATAATTTCCTTGTTGTCAATAAGGTGTCATCTCAGTGTCTTGACTGGTTTTGACAAGCTTTTACCACGGATTCGCTCTCGTAGTCTCTCCAACAAGAACTGTGCATTATTCCGGAAAATATAATTATATTCCTGTCTGCGAGATACAATATACCTGTGTTGCTGGGGAGTATGTTCCACTAAATCTTCTCCACAGCAAAATCACTAGAAGTGGTTAAGGCTAGTTTTGTGGAACTGTCTTTAGTAATTTATACGTTTCAAAAGTGCTGATTCTTTATTTTGAATAAAGACTTCAAATTTTATAATCAGTCCCGTATGTTTATGGGGCTTGACATATACGTAGAGCGTGGGCCAGGGGTCTAAAATGGCCGCTTTAGCATAATCGTAATATGAATCACGTCAATATTTGAAATTCTTAAAATGGACTTTATGGTTTCGACTATCAAGTCCATTTTAAGAATTTAAAATTTTGAACGTGGTTCTTATTAAGATTCTGCTAAAGCGGCCATTTTAGGCCCGCAGACTGTCGTAAACAAACCCTCCACACACCTCCCATCGGTCTCCACCGGCGGTTTACAACAGCACGTATTGTTGACGCACTGTTGTAAACCGCCGGTGGAAACCGAGGTGGAGGTGTGTGGAGGGCTTGTTTACAGCAGTCTGGCACGGGCATTGATAGAGAGTACTGACGGCGTTGTCATACAACGTGACAACAACGCGCGCCGTTAGTCTTTTGGGTACAATCCCAGTTGACAGCGTTGAGGAGGATTTTTTAAAGTTTATTAGTGGTTATGTACTTCAGGTTATTTTAATTTATAAATGTAATTTTACAAACCATTTTCATTGAAGTTAATTGCTTATTGATTGAAATCATGAAATGAAGATGTTATATAACATTATAGTAGGATGTAGCTAAGACTCACCAGGTACCTGTAGATGGCGAAGGGCACGTACTCCAGCATGACGAAGACATCAGCTACCGCCAGCCACTTCAGCAGCCGGTTGATGGGAGTTACTGCTAGATCCCGGCGGGTTAACACAGCTACGTTCAGCGCATTGGCTAGACTACCGAAGAGACAGACCTGTGGAAGAAAAATATTACAAATAATAATTGTTATTGTTATTATATAAGCCTTTTATCCCAAAAAAATACATTTTAAATTTCATTACATAATCTCTTAATTATAATATTGATTTGGTTGTTAAAACTAATAAATTCATTCGTAATAAATATTTGAACATGCATTTTAACAATAATTAAATAAACAAAATAATATTTTAAATACATAGATTGATGTCATAGAATAAAATTAAATAAAATTAATTTGCTACATAATCATTTGTTAAATTACTATAATTGGTGTGTTAAAAATAATAGGGAAATGTAAATGAAATGTAGAACATTTAGGAAAGATTTAGCTAGACCGCTATGGACAAAAATCTGACCGAAAATTTCGTCAGCACGATTGGTGCACTGGCTGAGTGATAGGCTGCTGCGCTGCGTATTGCGGATTCGATTCCCGCACGGAACAAATATTTGTATGACCTGCAGGTAGATGTTCCGGGTCCGGCACTTTGTGGATGTGAGTTTAAATGTTTGTAAACGCACCCAGGATACAGAAGAAATTCCTAGCGTAGGAAAACGTTAAAAAAGTATCCGTTATGTGTCCGTAATCAGTCTATAACGATTTGACCGAACCACGGAGTCCCGTCATATGACCCTCTTATTATTATAACAACATGTACAAAACTATATCGTTATCAGCGATAAGGCCGCCATTATAACCACACAATTAGCAATATTGTAACAGTTGCGTTTCAATGTTCGTGTACAATTACGTTTACTTTAATCTGTTCTAATTATACAAGTTGTGAGTGGTAATTATTAAAGTCAACCTTTCTACTGATAGCCAGTGCTGTAATATCTAGAATATCATTATTTGTAGCAATTAACAGATTTAAGTAAAATTGCTTAAATTATCGTCGAGATATTTTAAGGAAACTTGCTCAAATCATCGTTTAGGAAATTCTTGACTTGTTTCTAGGTATTTAAGAACACCTTGTTTTAGCTACAAAGACGTTCATTATTTAAATGAACTGGACGAGGGTAAATTGGATGTTGTCGAGACAAATCTTCACTAATTGAATAGATCGGTCTCAAAATTCATTACAAGTATCAAAATATTATTTTCGTCACAAAACAAGCTCTATTTCTCTGGAGCTAATTTTAATAGTGTAATAATATTCCTAAACAAACAATTTTCCAAATAAAATCGGCTCGACTACGTGATCGGAATATTTTATTACGAATTATGTGTACTAAACATCATTGTTATTATGATGCTAACTAGCTTAAATCATGTACAAAATTCGTTACGTTGTTGTCTGAAAATAACAGTTTTAAACCTGTAAAAGTAAATGATTTCACTATATTCACAGCAATATTTAACACAAAACAAGTTGTGTTTTTTGCAAGTCTCAAGTCTGATACATGTATTGACGTTCTTTTGTCAATAGACAAAACTTGTAGAATATGTACTTTTTACATGTTTTATAGTAAGTAAACATGAAGATAAAATAAACTATAGAAAATTATAGTCTACGAAAAATCTAGTATGAACTGATGCAAACTTACCAACAAACTAACATATCCATGTATACTGTTGTAAGCGAGAATTAAATCTCGAAATTCCCCGGAGCAATACTCCGACTTCTCACATTCTTTTACAACTGAAATGTTGTATTTACTCCGATAACCTTCTAGGACTTTGATCACATCGCTGATATTGTTCCCGCCAGTATGATTCGACCCTCTATGTTTTAGTATGGATATGAATCGTGGGTCGAAGAAAAAGTTGTACGAGCCATTCGACCCGAGGCCATAACTGTGGGTGTCATTGTCGGCAAGCATTGTGCCGTCCTTTTGTACATCACTTAAACCAACACGTAGTATTTCTATTCCTCTGATCTCCGATCAATTTTCTTGTTAAGAGACTCGTCAAACAACTCATCGGTTTTCTCATCTCGTACCGTTTTCTTTCTGTAACAAACAAAATTAATTTTCAAATAAAGAATCTCTATAATCCTATATTTTTATCAGATCGTAAATTTTATTCTGTTATCGTTTAAACAGGCAAAATATTCCTAGACAATTTATCAGTCGGGAAATCTTTAATTACATAATAGCCAGACGCTACATGTTAGACTTTTCCAATGCGGGTAAACTTTAAACAAATACTACAGTTCTTATGGTAATACTTTGGCATCTAATAGGCTTTGGCGACAATTACGTACGGAAATTTTACGAAATGTTTTAGAAAAAATATTATTAGCCCGTGGCTAAATAATAACAGCCGCTCGGGTCGATCTTAAGTTTAAGCCGTGCTTGCTTAGGTTGGTCTGTGGATGGGTCTTAGTCCCGGCTGTCATTAGCAGGCCTACCTACTGCTACTACCACTTTTTGGGCTACTGACTACCTGTAACGGCTTTGACAGTCGATACAGGTAGTCAGTAGCCCAAAAAGTCTGACAACCAGTCTTACCAAGGGTATCGCATTACCCAGTACTAACTGGGTTGTGGAGGTCTGATAGGCAGTCGCTCCATGTAAAATACAGGTATTCAGCTGCATCCGGTTGACTGAAAGCCGATACCAACATAGTTGGGAAAAGGCTAGTCAGATGATGTTTTAGAAAAAATATTATCCGTAGATACTTTTACAGGCAGACCGGTGAATCCAGTCCCAGCTATTACAGTTCAGTTGCAATTTTTAAATGGAAACTGAAAATAAATACATTTAGTCGGAGCTTAACCAAAAATTTATTCTAAAGCCCCGAGTTTTAGTTGCTGTAAGTTAAGATTATACGTAAACGAAATCAGTGTTATCCTCTATATCTTGCCCCTAGTAAAGACCTACGGTCCAACTAGTTGGACAGAGCAGTTGGACCACTGCCCCGGACTGCTAAATAAACTCTAGTGTTATTTTAAAACGTAGAAAATGCTTAGATTTCCTCAACATTTAAAAAGTAAAGTCATCATTATAATTCGGAAGGTTTTATCATTCTCCTACCCTGTAGGGCTATTACGTATCATTTTGATCTCCAGTGACTATCAAGTTTCGGTTGTACACCGCACTTTGATGACAAACGAGAATGTCAAAATATTGGTATTACGTATTACACAGAGTGGATATCAATTTACAGTGACTAACAGCCCGGGTACGGTGTAACGTCTTTTACGAAAGCCACTTCAAACTCAGTTGTCATCAGTTTGATGTTCACTATGCTTACATAATCGCAATATTAGAAGAATCGATACGAAAGCGTCTGTCAAAATGAGTTACGGTGACTATCAGCTACGATGGGCACCGATGATGTCATATTTGTTCGCGACTGGTCATACAAAATACGAAACTAACCGTTTGACAGTTATTTGATGGACACTGAGCCCATTCACTATCATTTCGAGCTGTCAACAGAGATAGGCCTGCTGGTCAGAATTGATTTGGGGTCGCCGCAGTATGTCTTCTTTCAAATTTCTCTATTGTTCGTCACTTATGTAGTCACCTCTTTTATACTATAATTATCTTTTACACCTTTTATGCCATATCATCATTCATACAGTCCATCCAACGTATCTTTGGTCTTTTTGTACTATTATAGCCAATTCATATAAATACTCACTACACTAAATGGTATGTTGGTAATGGTATGGTACTAGACGGATTAAAGCTGCATTTTAAAATGTCTAAAGCGTTGTATTCAGTATGGGACGTATGCATTATGACGCTCTTCATTTAAAAAGTTAGTTAGGAACGTAGGAAAAGTAATAAAAACGCTTTAATGATCATAAAGCAGGTGCTGCATTTTGAATGCAAACCTGGATCTAGTTTTAGAAAAATTAAAAGCAAATATTTTTATACAATATGTCACAAAGAAAAGCCCTGTTCGATCCGAACTACACTCACATTATATTTCATATAGAAGAAGAAGAAAGAAAGAAAGAAATAATATTTATTCATTTATTCGTCGCAAGGATGACATGCATACACTATTCTGGAAAAATAAACAATTAACCTACAACGCATTCAGACAAACACAAACATTCAGAATACAACAGAACCTCATTATAATAATATCATGTCAGATTCATACACGGTACAAAATGCTGTCTATTCACTCTCTATATCATAAGTTTTCACCACCCGTTTCCCATTTGTGTTCCAGATGCATATTTCGCATTCGCAACATGAACACAAATGGGAAACGGTTTAGTATTTTACATTCATCAAAATATAACATTTTGTATTAACATAATGTTATATTTTGATGAATGCAAAATACTAAAATAGAACTGAAGTCACAATTTGAAATTCTTGTTTTTATTTTCCTGACACGTGCTGGCAATCACGTACGGTATTCTAATCCAGTACCTACCAAAATGTAACAAAATAACGAAATAAAACCTGATAAAATATAACATTAAAAACCGTTTATTTTCCACTTCACCCAAACATTGCTGTTCTACTTAGACTAGGGTAAAAGAAAAAATAACACAGAAAATATTTGGCATATTATACGACAATAGAATAATAACCACTTGAAGAACACAAAGAAACTCGTAACATTTAACAAAATATCAAAAGACCACTTTAACGTAATCACTTTTAAAGCCGCAATATTGTGTACGAAATGCTGACAGCAATTTCAACGTAAAACTATTCTGTATACACGTGCTTAAAAATACTAATTCTTTTCATTTTTTTCCTTGTGGCAATTTTGACGATGACGTCTATATTGCTAATGTCACATGTGATATAGAATAACGAGTGCAGAAAAATAATATCCCGGAAGATAAAAAACAGTTGGTATACGAAAGTGCCCGCTGTGTGAAACTTGTTGACGAATGTTATTGATATATGTTATTGTTATTGATATTATAAACAGGATAGTTATAACATTTATAACTATCCTGTTTATAGTCGAAATTAAAGGCCAACATAGCATAGGTAAAATTGTTTCCTCACAGCTATAAAATGTAAGTTATTTTTTAATTGGATCCAGTTACCGTATGAATAAAGAAAACAAAATGAAATAAAAATAACACCCCTCTTTTTTGGTCGGGGGTTAAGAACACTCCTAAAAAAACAGCATGAATAATTAGGTAAGGCAAGTAGCGAGTTCGTAAACGGTTGTTTCCGTACCGGCTCAATTCTAAATCTCTCAGCGTCAATCAACTTTCAAAGATGGCCGGCGTGTAATTCTTAATTTACAGTCTGCCTGAGTTCATTACCTACGATGATATTTATGATCCAGCGTTATTATTAGCGATAGTTGCAACTTCTAAGGTGCTGATAGATTTATGAAGACAAGGCCGTAAATGAATTAGTATTTCATTTATCTCATTATACGAGTATATTTTACCGGTAAAGCATATCATTTAGTCATTCTGTACGAGTAAAATTAAATATTAATCATCCATGGTTTATCATTAGGTTGGTATATTATATACCCTGTCTAGTTAACGTATACAATGCCTAGGCATTGAATGTAAAATGCCTTGACGATATCGGGTAATGTGTAAAATGAAGTAACCATCGATTTTAAATTTTAAATATTAAAAAATTAGGTAAGAAAAGAAACAAACGCGCTACATCCTAATATTATGAAGCAGGTTGCATCCAAGGGCTAACCGAGTTAAAACGTTGTGTTTGACTTTTGAAACTTCAGTAAAATGATCTCCATTTAGAATTCTAAACCTAAACTGCAGTGTTCTTCCACGCAACTGGAACATATTTTTTTTTCTTTACATCATACCACTTACATGAAAAATCAACTCCTTCCATCAGTTGCAACACATGTACACAATTGACAATATTTATTATATTAAATTAATACACCACAATTTTTTATAAATTACACCTTGCGACGAAGCTGGTACACTACTTAATTCACGCGTAGGCTCTACTTAATAAAGCAAATAACATTCAAGTCGAGTAATTTAAACTTTGGGTTAGTCTGAGTAAATTTCTAAGGGAATTTGCATTCGTCACGAATGGGTTTTTCAGCCCCGAATTTGTTTAAGGTATTAATTATTTCACGCCATATTCTGCTAACAACAACATCGTCAGTTTGCCTGAATCATGACTAACCTATTTCTAGTTCAAAGTCACATTTTTCATGCCGTAATCGTCAGACAGGTGAATTTATCATCGCAGTGTGTTCATTCAATTCGTCAATTTATCACCAGGCCATTTCTCTCCGTCGTTTTTCATGTTCTAGTTACTTTTCAACTTTTACCGTGCTTGTCGTAATATTGATTGTTTTTATATCGCCTGTATAAAGTGACGATCGTAGGTAATAAACTCGTATCTAAACTGAAGAGCAACACTTTAGTTGTTCATAAAATAAAGGATGATACGATGTCTGATACGACAATATCGGATAATTCTGCTTCAACAGTTACTGGTGAGTTTCGTCGATGGGCGTTTGTAAGAACGTTCACCTCCTGGCATTGGTAAACAACTTTCCTAAGCCCTGTTCACGTCATCAGGCGACGCGTCTGGCGTCAAGAGTCGTCGCGTCGCGTTAGCATGCTCTAAGAAATTTATTTCACTATCTTTCCCCGCTGTCGCTGTCACTATACGCGTGTCGCTAGATGCTGTAGCTTGTGGCCGAATGGTTACTCCTCATTAGACTTCAAAAAAAAAGAAGACATTTTACGTCAAGAGAAGACCTTTTTAATAATTTATGAGGTCCTTTATTAAACCGGCGTATGGGGCGGACCCATGTTTGGCAGCGGTCGCCTATGGGATGTCAAGTGTCGTGAGGTTGGTACACATGAACGGATTAAAACCTTCCTCGGCGTGTGGTCAAAATTCACAGTTTTATGCAGGGCCATGAATGCGAAAAGATCCCAATTCGATATGGCAAACCCTTTTTCCTTACATTCAGTACCAAAAAACATTAAGATGCGGTTCAATGTGTTTTTGCGGTTAACACTACACATTTTCCTGTTTTGATTCCTTGTGCTTTTCCTTTGATTAATTCGTCATCATCCTCAATTGCTCGGTCGTGTGAATGCGCTAGTTTAGCATACTGAACCGTGTTTTGTAACACACTTTTTTATTACTATTCGAAAGTGTCGCTAATAAAGATCAAATTCTGGGAAATAATGACAACAGAAAACTAAGACTCCTTTGAGTATTTTTTTCTATTCCTCGTAGTTTCGCATTTGACCATCCACGCTCTTGAAAAATCACCTTGTGAAATACGGACATTAAAATTAAGTACTTAGGTATATATTTTGTACAGAAGTAAATTAATTAATATTAATTCAATAAATTTCCGATAGACAATATACAATAAATAATTGAATACGTAAATAATATGCAAATTGTATTTGACGATATTATATCATAACTGATTGCGGTTCGGCCGGCCGGCCGGCGCCCAGTCTCGTTGAATATTCATTATCATACATTTCACTGATAATTTCCATTCAGTGGTAGGTCAATACTCAATACTCAATACATTTATTGCATTCCACAATGTGAACTTAGGTGGTAGGTACATAAAGACATACATTTGTTTTGGAGCATTGTGGGCCCTGTCGGGCATAACAACATAAAAATTTGGAGGAGGGCTATTATAGATATTTGTTAACAATTTTATAACTTAAAACTAGTTGTGTACATATAATTTTTACCACTGATATATTGGATTTATACAATAATATTTATTTAAATTATACATATATATTATTATTATCATTGGTAATTATAAATAAATTATTATTGCGTTTTTTTTTTTTTTATATTATTGTTTAGTTATTAAATTTATCATTTAAATATTCATGTACATTATAATAACATTTACAGATTAGAAATTGTTTTAATTTATTTATAAAGATATTAAATTTTTGTTCATTTTTAATTTCATCAGGTAGTTTATTGTATATTTTAACTGACATTACTAAAGTGCTTGTGGAGTGAATTTTTAGCTTAGAACCTGGTTGGTTTAGTCTGTTTTTGTGTCGTAGTGTGTAGCGAGTCTGTATGTTTTCGCGTGTAGTAAAGAGTTTATGATTATTTCTAACAAATTTGCACATTTCCAAGATATATATGCAAGGTAGGGTTAGAAGTTTATGTTCTTGGAAATGGGGTTTGCAGCTGTCTGTGTTATCTATGTTAACTAGTATTCTAATCAGTCGTTTTTGTAGTATGAATAGTGTTGATGCGTCTGTACTATTTCCCCATAATATTACGCCGTAGTTTAACCATGCATATGCATAGGCATAATACGTAACAAGAGCAGTGGAGAGATTGGTGGATTTTTTTATTTCACGGAGGGCATAGGCAAATTTAGATAGCTTTGACCTGATTTTTTTAATATGTGATTTCCAATTTAAATGTGTATCTATGGATAAGCCGAGTAGGTTGAATTCTTTTACTGTTTCAATTTTTTCGTCGTTGTAAATAAATGTTAAGTCTAAAGGGGTTTTCTGACGTGGATGGAAGCACATGATTTTAGTTTTATTGAAATTTAATTCAAGGTTGTGTTCTGTCATCCAAGTTATTATTTTGTTAAGTATGCTTGTAAGTATTTCGGTTAAGTTGGTATTGTCGTAGCAAGAAGTTAGTACTGAGATATCGTCGGCGAACAGAACACATGATTCATTTATTATTGTGGGGAGGTCATTTATATAGATGATAAATAGGAGGCATCCAATAACACTCCCTTGGGGGATTGAGGCGTTAATTTGCTTGCTATCCGACCGAATGTATTGGATTCGTTTTTCATGTTCGTTGTAGTATTCTACTTCGACTTGGTGTTCTCTATTTTCCAAATATGATTTGAACCATTCGTAAGATTTTCCGCGGATCCCTATTCCTTGTAGTTTGTTAAGTAGAATGTCGAATTGCACTTTATCGTATGCTTTTGTCATGTCTAATAGTATACCTACGGCATATTTTTTCTTATCAATTATATTTATGGCTTCCTGAATAAAATTATATACTGCTAGAACTGTAGAGTGGTTTTTTCGGAAACCATTCTGGGATTCATTAAAAATTTTATATTTTTCGCAAAACGAATAGACGCGATTACACATCGCTTTCTCGAATACTTTCGAGGCTGTAGGTAAAAGAGCAATAGGGCGGTAATTTGAGGGGTCGGTTTTTGAGTCTTTTTTGTGAATTGGCTTTATAATGGCTTTTTTTAGGTAGTTCGGAAATCTTCCTTCCTCAAAAGACTGATTGACTAGCAAGTAGAATGGAAGGGTCAGCTCATCTGCACACTGTTTGACTAGGGTTGGTGGTATTTCGTCTATTCCATAACTGTTTTTGTTTTTAAGGCTTTTCAATATTAAATTTATTTCACTGGGACCTACTGTACTTAGGAACATGGTATTTTCAGTGCGGTGGACCACAGAGATGTTTCGCGGTTCTTTGCCGGTTTGCGCATATCCTTCTCCGATAGACGCAAAGAAGTTATTAAATATATTTGCTGTTTGCTTCGGGTCCGAGATAGCATTGTCATTTACATGTAGCGTTATGTTTTTTTTTACCTTTTTCACGTTTTTATTAGTTCGTTCGTTTATAATTTTCCACATAGTCTTTACTTTATTATTAGATTTCATTAATTTATTTATATACTGCAGTTTTTTAGTTTTTTTTACAATTTGTTTTAAAGTTTTTTCATATATTTTGTAATGTTGTTTGATTAAAAGGTTATTTGTTTTAATAGAGAGTATTTTTTCAAGCCTTTTATTTTTACAAGAAATTTTGATGCCTTTAGTTAACCAATGTTTTTTATAGTTTGTTTTTAGCTTTAATTTTGTTTTTGGTATGTATTGATTAAGTATGTCAGTAAGCGTATTGTTAAATGATTTATAGTTTTCATCAATATCCCTACCGGGCTTGATTATATCGTTCCATTTTATTTCTTTTAGTTTAGATTTGAAACATTGTGTGTTTTTGCTATTGAACAGCCTCTTTTCAACCCACCAGACTATATGTCTAGTTTGCCGGGGTACAGCCAATTTTATTATTGTACTACTATGGTCAGAGAAACCCAACTCTTCCACTGTGGTGTGTGATTTTATATTGCAATTTGTAAAAATTAGATCAAGACACGTTGAGGTGGTTTGGGTCACTCGCGTTGGTACTTTTATATGCTGTACAAAATTAAATTCTAACATGAGATCTAAGAATTGGTTTGTTTTTAAGCTACTATCCAATACATTTATATTAAAATCTCCTCCTATAATAATATTAAGTCTGGAGTCTTTCTTATTTAAATAATCTAATATTTGTTTTAATTGTTTATAAAATATAGCTTCCTCTCTCCTATTCCAGTAAATAATTATTAATAGTAAATTCTCTATTTGTAACTCTATTGCACACACTTCTATCACATATTCAACTGACATGTCTGTTATATCACTTCTCTCTAAGCATTCTATGTGTTCTTGTAGAAGAATACAGACGCCGCCACCAGCGCGAGTTTTCCGGCAGAATGAAGCCGCAACCTTGTAGCCACTAAAATGTATTAAATCCAGTCTTTCCTCTGATAGCCAGGTTTCCGATACACATATAGCATGATATTTTGGTGTTTTTTGAGTGAAGGCTTCCAGTAAGTGTTGTTTATTGGAGAGGCTTTGGATATTTTGAAATAATATTCTAAATTGTAGGTCTTTGTTTTCGAGGTGTTCTGTTTCTGTCTCCTGTGTTAGTGTAGCGGCGAAAAAAATTGTTATTGTTTTGAGAGGATGATAGGTCTGCTTGTGTATTCCATTTATTTGTGTTCATTTGGTTGTCGGGTGTATTATCTATTTTATTAGTTATTTTTCCATCAATTATTAGTTGATTATCGCGGATTACTGCATGAAGTCCTTGCCTTCTTGCTTTCAACATTTCTTCGCGCAGCAATTTCCTTTCTCTTCGTGCTTCATCATCTAAGAATTCTGATAAAAATAGTCTAGTTCCTTGAAATACGTTGCTATTTTCCTTGAGATACGTTACCATCCTTTTGCTTAATATTTCTATCACTAATGGGCGGTTTTTCGAGCTTCGTTTGCCAATCCTATAGGTTTCCTCAATGTAGCCCATCAGGTCAACGTTCATAAATTCGCGAAATAAGTTGATCAATCTGATATGTAAGTTATTTACAGGCTCCTTATAATATTCATCAAATCCGTATAATACTATTTTCTTTGAATAGCTTTCAGTGCAATTTGTTTGGCAAGTGTTTCTTCGCGTCTTCAAGCTCTCTATTTCAGTTTTTAGCTTTTCGTTTTCGATTTTTAAGTTCTCAATTTCCGTGTTTACATGTTGGATGTCCATTTTCCTCTCTTCATTTTGCCTTAGTAAGCAATTTGTTTCGCGTTCAAAATCTTCTCTTAACTTTGAGATGGCCTTATTTAACTCTAGTTGGATAGTATTCTGTAATTCGGTGATGATAGACCTATTATTTTCTTTTAAACGAAGCATTATCATTTCACCTATGTTCTGCAGTGTAAGTTCTGTTTGTGTAATAGATTGGGGTGTTTTACCTTCATCTTGCGCGTATATTGTGTCACCCAATAGACTTAAGTCCAAGGAACTGGTAGTATCATTCATAGGTTTTATTGTTCTTCTAATTGTGACATTGTTTATTTCCGGTGGTGAGATTGTCGGGCGTGAGTCATGTTCTTGTGGGCGTATGGGTGTGTTTATATTTCCTCGCTTTGGTATTTTACAGTAACAAGCTAGGCATTTCCAGGTTTCAATGCTCTCTGTTTCCTTCATTATTTTGAAGCGCTCTTTATTAATATTGGCACACTCCAAGTCATAGACACTGTTACATAATGAACAGGTTAAGTAGTCGGTGTTGGGTACGTTTTGTTTACAACCAGTACATATAAGAGCCATATTTGCAAACAACGCCCTCTAGCAGATATTCTATGAATTATTTTGGATCGAACTTTTTGCGACTTGCTACTCGCCGACAGATGGCGCTTAACACAATCCCTTATTTGCACTTTAAAATTTGCTTTTATAAGTATTTTACAAATATATAATTTAAAGGGATTCTGCGTACCTTTTTACTGTGGTAGGTACTTGTCCCAAAGTTTTCTTCAGTACCTGATCCTCAAATAATGTGTTTTTCAAACATCCCACGGTTTTTTCCACAGGTTTGAAATTTGGTCGTTATTCAGGAGAAGTATAGTTTTCTTGAGTATTTGTGAAGATAAGATTTGTACTACACTTCTAGTCACTGAAGGTCCTTATTCACTTGAACTTTATTGACTTTTTATCACAAGTTAAGCACTTAAACAGTTTTTAACGTTTTATTATCTACGGAGCTGATGTTTACGTGCGCACAGTAGCGCCATCTCTCGGTCAAGTTTGGATTGAAATTTTCCATGGATGTTAATTATGATACATTAAAGGAAAGCTAAAACGCTTTAGTGTTTCGCACTAGTTCTATGACGCACTAATGCAATGCCACGACCTACACGCTTAAGCGTCATGCGTGAACATCATCATCATCATCATCAGCCTATTAATGTTCCCACTGCTGGGACACAGGCCTCCTCTCATGCGTGAACAAATGAAAGAAATTGCTTGGAACATGCCAAGAGACACCGCGACGCGACAAAGCAAACGAAACAAGTGACACTCGCGTGCGTCGCTGGATGCATGTCGCATCGCCCGAGGTCAAGACTTTGTTCTCTAAAACTTAATTCGACATTTTTCAGGAGCAAATCTATGTCCAGTAATAAAAAGAGCTAAGTAGATCGAATGAACTCTCTGAATTATTACGATCTATATCTTGGACTATTGGTACCATACTAATTGAACTCATTAAATCTTCTAAACTTAGACCCTATTAAATCTGTGACTTAGCGACAAATTGCGACTAATTAGCGACAAAATATGGAAGAAAACAGATCTTTGCTAGGTGCCCTAGTTTTTGAGATATAAATGTGGCCAAGCTGGGGAGACTCTCTCCAGATCGGCCAACCCTTATATCTTTTGAACCAGTGACCAACAAATTCTGATATTTGGCGACAAATTTCGACTAATTAGCGACTATTTTTTTGTGTTATCAAAATTAAAATCCCTGATGGTGGCCAAGCCAGTGTCAGTCACACGAATAATTGAATTGATATGCCAATACTCTTAGCGTTGAACCCTTTTACAAAGCGAAACAAACATTTATGAAAATACTTTTTGCAACGTAGCTTCAGATACAAACTACTGCGCCGATTTCAAAAATTCTTTCAGCATAAGAAAGCTACATTCACCCTGAGTAACATAGGCTATATTTTATCCCCATACACCCACGGAAACGGGAACTACGCGGGTAAAACCGTGTGACATCCGCTAGTATAATATAATAGTATAAGGTCCTTTTTAGGGTTCCGTACCCAAAGGGTAAAAACGGAACCCTATTACTAAGACTTCACTGTCTGTCCGTCTGTCCGTCTGTCTGTCACCAGGCTGTATCTCATGAACCGTGACAGCTAGACAGTTGAAATTTTCACAGATGATGTATTTCTGTTGCCGCTATAACAACAAATACTAAAAACAGAATAAAATTAATATTTAAGGGGGGCTCCCATACAACAAACGTGTTTTTTTATAATAATTGGTACGGAACCCTTCGTGCGCGAGTCCGACTCGCACTTGGCCGGTTTTTCTTCCATCCGTTGGGTGTGTTAACATTCTGTAAAGGGCAGCTTTCCCAAATCTCAGCGTCGTCTATAAAATCTGCACACATGGCTATATATAACCCCCCCCCCCCCCCTCCTTGCCCAGCAAACACATTCTCCGACGTTATTAAAGTTCCTTTACAAACAACATTGAAGAATTTACATTTTATATAACAGTACATAATATAACGTATGTACTGCCATTGTAACCCTATGTACATTGTACACGTGAAGCCAGCATTTTATGTCCCTTGCTCCATTACTAACGACTTTGATGGACCCATTGTATACGTGGACGGCAATGGATGTAATCCTAGACGTTGGCACTCCTGACCTGGCTATTGTAATACAAGAGACCGGTTTAATAGACTGCACAGGATAGTTTTGCACCTAACTGGCCATTGAAGAATGTCTGTGATGCCATAAAAAAAGAGAAATATCGTCCATTTGACAGAACTTCAAACATGGAACGTATGTTGATGTATTTGAAAATTGACTACCTACCTGATTCGATTTTGTTTTCACAATTCTGTATTAACAGTGCCCAAAATAGCATAGCACTTTGATTTAGAGTTTGCTTTGCAACAGATGACCTCCATAAAATTTATTTGGAACACCTTACTTTGTTTTTGGAGGTAAACGAACTGCAAATGGTATCAACATGAGGTGTACATCTACTAGAATATTCTGTAGTAAACACAGAAATAGCTACAGGTCAAATCCATCGAATAGATTTTCTAATTTATAGCTAAAGCCAACAAAACAAGAAAAGTAAAAAGCTTTCAACGCAAAAGGTGCTGAATCTTGTTAACGTTTAAGTATATATTTACCTATAGTTCGGATATAAAATATCAGATTCAACGAAGTATGGCTTATCGATGAAAAACCTTTCAGGGTTCGAAAACAACTTAGGCTTACCCTAAAAAGGTATTTTGTAAAATGTTGATCCCGTACGAAGTTAACGGCCACTTAAATCTTTAATATGATAATGTGCTTAATCTATCTGACAGGGAAGGTTCTATTTAATCTTATAAGTTATTTCTCGCAAACAAGCTTTCATCTTAAGACAGTGCAATTATGCGCCGCAATTATGTTTGCCGCGCACTTTTTAAACTTCACATAAGAAACTTTTAGCGGGCAGTAATGAGTTTTTAATCCTCGTTACAAGTGCACCGCAATAATCTTTGCCGCGCACTTTTGAATTTGGAGCATCTTAGTGTTCAGCGACAAAGAAATCGAACGCAAATATTGTTTGAATAAAGACTGGCTGGTACGACGGCCCATAGTCGCACCGACGCGACGGCTAAATAAAAAAATAGAAATTAAATTAAAAACGCGCGAACTACAGCCCGCGTTTTCGCCAATTTTCACGGATTGTTAGAAATTAATGGTTTTGTTTTGAAAAATGAGTTCTTCAAGTGACAGTGAATAAAATAGGAGGCGCCTTTTATTTTCTCATTGTAGGTGATGAAAAGTAGAGTATATCACTCGGGCGCAAAATTTATTTTTGGCTCGGGCGACGTACTTTGAATCCCTCGTTACGTTCAGGATTCTACTAAAGAATCCCTCGCTACGCTCGAGATTCTACTAGAATCCCTCACTTCACTCTGGATTCAAAAAAGCCCCCCTCGCCGTAAAAATATGATTTTGCTCCTTTAGGATACAATCTACTATAATAATTATATACGCATGTCGGACACAGCACATTTTAGTTTTAAATAAATCTATATGGAAAAGACAATGAAAGTGTAAGGAGCGATGACATGACGTCTGTCAGGGGCGAATGGAAGAAGAAAACGTGTTGCTCCGACCGCCCCAAATAGAATGGGAAAAGTGCGGGAAGATGGTAATATGAAAAGACAAACCAAGATTACTACGAGTATAATATAGAATATACCAACTTTACTAACTGCACTTTTGTAACATGTTCATATCCTACTTTCTACTAATATTATGTAATGCGAATTTTTGTGAGTCACTAACACTCATTAACACTAAAAACCGGATACTTATCACACTAATATTACAAAGGCGAACGTTTGTACATATGTGTGTATGTTTGTTACTTTTTCACGCAAAAATACTAAACAGATATGGATGAAATTTTGCACTTAGATAGTTTATAACCTGGATTAAAACATAGGACTTTTTGTCCCGGTAGTAAGATGTCATGGGACAATTATCAAACTTCACGCGGGCAAAGCCGCTGGCAGAAGCTAGTGCAATATACTAACTTTACTAACTGCACTTTTGTAACATGTTTTTCAACTATAAAAATAAATTAACTATTAACTGTTGAGTTACTTTTGTGGGCTATAACTAGTTTAACATTCTGTCCAACTGTTAGTTTCACAGTATTACAGTCCACTGCTTAATGTCAGTTCATAAAGGGAAGGATAGGTATTCGTTCAATAAACTTTTCAGTGAATGGATGGTCAAAAGAAAATCAAACCTTTTCAAGAGATACAAGAAAGACAAACTAATTTCACTCGCTCTTACGTCTCATATTTGCATTTATGTCGAAAAAGTTATTAAGTTGGTGTCTTTACATAACATAACATTACGCCTGTAATCCCCAGAGGGTTAGGTAGAACTGTATCTAACAGTACACCCACATTTTATAGGGGGTGAACCTATTGCCACCAACCGGTCACAAATCCAGACTCTGTGGCCGGTATTGAGAAATTCCTGATTAAAAAACCCAATAAAGCTTGACTCACGCTAGGCCGTGTCGGGTCCGAGCCGAGTGTCGGCCGTATTGTAGCGTATTGTCCGTTGCTCGGCCGTCACTCGGTTGCCGCTCGGAATAGCGTGAGTGTGTCCATACAAAATGAAGGGTGTAAAAACTTCTTAACAAAGCCGAAAGGCACTTTTCCTCCCCGTCATCGTCATGGTGATCACATCAGCGATTTTTGTTCTACACCATACCTGCCCACCTGCTAGTGACGGAGATATTGGGGGTCAAAGTTCCAACTTTCTGACAAGTTTTTGAAGTGAAAACTTCTTTAGGCGCGTTGAGCACTTTTGGATGAAGGAAAAACATTGGACTCATCGTCACGTAACGTAACGTGTGGTCACGCTTCGTAGCCTTTTGTAGCACTCGTAGCATCCGCTATGGCGTAGCACCACATAGGCGTGCGCGGGGCATAACCAGTGCTACGACTGGGGCGGGGCCTGTGTACTTTTTGTTTTCACTTCTATCGGCAGTCCCCAAAGACTGCTCCGATTTTTTTTTAATACAAGTTTTTAATGAAATATTTTTACTTTAAACACCTCCAGGACCCTCGTACTATTCGATACATCCCTCAGCACAATCTTTTGAGTGCGTTACATTGAGTTCTACCACAAAACATGATTTTTCACCCCAAAAAGAAAGGTCGTTTCCCAGCAATAATTTTGCGTAAAGTTACTTAGTTAGACGTACAAAATGCTTGGTTGACGGCTTCGTGATGAGGTTTTTTACACCCTGTATATGTGATATTTAGTTGACCGTGCTACGGCCGACATTCGGCTTAGACCCGACACGGTCTAGCGTGGGGTCATCCTTAACACTTTGCCCGATCCGGGATTCGAACCCAGGACCGCATAATTGTTGGTGTTCTTACCACTATAGTTGGTGCCATTTAAGATGAGAATAGCGGTCATTGACCCACCTACATTTATTAAACTTCTTAACTTTGAAAACCAAAAATAAGCCTGTTCAAGTCTTGAATCGTCATCTATCGTGATCTTCAACGTTTTTTGCAATGAAAAACAATACATCGTTTATTTGTTTTGGTTCGTACGAAGATATATTAGGGAAAGGGCAATGACCGCTATTCTCATCTTAACTGGCACCAACTATACCCAAATAGATTCGCACTCACCACCAACACATTTATATTCGCCCAATCATTTGGTTTTAATACAAATCAATAAGAAATAACACAAAAGGCAATTAGTACAATGATGGCTGCCGATATCGGAGTAGTGATCAATCATGTTCCTGTTGTAATCATTGTTATAAATATTCAGAAGATCGGCACCGTTTATTAATATTATTTTGCAGGCCTTTGTTAAATTTTTGCTCGTTAGGAGTTTTGAGGTGATTATTATTTATTTCAAACGGTAGATATATAAACCTTTGGAAATGTATTTCAATGATGTTTAAGAACCAGAGAATGGGCAGCAGCGTTGTCTGTTAGTCTTTCATCATTGCGATCTCCAATCCGCTTGCCAAGCGTGGAGATTAAGGCAAATTCCTCCCATCATGGGAGTGGCTTATGTCCAGCAGTGGACGTTATGGGCTGTTGTTGTTGTTGTTTGTTGATGTTTAAGAATAATTATTTGGAACTACTTAGCGACCTTCGTCCGCGTGAAATTATTATAAAATATAAATTCCTTATCTGAATCGGATTTTGGTAACAATTTCGAGGATTTAATTTTTTTGTACAAAACCCTAATCCTTTTTCTAAAAGTAATCTTTATAACATTAGCTATCTGCCATTAAATGTCCCGTCAAAATCGGCCCAGCCATTTCGGAGATTAGCCGTAACAATTAGACAGAAAGACAGACAAAAATGGGTTATTAATACCGTATATACTTTCATATGCAGCTATTACTTTAAAATAACAAGCAGACACTCCAATTTTATTTATTTTTATAAATGTGACCTAATGTAAGCCGAGGGTAGTTGGTAATCTAACAAACAGTAGGTACATAGCAACAAAATATTTGAATTTAATATTTCAGTGAGAAAGTGAAAACAAGAACAAAACATTTCATTTTATTTATCTCGCTGAATCGATAACCTTTGTCCCAATGTTTTTTCAGCCAATTCTTGTTGAAATCTTGAATTGTACGTAGGTTGGTAAACCTGAAAATAACAATGGTGTATAACAACGCCTATTCACAATGAGGAATTCACTTCAGTTTCATCCATAACAATGATGGACCGTGTGAGGCCCTAAACTGATGTAGGAATTCCACTTACCAACTAGTAAGGTACCTACAGTATTTGTTTAACAAGAAAAATACCTCCTGAATAAATCCCATAAGTACTTTAAGTGTAGTGAAAAACCGTGTAAGTCTAAAACTGTGCAAGAAAAATACCCTCTAGACTTACTGAAACTTGGATACTTCCTGTTGTAATTGTGTGTGTACATATCTTTTAATTTTGTGTGCAATTAAGAATAGAATACTTCAATAGACTTTCAACTTTATCGCTAAAACATTAAGTTCAATGTTGTGAAAATTCGACAGTTTCGGGCAGCTTGATGTCCTGGTGTCTGTACGTACTATCTGGTTGAAAAGTATCCCCTTTACTGAGCGCGCAATAGAGAGAATATGCATTTTTTTTTTCAATACGGAATGTTAAAGTACTATGAAAATAATGACATAAAGCGAAAACAAGACATAAATCGGCCAAACAACACAAAAGTTATAACCATTTAAACTTTTGTTTCTATCTCTGTCTAGATAAACGCAATTTAGTATGGATTTTGTACGTCGATGCAGCGAATGACGTCATTTGCTGTATCGGATCTCTTTGTCTAATCAGCAGTTTCAAATGTTCATAACTTAGTATTTTTTATAGATATTAAAAAACTAATTCAGGAGCTAAATTAACAACTCTATTTGTAGTGGTTCAAACTTGAAATACTGTTAGAATAAAGTTTTAATCAGCTTGCACCACAAAGTGGTTGTCACATCAGTCACAGCGGGCCGAATAGTGCGAAATAAGTGGTTTTTTGCGATTTACAAAAATCTATTAATTGGACTGAAAAAATAAAACACCATCATGCTAATATGTTGCTTGTAGAATTATTTGCCAAAAAATCAGAATGATCGCATGTATTTTTACTTGTTAGAAGAAATTTTTTGAGATAAGTTTGTGATATATTTATCGAGTGAAATTAATTGTATTATGTTTTCAAAACACTATCGTACTAACATATATGCTGAAGAATATCATAATAATATGTTTTTCTGGTTTTGCATTATAAAACTTGCGTTTAGCTCCTGTAATCCCCTTAAAGTGATACAAAAAAATCATGCATATGGCCCTATTACGAGCAGTGTTATTCTACTGATCATCCAAATTGAAGTCAGCTGCCGCACCCATGGACCCCCAAAGTTATAGACTGTCAAAGTTGAATGCTATATAATGCTATGCCCAAAGTTACAGACTGTCAAAGTTGAATGCTATATAATGCTATGCCCAAAGTTACAGACTGTCAAAGTTGAATGCTATATAATGCTATGCCCAAAGGTAGTTGCTATGCCCCAAGATCAGACTAACATCTAGTTTTGGGGATCACCGTTCAAATTGATTGATTATGTAAAATGTACTTGATTTAATCAATAAAGAATTTGAATAATTTTAATTTTATATTTAAACTATTTTTTATATAATTTTCAGCTTGTAAAAAATACTTCATTGGATAAACGGGAGCTACACGTGCCAAATAATACCAAAATCCGTTAAGCCGTGGAAGGCGGGGAAAGGGAACAAACCGACAGAATAACTTTCAATTACTTAATAAAATAACTGTAGATCTATCTAGGTTTTATCCATTATATAATCAAAGGTTTTATCCTGTTAAATCCAGTTAATAAAAGTCTTATATGCATGACCTAATCCACAAAAAGAAAACCTGCTGGGTCTAACAGCTTAATATTTTGCACTGGCGTTCCTATTACAATAAAAAAAGGTTTTTAGAAAATGTATGTCTAGTTAATGTAGTTAAAATAAATTTTAAAAAATAAATCTAGGTTTGTATGGACGATGGTCTACTTTGAAGATAGAACTTTAAGATTAAATTAACTGTGTTATCTTTTTATTGCAAATTCGTAACGTGCACATAGCTTGTTGTTAATTTTTTTATTTATTTTTTTGTTAGGATTTTAGTAAAACGTCGTAAAGCGTCGTCACCGAGGGAGGCTTTTGCCTAGCACAGTGGGACAATATAGGCTAAAGAAAAAAAGATGACTTAAACTGTTTGCAGCCGCTAGCTCTAAAAACGTCTTATTGCTAATAATATAAATGCGACAGTTTGTAAAACAGAACAAACATTTTAAAATGATATTTAAGCTACGGGCGGAAGCTGATTATATTTATAATTTAAACCCAATTAATAATAATCCGAAACGTGTTGTGGCGGATAAACAAAATTGAACATTTTAATTGCACATTCGGAGAATTAATAAATTTTCACTTTTGCGAAAAGTGGGCTTACCGCTTTTCACAAAAGTGTTCGAAAATATTTAATATCGATTATTGATGGTTATTTCTCTCATTCAACTAATAAAAGTCGCTTTTAGTGTAGGTATGTGAATCCGAGGTTTTTCTTCTACAATACGACGGGGTTTTCACTATCATTATATAAACTGTTATTTAGAAAAGTTATATAGGTACTAGCTTTACATCAATTTTTTTTTTTTTTTTGTAATCTCGTAAAAAGCGAGCGACGCTAAAGATAAAATTTTACATTAGCAGGGTCAAATATAAATAGACTAAACGCTAATACACTAACGCTATAATAGACTAAATATTTTGGGACCTATTTTAGGGGCTAGATACGAGTAGGTTTAGGGGAATTTTCAGTAAACCAGGTGCGTACGTGTGTCATTTAATAGGAGTCACAGAGTATTTATACTTTAACGATTTTGGTGAGGCCTTTCACAGGGTTGACCAAGACTATTGTTAATTGAGAAATGACGTTTGATAGGTCAGTGAACAAAATTAGGTGAAACATACATCGTCGTCATTACAAGGTCGTTACAAGGATAGATGTAAATAAAGTTCATTTTTTAGCGGCTGGGTTGGGCGAATGTCTGTGCGGGTACGTCGGGTGAAGTGTAGGTACATATTATGTACATACATAACGCGAGAATGGGTCGGCCATGCTAGCATGCGCGCGCGTCGGCGTCGTGCCGCTGGCGATCGGGCGGCCGCTGTGGTGTATCATCTCAGTCGCGCTGGGTAGCTCGTCTCCCACCGCGGGGGGGGGTGCAGCGGTGGTCGGGACTCCAGGGGCATGTGCTTTCGTCGCGCGTGGTGGGATGGTCGACATGAGCTGATGTATAGACGCCAGTGTACATGTACGGATACTCGACCTGTAGATCAGTATAATTATGTATCTATGTATCTAAGTTTCTTTTGAATTAAACACTGGGCAGCTCGAGTATGTGTGCAGTAGGCGTGGTGCGATGCGTACGTCTGTGTAATAAGACTAAGTATGTGTTCCCTTACCGTTTATCTTTTATAATAAGTAATGTACCTACTCTTGTTAGGAAACGAAGAGCTGTGTCCACGAGAACACTGCCGACAAACTGTCCTGCAGTTTGGCAGAAGATTGGTGTTATAACTTCTATGTAACTTTTTGTTGAAATAAATAAAAAAAAAAAAAAAAAAAATGTATTCTCTACTTACTTAACTTTCTTAAATATTTAAAGTATTCTATAAGATGAATTTAGTGGGTTCTACAAGGTTCTCGCTTCGGACCTCTATTTTTATTAATTTAAACACAAGCGTTTTTTTTTTAAATTTCCGCGACAGTTATTTGATTTTAATTTATACAATCACAATGATGTTGTTCTCAAGTGTTTACTACTACTACTACTACAACAGCCCATAACGTCCACTGCTGGACATAAGCCTCTCCCATGATGGAAGGAATTTGCCGTAATCTCCACGCTTGGCAGGTGGATTTGAGATCGCAGTGATGAAAGACTAGCAGAAAACGCTGCTGCCCATTCTCAGGTCTACGGAGGCGCAAGGTGTTCTGCCTCAGACATTAGTCGACTTATACGACACTCGTGAGTGTAATGGATTGGTTCTATTCTACTCTACCGGATACCACACGGCTAAAGAAAGTGAAGAAAGTGTTTAGAAAACAATCATTTATGTCGTTATTCTGAATATATCATATCGATATAAACATCGATTTGTTTGATAGTAAAAAAAACAAAGCCTCATACAGTGATATAAGTCTAACATACAAACCTAACAAATAACAAGTACTAGTTAGTAACTACAGATTAGCTTGTTGAGTTATTATCTATTTTCCATTATTCATAACATAATACACTTTACATGTATAAACCATTATCACAATAAATACGATATGTTTGCGAATATACAATATGCATATTGATCATTAAATAGATAATGTGTGCCCGACTGGTCATAGTTAATCGCGATTACTTTGTTTTAAGTCCTGAGTTCAGTTTTGGATGAGTAAAACGATATTTTGAAAAGTTTACTGGAAAATCATCAGCTGTGTGGATTAACGCGCTGTGTCAACTGTGCCGACTAAAGTGGCAACTTTATCATTGAAACAGTTTTGCACAAATAACATCCATTCATACTTAAAAATGCGAAAATAAATCGTGTACTCAGTACATCATTCCGAACCACCCCATAGAACAGAATTTTGGCTTATTCGTCAACTGGCAACTGTGAATCTCGCGAGTGAGCGCGAGTTGGCACTTTCCGTTGTTTTTTTTTTATCATCATTTCGCTCGCACTTTATAAAGTACAGTCAAATGAAAAATATTTTTAACCGGCTTCTAAAAAAGGAGGTTTCTCAATTCGACCGTATATATGTTTTTTTTTTATGAGTGTTCGCGGATAACTTCGTCGTTTAGATGATTCTTTTTTTGTTGGAAAGGAGATATTTTAAGGATGGTACCATGATAAGGAAACCAGAGTCTGATGATGGCATCCCAGAGAAATCGAGGGGAACCTTCGAAAATCGTACTGGTGACTAGTGCGTTAGTTAATTTTTTCATTAAGTATTTTAAAGCACTACTATTTAATGAAGGTCTAGTATCGAACTGATGATGGAGCCGAAAGACAGTCGAGGGAATTTATCAACGATTTACAGCAATTACCTGGTGTTTGGGCTTGACTAATTTGTATTGATGAGAACGTTACACCTAGATGGGTTGTGACTGTCATTAGGGGTCTGATGATGAAGACGAACGACAGTCAAGGGAACTCCTCTACGTTTTACAGTAGCTACCTGTGTTTGAACTGAATTCATTTCTATTAGTATGAGAACTTTGCCCCCTTAGGGGTTCTAAGTGCCATTACAGGTCTGATGATGGGGACCATAGACAGTCGACGGAATTCCTTAACGATTTACAGCAGTTACCTTTTGTTGGGCTTACTTCCAATTTAAGTTTGCATAGTAAATATTTGTATAGGATACATTACAACTAAAAATGGAAAAATAAAAAACGTTTTTGCAAAAATAAAACAGACTTAAAAAAAAAAACAAAAAAGTGAAAAATAACTTTAACTTCAGAAGTCAGTGACAAAAACACTAAATCAATCAAACAAAGGTCACCGACTTCTAAGCTAAAGTTATTTTCCACTGTTTTGTTTTTTTTTTTTATGATTTTTGTTTTAAAGTCAAGTCGTATAAAATATCTCATACTAACATTTAAAGTGGGTACATATTGTTTACATTTTATAAGAAGTTTTTGTAGTTGACTGTACATCTGACATATTTTACGTCAGATTTTCAAGGTCGAGCGAGTCGACGTCAAAAATAGAAAAAAAACGGAAGTGCCAACTAGCGCACACTCGCGAGTTTCACAATCGCCAGTTGACGAATAAGCCAGAATTTTTTTTATCAGTAGGACTTTTTTCAACAACAACAACAACAGACAACCAGCAATCTGACAACCAGTCTTACCAAGGGGTATCGTATTACCCAGTACTAACTTGGTTGTGGAGGTCAGATAGGCAGTCGTTCCATGTAAAATACAGGTATTCAGCTGCTTCCGGTTAGACTGGAAGCCGACTCCAATATAGTTAGGAAAAGGCTAGGCGGATGATGGTAGAACTTTTTTTTTTAAATCCGCTGTTCCATATATTTTACATACGTAGGAAACATCAGATTCAGAAAAAGCCGTGAACACGTGGTAACCGTTTGTGCGCCGATGTATTTCACCCTGTTCAACCGGCCGCGGTAACCATAAACCTGAAACACAAATGGACGGAAGCTTCGCCGGTACACCTTGCCAACAGCGATAAGAATACTAAAACAGTAGTTCAGAACATGAATATCTAAACATATTAGGTACTCGTAGTTATGTGACCGTTTGTTCTTTTATTATAAACAACTCAACAGGTTTTGATGCAGTCTCGAACATCTCTTGAGGTTTGAACAAACCGAACTGATACGGACAAATTGCGGAGACGCTTCCGGACAGTGGATTCGGACAGATATCAGTGACTAGTGTCCGTAGCCGTGTATTATCCGTATCCGGCAGAGTAGAATAGAACCAACCCATTAGACACTCACGGGTGTCGTATAAGGCGACTAATGTCTGAGGCAGAACACCTTGCGCCTCCGTAGACCTGAGAATGGGCAGCAGCTTTTTCTGTTAGTCTTTCATCACTGCGATCTCCAATCCGCCTGCCAAGCGTGGAGATTACGGCAAATTTCTCCCATCATGGGAGAGGCTTATGTCCAGCAGTGGACATTATGGGCCGTTGTTGTTGTTGTCGTGTCCGTAGCTGCTCCGCAGTCTAGCTTTACCGGTTTCACTAAAGCTTTACAAAATTCCGGAAAGTAGGTGGAAAACCATCGTAGTGGTGGTGGTGGTAAATATTCATATTTCCATAGGAGTCTTATCCATAGCGTGTCTTCGTCGTTCGTGTGTAACGCAGTGTTTGTTGCATACTGTATTTTGTCCACCAAGTGCTCAATGAGACAATAACAGAATATCATATTTTCTCAAATCATAAAACTGCGCAAAGGATGGGTCGCTAATATTACATAGATATTTAAAAGTGATGCTCCATGGTCTCTAACACCTTCCCAACTTAACCCCATCAAAAACGTTTTTAGAACCCAATCGTTACTTTTACAAAACAAAACACCTGTGTGAATTCAGTTCAATAACATCCTGGAAATACGAGAGTGCGTATCTTCATTCAGTTCAGTTCATTTATTTATTTAGGTCTTTCATTCCAGTGAATAGTAGATACCTAAGCTTACGATGTGAGTACATAATTAAAACAGATGTTGCTAATTAGCTTGAGGCAGGTAAATAAGGTTTTTCTAGTTTGCAAATGTACTGTTGATTAAATTCCCCGTTCTTTATACTTTGTTTTTGCATGTTTAGGAATGAGAAATATTATAATCATTGCAAACGTGAGGCACACAGTTTTAATTTTTTTTAATTAGATTTAAGTTTTTTTTTTCTTAGATCATATTTGTTTTAAATTGTGTGCACATCATCCATTCCATCATCATCACCTGCCTAGCCTTTTCCTTTTTTTTGGTATGTGCCAAATAAATGTATTTCTTTCTGTTATTGATATTTTCTATCAGCAATTTTTCAGTAGCAGCACGGGTTCTGGATTAATACCCTTTGATCGTTTGAAATACTGTTAGGATAAAGTTCTAATAAGCTTGCACTACAAAATGGTTGTTATTAGTCACTGCGGGCCAAAGTGTTTTTTGGCGATTTACAAAAATTCTATTGATTGGACTAAAAAAATAAAACACTATAATGAAAATAATATTTTTTTTTGTATTTGCCAAAAAATCAGAATGATCGCATTATTTTAGATGGTTTTTACTCGTTAAAAGTTTTTTTTGAGATAAGTTCGTGATTTTTTTTTTCAAGTTAAATTATTTGTATTACTTATGTTTTCAAAACATTATCATTATAATAATAATAATAAAACTTTATTTCATAAAAACACAGATTTAACATGTTTTAAGTAAACACAATTTAAATGATCAAGTGAAATCATTCTAGCATATATCCTGAAGAATATCATATATTTTTCTAGTTTTGTTTATTGCTGTGAATCATATCATCATATGCTTTTTTTCATTAAAAACTCGCGTTTAGCTCCTGTAGTCCCCTTAAGGATTACAGGCGTCATGTTTGTTTTAGTAATATTTGTTACCTATATGAGATACATATATTCATTCGGCTTTGCTTAATTACCTTTGCGCATATTCAATACATGTTCGCTCCCACACATTTGTTGTCAGAAAAGAGATTTGTGGTAAATGTCGAATTTTATGATGATAAATAGGGGAAAATTGTTAATTTTATTTGCCTAATGTGTGTGTTGATCAAAAGTTGGCAAAATATGGTAATCTTTACCGCGAAAATATGGTCTGTCAAATCTGACATTTGACGCGATTGGCGGTTGTTACTTTGTCAACCAATCACAACAGCGAGATTTGATTGAAAGCAGGCAACTTGTCAGAAACTTAATCAGACGTTCTGTGACAGTTTTCCTGTTTACATAACATGATAATATCATGCATGCCTTGCCTGGGTTATCCCGAGGCCCATGAGTATACAATATCTACCTATATAATTGTGCACCCACATTTCGCTTGTTCTGTTAGAGCCCCATGTAATTTATAAAAAATACTTAACGTAATAAGTATACAGGGTGGAATTTTGAGATGGGGTAGGTAGTAAGGTCAGCTACCTTTTTTTTTTCGGATGGGAAATCATCAAATAACTCCTCCCGCTCTGGGCGGAGCAGGATGGAGTGTCAGACTTTTACTGACTAAAACCCATCCATGTTCCTTCATCGCCCTTTGTGTTCCGGGGCCACGGTATCTCTTTCGAACAGTCCCGCAACCCCGGCAGGCATCGGTCCTTACGGAGCCCTTCCCTTTTGCTGACTCTCTTTGGGGCGCGCGTGGAACACGAACGCGCCGTCGACACGTCGACACGGCCTGTCGTCATGAGACGGATGGACGGCGAGCTAGCCCATAGCCCACCGTCCACAGGCCCGCGCCTACGGTGGCCGGGGGCCACGTGGTGGTGGCCCCCGGCGCCCGGGGCATCTCCCGCGGCGGCCGGGACGTTGAGAGGTTCTCTCCCTCTCACGTTCCGCCACCTCCTTCTACATTACTGCATTGCATTACTGCTTCGCAGAAGGAGGTGACGGCGTCCCATTCCGTCTCGCTCCGGACCATGGCTTGCACCAGGGCCGGACGCGAGAGGTTGCCGCCGCCGATCGCCGCTTCGAGGACACGGCGGTGCTCCGCCCACGCGGGGCACACCTCCACCGTGTGTTATACCGTGTCCTCCGGTCGATCCTCACAATGGAAGCACCCGGGCGTTTCCTCCCGCCCGATTCGGTGCAGGAACCTCCCGAACACTCCGTGTCCGGTGAGCACCTGCGTCAGGCGGAAGGTGAGGACGCCGTGGCGTCTCTCAAGCCACTCCTCAAAGAGGGGACTTATCGCCCCTATCGTGGCGTGCCCTAAGGTCAGCTACCGCAATCGTTGTAGCTACAGGAAAACGGTATGAGGAGACTTACCATAACTTTTTCAGATATTTCGATCTGCTTTCACATGTTTTGGAAAAAGTGTAACATTGTATATTTATTTTTGTTTTTTTTTTTTTCCTTTTAGAACCTCATGTGATTAAAGGAGGACCCCTATAATATAGGTTCTATTATGACGTAATGTCTAACGTAACACGTGTCTGAAGATAACATTGCTGCAAATTGTTGGTCTGATGTGCAACTTTCATATCAGTCGGATAGTATTGTTTGTGTAGCTCTTGTAGTATACATAGTCAGTCTTTAATCTGTTTTATGTAAATACTAGCGGACGTCACGCGGTTTCACCCGCGTAATTCCCGTTCCCATGGGAGTACGGGGATAAAATATAGCCTATGTTATGTTACTCAGTAAAAACGTGGCTTTATAATGGTGCAATTTTTTTTTTAAATCGGCGCAGTATTTTTTGAATTTATTAATTACAAACATACTACACACACACACACACACACAAAAATACAAATCTTTCCTCTTTATAATATTATATAAGTGTAGATTAGTGTAGATATATAATAACATAATACCACGTGGTTTGTCCGTGATCATGGTGCTGCAACAGCACAGAAATATCGGGAATTTAAAATAAATAGTCACACTAATACTATAAATCAGTGTTTTTCAACCTGCCGGTCGCGACCCCCTGGGGGGTCACGAAGCCTTTCTAGGGGGGTCGCAAGAGGTCGCGAAAAATACCTCAATAAACAAAACAATGAAGCCTAGAAAGATAGATTTAATAAGACAATGTTAACTGAAGGATATCATTTGTATGTTCATACAAATTAACAAAATAAAAACCTATTACCTAGAACTCGGTTTCGCTTGTTTGTCATTAACTAATTTCTCCCATTGTGAATCCGTTTTTGCTACATTGAAAATTAAATCGAATTCCAAATTTAAAAAAAATGTGTTAAATACATATTTATCAGAATCCTATTTTATGCAAATGCATAAAAAACTGTATGGATTTAATATTTGTAACATAATAAAATAAATGAAAAAAACGCAAAGGGTCGGGTTCGCCAATATGTTCTCATACTATGGGGGGTCGTGTCATGAAAAAGGTTGAAAAACACTCCTATAAATAAATAATAATATGGTAAACTAGCTCATGCCCGCGGCTTTGCCCGCGTGTAGTTCTATAATTGTCCCACGAGATCGTACTACCGGAATTAAAATCCTATGTGTTAATCCAGGTTATAAACTATCTGTGTGCCAAATTACATCCAAATCCGTTCAGTAGTTTTTACGTGAAAAAGTAACAAACATACACACATACAGGGTGTAAAAGACCTCATCACGAAGCCGTCAACCAAGCATTCTGTACATAAAACCAAGTAACTTTACGCAAAAATTATTGCTGGGATACGACTTTTTTTTTTGGAGTGAAAAATCGTTTTTGTGGTAGAACTCAATGTAACGCACTCAAAACACTGTGCTGATGGATGGATTGAATAGTACGGGGGTCATGGAGGTGTTTAAAGTAAAAATCTTACATTAAAAACTTGTTTTAAAAAAAAACTTGTCATAAAGTTGAAACTTTGACCCCCAATATCTCCGTAACTAGAAGGTTCCCAGGTATAGTGTCGACCAAAAAAATGATCGCAATGGGGAGGAGAACAAGTGCCTTTCGGCTTCGTTAAGAGGTATTTTACACCCTTTATGTGCAGACATTCGCCTTTGTACTATTAGTGTGATATCCGGTTTTTAGTGTTAATGACAGTGTTAGTGACCTTTTTTTTTCTTTTTATTATTTGCTCACTTAGGTACTTTTCCAATTCATTCTACAAATTGACAGAATTATCGAAATCTGCTTTGCCACTAAACAAATAGGAATAGACACAGTATAACAAATAATAAGTCTGTACGTAGCTAGAGACGCAAGAATCGAATTTAAAATTCCGTAACTTGAAAGTAGTTTAAGCTGGGTATTTCTCCAAGCACCATTAAATGAACCGTCACGCTTCACTTCCTGCATTGGCTCGAATAGATAAACACCTGATGCACTCAGTGTAATTTTCCCCTTTCATGGACAGAATAATGTAGCCATATTAAGTGGACTACAGGAGGTAAACGCGAGTTTTATAATGCAAAAAACCATATGATTCACTACAATAAACAAAACCAGAAAAATATAATACAACTAATTTTACTCGACAAAAAAAATCACGAACTTATCTTTACAAAAATATTTTAACGAGTAAAAAAATACATGCCATCATTCTGTTTTTTTGGCAAATAATTCTACAAGCAACATGTTAGTGTTTTATTTTTTTGTCCAATTAAATAGATTTTTTTTAAATCGCAAAAAACTAACTTATATCGCACTATTTGGCCCGTAGTGACTGACGTAACAACCGGCTTGCAGTGCAAGCTGATTAGAACTTTATTCTAACAGTATTTCAAACAAAGTTTGAATTACCACAAATAGAGTTGCTAATTTAGCTCCTGTAGTCGCCTTAGACATCTCGCATTCGACTAAATTTTAAAATACACAGCAAACTGACATTGTGTCGGCGAAAACGATGATGAAAAAATAAAATATACCTACAGGGTGTAAAAGGACCCATCACATAGACGTCAACGAAGCATACTGTACTAAGTACCAAACACTGCGCAAAAAATAATGATAGCTGGGAAACGCCCTGTTGAAAGTCTTCGCAGAAGTAAGCAACATTTCGACAGTAATTGCCACTTGTCTACGCCCTCTAGGACAGATAAACTAAATTCAATGAAAAGGTACTTAGGTGAATACAATATCAATATTACAAAATCTCGTTGCCTATTTATTTCCGGATCATTTTCGTAAATTACACTTCTAGTGTTATTTCCAGATGAATTGATAAGGAGATTGATATTGGAAGTTCTATATGTTTAGTCCTAGGCTGCCAAAAAACATGGGCAAATAGCTAGATTAGAATCCGGCCCCAAAACAAACAAAAAAGGGATGAAAACAGAAGCGTAATATTTCACAACCAATTTTTGTGTAACTATGCGTACCTATAGTAGGTAGTCATGGCCCGGTGGGGGCCTCGACACACTAGTATAACTTATTAGAAAATAAAACTCAAAAAAATACTAAAGCAAATTGGTTTATTTCAAAAATGTTACAACCAGAATTTCTCTCAAAATCGCGTAGGAAATCATCGCGAGGAAACCAACATTTTCTCAAACCAAAAATTCAAAGACATGTAACATCCACGAACTTGTAAATGGACGATGTCTGTGTCTCAGCAATGGGATATGCTGATAATGCTAAGCTTACCTATAGGTACTACATTAATTAATTGTATCGCGACAAAATTACACCTAAAGGTCTACACACCCTACATGACGAAATATACGTCGAAGCAGTTAAAAACACAATCGTAATAGAAATTACATTGAATCGTGACCCACCGGCCACGCTCCAAAGCGTGACTCGGAAAAAGTCAACTGCTCACGCATCAATCATAATAAAGGATGAGTAAACTGCCAAGAGCCGTATTGAATAATTCAATACTTTGCTACTTAAAGGACATGGCATACGTATCAGTACTGCAGCGGATCGGACATCACCTCATTTTTACTAGCTCATCCGCTGTAGTTACGAGTATGTTGCTTGCAAAAGTTACAACGCACTTTTATGAATGGAGTTTTAAAGAAAAAAAAGATGAAGTTATGAAGTGAGCGGAGTCCGCGTAGCTGAATTTTGAGCTAAACATTTCATCATCTGCCTAGCCTTTTCCCAACTATGTTGGGGTCGGCTTCCAGTTTTACCGGATGCAGCTGAATACCAGTAGTTTACATGGAGCGACTACCTGTCTGACCTCCTCAACCCAGTTAGTACCGGGTAACCCGGGTACCCTTGCATAAGACTGGTTGTCAGACTTTTTGGGCCTCTGACTACCTAACGCCTGATAAAGATCTACAAATGCCAACCGCGACCAAAGTAACGTGCTTTCCGAGGCACGTAGGAAACTCGGTATGTAATGGGCGGTCACCCATCCACAGACCAACCTAGGCAAGCACGGCTTAACCTAACGATCGACCCGAGCGGCTGCTTGTGTTGCAGCTAAACATTTAAAAAATTAAAATCAAAGTTATTTATTCAAGTTAGGCTGATAAATAATAATCAGCACGTTTTGAACGTCAAAGTTTACATTTAGCTGGAAAGAAAAGTGGCGGAACAAACTCCCCAGCAACACATCTGTGTGATAGGTTAGAACCAGATTCTATACAATAGTGCCATGTGTAAGTTAATGGAATACTTTTTGCCATGGATATGCTAAGAAAAAGAGAAGAGCAGAGTAGCAATAGTTGACCCCAAGCTGATCCGATGCAGTGCAGAAACGTTTAAGTTGACCTTAATTATATTTCTCGTATACAATGAACAATAAACAACCGCTCTATTAAATTTCCAATCGTTTTTTTATACCAACACGTGTACGAATATTAGGTTACAATACTGTTTTATTTTTAGTTCGGATATTAATTTCATAATCTAAGTTCACCTACACAATTCACGGGAATAGGAAAAATGGTAATAAAAAGAAAGTGGAAGTGGGCGGACCTTTTAATAATATGCCGTAGACTGGATGGAAGATTGGGGGCGCAAAGTGCTGGAGTGGAGACCACAGGCAGGCTGGCGGAATGTGGGATGACAACCGACTAAGGGCTTCAGGCGCTTAGCGAGACGGAATGGGACGCTGTCACCTCCTTCTGCGAAGCAGTCATGTTAGAGAGGTGGCGGAACGTCAGACGGAGAGAACCTCACGTCCTGGCCACCGTAGGCGCGGGCCTGTGGACGGAGAGCTATGGGCTAGCTCGCCGTCCGTCCGTCTCATGACGACAGGCCGTGTCGACGGCGCGTTCGAGTTCCACGCTCGCCTCAAAGAGAGTCAGCAAAAGGAAGGGGTCTGCAAGGACCGATTCCAGCTGGGGCTGCGGGACTGTTCGAAAGAGATACCGTGGCCCCGGAACACAAAGGGCGATGAAGGAACATGGTAACACATTTTAGTCAGACTTTTGTCTGACACTCCCTCCTGCTCCGCTCAGAGCAGAAGGAGTCATTTGATGATTTGGAATCCGAAAAAAAAGAAAGGGTCAGGCGCTTAGTAAATTTGCCGGAAGAAACTGGATAGCCATGAATGACAAACAAAACCGCCCAAAATGGAGAGATTTCGAAGAGATCTACACTCAGCATCGGATGGTCTAAAAATGAACAAAAAGGAGAAGTCCACCTACACCTCTTTCATTATTAACCTGTAGATGAAAGTTTACTACTGCAAGGCAAAAAGAAATCCCCATCACGCTACTAACAGGTAACTTCAAATGGATAAATCCAGAATTCCTGAATATTTGCATAGTGCAGGGAAACAAGAATATAACGGGTGTAAAAACACCCATAACGTAGCCGAGAGGCACTCATTCTTCACGTCATTGCGATACCTGACCATACCTGTGGAACTTTCCAGCTACGGAGATATTGAAGGTAAAAGTTCTAAAACACTTTTTTCATCCCATCTATTCGAAAAGGACGACTTGGTTCGCCTTTAAGTGCACCCAAAGGTGGTGTTTTCTATAAGAAATTTTTAGCGGGCAGTAATGAGTTTTTAATCCTCTTTATAGATGTTCCTGAAATTCAAAAAGTGCGCCGCAAATATAATTGCGGCGCACTTTTTGAATTTGGAACATCTTAGTGTTCAACGCCGAAAGAAATCGAACGCAAATATTGTTTGAATAAAGACTGGCTGGTACGACGGCCCAGTCGCGCCGCCGGCCGCCGCGCGCCGCGCTGACTGAATAAAAAAAGAAATCAAATTAAAAACGCGCGAACTACAGACCGCGTTTTCGTCAATTTTCATGAATTTTTAGAAATTCATGGTTTTGTTTTGAAAAATGAGTTCTTCAAGTGACAGTGAATAAGAAACACAATAAAGTGAAAAATAACTTTAGATCTTCAGAAGTCGGTGACTTTTGTTTGAATTATTTAGTTTTTTTTTGTCACCGACTTCTCAAGCTAAAGTTATTTTTAACGTTTTTGTGTTTTGTGAAGTCGGTTTTATTTTTTGCAAAAAAGTTTTTTTTATTTTTCCATTTTTAGTTGTAATATCCTATCCAAATATTAGATATGAATTTATTTTACATGTTGAAATTAGACCACGCGACTGAAGTAAAAATGTTCGTAAAATGAAAACTACTGGGCCAAACTATGTTACATTTTTATAGGACCAAATGGCAACTATTCCGCATCAAACTAAAGAATAATCACGTCAATCGGCTCATAAATATCAGCGTAATCGGTGTAAATACATAAAAAAACAGTCGAAATACCTCCTCCTTTTTGAAGTCGGTTAAAATTATGAGGCGCCTTTTATTTTCTCATAGTGGGTGATGAAAAGTAGAGTGTATCATTCGGGCGCAAAATATATTTTTGGCTCGGGCGACGTACTTTGAATCCCTCGCTACGTTCAGGATTCTATTAAAGAATCCCTCGCTACGCTCGGGATTCTACTCTAGAATCCCTCACTTCGCTCTGGATTCAAAAAAGCGCCCTCGCCGTAAAAATATTATTTTGCTCCCTTATGATACAATCTACTATTTCATCCCTTCTATTGGAAAAGTGTCGTTTTGTTCCCCTTTGAGCGGGAGCAAAGTAGCTCTTTTCTCCACTAGACTTTTTAGCGGGCAGTAATAAGATTTGAATTTGGAACATGAATTGTTCAATGAAATCGAACGAAAATTGTATAAATTACTGGCTGTAAGTGTTTGTTGTACGGTGCGGGGGTCAGCACCCGCATTGTACACACCGTTGTCACCGCGCCCTTCTACATCAAAGGAACCTTTTCCTGAGCACCAGCCAGATACTGAGATTACAGCCACTTAAAATACTAGATGACTTTTTTATCACTTTCCAAAAAAATGGGTCTATTCGGTGAATGGAGTAGAAGCTTAAGGCATACCTAGTTTTGTTTTTCTTTTTTCCACAGTTTAGAAAAGAATTGATCCATCATCAAAAAACGCTACAAATTTCAAGTAAACTTTTCATAATAGAACAAAGAAAGAGAAAATAAAAAACAAAAAATTTAAAATATCGAATTTCACATCAAACGAAAATGTATATATATATATATATATATTTTTTTTTTAATTTCGAATTTTAAAAAAAACTAAGTGTGGCATTTGCTTCTACTCCGTTCACTTATTATACCCATTTTATTTTGAAAGTGATAAAAATGTCATTCTGTATAAATAAATCCACAACTATATCAATCCCAAACAAAACACACACAGTGACAATAAATTTTCAAAATTTCGCCAGTGTATTAGATATAAATATAAATTTGTAATTGACCTATTTTACATTCATGTCATTTTTTTAATTAAACTTATTCATTAATTACTTAAAAGTGTCTCTTATTTATTTTCTCATAGAACGAGATGAAAAGTAGAGTATATGACTCGAGAGCAAACATATTTTTCCCTCAGGCGGTGTACTTTGAATCCTTCGCTTCGCTCTGGAATCAAAATAGCGCCCTCGCTGTAAAAATACTATTTTGCTCCCTTGTCATACAATCTACTATTTTTATACAAGTTTTACTCAAGTAATGTAATTATTTATTATTGAACAATTAAAGTTATTATGTACATTATAAACGGTATAAATAGACCCACCGAAAGGCACTTGTTCTCCCGTCAATGCGATCATTATTTTGTTCTGAAACCTATTAGTTACGGAGTTATTGAAGATAAGTTCCAACTTTTTCACGAGTTTTGTTTTCTTTCAAATACTAGTTTTTAAAGTCATAACTTAATTATTACCACTCACTCACTGACAGAATTGTTCTCCCAGATGGTGGATGGGGAGGGGGGTATATTTTGACAGATTCGTAAACAAGTAACTCTCGTGAGTATGGGAAGAGTGCCAAACCTCCCCTTTTCGCACCCCTTCCTCCCCCTTCCTATGGTATCTCGGAAACTAAGTGACCCGTATTTTGTTTTTTTACGGATTCGTATAGAGGAGGCTCGGAAAAGTAATAAACAGTTTTCAAAGTTGCCCCCCTTGCTCCCCTTTTTACCCCCTTTAGGCAGATCTCGGAAATTGAGAGACTTGGAACATTTTTTTTTTCAGATTCGTAAGAAGGGGCCTAGAGTTAGTCAAAATCATTTTTCAAAACTCCCCACTCTCCCCCCCTTCACCCCTCCCCCCATCGTATCTCGGAAACTAGGACACGTAGCGGCTTTTTTATTTTTACTATAAATTATTAATGAAGAGCATTTAAATTTGTATACGGAGGGTATCCTCCTCTCCCCAACCTCCCCTAAAAATGAAAGGGCTGTAACTTCGTAACGGTTAGAGATAGCCATTGGGTGTTTGAACAAATATTATAGTAGGCGTCGAAAACTGTCCGGTGGTAGTAAGGTCCTGAGGGGAGCGAACCTACGAGACCGAGTGGAGTGAAGGAGTGAGGTGGCGAGTGAAGCGAGCCGGCGACCACCGTAGCGTAACGAAGGTTGAGTGGGTGAAGCGTACTCAGGGGTGACGAATTAGTTTTTAGAATGTTTTAGGGGCTCTTAAGGGTTTTCATACTCATATAGGGGTAGTTGTAACGGATTTTCCAATTATTTTAAGGATTCCTATGTATTCTCAAAATTTTATGATGGTAAGGAATACTTCTCAAGAACACGACAACACGCGAGCTGCGCGCAGCTCGCGCACCCACGCAAATAAAATAATAAAACTCAATGTAACTCACTCAAAACATGCGTCCATTAGCACAATGTTTTGAGTGCGTTACATTGAGTTTTACCGTAAAACGTGATTTTTTTCCCCAAAAATAAAAGTCGTTAACCAACAATAATTTTTGCTTTAGAGTTACCTACTTACTTAGTTTGATGTACAGAATGCTTGGTTGACAGGTTCGTGAAGGGTTTGTTTACACCCTGTATACATACTACAAATAGAACTAACATAAGCAACATGTATGAAGATCTCAAAGCTTATTCAGTTGAGACTGTTGACATGTTCCACCCACTCGAAATGTGTGTTGTACCTCATTCCTTGGTTCTGGTTCTTATTCAGCATCTATGCGTAGGTGTACAAGCAGCTTTACAGTAGGAGGGAAGCTTCACTGAGGAAATAAGATGGTTGTACTGTCTCTCCAATAGCCTGTGAAACGTGTGAAACACACGATACATAACAGAAAATACATTTACAGACTAGTTCTCGTAGAATACTCGATATAAAAAAATGGGTGTAAAACACCTCTTCACGTAGCCGAAAGGCACTTGTGCTCCTCGTCGTTGCGACCATTTTTTTGTTCTACACTATACCTGGGAACCTTCTAGTTACGGAGATATTGGGGGTCAAAGTTCCAACGTTTTGACAAGTATTTTTTTTAAATACAAGTTTTTAATGTAAGATTTTTAAACACCTCCACGACCCCTATACTATTCAATCCATCCACCAGCGCAATGTTTTGAGTGCGTTACATTGAGTTCTACCGCAAAACATGATTTTTCACCCCAAAAAAAAAAGTCGTTTCCCAGCAATAATTTTTGCGTAAAGTTACTTAGTTTGATGTACAGAATGCTTGGTTGACGGCTTCGTGATGAGGTCTTTTACACCCTGTATTTATTACCACATGAATCAAAAAGAACCTTGATATAAAATAACAACAATTTTAAATAATAATGTATTTTATTTTTATTAAAAGAAAATTTATAAATGCATTTCACATGTTTGAAAATACTTAAATAAAAACAATACCAGCCTATAACTGTCTCACTGCATTTGAACCCATAGCCCCGTGAATGCGTGGTCATGGCCTCTGGGTCATCACGACAAAAATCAGTTTGCAAACTAGTGAAAAACAAAACGTATAGACTACTCTCACAGACAAACGTTGTATGAAAAGGGAGACACTTAAAAAGGAGCTTTATTGCCTTGTAATACATGACACCATTTACACAAAACAGTCACCAAATTACAATACCTAATTATCATAGAACTCATCCATAAGTGTCCAATACGGAACATAGGTAATCCAATGTCCACTACTAAACATTCATAGGCTTGGCAGACGGATTGATGATCGCACACAATACGAGTAGGTGTATTAATAGAAACACATAAATAACACCATAGCAACGGCACCATAGCCTCTGGGTCATCACGACAGATCAGTTTGCTAACTATCATCATCTGCCTAGCCTTTGCCCAACTGTGAGCTGTGTTGGGATCGGCTTCCAGTTTTACCGGATGCAGCTGAATACCGGTATTTTACATGGAGCGACTGCCTATCAGACCTCCACAAACCAGTTAGTACAGTTTGCTAACTAGTGAAAAAACCAAACGTTTAAACTACTCTTACATACAATCTTTGCATGAAAAGAAAGTCACTTAAAAAGGAGCTTTATTGCTTGTAATACCCGACACCATTTACACAAAACAGTCACCAAATTACAATACCTAATTATCATAGAACTCATCCATAAATGTCCAATACGGAACATAGGTAATCCAATGTCCACTACTAAACATTCATAGGCTTGGCAGACGGATTGATGATCGCATACAATACGAGTAGGTGTATTAATAGAAACACATAAATAACAACATAGCATCGATCGAAACTGCGCCCCTCTTACTAAAGAGGACACCGGAATGGAATCGGATAGCCGAAACGAAATAAATAGAGATTTTTCTCTTCTTTCTGATTCACGAGAAAAAATATTATGTCTAAACTAGTTCAATAGTATAATAGGCTAGTTTCAACCATCAATAAATTGCAAATCTATTTAGTCCGTCAGTTAGAGCATTGGAAAATAATGGACACGTATATTTTGTTTTTGTAAATCAATGACGCACCAATACTCGGGCGGGAGTCCCGCTTGTGACGTCAGAACGCAGAACGCACTAAAAGTTATACCACGGCGTGACGTATTGAGAATTTTAAAAGTGTCGCGTCGTATCTTCCTCTATTTTAGTTTACGTAACAAAAGAAAAAATATGGGTCAAATATTTTTTGATAATTTAACTGACGGACTAATTATTTTTTTTCAGTACACAAGCCTATTGTCCCACGGGATCATACTATTGGGTTAAAAATTATCCTATTTAGATAATTAAAATCTTGGATCAAACACGGGATACTCAGTGCCACCACTAGTGCCAGTTAGTCATAAGTATATACACACATCATCACAAACATTCACAGACACCGTACAGTTACCCACACGAACACAGGCACACACCACAAATTAAAAAGCCAATTAATTCGAGTCACTCTCGGCTAATCAAATGTTTTTTGTGTACTTCGTAATTGGCGTAATGTTCGATTATTATTATTTATGTTAATGTACTGTCAGCTGTGAAGCTACCTTTTATAAAATAAATAAATAAATAAATAAATATTTGTTAATCCAGGTTATAAACTATATGTGTGCTAAACTTCATCCAAATCCGTACAGTAGTTTTTGCGTGAAAGAGTAACAAACATTCATCCATTCAGCCATCCATTCTCAAAAACTTTCGCATTTACGGATAATATTAGTAGGAAGTAGTAAGCAGTGAGCTAACTGAAGAGCAATTACAGGTGGCCCAAACTTTAGTAAATGAGTTGAGTAACTCATTTAGGTCAGAAGACGATTCCAATCGCACGATGATATACAATTAGTTGTTTTAATATAGGTACACTACATTTACATTTATCACAGGTCCCATCGCTGAGGGAAACATGCAAGGAAATCCGCACGTTTTCAATTAAATTCTAGACGTATAGGTATATTGTTTTATGAAGCGTCACCTGACGAGGAACGACCATCCCGTTTGTTTGTTTACAACTTCCGATTTACTGTCGGCGGCAACATCACATGGATCGCGGGAAAAATTCTGACAATCCAATTCGCATTTGTCAAGTTGGCATATCAGATGCATCGAAACGAATCTTGTTTCATGAGAAAATTCCGAAATAGACGTCGTATTTCCAAGAATGAGGGTATCTATCATGGAATGCCCTGTTCGATTTCGAGAAGGGGAAAACTTTAATTGGATTTATTGTCAGAAATAATCTCTCTACATCACAGAGTATAAGCTGCGTTCGACACGTGAAGATACGTTGCCCCAGTGGGAATTCTTGTCTATGGTCGATAAATCGTGGATATACTCGGTTATACGAATGTAGGTCAGAATCTATTGGACCGCCTACTCCTTCTGAATATAAATGCGTAGCGTTAATTTCTTACAAATAAACCCATGTGCCGTGTGTTTTTAAGAAATAATCGTTTATCCCTTTCCACAAGTAGTTTTTTAGGGTTCCGTACCCAAAGGGTAAAAACGGAACCCTATTACTAAGACTTCGCTGTCTGTCCGTCTGTCCGTCTGTCCGTCTGTCTGTCACCAGGCTGTATCTCATGAACCGTGACAGCTAGACAGTTGAAATTTTCACAGATGATGTATTTCTGTTGCCGCTATAACAACAAATACTAAAAACAGAATAAAATTAATATTTAAGGGGGGCTCCCATACAACAAACGTGATTTTTTTGCCCTTTTTTGATAATAATGGTACGGAACCCTTCGTGCGCGAGTCCGACTCGCACTTGGCCGGTTTTTGTAATCTTCGATCAATAATCTTTGTAATGGATAATCTCATAGTTTGCGACGAGAATTTGTGCTATGTATAATGCTGTTATAGTCCATACGTCTACTAAGCAAGGGACTATGGTTACATTTTGTAGATTTTTGCAGAGTAGGGTAGTAGGCAATGATATTCTAATAAACAGATACGTTACAAAACCACCGAAAAAAGGGTTCTGCGGGGCAGAGCCAGCTCACATACACGCAGTGACGCAGAATAAAGGCAAAACGACACAATTGGCCCGTTTTCGAGTCTTCACGATTGCGCGCTCACAACATATCTGTTTAATAGAATATCATTGGTAGTAGGTATCTGAGCGTGAGGGAGAGAAAGGCCAAAGAAGAGATGGATGGTATGTGTGAGGAATCTAAAAAGGGGTAAAAGATGCCGTCTAGCAAGAAAAATAAAACGTGTTGCGCCGACGACCTCAAGTAGAATAAGACAAGGGCAGGTTGATGATAAAGATGATGATTTTTTATTTATTTATTTATTTAAACTTCATGTACAAGAGTGGTACATAGGCGGACACAGACATGATGGTAGTAGCTATACAAAAGTAACCAAATAGGTACTATTTTCTCTAACATGCTTGGAAATTTGAGCATTATTTTGACAACTTACTTCGAGATAAATCGAAATTGCTATGTATTGGCCAGATACATGCGACCAGCGGCTGGCAAAAGTTGTATGAAAATCCATATCTGTCGTGTTTAGCGGCCGGCCAAATAAATTACATAGTAAACTCATAACTGTCGTGTTATTAAAAAAAGGAACTAGCTTTTACTCTGAAACATGGCAACCAAGGAGGTAACTTGTCAAAAGTTTTATTCAAATTTCGAATTGGCTTGCAAATAGAAAACGGTTTATTGAAAAAAAAACAAATGAACTCTTCAACGCGAGAGTCCTTCGCTTTATTTGAGACTAGCGGACGTCCCGCGGTTTCACCCGCGTAGTTCCCGTTCCCGTGGTACCTAGTACGGGGATAAAATATAGCCTATGTTACTCAGGGTGAATGTAGCTTTCCAATGGTGAAAGATTTTTTTAAATCGTTCCAGTAGTTTTTGAGCCTATTTATTACAAACAAACAAACAAACAAAGTTTTCCTCTTTATAATATTAGTATAGAAAAGTACTATAGAAGCATTGGCCACAACTAGGCATTGATGGACTTACGTATGTGTGTGTTTACACGTTCGTCCATCAATACCTCTGTTACTGGCCGCTGCAGTAATGTACTATTAGATGGTAATGTCCATATCCAGCAAAGGACTGCTAGAAGCAGAAGAAGATAAAGCTGCGCTTAGTTTATTTTTTCATTGCATTAGAGCGTTAAAGAAAATAAAACTATTTCAGTACCAGTAGACGATGAACTTTATAATTCTAATATTAATAGCGACATTACATTTATTTTAATGGACCTAATGGATACTTAATTTACATAAAATACTTTATAATATTGACCGACCGACGTAATCATACACCTGGCGTAGATAGGTTAATATATTTAACGGCGGGCGACTGAGGTCAATATGGCGTCAAAAATACGATATGTATTTGCCGTATATTGTTATTAACATTTTGCGCTCGATATTTCATTGTTAAAATACTTCGTATTTTCAGGCCTCCGTAACGAGAATGAATGGAGGTATGCAGGGGTATGTATCATAATACCTACGTTTATCATAACTATTTTCGATATAACTACGGTCCAAAGACCTACTGTTTAAAATACCTAAAGATTGTTACACAGATTTTTGTATAACTAATGAACGAAATGGACCATTCATCTACGGTTGACTCACCTAAAATGCTATTATAGTGTTGCTTAGTGCTTTTCTGCATTGGGTCTTGCTAGCTGGCTTGAGGAGCGCAGGCCGAAGGCGGAGCGACGACGACATTTGTGACAGAAAGTGGGTGTGTAATGTAAAATGCCAGCGTAGCGAGCGCGCGTCACATCCAATCAATGTCATAGCCAATATCTTAAAAAAAACCATTAGATTGATCGTTCGTTAGTGCGATCAATTTTTGTTGAATCAAAATTAGGTAAGTTAAACAGTAGTTGAGTCGACCAATATTTGTTATGAACATAATAATATGTGAATCAACCGTAGTTATATCGAAAATAGTTAGGATAAACTTAGGTACTATGTACGTAAGTACCTGAAACGCTTTTGTCTAGGGCCAGTTATATGCTCTTATTTACTGGCCTGGGTATAAGCAGGTGTAAATGAATTATAATAATAACATAACATCACGCCTGTAATCCCCGAAGGGTTAGGCTGAGGTGTTCCTAATAGTACGTCTAGTATAATCCAGGATATAAACTGTTTGTGTGCCAAATTTCATACAAATCTATTAAGATTTGTATGATTTGTTTGTCCCTTTCACACACAAACACAAACACATCATGACAAACATCAAAACAAACACATCATGGGGGAAACATCTATCTATCCTCACAAACTTTCAGTTTCTTCTGATAAACTGCTGTTCTGCAAACTGACTTGACAGGTCCACTCTTTCTCTAAAAAAAGACAACCTCTGACACTAATTTGCACTCACATGAACTGGTCCCAACTAAGTCATTAAAGACACTGTGACCTCAGTTTGTTTCGGAGTTTCTAATGGATAACAGAAAACACACCAACCTCATTATGGTTTTAAAACATTTGCTTATGAAATTCTTGAAGTATCTTAGGTCCTAAGAATTGACATAGTTTAGCTTGAATTTTGAACGGTTACGTTAGCCTAATCAAGACTATCAGACCAGAAACCACCCACTAAGTAAGGTCTGACTTTATTATTATTTTAAATGCGAAAGTTCCTAAGGTTGGTCGGATAGATGTTTGTCATTCTTTCAAGTTAAAACTACTGAACGAATTTTGATGAAACTTTACAACAATATTACTTATACATCAGAATAACACATCGGCTATAATTTATTATGACACTGTGTAAAATAAAATATTTACGCGGGCGAAGCTGCGGTCGATAGCTAGTAGGTACTTCATTACGTAAAGGAGCGTTCCTAAAAGCAACTCAGAAGCTCATTACTTTCATTACCTATACTCGTATGTATACCGCCACGAGTCCTTAATACTTTCCTGGAATGCAATTAATATAATTTGGGAGGTGCAAAAGCTACTAAGATGCTCATTACACAACAAAGCATTAAACGAGGAGAAAATCTGTAGAAAGAAATCTGCTTCATACATTTATGTTATCACAACACGACTATAATGTATAAGAAACAGCTTGTTTTGGCGATTCTATATTGTGTTTATTTCTATCTAATCCAGCTTGTTCTGTTACGGGTTCGTCATTTTTGCCAATCAGAAAGGAATTCCATCGTAGCAATCGACCTGTCATTCCCGCTATGTCGATTCCCTTTACGTCGACTCGTGGTTTTTCTTGGTTTTGATCTTTTGTTTCGCCTCGACATGGCTGTCACAGAGTATAGTCACATTAAAAACAAAATACGGCTTTATTTCGGTCATCCGGTAATACCATATTTTTAACAATAGTACATTGATAATCCAACAAAAAGTACTAGGCTAGCATAAGTTCAAGGTGTTGTGTATTTTCATATGCCAAGTGCAAAACTATAAGAAATATAGAATTCCTGCTCCTGTGGAGATAGCAAACGTTTTATTTTAATTTTACAAAAAAAAACAAAAGGCTCGTTACATCATCAATCCACCATCTTTGCATCAACCAGAATCCGCAGATGGTACATGTTATTAAAACAAGACTATTATAACGATTGTCTTAGTTATAAGCCATCTCGCGGACTCTCAAACATCTGAAGTATTAACAATGCAGAACAAGTATTGTCAGGTTACTTGATTTGTGGTACCCTGGTATCTATAGCCAAGTTAAAGTAATTACTTGAGTTTAAGTAATTACTTTGCAACCATTTTTATGCAATAGACAAGAATTAGAACGAAGTTAGAACTGTCAAAGAAAACAAAGTTAAGAATTATTCTAACTTTTGACAGTTCTAACTTCAAGCAAAATTATCAATCGAGAAGCTATTGAAATACTAGCTTGGCGGCCAAACATTTAGTTCCAAACCCACTTTATTATTCAAAATTTCAGTTCATTATTATAAGGGTCTTTTGAATAAGGCTCATATAGATATTAAGCCGGGAATATGAACAACAAAATTAATCAAAAATACCTAAGTTATGTCGGTGTCACATAATATTTGAATTGAAAACTCTCTGATTGGAATGTCTGCCAATACAGTGTCTTAACTTGATTGATATTACACCCGAATATGATATGAAACAACTTCTAAGTAGGTGTCTCCATTGTTATAATATGAAACTTACCTAATAATATGTAATAAGTTTCCAAGGTACTATGGGGGTCTTTTCCCCCTGACCAGTTAAAAATTTATTCGCTTAAATCATGCGCGCCGAGCCACGCCCCCTTAAAGTTTGGGCCTATTAGGAAAGCGACAACTTTGGCGCGCAAAATAACAATAACTCTCGTTTGGCGCGCATCGTCAGTGCGCTCGGCCGATTCGGTATCTTTTCATTCTTTATTTCTATGCAAAGTCAACGGGGCGGGGCTAGAGAGCGTTTCTATGTTGCGAGTGCAAGCAAAAATAAGCTTAGTAGTGGTCAGGCGGGAGTGTCCTCGATAGTACGTGACACAATAACATCACGCCTGTAATCCCCGAAGGGTTAGGCAGAGGTGTACCTAATAGTACACCGACATTTCGCCAGTTATATTTAAGCCCCATTTAATAAAGAGCCAGCCCATTGCCATCAACCGGTCACAAATCCAGACTCCGTGGCTGCTACTGAGAAATTCCTGATGAAAAAACCCAATAACAATTTACCCGACCCGGGAATCGAACCCGGGACCTCAGCTCAGCCATCGCGATTGCGTCCACTTGACCGACGAGGCAGACAATCTAGGTACAATGTTATTTATTAACAAAGTAAGAACCTGGCGGAATTCGGAGATAAGTGCTATAGGAATTTATATGTCGATATGTTAGGAAAATTCGTGACTGAGGAATGTCGGAAATGCCAAATCAATTTGGTGTTTCCCGGTTGAGGCGGAGATCAAGGTATTTGCTGACGCTACTGTTATGCCTAATATGATATATAGCCAGTTTTTGATGTGAAACGATTATAGGCGCGGGTAAAACCAAAAAAAGGCGTGACGACGCGTCGCCAACTGTCAAGTTGTCAACCCGGCCTGAACAATCCCGAACATTACCGACCTGTTAAAGCAGCAAAAGATCTACATAATCGCCACGGTTTACAACAAGCCAGCTGGTCTCGGGGCACAGTGCCGGGTTACAATCTCGTGCCTTCGAGATCGATCCCAGCATAAGGATTTTTTATTTGAGAATCGAGTCATTTTGTTTTTATTTTATTTTATGTGATTGTTTTTTATATTGACTTTTTTAAGCATATTACTTGTACAAAATAATTTCGATGTTTCTTATCTGCCAGGCGTCCCGTGACGGCTCACTTTTTTTTTTACTGTTTCTACTCAGAGATTTAAAAGAGTTATAGAACGGACATTGGGTATTATTACTATTATACTATAATTATGTAATAATTTTTTATTTTTTTATTGACATGTTTATTTTTTATCGACATCATTTTTTTTTATTTGTGTGTTTTTTTATTTTTTTTATTTACATAATTTATTTATTATTATAAACTAGCACTAATACGCTCGCGACTTCGTCTGCAAAAATTATGATAGCTCGGCTAATATCAGTGTCTGACAGTCAGTGAAATAATTTTTAGAATTGAATCATACGTTTCGGATAGAGGAGGGTTTCCCCTACATACAAACCTACTCGTAAAAACAAATTTTACCCCTTCATACTATTTATTTTATATTCGGAGCATCTATTATAAAAACCGTAGCAGCAGCCCTCGGTTCTGAAATTGTTCCCAGAGGATGACAAAGACTCTCCCCGATAACATGATTATAGGGAAATGTAGGTCAAACCTGTGTGAGATGAATATGTCGTGACAAATTTCAGTGTAGAAGCTGCAACAACGGCCTATCTAGTGTCCTACGCCCGCTTGCGAGGTAGTATACGTGTGTCAAATTCGAAAATATTCGAGATTAAAATTTTTGTTTGACAATATATTCATTCATTCATTCATTTATTTCGAAAATTAAAGGAAATCCAAATAAATCATTTCAATAAAAATAAATCAGGTTAACGAAACAAATAAATCATGTCAATAAAAGATAAATTTTTCCTGTGTGTGGTTTTTCCTGTGTGGGTAGACATAGGGTCAACACTCATATTTTGGTCACTCCCAGTTTTAATTAATTTTAATATATTTTAAATAGAATTCTTAATGTTATAATTATATTTTATTATTCTTAACCACCCAACTCTCACTATTTACTATTTCCAAGTCTTTCTGTCATCACATTCTTCTCTATTTGCTTTTCTTCTATCCAACCATCCTTATGGACAATAAACTGGCAACAAGTTTGGAAGATCTGGAGCAACTGTTCAACTCTCGAATGGCTGAGTACGAGAACAAGCTCATAAATGCGTCCTCAGGATCTGAGTCAGGACCTGATATCACAGCACTTTCACGTGAGTTCGCTGAATTTAAAACCTTCGTATGGCAGGCACTCTCTAAATTCAAGGCTCAAATAGAGATGCTTTCTCTTGGCTTTGACAGACATGAGACTATGATGAGAAGAAAGGTCCTACTGTTTCATGGAGTTGCCGAGCTACCAAATGAAAAGTTGCATGATGTGGTTCACAAAGTATTAACCGACCAAATGAGCTTGTCCGAGGTCAGAAAGGAAAACATTCATGTCTGCCACCGATTAGGCTCTGCGCAAGGCAAAGCCAGACCTATCCTAGTGAGACTTTACACCACTGAGCACCGTCACTTGATTTGGGAGAGCAAAAAGTCACTGAAAGGTACTGGCATCACAATCTCGGAGTTCTTAACGCACACAAGACACCGTACTTTTATGGACGCACGCAAGCATTTTGGGGTGTCGAACTGCTGGTCAGTGGAGGGCAGGATAGCGATCGTCACGTCAGATGGTAAGCGACACAAAATTGAAACTCCGGGTGAACTTCGAGCACTGGTTTCGCGGTTCCCCATGGCTACAGTCGATTCAGGTGATGCTGCGCTTTCAGAGGTACATACTTCTCCTAAGAGTGCGAGCCCAACCGAAGTTACCGCTACACCTTCAAGAGGCCAAAGAAAGGCGCGCCGGCGTAACTAATGTTAGTTTGTCTATTTCGTTCCAAGTTACTTTGTAAATTAGCCGCATTGTATGATTACTTTTCACGTATGTTCTTTACTTTTAAGTTTTTAAAGTCGTGTCGGTATATTTACAAAACTTCTAATGAATGTCACTCTTCTGATTGTTTGTTGTTTGTTGTCACTGTGAAAATGACATTGACATTTGACATTATCAACTTGACGTAAAGCGTTCCATTACTGTTTCGTGGTAATGCCTATTTGTGTGCATTGCGATTGTGATTCGTTTTACGCGAATAACTTGTTATTTTAGTTATAATTGTATCATTGTTTTTCGTGTTCTTTTTTTTATATTTTGTTTTTACTACTATTTTTTTTTCCAACACACTAGTGAGTTAGGGTGGTTGTATTTGAAAACAATCAGCCGTATATTTAGTTGTAGTTATTGTTTTTTTTCTGTTTGGTTTTTGCTATAATTATATATATAATATTTGTATATATCTATGAATATTCCAGCTGACTTAAATGACAGTTTTTTCTCTTGTTCTTCCTCGACTTGTAGCTTTGTTAGTGCGGACAGTGAGCCCTCGCTTCATACTTTGCATGACAATATTTCCTCTCTTTTTTCTAAATATCCTAACAATCTGCATATAGCCCATATTAATGCTCAGAGTGTTCCTGGTCACTATTCCGATCTTCTGGCATCCTTTAGCAGTGTTCAGCTTGATGCACTCCTAATATCTGAGACCTTTTTCAAACCCTCTCTCCTTTCTACGCACTACTCACTTCCTGGTTTTGTTCTGGTCAGAAATGACAGGATTGGCAAAGGTGGTGGTGGTGTTGCTATTTACATACGCGCCGATATACCGCACAAAATTGTTAGTTCGTCTCCATCTCAGTACTCTGGGTCGGCTGAATCATTGTTTCTGGAGATCACCTTAAATCATACAAATGTATTGCTTGCTGTGTTTTACTCTCCTAACCTTCACGTTAACTATTTTGACTCCTTAGAATCCTCGCTTAATAATCTTTGCCCATCATACGAGCATGTCATTTTAATGGGTGATTTTAACACATGTTTAATTAAAAATGATTCACGTTCACTTAAACTCCGTTCGCTTTTATCTTCTTTTAACCTTGAAATTCTACCTCTTTCTGCAACCCATAACTTTCCAAATTGCACGCCTTCTCTTCTTGACCTAATGATCGTATCTTCACCTCACAATGTTGCTGAGTTTGGGCAGCTCACTGCAACCTTTTCGTATCACGACCTCATTTACCTTTCCTATCGTATCCGACCTCCTAAACGTAAGCCTCGATTCTGTTTTCTTCGTAGTTTTAATAGCATTGACCTGGAGGCTTTGAAACGCGATGCTGGTGCTATCGATTGGAGTCACGTTATCGAGAGTGCCAGTATCGATGAAAAGGTGAACAGCTTCAATGCCATTGTGTTAGATCTTTACGATAAACATGCCCCTCGTCGGCGTATTAAAATTAAACATAAACCTGCTCCGTGGATGACTACTGAAATTAAAAATGCTATCGCTCGTAAGGATAAGGCGAAAAGTAGGTATAGGCGCAGACCAACGGAAACTAATCTCACTCACTTTAAAGCTTTGCGTAACCGCTGCAATCGTCTGTGTCGGGATGCCAAGAGACGCTATTTCCACGAATCTCTCGTTGATCGTAGCTCCTCTGATGTCTGGAAATTTTTAAAGTCTGTCGGTATCGGTAAATCTCCCACGAACACCTGTAAAGATGTCGACTTATGCGCTCTTAACAGGCACTTTTCTTTTCCTCCTGTTTCTCTGGACCCAAGCGTTAAAGCTTCAACTTTAATTGAGCTCTCTAACTTGCCGTTACCAAATAGTACACCTTTTAATTTTAATCCTGTTTCTGAAGACGTCGTCAAAAAGTCCCTTCTCTCTATTTCCTCCTCTGCTGCGGGCCATGACAATTTGTGTTCGAGAATGATAATACCTATTATTTCAGAGCTGCTCCCCATCCTTACTCATATTGTTAATTTTTCCTTATTCTCTGGTATATTTCCGTCATCCTGGAAACAGGCTCACATAATACCACTTCCTAAAGTTAGCAATCCTTCTTCCTTATCCCAGTTTAGGCCCATCTCCATTCTTCCTTTCCTTTCAAAAGTTCTCGAACACATCGTTCATGGTCAAATTTCCAGATATCTTTCGTCTAATGCTCTTATTTCTCCATTCCAATCTGGTTTCCGTACTGGCCACAGTACTGTTACTGCACTCTTGAAGGTTACTGACGATATCCGCTGGGCTATGGACAACAAATCTCTGACTGTTTTAGTGTTACTTGACTTTAGTTGCGCGTTCAACTCAGTGGATTTCGACATCCTTCTTGGGATCCTTCAATCTTTTAACTTCTCTGCCTCTACGATAGCCTGGTTTGACTCGTATCTTCGGGGTCGCTCTCAGTGTGTCCGCCAAGAAGAGATCTACTCTGACTGGTGTGATCTTACTGCTGGTGTGCCTCAGGGTGGCGTTCTCTCTCCTCTTCTTTTCTCTATATTTATTAACACTGTTACCAAGGTTATCACCTCCAGCTTCCACCTCTACGCAGACGATTTGCAGCTGTATCGACATTTCTTGCTGGCTGATGCAGAATCGGCAATCAATGCCATGAATCATGACCTGGAAAGCATCTATCAATGGGCTAAGTCGTTCGGCTTACAGATTAACCCTGCTAAGTCGCAGGCCATGATCATAGGCAGCAGATACTGCCGCACTGCACTTGACTTGTCTATTTTGACTCCATTATCTCTGGGCTGCACGACCATTGCGTATACTGATACAGCCAAGGACCTTGGTGTCTTAATTGACAGCAATCTTTCTTGGCGAGCTCAAGTGAATGAGGTTAGTCGTAAGGTTCACTTTTCTTTTCACTCGCTCAAATCCTTACAGAGCTTCTTGCCATTCAAAACTAAAATTTACTTAGCTCAAACTCTGATTCAGCCGATCATTGATTACGCTGATGCCTGCTATTTGGATGCCACCGAGGAGCTGTTAAACAAGCTTGAGCGCTTACAGAACCTCGGCATTCGTTTTGTGTATGGTCTGAGGAAATATGACCATGTTTCTCACTTCCGCAAAGAACTCAAGTGGCTCCCTATCCGTCTTCGCAGGAACACTCGGATATTATGTCTCCTTTACAACATCCTTCATAACCCTGCATATCCCAGCTACCTGCGCGATCGATTTTCCTTTACCCGTCCTCCTGATGCTCTGTGTAGATCCCACCTCAGGCATCATCTTAATTTCCCATCCCATAAAACCGAACTGTATTCCTACTCCTTCTCTGTTCACGCAGTACGTTTGTGGAACTCACTTCCGCCTAACATTCGAGATTGTAAAACTTTATTTCTCTTTAAAAAACAAGTCAAAGAGCATTACCTCTCTTCTCAGTAATATTCTTCATATATATATGTATGTATATTATAGCCAAATATTTACAATATTATTTTTATTTTATTATATGTGTAGGTATTTGTATGTACGTTTATTATTATAGTTATAGTTTTGTTTTAAGTTTAAATTTAAATTTTTGTGTCTAACTTGTCTACACACTGTGTCTACATTTCATATCCAACTTTCCTCTCGCAGGTCTGCTGGAAGAAATTTCATAAGAAATAAGCAGTACCTTTGTGCTCTTCTATGTAAATATATTGTCCTGTAAAGTATTTTGTGTGTACATGAATAAATAAATAAATAAATAAATAAATAAATCATGTAAATTAAAAAAGTTTTTTTTTTTTTTTGTTAGCCTTGAATGTCCCACTGCTGGGCAAAGGCCGGGACTCCTATCCTTCCTTTAATAAAGATTAATATTTTTCTTTACCTAGAATTGATAACAGACCAAATTGCTACCGGTCTTAACCTTGAATATATTAATATTGAGGTATTCCATGAAGCACACCCAGACGAAGCACACCTAAAGTATTCCACTTAGCACACCCGTAGGTGAGCTTCAAATAAAAAAAAAAAAAAAAAAATTTGCTATTCCACGAAGCACACCTACGAATATCACTCGCTTAGTGAGGGGACTAAGAAATAAAAATGTCGATAGGAGAAAATATTTATTATTTAAAAGAATAACGAGTTTGTGAGACTTTACTATCCTTGTTTACGTTTGTTCCCGTTCAGTTACACCATAAGAAGAAGAAGAAGACAAACTACCAGGATCCCAGAATCATGAAGAAGTATTTTCTACATTGCCTATTGCATGATAATCGAAATGTATATGGATTGATTATGAGATCCCTATTAAAAATATATAATACCTCCTTTATGGTTCTGGCCTCCTGGTAGTTGGTAGATAAATAAAAAATAAAAAACCAATAAACCCGTGCCTAGTCAAATTATGCAATCACTCGTTTATGGATTTGTATTTTCTCGCGCATCATGTATACGTCTTATCTATGGGATTTATATATGAACACTATTAAAATTACAAGTATTGTATCACATTATTATAATGAAACTGAAAGATGTTAGATATTTAAGTTAGTCTTTTAAATAATAAATATTTTCTCCTATCGACATTTTTATTTCTTAGTCCCCACACTATGCGAGTGATATTCTTAGGTGTGCTTCGTGGAATAGGAAATTAATTATTTTAAATTTTTATTTGAAGCCCACCTACGGGTGTGCTAAGTGGAATACTTTAGGTGTGCTTCGTCTGGGTGTGCTTCATTTGGGTGTGCTTCATGGAATACCTCTTAATATTACATAGCCAGATTTATTTATACTTCACTCGTAATTAGACATTCAAACAGTAAACTGAAATATACTTTTGAGTACACATTTTTCACTAAATATCGGGAGTTCCAAATATAAAATAATATCACGCCTGTAATCCCCTAAGGGTGTGGTAGAGGTGTACACATTTCGCTAGTTATGTTTAAGTCCCATGTAATAGGGGGCGAGCCTATTCCCATCTACGTGACTCATCATCATCAGCCTATTAATGTTCCCACTGCTGGGACACAGGCCTCCTCTCTATGAGAGGGAATGGGCTATAATCCACCACGCGGGCCCAGTGCGGATCGGTAGATGTCACATGTCTTCGAATGTTTGGTTCTAGGACATGCCGGTTTCCTTACGATGTTTTCCTTCACCTTTTTCGTTTTCTGTTAGTCTTTCATCACTGTGATCTCCAATCCGCCTGCCAAGCGTGGAGATTACGGCAAATTTCTCCCATCATGGGAGAGGCTTATGTCCAGCAGTGGACGTTATGGGCTGTTGTTGTTGTTTGAGAGCAGTGGTGATGAAATAAATTACACAAAGTAATGCGCCTGTCTGGGTTCGAACCCACGACTTACTGTTCGTTAGTCGGGGCCGCCACCCCTGGGCCACCTCTGCTGGTCATCTACGTGACTACTAGGTACTGAGAAATTACAAATTGAAAAACCCAACAACAATTAACCCGACCCGGAAATCGAACCTAGGAACTCATGCTCAGCAGCTGCGCTTGCAACCACTAGACCAACGAGGCATTCTATAAATTATTGATAAGAATTTAGAAGTTTTAACAGCCTGCCGACATTTATATTAACTGTAACTACTTTACTTTAAGTTCTAAACACCCCAAAGCCCAAAGTTTCTTTAATTCATTTTATTGAAGAATTAATAGACGTCGACTTCTCGCCTGTATCTCGTCCGAGAGGTAGACAGAGTCTTGATTGATGATATTTGGAACTAAACTTAACCGATTACAATTTAAAAGGGATAAACAAAAGTCACAACAATCTATACAAATAAATAAAATTGAAGTGTATAAAGGGTGTAAAACACCTCTTAACGAAGCAGAAAGGCACTTGTTCTCCCCGTCACTGCGATCATTTTTTTGTTCTACACCATACCTGGGAACCATCTAGTTACAAAGATACTGGGGGTCAAAGTTCCAACTTTTTGACAAGTTTTTTTTTCAATACAAGTTTTTAGTATAAAATGTTTACTTTAAACACCTCCACGACTCCCGTACTATTCAATCCATCCATCAGCACAATGTTTTGAGTGCGTTACATTGAGTTCTACCACAAAACATGATTTTTCACCCCAAAAAAAAGTCGTTTCCCAGCAATAATTTTTGCGTGAAGTTACTTAGTTTGATGTACAGATGATGAGGTCTTTTACACCCTGTATAATATGTTTGTAATTTCGAAATACCAGCTTTTTACTGAATGCATATATGAAAGTAGGTACCTACTTAAAACTATCTGTCTGTCTGTGTGTTTATTCCGGCCAATCTTCGAGACGGCATGACCGATTTTGACGGGACTTTTACTGACAGATAGATGATGTTTTAAGGAGTGACTAAGGCTAGTTAGTTAGTTTATTTTAGAAAAACGACTAGGGTTCCGTTCGTGCAATAAAATTAATACCCATTAAATTGTTACTAACACATAATATAAAATGATTGACATATTTTTATAATACTTTACACGGACGTAGTTCGCATGCAATTATCTATATATTTTATCCTAATGCATATTTTATTCCAAAAGCAACTCTGTGTATCTAACGGTCTATTAACTTGTGGTACCTTTACAGGTAAACGAACTTTATACTCTTTATTTCGTTAGTACGGTCCGTTTCGTACGCAGGTCGGGTTAATTCCCGTTTTGCGAGCTGTAGACAAAAGACATTTTAGTTGATTTTCCCGCAATTAAAAGTGAGTTACCTGTCGTTTTAGCCAATCTACCCGTTCGTTTAGAGTTTCGTTTACATTTTCACGGAAGTGTACTTATCGTATTTGTTTTCTGCTGATTTTCATGTGAAAACATACTCGTACATTTATTATGTACGTATATATGTAACCGCACAAACAAAATCACTCTGACAATGTTTTGAAAGTGCATATTACTAAGATTTATATAATGTTAGTGCTAGGTGCGAGGTACCATGAGGTTATTTTTTTTAAAATTCTATTTTATATAATAAAGAACAATATTATACTAAAATTAAATACGAAAGTAACGCTGTCTAACCACCTGTCTGTTACCTTTCTACGCTGTACCGGTTTAAATAGATTATAGCCTCGACTTCTATATTCTAAAGGGTGTAAAACACCTCTTAACGAAGCCGAAAGACACACTTGTTCTCCCTATCATTGCGATCATTTTGTTTGTTCTACACCATACCTGGGAACCTTCTAGTTACGGAGATATTGGGGGTCAAAGTTCCAACTTTTTGACAAGTTTTTTTTAAATTCACGTTTGTAATGTAAGGTTTTTACTTTAAACACCTCCACGACCTCCGTACTATTCAATCCATCCATCAGTACAATGAGTGCGTAACGCACTCAAAACATTGTACATTGAGTTCTACCACAAAACATGATTTTTCACCCCAAAAAAAAAGTCGTTTCCCAGCCATCTTTGCGTAAAGTTACTTAGTTTGATGTACAGAATGCTTGGTTGTCGGCTTCGTGATGAGGTCTTTTACACTCTGTATAGTACGAATAGTAGTACTTAACTATAGCTGACATTAAATAACTACTTCCTACTGTTTATCATTATATAATTCGATTCATTGTGTTATTGATTACAACTTACAATGATTACTATATTAACAGACTTCTAATCCGGCGATGATAACCTATTACTATCAGATGACTCCAAACTGTAAGCTGGTCTTAGTATTGATGTTTATTCCATAGACTAAATTACATAATAATAGTGTCGATTCTGTTGTGTACAAACTAAACTTAATTAAGGCTATTGCTATCTTTTTCTCTCTAATAAAACGAGAAAGAGACAGACATAATTTACAACTGTCAAATTTAGTTAGATCTAATATTTCCATACAAATGAAGGGTGCACGTAAAAACATGTCGACTAAAAACACGGTGAAGCGCAAGGCATAATAGTACATTATGATATAAGTGCGGTAAGTTGAAAATTACACAACAACAGCCCATAACGTCCACTGCTGGACATAAGCCTCTCCTGATGGGAGGAATTTGCCGTAATCTCCACGCTTGGCGGGCGAAAATTACAGCCGAGGCGATATTGCTAGCTCGAGCCGTAGGCGAGGGCTATAATAAAGCAGAGGCTGTAATTATCAAAGCGCACGTATGTCATACGACGTTTTATAACATATTTGCGAGGAAATAAATAAAACTCGGACTTTCTTAAACGAATAAATCTTTTACTTGTTCACAAATTAGCGATGCCCGCGCATCAGCGCTTTTTTTTAACGCAAAGACACAAAAAACAGCCAGTATTACTAATAAAGTAAATTAATATTTTTGTGTTTTTGTTACACATAAATGGTTGTAATTTATTGTCTTAATGAATTCAATTAAAGAATTAAATGTTTATTTATTATATTTCATCTCCCACAGTTAATTTTATTCATAAAATGTTAACCACTATTTGACATAAAAAAACTCTTTGCTAAGATTTAAAAAAGTACCGTTCCCTTTTGACGGAGCATCTTGATAAACCGTGTGTCTATATAGATACTCTGTGGTTGAACATTACATTACTGCACAAGTACGTAATGAGATACATTACGATATTGAAATGGGTGAAATAAGAGACCCTTTACGAGCAAATGTGTTATAAACTAGTTTTACATCTCTCTAACTTAGTTCATAGCTATAGCCGTCCTTTTTTCGCACTGCTTTTTAGTAAAAGATAGCAATAGCCTAAATTAAGTTTAGTTTGTGCACAACAGAATCGACATCAATATCTTTAAAAACATGGAATAAAAAGACCCATCACGAACACCACACAGCTATTACCACCTACGCATTCTGTACATCTATCTAAATACATAGGTACATATCTACTACTTACATAAACTCGCACCTTTTCTCATGGGGGTTGGTAGGAAAGGAATCACAGATTGCTACCTGCTGCGAACAATGTAAGTAACATTGTCCAACTAAATTGGGGTCGGCTTCCCGTCGAGCCGGATTCAGCTAAATACCAGTATTTTACATGGAGCGACTGCCTATCTGACCTCCACAAGTTAGTACTGCGTAATACGATACCCCTTGATAAGACTGGTTGCCAGATTTTCGTGCCATTGGCAGCTGGGACAGTGCTGTCCGTGGCACGAAGGAAATTATGTAATGGGTGGTCAGTCCCATCCACGGACCAACTTAGTCAAGCACGGCTTAACCTAAAGATAGACCCAAACGGCAGTTATTATTTAGCCACGAGTAACATTGGGCCACAATTATGACAGGCAAACGACTTTTGTGTGAAAAATTCGGCATTTTCTGCTGCACACAATGAAACGCGTACAAAACATTGTTCGTATGAGTACATACAGCGATGTAGGTACCAATTAAAGTTCAAAGGAAAGTACCCAAGTACACAGCTTGACATAGCCACAGTAGTATTATGATACAGTATTCCGACTTCATAGAAACGGACGAAACGCGAGCTATACCTACGCGCCTCGATCTAAGGGTGCACTTGGGGCGCAGACAGTCACGGCTGTACCGCAGTGTCGAACGGACGGTGTGTTGTTTTTTTAACAATAACCGCGCGATTTTTTCTCTCAAAATCAGTTAATATGACGAGTAGGAAATATTGTGCTGTTTTTGGTTGTATGAATTCGTCAATAACGCATCCAGACATAAGTTTTTTTAAATTACCTGGAAACTCTGAAAGGTAAGACTATAAAATAATTTTTCATTACTCATACTCTGAAAGTAGGTCTGAAGTTGCCTGAGGAGCGGGTTGAAAGTAATACTTTTCAGCCCTAGGGAGAATCGTTTTCAACTGACAGCTGTCAAATTATTAAAAAAAAATGGTTCATTTTTCTATTGAACCATGTTCCAACTTTATATACAGCCACGATGTAAAATTGAAATAACATAAAGTTAAGTATTAATTAAAGAATATATATATTTTAAATATCTTTATTATAATTAAGTTTCAACTATTTCTTTAAAATAACATAGATTTGGGAAAAACATTTACCATTTTTCGATGATGAAAATGAAAAATAGGTATTGGCTGAATAGCTGGCCGGCCACAGAAAAAAAAAGCAAAATAGGTGGGAAAGCGGCAATAGGGTAGATGACACCATAAAACAATAATACCAAGACACCTTTCTCTAAAAAAACACTTTATTTTGAGCCTGAAAACCCGATTTATTTTCAATTATTTGCCAAATTCGATTTTTAGTTGCTTTGAAATAAATAAATAGTCGTGTCATTGAGTTGAATAAACAGTGACGTCAGCTCTTAAAAAGTATCTCAATTGATTGGTGTGTCATCTACCCCATTCGAATTCCGATCTTCATTAGTTTTTTTGAGTTGTATGTTTTTTTTTTTACTTTCCTTGTATTCGTAATGAAAAGCACAGTGTTTACCTCGGGTTAAAGACTTATTTAGTCCCTCGAACTATTAGCGCCCTCGCTTCGCTCGGGCACCAAACCCCGTCTCGGGACTAAATAAGTTACTTTCACCCCTAGGGTAACAATGTACTATTACTTACTAGTAGGTAGGTACATAATGTGTGTCTTTTTAATGGATAAGTATTTCCTTTTATCTCACGAAAAAAAAGGTGTTTGGATTAATAAATAAAGCGAATAGAGTAACGGAAAGTTATTGAGACGAGTGAAATAGGTAGTTATATGCGGTTCTGAATGAATCATGATACGGTAAGTACCTACCTACTTACGCTTGTGTTAAAACTTCGGTGCCTATACTTTAAAATTTAACAATAAAGCATTTCGTACGACTCAGTCGAGGCGCAAATATTTTTCGGTCGCAAATTTATAAGCCCGATTTGTTTTTCGAACAAAAACATGTTTTTTTAATTAAATCTACCAATAAAAAAACAACACGCATTTTTATTGAACACTTCCTATTCAATATACAAAGTATTTAATTTATTTATATAAAAAGGATATTTACAATCACAAAACTAAATAGAAACAGAAAGTAGGCAAATGTAATTAAAATGCTGGAGACGGGCAGCCCTAACGCATGTTTACGTACCGCGCGGCTGTAGGCATTTATTTCTATCATGCGGCCGAGTTACACTACTGTATCATATAATATTACCGTGACATAGCTACGTAGTTTATGCATTCAAAGTGCTGTCATGAGCGACGATACGTAAGTACGTCCGGCGCTCCCCTGGCAGTAAGCCCCGTTTCCAACTGCATTGGCTGTTCTTTGTATTACGGCAAAAGCTATTCTTGTACAGACCTCGTACCGGCAGAAATATTTTATTTATTTCTACTTCAGACGTTGGTATGAAATTACAGGTAGTCAGTGTGCAGTGGCGCGAAATTCTGACGACTCTTAATATTTTATTTATTTCGACTTCAGATGTTGGTATGAAATTACAGCTAGGTTCTTACCTAGAGGTATCGTATTGACCAGTACTAAATGGGTTGGGGAGGTCAGATAGGCAGTCGCTCCATGTAAAATAGAGGTATTCAGCTGCATTTGGTTAGATTGGAAGCCGACCCAGTTGGAAAAAGGCTAAGCAGATGATGATGAGACATTGGTATGAAATTGTATGTTTCCTTCTGAAAAAGAAGTTCTACATTTCGAGGAACTGCATGACTTCCTTCCATAATAATTATGTAGTTTGGGTTAGGTAATGTTAGCTATCAATTATTCTGCGGGTATTTTGGAATCGTAGACCTGATTATTTATTCAAAGCCAAACGTACTTACTTAAATCTAAGCTCCTCTAATGTTTAGTTTAACTAGGGTCTAACTAATTATTTAATTGGGTTCTTTTTGGCTTACTATTGTTATTTTATGTTTATTTATAACTAGCGGAGGTCACGCGGTTTCACCCGCGTAGTTCCCGTTCCCGTGGGAGTACGAGGATAAAATATAGCCTATGTTACTCAGGGTGAATGTAGCTTTCTAACGGTGAAAGAATTTTTGAAATCGGTCCATTACTTTCGGAGATTACCCCCATACAAACTTACAAACATACAAACTTACAAACAAATGTTACCTCTTTATAATATTAGTATAGATTTCCTGGTTTAGTGACTGTGCAGAATAAACAGTTGTTCTTTCTTCTTCATAAGCTTTATCTAAAATAACTTCCAACAGGATTTACTTAAGGCGCTGTTAACACCAAAATCGCGCACACTGTCTAAGTATTTGTATGGGAGAAAACGAGACGTCACTTTTACTGGGCGGCCAGGTTTTAGAAGAAAATAATGAATAAATATTGATATAAAAAAAGTATGGATTATTTGTGAAATATGACTCGTTAGCGGTTTAGGTATGAATATGTTGACTTCATGTTTTTAATTGCAGACCCATCCGTCAAAAAAATAAAGACATAGGACCGTTAATGATGATTTTAAGACCAATCTTTGCAATTATTTTCCATCGAGCCGATTTCGTCGAAATATGAATCGAGTCCGTCTAAGGTCTTTGAAATATGATTAATATTAACATATATTTTTTTAGCCGTGCTAGAACAAATAGTTTTTCTTAAAAAACTGCTTAAATAACATCAATTTCAACAAATTTTAATCTACATTTATCTATACTCTATTCTCCATTCATCACGCCTGTAATCCCCGAAGCGTTAGGCAGAAGTGTACCTAATAGTACACCCACATTTCGCCTATTATGTTTAAGCCCCATGTAATAAGGGGCGAGCCTATTGCCATCAACCAGGCACAAATTCAGACTCCGTGATTGCTACAAAATTCCTGATGGAAAAACCCAATAACACTTTGCCCGACTTGGGAATCGAACCCAGAACCTCATGGTCAGCAGTTGCACTGGTGACCACTAAACCAATGAGGTAGTCATAACACTTCTGAGGTAGTCGATATCATTCCGTAATCGTTTGACCATTAATCGTAGTGTAAACAGTAGAAACATGAACATTAGATTCTAGAGACGTCGAAAGTTGCGGTGTGTCAGTTCAGCTAAACTCGTTATCTCTGACATGGCAGCCATTTGCAATCCCAAGGGTTGAACAGTTTCAGGACCTAGTTACCTTTTTAAATTGCACTGGTCCGTACCTTACGGAAACCACTTGGACAAGGGACGCAAGATACCGTAGACTCTACGGTGTAAAGAAGAAAAACAGGAGGCTTTACAGACCACACACGCACACACCAGTCACTGCTGCCGAATAGTACGATTTGAGTGTTTTTTTGCGATTTGAAAAAAATCTATTGATTGGACTAAAAAAATAAAACACATAAGACCTGCTTTATAGTTAGTTCAGTTAGTATGCAAAGTTTCATAATCTAATTTGAAGTACTTTTTGAATACCAGCGGCTTATTGTTCGATTTGGAGGTAACTTTGGATTTTTTTCTATCGAGAAAAGTTTATGGAATCGTGTTTTCGTCACACATAGTCATCATCATCATTTCAGCCGAAAGACGTCCACTGCTGGACATAGGCCTCCCCCAAGTGTCGCCACATTGACCGGTCCCGTGCGACTCGCATCCAGCGGATTCCCGCAACCTTCACCAGGTCATCAGTCCACCTAGTGGTCACACATAGTACCTAGCATTAATCCTCAAATTAACCATATATTTATTTCAAAATTAATACTGCAGTATTTTAGGCGTAACGGAGGATCATGCTGAGCCATTTGAAGCATGTTAGGCCCTTAAATCGTTACCGCAACGTGGAAAAATTTATAAAATTGAATTCTAATGGTAAACAGATTCAAGCGTGTACGTAAAAAGGACCCAGGAAAGTAAGTGCTGAATTTTCCTTGACATACTTTACGTTTAGTAAGTAAAAACGTGGTCTAGCTATCGCTCTTTAATATTTCGAATGACTTCGTCTAAGTATATAGGTACTTACGTAATAAAAACGATTTGTTTTCATTGGATCCCAGTTTCGAATCCCATTTTTTTAGGTATTAACGATGGGTCCGATATTATGCTATTTCCATTTAATGCCATGTTATATATAACAACATGTGTACTTTTGAGAAGAAAAGTGATTTACCTTTATCAAACACTAGGGGACGTCCCGCGGTTTCACCCGCGTAGTTCCCGTTCCCGTGGGAGTACGGGGATAAAATATAGCCTATAGCACTCACGAATAATGTAGCTTCCTACCAGTGAAACAATTTTTAAAATTGGTTCATTACTTCCGGAGATTACCCCCTACATACAAACTTACAATCAAATGTTACCTCTTTAAAATATTACTATAGATATTATATAAATATAAATAATATATAATAATAATATATATAATATATATATAGTATAGACTATAGACTAGCTGTTACCCGCGACTTCGTACGCATTAGGTTCGATAAATCTAATAAAAGCACATCGTGATTTCATTTGGTACCCAAAAATAACAAAGCTCTCCGAGAGTGTACCGGCAAATTCCAATGTAAAACCGTACATCAGAACTTTCCGTATTTGTCTTTGGTTAGCCATTTCTTTACTTACGTCTAACAAAAGATAAGTAGGTACCGTAGATACGGTTAGGGTTCCTAGATCCGAGTTTATTTTCCCGTTGGAAATTCCGAACATTTGAAGAAAATTCCATAATTTTTATATTTAATTTCATGAAAATTTTTGCTTTGTAGAAATTTCGGACGTTTTAGAAATACGGAATTCTGGGGCGGCATTCCGAACACAAAGCTAGAATGCCGGACGTGTGGCAACCCTAGGTATGGTAGGCCACACATCAGTGGGAAAAAAAACCAGTAAAAGCTGGCCCCTTATTTTATTGAAACTCCATACTATGCTAGGCCAGCTACTAACCTACCCACCACCTACGTGTGAAATTTATACCCTCTAAAATTGTATTCTCTCTCTCTCTTCTTCAACCTTTGGCCATCCAATGTTGTGGGTGGGTCTCATTCTAATCTCGCCACTTTTGGCGGTTTTATGTCACGGCTATCCAGTTTCTCCCGGTCACTTTAATGAGATCGTCTGTCCACGTAGTCGGTTGTCTTCCCACATTCATCCGTCCCGTCCGTGGTCTCCACTCCAGCACTTTCTTCTCCTATCTTCCATCTAGTCTATGGCGGCATAGCTATAGCACGGTAATATAATAATACAGTACTCCAACTTCATACAAACGGACGAAACGCGAGCCATACCTACGCGCCTCGATCTCGGGGTGCGCTCGAGGCGCAGACAGTCACGGCTGTCAGTACCGCAGTGTCGAACGGACGGCGTGTTCTTTTTTTAACAATAACCGCGCGATTTTTTCTCTAAAAATCAGTTAATATGACAAGTAGGAAATATTGTGCTGTTTTTGGTTGTATGAATTCGTCAATAACGCATCCAGACATAAGTTTTTTTTAAATTACCTGGAAACTCTGAAAGGTAAGACTATAAAATAATTTTACTTACAGTAGGTAGGTACATAATGTGTGTCTTTGTAGTATTTCCTTTTATCTCACGAAAAAAAAGGTGTTCGGATTAATAAATAAAGCGAATAGAGTGACGGAAAGTTATTGAGACGAGTGAAATAGGTAGTTATATGCGGTTCTGAATGAATCATGATACGGTAGGTACCTACCTACTTACGCTTGTGTTAAAACTTCGGTGCATGTGTGTTTTATTAGTTTGCATAATTCAAATAAAGACGTGGTATTTTATTATTAATAATATTTGTTTATTATCTGTGTGTATGAATAATACTAGAATAGTACATTTTGATACAAGTGGAGAAAGTTTGTTATTGTATTCGAGGCGGAATTATAACTCCCGAGCCGTAGGCGAGGGTGTTTTTGAGCCGAGAACTGCAATAACAAATGTCCACGTGTATCAAACGACGTTTTTCAATACACTTTTGAAGAAATAAAATAAAACATAACGAATAAAATATTTTTGTCACAAACTGAAACTATGATTTTAATTTTCTTTTTTTCGCGCTCTGCTTTCGCCAGGTTGCAGGAGAGGCAAAGGTATCAAGCCGTTAAACAGCCTAATATAAAAAATAGATTTATTTTATATTTTGAATTCAGAACACAAATAAATGTTAATTTGTGTATAAAAATAACTATTAGTTTTTAATAATCATGTTTATCTATGATGTTCTATTTATAAACACAATTTTAATATTAAAAAAATATTTATGCCGTAAAGCCGCGTAGTGCTTTGCCGAAATTAAAATAAAACATACACCTCAGACTATAGGCATTGAACCAATTTGGACTAAGTATAGGTATAGTTATCTGTGGCAATTTTCATTCCTGCACACGTGCGGGAAAGTGGAAAAAATCGCACGCGTGTGAAATACCATGCATGTTGTACCTAATCGTAGTGCGTTAAGGACCAGTTTTCGAGGAAGTGTATTGAAAAAAAATATTTAATCTACCAATCAAAAAACAACACGCATTTTTATTGAACACTTCCTATTCAATATACAAAGTATTTCATTTATTTATATAAAAAGGATATTTAAAATCACAAAACTAAATAGAAACAGAAAGTAGGCAAATGTAATTAAAATGCTGGAGACGGGCAGCCCTAACGCATGTTTACGTACCGCACGGCGGTAGGTATTTATTTCTGTCATGCGGCCGAGTTACACTACTGTATTATAATATTACCGTGGCTATAGGGTCTGCCGACTTCCACTTTCTTTTTGCTTTCGCTTCTGCTATGTCCGTAAGCCTCATTCGTATGCGTATTTCCTTCCGAAAAATATTGGATACGTGTTTTTTCTTTTATCAAATTAATGAAAATTTACGAAAATAAAACGCATCAAAGATCATGAGTGACGTCACGTCTCACAAGTTTTCGACGCACTGTATTGTCTTCATTTTTTGTTAACGTGAAAAAAGAAAAAATACGTGTCGAATATTTTTTTGGAAATCTATCTGACGGACTAATTAGATTTTTTTTGTCGTCTATCCTATTGTATTGTATAGGTAGGTAACCATTTTGTTGGTATTGGGACCTTATAATCATGTCTGTAAGTCTGATCAATGTCCTTAGGGAGGAGCGATAAACGATGGGAAAATACCGAAAATACTTATCAGTGCTGGTTTATTTAAGACTTAATTAAAATAACTCACAAAGCTTCCTCGAGGGAAATCTGAAGAATGCGACCTAAAATCGTAAAGGCATTCATTATATACCTGTACATGTTTTGGCGTGTATGTGTTGTTTATTTGTTCGTAAACATGTTCATTATGAAGTCCTTAGGGGCGATTCGAACTGGCTACAAAAAGAATGCTGGCTTTTTGAATTATCTATAACCCATTTCTTTTTGTAAGAAACTTTTTCAGTGTTGCTTTTTGTCAACAACCTGCAATGTATTAATATTTTATCTATACTATCAAATGTATTTGTAACCATTTTCTCGAAAACGGCTCAATCGGTTTCGATGAAAGCTACATTATTGGGTTCTCATCTACCGAACTAAGTAGGTCTCATACCTTGAAAAATTCGTTTCAACTATTTTCACCCGAGCAGAGCTCGGTCGCCCAGATACTAATTACGATATTTCGAATAAGTTGTTGTTATCAGGTAAAGACAAAGTGTGAATAATTAAAAACAATATAAGAAAAAAAAAAGTCAAATTATGTTGTATGTAATTACAGTTTAACAACAAATTATGTTGTATGTATAATTATATTGTGTATCCTACATAATTATCATACTAACTTTATAAATGCGTTAGCCGTGTGGTATCCGGCAGAGTAGAATAGAACCAACCCATCACACTCACGGGTGTCGTATAAGGCGACTAATGTCTGAGGCAGAACACCTTGCGTCTCCGTAGACCAGAGAATGGGCAGCAGCGTTTTCTGTTAGTCTTGCATCACTGCGATCTCCAATCCGCCTGCCAAGCGTGGAGATTACGGCAAATTCCTCCCATCATGGGAGAGGCTTATGTCCAGTAGTGGACGTTATGGGCTGTTGTTGTTGTTGTTGTTATAAATGCGAAAGTTTGTGAGGTTGGATAGATGTATGTTACTGTTTCATGCAAAAACTACTGAACGAATTTGGATGAAATTTAGCACACAGGTAGTTTATTACCTGGATTAACACATAGGATACTTTTTATATCGGTATCGGTAGTATTATCCCGTGGGAGAATAATAACTATCGAACCCCACGCGGGCCAAGCCGAAGGCATAAGCTACACAATGTTATTATTGACATTAAGCCGCATTTTATTGTTTTCTTGCAAACATAAAATTAGAAAATTTTATTTAAATTTGGTACTGGTTATTTATAAGAGTACTAGCTGTGCCCGCGACTTCGTCCGCGTGGAATGGTGAGTTTGGGCAGCGTATTTTGGATACCTATATCTTTTGGATTATTTTGTGCATTCAATTACGAACAAAAACCTTTTAAAATCAATATTGCTTACCTCCCACAACATACGGCGTGATAATATGTAGCCTTCCTTGTTTTACAAAGAACATTTTTGCTGAATTTCAGTTCAATCTTTCCAGTAGTTTTGGCGTGAAGCCGTACCATACACACAAACAGACAAAAATTCTAAAAAGTCACTTTTTGTTATCAGTTACTGTTTCATCCACCAAGTTCTGAACGCACCTTTTTTGACGTTTGACAGATTACGTTTCGTTGTCTGTGGTGCGATGACGTTTTTGCTTGTCAGTGCAATTTTGGTTGAATAATGGTCGCACCGTGCTTGTAATTTTTGGTACACGCTGTCGCGTAATTATTGTTTGAAAACTTTGAGTTATTGTTAATCCGATACCATCTTGATCGGTGTTTGATATTTTGTTGATAATTGAGTGAAAATTGAGAAATCTCGCCATTTTGGGTCTTGACCGCGAGTGATTTTTTGGTTATGTCCGGCCTGTTTGTGTCATTTGAACGCCGGTAATTTCCTAAATTCAGTGTTGGACTATTACATCCCCGATTGGGTTATCAAACCGGGATAAAATTCAGTTGGACATTGGTGAGGGTTGCCACGTGTGTGATAGGAAGGTTTGTCCAGAAAGACGTCGGTACGCGCTGGGCGTCCATGGAACCGTTGTAATCTCACATAACTACACATACACCACACAAACCACAGTTATACTTACACCCCACCCAGATAAGACGGAACCAGGGACTACGTCACATCACCGGTACCAACGTGATGGTAAGTGTATTGAATAGTTGTTTTTCCTTTGTCAATTTGGACAAATATATTTTGATTAGGGCTCCGCGTAATCGCGGACATCGTGAGTCTGTTCGTGCAGTCTCACACAGTTACGTTTTTCTAACAAACCCACATATTTTTTCTCGAAAATTCTCAAGGTACAGTTTTTATTTCGTTACTGTTTTATTATATGCATTATTCATCCATAGTCGGATTAAGTAATCATTACAAAAATATTAAACAGTATATTTTGAAAAGAAATTGAAAGCCAATAGAATTATGTTATTTAAAATGACATTACTAGTCGACTTGAGTAAATTCAAGAAGGAAACTGAAAAGGAAGCAGAGCATTTCCCTCGCGTAGGAATCTCGGAATTCTTTAAAACAATATTATGGAAAGCCGTGAACTCGTGATATGATTTTTGAATTGGAAAATTTTGTAGGGATCTCCAACATTTGGTATCTATATTTAAGTTGTGTTTGCTTGATAGAATACATTTTAAAGATAGAGTCTCAACCTGTGGAATTCAGTTTCTATTTGATATTCAGAATGAAATAAAAAAGTTTAAAGCTGATTTAGATCCTGTATTTAGACTGTGAATGCACTTTAGTATGGAAAAGTGTTTTTTTTAGTGTTCCGTTGCCGAATGGCCAAACACGGAACCCTGACTGATTTGTCCTGTCCGTCTGTTTGCCTGTCTGTCGTATTTATCGACAGCTTTTAAAAATAATATCGAGATATGAAAAATATTTTTATTCTAAATTCAATGGATAAGGAGGAGGAGATATTCTTCCCTGCAATAAATTGTTAAAGTAAGCGGAGGAAAATGTGAGTTTGTAAATATAAAAATAACTTTCCATGATAATTGGTTTAAATAAGATTTGACATTTGGCTTTTGAGAAAAGGGACTTTTTCGTAAAACTGCAGCAGTCACTTTTTTTAAATGAACATACTATGAAAAATAAATTTAGTTTAGCTGTTGAGTGTAAGTTGACCTCTGACAGGAATCAGCGTTTAAAAAAGTATTATATATCTATACTAATATTATAAAGAGGTAACATTTGTTTGTAAGTTTGTAAGTTTGTATGTAGGGGGTAATCTCCGGAAGTAATGAACCGATTTCAAAAATTATTTCACCGTTAGAAAGCTACATTTACTCTGAGTAACATAGGCTATATTTTATCCCAGTACTCCCACGGGAACGGGAACTACGCGGGTGAAACCGCGGGACGTCCGCTAGTAATATCATAAAGGGACCCTTTTGTGCGCGAGTCCGTCTCGCACTGGGCCGGTTATTTACAAATAACCTTTGATAAATATAATTGCCTGGAATTTAGAATCATTTGAAATGTAAGTACCTACTGAATCCATGGTATAAGTTTGTCACAATGTACCTTTCATGATGAATAGGGAAAATACAGGAATATTTTCAAAATTAAACCTAGTATTTTAATCTTACTTAAGTGGCAGTGGACAGGGCACATTGCTCGCAGAACAGATGGGGCCGAAAAGTTCTGGAGTGGTGACCGCGAACCGGAAGACGTTGCGTTGGAAGGCCTTCCACTAGGTGGATCGATGACCTGGTGAAGGTTGCTCGAATCCACTGGATGCGAGTCGTACGGAACCAGTCTAGTAGGCAGAGGCCTATGTCCAGCAGTGGACGTCTTTCGGCTGAAATGATGATGATGATTTTAATCTAGTCATTGGCGAGAAGAAGCACACTATCTTGAGAAGTGGAAGGAATGAGGGGAAGCCTTTGCCCAGGAGACAATACGGGCTAAGTAAAAAAAAAAAGTATTTGCTCGCGTGGTAACCGGCAACTATCCCACGCGAACGTACTTCCGGATAATTATTTGTCTTTACCCAGGTCCTTATTGAAATCCATACAGCCGTTTGTGTAGTAAAATGGTATCTGACAGACAGAGTAACTTTCCCATTTATATTATGAGCGTGGATGAAATGGATTAAGTATTTCCAAATGTTAGTCTATTTAGAATCTTAAAGGAAAACGGATAAGATTCATTTATACTTTTTATGTATGCGTGTACTACTTAGGTAACAAGTTCTAAATAAAACTTCTTTTTATTTTTTCATTCGACAGAGGGCGTTGTTTATTCTAAACCACTGATTTGAAATCTGTTTGTTTAAATAACAAAGTGCGCATGTGTTTGTAAAAATAAAAATCTTTCCATTTTCTTCATATTCGCAATCTGTTAAGTAGGTAGCAGATACTCAACGAATGATTTGCATACATTTTAAAACAAAAACTATTGTATGCAAAGTAGTGGCTTGTAAACTATTATGCTATTTAAAGAGTTAATGTCAGAAAATAATGTTAAAAAATACCTGGAAAAGCAACTTTACTTTTAACTTTTAAACCGTTTTTTCGCTCATTTAAATATTTTAAATAAGCAACCTAATACCTATGCTTAACAGCATTTTTAGCCATTTGAAACAAAACATAACTTTTGAAATACCTAGTGCAATAGTTACCGTGCTAAAACAGTTTAAACTAAACTCATTCGTTATCATACATTTACCGAAACTTTCAATACCCATTGAAAAACAAAAAAAAAAACATAATTCTGCTAGATTTCCATCGTCAAAACTATTCACACAAACGTTCCATTAGAGCCGGCGGCGGCGCTTCATAAAAAAAATATTTGTTTAGCGAAACAAGAACCGCGAAATTCAATGTTTACAAAACAAATAATAGATTAGGTACAAGATAACAAAAAAAAAATGAATACTTACAAAGTGTTCACAAACATTAGTTATCAGAGTATACACTGGCAGATTATTTTATTTGTAAACGGATTGGAGACGCGAAAATGGAAAATGTTTTCGTCACGATCACGAGCGTACACTTCGCGGGCTCGCGGTCGGTCCGCGCGGCGCGTCACAGTGAACTGAGTACTGACTACCTCGCACCTAGCACCAAGCCCCAAGCCCCAAGCCCCGCCAGCTCTCGTCACTTGAAACTATCTTTATCGGCACTTCGATAGCTTTGTAACAACCTCCTATGAAAGCCTATCCAGAGCGCTGATAGCAGTGATAACATTGACATTACAATATACAGCTTTTACCAGGAAAGTTGTTTGTTTGTGTTTATTCAATTTTGATTGCACTTAGTTACCACAATTGGTCCAGTTTACGTTGCTGATTGCGGTGAGTACTTACGGCTTATTAATTAATTACAATCGGAAATGAGCCGGATGTTGAATTAAATTAAAACTACGGCACGTGCAATATTTTGTTTATAGTGCCAATCGTTTTAATGGTAATGTTAATTTTGTTTGTGCGTGTTATGGCATGTTTTGACAAGTGTTTGTTTATTTAATGGAATGATTTAACCGATAATGTATTGACTAAAGCCTAATAGCCACTCTTTCAATTCGTAAAACTCGATGGTCATTGGTTCAAAACATATATTTTTTCCAAACATTGCATGTGTGGCCTACATACTCGTACTTCCACTTGATGTGAAACGGCCTAACCCACTTTGCGCAGATTCATTGAGAGTTTTCTGTTTATTCAAGCCGTAGAGACAGGGAAGTGAATTTTGATTGAAAATGATTAATTACTGAGTCAACAAACACTGGCAGCGGCAGATCACAATACATTTTGAGCGTAATGATAAAACGGAGCGGAGCAAAAAGCGAAAAAGGAAAGCGGAAAAGGATATGTTGTTGTAACTTTTTATGTTTGTTTTCCGTGACATACAGAGATGGACGGTTTGTATCATTACTAAATTACTGAACCGTGACATTTTCCCTGTGTTTTCTTTGCGGACCCCTTCCTTTTGCTGACATCTCTTTGAGGCGCGCGTGTAACACGAACGCGCCGTCAACACGGCCTGTGACGGACGGCGAGCTAGCCCATAGCTCACCGTCCACAGGCCCGCGCCTACGGTGGCCGGGGGCCACCACGTGGCCCCGACGCCCGGTGTGTCTCCGGCGGCGGCTGCGGGACGTGAGGTTCTCTCCCGTTCCGCCACCTCTTCGCTAGCATGACTGCTTCGCAAGGGGTGACGGCGTCCCATTCCGTCTCGCTCCGGACCATGGATTGAACCAGGGCCGGACGCGAGAGGTCGCCGCAACCCATCGCCGCTACGAGGACACGGCGCCGCGGCGGTGCTCCGCCCAAGCGAGGCAAACCTCCAATGTGTGCTCCACCGAGTCCTCTGGTCGATCCTTGCAGTGGTGACACCCGGGCGTTTCCTCCCGCCCGATTCGGTGCAGGGACCTCCCGAAACAACCGTGTCCGGTGAGGACCTGCATCAGGTGAGACAGTAGATAAGTACCTTACATGGTGTTGCTTGGGCCCAGGAGATGACCACGTTCATCAATAACGTTCTTAAGTTCCTTAAAAAAGCAGCATATACAGGCTGGCCACCACATCAAGCTACTACTATCTGTCAAATTTCTTTAATAGATTTTCAAGTTTATCGCTAAAGAATTAGTTTCAAGGTTGATTGGGAAAACTTTAAATTTCACGTCAGACAATTTTGAGCAGCTTGATGTGCTGGTGTCTAGACGTTCACTTTTCAACATTACAGTAATTGGGTCATAGACTCATCATCATCATCATCAGTCTATTAATGTTCGCACTGCTGGGACACAGGCCTCCTGTCTATGAGAGGAAATGTGCTATAATCCACCACGCGGGCCCAGTGCGGATTGGTAGAGGTCACATGTCTACGAATTTTTTGGTTCTAGGACATGCCGGTTTCGTCACGATGTTTTCCTTCTCCGTTTTGAGAGCAGCGGTGATGAAATAAATTACACAAAGTAATGCGCCTGCCTGGTTTCGAACCCACGACTTACCGTTCGTAAGTCGGGGCCGCCACCGCTGGGCCAACGCTGCTCATAGACTATTCATTATTAATTAATAATTTAGCCACAAATGTCGTACACAGACGTAAAAGCCACAGGCACTACCTACACGCAGCCTACTTTGATTTATTTATTAAACTTTTTGTCACAATGTGGTGTACATTGTACAAAAGGACAAACATAATTTGGAAGTAGTGTATAACGACAGGGTATTATTACTTATTTATTCCAGTCTATATTCCTCGACTGCCTCGTTCCTCTCGTAGTCGCAAATGCGAATAATGAGCATGAAGTCCAGGGTTCGATTCCCGAGTCAGACAAAATGTTTTTGGGTTTTTCCATTAGGAATTTTTCAGTAGCAGCCACGGAGTCTGGATTTGTGCCCGGTTGATGGCAATAGGCTCGCTCCCTATTACATGGGACTTAAACATAACTGGCGAAATGTGGGTGTACTATTGGGTACACCTCTGCCGAACCTTTCAACGATTACAGGCGTGATGTTATGTTACCTATATTCCTTCTCAACCTCGTATTTATACAGCAAACCTTAAACATCCATGAAACTGTTATTTCAAACAATGTAAATCAAACAAATCTGAGTGACGTCATCACAATTCTGAAATACGACCAACAACGAATACGGACTAGGTCTAAACATTTTCAGTGTCAAATGATAGCTGTTACGTTGACAGGGTAAATACTTACAGTGAATTATTACTGAGAGTGATAACCTAATGTTGGTGCTACAGTGACGTCACTCATTTATTTTGGATGATAAGAGGCGTACACATGCGTGAATATTGTCTCTTTTGGTAGTTTTAGACAGTCGGCTTGCACTAAGCGTCGGCTCTAAGCCCCTACCTCTTCCGGTAATAATGGACGCACTTACGTCGGACATCCAGGAAGAGGCTGGGATGGTGTATGCTGTTTGCGGACGACATTGTGTTGGTTGCCGAGAGTGGCCTGGAGGTCCAGAGCAGATTAGAAGTGTGGTGGCAAAGATTGGAGAATGTTGGCCTGAAATTAAGTAGGTCCAAAACAGAATACTTATTCTGTGGTTTCGGCGGTATCTCCAGTCCTACGCCCATAACTCTTGCCGGAACGTCCATACCGATCTGTTCCTCGCGATATCCGGTAGGTACCTCGGGTTGCTTGTCCAAGGGGATGGTGAAGTAGACCGTGACGTAACGCACCGGATCAACTCAGGATGGATGAAATGGCGAAAGGTCACTGGAACAACTTGCGACCCACTGATGCCCCTCAAGTTAAAGGGGAAAATATACAAGTCCGTGATTAGACCTGTCGTACTGTATGGATCGGAATGTTGGGCTGTGAAGAAGATAGACAAAAAAAGATTGCATGTAGTGGAGATGAGAATGTTGAGGTGGATGTGTGGTGTGACAAGAATGGATAAAATAAGGAATGAGTTATATTAGAGGAAGTTTGAAAGTTGCGCCAGTTACAGAAAAGTTGAAAGGGAATCGACTGTCTTGGTATGGGCATGTGATGAGGAGGGAAGAATCGCATGTAACTAAAAGAGTGATGAATATAAAAGTGGATGGATGGAGAGCGAGAGGAAGACCAAGGAAACGATGGATAGATTGTGTGAGGAATGATATGAATGAAAAAGGTGTAAATGATAGCGTGACGGTTGACAGGGGAGAATGGAAGAAGAAAACGTGTTGCGCCGACCCCAAGTAACATGGGATAAGGGTAGGAAGACGATAATAGTTGTATACAGTGCGCAAAGAGCTGCCAGAGACAAAACAGTTTTGTCTGTTGTGTAATTTAGTATCTATGTTTTTTTTATATTTGTTTGTACTCGTAAGCTTTAGACCTGAATTATTGTCGCGCTGACGGTCTTTCGCGTACAGGCCTTACTGTAGCAACACTGACTTCCTTTTCCCTATAGTTTTTATTTTTAAGCCTTGCGGTGTTTTCGCCATAAAACGTAATAATTACTATGTTTTAGATTCTAACCTAAAAGATATTTTAAATTAATTAATTTGCTTTCAGTTATTCAAAACGTTTAAATTGACAGCCCTGTAGTCACACAGGCTGTAATTTTTTCATCTGCCATAATTTTTAAACTAGGCTTTCTAACATGTTATAGAACCCCAAACCTAGAACTAGATATAAGGTACCCAACCTTCATGTTGCATTACAATTATCAGACTTTTTAAACTTAAATATTTTAAAGTAAAATTTAAAATTTACTGTTTTTCAAGGACCAATAGTGTTGTTATTATTTTTTGGCAATAGACTGTCACGATCGCAGTTTAACTGTACTTTGATAAAAATTACGTAATGATAGCACTTTACAATTGCTAGTTTTCATGAAGTTCTGTAAATATTGACAGCGTATGATCTAATAATTACTAAACTGCAATGTCGGAAGCGGCTAGCTGCCACGTCAAAAGATGACGTGTTATATTTTGAAGTTAGAATGTAGCGATCATTACGTTTTTGTATTTGTATGCTGTCACAAGTACCTGATAGGGCATGCAAAAACCGGGTTGATAAAGAAAACCTACTTTTTTGGGTTTTTTGTTTACAAAACCGCTGAAACCGGATAATTCGGTTTTTTTGGGTTTTTTCCATTTTTTTTTTAAAGAAATGAGAAAAATGTGTGTAAAGAAATGAAAATGCTGAAGTCTAATCAAATGATGTATTTTAAAACTTAATCTTATTTGTTTGTATAATAATGAGCATTTTTTTGGACTGTGATAAGCTACAACTACTAAGTTATTACAATGCAAAAAGTTTATTTTCTTTATACATAACAATTAACATAGAAAAAAGCTTATTATTCAGGAAAAAAACAAAAAATACGAACATTAAATTTGTTAGACGTACGCAAAGGTACCTATATAATCATCATCATCATCATCATCATCAGCCTATTAATGTTCCCACTGCTGGGACACAGGCCTCCTCTCTATGAGAGGGAATGGGCTATAATCCACCACGCGGGCCCAGTGCGGATTGGTAGATGTCACATGTCTTCGAATTTTTTGGTTCTAGGACATGCCGGTTTCCTCACGATGTTTTCCTTCACCGTTTTGAGAGCAGTGGTGATGAAATAAATTACACAAAGTAATGCGCCTGTCTGGGTTCGAACCCGCGACTTACTGTTCGTAAGTCGGGGCCGCCACCACTGGGCCACCGCCGCTCTCGCCACCCTATATAATCACAGAATATTAATTAACAATTTAACTGTCATAAAATACTCACAAAATCAACAGTAGGTACGTAAAAAGAGATCAAAATAATAATTTAAATATTATTTAGAAGTCTTAATCATAAAACATATGAGTCTACTGCACTTGTGCTTGCTGTTGGTTCTGCTGCTGTAGATTTGGCATTTTGTTTTAAATCTATTGAGTGTTTACTGCGCAAGTAGTTTCATAAGCTTGATGTAGAACTGCCTGCCGCTTTTAATATTCTATTGCATTCTTTGCATTTGGCAGTGCTTCCGTCCGTGGCACGTAAAAAATAAAACCATACTAATGATTTATCACCAGCAGAATTTTTCTTTCCCACGTATTTTGTCTTCGCTGTATCGAAAAAAATCATGAAGAGGGCTGGCGATGTAGATGATGCATCTACATCGCCAGCCCTCTTCATGATTTTTCTTTCTGTAAATATTAAGTGCCATTGTAGCAAACGTTCATGATCATAATCTTGAAAATAAATAACGGACAACTGGAAGGAAGTTTTAAGCGACGTAGTTTATTTAAATGCACTTTAGGTGCAGAAACCCAACGACTAAATTGAAGATAAGTAAGCAAAAAATAGTACCACATTACCCACTGTAAAAACTTCTCTACTACTTACTTACTAAAAAAAAACGTATTCTTTGTAAGTTTACCTACCTTTGTATTAATTTTATATTTTTAACACTCATTATATAAAACAGTTGTTGTTAAACTGCAATAGCGAACATACGTACGGATCGCGCGCGCGTGCTCTAGTTAAGAGTATTCTGCAGACGCAGCACAACACCGTCGTCGCGGTGTACCTACGTCGATCTATCGCGGTCAGTGCTATGACCTAGTTACAAGTGATGCAAACATGAAGTGTTTTTAATAATTGATTGTTTAGGTGTTAACTCGCCTTACAATTAAATAATGGCCTCACAGTCACAGCCCATTAAGTTAAAAACTGACCTGGAAAAACGGCTGTATGACGGTTACATCCAGGAGAAAACCGATAGAGAAAACCTGCAACTAATGGTACGTAATCTAAATGATCACATTAATAGCTTGCAGGAACAAGTACTAGCCCTTCAGGGAGAATTGAATTGCTTGAAGGAAAAAAAAGAACCTAGAGAACAGGAAAGTCAAACAATATCTTTTGCCCAGCGTCCTAAAAGTGACGTTGAATTTTGCACAGACGAGGATGAGCTCGCTAAAGAGACTGAGTGGATTAGGGCCAAGAGCAGGAAGAAGAGGAAGCTTAACACCTCGCAATCTCCAAAACAACAACCCGGAACAAGTGCCCAACAGGAATATCTCCGAAAAACTGAGAAAGAGACTCCCGTAAAAAAAGTGCCCCCGCCACCGCCAATCATAATAGACGAAGTTAAGAACTACCAAAAGTTCTATGACTCTCTAATTGAAACTACACCAGCGGAATCATTTACTGCAAATATGTTAAATGGCGATTGTGTGAAAATTAACGCCAAAACAGAGGACTCATATAGAGTAATTTCCCGGCTTTTAGCAGAAAAAGATCACCATTGGCACTCGTACGAGGATAAGCAGGCTAGACCAATTAGAATTGTTGTGAAGAAGTTACATTCTTCTTGCCAACCTGATCGAATCAAAGACGACCTAACAACACAAGGTCTGAAAATTGAAAAAGTAGACAGCAAATTGAGCTGGAAGAGTAAAGAACCACTCAACATGTTCGTCTTATCATTTAATAATGAAGAAGATGTCAATAAAATCTATGGCATAAAATACATTTTAGGGTGTAAAATTGAAATACACCCACTCAAACATCCCAAATTAATTCCCCAATGCAAGAGGTGCCAGGCATATGGGCATACTCATAAATACTGCAGAAAAGAGCCCAGGTGTGTAAAATGCACTGGCAAACACCTTACAGCCAACTGTACGAAATCTCCGCAAGAGAAGCCAAAATGTGTTCACTGTGGTCTGCCTCACCCTGCCAACTATAGAGGGTGTGAAGTAGCTAAACAGATGCAGATTTTGAAGAACAAAAATATTAAAAAGAAAATTGTGGCACCAACTACCCAACAGACTTTGCAACTAAGAAATTCAGACAGAAACAACACACAAACACAGGCACAGAAAACGAGTCTCCAGTCATTTGCAAAACCCATGCAAGTAAACAAGACTGGTTCCTATGCGGAAGCTGCAAAATCAAGATCTCAGCCTGCAAATCTAGAGGATAAGATTAACCAGATTTTAAAATGTATTACTTCATTTGACAAGAGATTAGAGAAACTAGAGTCCAGCACTAAAACAGCTGTTTTAAGTCATCAAAAATGAATAACACCCTTAAAATAATGGCGTGGAACTCTAATGGGCTCCTCAAACATCAAAATGAGTTGCAGGCGGTCCTGGACACAGAAAACATTGACGTGTGTTTGGTCTCCGAAACGCACTTCACTAAACAATCTTTTGTGAAATTTAGAGGATACATGGTATACAATTCGCTGCACCCTGACAACTCTGCCAGGGGAGGCAGCGCGGTTATAATCAAACACACCATAAGTCACTACGTGCAATGTAAATATGAAGAACAAGACATTCAAGCCGTGGCAGTATCTGTTAAAAACAAATCTTGTTCCATGTCCATTGCAGCCATTTACTGTCCCCCACGGCACATGATAAGAAAAGAGCGGTATTTACATCTCTTTGAATTGTTAGGCCAGAGATTTATCCTAGGCGGCGATTTTAATGCTAAGCATACGCATTGGGGATCAAGACTTACAACGACTAAGGGAAGGCAGCTCTTAAGCGCAGTAAAAGATACCGGTTCTGAAGTTATGAGTACAGGAAAACCAACATACTGGCCCACTGACCACCAGAAAATACCGGATCTTATAGATTTTTTCATATGCAAAAACATATCCGCCAATTATGTCAGCGTGGAGGAAGGTTTTCATATGAACTCGGACCACTCTTCGCTTATACTAATGCTAAGTCTAAAAATCCTACTTAAAGAAAGCCACTTAACCCTGGTTAATAAGTTCACAGATTGGGAAAGCTTTTCTCTTGATCTAGAAAATATTATCGACCTTAAAACTCCGATAAAAAAGCAAGATCAGCTTGACTCAGAAGTAAACAAGTATATTGTCAATATACAACAATGTGCGTGGAACAACACACCACAATTAAAACGTAAATATAAGGGATTTACCTATCCTAAGGAAATTGTGGATTTACTTACTGAGAAAAGGAAACAAAGGAAACAGTGGCAGCAAACACGATGCCCGCGAGATAAAACATCACTAAATAATTTAACTAAAAAATTAAAGAGAAAAATTCTACATTTTGAGGATACAGCTCTGAACACCAACCTTCTGCAGCTAACCAATGACAAATCAACAGATTACTCCCTCTGGAAGGCAACAAAAAATCTAAAAAGGCCAATTAAACAAATACCGCCCATCAGAGATAGCGACGGAAAATGGGCCATAAGCAATGATCAGAAAGCTGTAAGGTTTGCTCAGCACCTAGAAGAAACTTTTAAGCCCAATGAAAACCTGGTAGAATTACTTGAGAGTGAAAACTTAGCAGAAAACCAGAGAATTAAGCTTGTGACTCCAAAAGAAGTAATGAGAGAAATTCAAAATAACATTAGTGCCAAAAAGTCTCCGGGTTACGACCTCATTACAGGTGAGATTCTAAAACACCTCCCGCGTAAGGCTGTAGTTAAGCTGACCAAACTTATTAATGCTGCATTTATTTTAAAACACGTACCTGCGCCATGGAAGGTCGCTGAAGTCATTATGATTGCGAAGCCTGGGAAACCACCACATGAAGCATCATCATACAGACCTATTTCTCTGTTGCCCGTGCTATCAAAGTTATTCGAAAAACTATTATTGAAGCGATTAAAACCAGTAATAGAAGATAAAGACCTTATTCCAAATCATCAATTTGGCTTTAGGGAGAAACACTCTACAATAGACCAGGTTCATAGAATAACTAATATCATTGAAAAAACACTAGAAAATAAAGAAGTCTGCGCCACTGTATTTTTAGATGTGGCGCAAGCTTTTGATAAAGTTTGGCATAAGGGTCTAATATTCAAACTCAGGCGCATGCTCCCAGAATTTGCAGATATACTAGAGTCGTATATAAGTAATAGAATGTTCAGAATACGGCAAGAGGATGCATATTCCGAACTAAAACATATAAAAGCTGGGGTACCACAAGGAAGTGTGCTAGGCCCGATTTTGTACTTGTTATACACATGTGACATTCCAGAACTGGAAAACAACACCATTGCGACCTTTGCAGATGATACTGCAATTATGGCTACCGGTTCAACCCACAGAGAAGCAGTAGAAAAAGTTCAACTAGCTGTGAACAAAGTTTATGACTGGACACAAAAATGGAAGATCAAACTGAATGAATCTAAATCAATTCACATTGACTTCACAAACAAACACCTGGACTATCACCCAATCTATATAAATGGCATGCAAGTGCCTTACGCTAATACAGCCAAATACCTTGGCATGACTCTCGATACCAAGTTGCGTTGGAAAGCTCATGTCAAAAAGAAAAGACAGGAACTCGACATACGTTATAAAAGTATGTATTGGTTACTTGGAAGGAAATCCTGTCTATCAATACATAATAAAATAACCATATACAAGCATATACTGATGCCAATTTGGACGTATGGTATCCAACTTTGGGGCTGTACTAAACCAAGCAACATCAAAATTATCCAACAATTCCAAAATAAAGTACTCAGGGATGCTGTGAATGCACCCTGGTACATAAGAAACGACGACCTTCACCGTGACCTTAAAATGGAATTCGTCACCACAATCATCAAAAAATTTGCTGAAGCCCACGAACACAGACTACACCGACATGTGAATGTTGAGGCTATCCAGCTGCTAGACAACACAGACTTAGTGCGTAGGCTAAAAAGAACTAAACCATTTGAATTAATGTAGTGTAAGTAAGTACTAACAAAGTGAGTGAATAATAGTAACATTGTTGTGCTATACATATAACACATGAACATAGTGTTTTAATATAATATATCAGACTCTAAGAAAGTGCTACGGACTTGTGTAAAAGTGCAAATAGACACTATTCTTAGTATTAACATTATTTATAACGTAGCATATTAAGTTAGAGTTAAATTACTTATTAGTCTTTTTAGGCTAGATTGTAATTAATTTATTAAGAATTCTGTTCTTAATAACAAAGGGAAAAAAAAAAAAAATATATAAAACCATTCAAATTTACTTCGTTATTAACATACGCAATCAAAACATTTAAGATATCAAAGTTTAAATGTAACAATGTGCTTATGTGATCCTGATCAGCTCAAACTACTTCAAACATAAATAGGCTCTTTTATAGGTACATTACATATTTACAAAAATAAGAACGTGCCGCTGCCGGCTGCTATAACCTAATTAATTAAAGCTTACATTTAAACATAACATCTCTGCTGTGATTACATTAACGGTATTTGTTCATTCACTTCATGTAATATTAGCAATGGACAGGACAAGGATCTAAATTAATGTGGCCGAAAATGAAACTAACGCCGCCTCACCGTCCTGTCCACGTTTCAGTGATAAATTTCTTATTTTGTTTGGGAAAATTAAAGTATTATTAAATCAATAACATAGGAGAAAAGAAACTGAAAAAAACGAAAAATCCGGTTTTGTTATCCTAAAAAACCGGAGTTTCTAATCAGTCAGTTATCCGGTTTTTTTCGGTTATCCGGGTAACCAGTTTGCATGCCCTAGTACCTGATGACTATATTCACTACAGTGTGTCCCAGAAAAGCGTAGTCATATTTCAGCGTGTGATTTAAACTGAGCTACTTTCGCCATTTTGTACGTGGTCCCAACCACGTACAAAATCGTGAAAAAATTGAGATGTATGAGACAGCAGATTTATCTCCTGGTTTGACGGTCCGAACTGCAATATGACCTCTCCTTTCTGGGACACGCCGTATAGTGTGTCTATACTACTGTAGTAAATTACTTACAGTATGTACTATCGGGGACTTTTCCGCCTGACCATTTTAATTTTTTTTCGCTTGAATCATGCGGAGGCGCCGAGCCACGCCTCCTTAAAATTTGGGCCAATTAGGAAAGCGTCAACTTTGGCGCGCATAATTACAATAACTCTCGTTTGGCGTGCGTCGTCAATGCGCTCGGCCGATTCGGTATCTTTTCATTTTCTACTACGACTTTGTGTATTTTTTCTACACAAAGTCAACGGGGCGGGGCTAGAGATCGTTTTTATGTTGCGAGTGCAAGCAAAAATGAGCTTAGTGGTGGTCAGGCGGGAGTGTCCTCGATAGTACAATAGGCTTGTGTCCTGAAAAAATCTAATTAGTCCGTCTGTTAGATTATCCAAAAATATTGTTGTATTGTTACGTAAACCAAAATTGACGAAGATACGACGCTTTTAAAATTCTCAATACGTCACGCCGTGCTATAATTTTAGTGCGTTGTGATGTCACAAGCCCCCACTCCCAAATTTTTATTTATGCGTTTTATCTTTGTCAATATTCATTGATTTACAAAAACAAAAAATACGTGTCCATAATTTTCCAATACTCTAACTGACGGACTAAATAGATTTGCAATTTATTTGTGGTTGAAACTAGCCTATTAGTGAAGGAAATTACAGTGTACCGGAGTATATTTACCTAGTTTGTGCAACGTGTTTTAATCGGTAGGAATCGGCTTTGTTTATCTTGTTGGCAAAAGATAAAAGACATGAATGATCGGATTGGACATTGTTGTAGCCAACTTACTATTAGCATACTGACCTTGTCTTTTTATAGATTATATCCCCCCTTTTGTTATAACACTGTTGTCGCGACGATCAATCAACTTGTAGCTGGACATGGGCCCTTTTGAATTGACTCTACAAAACTTGTTGGTGACGCGACTGCTGAGCATTTATTTGCAACGACCCGATTGGCGCAGCGGTAGTGAGGCTGCCTTACGTTCTTAGGGCCCCGGGTTCGAATCCCGGTCGGGGCAAATGTTTGTGTGATGAGCATGGACATTTGTTTCCGAGTCATGGATGTTTATATGTATAATAATATGTATTTATAAACAAAAAGTATCTATGTAGTATTTCAATTATCTGGTGTCCACGACACAAGCCACGTTGATTAGTGTGGCACTAGATGGCGCTGTGTGTAATGTCCAACAATATTTATTTATTTATTTAACACTTCAAGCACAAAGTACAGAGGCGGACTTAATGCCATAGGCATTTTCTACTAGTCATGAGATCCTGGGTTCGATCCGGGGTTGCGGGACTGTTCGAAAGAGATACCGTGGCCCCGGAACACAAAGGGCGATGAAGGAACATGGATGGGTTTTAGTCAGTAAAAGTCTGACACCCTCCTGCTCCGCCCAGAGCGGGAGGAGTCATTTGATGATGTCCCATCCGAAAAAAAAAAGGTCCTGGGTTCGATTCCCGGGTCGGGCAAAGTGTTATTGGGTTTTTCCAACAGGAATTTGTCAGTAGCAGTCACGGAGTCTGGATTTGTGCCCGGTTGATGGCAATAAGCTCGCATCATAATACATAACTAGCGAAATGTGAGAGTACTATTACGTAGGTACACCTCTGCCTGGGTTAGGTATTACAGGCGTTATGTTATGCTATGTCTACAGTATTCGGGGTTTTCACCTACCTTAGGATCGACGTATCTTTCTTTTTCAGTTTCTCCTTTTGCAACAATCTATCCATTTCTATTCATTTCCATTTCATTCCTAGTTTTAAGTTTCTTATTTTTATTTTATTCTTATTTTGTTGTGTGTACTTGCGGCTCAAGCCAAATAAATACGTTTTCTTTCTTTCTTTCTTTCAATTTTCTTACACCGTGTATGTATCAGTAATGTAATTATGGAGAGCGTTTCACACGGGTCTCCCTTGTTTGACCGAAAGGAATTTTACAAATTCTCACTTCCCAAAAAATGTTGCCAAATTTTTACTTAGCAAAAAATCTATTCACAAAAAATTGTAACGCAAACCTAATGTTTGGGAAATTAACGTTTAAACTATAACTTGCTTACCAACTAGTACATATAACATTTTTTATTAAGTCAAATATTTCAGTTGGAATAACAGTTCAGTAATTATCCTAATCTAAATAGTTCAGTTCCGGGTAACCTACTAAAAACAATCTCTTTTTTCTATTAATGCAAGTCGTTTCTGGCACTCGGCGGCCGCTGCCGCGGCACCGCTCGCTCCGCTCGCTCGGCTCGTGCGTAGGAGGTCACAGTTTTAACCTAACCTAACCTACCTATTTTGTTTAAAAAAGAAATTAACCTAGTCTAAATAGTAGAGTTACGGGTAACCTACTAAAAACAATATCTTTTTTTCTATTAAGCAAGTCGTATTTTTGACTGAAGATTGTTTGCTGTAATAAATCATTTGATTAAAGACCAAATGCCATAATGACATTATACTTGGTAATATTTTGCCAAGTAAAAATTAGACCAAATAAAAATATGCGTACTAAAATCATTCAAATTATTGCAATGGTATAAAAAAAGATTGCTAAAATTTGTTTGGCTAATGAAATTTTGTCAAAATCTTTTCGGCAAAACGGCAGGATCCCGTTTCACACAGCTACTTTCGTTTTTAGGGTTCCGTAGTCAACTAGGAACCCTTATAGTTTCGCCATGTCTGTCCGTCCGTCCTCGCTTAATCTCTGTGACCGTTAGCACTAGAAAGCTGAAATTTGGTACCAATATAATTATATCAATCACGCCGACAAAGTGGTAAAATAAAAATTGGAAAAAAAATGTTTTATTAGGGTAGCCCCCCTATATGTAAAGTGGGAAGTGATTTTTTTTTTAATTTCAACCCTAACGTGTGATATATTGTTGGAAAGGTATTTAAAAATGAATAGGGGTTTTTTAAAATCATTTTTTGATAATGTCAATAATTTCGGAAATAATCGCTCCAAAAGTAAAAAACAATGTGTCCCCCCCCCCCCCTCTAACTTTTGAACCATAACTTTAGGAAATATGAAAAAAATCTGAAAGTAGAACTTTATAAGGACTTTCTAGGAAAAATTATTTTGAACTTAATGGAAACAACAGTTTTTGTACAAAAAAGACAAAAAGTTGTACAAAATAATTTCTGGACTAAGTTTGTAGTATATTCGTATATGCAAACATTTTTACATAATGGATACCTACCTTTAAACTCATAAGTGGGACCACTTATTGTGACGGACGGGAAACTACGGAACCCTACACTGAGCGTGGCCCGACACGCTCTTGGCCGGTTTTTACCTTTGGTATGGGCGCGTAATGTCTTTTTGTCGTGGACATCAAAGGTTAAAATGCTATTTTTCATCGGAAAGAAACATTAAATCCATTTAACCATAATTACAAAAAAGCGCTATGCAAAACGATAGCTAAATTAAATTAATCAAATGGCAATAAATACAATTTAATATTGATTTATTCAAATTTATTTCAAAGCTCTACCACATTATTATTCAAGTACAGGTCGCGGCACGTAAGTCTAGCGCTGAACGAAACGTGGAGGGGATATCTGCGCATGTTATACGACTGGAGAGCCAATCGGCGCAACGCACGCCCCAAGACATTCTTATTTTTTACTTCTGCGCAATAACGGTCACCGCTAGACTTTCGTGCCGCGACCTGTACTGTGTTTATTCAATTTATCCAATAACTGCTTTTTAAACGGTTCAATTTCCAATGTATCTATGTAACTTTCCCTTGCTGTTGGTACGGTAATGGTTTCCATTTCATTCTATACGGGAGTTAGCTTACGTTTAAAAAAAAGGAATGAAGGAAGTTAATCTTTACAATATCTGTATGGATCCGAATGCTGGGCTATGAAAAAGGATTATTCCAGAAATCCCCACCGGAAAATCCCTACCAGTTACTTTTTTTTCAGAAATCCCCACTATATAAATAATCTCAGGCTAGTGGGGATTTTTGGAAAAATAAACTACAATCCCCACCATAATGCAAAAAGATGGCATGTAACGGAGATGAGTATGTTGAGGTGGATGTGTGGTGTGGCAAGAATGGATAAAATAAGGAATGAGTATATTAGAATAACTTTGAACAGGCGCGGATACAGGATTTCTTTTAAGGGGGGCAATTTTTTTTATTATAATTGTCTTACGGAAAATTCATAAAAAAATGATTTTACTTAATCGATTTATGGCGTCAATTTTAGCAACAAAATGAACTAAGGCTCCAAGAACGAGCGAAGCAAACTCGAAATTTTTTTACACTACCTTTTACAATTGTTTAGACCCTTCATATATAGGAGTTACTAGATCGACCCTCAGACAAAGGAAACATTGAAGAGGAAGTTGGCTGCAAGAGCGAGCGCAGCGAGCTCGAAATTTTTATGACACCTTGCCTTGGACAGGTTAGAATAGTTTCGATCCTTCATATATGAGTTACTTGGTCGACTTTTAGACAAATTCAAGAGAAAGTAGTCTATAGAGCGAGCGAAGCGAACTCGAAAATTTTAACACTGTACCTACCTTGAACAGGTTAGAATAGTTTCTACCTACTGGAGTTACCTGGGCCTCTTATAAACAAAGTCAAGACTCAAGAAAAACTAGACTGCAAGAGCGAGCGAAGCGAGCTCGAAATTTTTTTTCATTATTGCCTAAGATATATGCTATAATTGCTTATAAGACCTCGGGGCAAGGGGCTCCTAATTTGTTTCAGGCTCTGTTTATACCGGTCGATCATGCCAAAATCCAATAGGAGTGCCAATCCAAAGGTAGAAAAAAAGAGCCTTTTTGGTAAATGTTTTTCCGCAGGGTTAAACAATATCTTAATTTGAGTAATTCCATTTTAAGCTCTAATCTAAAAATAACATTCTATGGAATCTGGCAGGAAAAGATATAACTTAAAAATTGAGCCTTGAGCCTCTAGGGCAGCTACCTTCCTGGCGATGCCCATGACAAGATATACAATTAGAATATTTAGTTTCAATTCCGTCAAATTAGTACAAGCTTGGCTAACGACGTGTTCGGTCCGGTTCAGGGGGGGACAATTGCACCCATTGCCCCCCCCCCCCCTGGGGAATTGTCAAGGGAATTGACTGTCTTGGCATGTGATGAGGAGGGAAGAATTGTATGTGACTAAAAAGAGTGATGAATATAAATATTGATGTATGGAGAGGGAGAGGAAGACCAAGGAAACGATGGATGAATTGTGTGAGGAATGACATGAAAAGAGGAAGTATATGATAGCGTGACGGTTGACAGAGGATAATGGAAGAAAAAACCGGCCAAGTGCGAGTCGGACTGGCGCACGAAGGGTTCCGTACCATTATCTATACAACTTTAGACAAAACGGCAAAAAAATCACGTTTGTTGTATGGGAGCCCCCTTTTTTTATTTTTTTTTTCGGATGGGAAATCATCAAATAACTCCTCCCGCTCTGGGCGGAGCAGGAGGGAGTGTCAGACTTTTACTGACTAAAACCCATCCATGTTCCTTCATCGCCCTTTGTGTTCCGGGGCCGAGGTATCTCTGTCCCGCAACCCCGGCAGGCATCGGTCCTTCCTTACGGACCCCTTCGTTTTTGCTGACTCTCTTTGAGGCGCGCGTGGAACACGAACGCGCCGTCGACACGGCCTGTCGTCATGAGACGGACGGACGGCGAGCTAGCCCATAGCCCACAGTCCACAGGCCCGCGCCTACGGTGGCCGGGGGCCACCTGGTGGTGGCCCCTGGCCCACGCCCGGGGCGTCTCCCGCGGCGGCCGGGACGTTGAGAGGTTCTCTCCCTCTCACGTTCCGCCACCTCCTTCTCTAGCATTACTGCTTCGCAGAAGGAGGTTTAGTCTGTATGGTGTCGGACGACGTAAAGAATAGCACCATCCCATATCTTCCCGTGGGTGTCGTAAGAGGCGACTAAGGGACTTACCAGAGAATGGGCAGCAGCGTTCTCTGTGCTGTTGTAACAACCGTACTGCGATCGCCAACCCGCCTGCCAAGCGTGGCGATTATGGCAAACCCCCCCCCCCCCCCCTTGGGGGAGGCTTATGTCCAGCAGTGGACGTCTTTCGGCTGATATGATGATGATGATGAGAAGGAGGTGACGGCGTCCCATTCCGTCTCGCTCCGGACCATGGCTTGCACCGCCCACGCGGGGCACTCCTCCACCGTGTGTTCCACCGTGTCCTCCGGTCGATCCTCACAATGGAAGCACCCGGGCGTTTCCTCCCGCCCGATTCGGTGCAGGAACCTCCCGAACACTCCGTGTCCGGTGAGGACCTGCGTCAGGCAGAGGGTGAGGACGCCGTGGCGTCTCTCAAGCCACTCCTCAAAGAGGGGACTTATCGCCACTATCGTGGCGTGCCCTATGGGAGCCCCCCTTAAATATTAATTTTATTCTGTTTTTAGTATTTGTTGTTATAGCGGCAACAGAAATACATCATCTGTGAAAATTTCAACTGTCTAGCTGTCACGGTTCATGAGATACAGCCTGGTGACAGACAGACGGACAGACGGACAGACAGTGAAGTCTTAGTAATAGGGTTCCGTTTTTACCCTTTGGGTACGGAACCCTAAAAATGCGGCCACCCTAAGTAACATGAGACAAGATCAGAAAGATGAGTAGAGTAGAGTAGAGTAGGGACTCCATTTTCCGCACTTAGACTCTCATTCGGTCCGTTGTGCGTAGGTGTCCTGGCTAAGTTAGCCAGCTTAGCTCCACCCAGAAACACAGAAGTTTCCTGGGAGGCTTCGCGGAGCGACCTCACCGTTCCGAGGATTTGTTTGCGTTGGGTAGCCACGACCTCGCATTCCATTCGTGGGTGGCTGATTCTTCGGCTTCAAAGCAGCCCCTGCAGAGTGGGCTGTCCGTGGCGCCTATGTTAAAGAGATGTTTGTATAGGGGGCAATGGCCCGTTATTGTCCCTATTATTATTCTGAGGTTATTTCTGCTTAAGCTGAGCAGTCGTTTTGTTAGTCGTGGATGTAGACTTGGCATCGCCATTTTTGACTGCCTGCAGTCTGTAGACCGTGACTATTTGTTGTTATGAAGTGTTGATCTCTGGCGAATCTATGTACGGAATTGTGAGAAAGGTAAGGGAAGGGGTGGGTACGGGTCTAGCACTGCCATCTCGGAACCTCTCTTAGCAAGTTTGTCGGGCAGAAAGATGATGAAAGGAACTTAATAATTACAAGAATAATGACAAACCTCTTCAATAGAAGTTATAAATTGTCGTCTTTTGGGATTAACATACTGAAAACTGCTACAACATATAATATCACCAATCCATTAATCCATTATCCAATCCATGGTTATTAGAGCATTATCTATATCCACAACAACTATTTACGGACCACGATTATTCATAGTAGACATTTGGCCAATAACGATGTCCAAAATAATAGTAATGAGCAGTTGTATGCCTAACAATCCATTCATTAATTCCTGACAAAACCCTTGGTATGATATTGTGATGTCCTACAATAGTAAACAATACATAATTATGACAGTCGTAGCTTTCCATTGAATTAATTGAATTCTCCAAGTTGTGCCTATGTACCTGAAGGAATCCCAATTCACACATTGATGACTATGTCAATGACATAGTTGCGGTTGGTGATACAACCCTGCATTATTTAAATGAATATTCTAAATCAGCCTTATTCAAAGTGTGTTCCGCGGAACCCTAGGGCTTCGTGGAGTCTCTGTACGAAAATTCTGGCCATAAGTTAAAAAAAATAAAACCAAAGAAAAATAAGGTTGCAGAGAATGTTAAGTTACTATACGACAGTCACTAAAATTATTATGTTTTTTTAACCATGTAAATTGTAAAACATCTAAATCTAGCCGACTAGCTTTGAATCAGTTGTAGTAATCTATTGTCAATTCCATTTATAGTTTTCGACTGACCTTATTTAATATTTAATTTTAACTTATTCTCTTTCGGGATCCACCTTTTTTTTAAATTACAGCCCCGCAGTTGATCACAGCCGTGAGCTCCTTCCAGAGTGGTTCTGCCGGCGGCCTCGACGGCCTGACTCCACAGCATTTGAAAGATTTGTTGAGTTCAGGCGCCGGGGCAGCTGGTGAGTCACTCTTGAAGGAGCTTGCGGTTCTGATCAACTTAATGCTCTCCGGCGGCGTGACCGATGCCGTCGTCGACGTCTTGTACGGGGCTAACCTGTGTGCCCTGCGCAAGAGGGACGGCGGCATTCGTCCAATTGCCGTCGGTTGCACGTACAGGTGTATGGCTGCCAAAATATGTTGCAAGCTGTACAGTGAGACGCTTGCAACTAAGTTCCAGCCCCTTCAACTTGGTTTTGGTTCCAGAGGGGGCTGTGAGGCAGCCGTACATGCCTTATCGTCTTTTCTACACTCAAAGAAAGGTGAGGTCATCCTCAAGGTTGACGTCAAAAATGCCTTCAACTCCGTGAATAGGGACACTTTGTTGGCTGAAGTCAAAAAAGTACTACCCGAAATTTATGGTTTTTTGTGGTAATGTTATAGACACCCTTCTGCAGTTGGTTGCCAACAAGGTGACCCTCTCGGGCCTGTCATTTTTAGTTTGGCTATTCATCCCATAATTCAACAACTAAATTCAAAATTTAATGTGTGGTATTTAGATGATGGAACGCTAGGAGGTGATGTTGACACGGTTTTGGCTGACCTACAACTCCTCAAAAATCAATTTAAATCAATTGGCCTGGACCTTAATCCCTCAAAGTGCGAAATTTACCTCTCTGACATTACCGACAGACAATCGACTATAGATAAATTTCGATCATTCTCAGAAGATCCATTGGCCAGATCCATGATGGATCTAGTGCGAATTGTTTTTCTAATGCAATAGCCCCAAAAATCAAAATTTTAGAAAAAAGTTCCCTGCACCTCCTAGGTTCCCCTATTTTTGAAGAAAGTTTTTCATCTTTCATCGACGACAAAATTAAACATTTTAATGATATTTCGGATAGACTCTCCAAAATTAATTTGCATTCGACATTCACCATTATCAGATATTTGCTGTTTTGGTCTAAATTTTATGTATTTTCTCCGTTGTTCTCCTCTTTGGAAGAAACCACAACTTTTGGACAAAATTGACCAAATTATTCGCAACACATTAACATTCATTCTTAATGTGGCCCTGGACGACCGAGCGTGGCTGCAAGCCACCCTGCCAATTCGTTTTTGGTGGCCTTGGCGTCCGCAAAATTTCTAGAGTTAGCTTACTTTTCTAGAGTTAGTTCCTGTCTTCTGTCCACAGCACTGAAAAGCTAACCAGGAAAATTTTAACTCTTTCCCTGGTTAGCTCGGAAGTGCCGTGCTTGACCGACGCAGAGGACGCCTGGAAAGTGGCTTGCCCGGACACGGATCGGCCCGAGAACCCGTTTTCCCAGAGACAGTGGGATGAGCCGCTCTGCAGGTTGGTACGGAATAAACTTATTAATACGCCTACCAATACTGCTGAGCGTGCCCGCCTGCTGGCTGTGGGTAAATGGGAGTCGGGCCTCTGGCTTCAGGCACTACCGTCACCTAATATAGGCACTATGTAGGTGACACAACCTTCCGGCTCGCTACATGTTTGCGTTTGGGCGCTCCTTGTGGGGCTCCACATCGCTGTCAATGTGGTGAAGCAGTCGACTGCCTCGGACACCATGGCCTTTCTTGCAGTAAGTAAGAGTGCAGGTCGGATAGCGCGGCACGCTAGCGTTAATGATCTCATCCGTCGTGCTCTTGCCACCAGGGTGCCAGCTGTTTTAGAACCCACTGGCTTGGCACGCGTCGATGGCAAGAGACCGGATGGTATGACCATAATGCCATGGAAGTTGGGTAGGCTTTTGGTGTGGGACGCAACTTGCGTCGACACCCTTGCGCCATCCCATCTTCCTAGCACAGTGTGCTGCGCTGGGGCAGCTGCTGCAGGTGCTGAAAACCTCAAACGGCGGAAATACAATAATTTAATTGGTAATTATGTGTTTGAGCCGTTTGGGGTTGAAACACTAGGGCCATGGGTTCCGAGTGCCCACCTAGTTTTTCGAGAAATCGCCAAACGGTTGGTCGACTCTTCACGTGACCAGAGGGCGGGCCTATTTTTTTGGCCAAAGAATCAGCATTGCCATCCAACGTGGCAATGCTGCCATTTCTATTATAGAGTTAGTATAGGTATGTAAATAATGTAAATATTATAGAAAATTAAAATATATTTTTCTTATTTTATTTTAAATTTTGGACATTTTAAACTTTATTTGACATATCAAATTATTGTGTTAATTTTATATTATTTTGTTGTTAAAATTAGTATTAATAGTAGTGTGTAGCGTGTATTTATTTGTCGCTGTTTTTTTCTTTTTTTATTACTAACTTTATCTTGTACCTACTAACAAAATTATGGATCATTGTCTGAATTAAAATAAATTAAATTAAAATTTCTTTTTTTTTAATCATTTTAGGCAACAAACGTATTTTAGGGCTCCGTCAATTAATTAGGTTTCCAAAAGTGTTCCGTTGCTAAAAAAGTTTGAGAACCGCTCTTCTAAATAATGGACATTGAATTTAAAACCACAAGTGTATGGTAGGAGAATATTAAATACATGGTTCATCTTCCATGTACGAGTATGGTACGATTTTGAAACAGTCATTGTGTACCCGCGATCCTAGTCGAGCCGCCGCGTTTATTTCGTCCGGCGAATCCAAACGCTTGGTCGCGCCATCTGCCTTTCCAAACAAATCAAATCAAAATCAAATCAAATCATCTTTATTTGTGAACACAGGTATTGTAATAAAGGTCTTATTCATACATTTTAGTTCGCTCTGTCCTACCAATGAAATTGGTGTACAAATATTGTTTTTATTTTAAGTAATAAGTCTGGATTTATACAATACAAAGTCAGGTTCGAGTAAATAATGAGAATTCAATGTATTATTAATCATTAATGAATCAATTATAATTTTATTTTTCATGCATGTCAACGATATAATTATTATTTAGAAAGCTATTAATGTCAAATTTTGTAAAATTGAAAAGAATGTCCATTAGATGTACCTATTACTAATAAATAAATTATAATAAGGGCTGGTAATGTCATATTTTATCATTTAAAAATTCTTCGATAGAGTAATACGTCTTTTCTATTAGAAATGAATGCAATTTACTTTTGAATTTGCGGACATTAGCTTCACTCCTTATACATTTTGGTAATTTATTATAGACCTTTGAAGCCATTACAAAAATACTGTTTCTGTACAGTGCAGTACTAGATCCGACTGTTTGTAACCGATCACAACGGCGCTGACTAGTTACTCGAGCAAATTTATGTAAATTATTTTTTACGAACATAGACGTTTCATAGATGTACAACGACGGCATAGTTAATATTTTTGTATTTTAAAAAAACGGTTTGCAGCTGTCTGTTGTCTGCAAATTATAAATAGCTCTTATACACCTTTTTTGGCACTTAAATACCATATCTTTACCTGTGGTATTGCCCCAAAATATAATTCCGTATCTCAATGTTGAAGCTACTAGACCATGATACGCTGTTAGGACTGTTGCTCGATTGGCCGTTTTACTTAACATGTGTGTAAAGCATAGGAATGTTGGTTTAGCTTACTGCATACTTTGTCAATATGGGAATTCCATTTTAAAGTGTTTTCTATATTTAGTCCAAGGAATTTAGTCACTTTCGCTTCATTAATAGTTTTGTCATTGCATTTAATATTTAGGTCCAAATCGTAATTTATTCTTTGTTGAAATTTCATTAATACTGTTTTATCAAGATTTATAATCAAATTATTATTATGCAGCCAATTCACAACTGATAGTAAAGTAGAGTTAATCTCGGCCTCCAGTGTACTTACTTCGTCACTATTGAACAGTAAAGTGCTGTCATCTGCAAACATTGTCACGGGATACAAATGACTGTTATGAATGCGTTGTCGCCCGAGTGATGGTCTTGGTTAGTCTTCCACTACACTAGAGAACTCTACATCTTCTGCCTAGCCATTTCCCAACTATGTTGGGGTCGGCTTCCAGTCTAACCAGATACAGCTGAATACAGTTTTTTACGTGGAGTGACTGCCTATCTGACCTCCACAACCCAGTTAGTACTGGGTAATGCGATACTCTTTTTTAAGACTTTCCAGCCACTGACTACTTAACGACTGTGAAAAATTTACAATTGACAGCCGGGGCCAACGGCTTAACGTGCTTTCCGAGGCACGGAGGAAACTCGGTCTGTAATTGGTGGTCACCCATCCACGGGCCAACCTAGGCAAGCGCGGCTTAACCTGAAGATGGTCCCCATGCGGCTGTTATAAGTTAGCCAGGAGCTCCTCCTTCCCGGCTGTAAATTCAAAACTTTCGACCACCTGTTGTTTGGATAATGAAAATTCCTACCAAATTCCTCACAATTTCAAATTAGTCGTTAATTATTCCCTCGAAAAATGTCCGTCATTTTGGCAAAGTACTAAATTGAATTGAACGTCGATTTTAGGGTTCCCTACCCGAAGGGTAACTAACGGGACCCTAATTATTAAGCCTCCGCTGTCCGTCCGTCTATCTGTCTATCAGCGAGCTGTATCTCAAGATCTGTAATAAGTAGACAGTTGAAATTTTCACAGAATGTGTATTTCTATTGCCGCTATAATAACAAACAATGAATTAAAAAATAAAGGGGGCTCCCCTATTATGATGGTACGGAACCCTTCATGCGCGAGTCCAAATCGCACTTGACCGGTTCTTAAGGCCCTTCGAACCCTAAAATTAGCAACTCTATTTGTGGTGGTTCAAACTTCGTTTGAAATACTGTTAGAATAAAGTTCTAATCAGCTTGCACTTCAAAGCGGTTGTTACGTCAGTCACTGCAGCCGAATAGTGCGAAAGGAGTGGTTTTTTGTGATTTACAAAAAATTGGACTAAAAAAATAAAACACATAAGACCTGCTTTATAGTTAGTTCAGTTAGTATGCAAAATTTCATCATCTAATTTGAAGTACTTTTGGAATACCAGCGGTTTATTGTTCGATTTGGAGGTAACTTTGGATTTTTTTTCTATCGAAAAAAGTTTATTGAATCGTGTTTACGCCACGCATAGGACTTAGCATTGATCCTCAACTTTAACATATATTTATTTTAAAATTAATGCTGCAGTATTTTAGGTGTAACGGAGGATCATGCTCAGCCATTTGAGGCATAAAGTTGGTGTAAGTACTCGTTTTATTCCTAAATCACTAGCAAGTTACCATTAAAACTCTTGTTTCTAACGCGTGTGACACATACATGCAAGTCACCCTCAATTACAATTTAATGTGTTAACAAATCTGTCTACAGTCTAGACATCAGTTACTAAGTTAATCTGAGGATTAACGCTAAATATAATGGTGTCGATTCTGTTGTGCACCGACTAAACTTAATTTAGGCTATTGCTATCTTTTTCTCTTTATTAAAACGAGAAGGAGACGGACTTAATTTAGAGCTGTCAAATTTAGTTGGAACTAATATATCCATACAAATAAACGGTGCACGTAAAAACATGTCGACTAAAAACACGGTGAAGCACAAGGCATAAACTAGTTTGACATCTCTAACTAAGTTCATAGCTATAGCCGTCATTTTCGCGCACTGCCTTTTGGTAAAAGATAGCAATAGCTAAATTAAGTTTAGTTTGTGCACAACAGAATTGACACCAATGTACAGATACATCAGTCATTTATATTCCTGGCTGGGTATTAAAATAAACTCAAAGGAGCATGGTTTATTACCGTGCAATGCGCTTTAGCTTGTACGTCATATTATTTATTTGGGAACAGCCGTTACAGTAAGACCATTAAAAGTGTGTAGTTCAAGGTAGCATTGCTTTTCAAGAAAATTTGCATCGTTACGTCAAACTTGGTACATTTATTTTAGTTCTGTGTTTTCCCGCCTTCATATATAAGTTGGTAATGAGAGTACTTATACTATCGAAATCAAAATGTCTCCTGCAACCATTAAGCTATTTACTACTACTTAAGTATAAAGAAGACAGCGTGAACAAAATCTGTGCTCCTTTCAACTACTGTCAGCCTGCTGCAGGTATGGCATCTTGCAGTTCAGTCTAGGAGACTGGCTACTGCTTAACAGGGCTAGTCCTGTGGATGCCTTGAATTTAAGGCCTCCAGCCAGGGGCATAACTATAAACTAAGCGACCACGTACTAAGGGCACCCCTGTGGGGTACGAACCTCGGCTTAGGGGACAGCAGAGGGACTGCTGGATCTGAGTTATATTATTTAGGGGCTAATTTAATACTACTGGCTCAGCATCACGGGCTGGCTCAAGCAAGGGTCGGGGTAGTCGCTTGCTCGCTACAGAACATCTATATCATGAAGGTATAGATAAAAATGGAGACCACACTTCGAATACCTACTTGAAGCACAATTTATGTATCGCTATCTCGCTCACTGTGGTCAGACCCTCTCTTTCTAAGTAGGGTAACCTTTATTTTATTTTACCTAGGACATTACGTAGTTTCTTTCCATACCTAGTGTTTTATTTAATTAATATATCCACATATCTGTTCACTTCTAGACTTAGCCCCTTTATAAATTGATGAAAGATGCGTTTATTAATTTACGAAAGAAGCTGTATGTTTACAGTGTGAAAGTTGGGAAGTTCCTGATTTTTATGGCAAAGTTTTTGGTCGTATACGTATGTATTTACATAATTTTGCATGGAAATAGAGTATAGACTATGACCAGTACAAAAGTTTAGTCCCTGTAGAAATTCGAAATTAATTATAGATAATAATGACGCCGCGCCGCCGCCGCCGAGGCCGACCCAGGAAGAGGTGGTGAGACGACCTGGACGCCTACCGCAACGGCTGGTTTGAGGTGGCTCAAGATAAGGGTATCTGGAAGGATTTGAGGGAGGCCTGTGCCCAGCAGTGGGACAGCGTTGGCTAATAAAAAAAATATGTACGGGAGGTTGAAAACTAACTAGTTGTGTATGTAGCAAATAAACGAAAAAAGGTGTTGTCCAATCCAACTAGCCTATTTTGTCCCACTGCTGGGCAAAAGTCCCCCTCTCCCTTTTCCACACAATTCTGTCTTTTGCTAGGCCAGCAGTCCTTTTGGGTTGTTGTACTCATAATTTTATTAACATCAACTCTTCATCAACCATGAAATCGCAAAAGAGAAATTAGATGTTTCCTTTATTTTGTAGACTAATGAAATATAATGAAAATTATACACAACATGAATTTTATATAGATTTTTGCGCAAGTCAGTGTTAAGTTTTTTTTACCATTGTGGAATTTTTAACATTATGTATTTTCATATAAATACGGGTCATAATAGGAACGGTAATATGTATAGAACCTCAAAAGGAAACAAAAACACTTTCTAAATTAATAGTAGATTGTATGACAAGGGAGCAAAATAGTATTTTTACGGCGAGGGCGCTATTTTGATTCCAGAGCGAAGCGAAGGATTCTAGAATAGAATCCTGAGCATAGCGAGGGATTCTAAAATAGAATCCTGAGCGTAGCGAGGGATTCAAAGTACATCGCCTGAGGGAAAAATATCTTTGCTCTCGAGTCATATACTCTACTTTTCATCTCGTTCTATGAGAAAATAAATAAGAGACAATTTTAAGTAATTAATGAAAAAGTTTAATTTAAAAAATGACATAAATGTAAAAAAGGTCAATTACAAACTTATATTTAGGTATATCTAATACACTGGCGAAATTTTGAAAATTTATTGTCACTGTGTGTGTTTTGTTTGGGATTGATATAGTTGTGGATTTATTTATACAGAATGACATTTTTATCACTTTCAAAATAAAATGGGTATAATAGGTGAACGGAGTGGGTTCCTTCTATCTGGCAGAATCTTGATGCTCCGAAATTTATTTGGCATAACACACTTGGCATTATCTTCTTTATACGAATATTTCTAAGACAAAAAATATTTAATATAGTTATTGTTTGGCCGAATGTTTGTATTTCCGAATTTACAATGGCATACATGTATTTTAAGATGGCAGAATTTTATTTGGCATAATCACCTTTGGCAATGTTCAAATTTCGCACAATTTCACTTGGCATATTACGAAGATGGCAGAATTTCATTTGGAATAATTTTATTTGGCATTATTGCCATTTCTATAAAATAGCATTTTTAACCAAACATTTAAATATTGTCTCAAAAAGTCAATATGATGGACTACAAAAGTTAGTGACAGAAACGAATCGCTTCAAAACCGACTTTACGTAGTCTTGTCTGCCCTACCCCTAGAGTGTAATTTAAAATTGCGTAGGCGCGGAGGGGCGAGGCGGCCCGCGAGTTGAGGACAAGGTTGTTGTAAAACTCGCCGCCGCTGCTGAGGCTGGCCGGCGAAGCCGGCCAGCAAGCCGAAGCTGCGGTGGTGAGCGTTAAACACATCTGCGACGATAAGCTCGCGTGGGACCGCCGGAGCCCTGCAGCGCCGGAGCCGTGACATAAACCATGCCTGCTGCATGTTGCATGCTTGCTTGCATGCTGCATGCTTGCTTGCATGAATGGTGTATGGTTGCTGCATGAATGGTGTATGCTGGTTTGCATGTTTGCATATTGTATGCTGGTTTGCATGCAAGATGTATGCTTGTTTGCATGTTTACCTCCTGCTTAGAGGAAAATAAAAACCACATGTTCACAATCAACTGTTTTAATGAATTTTCTGTGATGTGGATGTGATAGATGAGTCTTTCCATTGTTAAGCATAAGAAATGTATGCCAAAAGATGATTTTAACTGTAAACTTTCTGAGATATGATACTTCTGCTTTTAGTGACTATCGATATAAAATTTATGCCAAAAGATGATTCTGGCTGTGAACTTTCTGCGCTAAGATGGTTCTACTTTTAATTCTTATGCATTTGAAATTTATGCCTAAAGATGATTCCGACTTACAAAATTATGAGTTTTGAATGTATGATAAATGAGTGTCTGTCAAACGATTTTCTGCGAAATGAAGTTTATGCTACCCGCTGTTATGCAAAGTAATATTATGACATAAAAAGTTCTGCTTTAAAGGGTGGACCCGAACGGAGTAGAAGCAAATGCCACACTTAGTTTTTATTTTAAATTCCAAATTAAAAAATATATATATATTTTTTCGTTTGATGTGAAATTCGATATTTTTTTTTTTTTTTTTTTTTTTTTTCTCTTTCTTTGTTCTAATATGAAAAGTTTACTTGAAATTTGTAGCGTTTTTTGATGATGGATCAATTCTTTTCTAAACTGTGGAAAAAAGAAAAACAAAACTAGGTATTTCTTAAGCTTCTACTCCATTCACCGAATATACCCATTTTTTTTTTGGAAAGTGATAAAAAAGTCATCCAGTATTTTGAGTGTTTGTAATCTCAGTATCTGGCTGGTGCTCAGGAAAAGGTTCCTTTGATGTAGAAGAGCGCGGTGACAAAGGTATGGGCGAACTATCTGCAACTCTTAATTTGATATTTTCTACAATGCGGGTGCTGACCCCCGCACCGTACAAACACTAATTTATACAATTTTCGTTCGATTTCAATAAACGATTCATGTTCCAAATTCAAATCTCATTACTGCCCGCTAAAAAGTCTAGTGGAGAAAAGAGCTACTTTGCTCCCGCTAAAAGGGGAACAAAACGACACTTTTCGAATAGAAGGGATGAAAAATCGTTTATTAACTTTTCTATTGTTATACATGACTAAATATCATTGCTCTGTGTAGTTTCTGTCTTTTACCTCGTAAATCACTGAGTATATTTTCGGTATGAGTCTTTAAGTGAGCACGTATACGCATGTTAAAAAATGAATGTGCAATTTTTTAATAAGTGTTGTTTCATGCAAATCATTGCAATAAATTGAGTCCATGATCGGATGGTTAAACATTTCCTGCAACAGAGGAGTAAAATGTTGGGATACGACATAAATTAATTTATTTTCAATGTTATTTGCTCTTAGTTGGCCCATCAAATTAGCTTGTTGAAAAATTTTATCACAATATTTTACTATTTTGTAAGCTCCTACCGAAGGAAAATAAAGTTTGCCTCGATTCACAAATGTAGTGAATGAATTAAATTTATTTATAATTAAAGAATATGAATGATCTGTTGGCAGATATTTAGGTGCTACTAACGCATTATAGCAATGTTCACATGAAATGCGGGTAATAATTTGTTTTATAATGTAACCAGTTACATAATATAATATATTTTCCTGGTATGGGCTAGTATGAATTGCATCTAAATTTTGTAACACATTTTCAACATCTTGTTGGTAGTCAGGTTCTTCCCGAGGTTGAAACAAACTTTTCGGTTTATTGAAATCGAAGATGTGTGAAGTCCCAAAGTCATTTTCAATGCAGTTGGCATTGATGGAAGGCTGGACAGAATGTCTGAACAACATTTTTCTCATTATAAAGCGGAACTCGAGAGGACACGGGTTATCTTGTGCCCGACCGCGAGCCCTAATGCATGAAAAAAATATTTCCAAGTTGTCTTGTGAACACTTAAAAGTCAACAAATATTTCAATGGATTTTGCTCCAGTGTACACAAATCATTAACAAGTAATGACAAACTATGTATGTTCACTAAAAACCCTAACGCAAATGTTTTTCTAGGGTGATATAAAATACCTCTTCCATTTATTGTTAAGGATTTTATATATATTTCAGTATCTTTAAATATTGGTTCCCAATAGCGTTTGTTTTTCATGGATAATGGAGACTTGGAACGTTTTCCGAAGGGTGACTTTGAATTCATTAAATCAAAAATTCTATCTATCATGTGCAGGAACTCTGTAGTCGCTTCGCTATTTAGAAACTCAGGATGACCACTAACCCTCAAAAAATCTATTGCATCAGCAACTGATGAACTAAGTACTTGCGCAGCAAGCCTAACATTCATTTTTTTGTTTTTAAAATCTATATGTAAAGCGCTTAATTTATTGGCAAATTTCAACCCTTTACTGCTTTGTATTTCGTGTAATTTTCGTATATAATCGAAAGAAATATCGCCGGTATTAGACTTTACTTCAAAATCGGCCAACATATTTCTAGCTAGTTTTAACATATGTGCAGCGTCAAGCAGACAATAAATATTGCTCTTCCCATTGGGATGTGGAAAGAAAGGTCTTAAATTATTTTGATCTAGTGAACAGCCTAAATATTCGTAAGCCTTTACATTGGATGATGCACCATCGCAAGTTAAAGATCTTACGGTGACACCAATTTCGTCAAGCAGAATTATTGCTGTTTTGATTAATTCGGATAGCAGTTCCCCAGGCAAGTTATTTGCAATAAAAAAATATGCAATTGGACACTTAAAACGTACACCATATGAGACTATCTGAAATACGAGGGCTTCAGAAGCTAATTTTTCTGGATCACTTACAGAAATTGGTCCTAAGTCTACATAACCAACAACTTTGTCCAATTTTTGATCATAGGCCAAGTTTTCTTTTAATACCATTCCATCAAATATTAAACCAACATTTTTTAAATATATTTTTTCGGGTAATTTTACTTGTTCTTTTAAATATTCGAGTACTTCTGTTAAGAAACCAACATTGCAGTTGAATAAAGACAAAGATCTTCGTATTGTTTCTACATGAGGCAAAGTAGTATATTTTCTTAAAAATTCGTAAGCCTTAGGTGAGTAGAAATTCAAAGTTAAAGCAAAGGCTTTCACTTCTTCACTATATCGAACACCTTGTGGATTCCTCCGTGTTTTTTTGAATTCCTTACAGATATCAGCAAAACGCCCTTGGATAATATTTTCAATTTCTGATTGACGTGTATACTTTTTCACAGTTGTTATTAACGAAGACATGTCCTGAATTTTTCAGTCTGCCGTGAAACTTTTTGCTTAAGAATCTTAGATTTCTTCTGCAGTATTTTTTCTTCAGTTGATCTGATTTTCACCTGCACGCCCCTATCAATCTTGGTAGCGACGTGGGCTTCGCTGTTGACCTAAAACCAGAAAAGTGTGAAATCAGAACAAAATTTTATTTTATTAATTCGTTTGACTGTATTATAAGTTATTATACTAGTTATGCCCCGCAATTTTGCCCACATTCCTCCACTCCTAAGGATCGTAGCGTGTGGTATGTATTTAACATTAATTTTAATAAAAGGGAAACTTACAGGTAACTTGTTAAGATTGCTTATATTTTGAAGAATTTTTCGACATTGTTTTTTACTGGTTTGGTCCTCAACATTGCAGCCAGCACGTTTCACTCCCGTTTCCTTATAAGTAGAATAATTTTCATAAGTGCCAGAACTAGTACTTGGTACAGCCAGAGCACCTATTTGGACCATAGACTCTTCATGTAATGAACTTTTTATCTGAAAATTATAATATTAATTAATTAATAAAATATAAATGAAAAAAAGAAATATTTATAAATAGTTATATTTATAATATTTAATAAATACATATATTTTTATATTAATTAATTTGAAGTTTAGTCATAATAATAATTATAAGGTTTCTCGTTATTTTCCTTTTAATTTTTGGTATTTGATAGAATACTATTAGTTTATTTTATCTATATGTGTTAGTATCAATATCAGTATATCAATTCTCGTTAACAAGTTACTTTTTAGGGTTCCGTACCCAAAGGGTAAAAACGGAACCCTATTATTAAGACTTCGCTGTCTGTCCGTCTGTCCGTCCGTCTGTCTGTCACCAGGCTGTATCTCATGAACCGTGACAGCTAGACAGTTGAAATTTTCACAGATGATGTATTTCTGTTGCCGCTATAACAACAAATACTAAATATAGTCAATGGTACGGAACCCTTCGTGTGCGAGTCCGACTCGCACTTGGCCGGTTTTTTAGACATTATTTTGTACCCTATCACTATGTTTTTCTATTGAACCCAAAGGTTGACTGGTAGAGAATGCTTTGTGGCATTAAGTAGTATAATAGTACCACTATTGTACATGAAGTTTAAATAAATAAATATTTCAACAATTTGAAAATGTTTCTAAAAACATAATAAGTATGTAATCAAATATAGATAATCAAATTATTACCTTGCAAGATGATACTACTTCTTGATTTATTATGATAGTAGGAACTGCTGTTTGTTTTAAGCGCCTTGTTGAATCATAATCTGATTCTTGAAAATGCAAATTGCAAATCCTTGCACTTTCATAAAACTTCATTTTCAGTGGTACTATGGATAACCACAATTTCCTCCGAGTACTATTTTTAGGAAATCTAAAAAAAAAAATTAAAATGATTATACATTAATGTTATAAACAATAAGAAACAACTGACGTACGACTGTATAATTATTTATGGTCCCACGGAAAGTCCCAGGTATATCCCCAATATGGTCACACTACTTCAGTATGACATAGAATAAACAAAGATAAATAAAATTGTTAAGTCCATGAAATTCAATGTAAAACTATTTAATCTTTGCATAGTTATCAAAAGTTATCATTAAATAACATGTTAAAATCAGTGGTCAAGCGTTTTATGAAGTAATTAATTGAAAACACAAAGAAATGTTTACAAATTATTCAGTGTCAAAAATCACGATTTAAACACTTACGCGTGAAATCTTATATCACCTCCTGGACACCACGTACTACCACAACCACGCACTACACAAGTTTGCACCATTTCTTCAATTATAACATTGATTACAAACAAATATCTCAAACGAAGCTGTGCACCGCAAAGTAAACAACCGCCTTAATGATACGATTTTTGTTGACATGTGGGGCCAATGTTGCCACATTACCAAATTCTTAGGAAATGGGATAATAATTCACTGATTCGCCAACCTTGCATTCGTGACATACAATTTTGGAATTTTGAATTTCAGTAATCTTAGCTTAGATTTTTATTCATTGGCACATTATTTAACAGTATTTAACTTCTGATTGGGTATGTGTAGTGACTCTTTTTAAAAATGTATTAGGAGATTTTAATAACGAGATAGCAATACCATGGTCCACACTAAAAAGAGAGGTCAGACCACAGAGAGTGAGATAGAGAGACATAGGTATTTGACTCAACCTGTTGTTCCAAGTGTGGCCTCCATGTTTATCTATACCTTCATGATCTATATATACGGGGTTAGCCTCTCCCCGCGCGCCCCGCACTGCCGCGCTTGTTGCACAGATTTTGTTCGCGCTGTCTTCTCCATACGTAGTAGTGATAGCTCAATGCCTGCAACATTGATATTAATAATACATAAACATAACATGTCGCCTGTAATCCCTGTAGGATTAAGCAGAGCACCTATTAGTACACCCACATGTCGTTATGTTTATACCTATACCCACAAATCACAATTGTGTCACAACACAACATCCCGCCAAAAGGGCAGAGGTGTACCTATTAACACCCACATTTCGCAGTTATTTTAAATCATAAGGGGCGAGCTTATAGCCATCAATCGGGCACAAACCAGACTCTGTGGCTATGCACTGAGAAATTCGCGATGAAAAACCCCAAAAATACCAACAACCAGTAACACTTTGTTCGGAAGTCGCTCGACCACTAGACTAAAGACGTAGTCAACATTGACTGCCATTGAGCTATTACTACTACGTATAGAGAAGATAGCGCGAACAAAATCTGTGTTCCGTACAACTGCAGTCGGCCGGCCGCAGTTCCCTCAGTCGCTTGCTCGCCACAGCATCGATTTATACGGGGCTAGCCGCCCCCCTTGCAGTTGCACAGATTTTGTTCGCGCTGTCTTCTCTATACGTAGTAGTAATAGCTCAATGGCAGTCAACGTATTAAGATTACTACGAGTGACTATTCCAAACTATAATCTATCTCCATGCCTTACGCGGAGATAGATTACCTATAGTTTGTTTTTTTAATTACATCCAGATCCGTTCAACCGTTCGGTCTTGATTGAATAACAAACATACATCCAGCCAAACTTTCGCATCTAAAATAAGTACCTAGTAGCAAAATTATGGCAATTGCATAACATTTTACTGGTACGTAGGTACACCTATTTAAAGCGAAATGTTTACTATACCTGGCAAACTTAGCCGGTACTTTAACCTTAGTCGCTGTACGTGTTGCGAAACACTAATATGAAGCTTGTTTGTACTTGGAGCTAACGTAAACCATAACAGAAAACTAAGTATAATGTCTAAAGTAAGTAGTTACGTCGTAATGTACCATAAAGGTTTGTATAATGCTACTCATAATTTCGTCTTCCTTCGTTTATTAGTCCCCTGGGGTTCCTGAAGAATTTAATACCTTCGGTTCTTCGTGTTTTAGGTTTGTTAGTAATAAGCATTAGGCTAGCTTGAACTGAAGAATCTGCAAATTGTCTCTTAAGGGTCGTCCTTTAATCAAGTGAGGTTCAAACAACACCAAAGTTCAAATCATACGCTTACTGCGTGTGATTTGAAATTCGATATTTTTACTTATTTTTTCAAAATTATCGTTCTCTGAAAAGTTTACTTGAAATTTATAGCGTTTTTTTAATGATAGATCATTTTTTTTCCAAGCTGTGGAAAAAAGAAAAAAAACCTATGTATGCCATAAGCTTCTACTCCGTTCACCTAATATACCTATTTTTTTATGGAAAGTGATAAAAAAGTCATCCGGTATTTAATGGTAACGTCTAAAATATCTTTTATCACTATTTAATTTAATTTAATTGTGCGACCACTAAAAAGCTGAGAGAGCGAATTTGTGTCAATAAAATCCGTTTATTTTTTCTTTCACTAATTCTAATATTATCGCATCTTTTTAATACTTAATGAAAAATATTCGTGATGCTGAGGGGGGTAGGAGGACTCCTGCCGAAGTATCACCAAGGGGTAAGGGGTTATAAAAGTGGAATGAAAAACCTCCCGACACCCCCTCGACTATTTAAATCGTCAGACTCTCCCTTCGTGGCAACAATTATACTAGGTTTCTGTTTCGTTGACAAAAAGCCCTTTACCAATCTACACTAATATTATAAAGACGTAATGTATTTTTGTGTGTATGTTTGTAATGAATAAACTCAAAAACTACTGCGCCGATTTCAAAAATTCTTTCACCATTAGAAAGCTACATTCACCTTGACTAACATAGACTATATTTTGTACCCGCACTCCCACGGGAACGGAAACTACGCGGGTGTACCCGCGTGACGTCCGCTAGTTCCTAATATTTTAGCAGAGAAGAAGTGAACTGCGACAAATAATAAACTTTTTCTGTCTCTTTGAAAATGTCACTGTCAAAGTGCCAATGTCAACTTCAAAGCAGTGTTGCCACTTAAAAAGTTAAATCACCCCAGAATCATGGATTGCCAAACAGAAAATTCAAAAAATAATAGTGCAAATGCGACTAAAATATTAAGTCAGCAAATATTTCACAAAAGCTTATTTATTAGTCGACCCAGATCAAGCTCATGTAGTGGTACAATACCTGCTAGCGTCGCCAGTACGACGATAGATCTAGTAGACTCTGAAAATGCTCCTGAAGAAAACTGGGTCGAGGTACCCGGACGCAAAAGACCTCACAGCCCTGAGGAAGTGCCAACCAGCCAAAAGCAAACTAAATTAAACAGCTACTGGTTGAGTGCTCCCATTACTACCTCCAACCGATTCTCTGGCCTTGATGTCACAAATAATTCTTCCGAAACCGCCCAAAAGCCCATCAAACCACCTCCATTATTCGTAGACAAAGTGAGTAATATTCAGCCAGTCTATGACATGCTGAATGCCTCAGTCACTGGCCAGTACGAAATCAAGATCCTCCGAGGGGAACAAGTGAAAATTCAGCCAAAAACCACGGAAGCTTATACAAAAATCTACAAGGAACTTCAAAAACGAGAAACTGAATTCTACACATACAAACCCAAAGAAGAAAGGAGCTTTCGAGTAGTTCTTAAAAACATCCATCCGACTACTGAAACCAACGATATAAAAGTGGCACTTGAAGAATTAGACCACAAAGTGACAAATATCTGGAATATAAAGGATAGAAAAACTAAAACACCTCTACCACTGCACTACATAGACCTCAAGCCAAACCAAAACAATAAAAACATTTATAACGTCAAGCGCCTTCTCCATTGCTGCGTTGTATTTGAACCACCTAGACCAAAAAGAGAGATCCCGCAATGCTCTAACTGCCAGAGATATGGACACACGCGTAGATTCTGTCACCGTCAGCCCCGATGCGTCAAGTGCGCTGGAGCACACAGTACTCTTGACTGCGCGAGGAAAGAGCGTTCCAATAATGTGCGGTGCATACTTTGTGAAGGTAACCACCCCGCAAATTACAAGGGGTGCTCAGTTTACAAGGAATTGCAAAAAGTTAAGTATCCCCCTCTGAGACCAAAAACCCAACGCAGCAAAGACACACAGGAAGTAAATAAAGGTACAGCCAAAAATAGCCGATATGAAAGTGCATGTAAAAAATCATACGCAGAAATAACAACAGGTCTATCAACTAAAGAAACCCAACCAACAACACACTTACCTCAATCAAAGCCAAACCCGTCACCTGACATTAAGGAATTTATGCAGACACTCATGAACCAGATGATGCTAATAACTAAGATGCTGGGAGATCTCATGTCCATGCTTCCAAATTTAATGCATTAACATTATGCATCTGGAACGCAAATGGCCTGTCACAACACTCTGAAGAGTTAAAACTTTTTTTATACCAATATAATATTGATATCATGTTAATATCTGAAACGCATTTCACTTCTAGAAGCCATATGGAATTTCCTGGATATAAGCTATATCATACCACACATCCTGACGGGAAAGCACATGGTGGATCAGCTATAATAATCAGAAGCAAATTAAAACACTGCGAATCAGCACCGTACTGCAAAGCAACAATTCAAGCCACAACTGTAATCGTTGAAGATTGGGTAAGCCCCATCACGGTGTCAGCTCTCTACTGCCCACCGAAACACATTATCAAACAGGATGAGTTCAGCGATTTCTTTCATTCTCTCGGCGATCGCTTCATAGCTGGGGGAGACTTTAATGCGAAGCATAACTATTGGGGCTCAAGATTGACCCTTCCCAGGGGCCGGGAGCTACTCAAAACTGTCGAAAAACTAAAAATGGAAATTATATCATCAGGCGAGCCCACATATTGGCCTACAGACAGAAAGAAAGTACCTGACCTAATAGACTTCTGTGCTGTCAAAGGTGTCTCGAAAGATTACTTCCAGTGCCAGAGCAGCTATGAGCTATCTTCCGACCATTCACCAGTCTTAGTCACATTATTTAGGAGTTTTAAAGAAAATACAGAAACCTGCGTCCTTCACACCAAAAAGACAGACTGGGAAATCTTTAGGTCAATAGTCAATCATGCCCTGTCGCCTACAGTCAGTTTAAAATCAGAAGACGATATAGTAGCGGCAATAGAATTCTTCAATAATTCAGTTCAAACTGCTGCCTGGCAATCTACTCCTGCCAACATCTTAAACAATAACAAAAAATCAATATCCCATACTATACTGGATAAAATAACTGAAAAAAGGAGGCTTAGAAAACAATGGCAACAATTTAGATGCCCTAACGATAAACGTAAATTAAACCACGTTGTTAGAAATCTCAAAAAGCTTTTAGACGAGGACAGAAATAATAGTGTCCAGGCGCTCCTGAGCAACCTTGATGCTACTGCTGCTACTGACTACTCACTGTGGAAAGCTACCAAAAAACTAAAGCGGCCTAAAACGGTGTCGCCCCCACTTCGGCAAGCCAACGGGTGCTGGGCTCGAAATGACGAAGAAAAATGCACAACATTTGCGGAACACCTAAAAGACGTATTTCAGCCTCACTCCTACGAGGGGCCCCCAGAGCACAAAGAAGAAGTCCAGCGAGAAGTTGAGCTGGATTGTGATTCATCCACTAGCCCCATCGTAATGTTTTCAAAGAAGGAACTAATTAGAGCGATAAAAAATGTAAAACCTAAAAAAGCGCCTGGTTACGATTTGATAACTGGCATGATTTTGCAACAACTTCCAGATTCTGGCCTGACCTTCCTGTTGTCAATCTACAATGCCATGTCAAGACTTTGCTTCTTTCCCCCTCCATGGAAAACAGCCAAGATACTAATGGTTCCTAAACCAGGGAAACCACTTGAAGACCCGAAGTCATACCGACCAATAAGTCTGCTCCCAATAGCGTCTAAAGTTTATGAATCGCTCCTTTTATCGCGATTAATGCCTTTAATTAAAGAAAAGCATTTAATACCCGACCACCAATTTGGGTTCCGACAAAGACATGGCACAATAGACCAAGTTCACAGGCTTGTCAGTAAAATTCACAACACTTTCGAAGATAAGGAATATTGTGCTGCCGCATTCCTTGACATTTCTCAAGCTTTTGATAGAGTTTGGCATGAAGGTCTTCTCTATAAAATCAGAAACAGCTTCCCAAGCAACATCTTCCTCATTTTGATGTCGTACTTGAGAGATAGATACTTCTTCGTGCAGAGGGGAGACGCATTATCAAAGCTATACCCTATCGCTGCTGGGGTACCTCAGGGCAGTGTGCTTGGACCGATTTTGTACTTGATTCATACTGCGGACCTCCCAATATCAAATTTGGCGACAATAGGAACTTTTGCGGACGATACAGCTGTGTTGGCATCCCATACTGACCATAAAGTAGCATCAGCTATGCTGCAGACCTGTTTGGATGACATATCCCTCTGGCTCAAAAAGTGGAGGATAAAAGCAAACGAGACCAAGTCAGTAAATGTCACATTTTCTAAGAGAAAGGAAACATGCCCACCAGTACAGTTAAATAGTATACAAGTGCCTCAAGCTGAACATGTTAAATACCTTGGTTTATACCTTGACAGACGCCTCACTTGGAAAAAACACATCTTCACGAAACGGAAGCAACTTGGGATGGCACTAAGAAAGTATTACTGGTTGATTGGCCGGAATTCACAATTAAACCTGGCAAATAAAATCCTTTTATACAAAGCCATAATCAAGCCTATTTGGACCTATGGCATCCAGCTATGGGGGATAGCATCACACTCTAACATAGAGATCATACAGCGCTTTCAAAACAAGCTTCTAAGAACAATCACAAACGCTCCATGGTTTGTTCCAAATGAAGCCCTACACCATGATCTGAAGATACTCCTAGTCAAAGAAGAAATAAAAAGCTACATCAAGTCATACAAAGAAAGAATAACTCGTCACCCAAACATCTTGGCAAACCATCTCATGGATAAAAAAGGAACCCGCAGACTAAAACGCAAAATTCCACAAGATTTTATTGGACAATATTAGCATTATGCTTTTGAGTAAGAGGTTGTGTCATAGGACGCATACCAAGCAAGCCATCTAACACGCCATAGAAATTACTTATTGTCCTAATGAATAGTGACAGATTGTAAAAGAAAAGAGACAAAAAAAAAAAAAAAAAAAAAAAAATGTATGCCATAAGCTTCTACTCCGTTCACCTAATATACCTATTTTTTTATGGAAAGTGATAAAAAAGTCATCCGGTATTTAATGGTAACGTCTAAAATATCTTTTATCACTATTTAATTTAATTTAATTGTGCGACCACTAAAAAGCTGAGAGAGCGAATTTGTGTCAATAAAATCCGTTTATTTTTTCTTTCACTAATTCTAATATTATCGCATCTTTTTAATACTTAATGAAAAATATTCGTGATGCTGAGGGGGGTAGGAGGACTCCTGCCGAAGTATCACCAAGGGGTAAGGGGTTATAAAAGTGGAATGAAAAACCTCCCGACACCCCCTCGACTATTTAAATCGTCAGACTCTCCCTTCGTGGCAACAATTATACTAGGTTTCTGTTTCGTTGACAAAAAGCCCTTTACCAATCTACACTAATATTATAAAGACGTAATGTATTTTTGTGTGTATGTTTGTAATGAATAAACTCAAAAACTACTGCGCCGATTTCAAAAATTCTTTCACCATTAGAAAGCTACATTCACCTTGACTAACATAGACTATATTTTGTACCCGCACTCCCACGGGAACGGAAACTACGCGGGTGTACCCGCGTGACGTCCGCTAGTTCCTAATATTTTAGCAGAGAAGAAGTGACGGAAGAAACTCCTAACCAAAGAAAGAACACTTGGTAAAATTTTCAGCTGTTTTTCAGACTTTCTGTTCTACACTACTACACGTTCATTCCCTACACGTGTAAGTATGTCAAATACCTGCTCACTATTTATATCATGCTCCTATTCCTTGAAACGCGTACGGCAATAAAATGCAATACATCCATATACATACATGTAGGTACAGTCGGGAGCAGTCAGGGTGCACATCGTTCTCACATAATGTAGCATCTCAACAGGTATGATGTAACCAAGGTTTTGTAACAATATTCTGATTTTAAAGGGTGTTCTTCAGTTTGTTGCCCGTTCCATAGAGATATACAGGGTGTAAACCACCTCATCACGAAACCGTCAACCAAGCATTCTGTAGGTACAGTGTCGACCAAAAGTCGATAGGTAATCTCACAAAGCAATAGCTTGACGTTTAGTTTGACTTACGACCTTCTACTTTCAAGAAAATAGACATTGTCATCTACAAGTAAATGTAGTCCAAAATTTCAACATGGAAATATAAGTCAAGATGGCCTAGTGGTTAGGCGCGTCCACATCTAAGAGTGAATCAGTAAGTCGTGAGTTCAAATCTCACGTTGTTACTTTTAGACTTTTTGTAAGTGTTTACTCGATTGGAAGTAATGGGACAGAAAAATATTCTCGCTTTGTTCACACATTTCATAAAGTTAGAAGAAGGTAGATCATAGAAAAATAAGTCAAGAATTTATATTTCTGAGGTAAACCTGAGTTTTATGAATATTTTACTTGATCGAAATGAACGTTGTCGTTTGGTTGTGTTAAATTTGGTTAGTGACGTGTGGTTTAATAGATAACGGTATTGTTGTTGGTATTTCTCAAAATGCAGGCAAATATTGATATTGAGGCGAGGGCGACTAATATTATCGTGCTGCATAAAAGTGGTCTTAATAGAACACAAATATCTGAAGAAACCGGACTAACGTGAGTATTATATTTATGAATTATTGTAACAAAGTTACTGAGAAAGTAACTACTAAGAACTAAGAATACTGTGAGTCAGATCAAAAGGCCTTGCTAGTCGACAATGAAGTGGAAAGCCATCGCTTATTATCGATGCGCAGCGACGAGATAATAATATATGGTTGGCGAATAAGAAACAAATGGTTTCACACCTACGAGACACTTTGTGGAATTATTTGACACCTCATCGCAAACTGTTCGCCGTGCCCTCCACGCTGAAAGCTTGTATCACGAAGACCAGCTAAGAAGCCCTTCTTGACAGAAAGAGTTATAGAAGAACGATTACGTTTCGCACGGGATTATTTAGATTTTTACTGGAATACTACCATGAGAAGACTCAAAAAACTGACTTTTTAAATAAAGTCAAAAGGGTAGGCTTCATTTATGGCGCAAGAATAACACTCTGCTGGTCTGACAAAAACATAATCCCTAATACAGACTCATGTCGAATTATGGTTAATATGTGGGGATCATGTGGGGATGGATAAGTGCAGCAGGGCCCGGAGAACTGGCTTTTATTCCTCCACGCGCCAACAGTTCTACTTAATTATGTAGAAGTATTAGAAGATGTTATGCTACAAAATTAATCCCTAGATGCTTTAGTTTTAATAAGATGTGTAACAAAATATTTAGTGAATATTAACTTATCCGTAATTATATTAATGATCTTAATTTGAGGTTTAGTTTCAATCTTCTTTTCTTCGGGAAAATGAACACTTAAACTATAACCTCAATACGAGTTACATTTATTGTGACGTCACAAAAAAAAATATTCATAAAGTCTAAATGATTTATATTAGTTTTCAATAAATTCTGCTGATTACCGATACCTATAATAAGTGGGTATCAACTATATGTTATATTTGTGTGATTAGAATATCCTTTCCTTGTTACTTAAGTATGTTATTATGAATTGAAAGTAAGTGGGTATACCGTATACAATAAAAAATCTTATGATCGGTTACAAGAGAACTTTTTTACATCTAGGTAGGAATGTGACGTTACAATAAAATTATCATGAAAGTTTGTTAATTTTATAAATAAATAAAACGAATAAACATTTCTGTTATCATTCACCACGACTTTTTTATTTCCACCTTCCAACACCGAACAGCTAAAATAATAAATAAATAGTTGAATAAATAATACTTACTATGTTTTTTTTTACTAATATTTAACTTATTCTTATAAAAAAATAATAATGAACCAATAACTAATGTTACCAAGAAACAAAAACCCCACGTTGTGAACAGGATTCGAAGTCGGATCTCTTTGATCGTGAATCCTACTGATTACCCCTACAGCTATCAACACATGGTAAATAAATGTGAATTTTAGCTATCCAATGGTAAGAACAGGTCGCTACACAAATAAGGTTTGCTGCGTGTATAATAAAAGAAACGGAAATATATTCTTATGTTTCGTGGAGTGTGACGCGCGACATGCGATTGGGCGAACTCTGTGGCTGTGGTGTGCGTACTGTATTGAGACCACTTACACATACAGACGCACGGACGCTCGACCGTGCGTTCACAGCAATACAATCCTTAGTGTGCCTCTGAAGTTATCAACGCTTACTGTACATCAAACTAAGTAACTTTACGCAAAAATTATTGCTGGGAAACGACTTTTTTTTTGGGGTGAATTTCATGTTTTATGGTAGAACTCAATGTAACGCACTCAAAACATTGTGCTGATGGATGGATTGAATAGTACGGGGGTCATGGAGGTGTTTAAAGCAAAATTCTTACAATAAAAAATTGTAATTTAAAAAAAAAACTTGTCAAAAAGTTGGAACTTTGACCCCCAATATCTCCGTAACTAGAAGGTTCCCAGGTATGCTGTAAAGCAAAAAAATGATCGCAATGACGGGGAAAGCAAATGTCTTTCGGCTTCGTTAAGAGGTGTTTTACACCCTTTATTTACGCTTTGGAATGGACAACTACAGTACTTTCACAGTTATTATGCCCTATAACTGGGACTGAGCTTGATTTTATTGTTGTCTTTGTTTCGACAGTAAAAGCGCCTGTAACTGGCCTACTTGAAACAAATGCTTTAATTTTGAACACAAATATACACGCTGCAACTTTGAAAAGTGATTTTCATTTCCTACTGTATTAATAACGTTTTTGAACGCAGTATTTTAAAAGCCATACAAAATATTATTACAAAATAGCTGTTATCTTAAAGTCGAAACAGTTATTAAACGAGCAAATCGCTTTTTAATCTTGATAAGTGTAAACATATTATTCGTGACTGTACACATTCTATGCGATGCATGTGAAATTGTGACACAGCGACAGCGCGCGTGGCGTTTGAAAATTGGAAATTGATAATAACTTTCCATCGGGGCTATGAGAGTTCGAACTTCAGTACCTGAAAAGTTATGCAATATGAAGTTCGATCTCTAGATTAGGATCTCAGCTTTCGATGACATGACATGCCATTGCAATAGGAAAAGTGGAGCGGAATGACTGATTTCTACATACTTATAGGTAATTACATAATACTTTACACACCTCCACGACCCCCTTACTATTCAATCCATCCATCAGCACAATGTTTTGAGTGCGTTTTATTGATTTCTACCACAAAACGTGATTTTTCACCCCAAAAAAAAGTCGTCTCCAAGCAATAATTTTTGCGTAAAGTTACTTTGTTTGATGTACAGAATGCTTGGTTGATTGCTTCGTGAACCCCGTGACACCCTGTATAATATATAAACTTTTTAACCAGCGGTTGATTTGGGCTCTAGGGGTCATAACTAGACCCCCTATGGTGAAATTTTCGGAAAACTCGACTTTAGGTGCAAGACCAATAGGTAGATTTTTTCTTACGAATTCTACCTATAAGTAGTAAAGCAACTTAGTACAAAAAATCACAAATGAAGACATACCTTAAAAATTCAGAATCGTGCTACTAAAGTTATCCACGACTTAAGAACATAATATAGGAAAACCAGGTAACACCCAGTTCTTTATAGCCCTATAGATATGAAGCTATCATCATCATCATCATCCACATTCCAACTTCAGCCACTGCTGGGTTTAGGCCTCCTCTCTTTGCTTGTGCCAAGCTCCACGCTCTTGCACCAGCGTCATCCAGGATAAGCTAAGCCACCAGTATATCATTACCTGGTAGCTTTTTTCCTCTGCATTCCACCATTTCATTAAATGAACTCTATTATTTCTTATTATCGAAATTACTAATTAATTCAATCCGCTTCTTCTTCTCGAATCGATGACTTTTTTTTTTTAATTAGGTCAAAATGAAAAACCAAGATGGCGCCGACGAAAATGTTCGGTTTTTTTCTTCATGGGTGTCGTTTTCGTGGTTTTTTGGGTCCCTGATTATGAGAATGAGGTCAAAATAAAAATCCAAGATGGCGCGGATGAAAATTTTCGGTTTTTTCTTCATGGGTGTCGTTTTCGTGGTTTTTGGGGTCGCTGTTTGTTTCATTACATATTGTACTGTTTTCTCGCAAATGTATTGAAAAACATTGTATGACACACGTACGGAAATTGGTATTTACAAACTCGTGACTATGGTAAGCCCTCGATTCGTCTACTCCTTTGTAAAAACCAACTTACCGCACTAGTATCATAAATAACTGTTTGAACACATTTGCTCAAAAACTGCATTTACGGAGCCTGTATTGGCGATGCAAAGATTATACGCGCGCCTCTAGCGGCTAAATTTGGAAGTTGTCTAAAAATGACACTTTGTTTTAAAGTTGAGGTTAAATTTAGACATAATCAGATGGATCACGATTACATACATAAACCTGTTGCTAATAAAAGCAGAAATACGAAATATTTTTGCGTTTCTCAATGTAGTACTTACGGAGATTTGGGAAGAAGTTTTTATTTGTTTCCAAAAGACAAAATTAAGAAGAAAAAAATCTCCTTCTAGTTTATAATACTTTTAATCTACCAATTTTTTTTTTCAAATTGATGTTTTCCAGATAGGTGCCGTATCCTCTGATGCTTTACAAGTATTTATTTTGCATTCATTTCATTCTCCAACGACTTTCCATCTCTTCAGTGACTTCTGGCATTGTTTTGACATAGATGTCCCTTTGTCCTTTCACATGACACATTTCTGTCAATGCATTTTCCTCGTATTCCTATGGTATTCCTTCAATGCTGTAGTTTTAAGTGTACCCCATTGTTACGGATCCTCCAGATCTGTCTCCTCGTTTTTGAAAAAGAGACAAATTGCTGATCATTTACAATATTATGGTCAAAAATTTTAGTTCGTATATAAGTACTTCACATGATCTAGTTATTACCGTGCTTTAAAAGTGTTACAGACAACTTGAGTTTAATACTGTAGCATTTATAGTATTCATAGTATTGATTACGAAAGATACAAATGGACATAAAGTAATATTGACCAATTCACAAACAATAATTCTTCTCCAGAACGCATTGGTTTTGAGTATCCTGCAGACGCTTTAATTACATCAACTATTGATTACATCATTATTGCCTCGTCCAAAAAGAAACCACATAAATCTGATTAATATTTAATAAATTATTTTTTCTGACGTAAATTGTATCGAAAACTGTCTAAGTGTCGTTCTTAGACAGCTTCACAATTTCGACACTTGAGGCGCCAGTTAGAATCTTTGCATTGCCAATACATTGTTCGAAAGTTAAAAATTACGCACCATACAACGGAGCGTGCGGTAAAATAGGTACTCTCACTTAAGGACCTATTTTAACGCATACCCCGTTGTAAAGCACCGTGCATATTCTTTACGGTTTTTTTTTAATGAGGTCAAAATGAAAATCCAAGATGGCGCCGACGAAAATTTTCGGTTTTTTCTTCATGGGTATCGTTTTCGTGGTTTTTGGGGTCGCTGATAACAAAAATGTGGTCTAAATGAAAATCCAAGATGGCGAAGACGAAAATTTTCGGTTTTTTCTTCATGGGTGGCGTTTTTGTGGTTTTTGGGGTCGCTGATAATGAAAATGAGGTCAAAATGAAAATCCAAGATGGCGCTGATAAAAATTTTCGGTTTTTTCGTCTTTTCTTAACAAAGCCGAAAAGCAGTTATTCTTCCCATCATTGAACTCATTATTTTTGTACTGGTCCATACCTGGAAACCCTAGTTACGGATATATTGGAGGTTTCCAAATATTTCACATGTTTTTCTGTAAATACCTACTATTTTTTTAAGTATTAACTTTACTTTAACTACCTCCATGGCCCCTTACTATTCAAAACGTCCATCAGCACAATGTTTTGAGTGTACTTCGTTGAGTTTTACAGTAAAACGTGATTTTTCACCCCAAAAACAAAGTCCCAAATATAATTGAACGTTTTCTTTCCGATACGTCAAGAGGAAGACTCTTTGTCATATGAATAAGGTTCATTATGTCTAGGCGCTGACTGTATGTTATTTTTTAAAGATATATCGAATTTATTTGCCTGTTCCAGACCGACATTGCCTCAGTAACCGAAGAAGCGAATGACAAGCACCTCACGACCTGGGTGGAGATGTGCCGCAAGTATTCGCTGGAGCGCACTCCCCTGGAGAATTTAGCTGGAGCCGAGCTGCTGCGCAACAAGCATCAGCTGTGCCTGGACAAAGTGAGGCAGGTCAGGCAGGCCATGCAGCTCGGTGTGCGGCAGCCTACCGTCGACAAGCTGCTCGCGCAACAGTCGCATCTGACGCCGCCATTTTTTTTTTGTTTTATGAGATAATTTCCAAAGAAAATTTCACAAAATGTTCACCAACGGAACCCTCCTGACTGTGTCCTTCAAGCCCCAAAAGAACCATGACTTACAAAACAATGCTTTGCATCAAAATTGTTCATATGTCTTTAAAATGAAAACAGCATGCCATCATTGCAACCATTTGAAGATTTTCAATTAAAATTCCTCTAAAAATAATCCAAGCGTTTCTTCTAAAATTACTTGTGACATTTGCCAGACGAATGTAGACGGCCATCAGTGATATATTGCCGTAAAGATGTCAACGTAACTCCATTGGTATGGGTCCTTCACAATTTATGGCTGAATAGCTTTTGTCTGTTGCATCTTCCGTTTTGTATCAAACGACTATCGGGGCGATCAATCGAGGAAAAATCATGGAAATTAAATTATTGAGCAGATAAAATAATCTTCCATCGTTATTCTGCATCAAATCAATCATGAAATAACATTATTCCAGAATAATTGCAATCGTAAATTGTGGATAATAATAGTATTACTCGATTATGATAGTTATCGAATATTCCCACGCTCGTTAGTAGCACTTCAACTGAATTGTTCTAAATTGTAAAATACACAATGCGAGAGTATCTTTAGCCGTCTGTCAGCTAGGATACTCACTGTCACTGTTAGCCTGCGTCATACCTTGTTATTCCACTGTTGGGCAAAGACCTCTTATGATTTCCAGTTTTTCGATTCAGGGCTAATGCGGACTGTTATTCGTTGGTTCTCATCAACATCATTTCAGCCGAAAGACGTCCACTGCCTGTACATAGCCTCCCCTAAGTGTCGCCACATTGACCGGTCCCGTGCGACTCGCATCCAGCGTCAAAAAATCATCAATCATCATCGTCAATTGTGTTATGTTTGTTACTTATGCATTCAACATGACCTTATTTGTCCATGTTCATTTTAAGACCCACTCTTTCGGAGGCTCTACTGAGGTCATCGAGCATTGTACTGAGGCACTCCATGGTCTCAGCCATGACCACTATATGGTCGACGAACCGAAGCTAAATGACGTACTCGCCATTGACGTTGACGCCCAGCCCTCTCCAGTTCAGAACCTTGAAGACATCTTCCAGTGCAGTGGTGAACAACGTTGGTTTTGCCCAGTTGGTTTTGGGTTAGAATATAGGATACACATTATCCGAGTAGTAAATCATTCCACGTGAACGTGGAATGATTTTCACGCGGGCGGAGCTGCGTTCAGTACTTTTATTTTCCTCAGTCACTGCCGCCATTTATAATAATCCGCAGCTTCATTAGGGACTGCGGTGAATATTGCAGATGGATGCTGAATTTTTTGTTCACAGGCTTTATACTATGTGTGTGTATACGTGTATACATAGGTACTATGGGAGCTGTAGATGCCGAGGTGTAGGTCATGTTTCGGTCAGGTTCGGAACAAGTTCGGTCCTTTCTGAAATCTATTTAAGAGTCCTATTACATTTTTTAAGCAAATTTTTGATTTTTACTTCCTGGATCAAATTATTTCGGTCGTCGTACACGAGTCGATAATAATAGCGATATTCGGACGATTGTCGATTGATATTGACGAATATTAGAGACGAGACTGACATGAGACTGAGGAGCGAGCTGAATTGAGAATTTTAGTAGGTACTTTAATTTTATTTATTGTATTTTTGTCTTATTATATTGACAAACAAAAACTTATGAAACTTATTCATTGTATATCGAAGTTTTATATCATATTAATTTGTTTGATAAAATTGAGTTTATTTGGAATATAATGGACGCTGAATTAAGACATTTATGGCTTAAATTACTATTTCTTTACGATTTTTTCCATGAAAACTCAAGGAATTTAAAGAAATTCTAAAACTCCAATAAACAAGTAAAACGTTTAACTTATCTTTTAGTAATTTTAGCTTTTATAAGAACTGAATGTAACTAAGTGAATTTGAGCGTCAAAGTTCCATCGTCGACGGTTTTTCTTGCAAACTGAGTTCGTAAAATATTTATAGTAAATTACACGAAAAGAAAAATGAAAATGTGTAACTCCAACTTACAAGAAAAAGAATGGCACTATCGTTATTCTTAAGCAAATAATTAAAATATCTTACTACTGCTGAGAATTACTGCGTCAAAAATCATGAATTTGCCTAAAAAATGTAATAGGACTCTTAATCACGAAAACGGTGGAGGAACTGTGTGATTATCATTATACATTTCAAGATTCGAAGCTCGAGCAAGTGTGTTTTTTGCGATTAGAACAGGAATTACTTAGAAGCAGCCCGGAACTTGGATTTATAAACGATTTATGGCAATAGGTTCGCCCTGTACAGCATAGAACTTAAATTAATATAGGTACCTAACTGGCGAAACTGTCCTCTGTCTACCCCTCGAGGAATTTAGGCATGATGTTATGTATGTAGTTCTGTGTGCAGCCACGATTATACAAAATCTTGTTTGTAGTTATGAGTTCAAACCGTTTAAAACGCATTTACATAAGTAATTAAATTAACATACAGGTGCGAAATCGTAACGACGTGATTAGTTAGATTTAGTAGTTATTTTTGTTGGCTGCCACATAGCAGACGTCAGTAGGATTATACACTATAACTATAGGTACTTTAATAGATTTATCTCGCATCTTCGCACTCCTCGAGGTCTGGGATTACCCCACGGGAACGTAGTATACCTTACGTAGACGTTCTAGACGTCCCAACACAGATCATGGTTGACCTGTGCGTCTCTCATCAGCTGCTTAGACATGGAAAGGTAACAGACACACAGAGCTACTTTCGTGGCACCAAATTCGTAGATTAGTTCTGGGGCGATTAATTTTTAGGGTCCAAACGGTAGAAAAATCAAAGGGAAAAAACGGGACCCTATTACTAAGACTCCACTGTCCGTCTGGCCATGTGTCAGTCTGTCCGTCTGTCGGTCTGTATGTCACCAGGCTGTATCTCATTAACCGTGACAGCTAGACAGTTGAAACTTTCACAGATGATATATTTGGTAAAAAAAAAAACAGAATAAAATTAACATTTAGGGGGGCTCCCATACAACAAACGTGTTTTATTGCCGTTTTACCATTGTGTAGATAATGGTATGGAAAATGGAACCCTTCGTGCACGAGTCCAACTCGTACTTGGCCGGTTTTTAAAACTAGCCATTGTCTGCGACTTCGTTCGCGTGGAAATTTGGATGAAACCGAGTGAGAAAAAAGAAGTAACCTATGTGCTATTCCAGACTATAATCTATCTATGTGCCATACATTCAGCCGTTCTGGCGTGATTGATTTATTGAGTAACAAACATCCATCAATCCATCCAAACTTTCGCTTTTATAATAGTAATAAGATGCCATCGACAGGCTAATGAGAAGATGTGTACTATTGATTGTCTACCCCTTCGTCTTGATCATCATATGCCTGCCTAGCCTTTGATCAATATGTTGGGGTCGGCATCCAGTCTAACCGGATGCAGCTGAATACCTGTATTTTACATGTAGCTCCTGCCTATCTGACTAACTGGGTTGTGGACGTCAGATAGGCATGTGACGTCCACAATACCATAGTAATACCATACCCTTTTATTTATTTTTTTCGTATGGGAGATCATCAAATTACTCCTCCCGCTCTGGGCGGAGCAGGATCCTGTCAGACTTTTACTGACTAAACCCATCCATGTTCCTTCATCGCCCTTTGTGTTCCGGGGCTAAGGGTATCTCTTTCGAACAGTCCCGCAACCCCGGCAGACATCGGTCCTTGCGGACCCTTCCCTTTTGCTGACTCACTTTGAGGCGCTCGTGGAACACGAACGCATCGTCGACACGGCCTGTCGTCATAAGACGACGGACGGCGAATACGATACCCCCTTGATAAGACTTGGTATGTACGAAGATGATAATTTCAAACGCAATATTAAACGCCGTCGTGCCAATTGTGTCGTTCACACGTCGTTTCGTACTTAACCTTTGAACCAAACGAGCTTAAACGCCATTAGCATTGATGGCGCTTACGATCTTTTTTCCTTGAGTTATTAAAATGCATGTATGCATGACACACAATATTCTTTATACGTATAAAGAACAAAGATTATTTGGCTCAAGTCCTGCATTATGCAAATCGGAAGCCCTAGTGGTAGCATTGCAGAGCATAAATTATTACTGGGTTACTCATTTGCATTAGGTTGCAAGCGCCACGGCTCCCGATGTCCCGATGTCCCGATGTCCCGATTCCCTGATCGGGCAAAGTGTTATTGGGTTTTTTCATCAGAAATTTCTCAGTAGTAGCCGCGAAGTCTGGATTTGTTCCCGACTGATGGCAATAGGCCCGCCCCCTGTTACACGGTACGTAAAAACAATTGGCGAAATAGGGGTCTACTATTAGGTACATCTCTGCCCAACCCTTCGGGATTACAGGCGTGATGCGAAACAGGTACCTACAGCAGTTCTCGGCTCAATAACACCCTCGCCTACGGCTCATGTGTTAATTCCGCCTTGAATGCAATAACAAACTTTCTCCACTTGTATCAAAATGTACTCATTTTGATACAAGTGGAGAAATGTCCTCATTTTGATACAAGTGGAGAAAGTTTGTTTTTCTTAGCTAAAATAGTAATTTTAGCTAAGAATAACCATAAACAGGATCGTAACAGATTGTTCTGTATTTTCTGCCTACCCCCATGGGGAAAAGGCGTGAGTTTACGTTTATGTGTTAACCATAAAAATGTGTCGAGATACTTATTTGTTATTTCCCTGAAGAAATTCAAGTTAGAAGAAAAATGCAAATTCTACTTCACACACCTGCTTTATTGTCCCCGTCCCCCCGACTCTTATATTTCTTTTGTTCTTTTTTCGAGCAAACATCAGCCAAACTATTCCGAAGAGTGTAACGACTCTTAGCAAAGCCGAAAGGCACTAATTACTACTACTACCACTATTTCAGCTGAAAGACGTCCACTGCTGGACATGGCCCTCCTCCGAAGGGGGGTTTTTGCCATAATCGCCACGCTTGGCAGGCGGGTTGGCGATCGCAGTACGGTTGTTACAAAAGCATAGAGAACGCTGCTGCCCATTACCTGGGAAGTCCCTTAGCCTCACGGGAAGATATGGGATGGTGCTATTCTTTACGTACGACACCATACAGAACACTGACTTTCTGAATTATGTTAAAGTTGTTTGTTTATTAAATTTTACAATTAAATTCAATAATTTTAAATACTAATTTATATGAACTAATTGAGAATTAACCATTTTACACTTTGAAATAAAATACTATAATTAATTATATTCCTTGCCTAATATGCCTTAATCTAATGTAGTAATTTAAGATAAATTGATCTCAATAATTATAAATAAATATCGACTATATTATAATATTATGTTACCAAGATTTATATATAAATGTCGACAGTAATTACAATAATATTGATCTCAGTTATAATTAACATTGAAATTATGATGTCACTTTATGTTATTACTATGTCTATGATATCTATTATTAACAACTTAAAATTTAATGCGAATCTTGTTTATTGCTGTGCCCTAACAGGGTCCATAATTGTTCTTAGCTGTAAGCCCATTGTAACATCTTTTTAAACTTATGGAACGCAAAATAAAATGAATATGAATATGAATATTCTAGTTACAGAGATATTGGAGGTCAAAGTTCCAAATTTTTCACAACTTTAAAAAAAAAAACTAGTTTAAAGTTTTTAAGGTTACAACTTTAAATACCTCGAATCCATAACTTGTTTACTATTTAATGCATCCATCAGCTCAATGTTCTGTGTGCGTTACATTGAGTTTTGCCGTTGTGATTTTTCACCCCAAAAAGAAGTCGTATCCCAGCAATATTTTTTGCGTAGGGTAACTTAGTATGATGTTCAGAATGGTCGGTTGATGGCTTCGTGAAGGGTTCATTTACATCCTGTCTATACAGGATGTAAATGAACCCTTCACGAAGCCGAAGCCGAAGCGGATCTATATCCGCTTCCTATACTTTGTAAACTAGTAAAAACCTCATTCTACGGATTGAACTTCAAAGCAAATAAACCAACAAGACCTTATTTATTATCTAGTCAAAAACATAAGGTATACGGTATAGGTACCTCATGTTTTTTTGACTAATTTAAGCAATGATATTCTAATAAACAGATATGTTATACACCTACAAAACCACCGAAAATAGTGTTCTGCGGGGCAGAGCCAGCCTAGCTCACTCACATACACGCAGTGACGCAGAATAAAGGCAAAACAAGCCATTGGCCCGCTTTCGAGTCTTCACGATTGCGCGCTCACAAGAATATCATTGAATTTAAAAGAATAATTTTATTGTTCGTAGGCAGGTATACCGTATACCTGCCTACAAACAATAAAATTATTCTTCATACAGCATTAAAAGCGAAACCCTTAGTTAAACACACGCCGTATTTTTATTAATTTAAACCTATGAATATTAATGTCACAAATTCCAGAGAAAATTAAACAAATACTCGTTATATCAGAGAGAGAAAGTAGTTTTCATATAAATGACAGGTTGCGGAAAATCCATCGGTGCCTGACACGGCAGCTTTAACACGTCGAATAGACGGAAACATGTCTCTTAAGTGAGACAATCCTCCTGCGAGAGTTCGATAGAAATCTATCAACGAATCGAGAATTTGCTCCTCAGAATACCACAAGTCTCGAGCGAATTTAACACTCATGGGAAACAAAAGTTGGGAAACTGCTGGTAAATATTTCCCGCTAGTCATTTTATTTGTCATGACTGTGGCTTTAGACGAAGTGACTTTTTATCAGCGACTACCGTGTGAGAAATTAGGTGTGTCATGTTAGTAATTTTCATAAAAAACCGATACAACATAAACACACCTTTACTTAACGACAGATTTCAAGTTAAAATCACGTTCTATAAGGTTCATTTTCCTCTGTAACAATAAATAATATTCAACCTATTTCCATAATATTTAAATACCTACCGAAAATTGAAAACAATTAACGACGAATCTCTGTAAATGCGAGGAATAATAACCCCAGACAAATGAGATTTACTTAATAAGATTTTCGAAGTGTCTCTGGAATAAATCTCCGAATAAATCCGTGTACTATATATTTTGTCCATGAATTCCATGATACTATGAATCTAAAAGTGCTTTCTCCATATTTTCAGGAAGCTTCGGGTCACAACACGACTGCTTCTTCTTCTTCGTGTCGATGATTCCCATTTTTGTTTATTTAAATTTGTTTCGACCAGAACTCAGCCAAGTCGACGGCGTTGGTTGTGCTTCAGAGGGAGGTCCCTTAAAGTGCAGGTGGAGTTGCACAAAGAGCAGGTCAGGAGGTGGGTCATGGTTTGAGATGAGGCTCCGCAGTCGCACTCAGCTTTATCGGAATACCCCCTGCAGGTTCAACTTAGTCCGGTGGGGGTATTCCGATAAAGCTGAGTGCGACTGCGGAGCCACCTGGCTTCTAACTCGGTTTAGAGTCTTCCAGGTGGGTCATGGCAGTTGTTGACCCACTGGGAGCTTTTCTGCAGGCTCAACATAGTGAGCCGGGAGGGATGTTTAAGGAGCCACAACTTTTTGCGTACTTCACCACCCCTAGTATGGTCGATTGGTGGAATATTCGACCTAAGGAAGCTGTACCAACTCTTCAGCCTGCCTCGCGACATCTGAGGACATCAGCACGACCAGAGGCGTCTCTAGCCCATGTAGCGCCCGTGTGAAAACATAGCGTTCTTAACGCCGGTCAAAATGAAATAGGTAAAAAGTACAAGTAACCACAAACTGTCAAATTTCCCCATTAGATAATAAACTCTTTTGTTTTGAGATGAAGGAGAAATTTGTCGGTTTTGGACATGATGTGTTGTTGACTGTATTTATAATTATCCGGGGTGTTCTGGTGTTTACCATAACAAGCCAAAACCTACCTGTTAACATCTATATGTAATAAATGCTACAGCATCAATGTCCAAATTTTGAAATTTCTCCATTTTAATTACGACCTCATATGAACATACAAAGCTCAATATCTATTGGAAACATTTGACAAATTTGGGAAGGTAAGCTCACTGCGAGCGAGGCCCACTGTACACTGGTAAAAACATTTTTAGGAAGGCGCCGTGTGGGGCTCCGTATAGCGAGCCGGCGGCGCTCGGCGGCCCCTAGGACCGCTGCGCCCGTGTGCAACGAACACCCTGCACACTCGGTAAAGACGGCCCTGAGCACGACTGCTGAGGATGAAGCCTTTTTTTGTTTTTTTTTTCGGATGGGAAATCATCAAATTAATCATCAAATGACTCCGCCCGTTCTGACTAAAACCTATCCATGTTCCTTCATCGCCCTTTGTGTTCCGGGCCACAGTATCTCTTTAGAACACCGTGGCCCCGGAAGAGTAACTGTGGCCCCTCGATTTTCAGTTCGGGCTGTGTTTACGAGTTTTTTTCATCAGGAATTTCTCAATAGCAGCCACGGAGTCTGGATTCGTGCACGGTTGATGGTAATAGGCTATTATATGTGGGACTTAAACGCTTAGGGGAAAGCATTATTTGATCTTGTTCAACATGCCCTAACACCTGCACTCAAGAGAGCTGCACATATTTGACTTTTGTTTTATAAAGTATTCGCCCACCCGCAAATTATGTACTAAAGCCTTCCTCTTGAATCACTCTATCTATTTAAAAAACCCGCATCAAAATCCGTTGCGTAGTTTTAAAGATCTAACTAAGCATACATAGGGACAGAGGCGGCGGGTGACTTTGTTTTATAATAATTATCTAGTGATGATATTGATAGTGATGTTTTATTTGTTCAGAATAAACAATTTTACTTTCTTTTATATTTTTAATTAACCGACTTCTAAAAAAGGAGGTTTCTCAATTTGACCACATATGTTTTTTTTTATGAGTGTTCGCGGATAACTTCGACTTTTATGAACCGATTTAGATGATTATTTTTTTGTTGGAAAGAAGATATCCCAAGGATGGTACCATGATAAGAAAACCAGGGTCTGATGATAGCATCCCAGATAAATCAAGGGGAACCTTCGAAAATCGTACCTACTGGTGACTAGTGCGTTTGTTAATTTTTTTACTAAGTATTTTAAAGCACTACTATTTAATGCAGGTCTGGAGTCGATCTAATGATGGAGTCGAAAGACAGTCGAGGGAACTCCTCAACGGTTTACAGCAATCACCTGGTGTTTGGGCTTGACTAATTTGTATTGATGAGAACTTCACACCTAGATGGGTTATAACTCTCATTAGGGGTCTGATGATGAAGACGAAGGACATTCAAGGGAACTCCTCAATGTTTTACAGTAGCTACCTTGTGTTTGGACTTAATTAATCTATTGATGAGAGCTTTGCACCCATATGGGTTATAAGTGCCATTACAGGTCTGATGATGGAGACCATAGACAGTCGACGGAATTCCTCAACGATTTACAGCAGTTACCTATTGTTGGGCTTCAAATTGAAGTTTGCATAGCAAATATTTGTATAGGATACTTTACAGCAAAAACTGGAAAAAAAAAAAAACTTTTTGCAAAAAATAAAACCGACTTAAAAAAAAAAACAAAAACTGAAAAATAACTGTAGCTTCAGAAGTCGGTGACAAAAAAACTAAATCAATCGCAAAGGTCACCGACTTTTGAAGCTAAAGTTATTTTTCAGTTTTTTGTTTCGATTTTTTTGATGTCGGTTTCATTTTTTCATAAAAATATTACCTAAACGTCTGACAAAATTCTATAGTCTAACATCTCGTCAACCCAAAATAAGGAGTATATACCTACTTATATTAAATAGGTTACCTAACCATTTTTTTACCAAGGACGAAAAACAGTAACATTTTATTAAGCATTTGATCTGGCTGTCAACAGTCATTTTATAATGTAGCTGATGTTTGTTTATGTGTCAATCAAGATTATGTTCTGAACATTTCACGCTCATTTTATCATGATTCATGAGAGTAAACTAAAACAAAACAAAACTAAAACCGGACATGTGCGTGACGGACCACGGACAGTGAAGAGTTCCGTAGTTGGGATGGATATTACTGTATTGATTTTATTGGTCGCAAAAAGTTAAGCCAGCATAAATACTTAATTAAACACATAACCATCATCATCCAACTAGCCTTGTCCTTGCTATGTTGGTTAGTACCACTTGGTAAGAGTGGTTATCAGACTTGACGTGACAAAAACTTTTTGCAAAAAAAATAAAACCGACTTCAAAACACAAAATACAAAAAAGTAAAAAATAACTTTAGCTTCAGAAGTCGGTGACCTTTTTAACCGACTTCCAAAAAGGAGGAGGTTCTCAATTCGATGGGTATTTTTTTTTTTGATTCATTTAGTTTTTTTTTGTCACCGACTTCTGAAGCTAAAGTTATTTTTTACTTTTTTGTATTTTGTGTTTTGAAGTCGGTTTTATTTTTTTTGCAAAAAGTTTTTTTATTTTTCCATTTTTAGTCGTAATAGCCTATACAAATATGTGCTATGCATTTATTTTACATTGTTAACAATACATGTCATGGTAATAGGCTTATCCCCAATAAATGGAACTTAACATAATCTAAACTGTCGAAATTTGCGTGTATTGTACACATCTGCGTACCCCTCAGAGCATACAGGCGTGATGTTACGTCATGATGTTGTATAAACAATAAACATCCAAGCGATTGCAAAAATCACGACCGATTTACCGTCTAGTTTTGAAGAGTTCCATTGTATATCTCCAAAAACCAGCATCAGATCTTCACCAAATTTAAATGCGACCATTTCAGGAGTATACTCTTTCAAATAAAAAAAATAATTTTGAAAATCACTCCACAAATGGAGGAGATATCGGTGAACATACATGAAATTATACCCCACGACTGAAGTAAAAATATTCATAAAATAAAGACTACTGGGCCAAACTATGTAAAAATGTTATGGGACCAAATGGCAACTATTGCGCATCAAACTAAAAAAGAATCACGTAAATCGGATCATAAATCTCAGCGTAATCGATGTACATATATAAAAAAAAAAAAAAAATATACCGATCGAATTGAGAACCTCCTCCTTTTTGGAAGTCGGTTAAAAAAGTGAAAAAGTTGCAAGAAAATAGTGACCCTGTGGTGATACGCACAACAAAGGATAGTATTTCATTTGCACCAGCGCAAAGTTGGTGAATAGGTACTCAACTAGTAGAAGGCAGTACTTAGATATTTTGATTCAATACGATAAATTTGACCTGCCCCTCGGTCAAAATATATGTAGGTACTTACTATCGCGCTCACTGACGGTCGATCACTTTTCAACCTTATTTCTGAGGCTTAAAGGTGTAAACTCGGTACCACCTACAAGGACAGAACTGACTGGCCTTGCACTAAAGTTGGACCACAGCTAAAATTAGTTCGACAACTAAAACCTCAGTTTGCGAAAAGGTCACCCCAATCGAAAAGTAGCTAACAAAACTGCGGTACTTATCGATTGAGTTTGCAAACACAAGTTCGATTTGCGCAACAATTTCATAACTGTTTCAATAATAACAGTAATCATTCTGAATTAACTTAGATTATTAAGTATTGCATACAAAAGTGATAGATAGCAAAGATGTACTACTTATAGACAAGAGTATAATAACTTTAATGGGACAAAATAATTTAAAAAGACCTAACTTATACAGTTTCATAAACAACAGTACTTAACAACAAACATTAATTTATAAAATTTATTACTACTGTAAAATAATTTGACATTCCGGACAAAACTACCAATTACTCCACATAAAAAAACTTCACTTCATTACAAAAATTACTAACAAACACTGAGCATCTAATTAAGAATCAAACGAACTTACCTGGGGAAGTTTGATTCCAATTATGCGAGGGTCTCAACCGAAGACGATTACTTATTTACTTGCAGCAGTACATGAGATGGTGCTATCTTCATCACACGTTTAGATCCTAAACACTAAAAAATTGGATAAAAGGACATATTTTTTATTACAATTTCCTGTTTCACCACTGGCAACACCGTACGCCCTTGAATCATTCGTCGGTTCAAAGGTAAAACTCATTTAGCGGCATAATTGACTAATGGAGAAAATTAAGATTTTGCGTTTTTTTAGTCTAAAAAATCAATAGAATGTTAGCAGGTACTGAAACTTTCTGTGAACATGTGAAAGTATGTATTCTATATTATTATTTTTATATTATTGTCTAAAATCTGTTAGTTTGTATGTAAATAAAAAAAATGTACGTAATGACTTTTTCCTCTTTCTTTTTAGGTAAAATAGTGTATTTAATGAAAAACTTGGTTTAAATCTTACAGAATTACAATACATTTTAAGAATGGACTTTTTTAATGAAAAAGAGCGTACAATTCTGCCGCCAAAGAATGCAAACGGGTGTTACGAAAGGCGCGTTTTGATCATGTTGGACGAATTGGGGCCAAACTGGCGTCCTACCCTTCGGGTAGCAAGAAGTTTTGGTCCCTGTCTAAGTCGGTCGAGACGAACTTCTGCCGTCCAACGCTGCTTTCTATGCTGAAGCCCGGAACGCTGGCTCATATCGCGCAAGAGAAGGCAAATCTGTTTGCCTCCATCTTTGCCGAAAATTCGCGCCTAGATACGGCCTTTCGCCCAACATACCTCACTGTGGCTCCGCAATGTCGGAGATCTCAATCCACATTAAAGAGGTCCGTAAGGCCCTGTGCAGTCTAAATGTGAACAAAGCCAGCGGTCCGGACGGAATACCCGCAAGAGTCCTGAAGAGCTGTGCTCCAGAGTTGTCTCCTATCTTAACACGCTTGTTTCACCTCTCTCTGAAAACCGGAGTGGTGCCGGAGTCCTGGAAGCTGGCTAATGTGCAGCCGGTGCCCAAAACGGGTAACCGTGCCGATCCTGCCAATTATAGACCAATCGCCATTACCTCCATACTGTGCAAAGTGATGGAAAGGGTACTTAACAATAAGCTGCTAGCATACCTCGAAGACAATGCGCTCCTCAGTGACCACCAGTATGGCTTCCGTCGTGGACGTTCAACTGGGGATCTTCTTGTGTATGTTACGCATTGTTGGGGCGAGGCCATCGAGAAACATGGCGAAGCCCTTGCTGTGTCGCTTGACATCTCGAAGGCCTTTGACAGGGTCTGACACGCTAGTCTGTTGGGTAAGCTTCCTGCATTCGGCATCTCTGCTGACTTTTCAACTGGATTTCCGACTTCTTGAGAGACAGATCGATCAGAGTGGTCATAGATGGCTGCTCATCGGATCATAAGGCCATTGATGCCGGAGTTCCTCAGGGGTCTGTTCTTTCTGCGACATTATTTTTGCTGCACATCAACGACCTGCTACAGCTTGGTGCAATCGGATACGCAGATGACAGCACAGTCGCAGAAAGATACCTGTCCAGTGCAAGAACCAGCAGAGAAGATACTGCTACTCTTAGAGAGGCCATGGTGGAGCGAATGAATTTGACCCTAAATCTCGTCTCCTAGTGGGGTGACGCCAATCTCTGGTCGAATTCAATGCTCTGATAACAAAGGCGTGTCTCTTCACTGCAAAAAGGAGCCAGTTCCAGTTGTCTCCCACTTTCCGGGGTGCATCTGTAGCAGTTACTGACCGCCTACAGCTTTTGGGCATGGAGTTGACATCGGATCTCAACTTTGGCGCAACAATCGAGTCAAAACCCACATTTAACCCGCCTGCCTTCAAAAAAGAGTGAACAGGCATCTTCAGGCGCTCGTTCCATCATAGATCTCATCCATCGCTTTCCATCAGGCGTGATCGAGGTCAAGAGCAGGCCCATATTGTAATAAAAAATAAAAAAAGTCCGTCAATGCGAGAGCAACTAGTTCCTTACCCCTCTTGTTCCGGTAATCACTCATTATAACAATTTATTAAAACCGATTTTCATGTGAAAAAGAATGTAAAACCGAAACAAACTGTGCAATATTGTGTCTGCCGCCAACGCGGCAACGTTCAATTTAACCTTCAAACCAAATGTCAATTCACAAGTGACAGATGTCACGATAGAGTAAAGTTCACTAGCAACTTAGTGAGTTTTACATGCTAAACATAACTAACTGACTGACGTACAAGATTTCAGGCAAAATTAATTAAGTGCCAAATGAGTTTTACCTGCAAATGGATTACAGAGGATTTGGAGCTAAAGACTTTTTTCACTTCACAGTTTTGTTATGGAGCACAGTACGCACTTAGGGATTTTTTCTTGTCGTAGATTTTCTCTATAAAGAAGCAAAAGTAACAAAATCTCATTTTGGGTCAAAATGTCACTTAGTGTGTTTTACCTTTGAACCGACGATTTCAGAGTAGATTTTTGTGTTATAACATTGCCTTTTGGACATTGGGTTGAGGGGTCGCATAATTGGAATCAAACTTCACCAGGTAAGTTCGTTTGATTCTTAATTATACTTCGTGTCTCAACCGAAGACGATTACTTATTTACTTGCAGATGTTTAGAGCATTGCAATATTTCAGAGGAAAAAGAAAAAAATTAAAAAGCTGTGTAGTGTAACTAGCCTTAACATGTTAATTATATAAATGCAATTAATCTTCCACATTATGAGCCTATAGGTATAATTGACAAAAGTGGTGTCATTCGAGTCTACCACATCTCTAAAATAATACTTAAGAAAGATGTTTTAGCAATTGCTCCAGCCCGCGGCCTTACGAACCACCTCCACGCTGACCCCAGATCTGTGCGCGCTGATGTAAATGCCGAGCGAGTACTATGAGCACCGATTATGGAAATTTCTATTCCTGTCTTGCAAACCTTTTTTTTTTTTTTTTAATTACCAAATGTGCTAATGTTTGAGGGCCTGCTTTTTTATGAGGTTTGCGGACACCAATAAAAATATTTCCTTCAGCGTAGATCTAGTTTTATGTAGGTAGGTTTCTATAGCAAATGCTGGACAAATACTGGGGTTTTCACGAATGTACGGTAGTTTGTTAGGTGGTTGTTATGTCCCGGGCCTCGATGCTTTGATTAAATCATTAATTTTAATTACAATCTCATTTTCTTGTATTGATATATTTTCAACTTTATAACACTGGTGGTCTGCATTCTTTGGGCTGAAGCGATAGCCAATAATGTACAAATCTTATGTGACAAATTGACTATTATTGTAAGGGCATAAATCGGAAAGGTATTCCAGTACTACGTTTGTATCCCATGTTGAATTGTATTTTGGTTTTGGGGGAGTAAGTCTATAGACACCTTTAAGGAAGTGGCTGAGCAGACCTATGCGTATTTAAATTATTGTAGCTAGACCTCAATATATATATATTTTTTAATGATATATTTTGGACACTCTTGACAATAAAGCCACCAAGATTTATCGAACTATCGTACTGCCTTAAGGGTTGTATTTGCAAAGTTTTTCACTTTCGTAATAAGACAGAAAGGGGGTAAAGCATAAAAGAAAATCAACTACCAAGAAACGGTAAATGCATCAATAACTTCGGAATACGGAACTAGTTTCCATGATGCATTTCTACTACATTTTTATTTTTGAGCGCTCGCGAAAAAGTCAAACTCATGTTTTCCGAACAATTGACTTATATGTGAAAAAACACAATCTGAGATTTCCCACTCTGTATCTCTATGAATCCGCCGAGATTCTCGATCTGCTATTACGTTGTCGCTAGATTTGATATACGATGCGATTACGATTTGATACGATGGCAGTGGTGTTATCAATCCTTAACAAAATTGAGATTTTTTAAGCCTTTAATAATCTTTAAGCCATGAAATGCGGCCGTAACCTCAAGTGTGTTTATATGTAAGGACAATTCTATCTCTGACCAATTTCCATTCCCACTTTGACCACTGCATGTTGCACCCCAGCCGGTGTTCGAAGTACCTTATAGTGCCTTAGTTTTTGGACATCAACTCGGTAACTTATTCGATATTTCATGCTTGAGGTATAAAACCTAACGATTCTGACACTGCGGCTGTAGTTTTAACATTTAAGAAACACTCGTCATACGAGCTACTTAAACATACAAAATCATCGAGGTAGTTTACTGATATTAATACTAATATGCGTAAATATTTCAGAACGGGTTTGAGTAATTTTGTGAAAACAAAATGGTGTAGTGCAAAGGCCGAACGAAAGAACATTGAATTCGTATAACTGAGACTTCCATCTAAACCGTAATTTTTCCCGGTCATCATCATTTATGGAAATTAAAAAATAAGCATCCTTAATGTCTATTGTTGCCATAAAGTAGTTACGATTTAACAATTTTCGTGCAGTGCGATAGTCCTCCATCTTAAAATGTTCAATCTCAACAAATTTATTTAGTTCTTTTAAATTTAAAATAAACCTATGGGTTCCGTTCGACTTGGGCACTGTAAATATTGGTGAAATAAATTGTCCTTGGCAAGATGTACATGTTGATATATAAATATAAATCGCGAACGTATAAAGTCTGATATACATTTGTCAATGATTTGACTTTGTGACTGCGAATTACATGCATTGTTAAGGGGCTCAGCAATTTGTATAGGTTCTTCACTGAAAGGAATTGTATATCCCTGAACCCATTATAAAATAGTGTTATCTTCAGTGAGCTCGCACTATTTATCATAAAAGTTTGATAAACGGCCAGCAATAAGTCTAATATCGCCTTCTCGCCTGATTCCGCGCGCTGTTGGCGTAACGGCGTCCCTGGGTTGCTTCCAGACGTGTCGGCCCCTCGACGGCCTGCGTGGTGCGCGACTTGACCGCTGGTGATATACGTGGCGGCGCGGCGCCCCCCTCGAGTTCAAAGCACCTCGAGATTGTGTAACGGTCGATGTCATATACATAGGCCGTTGAATTTTTAATTTCATTTCTGAACCAGTCTTAGTTATAGCTTTTGACAACTTACTTTGTTCAGATAAGTCGGAACCGAATAGCTGTTCATCTGTTTGTGTTTCTGACAGTATCTTTGATATTTTAATTTGAAGTACTTAAAGCCGCATATCGTCGTGATTGAGACTCTTTATAGTGACTATCCCATATGAGTGTACCGGGATCACTCAACGATTTTATTAGCCAATTCAAAACACGTCCTATTATGGAGAGACCACAACCAAGCTGATTTTGTTTATTTTTGACTGAAAAAGTATTTTTATATGTCTAAATCCAAAAGGGCTGTCTTGATTTCTAAATTCAGTTTTGGAGCTCTCATAGTTGGACAGTGTTCTGGTGGTAAATAAAATTTCATTAACTCCACCTGTGTATCTTTGGACAAACCGTTTGGCATAATATGGCTTTTACTAAAAGGCAGTGCGGAAAAAGGGCGGCTATAGCTATGTACTAATTTGGAGATATCAAACTAATTTATGCTTTGCGCTTCAACGTGTTATAGTCGACATGTTTTTACGTGCACCCTTCATTTGTATAGAAATATTAGTAGTTAAAGATGGCAATAGCCTAAATAAAGTTTAGTTTGTGCACAACAGAATGACACCATTGTGTAACTTGCTTAAAATATAGCGAAGTATAATTTTTACATGGAGTACGTTGCCTCAACACTTATAGCGGAATAAGTATCCATATCCTCAACACGATTAACGTGGAGCAAAGTTGTCTTCAACACTAATAGTGGAGTAGGTACCTAAATCCTCAACACGATTTACGTGGAGCAAAGTTATCCTCAACACTAATAGTGGAGTAGGTAACTAAATCCTCAACACGATTTACGTGGAGCAAAGTTATCCTCAACACTCTGTAACAATTATAAAAGTAGTTATTGATTATTTAAGACGGGTAGCGCCCTCTATTGACAAAATCGCGAACTAACAGTGAATAGTTCCAGTTAATTGTGCAGTAGTGATGGGAGATGGCGTTAGGGAGTAGCATATTTATTTTCTCGATACTTTAAATTCTAAATAAAATATAATAAGTACATAGATGAAATTCAAATAATTAATTGTGAAAGATTTCAGTTGAATTGGGTTTAATTATAAATAACACATGGTCTAAAAGGCAAAGGCGTAAAGGCCTAGGAGCTGTGTCAGAGCGTTTTAATCGGATGACGTGGAATTTTTGCCTTCGTTTTTTTCTTGGAATCTGGACACGCGATTAAGACGCTAATTGTAAAAAGACAATAAAAAAAGAATTAATTAAACATCTAATGACGCGGACGAGGCGTGGCACGTCGGCTAAGATAAAAGAGTATTAAAGGAACCGCATAAATGCGTATGTATCAAGAATTATTACCTGTTTTGTTGTAATTACATAGCATCACATTAGTGTATTGAAAGTGCTCATGGATTTCTTTCTGACATTGTTCTCAGGGTTCCATCCATTATTTTAATTATTAATTAAATAAGAAAACGTCTTCTCAACGCTTAGCACTTTGATATGGAATAAGATAGGACCAGCTCTGGTTCCAAGCCACGTGTAATATTCTACAAGTCACACAGGCTGCGAATGCTGTCTCCGCTACATATCCACGGTTCGACCTGGATAGATGGTAGTATGTTCTACCTGAAGTAAGTGTTATACTTATAACCTAACATTGTAAGGAAGCTTGACAAGTGCTATGATCCTGTACTCATTGAAGTGTGCATATTAAATCGCTGAGAAGACGGAAGCATCTCTTTTATTTCAATCAACACCTCATGCGAACAGAACCCGTTAGTCTCATGGCAATCTACGCTGGCAGCTGGTGGTAAGAGACATATGGACCTTACAAATGGACGCCCAACGTGTCGCATGAGGTCAGATTGGAATCTTCACTTCAAGATTAAGAGCTTGATCTAACTTAATTTGATTTAACTTAGTGATTAGTAATTAGAGTCATTTAACTTAGTACATTTTTCTGAATTTGAGTTTTCAAAATTAGTTGATAGCACATGTTAACATTTTTATTAAAAGGTAAATCTTTCCACATTAGTGATGTAGTAAAGCTTAAATTTATAGACTCCTCTAAAGTCATATAACTTTGAAACATCAACACTGTGTGTTAAAAAGTAAGGTTATCCCACATGTCATGTTAACAAACTTGTGCAACTACTTGAATGGATCAACTCTAATTTAATTTAATTCACCTTGATTAATGTAAAATTACTATTTACATTCACTTAACTTAAAAATAGGATTCAAAATACTTAACAAAGACTTTAAATATTTTAAATTCAATATGGATAAGACAATCTGGATTGACTATCTTCGTAAAGAAGAATTATTACATGAGCTTAAATATTTTAATATATCCACAGATGTAAAGGCGACCAGGGATGTGCTTCGCAGGCAGTATCGCAGTCTGTGTGGACTGTTTAGGAGAGGCAGCATTAAACCAGAGGATTATGCAACGCCAGTAAGTGCAGAAGAGGTACGCTTATGCTTGGAACCTATCGAAGAGCTGTGCCTATTACATAGGGATTTAACCGAGGGAGATAGCTCCACTCTTAAGCGAATATTAGCTCGTTCGCAATATTACTTGATGAGAATTTCACGCGTGAAAGATAAATCACCGGAATTAATTGAACTTAAGAATAAATTGGTAACGTTGATAACATCTTTAGAGGATGGCTCTGATGAAGAGGAGATGCAGTCTACTCATGATCCCTCCTCTGAAAATGAATCTGCAGAAAAAACACAATTAGTAGTTGTTAAAGATAGACCAATTAATCTGTGTTCTTTAAATTTAAAGTATGATGGTACTACATGTGTTAGGAGTTTCATTGAACGTTTAGAAGAGTTGAGACAGGCTCGAGGTATATCTGCAGATCGTGCATTGATTGCTTTTACAGATCTTTTAGATAAGTCTGCATTACATTGGTTTAGGTCATACAAACAAACCTTTACGTCATATAAACATGTACTTGCTCGTTTAAGGGAAGATTTCGACATTCCTGACCTTGATTATAGGTTGACTCAGGAAATACGCTCCCGTACGCAGGCGAAGCAAGAGACAATAATAATATATTTGTCAATTATGCAGGGTATGTTTAATAGATTGTCTAGACCTCTCTCTAACGAAGAACAATTAGAAATCCTAATGCACAACATAAGACCTGAATATATGAAGGAAATGGCTTTACTAGATATTAATTCCATTAAAGATCTACTTTTGTATGGTAAGAAATTAGAGCTTGCTCGTGCTAGGTCAGAACAATTTGTGGAACCTAACCTTTCAAAAGCGAAACTTAGTCAGGATTTTCAGCCTACGAAGAAAACTGATCATAAACCAAGGTCAGATAGGTCTGGAGAACCAGTTGCTGTCGTTGACGCTCCTTCTACCTCAGAAGCAAAGGGAAAAAAATGTTTTAGGTGTAACAGCACAAATCATTTCACAAGCAAGTGTAAAACTTCAAAGGAGTTGGTCTGTTTTAAATGTGGTGAAAAAGGCTTTAAAAGAATTAATTGCCCAAAGTGCTCAAAAAAACTAATTAACGTGAGTCACAAAAACTTAGTGATTAATTTAACATCTTTCCCATCACATATTGATGTGGCTCACTTTGAAGCTAAGACACATGACATTCGACCACATTTATTGGTAAAAGTTTTAGATTTAGAAGTTTATGGTTTGCTAGACACTGGAGCGGTCTGCTCAATATTGGGGGATAATTCACATAAATTATTTATGAAATATGGATTTAAATTAGTTAAATTACCAAAAGGTCAAAATGTAAGGGCTGCAGATGGTTCAAGAATTCAATGTTTAGGTTTTATGCAGTTACCCACTAATTATTTAAATAAAATTAAAGTTATAAAATTCTACATAGTTCCCAACATAATTACTCCAATCATTTTAGGTATGGATTTTTGCAAAGCATTTTTGATAACTTTAGACAGCACATTAAATAATAATAAGATTTTTAGTATACCTGACAATTATATTAATTCAATTAGCTTGGACCAAGGTTTAGAAAGTTTTGATTCATTGACTTCTGAACAACAATTAATTCTACAGAAGGTCATTGATAAATTTGATAAGATTAATACTGAAAAAGTAGGTTTAGGTAGGACAAAATTAATTACTCATAAAATAGACACAGGTAATAGCCCACCAATTAAGCAAAGATATTATCCTTTGTCACCTTCCAAACAATTAACATTGGAACAGGAACTTGATAGAATGCTGCAACTTGGAGTTGTAGTGCCTTCTAACTCACCTTGGAATTCCCCAGTTGTCATGGTAACCAAACCTAATGGTAAACTAAGGCTTTGTTTAGACTGTCGAAAACTTAATGCCGTTTCTAAGGCTGATGCATATCCTTTGCCATACATCCATCAAATACTTGATAGCCTGAGAGATGCAAGATATTTAACTTCAATTGACCTGAGTGCTGCTTATTGGCAAATTGAATATGATAGTGTGGAGTCTGCTGAAAAAACTGCATTTACAGTCCCTAGACGTGGTCTCTTCCACTATACAACTATGTCGTTTGGTCTTGTAGGAGCATCTGCCACTATGCAACGACTTATGGATAAATTGTTTGGTCCTGAATTTGATAATAAAGTATTTGTTTTTCAGGACGATATAATATGCATTTCCAGTGAATTTGATACACATGTTAAGTTATTGGAAAAAGTATGTCAACGTTTAGCAGAAGCAAACTTAACAATTAATATGAGTAAATCTCAATTCTGTAGAAAGGAACTTAAATATCTTGGCTACATGGTTGATAAGCAGGGTCTTCGTACCGATCCCTCTAAGGTGGAAGTTATACTCAATTACCCCACACCCACCTCACCCAAAGAAGTTAAAAGATTTGTGGGAATGGCTGGTTGGTACCGTAGATTCATACAGGACTTTTCTAAAATTAGTAGACCACTTAGTAAATTAACTTGTAAGAATATAAACTTTGAGTGGACAGAGGAAGCAGAAGAGGCTTTTAATAAATTAAAATCAAATTTAGTCTCAGCTCCAATTCTTAAATGTCCAGATTTTAATTTACCATTTTCAATTCAATGTGATGCCTCAGCATATGCTATTGGTGCCGTGCTGACACAGTCATATGACAATTTTGACCATCCTGTTGCATTCTGTAGTAGATTACTTAATAAGCACGAGGTTAATTACACTACTACAGAACGTGAATTATTAGCAGTCTTGTTTGCTTTAGAGCAATTTAGAATGTATGTTGAGGGTCAAAAATGTAATATAGTCACTGATCATGCATCACTACAATGGTTTTATAAATTAAAGAATCCCACAGGCAGGTTAGCTCGGTGGAGTATTCGCTTAAGCCAATTTGATTTTAATATCATTCATAGGAAGGGTAAAGAAATGGTTTTACCGGATGCACTCTCAAGAATTAAAATTGAATCGTTAGACATATCTGACAATATCCAAGATAAATGGTATTTAAAAATGGTAGAAAATTGTGAAAAGTTTCCCCATAAATTTCCAAATTATTCTCTTAAAGATGGTAAACTATTTCGACATTCAAAAAATAAATATAATTTAACATCACAATACACTTGGAAACAAGTGATTCCCAGTGATGATGTGGGACCTTTATTAAAACAATTTCATGATGATCCCACAGGCGCCCACTTTGGAATATTTAAAACTCATAAAAGATTAGCATTACATTATTTTTCCAAAAATAATGTAATGCTAATCTTTTATGAGTTTTAAATATTCCAAAGTGGGCGCCTGTGGGATCATCATGAAATTGTTTTAATAAAGGTCCCACATCATGGTTCCCGTACCGGGAATCGAACCCGAGCCTCCTGGGTGAAAGCCAGGTATCCTAGCCACTAGAACATACTACCATCTATCCAGGTCGAACCGTGGATATGTAGCGGAGACAGCATTCGCAGCCTGTGTGACTTGTAGAATATTACACGTGGCTTGGAACCAGAGCTGGTCCTATCTTATTCCATATCAAAGTGCTAAGCGTTGAGAAGACGTTTTCTTATTTAATTAATAATTAAAATAATGGATGGAACCCTGAGAACAATGTCAGAAAGAAATCCATGAGCACTTTCAATACACTAATGTGATGCTATGTAATTACAACAAAACAGGTAATAATTCTTGATACATACGCATTTATGCGGTTCCTTTAATACTCTTTTATCTTAGCCGACGTGCCACGCCTCGTCCGCGTCATTAGATGTTTAATTAATTCTTTTTTTATTGTCTTTTTACAATTAGCGTCTTAATCGCGTGTCCAGATTCCAAGAAAAAAACGAAGGCAAAAATTCCACGTCATCCGATTAAAACGCTCTGACACAGCTCCTAGGCCTTTACGCCTTTGCCTTTTAGACCATGTGTTATTTATAATTAAACCCAATTCAACTGAAATCTTTCACAATTAATTATTTGAATTTCATCTATGTACTTATTATATTTTATTTAGAATTTAAAGTATCGAGAAAATAAATATGCTACTCCCTAACGCCATCTCCCATCACTACTGCACAATTAACTGGAACTATTCACTGTTAGTTCGCGATTTTGTCAATAGAGGGCGCTACCCGTCTTAAATAATCAATAACTACTTTTATAATTGTTACAATACATCTTTCCCCAGTTAAAAAAATTTTTTGCTGAGAAAAAAAATTTTTTTTTTTTTTATCATGTGTATTGAAAGCTCGAAATCATCCTATTGAAAACTGAGACAGTCTGAAACCAAATGCCTTAGACTTACAGACTAAATTGCTAAATGCTAATGGCTAGTAGCACAATTCCGAAACAAAACCTATTTGGCAAATTCGTACATTGATTGCTCCTGCCTTAAACTATCTACTAAACTAATATAATAATAAGCGTCTGTCTGCCTATCTATATATAGCACGTAGCTACTCTCTGCAGACATCAACTAATTAACTAATTTTTTATTAACTAGCATGCCTTAGTCTAATTAATTTCCTAATTAAGTTAAGTTTTAAGTTAAATAAACACTATCCTTGAAACCTAGATAAGTGTTATCTACAAAGTATTAAGCTAAAGTATAGGCAAATACTTATCTCCAATTGATTTAGATAGGTGTTTTATTAAGTATTAAGTTATAAAGTATAGGTTATTATACTTGATGTATTTAAGTAAACACTATCTTTAATTAATGTAGATATGTGTTTTATTAAGCGTTAGGTGGTGACACTTTTAAGTCCCATTCGAACACTACCAAGTTTATCAATCATTGTGTTTCCTTACATACGTCTGCAAACATTCCTTATTAATAAAATTGGTATACCTATTTAATTTTGAGATAAAAAAAAAACCTTTCACCCTACCAACATGCATCCATCCCTCTTCAAGTTAAATATTTGCACGTCTATTGCTAATTTCGTGCAAATATTGAATTAACAACAACAATGTATAAAACTAGGAGTGTCATATTTTAAGATGTCTTTAATGTGAAATTTACCTAAATCTTTGTCCTGCATGTCTTTTAAGCTATACACTACAGGTGAGTGTTTCTTTGAAATAACACATCTTATAAAGCGCGGTGCTAGCTTTGAAGTAAAGTTTTTACTAGCATCCGACAAAGTAAATGTTCTTTTATAGACTATTTGACCTATATTAAATTCTAAAGGTCGCTTTCTTAAGTCATAGTGCTTTTTATTTTTATCGTGCACAAGTTTCAAATTTTTACTAACCTCCTGGAAAATTGATTTAAGTTCTTTTAAGTTATCACCATGAATTCTAGGGTCTACAGTTGATAGATCTGAATCAGGCTGTGGCACTTCAGAGTCTTTATGTAATTTACCATCTACAAACATCTCTCTTCCATGTACAAGAAAGTAAGGTGAGAATTTAGTTGACTCGTTAACTGAGGTGTTCAGTGCACACTGAATTTCTGGTATGTGATTGTCCCACTGCCTGTGATTTGTTTTCACATATGAGGCAATCGCATACAGAACATTTCTAATGGCTCTTTCTGCCTGATTAACCTGCGGGTGATACCTAGGATTATAGTAAATATTAGGCACATTATATTTGCACATTAAATCTCTAAATTGTTTTGAAATGAATTGCGGACCATTGTCTACATAGACAAATTTCGGTATCCCATGCACCAGAAACACTTTTTCTTCCAGAATTTTAACAATAGCATTGCCTGTTGCGTTCCGTATAGGAAACAACATAACATACTTACTAAAGTAATCTGAACATACTAAGAGATTTGTGTTCCTTTTAGTGGACACAGGAAAGGGTCCTAACAAATCGCAACAAATCGCTTCAAATGGTTTTGTAACCTGTTTAGGGTTACCCATTAAACCAGGTCTCGATGAATTTACCGGCTTGTACTCTTTACAAGTTTGACAATTATTAACGTAATTTTCGACATCTTTATACATGGATAAAGTTCGACCTGGATAGATGGTAGTATGTTCTACCTGAAGTAAGTGTTATACTTATAACCTAACATTGTAAGGAAGCTTGACAAGTGCTATGATCCTGTACTCATTGAAGTGTGCATATTAAATCGCTGAGAAGACGGAAGCATCTCTTTTATTTCAATCAACACCTCATGCGAACAGAACCCGTTAGTCTCATGGCAATCTACGCTGGCAGCTGGTGGTAAGAGACATATGGACCTTACAACTCTTAGTAAAGTAGGTACCTAAATCCTCAACACGATTTACGTAGAGCAAAGTTATCCTCAACACTCATAGTGGAGTAGGTACCTAAATCCTCAATACTATTTACGTGGAGCAAAGTTATCCTCAACACTCATAGTGGAGTAGGTACCTAAATCCTCAACACGATTTACGTGGAGCAAAGTTATCCTCAACACTAATAGTGGAGTAGGTACCTAAATCCTCAACATGATTTACGTGGAGCAAAGTTATCCTCAACACTCATAGTGGAGTAGGTACCTAAATCCCCAACACGATTTACGTGGAGCAAAATTATCCTCAACACTCATAGTTGAGTAGGTACCTAAATCCTCAACACGATTTACGTGGAGCAAAGTTATCCTCAACACTCATAGTCGAGTAGGTACTTCAATCCTCAACACGATTTACGTGGAGCAAAGTTATCCTCAAGACTAATAGTGGAGTAGGTACCTAAATCCTCAACACGATTTACGTGGAGCAAAGTTATCCTCAACACTCATAGTGGAGTAGGTACCTAAATCCTCAACATGATTTACGTGAAGCAAAGTTATCCTCAACACTCATAGTGGAGTATGGTGCATAGATCCTCAACACGATTCACGTGGAGCCAACTTATAGTGCAGTAAGTACTTATATCCTCAACACGGTTCACGTGGAGTAAGTATTCTCAACACGACTTTCGTGTTCTAAAGTTTTCCACAACACTTATAGTGGAGTCTAATCTCGACACGATTTTTCGCTTTTATCCTCAACACGGTTCACGTGGAGTAAGTATTCTCAACACGACTTTCGTGTTCTAAAGTTTTCCACAACACTTATAGTGGAGTCTAATCTCGACACGATTTTTCGTGTATTTTAAATGTGGACAATAAGTCCAACACCAATATTATCACGGAATAAAAGATCAAAACGCGATAACAATCTCGTCGACACAAGTTTTATTTTGCATAGTTTATGTAGGTACATTTTACATTATTACGCTATGAAACATTTCGAATAGCCAACAAACACTCCTTAGATTTTTTTATGATTTTGAAGACCGCCAGCGGAGTGAATGAGGGTAGGTCGTTAAAATTTTAATCCATGTTTTTCTTGTACTTAAACAATTTAAATTACTTATGTATTTTAAATTCTGTTGTTATGTAAAATAATATTAAATTACCTGGTATACTGTTCATATCCGTGGATATCATATTATCGGTTGTACGACCTATCAGCTTCCACCGACTCCGACGCTGACGAAGACAAAGGCCGTCGTATTTAGACTCTAATTTTCTCACTTTTCGCTAAATACTATCATAATCACTTTATTTTGACCTTAAACGCTTTCTTTTTCCCATTTTAAACACGCGCAGTGAAACTTCGTGTGAATCCGTTAACACAAAAACACGTAATGATTCAAGGGCGTACGGTGTTGCCAGTGATAGTGAAACAGGAAATTGTAATAAAAAATATGTCCTTTTATCCAATTTTTTAGTGTTTAGGATCTAAACGTGTGATGAAGATAGCACCATCTCATGTACTGCTGCAAGTAAATAAGTAATCGTCTTCGGTTGAGACCCGAAGTATAATTAACTCGCACCAGTCGTTCGATATTTAAAATATTGTGCTGGCGCCGGCGCGGTGTGGAAATAGTTAAATAATTCAACGTACGGCGGCGCCACCATCCATCTAAATATTGGCACCAGGCCTAAAAAACTATTATGTTTGGTAGGCATGCCATATGACACCAAATGCGATGAGATTGGATGTCGTTCTGGTAATAATAAGTAATGGGAAATAGTGTCACTAGTTTCTACTCCGGCTTGCATTTTACTATCAGTTTCACTGTAAACAATCACCCTGAAACATATGTGCTTCAGGAGACAGTAAAAGGGTGTCTCCTCTTTGAGATTAGAAGTGGGATAAGTCAATTTACCCGGAATCTCACTCGTAAACCCCTCTATTAAACCTTTGTGATTTTAAGGGCCTATACTACCTCCAATGGCTTAGCATGATCCTCCGTTACGCCTAAAATACTGCAGCATTAATTTTGAAATAAATATATGGTAAAGTTGAGGATTAATTTTAGGTCTTATGTTTGGCGAAAACACGATTTCATAAAATTTTCTCGATAGAAAAAAATCCCAAAGTTACGTCCAAATCGAACAATAAACCGCTGGTATTCAAAAAGTACTTCAAATTAGATCATGAAACTTTGCATACTAACTGAACTAACTATAAAGCAGGTCTTATGTTTTTTATTTTTTCCAAAAGACGATAATTTGATTTTATAAAGAATAAAAACCACTCATTTCGCACTATTCGGCCGCAGTGACTGACGTAACAACCGCTTTGTAGTGCAAGCTGATTAGAACGTTATTCATAACAGTATTACAGACGAAGTTTGAACCACCACAAATAGAGTTGCTAATCTGAGGTAGTATAGGCTCTTAAGATCATCGAAATTTAGGGAGGTTCAAATGATGCACAGTCAAAGAATAAAAAAGTTGAGAGTCCGAAGAGTTTATTAATGCAGGTAACCAGCGCTACAGCTTAGCTTTTTGTCAGTAACAAGCTCAGAGTCTAGATTTGTGCTTCCTTTTTTTCTGATGGGAAATCATCAAATGACTTCCGCTCCCGCTCCCGCTCTGGGCGGAGCAGGAGGGAGTGTCAGACTTTTACTGACTAAAACCCATCCATGTTCCTTCATCGCCCTTTGTGTTCCGAGGCCACGGTATCTCTTTCGAACAGTCCCGCAGCCCCGGCAGGCATCGGCCCTTGCGGACCCTTTCCTATTGCTGACTCTCTTTGAGGCGCGCGTGAGGCCGTTACCGACGTACGCGCCGTTGACACGGCCTGTCGTCATGAGATGGACGGACGGCGAGCTAGCCCATAGCTCACTGTCCACAGGCCCGCGGATTAGTGCCCCTTGATTGCAAAAGGCTCGCCTCTTATCATAAGGGACTTAAACATAATTGGCGAAATGTGGGTGGACCAGACATTTAAATATTTACGAGCGATAGACGGGACAAGACGAAGAAAATCGTAATATAAATACAAATATTTGTTACTACTTAGAAACAAGTCGTTCTGACTTGTGTCATACGCCCGCTTGTCAGGTAGCATTTGTGTGTCAAAATCTAAAATGTTCGAGATCAAAATTGTATGACATTATTCCAAGTGTCCGTCCGTCTAGGTTCATCAGAATGTCAATTTCCCAGACTGACCATTTCCCAGAATGTCCATTTCCCAAAAAGTCCAATTCCAACAATTGCAATTTTAGCTAATGTGTTATTTGAAATAAAAAAAAACGAGCTATAAATCAGTCAGTATGGTATAATCAACAAAAAAATCAATAGTGCTAGAATAGTACATTTTGATACAAGTGGAGAAAGTTTGTTATTGCATTCGAGGCGGAATTATAACACGCAACAAGTCGTAGGCGAGGGTGTTTTTGAGCCGAGAATTGCAATAACAAATGTCCACGTGTATCAAACGACGTTTTTCAATACACTTTTGAAGAAATAAAATAAAATAACGAAAAATATTTTTGTCACGAACTATGAAACTATGATTTTCATTTTCTTTTTTTTTCGCGCTTTGGTTTCGCCAGGTTTAAGGATAGGCAAAGGTATGAAGCCGTTAAACAGCCTAATATAAAAAAAATAGATTTATTTTATATTTTTGAATTAAGAACACACATAAATGTTAATTTGTGTATAAAAGTAACTATTAGTTTTTAATAATCATGTTTATATAAGATATTCTAATAAACACAATTTGAATATTCAAAAAATATTCATGCCATAAAGACGCGTAGTGCTTTGCCGAAATTAAAAAAAAAACAATCACCTCAGACTATAGGCATTGAACCAATTTGGACTTAGTATAGGTATAGTTATCTGTGGCAATTTTCATTGAAAGTGGAAAAAATCGCACACGTGTGAAATACATTGCATGTTGTACCTAATCGTAGTGCGTTATGGACCAGTTTTCGAGGAAGTGTATTGAAATTAATCTTTTCGGGGTGGACTATGGATACCGACACCTCTGCTGAACACTTCAAGGAGTACAGTTGTGATGTTATGTTATGTGTATAACTGTCTGTATACTGACAAAAAATCGCAAAATTGTGATAGGTGCAGAAACTTTTTTAGAATTTACTAAACATTGCTGTTCTACGATCTTTTGGTAGACGTAATTGGTAAACCTTCAAGTACACTTAATTAAATTTACCCCTTCTGTTGATCAAAGTCGTGGCTACTCATATTTCATTTTTGCTCTTAAATACAGTTGAAAGACCTTGCTCAAAGAGTTCCCAGACATATTGCTATCACAACCCATTAAGTTGTCCATTGTAGAAGACTGAACACCGTTATAAAATAAAAAAGAGCAATATCAAACAGAAATGCAATATCATAAGATAAGAAATATCGTCAAATGCAGCCTGACGTCAAACGAAGTACAATTTTCTAACACAACGGCCAATTTAAAAATGTTCAACACAGCGTAACGTCAAACATTGTGCCCTGTGAAATTTTTCGTCGGCAGAAATGACGAATATTCTCTATCTATATCTCCTATTATTTTAAACCATCACAATTATTATACAGGGTTGAACGGATACCAACGCACAAACGGTTAAGGGTGATGCCCCATTACTGCGTTGCGTTCCGTTGCGTCGTCGCAGCGACGACGCTGCGTCGTTTTCCATATATTTTAAATGACATGCCCCATTAGACCGTTGCATCGTCGTCGCGCGCGATGCAACGGATCGACGGACAAGAGACGAAGCGGGAGGGAGGGTGATGCGCTGCGCCACGGTAATATTATGATACAGTAGTGTGACTCGGCCGCATGATAGAAATAAATGCCTACAGCCGCGCGGTACGTAAACATGCGTTAGGGCTGCCCGTCTCCAGCATTTACATTTGCCTACTTTCTGTTTCTATTTAGTTTTGTGATTATAAATATCTTTTTTTTTAACACAGATAATAAACAAACATTATTTATAATAAAATACCACGTCTTTACTTTGAATTATGCAAACTAACAAAACACACATGCACCGAAGTTTTAACACAAGCGTAAGTAGGTAGGTACCTACCGTATCATGATTCATTCAGAACCGCATATAACTACCTATTTCACTCGTCTCAATAACTTTCCGTTACTCTATTCGCTTTATTTATTAATCCAAACACCTTTTTTTTCGTGAGATAAAAGGAAATACTTACTTATCCATTAAAAAGACACACATTATGTACCTACCTACTAGTAAGTAAAATTATTTTATAGTCTTACCTTTCAGTTTCCAGGTAATTTAAAAAAACTTATGTCTGGATGCGTTATTGACGAATTCATACAACCAAAAACAGCACAATATTTCCTACTCGTCATATTAACTGATTTTTAGAGAAAAAATCGTGCGGTTATTGTTAAAAAAACAACACACCGTCCGTTCGACACTGCGGTACAGCCGTGACTGTCTGCGCCCCAAGTGCACCCTTAGATCGAGGCGCGTAGGTATAGCTCGCGTTTCGTCCGTTTCTATGAAGTCGGAATACTGTATCATAATACTACTGTGGCTGCGCTGACGGGGCTCCGACGACGACGACGGACAGTCAACAGTGATCCACTGCTAGAGGAAGAAGCTAGACGCGGCTGCGAACGGCGTGCATACCCTCTTGCGTTGCGTTGTCGCAGCGTCAACGCAACGCAGGTGTGGCATACAATGCGTTGTTCCGTTGCGACGATGCGACGCAACGCAGCGAAACGCACTAATGGGGCCTCGCCCTAACATGTATTCAGTACATCATTCCGAGCCCTCCCTCATAGAAATTAAGCATCGGTATACAAGGTGTAAACGGACCCTTCACGAAGCCGTCAACCGAGCATTCTGTACATCAAACTAAGTAACTCTATGCAAACATTATTGCTGGGAAATTACTTTTTTTTTTTGGGGTGAAAATCACGTTTTTTGGCAGAACTCAATGAAACGCACTTAAATCATTGTGCTGATGGACGGATTAAACAAACATGCATTTAAAAAAAAAACTTGTGAAAAAGTTGGAACTTTGACCCCCAATATCTCTGTAACTAGAAAGTTTCCGGGTATTATTTATTTTTACTCTATGTTTATTTTTTATTAGTTGTACTGTTATTTTCCTGTGTGGGCTAATAAATGATTTTTCTTTTTCTTGTAGTTTAAAATAATCGTTATGACGGGGAGAACAAGTGCCTTTCGGCTTCGTTAAGAGTCTTTTTACACCCTTTATAATTAAAAAAAAATTATGTACTGAATCCGTGGTAACCGTTTGTGCGTCGGTGTCCGTTCCACCCTCTATAACATATTTCTTAACGTCATTTTGAAAAACTAATAATAATAATTCTCCCAATTTTTTTGTGGTCGGCGTAGCATGTCCTATGGAGGAAGAAGATATGCTGCGCCGACCCTAAAAACAACTCTTGTGCAAAATTGCATGCGTTCAGATTCAGATTTTATTTTTATTTTTATAAAGTTTTTTTTTTAAGAATTAAGAAGTGTAGGCTGTACGTTGTGCGGGGCTGCGGGACTGTTCCAAAGAGATACCGTGGCCCCGGAACACAAAGGGCGATGAAGGAACATGGATTGGTTTTAGTCAGTAAAAGTCTGACACTCCCTTCTGTTCCGCCGAGAGCGGGAGGAGTCATTTGATGATTTCCCATCCGAAAAAAAAAAGACTACGTTGTCCAGCCACCTTTGCGTTACCTATAGATATAAAGATTCTCATCAAAACAGTGTTGTACAGCAAGAGATCGAGTCTAGAACAATCCAATATGTGTAGAAGATTCGAGGATAATCCCAGAATGTTTCTCGAAAAATCGGTTGGCATATAAATAGCCGTCGGGTTTGTGGGAGCGGTCAAACTAAGGATTAGTGGTGAATTTGTGATTGTGTCTTAAGCGTTTAGTGTTAAATAAAAATATGTATTTATTGTTTGTCCGGTGGTTTAATTTATCCCATACCCAGCTCGTAACTATATCGAGAGGCCCTTTCGTAGAACACTGCTCAGTCATGAACGACACGGTTGGCGCAGCGGCTGAGCAATTGGCTGCTGCGCTGCACGTCCGGGGTTTGATCACCGTACGGAACAAATATTTGCATGGTAGTTGTACGGGGATCGTGGAGGTGTTTAAAGTAAAAAAATTACATTAAAAACTTGTGTTAAAAAAAAACTTGTTAAAAAAGTTGGAATTTTGACCCCAAATATCTGCGTAACTAGAAGGTTCCCAGGTATGGTGTAGAACAAAAAATGATCGCAATGATGGGGAGAACAAGTGCATTTCAGCTTCGTTAAGAGGTGTTTTACACCTTTTGTTTGTAAAAGCACCCACCGTATACAATAGAAGTTCTTTGTATATAAAATCTGCCAGTATTAAATTAAGATTTAAAACTGTTGACGGATGAGAATAGCGGTCATTACCCTTTCCCTAATATCTCTTCGTACGAACCAAAACAAATAAACCATGTATCGTTTTTCATTACAAAAAATGTTAAAGATCACGATAGATGACGATTCAAGACTTGAACAAGCTTAGTTTTGGTTTTCAAAGTTAAGAAGTTTAATAAATGTAGGACGGTCAATGACCGCTATTCTCATCTTAACTGGCACCAACTATACCTACATACAATGTGTATTTTATTTTCTAAAATAGAATGTAGCGAGCTATAACTTTAATGAGGTGTTACTCTGACAGGAAATGTTTCCTGCCAGTTATAACAATGGTCACCGCCACTTTTATTTATGTATTTTATTTTTAGATTAATAATAAAAGTACGTTAGCGCCGCGCCGTGTAATAGAACTAGAATTTAAATTATAATATCATTTAAACATGAGTGCATCCTGTTTCTACAGTATAATCGGCGTTATGAACAAATTAAATCCTGATTCCTCAATGCAGTTACGGTTGTAAGACACCTACAATAAAGAGGAAAGATTTGTATTTTTGTGTGTATGTTTGTAATGAATAAACTCAAAAACTACTGCGCCAATTTCCAAAAATTCTTTCACCATTATAAAACTACATTCACCCTGAGTAACATAGACTATATTTTATTCCCGTACTCCCACGGGAACGGGAACTACGCGGGTGAAACCGCGTGACGTCCGCTAGTTTATTATAAAATCGTACCCCTTAGGTTTTGCCGTGATCTGAGAAGCACGTTTATAGCCGTTCTTCCCGGCTGTCATATACAGCAAGTCGTTACAGGTAGTCAGTAGCCCGTAAGTCTGACAACCAGTCTTACTAAGGGGTATCGTATTACCCAGTACTAACTGGGTTGTGGATACTTGGACAGGCGGTCGATCCTGGCTTCATGTTAAATATTGGTATTCAGCTGCATCCGACCGAACATAGTTGGGAAAAGGCTAGGTAAATGATGAGGTAGGTAGGTATTGTATTTGCATATTGGCCATTGCATTAACTGTAGTAATCTCAAACACAATGCCAGGTAATTATACTATATAAAGCTCGATTACCACTGACTGACTGACTCACTCACTGACATAATTGTTCTCCCAGATGGTGGATGGGGAGGTGGGTATATTTTGACAGATTCGTAAACAAGTTACTCCCGCGAGTATGGGAAAAGTGCCAAACCTCCCCTTTTCGCCCTCCTTCCTCCCCCTCCCTATCGTATCTCGGAAACAAAGAGACCCGTATTTTTCGTTTTTTACGGATTCGTATAGAAGAGGCTCGGGAAAGTAAAAACCAGTTTTCAAAGTTGCCCCCCTTGCCCCCCTTTTCACCCCCTTTAGGCGGATCTCGGAAATTGAGAAACTTGGAACATTTTTTTTTTCAGATTTATATAAAGGGGCCTAGAGTTAGTCAAAATCAGTTTTCAAAACTCCCCACTCTCCCCCCCTTCACCCCTCCCCCCATCGTATCTCGGAAACTAGGACACGTAGCGGCTTTTTGATTTTTACTATAAATTATTATTGAGGAGCGTTTAAATTTGTATACGGAGGGTATCCTCCTCTCCCCAACCTCCCCTAAAAATACAAGGGCTATAACTTCGTAACGGTCAGAGATAGCCATTATGTGTTTGAACTAATATTATAGTAGGCGTCGAAACCTGTCTGGTGGTAGGAAGGTTCTGAGTGGAGCGAGCCGGCGACCTCCACAGCGTAACGAAGGTTGAGTGGGTGAAGCGTAACTCAGCTTTTAACGTTTCTAATGAATTCTTTTTTTTTTACTTTTTTTTTTATTGAATTAGGTTTTAGAATGTTTTAGGGGTTCTTAAGGGTTTTCATACTGATTTAGGGGTACTTGGAACGGATTTTCAAATTATTTTAAGGATTCCTATGGATTCTCAAAATTTTATGATGGTAAGGAATACTTCTCAAGAACACGACAACACGCGAGCTGCGCGCAGCTCGCGCACCCACGCAAATACTAGTTCTATTATATAAAGCTCGATTACCACTGACTGACTCACTGACTGACTGACTCATTGACATAATTGTTCTCCCAGATGGTGAAGGGGGAGGTGGGTATATTTTGACAGATTCGTAAACAAGTAACTCCCGCGAGTATGGGAAAAGTGCCAAACCTCCCCTTTTCGCCCCCCTTCCTCCCCCTCCCTATCGTATCTCGGAAACAAAGAGACCCGTATTTTTATTTTTTTACGGATTCGTATAGAGGAGGCTCGGAAAAGTAAAAACCAGTTTTCAAAATTGACCCCTTTTTCCCCCTTCTCCCCCCTTTAGGCGGATCTCGGAAGTTGAGAGACTTGTAATTTTTTTTTTTCAGATTCGTTTAAAGGGGCAACGCGTTAGTCAAAATCATTTTTCAAAACTCCCCACTCTCCCCCCTTCACCTCTCCCCCCATCGTATCTCGGAAATTAGGACACGTAACGGTTTTTTGATTTTTACTATAAATTATTAATGAGGAGCGTTTAAATTTGTAAACGGAGGGTATCCTCCCCTCCCCAACCTCCCCTAAAAATAAAAGGGCTATAACTTCGTAACGGTCAGAGATAGCCATTGGGTGCTTGAACAAATATTATAGTAGGCGTCGAAACCTGTCCAGTGGTGGTAGGTTCTGAGTGGAGCGAACCTGCGAGACCGTGTGGAGCGAAGGGGGGAGGAGGCGAGCGAAGCGAGCCGGCGACCTCCGCAGCGTAACGAAGGTTGAGTGGGTGAAGCGTAACTCAGCTTTTAACGATTCTAATAAATTCTATTTTTTTTTTTTTACTTATTTTTTTTTTTTTTATTTATTTTTTAGAATGTTTTAGGGGTACTTAAGGGTTTTCATACTGATTTAGGGGTAATTCTAACGGAGCATCCAATTCATTTTAGGATTCCTATGGATTCTCAAAATTTTATGGTGGTGAGGAATTATTACTTCTCAAGAACACGACAACACGCGAGCTGCGCGCAGCTCGCGCACCCACGCAAATACTAGTTATACTATATAAAGCTAAATTACCACTCACTCACTCACTCACTGACAGAATTGTTCTCCCAGATGGTGGATGGGGAGGTGGGTATATTTTGACAGATTCGTAAACAAGTAACTCCCGCGAGTATGGGAAAAGTGCCAAACCTCCCCTTTTCGCCCCCCTTCCTCCCCCTCCCTATCGTATCTCGGAAACAAAGAGACCCGTATTTTCCGTTTTTTACGGATTCGTATAGAGGAGGCTCGGAAAAGTAAAAACCAGTTTACAAAATTGACCTCTTTTTCCCCCTTCTCCCCCCTTTAGGCGGATCTTGGAAGTTGAGAGACTTTGAACATTTCTTTTTTCAGATTCATATAAAGGGGCAACGCGATAGTCAAATTCATTTTTCGAAAAACGCCCCACTCTCCCCCACTTCACCCCCCCCCCCTTTTCACCCCTTTTTTTTCTACTGAAAAATGTTTTAATTCTTACCTAATACTATTGAGGGGCGTTGAAATTAAAAATTTGTATACCATTTCCTCCCTTCCCCAACCTCCCCTAAAACTGAAAGGGCTGTAACTTCGTAACGGTTAGAGATAGCCATTATGTGTTTGAACAAATATTATAGTAGGCGTCGAAACCTGTCTGGTGGTACGTAGGTTCTGAGTGGAGCGAACCTGCGAGACCGAGTGGAGAGAAGGGGGGAGGTGGCGAGCGAAGCGAGCCGGCGACCTCCGTAGCGTAACGAAGGTCGAGTGGGTGAAGCGTAACTCAGGGGCGACGACAAGCAACTTTAGGGTTATGTTTTTTTTAATGGGTCTCAGTTTTTAAGTAAGGTTTTTTACTTTTATATTATTAGGTTTTTTTTTTAAATTAATTTTATAATGTTTTAGGGGTTCTTAAGGGTTTTCATAGTGATTTAGGGGTAGTTATAACAGATTTTCCAATTATTTTAAGGATTCTTACGGATTCTCAAAATTTTATAAGGGTAAGAAATACTCAAGAACACGACGACACGCGAGCTGCGCGCACCCACGCAAATACTAGTTAGATTATACGGCTGAATAGCGGAATGATCAATAGCTGGCCTTATTGGATTCAATATGAATGGAGCACACTGTCGAAAATAATAATCCTCTTGCACTACATTCAATTAACGATTTCCATAAAACTAGCTGGGAAGTCAGTCTCCCTTTAGAACTGTGTGCCTGAGGGCGTACGTTTGATGTTTTAATCGAAAGCACAATGTTCTCTAAACTTGACTTTTGGTATCTGCAGCGCTCCTTTACTACCTACCAATTTAACAATCTTGCAAGAAAGTGAATCTTCCGGGTGCGCTCGTATTATTGCAAAACTCATCCAGCTTTCCATCTAGCGAGACCGAGGTCAAGAGTGGACCCATTATTATAAAATCACTAAATAAAACCAAGGAATCTACTCTCTAGTATCCCACAATAAACTTTACCGTTCAGAAGACCTTCAAATCTTAATTAAAGAAACCGAGTGAAGAACTAAAGACAATGTGTAGATTGGCGATTTGGCTTCTAGATAAGACGACCCTAGCACGAACGCGCGACGTCAACGTCAGGTAATATGCATATGCGAACGATCTTTTATTTGAAAATAGAACTACCTAGCTACCTACATGTTTTATTTTTTTTAACGACCAGCACCATAAGAATCAACTAGATATAGAGCAGCAAGGTTCTTTTGGCGCTTTCAATGACATTGTCATATTATAAGGGTGCTCTAGTGATCATTTTGTGAGATTGTCGGTGAAAAAAAGACAAGGCGTTAGTTCCGACTATGACCGCTAGTAGGTACTATTATCTATTCTGTGCTATGGCCACGCGGTTGTGTTCCCGATATCCCGATTGCCATAATATCCCTATTGATGGGGGTCAACGAGACGACGGTTTTTATTTTTCCCGCTGTTCCCTTACCATTACCTTAGACCGTTGATGAACGAGAAGGGACAACGGAAATAAAATTACCGAAATTTTATTTCCGTAGTCCCCACCATAAGGACCATATAGCATGTGGACTAATTATTAAAACGAAGTAATTATTATGTGCGAAGCGGGTATAGAATATTTGTAATTTTAAAATCGTTTGAGTTTACGAAGTTGCGCGTTTATTCCAGGCCCTCAAGGCACTTCACAAGTTCGTAAAACGGGATCGCAAGTTGGGAAATTCTCGAATAATCCGTTGCTGCTGACTTAAAGTAATCCAATCTTGATTTTTCGAAGCGCTTTTTGCGCTGCATTCCTACGTAAGGGGTTTGCTGAAATTTCTTCTTTGTTCTACAGGATTTGTATAAGTACTTGCGTAATTTTCCTCTTGAAATTGACTATAGGGTTATATAAGTGTTAAATAGTAATATATAGCCAGTAATATAAGCCGTGTGGTATCCGGTAGAGTAGAATAGAACCAACCCATTACACTCACGGGTGTCGTATAAGGCGACTAATGTCTGAGGCAGAACACCTTGCGCCTCCGTAGACCAGAGAATGGGCAGCAGCGTTTTCTGTTAGTCTGTCATCACTGCGATCTCCAATCCGCCTGCCAAGCGTGGAGATTACGGCAAATTCCTCCCATCATGGGAGAGGCTTATGTCAGCAGAGGACGTTATGGGCTGATGTAGTAGTAGTGTAGTAGTAATATATATAGTGAATGCATTATTTGTGTCATTCCGAGAGAGTTTGGTTATCCTACTTCCGTTTTTTTCTGCAGAATCTTTAAGAATATGCTAATGATATATATACGTATACTAGAACATACTAATCACTTCTATTTCGTTTGGGGGTAAGCTGAAACTATCCCCCACGTTCATGTATCAGAACTATCAGATATTGAAACTAAGTAATATTATAAACTGTTTAATGTTTTCCTGTTTTATACATTATTTTATAAAGTTTATAGTTAATTGAAAGCTCTGAAAGCAAAACCAGTTTAAACTTGTTTAATGTCTAACCACAGTTAGACACGAAACTAAAGCACCTGAACATTCCAATTAAAACTCAAAACGTATTGTGTAGCGTATTTTAACTGAGTACAAAGGATTTTAATGAAAACATTATTCAAGATTTCCAGGCAAAACTAACAAAGCAATGTGATTTAGGCCTGTTTCAGAGCGAAGCCGGCGCACGCAACCGGGCGGGGCGCCGGACAAGCTTTCCCATATCCATAGACTTGTATTATGATAGCATTCGCCGATCAACGTGCGCCCGGCCAACACGTCGCGCGTCCGGCCACGTCCGACCGGCTGAAAGTTCAAAGGACGCGCAGCGCCCGCGCGTGTATCATGTGCCGGTTGGCGCGAGTCATAAGCCTCGGTCACACACAGCGATTAATCGCTGCGAATGCCTACTCGCTGCGAGTATTCGCTGTTTGTGACAAGCTTTTCGCTGCGAATAGATTCAGTCGCCCCGAACTGAATTCGCCGCGATTTGAATTGAGCATGTTCAATTTTACTCACGGCGAATGCGTACTTTGTGTAATTTTTTTCATCACAACTGCTCTCAAAAACGGTGAAGGAAAACATCGTGAGGAAACCGGCATGTCCTAAAACCAAAAAAATCGAAGACATGTGACATCTACCAACCCGCACTGGGCCCGCGTGGTGGATTATAGCCCATTCCCTCTCATAGATAGGAGGCCTGTGTCCTAGCAGTGGGAACGTTAATAGGCTAATGATGATGATAATGATGATGAATGCGTATTCGCCGCGAGTATTCGCTGTGTGTGACAGGGTACTCGCTGTGAATAGCCATTCCACTCAGCGCGCCGCTCTAGACTAGACTAGACTAGACACGTCTGTGCTACAGGTCGTTTTAAAAGGGTATTAGAAGCCCCAATCTGTTCTCTGCGTTCAATCTATTTACGAACACAATTTCGCTTCTTCTTCTTCTTGTGGGTTCTGCACATGCCAACCGAATACACTGACGTGTGCGACGAGCAGACGACATTTTGAATTTACGCACCAACAGACTGTCAAAATTCTCGTGTAGAACCAACTCGCTGTGTGTGACAGGCAGGCAGCGAATTGTCGCTGTGATCATTATTTGCAGCGAATGCACTTGCAGCGAGTATTTGCTGTGTGTGACCGAGGCTTTAGGAAGCATTCAGAGCGAGTCGTGTGCCAGCCGCGCGTAATCTTAGAAACACACTAAACACTATCATACAAGTCTATGGATATCGAAACGCTCGGACGCCGGTTGCACGCGGGCGCCTCGCTCTGAAATAGGCCTTAACTTTATCTTCATGGATGAACTTCATGGAGTCAAAAAATGCGGCCAAACCTGGACAAATTGCGGACGTGGCTCCGGACATCGAACGTTGACCCATCATCATCATTTCTGCTCTTGTTCCACATTACTTGAGGTCAGCTGGAAATTTTTTTGAAGTGAAAACTTCTTTAGGCGCGTTAAGCACTTTTTGGGTGAAGGAAAAACATTGAACTCATCGTCACGTAACGTGCGGTCACGCTTCGTAGCACTCATAGGCGATTCGCTACGACGTAGCACCGCATAGGCAGGCATGCGCGGGGCATAACCAGTGCTAAGACTGGGGCGGGGCCTGTGTACTTTTTGTTTTCACTTCTATCAGCAGCCCGCGTAGCATGGCGACGTAGAAACAGGGAAAGACTCGACAAATCTTTTGTTCATCTGTCATTTTGTCTATTCAATATCGACAAAATGACAGATGAACAAAAGATTTGTCGAGTCTTTCCCCGTTTCTAGTCGCCATGCTACGCGGGCTGTACCCAAAGACTGCTCCGGTTATTTTTTCTTCCATTCTCCCCTGTCAGCCGTCACACTTTGATTTACTGATATACTCGTATCTGTTGGATTCCGGTGTCTACGGTTTTACACAAACGATTTTCTACAGATTTTCGATTTTACTGCCCAATCATGTAGACCTGACCATACAGGGTTAGTTTTCAATGACCGGCCAAATTTTCAGAGATGGTTATATCTATAATAATTATTTTCGATATAATGAAAAAAAAAACAATTTTTAAAAATAAAATGTCATTCCTGTCCACCACTAAAAATCGAACGTGTGGTTATTGCAACAGCACAATTCGGGCTACCGCACACTTGAGACGAAACTGTCTTGAGACAGACTATTTCCCTATTTTTCGTGCGAACGCTCCAGACTATTTATCTCTCGCTCGCACTAGTACGGAAACAGTGTGTCTCAAGACAGTTTTCTCTCAAGTGTGCGGTAGCCCTTCAGTTCAAGAACCTAGATAGGTAGCATACGCATACATTTGGCGGTGCATGCACGCACACAAGTGCATTGATTCCCACTAGGTTTATGATTTAGGAAATTTTAGGACATTTTCAAATGAATGCTATTATTTTTAACCGACTTCAAAAAAGGCGGAGGTTATATGTTCGTGTGTATGTTTTTTTTTTTTTTTATGTATATTACCTGATTTCTCTCCCATTTGTGGATCGATTTTCAAAATTCTTTTTTCATTTGATAGAATACACTCCTGAGGTGGTCCCATTTTAATTTGGTGAAGATCTGATGCTGACCTTCGGAGATATACAATGGAACTCTTCAAAAATAGACGGCAAATCTGTTGTGATAGCTCCAATCGGTTGCATGTTCATTGTTTATACAATATCATGACGGAACATCACGCCTGTATGCTCTGAGGGGGTACGCAGAAGTGTACAATTTACCTGATTTCTCTCCCATTTGTGGACCGATTCTCAAAATTCTTTTTCATTTGATAGAGTACACTCCTGAGGTGGTCCCATTTTAATTTGGTGAAGATCTGATGCTGACCTTCGGAGATATACAATGGAACTCTTCAAAAATAGACGGCAAATCTGTTGTGATAGCTCCAATCGGTTGCATGTTCATTGTTTATACAATATCATGACGGAACATCACGCCTGTATGCTCTGAGGGGGTACGCAGAAGTGTACAATTTACCTGATTTCTCTCCCATTTGTGGACCGATTCTCAAAATTCATTTTTTATTTGAAAAAGTATACTCCTGAGGTGGTCCCATTTTAATTTGGTGAAGATCTGATGCTGATCTTCGGAGATATACAATGAAACTCTTCAAAAATAGACGGCAAATCTGTTGTGATAGCTCCAATCGGTTGGATGTTCATTGTTTAAACAACATCATGACGTAACATTACACCTGTTTGCTCTGAGGGGTACATAGATGTGTACAGCACACCCAGATTTCGACAGTTATGGCATGTTATGTTCCATTTATTGGGGATAAGCCTATTACCATGACATGTATTGTTAACCATGTACAATGAATGCATAGCAAATATTTGTAAGTATAGGATATTACAACTAAAAATGGAAAAATAAAATAAAACTTTTTTGCCAAAAATAAAACCGACTTCAAAAAAAACAACAAACAAAAAAAACACAAAAAGAAAAGGACAAAAAAAAACACTAAAAGAAAAACAAAAAAAAACACTAAAACAAAACCACAAAAAAGTGAAAAATAACTTTAGCTTCAGAAGCCGGTGAGAAAAACACCAAATCAATCAAAGGTCAAGTTTCAGAAGTCGGTGACAAAAACACTAAATCAATTAAACAAGGTCACCGACTTCTGAAGCTTGACCTTTGATTGATTTGGTGTTTTTCTCACCGGCTTCTGAAGCTAAAGTTATTTTTCACTTTTTTGTGGTTTTGTTTTAGTGTTTTTTTTTTGTTTTTCTTTTAGTGTATTTTTTTGTCCTTTTCTTTTTTATTTATAAGTTTCGACAATAATATTTAATATTCACTTTTGGTTTGATATCTAGATCTTAATTTTTAATTTTCTCATTTTCTTTTCAGAATGCAACCGCTAGTATTCTTTTATATCCTAACAAGTTATCTCGATATAAAACATTTACTGTTTGCAAAAAAATATATGACTGCAACAAAAGAGTTTCATAGAGAAAGTTAACGAACTCATCCTTTGCTGCTACGAGCTACGAACTCATACTGAAAATTCCTAATTAAATAAATGTTCTTTTTTTTATGAAACCATTTCTGTGCACTCAACTCTGATGATACACGTTCTTAAGGGGCTGACAACATCTAATTGATGTTATTCAAGCAGTTTTTTTTAAGAAAAACTATTTGTAAATAAAAAAAAAATGTTAATATTCATCATAATCAAAGCCCATGGACGGACGGGTCGGGGGGCTTTCGGGACCTGGACCGCGGTCCCGGATTCCCCTTAAATATTTTTGAGTGGTATTTTGGGACCACAAGAAAACAAAAGTTACAGTACAGTAAGCTGAAATAATATTGTGATCAACAATTATATGAATTTATTTCAAAGAGCTTTAGCTCACAAATTGTATGGCGAGTGTATATGCATGCATTTTGTTTTTAACAAATTTAATATTATTCCATTGTCATGTACCCACTTGGTAATGCTTTCGAAGTCTTCCTGTACGTACTGTTGTACCTCCAGTATATCTTTCGAAGCATAAACTACACACATAATATACGAAATATGTTTGGTTGACCGTACTTTCTCAAGACATAAATTTGTTTTGTTTTCTTGTGGTCCCAAAATACCACTAAAAAATATTTAGGGGGAATCGGGACCAGGAGACTCGATACATAATATTGGACAAAATCGCATCTAAAAATAATTGCAAAAAATGGTCTTAAAATCATCATTAAACGGTTCTATGTCTATATTTTTTGACGTATGGGTCTGCAATTAAAAACATGAAGTCAACATATTCATACTTATACCGCACTAACGAGTCATATTTCACAAATAATCCACACTTTTTTTATTTCAATATTTATTCATTATGTTCTTCTTAAACCTGGCCGCCCAGTAACTCTGTGGCTCTCGTTTACTTCGATACAAATAGACAGTGTGCGCGCATTTTGGTCTTGACATCCACTTAAAAGAAATATAAAAGTATTTATTTTATTTCCAAGTGAGTTGATATTAATAATGTTTTCATAGTCTGGAAAAAGTTGGTGATTTTGAGGAGTTTTTATTTAGCAATCTGATGAAACTCATACGTGTATATTCTGGTTCTGTATGGTGTCGGACGTGAAGAATAACACCATCCCATATCTTCCCGTGGGTGTCGTAAGAGGCGACTAAGGGACTTACCAGAGAATGGGCAGCAGCGTCCCTGTGCTTTTGCAACCGCACTGCGATCGCCAACCCGCCTGCCAAGCGTGGCGATTATGGCAAAAACCCTCCTTTGGGGGAGGCCTATGTCCAGCAGTGGACGTCTTTCGGCTGAAATGATGAATGATGATACGTATATTCTTTGCCGGTCCCTGCTCCTGAAAAGTTCTGAGCTTTTATCCACTATATTATTTATTATGCGCTACCATCGACTGAATTCGCTTCCATCCTTGTTGACCATCAAGGCAAGAGTAAATGGCTATATTCTGGGCAAGCCAGGTCCATCGTTAACCACATCGATCGATTTCCATCACACAAGACCGAGGTTAAAAGCAGGCCCAAATGATTAAATTATTTAATAATAAATACTTTGATGGTTTCCCCATTTTCGTATTTTCATACAAAGTCAGACGAAGTAATTACATGGTCCTGAATACTGACGCTTGCTTGGATTCTTGCTAAAAATAACTAAAATTGTTATTACTCCAAAAGGGACGTTTATTTTTTTATCTCTGGCATTTTAATTGTGTCGTTAGAAAATATTTTTGTGGAAAATCATAATTGTATTGGGGTTTTGCCATTAGGAGTTCCTCAGTAGCAGCCACGGAATCTAGATTTCTGCCCGATCGATTGATGGCAAATGGCTTGCCCCCTATTACATGGGATTGAACTGCGAAAACAAAACATAACTGGTGAAATGTGGGTGTACCTACTATTAGATTCTTACATCTCTGCTTTTCTGTTCGTTCTGTATGGTTTCGAGTTCTGTATGGTGTTGGATGTAAAGAATAGCACCATCCCATATCTTCCCGTGGGTGTCGTAAGAGGCGACTATGGGACTTACCAGAGAATGGGCAGCAGCGTTCTCTGTGCTTTTATAACAACCGTACTGCGATCGCCAACCCGCCTGCCAAGCGTGGCGATTATGGCAAAAACCCCCCTTTGGGGGAGGCTCATATCCAGCAGTGGACGTCTTTCGGCTGAAATGATGATCTCTGCTTTACCCAGGCATGATGTTATGTTATGACACAATTCCGGGAATTTTTTCACTTCAATGGCAGAAAATATTAAAACATCGTTAATAATCTATCTCTCAAAGAATTCATTAATATATATTTTGCCATTTCATTCCACGCAGATTACTTGGGACTCGATAGCTATAAACCTGTGCCTGGGACTCCTTCCGCCCAAGTTATTAGAATTAACAAGGGAAATGGATTACTAATGGTATCCGTTTGTCGGAGCCGTTGAGGGGCTGTCAAATGTCACGATCACGACGACACACATCCTTATTTTACAGGATGTATAAAAAAGGTGTGGACATATTTAAGAGTGCTGTTTATACCTTCAAACTGAACCACTCTCTCCTTGGGACGTCCGAAATCAGCTGGTTTATAGGATGGAAGGGACACCAACGCACAAACGGCTAGGTACCTGTTTAGTACAACATAACGAACCCTTCTACATGGAAACTTTGCATCGAAATTCCTCGTATTCTTTTCAGCGAATCTTTTCGTTTGATATCCATATCATGAAAATGCATAAAAAATAACTAGTCCACCATCTTTGGGAGTGTTGGAGTTGAGAAAGTAACATACACACTTTAAGCTGAAGTGTTATTATATGTAATTATACATATAAATAAATTTTATACTAAAATAGTAATGTGACATTTGCTTTTACATATAGTTATTAAATTACAAATCAACACTCCGTGGCAACCATAGGGTTGTTTACATTATTAAGGACGTGCTACATAATCGATTTGCTTTGATTCAACTCTCCTTCTCACTCCTAATGTATACCCATACTGGTTCTTAAACGTACAAGTCTTGGACCTGTTAATCCTTTCGTCAATAGATCCGCCTCCATATCTTCTGTAGGTTGAACTCCCACCACTCCTTCTTTGATGCAATTTCTGATATAATACATTTTGAGGTCTTTAAGCTTCGACTTCGAAGATACTATTGGATTTTGACACAACTTTATTGCTGCTTGATTATCATTCAATATCAGTATATTTTCTTGTTTTATATTTACTTCATTAAACAATGCTCGTAGATACGCTGCTTCTTTAAGAGCCCCTTCCAAAAATTCAGTCGCTAGAGTTTAGGCAAATTCGTTGCGATCCTATGTTAGTGTGCATTGTTCATGCAGATACACGCACACACGGGTGCAGATCGAGCGTAGTGATCGCCTAAACCATTTTGATCCTGTAGACGATATTATTTTATGATACATAATTATAAAGTCAGTACGGTTTAGAAATAAAAGTCTGGAATGTGTGTCTACTGTATATTTATCACAATCAAAATAAAAATGGTTTAATTTTGTATTAGAAGAATTTAGATACATATAAACATTTTACAAAATGATAAATAAAAGTGCGAGTTAGACTCGCGCACTGAGGTTTCCGTACAAACTTTTTAAAGGACAAACTTAATTTTTCTGGATCTGGGACTTTTGCGCGAAAAACATTTGCGCGAAGGACACTTGCGCGAACCCATTTGCGCGAAAAGACAAATGCGCGCATGGACTTTTGCGCGATTGGACTTATGCGCGAAAGGACACTTGCGTAAATGGAAACTTGCGCGACTGGACTTTAGCGCGACTTAATGGCCACTGAGGTTCACTCTGTAGAGTAAACATAACATATCCCTGTTATTTATACTTGAAGGTGGTTTTTTCTTTTGGTTTTTCTGTCATGGATGTCATTTTCATGGTTAAGGAGACGCTGATAACGAAATGAGATCAAAATGAAAATCCAAGATGGCGCCGAGGAAAACTTCTGTTTTTTGTGTCATTTTTATGTTTTTCGGGGTCGCTGATTATGAAAATGAGGTCAAAATGAGGATAATTTTTAATTTTCCGTCATGGGTGTCGTTTTCATGGATTTTGGGGTTCCTGGTTACGAAACTGAAATCGAAATGCAAATCCAAGATGGCGCCAAGGAAGCATTAAAATTAAAATAATCAGCGACCTCACAAACCATGAAAATGACACCTACGTTGGAAAAACCGAACTTTTTTCACGGCGCCATGTTGGATTTGCATTCGATCTCATTTTGTAACCAGCAACCCCCAAAACCATGAAAACGACACCCATGACAGAAAAACCGGAATTTTTTTTGGGTGCCTACTTGGATTTTTATTTTGACCTCATTTTCGTAATCAGCAACCCTAAAAACCATGAAAAGTACACCCATGACGTAAAATCAAAAATTTTCCTCGGCACCATCTTGGATTTTTATTTTGATCTCATTTTCGTATCCAGGAACCCCTAAAGCCATGAAAACGACATCCATGATGGAAAAACATTTTTTTTCTCGGCAACGTCTTGGATTTTCATTTTGACCTCATTTTCGAAACCAACAACCCCAAAAACCATGAAATCGACACCCATGACGGAAAAACCGAAAAAAAATTCTGGTGCCTTCTTGGATTTTCATTTTGACCCCATTTTCGTTATCAGCTATCCCAAAAACAACGAAAATGACACCCATGAAGAAAAAACCGAAAATTTTCGTCGACGTCATCTTGGATTTTCATTTTGATGTCATTTTCATAATCAGCGACCCCAAAACTTACTTACTTCTACATTATATTAATACTAGTATTTGCGTGGATACGCGAGTTGCGTGCAGCTCGCTTTTTGTCGTGTTCTTGAGAAGTATTCCTTACCATCATAAAATTTTGAGAATCCATAGGAATCCTTAAAATAATTGGAAAATCCGTTACAACTACCCCTATATCAGTATGAAAACCCTTAAGAACCCCTAAAACATTCTAAAAACCAATTTTAAAAAATATCACCTATAAAAAAAACCTTATTTGAAAACTCAGACCCATTAAAAAAAACACTACCCTAAAGTTTGCTTGTCGTCGCCCTTTTTTTTTTTTTTTTTTTCGGATGGGAAATCATCAAATAACCCCTCCCGCTCTGGGCGGAGCAGGAGGGAGTGTCAGACTTTTACTGACTAAAACCCATCCATGTTCCTTCATCGCCCTTTGTGTTCCGGGGCCGCGGTATCTCTTTCGAACTGTCCCGCAACCCCGGCAGGCATCGGTCCTTACGGACCCCTTCCTTTTTGCTGACTCTCTTTGAGGCGCGCGTGGAACACGAACGCGCCGTCGACACGGTCTGTCGTCATGAGACGGACGGACGGCGAGCTAGCCCATAGCCCACCGTCCACAGGCCCGCGCCTACGGTGGCCGGGGGCCACGTGGTGGTGGCCCCCGACGCCCGGGGCGTCTCCCGCGGCGGCCGGGACGTTGAGAGGTTCGCTCCCTCTCACGTTCCGCCACCTCCTTCTCTAGCATTACTGCTTCGCAGAAAAAGGTGACGGCGTCCCATTCCGTCTCGCTCCGGACCATGGCTTGCACCAGGGCCGGACGCGAGAGGTCGCCGCCGCCGATCGCCGCTTCGAGGACACGGCGGTGCTCCGCCCACGCGGGGCACACCTCCACCGTGTGCTGCACCGTGTCCTCCGGTTGCTTGTCGTCGCCCTGAGTTACGCTTCACCCACTCAACTTTCGTTACGCTGCGGAGGTCGCTGGCTCGCTTCGCTCGCCACCTCCCCCCCCTTCGCTCCACTCGGTCTCGCAGGTTCGCTCCACTCAGAACCTACCTATCACCAGACAGGTTTCGACGCCTACTATAATATTTGTTCAAGCACCCAATGGCTATCTCTGACCGTTACGAAGTTATAGCCCTTTTATTTTTAGGGGAGGTTGGGGAGGGGAGGATACCCTCCGTTTACAAATTTAAACGCTCCTCATTAATAATTTATAGTAAAAATCAAAAAGCCGCTACGTGTCCTAGTTTCCGAGATACGATGGGGGGAGGGGTGAAGGGGGGGAAAGTGGGGAGTTTTGAAAAATGATTTTGACTAACGCGTTGCCCCTTTATATGAATCTGAAAAAAAAAATGTTTCAAGTCTCTCAACTTCCGAGATCCGCCTAAAGGGGGGAGAAGGGGGACAAGTGGGTCAACTATTGAAAACTGGTTTTTACTTTCCCGAGCCTCCTTTAAACGAATCCGTAAAAAACAAAAAATATATTACCAATCATAATAAACAACCAACGTCAAAAAAATCTTATCTAAATATGTACAATCAAAAAGTTTAATAATTTTAATATAAATACTGGATCGAAATGTGGTAGTCTGCGTATATCTCGGAAATATATTCACGTAATAACTCGGGAGCGCTTGCGAAGCAAAGTGATACATGCTCACGCTGGGAGAGCCCTTTCGTTACTGACGGGATCGGGTTTGCGCGGTCGATTATATAGTTCACTTTGCATTTAATTTACGAAATGAAGTTATTGTTTATTTATAAATTAAAATTCAGATTCTAATAAAGGGCTACCTTGAGATTAATTTTTAAATTTTCTTTAAAGTGTTTCTAAGGCATAGAAAAAAATACCCTTTTGTCCCGACGTTTTCCATAAATTAAGTTTTTTCAACATTTTTTTTTGCTATATTTCGTATAGAAATCAATAATGTTTTCCCGTATGTTACGAGTAGACCATATATTGATGTTATTCATATTTTTTAATATTCAGAATATTTTGTAGTTCTTTGTTCAGAGAACCACAAACATCACTCGCTCGTTACTTTTGCGGAAAAGGGGTTTTGAATATGGGTGATTGCCATTAATATATACATTATTTAAAACAATTGTTCCCGCAGTCGACAAGAATAAGAACCTGACTCTTATAATAAAAATAAAGCAGGTTCAAATTCTTCTTGCCTTTCTCACAAGGAGTGATCAAAAATGTTCAAACTTACTTAATTTCTTGTAGGGACCCTTAACAGCTTCTGTAAGAGCGACATATTAGGCTTCTGCTGTGGATAGTGCAATGCTTCTTTGTTTTTTAGATCCCCAGCTGAGGGAGTAGAAAAATAAAGATTAAAGACTCCAGGGAGTCCGCCATATTGGATTTCGAATGACGTCACTTAGCTAACCAAGCATTGTCATCCAAATTAAATATGTATGCAAAATTTCAGGTCAATCGAAAACCGGAAAATGGCTCAAATTTAAGGCCCTTCTAACCCTAAAATTAGCAACTCTAGCGGTTGTTACGTCTGTCACTGCGGCCGAATAGTGCGAAATTAGTGGTTTTTTGCAATTTACAAAAAATCTATTGATTGGACTCAAAAAATAAGGCACTTATGACCTGCTTTATAGTCAGTTCAGTTAGTATGCTAAGTTTCATGATCTAACTTGAACTACTTTTTGAATACCAGCGGTTTATTGTTCGATTTGGAGGTAACTTTGGATTTTTTATTTATCGAGAAAAATTTATGGAATCGTGTTTTCGCCACACATAGGATTTAGCATTAATCCTTAACTTTACCATATATTTATTTCAATTCAATTAATGCTGCAGTATTTTAGGCATAACGGAGGATCATGCTAAGCCATAGGCCTTTAAAAATACTTTTGGTAGCCTAAAATGTAGATGCCTATTTTGCACATAAGCTCCGAGGTGCTCCGAGTGACGAAGCCCGTTGACACTTCGATCGACCATTTTTTTCTAAAAGATGGGAAAGCGTGATCGATGAACGGGTTAGTTCAAGCATGAAAAGCGCCTATTGTAACGAAAAAGGTTTCACATCGTTGACTTTATGACTCTCGTGATCACGGATTAATATTTCAACTAGCTTTTGTTCGCAGCTTCGCCCGAGTTTACTGATTGCAGCGTTTTAAAAACGCTACATTTTTGAATATCACCTTTTTTTATGGTGATTGTCATGCAACCTGTTTTTCGGAAGCTTTTAGTCGAATTTTTTCTTTAAGTACTGAATCTTTTTAAGTTAGGAATTTGTTTTTGTTCGAGAAAAAAGTGAAGATTTTCTTTGTGTCAGTTGGATGTGGATTGTTGCCGTGACGATGTATTGCTGAATTTTTTTTTGGTTGAAATCACTTTTTTAAAAAATGTGAATCATTTTGAATTTAAAGGCGACAACGTTGGTTAAAAACATCATATGTGAAATCTTCTGTTTTTTGCTGCTTTCTTTTCGCCGGAATGGCGTGATCTGAAAATTTTCTTATGGATCGGAGGCGCTGAGTACGGTATCACCCACAACTTTATGAGCTAGCAGTCGGGAGCAACGCTCCACCGCGACCCCGGTGTGGTCGTGTGCAGCCTTTCCGGTTCCTGAATTGTGTCAGGCTCTTGAGCCGGCAAATATGACCAAGCGCCAGATGATCGTAGGCCTGGTCCTGTTTTGACCGAGGTTACCAGCACGGTGCTCCGCGGCAGACCTGCAGCGCGTCTCGCCATCCCGACAGGATCAAACTGAGGATTCCCAAATTTACCGTCTTATTTTTCTCTTTCAATGTTTTAATTGTTATTTTTATGTAAGGCTCAGTAATACAACCCCTACACAGGGTATGTGCGAGTATTTAGGCATTTAGCATCACTATCTTTTTCTTTCCGAGGCGTGTTAATTAGCATTGGCCAATTAGTTAATTACCGCTGGGTTCGTTTAAATATTTTTCCTCTGAATTTCAGGATTTTGGTTTTTCCTCATTAAAATAAATAACTATTGATTCGTACATTCTCTGGATAATCTGACATAATTGTATCCTAACTGAGTTTTTTTTTTTTTTTGTGTGTGCGACCTATTTTTATATAATTCAAAACTTGATACTTTGGATAACCGGGCACAATCGCACCCTAACTGTATTTTTTATTTTTTTTTACAATTTGACCATTATCAAAATTATACGTTTTAAATAGGGGAAAGTTGTTTTTTTCAAGAATCCCGCTATATATGGCGCCCGAACTAATAAAGTAAGTATTTTTCTTGTCCATACTTCTTGTTATTTAAATCTACATCACATAATTATTATTTTTTTTGCAATTTCGAGGGTGGTAGCTCACTCCAAGTGAGCTAATAATTTCTTCCACTGTGTGAGCTAATTCGTTCTCTGTTTATTCCTATTGTTGGTTTCAGGTCTTTAACGTGATTACCCAAGTGACCAGTTTAAGAGTTTCCTAGAGCCTGGACTGTTCCCATGGTGGTACATCACGAGCCCTGAACTACAGATACGATCACGAAGAACTGGCAGGGTACTGTTCTTTGTTTGCTTGTGTGAGTTGTAATTATTCATCACATATATAAAATAGTTTTGTGAACTATAAAACACACAACCCTCTTTTATTTCTCACCCAACAAATACATAATTTACCTGATTATTATCCCCTGTGTTTAATTTGTTTTCCTTTAGCTAGCGGTTGTTAGAACCCGTAGTGCATGAGTGTGTTGTTTGAACTTATAGGCGTCGTGTTGCAAAGGTAAGCTCCGTATGCACGGTTGTTGTCTGTTCTTAGTGGTGTCTTTTGTTTCCTAGCTTGGCAATTCCGGTCACGGCAGGTCGCTGCGTGTCTAGTTTCTTTATTGTGTTGAGGTCCAGCTGTACTTGGGGTGCCTATTTTTTTGCTTAGGATCAAATCGACTTTTAATTCACAGCCGTCGTACTTATTCTAGTTTTATGCACGTGTTTGCCTAGGGTTGTATTAGTTTTATTTACATCATGTTGGAAGAAGGAAATTCCATTGGTGAGACTCCGCATCGTGATAGTCCTATCATCTCTCGACCGCCACCTCCTATTCCACCTAGTCTCTCGTGGTTCCAGCCAGTCTATTCTGCCTTCACCAATCAGATCCGATGATGGTCCACCGTTCGTCAAGCAGTTCTCACTGTCAAAATGGAAAATTTCTTTTGATGGCAACACTTGTGTACGCGATTTTTTTTCTAGTTTGGAAGAATGCAGGGAGGCTGACAATCTAACGGATAGTTATCTCGTTAGGCGTTTTCACGAGGTTTTGTCTGGTATCGCTTTGCAATACTATAGGTCCATCCGTCGACCCGGTCTGACGTTTGTAGAGATCAGACATGCTTTCCTTAAAACATTCGGGTCAGCCGATTTTGAATTCAGGACTGGACAAGAGGTCCGTAATCTTAGGCAGAGACCTGAGCAGTCTGTGAAGGAATTTGTTATTCGAGTGACGTACCTTAATGCCAAACTCGTCAAACCCATTGAGGAATCAGAGTTGGTTGATATTATTACACACAATATGTTACCTAAATACACCCCCTGTTTGTCTATACAGAGGTTTCCTGATTTAAATTGTCTGATTGAGGCCGCTTCGCATTTTGAATCTTTTATTAAAACTTCAAAAGCAGTCGCTAGTCTGGATAGTACTGTTTACCCGACATCTATTTCTGGACACGCTTCCCAGTCTCCAAAACCTCGCCTGAACAAACCCCACCAAAGTGAAAGTAAGGTTCAGAGTTGTCCAACCTGCAGTCTGTCTCAACCACACTGTCTTAAGTGTAACAACCCCGGACACTCTTACCGTTCTTGCCCGGAGGTCACTGGCATGTTATGTTTTAAATGTCGCACTCCAGGTTTTATAACACGCGATTGTCCTAAGTGTAATCCAAAAAATGCATAAGTCACCGACGGCACGTTTTTTACCGTACAGTGTCACCGGTGATATCTACTGATTTGTCTGATAATCGACCGTTTATTGAAATTTTATTGTGTAACCAGGTTGTTAAGGCTTTACTTGACTCTGGAGCACAGATGTCGCTTATTAGTGATAGTTTAATACAGAAATTTGGTCTTTCTTTGAACGCGAGTGATGCTTGTCCTCGTGTAATTTCGGCTAATAATTCGCCTATCGATATTCTGGGTACTGTTTATCTCCCAGTTAAGTTTAACGGTACAACTTTTATCCATGAGTTTTTAGTGGCAAGTTCTATGTCGTCCTCCGTGATATTAGGTATTGAATTTTGGAATAAGTTTGGTTTAACGTCCGTCTTTAGTCAAGCTTTTGATAAAAATATTAGTGGTAATATGTACCTCCCGTCTGTTCAGCACTCACCTCCACAATTTTCCTCTGTTAGCGAGGTTCGATACGTTCATCCACGCAACGTATTATCACTGGATCAAGAGATGAACCTTCAGCAAGTCATTAATGAGTTTGAAGACATCTCTTCTGAAAAAATAGGCCTGGGAAAAACATCTTGGCTGTCCCATAAAATCAATACAACGGGACCTCCTATCCGCTAAAGATATTATCCTTTATCTCCAGTTAAATTAAAAATTCTCAACGAGGAGATTGATAAAATTCTAGACTTGGGTGTTATTCGTCCCTCTCGTTCCCCATGGGCTAGTCCAGTGGTTATGGTTACAAAAAGTGATGGTTCGGTGCGTTTTTGTGTTGACAGTAGGAAGCTTAATAGTGTGACCATTAGAGATTCGTACCCGCTCCCGCGCATTCATGATATTCTTGATAACCTTCGAGGCGCTAGATACATAAGCTCTCTTGATTTTAGGAGTGCATTTTGGCAGATCCCGCTCGCTGATAGAGAGAGTTGTGAGAAAACCGCTTTTATTGTTCCTCAACGAGGTCTCTTCGAATTTGTTAGGATGCCATTTGGTCTTACAAATGCTGCTTCTGAGATGCAGCGTCTTACTGATATGATTGTCAATTTTGAATTTACTTCTACCAGCGACGACTGCGTTTTCGGGTATGTTGACGATTTGATTCTAGTTTCCAAGGACTTTAATAGTCACCTGGCGCTTCTCAGGAAAGTTCTAGCTCGTCTTAAGAAGGCTGGTTTATCCATCAATCTAAAAAAGTGCGTGTTCTGTAAGAGCGAATTAAAATACTTAGGGTATATTGTAAATGAGAAGGGTCTTCAAACCGATCCCGGTAAACTCGAAGCTATTAGGGATTATCCTACTCCTACTACTGCTAAGTCCTTACGCGGTTTCATTGGAATGTGTTCCTATTACAGGCGTTTTGTGAATGGTTTTTCTACCATAATAGCTCCGCTTACTGCGTTAATTGGTAAGAGAAAAGGTCGTGATCCAATAAGTTGGGACGACGCGGCTGAACGAGCTTTTGTAAAATTAAAAGAAGCTCTGATCGATACCCCTGTTATGGCATGTCCTGATTTCTCGAAACCGTTCATCTTGCAGTGTGATGCGTCTGCTGTTGGTCATGGTTCAGTTTTAACACAAAAGATTGATGATGTAGAGCATCCAATCGCTTATTATTCGCGCCTATTTTCCAAAACTGAACGTAATTATAGCACTACAGAGCGCGAACTTTTGTCAGTTCTAGATTCTATTAAACATTTTCGGTGCTATTTGGATGGGTTCAAGTTCTCTGTCATAACTGACCATATGGCCCTTAAATGGCTTCTCACTTTGAACAACCCCTCAGCTCGTTTAGCTCGTTGGGCTACTATGATCTCCCAATATACGTTCGATATCATACACCGCAAGGGTACACAACATATAGTACCAGATGCCCTTTCCAGATTATATGCAAGTCCTGTGTCGTTTGATCAGGGTCCAGAACATACTAACGACCGATGGTACAAGAAGGTATTTTTAGGTGCCCGTGATACACCACAAATGTTTCCAGCTTACGCAATACATAACGGTGTCTTACTAAGGCGTATGCCTGTTACCAGTCCCTTGTCTTCCGACCCATGGCGTGTTGTTTTGCCAGCTGAAAAGGTTACTTCTGCGATTTGGGAAGCACATAATAGTTTTCCTTCAATACATCCAGGTGTATCCAAGTCGTACCTAAAACTTAAGGAAACTTTTTATTGGCCTAACATGTACCGTGACGTCGTTAGCACTTTAAGACAATGTGAGGTTTGTAAAGCTTATAAGATCGCGAACACGCAACCTCGCGGACAGATTTGCTACCCTAAGCAAGTGTCCATGCCCTTGCATATGATTTCGATTGATGTGATTGGACCGTTGCCCATCGCTTTTTACGGTTATAGGTACATCATCTCTATGGTCGATGTTTTTTCGAAGTATGTGTGGCTTGTTCCTCTTAAGAGAGTAGACGCTTTTTCTATTATTAAAGCTTTAGAGTCCGAAATTTTCTTTAACTTCGGCGTTCCTCGTTCTATTTTATGCGATAACGCTACTGTTTTTCGCAGTAGACAGTTTCTAAATTTCCTCAGATCGTTCCATATTGAATCCCCTACATTTACACCTTATTATACACCCCAAGCGAATACTGTTGAGCGCTATAACCAAAGTGTAGTGACATGCTTAGGGATTTTAGTTGGTGAAAACCAAAGATGTTGGGCTAAGATGTTGCCTAAAGTAAAGCTCTATCTTAACTCATGCGTCAATCTAGCAACAGGCTTCACGCCTAACTTTCTCATGTTTGGTAGAGAAGTACTAATGGATTCTAGCCGTGCTAGTAGTCAGACTCAAAGCTCTAATTTAGCGGACAGTCGGACTCGTCACGCCTCGAATTTGTCTTCACTTCGTGAGGTTTATGCGAAGGTGGCTGATAATCTTTCTTTGGCTTTCCTCCGTAACTCCCGAGCTTATAACTCCAATCGGTCGGCTATCACTCTAAATGTTGGTGACACTGTATGGAGACGTAATTTCTCCAGGTCATCTGGAGAAGATTTTTTCTCTGGGAAGCTTGCTCCACGTTTTGTTAAGTGTCGTGTTTTGCAAGTTATTTCTAGGACTACTTATTTACTACAGGACTGTGGTTCCGTACACTTTGGTAGATATCATATTAAAGATATCCTAAAGTAACTTTTTTCCCTCTATCTTTTATTTCAAATATTTTGTACGGGACTCAAGCGATTCTATCGCGCTCAGTTTGATCCTTAAAAATTGCCTATGATTACCGTTGGTTCAGTACTAACAATTAATTACAGATGGCAGTTGTCTAACTTTTGTGTTAGGACATCTTTTGTCGAGTTGTCGCTAGCATTTAGTTCCAATAATCGTACATAGATGGCGTTTTTCTAAATTTTATGCTAGTACATTGTCAAGTCGCGTCATAGCTAGTTCTATCATAAATGGCGTGTTGCACATTTTGGTAGGGCGTTGTGTTAATTAATTACTGCACTTAATCTATCCGAAATGGTAGACTTGGACTTAATTTTCTTGTTTCTCTTGGACTTGAAATCCTCTTAGCCTTAGTCCTCCTCTGACTCTAGTTTCTGTGAACCGGAGTCCATTTGTCTCTTGTCTAAGTCTTATCTACAACTGAGACTTATCTCTGAGTTCGTGTAGTACTTGATTTGTGTATAGACCAAAGTTATACAAGTGAACTTGTGGCTTTCTTAATCTTAGAACTCAGCCATACTGGTGCATCCTTTAGTGATGTGCACGTATCGATAAAATCTATTATCGAAATTTTTTTTATCTTCGATTTTGAAACTTTTCCTTAAGTTCGAATGTTACTTTATTTGACTTTAGGCTCAAGTTATATCTTTAAGCCTGGTTTTTTTCCTAAACCTCCCTTTGTCTCCCGTTCCTTGTTTGAACCGGAGTACTACTTAGTCGTTCAAGTTCTATCTTTGAACTTGAACGCTGTTTTTTGTATTCTCTAAGACTCACGTTCCTTTGTTCGAACTGTAGTTATTTGTCTTATGTCCAAGCCTTATTTTCGACTTGAATTATTTTTTTCGTCCTTGCTTGTCCGAAGTCTCTTTTATAGACTCATGATGGATTTGTCTGCTGTTGATTTTAAGGCCGAGGTGTTTCTTTGTCCGAAGCTGTTAAATTATTTTCAACCGATCACGTTTGTCAACTAGGTGTTATTTTTTATCCTAGGTTTTATTTTTTTTTCTTTTTGCTCTTTCAGGTCTCTTTGTTGACTTTGTCGTTCTAGTTTGAAGTTAGTAGTATAATTAGGTAGCTGCTACTGCACAACTGTTAAGTTAGCTTAGTTTTACTTAGATTTAATTTTTCCTTGTTATTTTCTTGACCGGTCAATCTTAGGTTTATTGGACACTTCGTGAGCTTGCACTGATAACGGGTAGATGAGAGACCGGTTACTCATTTATTCTGTATCTGTTGTACTCCGATGTCGTCTATGTTAGGTTTAGTTTAGGTCAACTATTAGGTATAGTGTTTTTAGGCTAGTCTAGGTTAATTTCCTCTGTTTTTTTCCTTTCTGCCGGACTTGTCTTTTTTTCTTGGAAAGGGGGTACTGCAGCGTTTTAAAAACGCTACATTTTTGAATATCACCTTTTTTTATGGTGATTGTCATGCAACCTGTTTTTCGGAAGCTTTTAGTCGAATTTTTTCTTTAAGTACTGAATCTTTTTAAGTTAGGAATTTGTTTTTGTTCGAGAAAAAAGTGAAGATTTTCTTTGTGTCAGTTGGATGTGGATTGTTGCCGTGACGATGTATTGCTGAATTTTTTTTTGGTTGAAATCACTTTTTTAAAAAATGTGAATCATTTTGAATTTAAAGGCGACAACGTTGGTTAAAAACATCATATGTGAAATCTTCTGTTTTTTGCTGCTTTCTTTTCGCCGGAATGGCGTGATCTGAAAATTTTCTTATGGATCGGAGGCGCTGAGTACGGTATCACCCACAACTTTATGAGCTAGCAGTCGGGAGCAACGCTCCACCGCGACCCCGGTGTGGTCGTGTGCAGCCTTTCCGGTTCCTGAATTGTGTCAGGCTCTTGAGCCGGCAAATATGACCAAGCGCCAGATGATCGTAGGCCTGGTCCTGTTTTGACCGAGGTTACCAGCACGGTGCTCCGCGGCAGACCTGCAGCGCGTCTCGCCATCCCGACAGGATCAAACTGAGGATTCCCAAATTTACCGTCTTATTTTTCTCTTTCAATGTTTTAATTGTTATTTTTATGTAAGGCTCAGTAATACAACCCCTACACAGGGTATGTGCGAGTATTTAGGCATTTAGCATCACTATCTTTTTCTTTCCGAGGCGTGTTAATTAGCATTGGCCAATTAGTTAATTACCGCTGGGTTCGTTTAAATATTTTTCCTCTGAATTTCAGGATTTTGGTTTTTCCTCATTAAAATAAATAACTATTGATTCGTACATTCTCTGGATAATCTGACATAATTGTATCCTAACTGAGTTTTTTTTTTTTTTTGTGTGTGCGACCTATTTTTATATAATTCAAAACTTGATACTTTGGATAACCGGGCACAATCGCACCCTAACTGTATTTTTTATTTTTTTTTACAATTTGACCATTATCAAAATTATACGTTTTAAATAGGGGAAAGTTGTTTTTTTCAAGAATCCCGCTATATGATGTACCTACGGTCGAACAAGCTATTTGGTTTACATTTTACAATGTAATTTGTTGGTTAAACTGTAAACCAAACAGCTTGTTCGACCGTACTATTGGTATCCGATATTCTGGTGCCTACGTGATGTCTGACGAATGCGAGGTCTGACTGCACAGGTCCATTAAATAATGCGTGTTTTTTTTTTTCTCAAAAGACCATCTCAGACATGTCAGCATGGCCATCATATGCCTGCCTTGATTAAGATGGACTGGGACTGGTCTTAAAAGAGACCGTGACCACTGAGACTGTCTTGGTGTTTCTTGTCAGAGAAGTGGGAATATCGACCATCTAGTTTTTTTTTTTAAGTGTTTTTTTACAACCAATTTACAGAAATACTGGTGTTCTAATCCACTTAGGTATATAAAGGGTGTAAAACACCTCTTAACGAAGCTGAAAGGCAGGTTCTCCCCGTCATTGCGATCATTTTTTTATTCTACACCATACCTGGGAACCTTCTAGTTACGGAGATATTGGGGGTCAAAGTTCCAACTTTTTGACAAGTTTTTTTTTAATAAAAGTTTTTAATGTAAGGTTTTTACTTTAAACACCTCCACGACCCCCGTACTATTCAATCCATCCATCAGCACAATGTTTTAAGTGCGTTACATTGAGTTCTACCACAACACATGATTTTTCACCCCCAAAAAAAAAGTCGTTTCCCAGCAATAATTTTTGCGTAAAGTTACTTAGTTTGATGTACAGAATGCTTGGTTGACGGCTTCGTGATGAGGTCGTTTACAGCCTGTATAGCAGACATCATCATTTCAGCCGAAAGACGTCCACTGCTGGACCAAGGGTCCCCCAAGTCTCGCCACATTGACCGGTCCCGTGCGACTCGCATCCAGCGGATTCCCGCAACCTTCACCATGTCATCAGTCCAGCTAGTGGGAGGCCTTCCAACGCAACGTCTTCCGGTTCGCGGTCGCCACTCCCGAACTTTTCGGCTCCATCGGCCATCCGCTCTGCGAGAAATGTGCCCTGCCCACTGCCTCTTAAATTCGGCAATTCTTCAGGCTACGTCGGTAACCATGTCCGTAAGGATTGAGGAGCCATTTTTTGTAGCTTAATGAAATTAATATACTTATTTAGTAGTAAGTTTAAAAAAATTGTAGGATCGATCCTCGATTTTGTAGTATAATACTTCAAAATTTATTTAATCATAAAGGTGGCACCTCAATCGAAATGTTTGGATTGAGGAGCCACGTCAGAACTTCGAACATCATGGATTAATATTTACCATAATTTAGTATGATTTTGTAGCATTTGAGAGTAGTTCGTAGACAAAATCTGAAAACGGTTGTTTTAAAATTAAAAAAAGTTACCATACATTATGTATGTGGCTCCTCAGACCATAATACGACTCGTCATTTTTCAAAGAAGCAGTTGTTCAATTAATGCGCAATTTCTTCGTCATTTAGTAGTAAGTATATCAGATTTGTAGGACAAGATTCGTTAATTAAAAATAAGTGAATTGAGAGATATAGCACATTTTAACTGGCTCCTCAATCCTGACGTTACTATACATGCGAGATCACAACGTTACTCTGTAGCTACCTGAGATCACAACGGAATCTAAAACCAGATACACTAATATTTAGTAGTAAATGTCTACTAAACACATATGTACAGAACAACATTGTATATATTCTGTATCTGTAAATCAAATTACTTTTCGAAATGCCCTAAGAAATCGCTGCTAAGGGTGACCATGGTATATGATTGAAACAAGGAGTTTTTGAAAATTTATTTTGGAACAAATCGACAATGTCTAAATCCTTTAGGCACATAAATTCTACTTTACCAAAAATACCACTTTACCAAAATGACCACTTTTTCATAACGACTACTGCGTTTCACAAATTGATCTCTTTACCAAAATAACCACGTTTTCATAATGACCACCGGCCCCGCAATGCATATAAATTCTACTTTACCAAAAAGACTACTTTACCAAAATTATCACTTTTTCAATGACTTCTTAGTCAGTGGAAGGGGAAGGGATAGATTTCAGATTACAGCTGTCAAAATTAAAACGGCTATATCTCGGAAACTATCGATCTTAGACTAGTTGTGTGTAAGGGCAAGTGATACCTATCACTTACCCTCGATGATATCTACATTTCGAATGACAGCTGTCAATATCGCGATTTCGTACATCGGGATTTGATGAGTCGCCATAACGTATTTTGCGATTTCGTACATCGGGATTTGATGAGTCGCGATAAGGTTTGTCGGGAGATTCCGTGTATTCCGTGTGTTCCGTGTTCCGTGTGTGTGTGTTCCGTGTATTCTTATTCTTTATTGCACACAAAAAAAAACAAATATACATAAAAAATTGCAATTATATAGCTCATGTACAAAGGCATCGGGTATCGGGTGTATCGGGTTTATGTGAGTCGAGATCTGTCCCACTAACGTGCAGCGAGCTTGCGTGTTTTGAAATTACGTAGCCGACTCAGCGTAGTTGGTAGGTACTTTGCGTGTTGCAGTTTAGTAATTAGCGTAGTTGGTACTTTGGTACGAGCTTGTCTCTTTGCGAAGTTGGTACTATGCGTAGTTGGAGTTTTGCGCATTTGGACATTTGCGTAAGTTGTCATAATGCGTATGGATACTATATGAACAAAGGCAACTTTTAACTAAGGTTTTTTTTTATTTAAACTTAGCATAATATACTATACTAAACAAAAAGTAACAGTTTAACTTTAACTTAAAATTATGAGCATCTTATAATAAAGTACCAAAAAATAACAGTTTAACTTAAAACAAACAAAAGATTATTACCATCATTATACTAAACAAAAAAACTTTTTTGCAAAAAATAAAACCGACTTCAAAAAAAAAAGACAAAAAAGAAAAACAAAAACGTGAAAAATCTAGCTTCAGAAGCCGGTGACAAAAACACCAAATCAATCAAACAAAGGTCAGGCTTCTGAAACTAAAGTTATTTTTCACTTTTTTGTAATCTTAGGATGAATCTGAAATAAATGATTTTTCTTTATTTATTAGGTATTTTATTTATTTAGACATTCTCGATTTGTTCCAAAATAAATTTTCAAAAACTCCTTGTTTCAATCATATACCATGGTCACCCTTAGCAGCGATTTCTTAGGGCATTTCGAAAAGTAATTTGATTTACAGATACAGAATATATACAATGTTGTTCTGTACATATGTGTTTAGTAGACATTTACTACTAAATATTAGTGTATCTGGTTTTAGATTCCGTTGTGATCTCAGGTAGCTACAGAGTAACGTTGTGATCTCGCATGTATAGTAACGTCAGGATTGAGGAGCCAGTTAAAATGTGCTATATCTCTCAATTCACTCATTTTTAATTAACGAATCTTGTCCTACAATAATGATATACTTACTACTAAATGACGAAGAAATTGCGCATTAATTGAACAACTGCTTCTTTGAAAAATGACGAGTCGTATTATGGTCTGAGGAGCCACATACATAATGTATGGTAACTTTTTTAATTTTAAAACAACCGTTTTCAGATTTTGTCTACTAACTACTCTCAAATGCTACAAAATCATACTAAATTATGGTAAATATTAATCCATGATGTTCGAAGTTCTGACGTGGCTCCTCAATCCAAACATTTCGATTGAGGTGCCACCTTTATGATTAAATAACTTTTGAAGTATTATACTACAAAATCGACGATCGATCCTACAATTTTTTTAAACTTACTACTAAATAAGTATATTAATTTCATTATGCTACAAAAAATGGCTCCTCAATCCTTACGGACATCGGTAACCTTGGTTCTCTTGCGGATGTCTTCATTTCTGATTCGATCGCGCAAGGTAACTGCGAGCATAGCCCTCTTCATTGCCCTTTGGGTAAATTTAAGCCTTCTGATGAGGCCTATTGTGAGCGACCACGTTTCGGTCCCGTATGTAATCACTGGCAAGACACACTGGTCCTAGACTCGTCTTGAGACACTGCGGTGAGTTGGATGAGAAGATACCGCGCAACTTTCCGAACGCTGCCCAGCCGAGTCGGATTTGACGATTGACCTCTTTCTCGAAGTTAGACCTACCTAACTGGACCGTTTGTCCCAGGTACACATAATCGACCACAACTTCGAGTGTAGAGTCTCCGATCTTGATAGGAGTGGGTGTGACACGGGCACAGGCATTCAACATGACCTTGGTTTTGTCCATGTTTATTTTAAGACCCACTCTTCCGAAAGCTCTACTGAGGTCATCGAGCATTGCACTGAGGTCCTCCATGGGCTCAGCCATGACCACTATATCGTCGGCAAACCGAAGGTCGGCAACCGAGTGATAGCAGACATACTAACAGTAGTTTTCGCAAATATAAAAAATATGGAATGTCTCTGCCTCTCTGGATAGGTATTTCTTCCGACTTGATTTACGTACAGAGTAGAGAGGGGCACCAACGCTAAAAGAATAGTGTACTAAATATGTGGTAACGTGGGTTTTAGCATTGTTGTCTCTTCCATTTTGTATAAAGAGTGAATACGATTAACGAACTAGAATTCTAGGCGATTGAATTACTCAATTTTCTTTAAGTTTGTCATCTGCCTAGCCTTTTCCTAACTATGTTGGGGTCGGGTTCCAGTCTAACCGGATGCAGCTGAATACCAGTATTTTACATGGAGCGACTGCCTATCTGACCTCCACAACCCAGTTCATATTGGGTCGATACCCGTTTAATAAGACTGGTTGTCAGACTACCTGTAACGACTGTCAAAGATCTACAAATGACATCCGGGACCAACAGCTGAACGTGTTCTCCGAGGCACGGAGGAAACTCGGTATGTAAGGGTGGTCACCCATCCACAGACCAACCTAGGGAAGCACGGCTTAACCTAAAGATTGACCCGAGCGGCTGTTAATATTTAGCCTACGAACTCAGTTTGTAAAAATATTTTATTCTAAAGTAATCCTTTTTATGTCGTATTAATTATTATTTTTCAACCACTGGAATTATTTGAGGCTGAAGATGTCCAGTCTGTATACTTTAGCTTAAATAGCTTCATCCACCGTCAACTCAAGTTGTTCAAAGTATTAAGACTTTGAACATTTTTAGGGTTCCGTAGTCAACTAGGAACCCTTATAGTTTCGCCATGTCTGTCCGTCCGTCCGTCCTCGCTTAATCTCTGTGACCGTTAGCACTAGAAAGCTGAAATTTGGTACCAATATGTATATCAATCACGCCGACAAAGTGGTAAAATAAAAATTGGAAAAAAATGTTTTATTAGGGTAGCCCCCCTATATGTAAAGAGGGAAGTGATTTTTTTTAATTTCAGCCCTGACGTGTGATATATTGTTGGAAAGGTATTTAAAAATTAATAGGGGTTTCCTGAAATCATTTTTTGATAATGTCAATAATTTCGGAAATAATCGCTCCAAAAGTAAAAAAACAATGTTTTCCCCCCCCCTCTAACTTTTGAACCATAAGTTTAGAAAATATGAAAAAAATCTGAAAAGTAGAACTTTATAAGGACTTTCTAGGAAAATCATTTTGAACAAGATGGAAACAACAGTTTTTGTATAAAAAAGTCAAAAAGTTGTACAAAATAATTTCTGGACTAAGTTTGTAGTAAGTATATTCGTATATGCAAGCATTTTTACATAATGGATACCCACCTTTAAACTCATAAGTGGGAACACTTATTGTGACGGACGGGAAACTACGGAACCCTACACTGAGCGTGGCCCGACACGCTCTTGGCCGGTTTTTTTTTAAATTAGTCCGTCTCGAAGTGTCCCTCAAAAACAACTTTCTTAAATTAATTACACAAGTTTCATCAGAAGTTGATCTCATTGATTAAAATATACTTTGTAAACGACAGTTTTCTTTGTTTTCATTTTAACTAAGAATAGCCAGATGTCTTGGGAAATCACATCAGTAATCTTGGCTTTAGCTTAGTTTCATGTACCTGCTAATTATTAATATCGAGTTAATATAGGCTATTGCTATCTTTTTCTCTCTAATAAAACGAGAAAGAGACGGACGTAATTTAGAGCTGTCAAATGACACTATGAACATATTGTCGTGTTCAATTATAATAATATTATTTAATTTTACTGGGTAATTGTGTGTTTTTCTATTTTATGTGTTGTTATTGTATGTTTTCTATATTGTATGTAAGTATTATAGCATCGTATTGGACAAATCTGTAATGATGCTATAATTAGTGGTAAAAAATAAATAATACATTTAGTTGGAACTAATATTTCCATAGAAATGAAGGGTGCGCATGGCATAAACTAGTTTGACATCTCCAACTTAGTTCATAGCTATAGCCGTCCTTTTCTCGCACTGCATTTTAGTAAAAGATAGCAATAGCTTAGATTAAGTTTAGATTGTGCACAACTGAATCGACACCAATATCGTGTTAATCTGTGAGCTGTGAGGTTGGTTTGGAAACTCGTGTGTTTACATTTTACACTTAACGTCCTCTACATTCTACCAGTAATCTTATTGTAATAAGAATACAAATATCACTGACTGGACTTCGTTGGTATCGTGGTCGCAAGCGCAGCTACATGAAGTCCTGGGTTCGATTCCCGGCTCGGGCAAATTGTTATTCGGTTTTTCTATCAAGAATTTCTCAATAACAGCCACGAAGCCAGGATTTGTGCCCAGTTGTTGGCAATAGGCTTACCCCCTATTACATGGTGTAGATGTAATTAGGTACACCTCTGCCTAACCGTTCTGGGATTACAGGCGTGTCAGTTTACCTAATTCTAGTATTTTGTTGAACTTTTTTTAATTCGAGGCAAATAGTACGAAAGTTGGATATTAATCAGTGGCTGAAAAACCCTTTGCTGAGTGAACTTTGAACTTTACCGAAGTGCGTCATAAAGCTGCTATTGCATTAGAGCAAATTGAGAAAGTGGAGAAAAGCGAGGTATCACCACGGACCGTGTGGTGTCAGCATCCCAGTAGCAGCAAAGCGATGTAAAAGAATACAAGACATTCACCGCTTCACTCACATAACCTCTACTTTGACCAACCAGAGAGAATTCTCTCCATGAGTAAGTATTTCTTCTCAATGCCAAGGTAATTACACGTCAAGGTTTGCACCTTAATTACTTATCACACTTGCAATCACAGTCCAAAAGATTTTGAAGGAAATTCCAAAACCGTTGCTCCATATTCGTCGTCTGAAACATTCGTGTTCACGTACGAGTTTTCATGCCGCCGATGGACTACCCTCCGACTTGGCTTTACATGGCGTCGAGAAATATCTCTCAGGCATGCTGGTTTGGTTTCCTCGCGATGTTTTCGTTCACCGAAGTATCTTCGTATCTTCAGAGGTGCGTGTCTTGAGTTCGAACCTGAAACCAATGAGTCCGACGGTCACAACACTAGGCTATAGGTATGCCATAAAAAAAACTCCTATATGACAGTTGTTGAATCGTCAAAATAAAGGGCATGGCAATTGTCCGCAATAAGGCTACAGCTGGCCTATTACGTATCTCTGTTGACAGCTCGAAATGATAGTAACTGGGCTCAGTGTCCATCAATGAACTGTCAAAAGGTTAGTTTAGTATTATATATGACCAGTCACGATCAAATATGACGTCATTGATTGTCATCGTGGCTGATAGTCACCGTAACTGATTTTGACAGACGCTTTCGTACCGATACTTATATTGTTTCAATTAGTAAGCATAGTGGACATCAAATTGATGAGAACTGGGTTTGAAGTGGCTTTCGTGAAAGACGTTACACCGTACCCGAGCTGATAATCACCGTAAAGTGATATCCACTCTGCGATACGTAATACCAATATTTATGACATTCTCGGTTGTCATCAAAGTTCGGTGTACAACCGAAGCTTGATAGTCGCTGGATATCAGAAAGATACGTAATAGGCCTACAGAACGAGATAATTTCCATCCACTTTAAGTAATGCGGTCTCAAAAGACTTAATTAAAATCGCATCGCCATTGACGGTCGTTTCTCTAACAAGATTTTATTCCCCTGGGAATGAAGAAACAATTTAAAGCAAACTCCGCGGTGACATGAAGCTATAATGCTCTAGGAGTCTAAGTTTAAAGACAAGATTCCTCAAGTTGTAAGATTAAAGTACAAGAAACTTGAACTAATTTTCTTTACATTGTTTCAATTTGCGGCAATTTTCTTAATACTCTTTATAGACATTCTTTGAGACAGTTTATTAAGTACTTTAAAAGGAAACAAAAGTGATATACTTAAAACTGTTTTTATCTGAAGGTTTTTTCTTCCTTTAAATAAAATTGGATAAACCAGCGAACCACGCGCGAGTGAGTTTAAAACCTTGATAGAAATATAACAGTCTAAAGTTACTGGCCACGAAGTTTTCTATAACTTTATTTTAATTCTGTATAACGGTAGGTAATTTTGGCGCATGAAATACATAAAAGGGTGTAAAACACCTCTTAACGAAGCCGAAAGGCACTTGTTCTCCTCGTCATTGCGATCATTTTTTTGTTCTACACCATACCTGAGAACCTTCTAGTTACGGAGACATTGGGTGTCAAAGTTCCAACTTTTTGACAAGTTTATTTTTTAAATACCTGAAAGTTTTTAATGTAAGATTTCTACTTTAAACGCCTCCACGACCCCCGTATTAATTCAATCCATCTAGCACAATGTTTTGAGTGCGTTACATTGAGTTTTACCACAAAATATGATTTTTCACCCCAAAAAAAAAAGTCGTTTCCCAGCAATATTTTTTGCGTAAAGTTACTTAGTTTGATGTACAGAATGCTTGGTCGACGGCTTCGTGATGAAGTTGTTTACACCCTATATATCCAGAAAGAGCCGTACTAATTAGTTCTGGGTAAATCCATAGGTATTTATTTATTCATAAATGTTAATAAACAAAAGATTAAAACAATCTAGTTCATTATGAAAGTTATAAGAGGGCCGCCGGCCGTGCCGTTCAGGGTGTTCTAAATATTAAGTTAAGGTCAAACATAATCCGCCTAAAGTTAAGTTTGTGAATCAAGTACCTACCTTCTAGCGTTCTTTAAAAAGCGCTGCTGGGGGTTGTGACCACGTCTTGGTTTTAAGTCCTCCTCCTTGGTTTTGACTGGTCGTCTTGTTGACTAGGTTTTTTACTGTTAATTGTTTTTTTTAGGGTTCCGTACCCAAAGGGTAAAAACGGAACCCTATTACTAAGACTTCGCTGTCTGTCCGTCTGTCCGTCCGTCTGTCCGTCTGTCTGTCACCAGGCTGTATCTCATGAACCGTGACATCTAGACAGTTGAAATTTTCACAGATGATGTATTTCTGTTGCCGCTATAACAACAAATACTAAATATAGTCAATGGTACGGAACCCTTTGTGTGCGAGTCCGACTCGCCCTTGGCCGGTTTTTTTTTAGATTATCTTTTTAGGATTCCTTCGCCTGGTAGCTTAATTTTTGCTTGAGTATCTACTATCTACTATAGTTGGTGCCAGTTAAGATGAGAATAGCGGTCATTGACCCACCTACATTTATTAAACTTCTTAACTTTGGAAACCAAAAATAAGCCTGTTCAAGTCTTGAATCGTCATCTATCGTGATCTTCAACATTTTTTTGTAATGATAAACGATACATGGTTTATTTGTTTTGGTTCGTACGAAGAGATATTAGGGAAAGGGCAATGACCGCTATTCTCATCTTAACTGGCACCAACTATATCTAAGTAGGTACCTATATTTTTTATCTATATTTCATTTTAATTTGTTAACTATCCATCTGCCTAATCTGCTTCTGTTTCCAGCAACATGCAAAGACTCCAACCAGCCCGCGAAATTCAAGTTTTCTTCCTTTTTTTGCAATTTGTAGGCCAGTGCTAGGTTGTATGTTGATGACACTTAACAACTAAGATAATGAGCTAGCAAAAGTATTTGTTAGGTACAAAGAAACTAATAGAAACTCCTGAAAGTTCTAGGTTCTACATCACATAGGTAGCGAGTCGACTGATGAAGTCTACGCTCCGTCCAGCACAGATCCAAATCCAAAACCCCGAGAGCTTTCAGCTTGAACTCCAGAACCGTTTCGAGTGCCTAGGAAGCTCAGTGGACGAATACAACGATGGGTTCGTGGAAACTGTCCATACGACCGGGTCTAAGTTCTTCAAGGCGCGTCGTACAGATCAGAACAAGAGGCTCTCCGATCACACTCTCAAGCTCATGAAGGAGCGGCGTGAGATGATCCTGCAGTCTTCAGACGAGGCGTGTAAATACCGGCGGCAGCTCAATAGACGGATCTCTAAATCCTTGAAGAGCGACCTCCGCTGCTTTAATACCGAGCGTATTAAAGACGCGATTGAGCGGAATAAAGGCTCCAAGGTATTTGCAAGGGATCTGGCTATTGGGCAGAGCCAGCTCACGAAACTGAAGACCGACGATGGTAGGATCTTATCCGCCAAACCGGAGCTTCTGAGGGAGATCGAGAGCTTCTATGGACAGTTGTACACGTCAACCAGTAAACCCGTCGTAGATCTAGCAAACGACCCAAGAGCTAGACTGACCCGACACTATACCGAAGACATCCCGGACGTCAGCCTGTACGAGATTAGGATGGCTCTGAAGCAGCTCAAAAACAACAAGGCACCGGGTGATGACGGAATTACGGCCGAACTCCTGAAGGCGGGTGGAAAACCGGTACTTAAGGCCCTTCAGAAGCTGTTTAATTCCGTCATACTTGAGGGAAAAACGCCACAGGCATGGTGCAGGGGTGTGGTGGTGCTCTTCTTCAAAAAGGGTGACAATGCCCGGCTGAAGAATTATAGGCCCATCTCACTTCTAAGCCATGTCTACAAGTTGTTTTCTAGAGTCATCACGAATCGTCTCGCGCGCAGGTTTGACGATTTCCAGCCACTCGAACAAGCCGGTTTCCGAAAAGGCTTTAGCACCGTGGACCACATACATACGCTGCGGCAAGTTATACAGAAGACCGAAGAGTATAACCTGCCTCTCTGTTTAGCGTTTGTGGACTACGAGAAAGCCTTCGATTCGATCGAGACCTGGGCTGTACTGCAGTCTCTTCAACGGTGCCAAATCGACTATCGGTACATCGAGGTGTTGAAGTGTTTGTACAAAAACGCCACCATGTCAGTCCGACTTCAGGACCAAGGCTCGAAACCTATCCTCCTGCAGCGAGGTGTGAGACAGGGAGACGTCATATCTCCGAAACTGTTCACCGCTGCACTGGAGGATGTCTTCAAGGTTCTGGACTGGAGAGGGCTAGGCATCAACGTCAATGGCGAGTACATCACTCACCTTCGGTTTGCCGATGATATAGTGGTAATGGCTGAGACCATGGAGGACCTCAGTACAATGCACGATGACCTCAGTAGAGCTTCCGGAAGAGTGGGTCTAAAAATGAACATGGATAAGACTAAGGTCATGTTAAATGCCCATGTCACACCCACTCCTATCAAGATCGGAGACTCTACTCTCGAAGTTGTAGACGATTATGTGTACCTGGGACAAACAGTCCAGTTAGGTAGGTCTAACTTCGAGAAAGAGGTCAATCGTCGAATCCGACTCGGTTGGGCAGCGTTCGGGAAATTGCGCGGTATCTTCTCGTCCAACCTGCCGCAGTGTCTCAAGACGAAAGTCTATGACCAGTGTGTGTTGCCAGTGATTACATACGGGACCGAAACGTGGTCGCTCACAATGGGCCTCATCAGAAAGCTTAAAGTCACCCAAAGGGCAATGGAGAGGGCTATGCTCGGAGTTTCCTTGTGCGATCGAATCAGAAATGAAGACATCCGCAAGAGAACAAAGGTTACCGACGTAGCCCGAAGAATTGCCAAACTTAAGTGGCAGTGGGCAGGGCACATTGCACGCAGAACGGATGGCCGATGGGGCCGAAAAGTTCTGGAGTGGCGACCGCGAACCGGAAGACGTTGCGTTGGAAGGCCTCCCACTAGGTGGACCGATGACCTGGTGAAGGTTGCAGGAATCCGCTGGATGCGAGTCGCACGGGACCGGTCAATGTCGCGACACTTGGGGGAGGCCTATGTCCAGCAGTGGACGTCTTTCGGCTGAAATGATGATGATGATGATGAGGTAGCGAGTTGGAATCTCCGAAAATAGTTTTTTCAATACACTTCCTCGAAAACTGGTCCTTAACGCACTACGATTAGGTACAACATGCAATGTATTTCACACCCGTGCGATTTTTTCCACTTTCCCGCACGTGTGCGGGAATGAAAATTGCCACAGATAACTACACCTATACTTAGTCCAAATAGGTTCAATGCCTATAGTCTGAGGTGAATGTTTTTATTTTTATTTTTGCAAAGCACTACGCGTCTTTACGGCATAAATATTTTTTGAATATTCAAATTGTGTTTATAAATAGAATATCATAGATAAACATGCACATTGTCATGCACAAGCTTTGGAAAAGACAAGTAGCTGTGTCGCTATCATACTTTTTTTCTATTACAGCCAAGAACTTGGCTAATCAGGTCGCCTCTGTTGAACAATGCAATACTCAATTAAATTACTCTGCCAATAGTTTCAGCACAATTAATAAATCAGTCAATCATTTTAATTATAAATTTTGACAACGGAGGCGACCTCTTGCAATATTATAAGGAAGCCAGATAGTAAATCAAGCGAATGTTTTGAAAGTTTTAATAGTATCCACCTGGTTCATCAAAATATTCAAGGATTTTTGAACAAAGAATTAGAAGTAGAACTTTTCCTGAATTGTAACAATATAGATATTCTTTGTATAACGGAGCATTGGCTCAAATGTCATCAATTAATTTTCAATTTCAGTAATCACCAGGTTGGTAGTTCATTCAGCAGGGTAAATGCTATACATGGCGGCGCATTAATCTTAGTAAATAATCATCTTAAATTTAAAGACCGCAAGGATATTGTCAGCCTATCTGTTGAGCGAACAGTTGAAATAGCCTGTATAGAATTGGAGCAGTTTATTATATTAAGTGTGTATAGACCTCCTTCAGGGTTGTATGATTGTTTTGAAAAGGTAATGGATGAAGTGTTGCATAAAATCTGTAGTTCTAAGAAGTCAATAATCATTTGTGGTGATTTCAATATTAATTTGTTAGAAAATTCTGGGTTAAGTACTAAAATTATAAGCCTCTTTCAGTCATACAATCTTGAAAACAAATTTCTCGAGCCCACCAGAATAACCCCAACTAGTGCTACTTGCCTAGATAATATTTACACTGATATTATACCCACCCAAAAAGCAATTATTAATTTAATAGATTCAGATCATTGTGGGCAATTGATCACAATTCCAAATGTAAGCAAGAAAGTAACTAAAAAGGATATCATCGTTAATCCAAAAAGTAAAAATCGCCTAGAAACTTTTAAAACTAAACTTTTATCCAAACTACCACTTTTGTCAGTTGATGATCCAAATCAACAATATAACGATTTTTTCAGTATGTATTGCACACAATTTGAAAACACATTTGTCCCTAAGACAATATCTGTAAATAGTAACGCTTCTTTCAACGACTGGGCCACCATTGGTATTCATAAGAGTCGAAAACGACTTTATGAGCTGTATGAAGAGCGGACTTATGTAAAAACTGTAGAATTTAATTTGTATGTTAAGAATTATTCAAAATTATTTAGAAAAGTTTGTTTTATAGCAAAGTCACGTTACTTGAGTTCAAAAATTAAAAACAAAACCGGCCAAGTGCGAGTCGGACTCGCGCACGAAGGGTTCCGTACCATTATTATCAAAAAACGGCAAAAAAACACGTTTGTTATATGGGAGCCCCCCTTAAATATTAATTTTATTCTGTTTTTAGTATTTGTTGTTATAGCGGCAACAGAAATACATCATCTGTGAAAATTTCAACTGTCTAGCTGTCACGGTTCATGAGATACAGCCTGGTGACAGACAGACGGACAGACGGATAGACGGACAGACGGACAGACAGCGAAGTCTTAGTAATAGGGTTCCGTTTTTACCCTTTGGGTACGGAACCCTAAAAAAAGAACATTTATTTAATTAGGAATTTTCAGTAAAGGAGTTCGTAGCTCGTAGCAGCAAAGAGTTTGTTAACTTTCTCTATGAAACTCTTTTGTTGAAGTCATATTTATTTTTGATGCAAACAGTAAATGTTTTATATCGAGATAACTTGTTAGTATATAAAAGAATACTAGCGGTTGCATTCTGAAAAGAAAATGAGAACTTTAGTTTTGTTTAGGGTGCTGCACATACAAAGTTAGTTTTTAATGACCAGGCAAAATTATAAATTAAGATCTAGCAAACCAAAAGTGAATATTAAATATTATTGTCGAAACTTATAAAATAAAATAATAGCATGCATTCGAAAATGTCCTAAAAATTTCCTAAATCATAAACCTATAGTGGGAATCAATGCACTGGTGTGCGTGCATGCACCGCCAAATTTATGTGTGTGCTAACTGCTACCTATCTAGGTTCTTGAACTGAAGGGCTACCGCACACTTGAGAGAAAACTGTCTTGCGACACACTATTTCCGTCATCTGTGAAAATTTCAACTGTCTAGCTGTCACGGTTCATGAGATACAGCCTGGTGACAGACAGACGACAGACGGACAGACGGACAGACGGACAGACAGCGAAGTCTTAGTAATACCCTAATAGTAGTAATGTGGGTAAAATGACATGGAACATTATTAATAGCGAAACGGGAAGGTCTTGCAACCGAAATAGTGACTACAGCCTTGCTATTGGCGATAATATTTTAAATTCAGATACTCAAGTTGCCACAGCCTTTGAAAATTTCTTTGCGGATATTCCCGTATCGACTACTAAATCGCTAAACTCGTCACCTACTGCTGCCGAGTCTTTACTAAGGGAAAACGTTTCAGTCTGTGAATCCGAATTTAATTTTCAATATGTCACCTGTAAAGATATAATTAAAACTTTTCACACCATAAATGTTAAAAAGACCGCCGATCTATGGGGTCATTCTGTAGACGTTGCTAAATGCATTATAAACATTGTAGCTCCTTCATTAGCTGTAATATTTAACGATTGTATTGACCGTGGTGAGTTTCCTGATCTAATGAAATATAGTAAAATAATACCATTGTTTAAATCGGGTAGTACATCAGACCCCACTAATTATAGACCCATTTCAGTACTACCCACCTTTAATAAAAAAATTGAAAAATTAATTTTGGCACAAATGCAAAGTTTTTTCAATAAACATAAGTTATTGCATAAAAAACAGTTCGGTTTCACAAGGGGTCGTGCAACTACTGATGTTGAACTTTTAGGACACATTTATAATGCCTGGGAGGACAAATGCGATGCTTTGGGCATTTTTTGCAATTTATCTAAAGCTTTCGATTGCGTTCTTCATGAAACATTAATCAGGAAACTACACCACTACGGAATCCGTAACGCCTCTCTGGATCTTCTTATTCCATATTTGGGTAATAGGATTCAGAGAGTTGATGTTAACGGGAAGAGATCTCCCGGATCCGTAGTAAGAATGGGGGTACCACAGGGCTCAATTCTTGGTCCATTTTTGTTTCTTATTTACATAAATGACTTGCCTCACCTCATAAAGGATAATCATGACATAGTATTGTTTGCAGACGACACTTCTCTTTTATTTAAACTCAAACGTCAGCAGTTAGTTACGGATGATGTTAATAGCGCCCTGGCAAAAGTCGTTAATTGGTTTAATGTTAATAACCTACTCCTAAATGAGAAAAAAACTAAATGTATTAAGTTTACGATACCCCATGTAAGACAAGTGGAAACTACTGTACTAATTAAGGATGAAGAGTTGAAACCGGAAGATAGAACAGTGTTCCTAGGCATAACTTTGGATGCCAAGCTTCAGTGGGGCCTGCATATAGACAAATTGTCAAAAAAACTTAGCTCTGCAGCATACGCCGTTATAAGGATTCGTGAGTTAACTGATTTAGAGACAGCCCGTTTAGTTTACTTTAGTTATTTCCATAGCGTGATGTCGTACGGTATTCTCTTGTGGGGCAATGCCGCCGATATTCAGACAATATTTGTTTTGCAAAAAAGGGCAATTCTTTCAATTTATAAATTAAGTCCCAGATCCTCAGAGAAAAATTTAAAGAGATTAATGTTCTTACTGTCCCTTCTCAGTTTATTTATGAAAACCTTTTGTACGCACACAAAAATATTAATTTGTTTAAAAAATACAGTGATATCCACAACATAAATACGAGGAACAAACACAAATTTGTTGTTCCTGCAACGAGGCTCAAAAAAATAGGGGGTACGTTCAGATGCCAATGTATACGTTTTTACAATAAACTTCCGAGCCAAATTCAAGCACTAAGCCTAAATAAATTCAAATCGTTTATAAAACGGAAGCTGTGCCTGAAAGCCTACTATCATTTTAATCACTATCTCGAAGATAAAAAAGGCTTGGGATTAAGCTGCTCCAATGAAATTTGCTCTGTGAATGTCGAAGCTTCGGACTTCGCTTGTTTTTAGGGTTCCGTACCCAAAGGGTAAAAACGGAACCCTATTACTAAGACTTCGCTGTCTGTCCGTCTGTCTGTCCGTCTGTCCGTCTGTCCGTCTGTCCATCTGTCCGTCTGTCCGTCTGTCTGTCACCAGGCTGTATCTCATGAACCGTGACAGCTAGACAGTTGAAATTTTCACAGATGATGTATTTCTGTTGCCGCTATAAAAACAAATACTAAATATAGTCAATGGTACGGAACCCTTCGTGTGCGAGTCCGACTCGCACTTGGCCGGTTTTTTATTTATTCCTTTCTTTTCCTTTTTTTATTTTTTCTTTTCCTTTTTTTATACACTCTGACCTTTAATCTTTTGACATGTATTTTATTATTTTTTATACACTCTGACATTTAATGTTTTGACATGTATTTTATTATTTTTTACTTTATTATTTTTTTATTATTTTATTTGACATTTACTGATTTGACATGAATACCTACTTATTTTGTTAAGTATTTTACTTTTTTTTATCATCATTGTGCCTCTTAATGATTGTTGTGATTTTTATTTACATTCTTTTTGAATAGAACTTGTTATGAATTTTATATGATTATTGTGAATGTGGGGACCTCATTGTGGGGGTCACATTTATATTTTTTGTTTATTTTTTCCCACAACTGTCTGACAGTTTGAGTACTCTAAGCGACCTACCCAAATGTCCTTTCTTTGGTATTGTTCGTCGTTTCGTTGAGCTCCTTGAGTTATAAGTCGAGCTACACGTTAACTGACAAATGCTTGCACTGACTGGACAGGTCCACTCAAAACTGTATGGTTCTTTCTTCAAAAGACCATATCAGACACTAATCTGCATAGTCCTCATGTGAATTGAGCAAGATTGTCTGGACTTTAAAAGAGACTATGACCTCTGAGTTTGTTTCGGCTTTTTCTTCTCAGGGTAGTCAGGTACGAAACACCGGCCCCATCTAGTTTTAAAAAATGACGTGTAAAAGTGTTTGTAAAAACCTACTTGCAAAATAAACATCATTTATCATTTATCATGATTATTAAAAACTAATAGACAAATTAACATTAATTTATTTGTGTTCTGAATTCAAAAATATAAAATAAATCTATTTTTTATATTAGGCTGTCTAACGGCTTCATACCCTTGCCTCTCCTTCAACCTGGCGAAAGCAAAGCGCCAAAAAAAAAAAGAAAAATTAAAATCATAGTTTCATAGTTAAAAATATTTTTCGTTATTTTATTTTATTTCTTCAAAAGTGTATTGAAAAACGTCGTGTTTTTGCAATTCTCGGCTCAAAAACACTCTTATAATTATCTACTATCTACATCTCATATAATTCCGCCTCGAATGCATTAGCAAACTTTCTCCACTTGTATCAAAATGTACTATTCTCTCACCGTGCATCCAAACGAAACCATCGTCGCGTCCATAAATGTCACACATTTGATCGGAAAACCGGAAGACCCCTCTACCGAAAACACGTATGGGTTCGGCCGAAAAAAAGGAACATTAACGCAGACTAGTACTATTCTCTATTCTGTGGCGCAGAGCGGAATAGGTCGTGAAAGGCATAAACGCTTACGATGTATTCAATACTAACATCATTTTGAAAATGGATATTTAATGTTCATCGGAGATTTAAAAAAAAAGTGGAATAGCTGTTTTTTTAAACAACCGATGAAAAAAATCTATGGTACTTACTGAGTAGGTATGTGATGTGTGGTAACGGTGTAGGTATATATAATACCTACCGGTATTCAATTTCAAATGTAGGTACACTATTACTCTCTAGAAGTTTAGGCAAATATGCTCTACCCTTTCCGATCTCTCCTCATTAGGTAGGTACAGGTACCTACACTACGCAGCCATGTGTAAACAACTCGAACAAATCCATTGCGCTTACGACGGAGACAGTTACAACAATCCAGTGAGATCCCTGTTTAATTGAAATTCTTGTGATAAGCATGGCTTAGCAATGAAGCAATCCTTACGACAGATTACTGCTCAGCGTTAAGATACAAAGACGCAGTGCTATGTGTAACGAGAATTGAATAATTGGAAATAAATTAGGTAGGCTATTCTGCCGTGCTAATTAGAAACGCAGTAAGTAAGGAAGGATTTTTGAAAAATTTAGTTATTCATAGATTCGGAATCCTTGTAATGAGCTCTGCTGTATAGTAATTTAATCCTTATTTTGATAGCTGTCCCGGAAGTGGAACTTTTTATTAAAAGTCAAACCAAGTCAAGTTTTTTAGTAAAAGGCTTATTAGCCAAACCGCAGTATGTTTCTTGCTGAGAAGTAAACTACTAAGCACAACTGCAGTAAGACACATTACTGCTCTTTACCTTCTAGTATTTTTTGAACATAATTTATTTCACTAGTAAGAAGTGCAGTAAGGAACACTTGCTGCTGCTATGATTTGTTAATAATGTTTAGTGAAAACTTAAAGGATACTACTTAAAAATGCAGTAACAGAGCAACCAGGGCATACATTTATATCTGCTGATAGTTTTCATCACAGAGTCGAGCAATCTTTATAGAAGAAAGGAAAAGTTTGCGACTTTAACGATTTTAGATACTGTGAAACAGCTCAAAAACCTGTCAACATTAAAATCATGGAAGTATCCGATTTTTATTCTTACTATGATCATTCTCCAATTTACAAAGTGCGTAAAATTAGTCCGAGAGTTTATTAAAAAGATTTCGTGGTTGTTGTAGCAAATAGGGGCACATACACGTTAGTCTATAAAACAAGCCACGATGAAAATGAGTACTAAATTCTAGATTTTCTTCAGATAATATTTATGAAAACTCAAAGTTTGCCGGAGGTTACACAAAAACAGGCCCCTATGGGTATACAGGCGAAAACTAAATCTGACATAATTGATAAGCTTTTAAATCTCATGCCCGATACAAGGAAGGAATTTTGGCTGTATTTGCCCGTAAATAGTAATAATGATGAAACTGATATCGAAGAGGCCTGATAGTTACTTTTTAAATATTTAAATTGTTTTGTTCAACTTAAAAAGTCTGATAGATCTTTTTAATGTTAAGTACGTGTGAATAATTACCAAGTAATCTCCTTTTTTGCCATAGACATGAATTATTATTAAGCTGTGATTATGATACCTTAAATGTTCGAAATAAGGAAGGAAGTTTGGTTGAAGTTGATACCTATTTGTTATCAATATTCCTAGATTTTGAGACTTTATAATAAATATTATATATAATATAATATAAATATTGTTCATCATCTTCCTGCCCTTATCCCATGTTACTTGGGGTCGGCGCAACACGTTTTCTTTTTCCATTCTCCTCTGTCAACCGTCACGCAATCATTTACACCTTTTTCCCTCATATCATTCCTCACACAATCCATCCATCTTTTCCTTGGCCTTCCTCTCGCTCTCCATCCATCCACATTTATATTCATCACTCTTTTAGTCACATGCGATTCTTCCCTCCTCATCACATGCCCATACCAAGACAGTCGATTCCCTTTTAACTTTTCTGTAACTGGCGCAACTTTCAAACTTCCTCTAATGTACTCATTCCTTATTTTATCCATTCTTGTCACACCACACATCCACCTCAACATTCTCATCTCCGCTACATGCAACCTTTTTTCATCCATCTTCTTCACAGCCCAACATTCCGATCCGTACAGTACGACAGGTCTAATCACGGACTTGTATATTTTCCCCTTTAACTTGAGAGGCATCCGTGGGTCGCAAGTTGTTCCAGTGACCTGTCGCCATTTCATCCATCCTGAGTTGATCCGGTGCGTTACGTCACGGTCTACTTCACCATCGCCTTGGACAAGCAACCCGAGGTACCGGAAATCGGAACAGATCGGTATGGGTGTTCCGACAAGAGTTATGGGCGTAGGACTGGAGAGACCGCCGAAATCACAGAATAGGTATTCTGTTTTGGACCTACTTAATTTCAAGCCAACATTCTCCAATCTTTGCCACCACACCTCCAATCTGCTCTGGACCTCTAGGCCACTCTCGGCAACCAACACAATGTCGTCGGCAAACAGCATACACCAGGGATCCTCTTCCTGAATGTCCGACGTAAGTGCGTCCATTATCAGCAGGAAGAGGTAGGGGCTTAGAGCCGACCCTTGGTGCAAGCCAACAGCCACATTGAAGCTAGCGGTAATGCCCGCTATAGACTGGACTTGGGTACTACATCGACTGTACATCGCTCGAATCAACTGCACATACTTCCCAGGCATACCTTTCTCTTTCAGGGCCCACCACAAAACCTCACGAGGGACCCGGTCGTATGCCTTTTCGAGGTCGATGAACACCATGTGCAAGTTTTTGTGCGCACTTCTGTATTTCTCGCACAGCTGGCGGATGGCAAAAATGGCGTCCGTCGTTCCTCGACCAGGCATAAAACCGAATTGATTTTGTGAAATTTCGCTCTCTTCTCTCAGTCGTCTTTCAATAACTTTCTCCCAAACTTTCATACTATGTGCCATTAGCTTTATTCCTCTATAGTTATTGCACTCCAGCACATCACCTTTGTTTTTAAAGATGGGCACCAGTAAACTGTTGCACCATTCGTCAGGTATGGCTTCTTCCAGCAACAACTTATTGAAAAATAAAGCTAACCACGTCCATCCATCCACCCGTAATAACTTCCAAACTTCAACTGGTATACCGTCTGGTCCTAATGCTTTACTATTCTTCATTCCATTTACTGCTACTCTCACTTCATCCATACTAACCATTCTCACTAGCCCCTCATTCACTGGTTTATTGTCCAGCACACCATTCCAGTCATTTTCTTCATTCATCAGTCTTTCGAAGTACCCCTTCCACCTATCCTTTATTTTCTCATCATCCGACAGAACCATTCCACCTTCATCTTTTACGCATTTTATCTGACATACATCCCTCGACTTTCTTTCTCTAGCTCTCGCAAGCCGATATAGGTCTTTTTGGCCTGCTGGACTATCAAGTGCGTCATAAAGCTTATCCTGGGCTTTTGCTCTCGCTATGGCCACAGTTTTCTTCGCTTTTCAACCGACTTCCAAAAAGAGGAGGTTCTCAATTCGACTGTTTTTTTTTTTTTTTTTTTTTTTTTCTTTTTTTGTGTTTGTTACCTCAGAACTTTCGACTGGGTGAACCGATTTTGATAATTCTTTTTTTGTTTAAAAGCTGGTGCTTCCCGTGTGGTCCCATTTAAATTTTGTAAACATCTGATGCTGATCTTCGGAGATATACAATGGAACTCTTCAAAAATAGACGGCAAATCTGCCGAGAATGTTGCAATCGCTTGGATGTTTATTGTTTATACAACATCATGACGTATCATCACGCCTGTATGCTCTGAGGGGGTACACAGATGTGTAAAATACACCCAGATTTCGACAGTTAGGTATGTTAAGTTGGCGCGATCGTGTTCCGCGCGCGCCTCAAATGACGTAACATCACGCCTGTATGCTCTGAGGGGGGACGCAGATGTATATCATACACCCAGATTTCGACAGTTAGGTATGTTAAGTTAGCGCGTTCGTGTTCCGCGCGCGCCTCAAAGATATGTCAGCAAAAGGGACTGGTCTAAAGAGATACTGCGGCCCTGGAACACAAAGGGCTAAGAAGGAACATGGATGGGTTTTAGTCAGTAAAAGTCTGACACTCCCTTCCGCTCCGCCCAGAGCGGGAGGGGTCATCATCATCATCATCAGCCTATTAATGTTCCCACTGCTGGGACATAGGTCTCCTCTCTATGAGAGGGAGGGGTAATTTGATGATTTCCCATCCGAAAAAAAAACAGGGTATGTGAAGTTCCATATATTGGGGATACGCCTATTACCATGACATGTATTGTTAACAATGTCAAATAAATTCATGGCAAATATTTGTTTGGGAACAACTAAAAATGGAAAAATAAAAACTTTTATGAAAAAAATAAAACCGACTTCAAAAACAAAAAAGTGAAAAATAACTTTAGCTTCAGAAGTCGGCCAAAAAAACTAAATCAATCAAAGAAAGGTCACCGACTTCTGAAGCTAAAGTTATTTTTCACTTTTTTGTTTTTGAAGTCGGTTTTATTTTTTTCATAATTTCTTAATAGCATCATACTCACTCTTCCTTTCAGCTTTCAGACTAACACTTGCAACTTCAACACTCTGCCATTCCTTGAATTTCCTCTTCTTTTCCTTCAACACATTCTGAATTTCTGTTGACCACCACCATGTATCCCTATCTATCGTACCCCTTCCTTTCGTCTCTCCTAAAATATGCTTATTATATATTTATATATAATATAAATATTGTTACTAAATTTTATTAGTTCAGTGTAATTGGTGATAGTTATAAGTCCTCGTCGACACAGGTAATTAAATATTAATCTATGATTTAGATTTCAACATAATGTGGTGCCATAATTATTATACTTGGATATGATTACAATAATTTTGTGTTTTAAGATTTATTTTAAACACATTTTTTATTAAAATAATTCTATCATTTACCTCTTCTTGATATATTATAGATATATCCAAGTTATTGTGGTTTTTTACGTTTGTACACTAGTTAGAAAAGCTATAGGACACTCTTTTACTGCAGTTATTGTTTGTAGTCAGTCTAAGCAATAGCTTTAAGAAAATATTGTTACTAATAAAAAATGCAGTAATTGTGTATGATAAAGATAGTTTTATTTGTCATTTAAAATAACGTATTTTTTAATATTTATGTCGTTATATTTCATTATGAAATGGCTAGGATAAATATAACCAAATAAGCGTGCTTTTTCATACATAAATACTATTTTTAATGGCTTTTTCTAACTAGTGCACTGCGTTTTTAATTCGTAGTCGGGGTGATAATAATAATTGAATTAAATTAAATAAGCGCAGTAATGTGCATTTGCTAGTAGAAAGCGCAGTAACTCCAAACTTACTGCTGTTATAGCTTGTAATACTGGGTTTAGTCATGAAGACCCTGCTTAGCATAAATAGTTTTTTTTGTTTTAAAATAGTTGTATTAAACATAAAGAAAATAGGGTTAGTTCCTAAGAAACAATGCATATTCAGCTATACATGTAACTCAAAACATTTTTGCAAAACTTCAAAATCATACCTAAATAAACCAAATAAAAGTAAAAAAAATTATGCGCCATTTACTCGAAACTACTAATAACCTCCTTACTGCACTTCTAATTAGCACGGCAGTATTGAAGTAAGTAGTTGCTTCTAATTGATTTTAATTTTCACATAATATGACTTGAATATGATTGACGAAAAGTACAGTATAGCTAGTAGCAGTACTTTCAACAATCCTTAAAGCTTGGCTTGCCCTTATATGTTAGGGTTTCTTTATAGTTGGTAAACCTCTGCCTACACCTTCGCGGAATACAGGCATGGTGCTATTGTAACTTGAACTTCAAACTTGTGTTAAGTTGATTGCAGAATTGCTTTTAGATAATGGGTACATAAATACACTAATAAGTAAACTAAGGTAATGAGAAATTCACCCGGGGAGGCTGGATTTGGACCAGGGACCGTCCGGATACTCGTTGAAAGGGTTTTTGAAGGGGTTTTTTTAAGCGCTTAAAAAATAAACCCTATGATACATGTTACACCCTCGAACGGGTGCAATGTTAGCCCTTCCGAACGGGTTACCCTTTCAATACCCTGTAACACTGTAACAAGGTAAGTCATTCCAACCCAAGACATTGTAATAAGCACTCTTTGTAATCGACATTAGTTTGAAAATTGCCTAACCACGACCGCACGTGACATCTCACCGCCCGGCGGCGCCTTTGTGGCGTGTACCGAGCGACTTGTAAACATGGAATAATGATTATTGTTGTTATGATTTTACAGTGCAATTTTGCTTGTAGCACGCGCTAAATATTGTAATAATATTTCTTTTTTTCGTGTCCAAACTTTTGATTCTGAACTCAGACGGAACTACGGAAATCGGAAGTATAATTAAAAGAAGATATGCAGTATTTTGTTTGCGTGTTCTAGTAATAGTGTGCGTTTCGACCGCGCGGCCACAGCGGCGGCGTTTTTTTTTTTTTTTTTAAATATGTCAAGATTGCGTTCATCAAAGTTTTCCGACAAATTTATGGTTAGGAATAAACTTTTACAAATTTTTACAAAATCTAGGAACAGTTTTTTTTTTAATAAAATGCCACAGCCGAGGCGAGATGCTGTACACCGATATTAATACACCGATATAAAATTCAAGTTTGGTGGCTTGTCCTAGTTCCATATTTTGATAAAATTGCGTTCACCAAAGTAACAATTTAAGGTACAATAAAAAATAAACAAATTCCTTAGTTTATGCATACGACACAATCATTATCTAAAAACAATTAACCATATTAGAAAAACCAATTTAAGAGCACAGGACACTCGATTAAAGTTTGTCCATGCCAAACTCAAAATTTTGGTGGCACTTTTTAACTTACTATAACATGAAGTTTCGTGCGTGTGCGACGTGTTTATTTTTTATTTCGCACTTCTCTGTCGTGCGCTGGACTTGCCCGTAACAGGTGTGTGATTAGTGCTGCGATTACCCGATAAAAACGTAAGTATTCATCTTGGGTGGCACGGGGCACAAGAATTGTTTAATTTTGGTGGATTTGTTTTGCTGTTGATTATAACGTGTTTTAATAGTAAGCTACACGTTATAGCTAGTGATTTGGGTAACGCATAAATCATTTATATTAATCTAAATGTAACTTAAAACGCCTGTTTTTAAAGATTTTTTTATGCCTGGTTCCAATTTTGGTGGCTTTGGTGGCGTTTTCACGTATTGTTTGTACATATATAGCCAGTTTTTACGTTGCCAGGCAGTTTCATTAGCAAACAAATAAATGTTATGTAGGTACTTGGCAGTAAGTAAGACCTATTATTCGAAGGGTAGCATGCTAAAGATGAAGTTTCTTACTTTTGTTTTGTTGCTTTTTAGACAGCCAATACAGACTAATTAAAAGAGGCTGCTTAAAAAGAGAATGGATGAAAGAAGAAAAACAAAAATAATGTTTCATCATCAGCCTACACGGCACGCCACTCAACTCGATTCTCAGCAACTCTCATCCAGTTGCTACCACACACCCTGTGAAAATTGTCACTCCAGTCACTCGAGTTAGAGGGCATCCCACCTTACGTTAACCAATTCACGGTCTCTACTCTAGAACACGTCTACCCCAACGGTCATAGGTTCTACGGCTAAATGACCGATCCATTGTCACTTCAGCTTACTTATTCTGTGAGCTATGTTTACAACTCTGGTTCTCTGTCGGGTCACCTCGTTCGGGAGACCCACCCCACCTTTTTTTTTTCGAATGGGAAATCATCAAATGACTCCTCCCGCTCTGGGCGGAGCAGGAGGGAGTATCAGACTTTTACTGACTAAAACCCATCCATTTTCCTTCATCGCCCTTTGTGTTCCGGGGCCACAGTATCTCTTTCGAACAGTCCGGCAACCCCGGCAGGTATCGGTCCTTGTGGACCCCTTCCTTTTGCTGACTCTCTTTGAGGCGCGCGTGGAACACGAACGCGCCGTCGCGTCGACACGGCCTGTCGTCATAAGACGGACGGACTGCGAGCTAGCCCATAGCCCACCGTCCACAGGCCCGAGACCCACCCCACCTCAGAGAGACTTTAACACAGCCCGTTCCATAGCTTGCTGAGCGACCTTGAATTTATGGACCAGCCGTACCGTGAGTGTCCACGTTTCGACCCCGTAGGTCATGACAGGCAGGACGGGCTAGTAGAAGACTTTCCGTCTTTAGGCCCTGTGGAAACGCGACGAGAACACCAGGCGAAGTTTTCCAAATGCTGCCCAGCCCAGCTGAATTCTTCTGTGAGTCTCAAAATTGTTCTTACCAAACTTCAGATTTTGCCCGAGATATAAATATTCTCGCACAACCTCGAGAGGACCACCATTGTCAAAAAAAGTTCTGGGAAGACTTCAGAACTGATCGTCTCGATAGTCAAACGAAGCCTTCTAATAGTCCACAAATGCAAGACAGCGGCCGATTATACTCTTTGGATTTGTGTAAGTTCTGCCGCATAGTGTGGATGTGGTCTATGGTGCTGCATCCTGCTCAAAACCAGGTATGCTTCGGTGGCTGGAAGTCGTCGCTAGACGATTCGTGACGACTCTTGAAAACAGCTTATACACGTGGCTAAGGAGCGATATGGGTCTGTAATTCTTTAATAGGTCTTGTCCCCCTTCTTAAAGAAATGAATGACCACGACCCTTCCGCACGCTTCTGGAGTTCTCCCAGAAAAACAGGACCGATTTGAAAAGCTCCTGAAGCTCTCTTAATGCAGGCCTTCCTCCCGCTTGCAAAAGCTCTGTCGTTATCCCATCCAGGGGCTTTTTTTTAAGCTCTGTAAGAGTTGCCTCGATTTCATCTAGGCTGAATCTTCACACAGGTCTTCTGTGAAAGGACGGGTTAAGGTGGTTCTGGAATCCTCATTTTCGGGATCAGGTCGAGATATACAGTACATGCGATGCATATTCAATTTTGGTGCCACTGATTTTCAATGTTGGTGGGCATTTTCGATTTTGGTGGGCGATTTTCAATTTTGGGTGCCACACTACACTTTAAACTAAAATATCTCAAAAAAAATTCGAGATATTCTCCTGCCTGTCATGACTTACGGGGTCAAAACGTGGACACTCACGGTACGGCTGGTCCATAAATTCAAGGTCGCTCAGCAAGCTATGGAACGGGCTGTGTAAGTCTCTCTGAGATGGGGCGGTCTCGGGCCTGTGGACGGTGGGCTATGGGCTAGCTCGCAGTCCGTCCGTCTCATGACGACAGGCCGTGTCGACGACGCGTTCGTGTTCCACGCGCGCCTCGAAGAGAGTCAGCAAAAGGAAGGGGTCCACAAGGACCGATACCTGCCGGGGTTGCGGGACTGTTCGAAAGAGATACCGTGGCCCCGGAACACAAAGGGCGATGAAGGAACATGGATGGGTTTTAATCAGTAAAAGTCTGACCCTCCCTCCTGCTCCACCCAGAGCGGGAGGAGTCATTTGATGATTTCCCATTCGAAAAGAAAAAGGTGGGGTGGGTCTCTCGAACGAGGTGACCCGACAGCGAACCAGAGTTGTAAACATAGCTCACAGAATAAGTAAGCTGAAGTGACAAATTGACAATGGATCTGTCATTTAGCCGTAGAACCGATGACCGTTGGGGTAGACGTGTTCTAGAGTAGAGACCGCGAATTGGCAAATGTAAGGTGGGATGCCCTCAGACTCAAGTGACTGGAGTGACGATTTTCACAGGATGACTGGTAGCAACTGGATGAGAGTTGCTGAGAATCGAGTTGAGTGGCGTGCCGTGTAGGCTGATGATGAAACATTATTCTTGTTTTTCTTCTTTTTTCATCCATTCTCTTTTTAAGCAGCCTCTTTTAATTAGTCTGTATTGGCTGTCTAAAAAGCAACAAAATAAAAGTAAGAAACTTCATCTTTAGCATGCTACCCTTCGAATAATAGGTCTTACTTACTGCCAAGTACCTACATAACTAATGAATAGGTGATTGCATTACTCAATATATAATATAATATTGCTGGACATTACACACAGCGCCACCTAGTGCCACACTAAGCAACGAGGCTTGTGTCGTGGACACCAGATAATTTATATACTACATATATACTTTTTTGTTTGTAAATACATACTTATTATACATATAAACAACCATGACTCGGAAACAAATGTCCATGCTCATCACACAAACATTTGCTCCGACCGGGATTCGAACCTGGGACCCTAAGAACGTAAGGCAGCCTCACTACCGCTGCGCCAATCGGGTCGTCAATCTTCTTTAGGTCTTTCAAAATATTTAAATTATGTATGTCGTATTAATTATTATTTTCCAACCACTGAGGCTAGAAGATGTCCACTGTATACTTTAGCTATAAATGAAAAAATCTGGGATTTTTTCATCCACCTTCAACTCAAGTTGTTCAAAGTATTAAGACTTTGAACAACATTTTTTTTTATTAATCCGTCTCGAAGTGTTCCCTCAAAAACAACTTTCTTAAATTAATTACACAAGTTTCATCAGAAGTTGATCTCATTGATTAAAATATATTTTGTTAACGACAGTTTTCCTTCTTTTTATTCTAACTAAGAATAGCCAGATGTCTTGGGAAATCACATCAGTAATCTTGGCTTAATTAACCTTAGTTTCATGTACCGGTTAATTATTAATGGTGTCGATTCTGTTGTGCACAAACTAAACTTATAAATTTAGGCTATTGCTATCTTTTTCTCTCTAATAAAACGAGAAAGAGATGGACGTAATTTAGAGCTGTCAAAGGGAAATGCCCATTCTTGGCCACATTTTGCCCACCAATGTGTTAAGTACAAAAAATATACCCATTTTTAACCGACTTCTAAAAAAGGAGGTTTCTCAATTCGACCGTATATATGTTTTTTTTTTTATGAGTGTTTGCGGATAACTTCGTCGTTTATGAACTGATTTCGATGATTCTTTTTTTTGTTGGAAAGGAGATATTCCAAGGGTGGTACCTTGATAAGGAAACCAGGGTCTGATGATGGCATCTTAGAGAAATCGAGGGAAACCTTCGAAAATCGTACTGGTGACTAGTGCGTTTGTTAATTATTTTACTAAGTATTTTAAAGCACTACTATTTAATGCAAGTCTGGAGTCGATCTAATGATGGAGCCGAAAGACAGTCGAGGGAACTCCTCAACGATTTACAGCAATTACCTGGTGTTTGGGCATTAATAATTTGTATTGATGAGAATTTTTCACCTAGATGGGTTATAACTCTCATTAAGGGTCTGATGATGAAGACGAAGGACATTCAAGGGAACTCCTCAATGTTTTACAGTAGCTACCTTGTGTTTGGATTTAATTAATTCTATTGATGAGAACTTTGCACCCATATGGGTTATAAGTGCCATTACAGGTCTGATGAGGAGACCATAGACAGTCGACGGAATTCCTCAACGATATACAGCAGTTACCTTTTCTTGGGCTTCAAATTTAAGTTTGCATAGCAAATATTTGCATAATTATGATACTTTACAACTAAAAATGGAAAAATAAAAAAACTTTTTTGCAACAAAGTTTTTATAACTAAAATATTGCTATAACTTATTTGCAATGAAACATCCGGAATTAAAGAAACTCAATCGTTTATTGCCCCATCTAACACTTCCGGTCGTTGTAAATCCTAAAGAAATCAAATAAAAAAAATAAAGTCCAACCGAGTTCTATGTACAAAATAGTGTTTGTTTTTTCGTCTGTGATGTCAACCCTAACATCTATAGTTGGTTTCTTTCATGAGCGTCACTTGGCCAAAACCTCTTCATCAAATGGGCATTTCCCTTTAATTTGAACTAATATTTCCATACAAATGAAGGGTGCACGTAAAAACAAGTCGACTAAAAACACGGTGAAGCGCAAGGCATAAAATTGTTATTAGTATGTATTCTTAGGCTAAGGTATTTATCTATGGGTCTTTGTTACCTGAAATAAATGGTTTATTATTATTATAAACTAGTTTGACATCTCTAACTTAGTTCATAGCTATAGCCGTCCTTTTCTCGCACTGCCTTTTAGTAAAAGATAGCAATAGCATAGATTAAGTTTAGATTGTGCACAACTGAATCGACACCAATATCGTGTTAATCTGTGAGCTGTGAGGTTGGTTTGGAATCTCGTGTCGTTAACATTTTACACTTAAGGTGGATGCTCAAGCGTAGCCCGCGAAATTCAAATTTTCTTACGTTTTTTGCAATTTGCAGGCCAGTGCTAGGTTGTATGTTGATTAAAATTTTGTTTGCGACTGTAAGACGTATGTAGTTACAGAATTATATTCATAAAACTCATCAATACAACCCTCAAAGTTCATATTGGTGTCAAAATTACTTTTCCAAGGTCAAAATCATTCTTGCACCATTATGAACTTGGAGGGTTGTATTGATGATTTTGATGATTATAATTGTGTTACTACATACGTCTTACAGTCGCAAACAATATTTTAATCAACATACAACCTAGCACTGGCCTGCAAATTGCAAAAAACGTAAGAAAATTTGAATTTCGCGGGCTACCCTTGAGCATCCACCTTAACGTCCTCTACAATCTACCAGTAATCTTATTGTAACAAGACTACAAATTTAATATCACTGACTGGTCTTTGTTGGTATCGTGGTCGTTAGCGCGACTACTGAGTATGAGGTCCTGGGTTCGATTCCCGGGTCGGGCAAATTTTTATTCGGTTTTTCCATCAGGAATTTCTCAATAGCAGCCACGGAGCCTGGATATGTGCTCAGTTGTTGGCAATAGGCTTACCCCCTATTACATGGGACTTAAATATAACTGGCGAAGTGTGGATGTACTATATACGGTCGAGCGACCGTGCGTCTGTATGTGTAAGTGGTCTCAATACAGTACGCACACCACAGCCACAGAATTCGCCCACTGTCGCAGGTCGTCGCGTCGCACTCCACATAACAAAAAAATATATTTCCGTCTCTTTTGTTATACACGCAGCTCTCTTTATTTGTGTGGCGACCTGTTCTTACCATTGAATAGCTAAAATTCACACATATTTAATAAGTGTTGATGACTGTTTGGGTAAAGCAGTGGCTTCACCATTAATGAGGTCCAAGTTCGAATCCCGTTACCAATGTGTGGGTCTTATGTTTCATTGTAACTATATTTATATTTGTATTTTATGAAAAAAATTGTTAGGTTTTTTTTTGTTTTTTTAAGAAGTAAAATATTAATTTAAAACCCATCGTTTTATTATTTAACCATTTAAGTGATTGTGTATTATGTTTTCGGTGTTGGAAGGTGGAAATAAAAAAGTCGTGTTAAATGATAACAAAAATGTTTATTCGTTTTATTTATTTATAAAATTATAAAAATAAAACTTTAATGAGAATTGTAACGTCACAATCCTACCTAGTTATAAGAAGTTGTAATCGTTCGATTTTTTATTGTATACCCACTTACTCTGAGTCAATTCACATCTAATCTCATAAATAAAATTGTTGATACCCATTTATTAATAGGTATCGGTATATAGCAGAGTTTATTGAAAACTAATATAAGTATGATTTAGACTTTAAGAACATATTTTTTTATGTGACGACAATAAATGTAACTCGCATTGAGGTTATAGTTTAAGTGTTCATTTTCTTGAAGAAAAGAAGATTGAAACTAAACCTCAATTTAAGATCATTACATAATTACGGATAAGTAAACAACTAAACATTAACAACTAAATAATATTTGAATACACGTCTAATTCAAATTAAAACACTAGGACTAATATTTTGTATAACTCCCATTATTTTCGATGCAGTCAAGTAGACGTTTGCGCCTGGACCCCACAATACTTTGACATATTCCGGTTTCTCTTAAATTTTCCCACAGCTCCATGCAATGTGTTGTTAACAATTCAAATAATTCCGCAAAGTGTCTCGTAGGCGTGAAACCATTTGTTTCATACTCGCCTACCATAAGGCGCCGCTGCGCTTCGCTAATAAGCGACGGCCTTCCTCTTCGCTGTCGACAAGCAAGGCTACTCTTTCTCATATCTTTTTATCTAACGACTTACAATATTCTTCTAGAACAAAAAAAAAGTAATGTTAGGCACCTGTAGAACAAAATATTAAAGTGATCATTCACTCTGCATTTATAAATCCAATAATAAACAGGAATTAAGTATTCATATTTTAGGCCTCATGATGGATTTAAAAAACAATTAATTAATCCTTGGGTCACCAAAGAAATTAACAATAATATTAGGTTTGAATTTCTAATAAAAGTTTAAGTTACAATAAAAAACAATTTATTAATACTTATGTCACCAAATAAATTAACAATAATATTAGATTTTAATTTCTAATAAAAGTTGAAGTTACAATTATTCATAATCAATTATTCTACAACAAGCTTATTTTGTAAAATTTTATGTATTCGCTGTTGGTTACCTAAATAAATAAATAAAGTACTCACAAAGTCCGGTTTCTTCAGATATTTGTGTTCTATTAAGACTACTTATGCAGCGCGATAAATAGTCGCCCTCGCCTCAATATTAGTATTTGCCTGCATTTTGCAACAACAATACCGCTATCTATTAAACCACACGTCACTAACCAACAACTTCAACCAAACGAAAACATTCATTCCGGTCAAGTTAAATATTCATAAATGTCATGTCTACCTCACATAAATCTAAACTCCTTACTTATTTTTATATGATCTACCTTTCAACTTCACGGAATGTGTGAACAAAGCGAACAAGATAAAGAATATAATATTTCTGTTCCATTACTTCCAATTGAGTATAAAAACTGGTAAAAACTTACAAGAAGTCTAAAAGTAACAATGTGAGATTTGAACACACGGCTTATCGATTCGTTCATAGATCTGCACGCGTCTAACCGCTAGGCTATCTTGACTTATTTTTCCATGTTGAAATTTTGAACTACAATTACTTGTAGACGACAATGTCTATTTTCTTGAAAGTAGAAGGTCGTAAGTCAAACTAAACATCAAGCTATTGCTTTTTGAGATTGCCACTGGACTTTTGGTCGACACTGTACACCTCTGCCTAACCCTTCTGGGATTACAGGCGTGTCAGTTTAACTAATTCTAGTATTTTGTTGAACTTTTCTTATTTCGAGGCAAATAGTTGGAATGTTGAATATTAATCAGTGGCTGAAAAGCCCTTTGCTGAGTGAACTTTGAACTTTAACTTTACCGAAGTGCGTTATAAAGCTGCTATTGCATTGGAGCAAATTGAGAAAGTGGAGAAAAGCGAGGTATCACCACGGACCGTGTGGTGTCAGCCGTATCCCAGTAGCAGCAGAGCGATTTAAAGGAATAAGTACAAGAAATTCACCGCTTCACTCACACAACCTCCAGTTTGTGCAGCCAGAGAGTATTCTGTCCATGCAATGTAATGTTTTGAGTGAGTCTTCACAATGCCAAGGTAATTACGCGTCAAGGTTTGCACCTCAATTACTTATCACAATCCAATAGATTTTTAAGGAAATTCCTACAACGTTGCTCCATATTCGTCGTCGGAAACATTGATCGTGTTCACGTCTAAGGCTACAGAACGAGATAATTTCTATCCACTTTAAGTAATGAAGTCTCTAAAGACTTAATTAAAATCGCATCGCCATTGACGGTCGTTTCTCTAACAAGATTTTATTCCCCTGGGGATAAAGAAACAATTTAAAGCTAACTCCGCGGTGACATGAAGCTATAATGCTATAAGAGTCTAAGTTTAAAGACAAGATTACTCAAGTTGTAAGATTAAAGTAGGTACAAGAAACTTGAACTAATTTTCTTTACTTACATTGTTTCAATTTGCGGCAATTTTCTTAAGACTCTTTATAGACATTCTTTGAGACAGTTATTAAGTACTTTAAAAGGAAATAAAAGTGATATAGGTACTTAAAACTGTTTTTATCTGAAGGTTTTTTCTTCCTTTAAATAAAATTGGATAAACCAGCGAACCACGCGCGAGTGAGTTTAAAACCCTGATAGAAATATAACAGTCTAAAGTTACTGGCCACGAAGTTTTCTATAACTTTCTTTTAATTCTGTATAACGGTAGGTAATTTGGCGCATGAAATACATAAAAGGACACACACCTTAACGAAGCCGAAAGGCACTTGTTCTCCCCGTCATTGCGATATTTTTTTTGTTCTACACCTACCTGGGTACCTTCTAGTTTACGGAGATATTGGGGGTCAGAGCCCATTCGTCCCCTAACATTCGCACCCTGTGCCTACTCGTCCCCTGGAACTTTTGAGGGGCCCATTCGTCCCCTGAAGAATAATTATTTTTATTCATTCTTCTAATATAAGTACATATATATGTGTATACTGCAGCTTGGAGTCCTGGTACAGTCACGCAGAAAAGGGTAAAATAAAAAATATAGTAATTTATTTATTTATTTAAACTTCTTGTACAAGAGTGGTACATAGGTGGACTTAATGCCACAAGGCATTCTTTACCAGTCAACCTTTGGGTTAAATAAGAAAACATAGTGATAGGGTACAAAATAATGTCTAAAAAACTAACTTATTGTTAACGAGAATTAATATACTTATATTGATACTAATACACATATACACATAAAATAAACTAATAGATAATCTATCAAATACAAAAATTAAAAATTAAATAGCGATAAAACTAATAATAATTATTATGACTCGACTTCGATTTGAGAGCTAAAGCTCAACCTAAGCTTCAGTAATTCGGTAGATATCATGTTTATTTCAAATAAGATTAAGTTTAATAAAATGCCTCTAGGCTCTACGTCATAGGCTATAGTCAGTCTTCAAAATAATTAATCAACTTTTGGTTTCTTGTACATTTGTAAATATTTAGCAAAATATATGATAACTATAATATCTTTATGCAGTAAAATAAAACTGTGTAACTATTTAAATAAAATCCCAGTAATAACGGAATTTTAGATTAATTTACATCCAGTGTACAAACAAATAACCAAATATCAATACCAATATAACTAAAATAACAATTAATTGTTAGTACTTTGTACAGTCGAAGAGATCTACAAAATAATGCAATATCACAATAACTTTGTATAAAAGTAATATAAAAAGTAAAATCAGTCTTTATCAACTATGTAAAACCAACATTTTTACTAACTACAAATACACATGCAAAATCACAATGTCCTAGAAACTAACAAAATACAACTCTTTTACAAAAATCAGCCTTGATTGACCATCATATAAATCAACATTAAATATAAAATATGCAAAAAAAACAGTCGTAGTAGTAGTAGTCACAACACATATATAGTCAGTCAGAACACATATCAACAGTAAATAATCACTTCTTATTTTTTTGTATATTTACCAACTACATACATGCAAAATCATAATTCAAATTAAAATTCAAATTCAAAATAACTAATTCATAACAATTCATAATAACTTTAATCTAAAAAAATATAACAGTACAAAAAAAAATACTAAAATCACAGTAATTATTGAAGACTAGATAAATCAACATATTTGTTTTTGTATATTAACCAACTACATGCAAAATCGTAATAACTTACATCTAATAAATTATAACTAGAAGTACCTACATAAAAATTGGCTATAATCACAGTATTTTTTGTATATTTACCAACTACATGCAAAATCATAATAAGTTAAATCTAACAAACTATAACGACAATAACAAAAACCAGCCAAGTGCGAGTCGGACTCGCGCACAAAGGGTTCCGTACCATTATTATCAAAAAATCACGTTTGTTGTATGGGAGCTTAAATATTAATTTTATTCTGTTTTTAGTTATATTATTATTATTAGTATTTGTTGTTATAGCGGCAACAGAAATACATCATCTGTGGAAATTTCAACTGTCTAGCTGTCACGGTTCATGAGATACAGCCTGGTGACAGACAGACGGACAGACAGCGAAGTCTTAGTAATAGGGTTCCGTTTTTTACCCTTTGGGTACGGAACCCTAAAAATGACTAAAATCACAATAATTATTGAAGATTAAACAAATCAACATTTTTTCAGTATAAAACTAATCGTATTACGAAAACAGAATTAATGTTAGAACGTTCATTATTTTTGTACATTAAAAGGGTGACAACGACTCCACATTGAGCTAAAACGAAACACATAGAATACAAGAACATAATAACATCCACTAATATGATAAAATTATAATTACGGAAAAATAATTGCTATACATATTTAGGAGTAAATAATTTAGTTTTGACTTTTTAGTCAAAATATGACTGTAGTATTCCACCATAAAGTGAATTACCATCAATAATAATACTAATCATATTCCAGGATTCAAATGAGATAATTCGATTCAATTATGTTAAAAATATTATTATTATAATATTAACAGTATTGTTTATTTCGTTAGGCGAACTTCATTTAATAAAAGACCAAAGACACATTGAACAGTCTTGTATTCGCAGTCACTTTCAAGAACCAATATGTCACCGAGGCAGCCATAACATACAAACAAAACACCTAATATCTATTTTGTAACCCGTTTTTTTAACAAGCCATTCGTGAGACGAGAGACAATATTACATCGTAAGCCTATCGTCAGGTTATATTATTATCATGACGGATTATCATTGATCATAGCTCTTTTTTCAATGATCTGTTATGATTTATTAAATTAATTCCGTTAATAAACTGTTCACAAGTGTACTATGTTAACCGTTTCTTATGTAACATATAGCTAATTTTATCTCAAGGGACCAATAGGCACCTGAATAGGTGCCGAATCTTTAACTTATATTGTATATATATTAGAGGGGACGAATGGGTCCTTAAAAAAAATATTTTTTGTTAAAATATTAATTGGTCCCCTACCAGGAGACCAATGGGCACCTATATAGGGGCCGAATCCACAACTTTTATGCTGGGTGACGAATTTTAGGGGACGAATGGGCTCTGACCCGATATTGGGTGTCAAAGTTCCAACTTTTTGACAAGTTTATTTTTTAAATACCTACAAGTTTTTAAGTAAGATTTTTACTTTAAACAACTCCACGACCCCCGTATTAATTCAATCCATCCATCAGCACAATGTTTTGAGTGCGTTACATTGGGTTTTACCACAAAATATGATTTTTCACCCCAAAAAAAAAGTCGTTTCCCAGCAATAATTTTTGCGTAAAGTTACTTAGTTTGATGTACAGAATGCTTGGTCGGCTTGATGTGATGAAGTTGTTTACACCCTATATATCCAGAAAGAGCCGTACTAATTAGTTCTGGGTAAATCCATACTTAGGTATTTATTTATTCATAAATGTTAATAAACAAAAGATTAAAACAATCTAGTTCATTATGAAAGTTATAAGAGGGCCGCCGGCCGTGCCGTTCAGGGTGTTCTAAATATTAAGTTAAGGTCAAACATAATCCGCCTAAAGTTAAGTTTGTGAATTAAGTAGGTACCTTCTAGCGTTCTTTAAAAAGCGCTGCTGGGGGTTGTGACCACGTCTTGGTTTTAAGTCCTCCTCCTTGGTTTTGACTGGTCGTCTTGTTGACTAGGTTTTTTACTGTTAATTGTTTTTTTTAGGGTTCCGTACCCAAAGGGTAAAAACGGAACCCTATTACTAAGACTTCGCTGTCTGTCCGTCTGTCCGTCCGTCTGTCCGTCTGTCCGTCTGTCTGTCACCAGGCTGTATCTCATGAACCGTGACAGCTAGACAGTTGAAATTTTCACAGATGATGTATTTCTGTTGCCGCTATAACAACAAATACTAAATATAGTCAATGGTACGGAAACCTTCGTGTGCGAGTCCGACTCGCACTTGGCCGGTTTTTTTTTAGATTATCTTTTTAGGATTCCTTCGCCTGGTAGCTTTATTTATGCTTGAGTATCTACTATCTACTATAGTTGGTGCCAGTTAAGATGAGAATAGCGGTCATTCACCCACCTACATTTATTAAACTTCTTAACTTTGGAAACCAAAAATAAGCCTGTTCCAGTCTTGAATCGTCATCTATCGTGATCTTCAACATTTTTTGTAATGAAAAACGATACATGGTTTATTTGTTTTGGTTCGTACGAAGAGATATTAGGGAAAGGGCAATGACCGCTATTCTCATCTTAACTGGCACCAACTATATCTAAGTACCTATATTTTTTTTATCTTTATTTTATTTTAATTTGTTAACTATCCATCTGCTTAATCTGCTTCTGATTCCAGCAACATGCAGAGCTTCCAAGGCTTTCATGTTTAAGGTGAATGCTCCAACCAGCCCGCGAAATTGAAATTTTCTTCCGTTTTATGCAATATGCAGGCCAGTGCTAGGTTGTATGTTGATAACACTTAACAACTAAGATAATGAGCTAGCAAAAGTATTTGTTAGGTACAAAGAAACTAGTAGAAAGTCCTGAAAGTTCTAGGTCATCACATAGGTAGCGAGTTGGAATCTTCAAAAATAGTTTTTCTCTCACCGCGCATCCAAACGAAACCATCGTCGCGTCCATAAATGTCACACACTCGGAAAACCGGAAGGCGCCCTCTACCGCCGGGCGAGAGAACACGTTCGGCCGAAAAAAAGGAACATTAGCGCAGAATAATACTATTTTCTATTCTGTAGCGCAGAGCGGAATAGGTAGAGAAAGGCATAAACGCTTACGACGTATTCAATACTAACATCATTTTGAAAATAGAAATTTGTTCATCGGAGATTAAAAAAAAAAAAACTTGGAAAAGCTGTTTTTTCTAAACAACCGATGAAAAAAATCTATGGTACTTACTGAGTAGGTATGTGATGTGTGGTAACGGTGTACCTATACAACAGTTTTACAATTCATACAGTTGGGAAACGCCTTTGATGTTGAACGATGCCGCCACGCGTGTAGGTACTTAGGCTCTGAGTCGCAAGCGTGTAAGGGTTGTCAAAAAATAATAATAAAAGAAATGTGATTTTGTAATCATTTATTTACATTATTAATTCAATATTAATTTACAAGACATACATACATACTATTTTAAACACTATTTACAAAACTAAATATTTACAAAACAAAAAAAGACGTGGATTGGACCCGTTTATGGTATATTACTTTAATATAGTTGTACTTTAAGTACTTTAAGGTTTTTTATATTTTTACTATACCTACGGTATTACTCATTATTATCTCCTAAACGCGTGGACCGATTTACATGATTCAAACGGATAAATGGTTTTAGACCTAGACCTTTCATTTGGTACCAAAATCGTCAAGATATCTCAACAAACAAAAAATCACATTTTCAAATTGCTCTCGTAATTATCCAACATGTATGAAACGCGTAACAATTCTTTTGATATACCTACGTTCACAATTAGCGCAATAGTTGGCCGGCAGAGCTATAGGTATAGGTATAGGAGGGCTAAGGCATAAGGTCTGTCTTTACGTACCTACTTGGCGTTTTAGTACTAGATATACGACGGGTAGGTATTACTAATTTAAACGAAAATAGTAATAGTAGGTACTAGATGGTTATTTGGTTAGGTAGCTAATTCGAATTTATAGGAAGATAAACTTACCTCTCGTCACGGGGAAATCCATGAAATTTTATATTTTTATCCTTATTGGTGCTCGTTGAGGCACACCCGTATACGCAACAAGTGTACATCATTATATTCAAGTTTTATAACGATTATTAATAGTATTAACAACGATTTACAAAGACGCGTCAGCCCTAAACGTCCAAGTCTATGAACTGCGCGAGATCGTAGCCCGCGTACCGCGTCGCCCAACCCCCCCACAAGATCCCCGCCGTTGCTCCACGGAAGTACATTCGTTGCGCAACTGTATGGATTGTAAAACTGTGCCTATACTACCCCGTATTTTGTGGATTCAAAATTCCGTAATAAAATTGTTAAACTTGAGGGAGGTAGGTATTCAATTTCAATTAATGTAGGTACACTATTACTCTCTAGAAGTTTAGGCAAATATGCTCTACCCTTTCCGATCTCTTCTCATTAGGTAGGTAGGTACCTACACTACGCAGCCATGTGTAAACAACTCGAACAAATCCATTGCGCTTACGACGGAGACAGTTACAACAATCCAGTTAGATCCCTGTTTAATTGAAATTCTTGTGATAAGCATGGCTTAGCAATGAAGCAATCCTTACGACAGATTACTGCTCAGCGTTAAGATACAAAGACGCAGTGCTATGTGTAACGAGAATTGAATAATTGGAAATAAATTAGGTAGGCTATTGAAGTAGGTAGTTGCTTCTAATTGATTTTAATTTTCACATATGACTTGAATATGATTGACGAAAAGTACAGTATAGCTAGTAGCGGTACTTTCAACAATCCTTAAAGCTTGGCTTGCCCTTATACCTACCTATGTTCTGTGTACCTATGTGTGTCTACCTATGTTCTTTATAGTTGGTAAACCTCTGCCTACACATTCGCGGAATACAGGCATGGTGCTATTGTAACTTGGACTTCAAACTAGTGCTACGTTGATTGCAGAATTGCTTTTAGATAATGGGTACACTACCTACCTAGGGTAATTAGAAATTCACAGCGGCGCGGAGGCTGCATTTGGACACAACGAAACGGCGTCAAAACATGGTCAAAACGTGTATCGTAGCGACATCTAGTTTTAGAAATAAATAATACCGAAATCTAATACAATGTAGAACCGACAGATGGCATGCGGGTGCGAGTATGTTATAGTTCTGAGATTGCACGCTAGATGTCACGATGCTTGTGTAAAATAAAATTATTCGATTACATTTAGTTTACTAATAATATGTACACTATACATTATTTTTAATTATTTATTATTTTATTAAGTATCACTGGTAAGAATCATATTATTTTAGTATCAATCGTCTGAAAAATCTCTATTGTTCCCGTACTACATAATCTGTGTTTATTATTATTTTTATAAATTGTCTATGGCGCATCAAAATGGCCGACTGTGGTGATGTCCGATCGGAGTTTTATGTTCTTTGTTTACGATAAAAACATATTATTCGTTTCAAATTCCTGACTTCAATGTGACAAAATAAAATGTTTATAGGTATAGAAACTTTGGACAATAGTTTGGGTTCATACAAGTGTGTGATTTGACATAAAACGAGTGGTACCAGACTCACCTTGTAAAGAGAAAATGGGGAACTGTTTTAGTAGTACAGGAGAAAAGGATTCTAAAAGTAAAAATGAAAGGGCTAACCCGCACGAAGAGGACCAGAGACAGTTTCAGACTCCAGTGCCGACCCCTCCGCCTGATCCAATTAGATCTTCGGTAAATCAAGGTACAGATACAAGTGAGGTCCCTCCCACCCGAATATTCGTAGCACTTTACGATTACGATGCCCGTACCGATGAGGACCTTAGCTTTAGAAAAGGGGAACATTTAGAAATCTTAAATGATACACAAGGTGACTGGTGGTTAGCTAGAAGCAAGAAGACCAAACAAGAAGGCTACATTCCATCGAATTATGTCGCTCGCTTGCAGTCTATAGAGGCCGAACCGTGAGTAATCATATCTGTTTTTATGCAATCATTTCAATAGTGAGTGGTTCCTGCGCGATTTCTTTTCCTTTACGTGCATTAACCAGTCATACATGTTTACTGTTGTACTCGAACTAGGGCTGTAATTACTGGGATGGCAGCTATAACTTACAAAATAATGTGCTTTTAAATTTATAAGATCTGTGTAAAGATAATTATCTATGTTATTGTTAATTGTTTAGACCACAACATAAAAGAACCAAATAAATAAATGGTAGTTATCATTATGAATACAATTCATTGTAAATTCTCAATATTTTCCTCACATAGCAAAATCTAAATATAAACAGTTTCTGTACAATATGTTATTGTATGGTTATAAATATAAATAACTAAACAGCCTCTCTATCCTGTTAAGTAATGCATTGACAGCATTAAAGCGTTTCTATTCATACCTCAGAACAATAATTCCTACTTCGTAAGAAAATATGACCTAATTTATTTTCACATAAATGATAACATTTCTTTTGACATTTGTGTAAAGGAATAAATGATAAGTGAAACATATTGTGCTTAACTAGTTTTGGCATGAAGCATGTTTCATCAGAAACCAAAGTGAAAGCATTGCTGGTCTGTTCACATTATCACAGGCACTTACTCTGCTAATAGTCTGTGAACATGACATAGAAAGGTTATTGTTTAATCTAAAATCACACCTATTCTCTTTACCTACACTCCTAATTCAATATTATGGTCTTCATACATGTAAATGTACTAGGAATACATAAAGTACTGGAGTAAGCGAGTACTTTAGTTTATGACTAATACTCTAACCAGACTAATTTAATGATTAGGTGATATTAGAAATCTTGTTTTCTGCCATTACTTTGGAATTTCCTAAAAGTAATGTCTGGTTCAGCTTTTACTTTCACATGGTATTACCATTATCATGTAACATTTTTTTCCTGCATACCTTTTCTACCTAATGTAGACTATAAGACCTGACCATCCTTCTTGTTTTGAACCTTTTTTAATGTAGTTGGTTTAGTTGGCTCGCTATAGGATATTATGAAGTAAAAGTAAAATGTAATGTTTTGTAAATGGTGCAACCAGAAGTGATTAAAAGTCAACTGTGGTGGCCAACTCTTGGCACTGGACATATCCTTATTGTGACATGTAGGCTGTGATGGATAGTAGGACAGTGCCACCCGTAACTGCCCTCGTTTGATGTAATTACACATTAAGCCTAACTTACACCACTAATTATGTGGTCACTAATTACAATACATTTAGTTTGACACTACACATTTTTAAAACACCATTATGAGTCATCAGTCCTACCTAGCCTTTTCCCAACTATGTTGGGGTCGGCTTCCAGTCAAAATCAAAATCAAAATCAAAATCAAAATCAAAGCATTTATTTCAAGTAAGCCAGTTACAGGCACTTTTGAATTGTCGAAACAAAGATGAAAATTAAATGTAGCTACAGTCCCAGTCACAAGACATAAAAACTGTGAAAGTACTGTAGTTGCCCATTCCCTAGCGTAGATCTCTATGGAGAAGAACGGGCAAGAAACTCCATGGACACTCTTTTAAATCAGAATATTGTTACAAAATCTTGGTTACATCATTCACGTTGAGATGGTATATTATGTGAGAACAATGTAGCAAGATGTGCACGGTAAAAGTGTCCACAGCAAAAAAACACAAACAAAAAAAAAATACAATTCAAAATAATTCATTCAAATAAGCCATGGCAACCAAGAGATGACCAGTCACAACTGACAGCGCCCGTTCACGGACATGACGCATGGATCAGCACCATTCAACTCAACCATTTTGAAGGGAACTAAATGATCCGACACATGCGCCACCATCAGCGAGACAATAGAGTGAGCATGACATACTCCAAACCGCCAGGGCACATTCAAGTCAAAAAAAAAGACGTAGGTTTCCAGTGAATGATAGCTTTCTAGTACATAGTACTCACACAATATGGGCTATGCATTTATATAATACTAAAGAGATTGATTCTATACAATGCAAAGATAGTTGTACAATCTTCAGCAGCTCCAACAATACAATTTAATGCTATCAATTTATGCGCCCCTGTCCATGTGGAGCAGGACCAGCATTGAGCCAAGCATTTTTATCATCGATATAATCGCTCAACTTGTAATATGCTTGCTTACATAGTGTGCGTTTAATGCATGTTTTAAATTTCGTCTCATTCAGTTCAAGAATACTTTGTGGAATTTTATTATAGCATCTCAAACAGTACCCCATGAAAGATGAGTCTACTTTAGCGAGTCTGAAACCTGGCTGAACTAGTTGGTCCCTATTTCTAGTACTGTAATTATGTCTGTCACCCCTTTTACCAAAAAGGTGCAGATTTTTTCTGACGTACATTATGTTTTCGTAGATGTATTGACAATGTACCGTCATGATGCCAATATCCTTAAACAGTTCCCTTAGAGAATCGCGCCTACGAAGATTATATATGGCTCTGATGGCTCTTTTCTGCAGAATAAATATAGACTCAATATCAGCAGCCCGTCCCCACAGCAAAATGCCATAAGACATTATACTATGAAAGTAACTAAAATAAACCAGTCTAGCGGTATCTACATCAGTATACTGACGGATTTTTCTAATGGCAAAGGCTGCTGAACTTAGCCGCCCCGCAAGAGATGTCAAATGAGAACCCCATTGTAGCCTTGAATCAAGCGTAATCCCCAGGAAAACCGTTTTATCTACGAATTCAAGTTTCTCTTTATTCAATATTATATCACAATCACTACTTTTAACATTCGGTAAAGCAAATCTTATGCATTTGGTTTTTTTTTCATTTAATACCAAATTGTTTGCTGTGAACCAATTTTGGACCTGAAGTAGGGCATTATTCACGTCATCTAGATTTTGGGCCCGCCTATTTATCTTAAAAATTAGGGAAGTGTCATCAGCAAATAACACCATATTTTGAGGTTGGTTTTTCAGTAAATAGGGTAGATCATTTATATATACTAGAAAGAGGAAAGGACCCAATATTGAGCCTTGTGGAACCCCCATTTTTACTTTTAACCCCTGTGAATTAACACCATTTATTTGAACATGTTGTTGTCTATCATTCAAATAAGATTTTACCAAACTAAGTGCAAGTTTACCCAGTCCGTAATGCTCAAGTTTCAAAAGTAATGTGTCGTGATTTACGCAATCAAACGCTTTGGAGAGGTCACAAAAAATTCCTATGGCGTCTTGAGACTCTTCCCACGCAGTAAATATGTGCTTTAATAAGGTTACACCGGCGTCAGTTGTACAACGTCCCTTGGTGAAGCCATACTGTTGATCATGTAAGATTCTGTTGGTGTTAAAATGATAGAGCATTTGATTAAGCATTACTTTTTCAAAAACCTTGCTAAAAACTGGTAACACGGATACAGGTCTATAATTATTAGTATCTTTACTGTCCCCGGATTTGAAAAGAGGTATGACTTTACTGTATTTCATTAAATCAGGGAAAACTCCTTGGTCTACACATAAATTAAAAATTAAAGCTAAGTAAGGGGCTATAGTCTCAAGTATGGATGTACAAACTTTGACAGACATTCCCCATAGATCTTCGGTTAGTTTGATCTTTATTTGCCGGAAAGTTTTAATAACAATCATAGGGTTAATGTGTTTAAATTTAAATTCAACCAGGCAGCCAGACACATTCGCCTTTAATAAACCAATTGAGAGTTCAGGTGAGGAAATAAGAGCCTCCGTTGTTTTTTGTGGTATATCGGTAAAGAATTTTACAAATTCTTGAGCTACTTCCTGATTAGAGCTTTTAGGACCACATGTTGTATCTAATGTGTAGCTAGTGTTACGTATTTTCTTCCTGTTAGTCTCATTATTTATAACTTTCCAAACTGTCTTTATTTTATTTTCTGCTGTTTTGATCTTGTTGCTAATGTGCAGTGCTTTAGCAACCTTGCATGTATTTCTAAAAATGTTTGAATACTTAGCAACATACTTGTTAAAAGTTTCAGTGTTTATAAAAGGCTTAAGGCCATAAAGCTCAAATAGTCTTTCCCTACTTTTTCTGATACCTCTAGTTGCCCAATCACTAAATATGAATTTAGGGCAAATACTTTTTGTCTTCTTTTCAAAAGTTTTATTGAATTCCGTGTGAACTATTGAAAAGAAACGATCATACAATTGATCTATATTAATATCATCAAGGCCCATAACGCTTAACTTGTTCTGTAGCAAAATATTATACCTATTTAATCTGCTAGAAGTTATAGGTCTAAATTTAATTTGAACTTTTTGCGATGGGGGTGTATTACACCTGAAGGTTACAGTTTGTCCACTATGGTCAGAGGGTAGACAATTTACTATTGCTTTATCTAAGTAATCACAATCGCAGAAAATATTATCTATACAAGTAGCAGAAGATGGCGTGACTCTAGTAGGTTCTGTAAAAGTGTTGGTCAAGTCAAATGACTTAAAAAGATTTAATAAGCGACTGCTATTTGCACATTCTTCTAAAATATTGATATTAAAATCACCACAAATAATTGTAGATTTATTACTGACTGCAAGTTTTGCCATCACATCTTCCATTATTGATTCAAACAAAGAAAAGTTTTGATAGTTTGGGGGTCTGTACACACACACAATTACATGCTTATCTAGCTCAACACAGGACAGTTCAACGCAATGTTCAACCGAGAGACCTACTATGTCATTACGTTGCTTATATTTAAAACAATTTCTTATTAATATTAGGGAACCTCCACGAAGCATAGTTTTACGGTTAAAGCAGCTACCCACCATATAGTTCTCATAATTGATAAGCATTTGGTAATCCTTAAGCCAATGTTCAGTAAAACATATAATGTCAAACTTACTATTTTCTAAAAACAATTCAATTTCTAATAATTTGGAAGAAATGCCTTGGATATTTTGGTGGAATAATTTCAAAGTGTTCTGCTGAGGCCCTTTTTTACTAACTAATTGAGTGCAAGAAGATACGTTGGTAGGATTAACAATATTGTTAATCGTACCTCCTGTTGTCTCATTTCCTAGTTTAAATTAATTTTTGGAGTGAGGCTGGAGACACCCGTACCATCCTCAGACAACAAGACCCTATCACTAATACTAATATACCCTAATTGAGAATTCTCCACGGTGACACATGGATCCTCCTCAGTACAATGTTTGTAAACATTTATAGCACTAGTGCTATAATCATTGAAAGTCACCTGTATATTAGTATTACTACTAATAGTCGCAGTGTTAATAATAGAACTAAACTTAGACATACTATTTATGTCTGTGTGAATATTATAAGCTAATAGCCGAGCTATTTTGTGTCTACATCTAATAGGTAGATACACCTTACCCCGTGTCGACTTCAGTTTACCAACAATAGTGTTGATATCCAGATATATAAGTCTGTCACTATAGTGACCTACTAAAAAATGTACATGGTTATTTAACATATGTATATAATTATTTTTTCTATTACCCAAATTTTCAAAAAATGGAAAACCACACAATATTATTTTGTTACAATTTAACTTTAACAACTCTGAAACACAGTCAGTGATGTCTTCCTTTTTAATCTTAGAACTATTACCAACACATATAGTAATGGTGGTACTAGGATCACAAACAGTCTTTGTTACTGATGCCATAATCTGTTTGTAGGTTGATCCTGGCATGCAATAATTTTGGGTACAATAACTCAGGTTATTACTGATCAATTTCCCTAACCCTCTACCTATACTATCAGAGAACATAACTGAAAGATTAGAACCAAGACTATTAGGTGAGACCAAATTACCTAAGTCAGGTATTGTATCTTGGGTGGAAATACAGTCCTGAGTACTCACAGCTAGGGACGGGTCCTCCGTTGCCTCAAGCTGGAGGGCATCATTGCTGGATTCCCTCTGACAAGTACACTGAGTGTTGCTGAGAGTCAGCGAGTCCACTTTGTCTACCAATGCATTTGTAGCAAGAATATGCTCTTTAATTTGATTTTCCGAGCATTCATATTTATTACATAAAGATTTTAGTGACTTATTAAGAGCCTGTATTTCTGATTGTAAGCGCTGAGTGTCAATTTCATAAATATTTATACTATCTTCCAATTTAATCTGATAGTTATTTAATTTATTAACGAGAGAAACACGTTCTTTCCTTAATTGAATATTTTTGGAAAGGTGTTTTTGTTGTTTCTTGTATTTATTACATTTTTTAATTATTCTATTTAATCGTGCATATTTCTTAATTTTATTTTTACTAATTTTGTGGCTGTAGTTATGCTTTAGTAAGGAGTCCTCTGTAAGGTCTATTGTTATAATGGAATGAGGGTTGCAATTTGTATTAACTAATTCATTATACAAATGATCAGTTTCCATACCCTGAGTATGATCCTTTTCCTTTTTCAAATTTAAAAGTTTGACATTTGCATGGACTAATTCATCCTCTAAGTCCCTAATTTTACATAAAGCCTCCTCATACAAGTTGCTACAGTCTAACTGGATGTAGCTGAATACCAGTATTTTACATGGAGCGATGGCCTATCTGACCTGTACAACCCAATTAGTACAATACCCCTTGGTAAGACTGGTTGTCCGACTTTCGGCCACTAACTAGCTGTAACAACAGTCAAAGATCTACAAATGATAGCTGGGACCAATAGCTTAATGTGCTTTCAGAGGTGGTCAACCATCTAGGGATCGAACTGTTCATACCTTTTAATAGAAATAAGCAGAGTATGTATTCGTCATTTCTTTTCTTGAAAGCAATGACACTCTGTTGCTCTAACTAAGATCTTAGTCAATATGACTCATAGCACAGAGCTTGTATCATTTATTCCAATACAGATAAAATTATTACTCTGTTGCTTTGTCTACCCTATTTTTATTTTCTGAGAAACCCAAGCAGAACTAATTTATTCTTTAAATACTCCAGAAATAAAGAAACAAAGTAATAAAACTAAAATAGAAAACTTCATTAGTAAACAAACAAAACACTCTTTATTTACATAGTAAGTACTTTGTAAAATACTTAAACTATTCCGCTTTTATCAGTTCTAGGCAAAATAAAAACATTGTGTGAGCATTCTATTAACACAATTTGTCACTGTAAAAGTAGGTCACATTTCAGTGTTTCACACATGCACAAAACTTTCATAGGTTAGTATGCGAGGGCAATGAACTCGCGTTGAATGCTGCTGCACTATGATAATTATTTTACCCCTTTATTCATGTGCCCTACTTAAACTGAATGTTTTATCAGTTCTCTCCCTAATTCAGTCTGATGGACATTAATAAATGAAAATGCACTTGTGTAGTCCATTAATTTGATTAAATAAATAAATAAATTCAACGTTATTGTCAGTCCAGTCCATAGAGTTTTGTTAGTATTTCATTGTTAGTGACAATAAAAAAACATGAAAATATTATGAACTAGCAGACGTCCCGCGGTTTCACCCGCGTAGTTCCCGTTCCCGTGGGAGTACGGGGATAAAATATAGCCTATGTTACTCAGGGTGAATGTAGCTTTCTAATGGTGAAAGAATTTTTGAAATCGGTTCATTACTTCTGGAGATTACCCCCTACATACAAACTTACAAACAAATGTTACCTCTTTATAATATTAGTATAGATGATGAATTAGATGCAAATAATAAGTTTGAGAAAAAGTATCAATGTTACCCGAAAGCTACCGACTTCATTATGTCTGTCACATGACAGATGAAGTGTGGGCTGAAATAGTCACCAAGTGGGTTGGGTTGGTACCCACAATGGGTTGAATGCTAGGCGTTACCGCAACAGGCCAATTATGTCCTGCAGTGGGACAACACAGGATAGATCTGTTTAGAAGACAATAATAATTATTAAAATCACACTTGTAATCTCCCAAGGACTAGGGTGGCAGAGGTGTGCTTCAGTGCTTCACCGGTTGTTGTAAGTACCATGGCTAGAGCTTATTACCATCAACCAATCTCATATACAGTATGAGGGGGTTCGGCTGTACAATAAATTACCTAAAAAAGTCAGGGAGTGTACAAGCATACCAACATTTAAAAAAGGCCTGAGGAATTATATATTAGACGCATAAGTTTAGCTTTTTGTATTAGACACATAATTTTAGTGTGAACTGTTTTGTATCTTTATTTAGTTTAATTACATACCTTCTATTTTATAAAAAAAATTGTGGTGTTCAGTTTCTTGGATAGTTTGAACGTCGTAATGTAAACTACAACCAATTGTTAATTTAGTTAAGTTTCTCTTTAAGTGAACTGTAATTTGTTCTTTGAGAAATAACCGAATCTCAAATTCAGTCTCTGGGCTCCTGGTGTGAAATTTATCATGGAAAACCCCAATAACACTTTGCCCAACCTGTTTATCGAACTTAGGACCTCGTGCTCAAAAGTAGTCTTGCGAACACGAGACCAACGAGGCATTAAAAAAAAATCACGCCTACTTTGTTTAGATTTTTATTTCAAGGATTTCCGTAACTGTTTGATTAGCTTTAATTATTTCGAGTTTCACTCATAATACACGACCATAGACCGGAAATACTTATTAAAAAAAACGGTCATTTTTTCTGTAACATACCAATTTTGAACTAGTTTATTTTGACTTAATTTGATTAGAATAATGATTGAATTAATAAAACATTTATTATCTGTTTACACTTTCTACAAATATCACGCTCTGCCAGTGCCCCCTATATTGGTAGGAGTGTTTTATTGACCTTAATTATGTAGATCAACTCGTTAGGCGTGATAAATTGTGTTTGTTTGAGCTTTATCCATAGTCATTCGTAAAATACTTCTACGCATGCATTTATATGTCGTGTGGTGTTAGTGAAAACGGACATTAATGTTATTTGGCAATTTATTTGTAAGGAAGTCTTAGTGAAACTATAGTTGATGCCAGTTAAGATGAGAATAGCGGTCATTGCCTAATCTCCTCGTACGAACCAAAACAAATAAACCATGTATCATTTATCATTACAAAAAATGTTGAAGATCACGATAGATGACGATTCGAGACCAAGCTTATTTTTGGTTTTCAAAGTTTAATAAATTTAGGTGGGTCAATGACCGCTATTCTCATCTTAACTGGCAACAACTGTAGCCTTTTCCCAACTATGTAGGGTCGGCTTCCAGTCTAGCCAGATGCAGCTGAATACCCTTATTTTACATGGATCGACTGCCTATCTGACCTCCACAATCCAGTTAGTAGGTACCTACCTACTTTTATACGCTACTCGGTATGTAATTTAAACCAATCCACGGCTCATACTTAAAATTTCACTTACGGGATATCTTCCGTGATTATTGTTTATTTTTGAGCTTCCGATATTTAAAAAAAATAAAACCAACTTCAAAAAAACACAAAAAAGTGAAAAATAACTTTAGCTTCAGAAGTCGGTGACCTTTGTTTGATTGATTTAGTTTTTTTGTCACCGACTTCTGAAGCTAAAGTTATTTTTCACTTTTTTGTGTTTTTTTGAAGTCGGTTTTATTTTTTTGCAAAAAAGTTTTTTATTTTTCCATTTTTAGTTGTTCCCAAACAAATATTTGCCATGAATTTATTTGACATTGTTAACAATACATGTCATGGTAATAGGCGTATCCCCAATATATGCAACTTAACATACTTACCTTGTTTTTTTTTTCGGATGGGAAATCATCAAATTACCCCTCCCTCCCATAGAGAGGAGACCTATGTACCAGCAGTGAGAACATTAATAGGCTGATGATGATGATGACCCCTCCCGCTCTGGGCGGAGCGGAAGGGAGTGTCAGACTTTTACTGACTAAAACCCATCCATGTTCCTTCTTAGCCATTTGTGTTCCAGGGCCGCAGACGCCGCAGTATCTCTTTAGAACAGTCCCTTTTACTGACATCTCATTGAGGCGCGCGCGGAACACGAACGCGCTAACTTAACATACCTAACTGTCGAAATCTGGGTGTATTGTATACATCTGCGTACCCCCTCAGAGCATACAGGCATGATGTTACGTCATTTGAGACGCGTGCGGAACACGATCGCGCCAACTTAACATACCTAACTGTCGAAATCTGGGTGTATTGTACACATCTGTGTACCCCCTTAGAGCATACAGGCGTGATGATATGTCATGATGTTGTATAAACAATAAACATCCAAGCGATTGCAACATTCTCGGCAGATTTGCCGTCTATTTTTGAAGACTTCCATTGTATATCTCCGAAGATCAGCATCAGATGTTTATAAAATTTAAATGGGACCACACGGGAAGCACCAGCTTTCAAACAAAAAAAGAATTATCAAAATCGGTTCACCCAGTCGAAAGTTCTGAGGTAAAAAACACAAAAAAAAAATATACAGTCGAATTGAGAACCTCCTCTTTTTGGAAGTCGGTTGAAAAGATAAAGAAAAGAAGAAGAAGAAAGAAAGAAGAAAAAAGAGAAAGAAGGAAAATAAAGAAGAAAACAAGAAAGAAAAAAAAAGAAAGATAACCCGAAAGAAAAAGAAAGAAGAAGACAAAGAAAAGAAGAAGCAGAAAAAGACGGGAAAGAATCCCGGGAAGATATCCCGCAAGTGACATTTTAAGTATAGTTATGAACCGTGAATGCTTAAAACAGTGTTTGAATCCACGGATCATCCCAGGCAAGCGCGGCTTAACTTAAGAATCGACCCGAGCGGATGTTACTGGCTTTATTTGTTTTCAAGGAAGTGTAACACCAAAATTTCTACCATTCATTTTTCTACTGTTTTTTACATTTACATCTAGGTAGGCGTTTTACTCGAGAGAGTATAGATAACACGCGCACATTTCGCCAGGCCCATGTCATAATTACGGCATTAAGAGCCATTTCACAAAATTCAAACGCTCGAGTTTAGGTAAAAGACCGCAGCTTTGTGTATGTGTGCGTAGCTATCCACACTTACACAACGCGAACAGTGCAGCGCGAGTGTCGAGACGGACCAAACAATCTTGGACCGTTATAATCGTAATGCACCTTGGTATGAGATTTAGGCAAAACGATAATTTATTTATTCAGTCTTTTATCTATTAAACCCTTCTAAACTAATAAAACACAAATATATGTTATGTAAATATGTTTTTTATGTGTATGTTTCTATTACATATTTATTATTATACTTTTTATTATATTTAGTAGGTAGGAAGGTTGATAAACATGATAATCTTCATTTCGAAGCACATACTCTTACTGGTTCCTTAAATACATTAAATTCAAGCGTTTACAGTATTTCACAGTAACGAGGTTTTTCCATATTCTTACTTTTGATCGACTGATTATGCTCTCAGAGTTGAAAGATTTTTTTTAAGGATACCTACTCTGTGTAGGTGTACCTATGATATATCATGGATTGCATCTATTTGCTTTGTTCATAAACTTCTTCCGTGTCGATGGCCATCTAAATTGATTCCCCTCAAAAATCTAGTACGAGTTCCTTTAGTAGGTATTAAAAAAAAAGTACTAACAAGTTTTAATTAAAATTAACAGTAAGTAAGTCAGTTTATATATATATACTAGCTGTTGCCCGCGGCTTCGCCCGCGTAAAGTTCGGTAATTGTCCCACTGAATCATAATAAAGGGATAAATAGTATCCTACATGTTATTCCAGGTATTAACTATGTATGTGCCAAATTTCATAATAATCACAATTTATTATTAACATCAAAATCACCATCACTATCACAACCACCATCACTATCACTATCACAATCACTATCACAATCACAATCTCTATCACAATCACTATCACACAATATCACAATCACAATCACAATCACTATCACTATCACTATCACAATCACTATCACTATCACTATTACTATCACAATCACAATCACTATCACTATAACTATCACTATCACAATCACAATCACAATCACTATCACAATCACTATCACTATCACAACCACCATCACTATCACTATCACTCTCACTATCACTATCACTATCACAACCACAATCACAATCACAATCACTATCACTATCACTCTCACTATCACAATCACAATCACTATCACACGCTATCACAATCACTATTAAACACTATCACTATCACAATCACTATCACAATCTAGTGATTGCTACGCTATCACAATCACTATTACACACTATAACTATCACACAATCACAATCACAATTACTATCACAATCACTATCACAATCACTATCACAATCACTATCACAATCACTATCACAATCACTATCACAATCACTATCATTATCATAATCACTATCACAATCACTATCACAATCACAATCACTATCACAATCACTATCACAATCACTATCACAATCACTATCACAATCACTATCACAATCACTATCACAATCACTATCACAATCACTATCACAATCACTATCACAATCACTATCACAATCACAATCACTATCACAATCACTATCACAATCACTATCACAATCACTATCACAATCACAATCACTATCACAATCACAATCACCATCACAATCACTATCACTATCACTATCACAATCACTATCACTATCACTATCACAATCACTATCACAATCACCATCATCATCATTAACATCGTAATCGCAATCATTATCATTGTAATCACAATCATCATGATTACAATCGCCATCACTATCACATTCATAATCGCTATCCTCGTTATCACAATCATTATCATCATAATCACAATCATCTTCGTCATTATCACAATCACCATCACCATCACTATCACCATCACAATCACCATCACAATCACCATCAAAATCACTATCACAGTCACCATCATCGTTTTCACAATAATTATCGTCGTAATTACAATCATTATCATCGTAATAACAATCATTATCATCTCAATCACAATCATCATGATCACAATCGCCGTCACTATCACAAAATCAAGTTAAAACAATCACAATCACCATCACAATCATTCTCGCAATCACTATCCTCGTTATCACAATCATTATCATCGTAATCACAATCATCTTCATCATTATCACCGTTGCTGTCACAATCACAATCACCATCACCATCGCTATCACTATCACATTCACCGTCACTATCACAATGACCATCACAATCACCATCAAAATCACTATCACAATTACCATCATCGTTTTCACAATAATTATCGTCGTAATTACAATCATTATCATCGTAATAACAATCATTATCATCTCAATCACATTTATCATGATCACAATCGCCGTCACTATCACAAAATCAAGTTAAAACAATCACAATCATTCTCGCAATTACTATCCTCGTTATCACAATCATTATCATCGTAATCACAATCGTCTTCATCATTATCACCGTTGCTGTCACAATCACAATCACCATCGCTATCACTATCACAATCACTGTCACTATAACAATGACCATCACTAACACAATCACAATCACCATCACCATCACAATCACTCTCACAATCACTATCCTCGTTATCACAATCATTATCATCGTAATCACAATCATCTTCATCATTATCACCGTCACTGTCATAATCACAATCACCATCACCATCGCTATCACCATCACAATCACCATCACAATCACTATAACAATCACCATCATCGTTACTACAATCATTATCATCTTAATCACAATCATCATTATCACAATCTTCATCGTAATCACAATCATCATCATCATAATCATCAGCATCATTATCACAATCATCGACATCGTTATCACAATCATCACAATAAATCAACAATAACTCTGTATAGAAGTCGAATCCGCCATCTTCTGGATCTCAAAATAAATGCCATTTTCGTAATCAGCGCCCCTGATAATCTCGGTATCGACACCCATATTGATTTTTAGACATTTCAACCCCATCGCACCCCAACAGGGAATGATTGTATTTCAGGTCCGCCACACTAAATCTTAAAATCGTTGTTTTTGTATTACACCCGACCCAGTTTACCATAAAAACAATACCTATGTTGAATTTCAGGCTTTGTTACCCCATTTCCCCCTTTAGGGGTTGAATTCTGAAAAAACCTGAAACACAAATGTTAACTCATTTATTGATTGGAGTACTCCTGTTAAGTTTCGAATAAAGTAGTCTAACTAATCTTATTTCCCCATGTAATCTTTGGACTCCCGTTCCAACCCCTAAGGGGGTTAATTTTGAAAAATCCTTTCTTAATGCACCCCTAAACTTCATAAAGAACCTTTGTGCCAAATTTGGAATCTCTAGACTCAGTGGTTTGGGCTGTGCATTGATTTTTATACCTTGCCACCCCATTTCCCCCTCTTAAGGGTTGAATTCTGAAAAAACCTGAAACCCGTTTCTACTCATTTATCAATAGGAGCACTCCTGTGAAGTTTCGAATAAAATAGTCTAACTAATCTTGTTTTACCCATACAAACTTTGGAGCTCCGTTTACCCCCTTAAGGGTTGAATTTTGAAAAATCCTTTCTTAATGCACCCCTAGACTACATAAGGAACCTATTTGCCAAATTTGGAATCTGTAGACCCAGCGGTTTGGGCTGTGCATTGATTTTTATACTTTGCCACCCCATTTCTCCCTCTTAGGGGTTGAATTCTGAAAAAACCTGGAACCCGTTTCTACTCATTTATCAATAGGAGCACTTCTGTGAAGTTTCGAATAAAATAGTCTAACTAATCTTGTTTCCCCATACAAACTTCGGAGCCCCGTTTAACCCCCTTAGGGGGTGAATTTTGAAAAATCCTTTCTTAGTGCACCCCTAGACTACATAAGGAACCTATTTGCCAAATTTGGAATCTGTAGACCCAGCGGTTTGGGCTGTGCGTTGATAGATGAGTCAGTCAGTCAGTCAGTCAGTCAGTCAATCAGTCAGTCAGTCAGTTTCTTCTTTTATATATTTAGATATAAGATATATATGTATATGTTGTTTTGTAGAAGATGTCAGGAATATACTACGACTTCACGTTCTCATGTAATGTTCCCATAATGCCAAAAGACTACACGCTGACGTGAGCGAAGCCGCGGGCACAGCTAGTTGTAACTAAAACAATCAATTTTATTAAATCACTTTCCACTAGTACCCTGCACGGCGTCTCTTCTAAAAGTACTATCCTCTGTTTTCACGCGATTTCTCATTCTAAAATGAAAACAAAATAGCTATCAAATTTCGGACCCCAAATATTTCTAAAGGAGTGTTAAGTGTTTTCAAACCCTTCACATTGTAATTACGGTTCTGTATTCCATGTCGATATAATTATATGTTAAGAAAAGAAAATTTATATGTCAGTGTCAGGTTGTATGTTGAACAAAATATGATTCGCGATCGTAGCAAATAATGGATTTGCGGAGTTATAATCAACTCATCAATGAAATAGTCGTTAGAAAATTTGAATTTCGCGGGGTACCTTACGTGATCGATAACTATGTATATGAATTGCAAATAAAACTAATATCCACCTCGCTTCTGTTTCTTTTAGTCTTTCCTTATATTGACACAATGATAATAAATAACCCTTACGCCCCATTGCTAAAACTAATAAAACAGAAATATAACAATTCATCTACAAACTACTAAAATAATACTTTACTTGATAATAAACAAAATTCCAACGTAATGAAAAAAAATACAAAGAGAATCAAAATGTTGTAGTCGTAGTATAACAATGCGTTTACGATAGATACGCTCGAAAATCGGGACGCGGAAAAAAATGGCACAGGTCCTTCGCCGATGGGCGCTCGGGCCGTACTAATCCGTGATCGCTTATGCGTCGTAATCTATATATATAAAACAAAGTCGGGTTTGTTACATCACTTATAACTCGAGATCTGCTAGATCAATTTTCATGGTTTTTGTTTCGTTGGATTTGTCTCCGTCCTGAATAGCAGAATACATTAAAAAAAAAAATGAAAACGTAAAAAAAAAAAGTATCTATTTTCGAAAACAATTTTTAAGATTTATTCTGTAGGTAGGTAGTAGGTAGGTAGTAGGTAGGTAGTAGGTAGGTAGTAGGTAGGTAGTAGGTAGGTAGTAGGTAGGTAGTAGGTAGGTAGGTAGTAGGTAGGTAGTAGGTAGGTAGTAGGTAGGTAGTAGGTAGGTAGTAGGTAGGTAGTAGGTAGGTAGTAGGTAGGTAGTAGGTAGGTAGTAGGTAGGTAGTAGGTAGGTAGTAGGTAGGTAGTAGGTAGGTAGTAGGTAGGTAGGTAGTAGGTAGGTAGGTAGTAGGTAGGTAGGTAGGTAGTAGGTAGGTAGTAGGTAGCTCATGTGACGCAGACGAAGTTGCGCGGGTCAGCTAGTTTATTCTAATTTAGAGTGATGTTAAAAATTATATTGTATCTGATTAAATGAATTGATTTTAATAAAACTTTGGAATTAGTTTAGTAAAAGAACATAGTTTATTTTTACATTTTTTTTTCAATGTAATTACGCTTTATTCAAACCAAAAATCACGATAAAATAGCAATATAAAACGTAAAAATTGACCTAAGACTTTATTTTTTTACCAATTAATGTTATTAATTATCGATATTCTAGAACATTATTTGTCGACAAAAGTATATGTCTGATGCTTTGTGTATTTTTTTGAGTGAAATTTATAAATATTTATGATAGAATTAGGAGTCTGAAATTGACTCTGCGAAGATTTTTTTGTAAACTAGTTGTGGGAGATTAATCACTACATAGTAAACAAATAAGTTTTTTGTAAATGTGTTACATTAAGTGTCAATAAGAAAAACTGATCTATTTTTAACATGTATTCAAAAATGCCAGGATGTTTTCTAAGATGGTAATTTAGGCGACTAAAGTCTTAGAAATTTGCGCGAAAACGTGAAATGGCTCTTAAACGGGTATTAATACTGACGAGCTTTGGCTAAAACTACTAGCCAGAAGTACCATGACGAAGGGATTAATGTTAACTGCAGTCAGAAATACAATTAAAGACTGACGTCGATTGACGTTTGTAATGCAATGCCGTTCCGCAAAAAGTAATTAATTCCGTTGGTTGAGTTTTGGGTGAGGTTTCATTAGTAACCAAACAACTCACCCCTAAACGGTGTCGCATCGCATGTCGCACCTCCACTTTATTCCCTGTCATGCCCAACCCACTGTATGACTAACTGTACGCAAATCAGAAAATGTGTTGCTTTCTGGAATACACAGTGTATGTTTTTGTTTCACTCCCTAATTATAGTGATCACACAATCCAATAGGCATGGGTTCTCAAACTGCAGAATCAAAGTTTTAAGAAATTACCGTGTTCTTTTTTTCTTTTTTTTTCGGATGCGAAATCATCAAATGACTCCTCCCGCTCTGGGCGGAGCAGGAGGGAGTGTCAGACTTTTACTGACTAAAACCCATCCATGTTCCTTCATCGCCCTTTGTGTTCCGGGGCCACGGTATCTTTTTCGAACAGTCCCGCAACCCCGGAAATTACCGTGTCCTTAAGTAGGAAATTGAAAGACTCGGTCACTGTTAGCCTGCGTCATCCCACCGCTGGGCAAAAGTTTCTCCCCGTGACTTCCAGTTCTTCCGATCCAAGGCCAAGGTGGACTACTGGTAATTGGTTTTATCCAGGTCGTCTCGCCATTCTCTACGAGGTGTGCCCCGCGAACCGCAAAGACTGTACGATGTTCTTGTAGAAATTAAACTTTATTAGGGAAGACGTGATTGCGCTGGTTGATTTAAATACTTTCACCGTATAGCTCTAAAACTTGAAGACTCATTTTTTTATCCGAAGCCCTTCAAAGGCATATAAAACGTAACTGATACTACCATCCTCTTTTTAACACCGGATGTCCCATCCTGGCGAAGCTTACGCCATCCCTTGTTGAATCACGACCCAGTTATTTAAAAAAGTATAAAATTAAATAATATTACCCTGAAGAAGCTCGAGATTTCAATGTAAACAGTGACACACGGTAAACAAAATTAAGTATACGCCCTCGCCTTGTAGGTGCAATAAAAGACGACTAAGGACTAGCTGAAGGCTGGGACGTAGGATTTTCCTAAACACTAATAAAAATGTATAGCGATTACTATTCTGACTAGAATAGATTCTGAGAAAGGTTCGATTAATTATTGAGCGAATACCATGCTCTAGAACATTCAAAAATGTTTCTATAATAAAGTCTTGACTATTTACACATCTGATTGAAATCACGGCGTATTCATTCTAGCTGATACATAATATCATATTATCTCTGGATACCACAGGAACTCTTTTCCTCCGGTTGTGGTTATCCTCATTCGAAACCGCACGATGAGACATGCATGAACTGAGTGTTGTTGGTAGAACGACCAACAAAACAATTCGTTTTTTCTAATAATTTCTGTCACCTTCGCGGTATCTAATATTATGAACTGCAAATCTAATTTTAAGTTGCTAGTCTATTGCGAAATCTAATTTTATAAATGCAACAATGACCGGATAAACCTCTTCCTGCGGAAAAGCTGGTGATGTATTCCGTTTTTTCTTCGATTCTAACTATGGGAAAAAACTTCTGAAATTCTAACATCACATAAGCCAGCAGAGTATCTCTCATCGCATTCACAATTTAAGATTTAGTGGAAATATTTTAATATCCTCGCTTCGCAGAATTGTTTAGCCACCCTTGGACTACCTGAAGTTAAAGCTCATTGGCCATTTGTTTTCACGGCACCTTAATATAATAAAACTGGTTTGCTCTTCTTTCCTCGAATATTAAAGAACTACAATACATATTCGATCTTTTAATAGGTATCTTGCATCACCGTTTCCCGCAAACCTCAGATATGAAGCTCTATAAACCAGATGGATGACCTATTATTCGGTAATTGACTTCTATTCCTCGGTTTTAATTAGGCTAAGTAGAGTATTTTATTGTCTTTGCTGCTCCTCACCACAATAAACGATTATTGCAAGATTTATTTTTCTGTGCCATTCGTTTCTAGGTATTGAGAAATGGGAACGAATAATTAATTCCACGGCCGTTCGTTTAGTTATAATTTGCGTGTTAAGTATGTATTTATAGGACTGGGCACTGTGAACACATCGTAGAAGTTGTATCAATGAGCATCATTGATTAAGTGTTATTTTTGTCTCTGGTCACCTCGCAACTATTCATTTGGCAAGTCATTAGGTTAATAAATATAATCAAACTCTGTGTAACGTATACTTCCAGCATAGAATATGCTGCACCCTTTGCACGTTTAAATGCCTCGCCAAGAACTTATTGCATATAAACGCTACAATTGGTGTATCCAGGATTCCCGTGCCCAACACTTGTTTATAAGTGTCCATTCTATTGTCGACTTACAGCACCCAGTTTTGCTACAGAGATGGGTCGTTAAGTCGCTTTCTCGCCACGCCCTGGCACCTTGTACCTCGTTTAGATTAGAACGCTATTACAATAATAATTACAAGTGTTTACCACGCTTCTGACTATTGCGCAACTAGCCAATGGACTCGACGTTGTACTAGAAAATTTGCAAGCGAAAGTAGGCACCTCACTGACGTACAAGTCAACACTGTGACAGATCATACTTGTTTCAAACGCCCGTTATGATTAATTGTCGCTCACGTAAATATTTGTTTTTATATTTTTTACGTCACTGCTCATAACCATGTTATATTATGTCCGTCGATATTTATTAGCCACATTTTTCATTTAATGCACTTCTTAGTTAACTTGTTAATCATTCAAAGTAAACGTTTGACTGCTGTCTCGTTATTAATTTGACTATCTCTTATTTATCATCTTAATTACATAACAAGCTACGTATTTGAAAGAAGTACTAGCTATGAATGAATAATCAATATTATATGCTAACAAGACATACACAATTTATTTTTGAGAAAAAGAGGGGAATTTTAATGATATGAAAAATATTTTAATCCGGCCATACATTTCGTTTCATAACCAGATATATATCCAGACATTTTTTTGTCTTGATTATTCATGAAAATTTTAGGCGGATTCAGTGATTTTTTGCTTTAATAATTTGATAAAACACCCTAGATAGTTGATCTCACGTTTATCACGATATTGCAAAACCACAGAATAGATATTGACGTCACGAACCTTTGTGTCGCGTTGTCATTATTCGTTTGCTTGCTCCATCCGATACCCCTTTAGCTGAGGTAGTGACTCGTGAACACTGACGTATAAATCATATGGACTTGAAATGTTTGACTATAGAAAATACAGTTAGACAAATATGAGGCATATCGACACCGAAATCATAAAAATACTGTTATCTCTTTTTAACTTTTAGAATTTTGCATAAGTGAAAAAGGTTAACAGTGTTTTTGACAGTTACTGTAATAGCAAACCTTCATTCCTAGCGTCATTGAAATACCTATTTGCGGCCGGGTCGCCATTTTATTTTCCCGCTGTTTGGCTATTGCTATCTTTTTCTCTCTACTATAACGGGAAAGAGACGGACGTAAATTAGAGCTGTCACATTTAATTGAACTAATATTGTCGATGTCGACTAAAAACACGATGAAGCGCAAGGCATAAACACATACACTGCCCTTTTAGTAAAAAATGGCGATTCTCTAATTTTAGATTATTTACTGAACCAGAGAATCGGCAGCAATATCATCCAAACTAAACATGCAAAATGTTAGCTTAATCAAAAACCGAGAAGTGGGTCAAAAATAACTTTTAAGATTTGCTTACATAGTATATTGTTAGTTATAAACAAGTGAAGCTAAGAAAAGTGTATTAAAAATACTTATCCGTTGATATTGGACCCGTGACGACGTGAAAACATTCTCACAATCTTTTATCTAACATCGATTGTAGAGAAATATCGATATGGGCTACCCTATTAGCCGCCATTTTATTTTCCCTCTTTAATGTAGGTATGTCCACGTTTTTCTTGTAGGTATGCCAAGTCCATAGGATTTATACGTCAGTGCTCGTGAAGGACAAACATCAATCACCGTGGAACACACTATAATAATGCTACTGACAGTTAGCTTTCAGAAAATTATCGGGTACTCGTTTCAATAATGGTACAAGATGTATTGTACTATAAATATTGAATTATTTATGTATCATAAATTCTCAGATAATTTCCTGACGTCACCAGTCAATATTTCATATGCATTTCATTAAAAAAATATTGACCATTCAGCGAAACCAACGTCAATATGCGGTTTGGAAGTTACGACCGTTCGTCATAATTACTAAGGTCATATTCGTAAGAAACGGAACTCAAATTGTTAGACACTTAAATTTTATGGGGACGAAAGTCACCTCCAGACGGTATGACAATCAAAGTGGCAAGAAAGACGGACGACCCCGGTAATTAAAACTGCATCGCGTTCCGCACGAGCTGAACGCTGGCTTCACAAACGAGGTCAGCTGCAACAAGCACCACCAGGACTGGTAATTGCTGCTGAATTTTAAACGGTCCTTGAGTACCCTTGAGACAATACGAGATGCGACTTGACTTGCTTGTTTGCACTGAAGTTCGCTGAATCTTTGTTACATACACAAAAATAAACAATAGTTAATGCGGTCCGAGTAAACGCGGGGGGCTTACCGGAAAACGTTTCCTAGTCAAACATGCAAATTGTATGGCAAATATTAAAATGGCGAGGTTCCTACGCTTTGTATGTGGCTGTCGTACCGCTAACACACCGACGACCAACTAATAGCTATTCCCTAGCTGCAGCTTACTTAACGGTATGCTTGATGACTTGAATAAAACCATTGGAGCCAACAAAACAAACATTTTATCGCTCCTAAGTATTTGAGAACACTGAGACTTCCGACGTGCAGTAGACGATTTCGATGTACGCGATTATTGTTTTACTAGCGGTCATATTTTTTGATAAAACGTAGGTACCTTCGATACGAAAGGAGAAGAACCGCTCAATAGAATCAGATCTGATCATCTCGCATAATTTCGAAAATGGAAGATAATTGCCGAAGCGTGGAATCTGAAGGTGCCTTAAAGGGTGCTAGTACAACTACTGAATAAGAAAAATATTCTCCTTTTTTTTGTGTTTTCCTCTAACGAATTTATCAGTGGACTGGATTTTAAGTGCTCCGATTGCAATAGGCTCGCCACCAACCTGGAAGTAAAACATATCATAGTTTTCCTCCTCTTTGCAGATCTTGTAACCGAAAAAACTACCATCTGACTTCCCTATTACATTACCAAATAAATCTAGCATATTCAAATAGTTTACTAATGTATGAGGACAGGAAAAAAGTCAAACCGTAAACGATGCGTAGTATCACGCAATATTTATGTGGCAAATACTGTCGAGGCAGGCCCTTCATCTATAAATCATATACTTAATGCCTTTTTAGGGTTCCGTACCTCAAATGGTAAAAAAGGAACCCTTATAAGATCACTGTCTTGTCCGTCTGTCTGTGCGTGTGTCACCACCGATTTTCTCAGGAACGGGTGGATCTAGTTTTATAATTATATAGCTGGTCTATTTTCACTGACTGACCTAAAAGCTAATACATATTTTGCTCCGAAGTTGAAATGCAAGCCTTCCTTCAAGGACTTCAAGGCTCACAAGCCACACATAAACGGTGAAACAGTTGTTCTTATACACAATTTCTTTCTTTACTCCGGGGTAAGTCCACAATAATAGTAAACCGAGCCCGAAGAAATTCCTAATTAGTCTAAGATTCCGCCTAAATGGAAATGAGGTTAATTAAAAAAGCTTTGGAAATCTTACAGCATTCAAAAAACAATAAAACAAATAAGTACAAAAAGTGACAGCTTACATGGCGTTCATGAAACCGCTATAGTTTGACTGAAACCGCTGTACCACGCCTTATTTATTTGAATAAATGTAGAAGAGAGTGCCTGTGTCCCAGCAGTGGGAACATTAATAGGCTGATGATGATGAGATGAGAGTGAACTTGGAAAATATCAGTTATCAAAGCAATCATTCTCGCAATGAAAGAGTCAAACTAATATGAATATTGGTGACGGGTGTATTGGAAGATGTGTTTATTCATGGCACATGCCTGTGCTGCAGGAAGTTAGCCGGTTCGGTGAATCGCGCCTGTGCGACGGCAACCGACATACGACACTGCGCCAGCGCATTCTGATCGACCATTATCAATAAACATTTTACATTTACGCGGACAAAACTATCGACACATATGTCTGAGTAAATTATTCTATTTATTGATCCTGCAATTCTTAGTTTGCATATATTGCGTATTTACAATTTATTTCTGATATTTAGGTCCTTTCGAGATGGAAGATGATTGTGGATTCAGTGTCCTCGTAATACAGTACAAATGTCATGTGGGTATATAAGTAAGGATTATTAGTTATTACCCGTATATTATGTTAATTTAATGAATGCTTATCGCCTATACTTAATGTAAACATGACTGCAAAATGTTGAAATAGCTTTGTAAAATATTATCCGTTCATACAGAATGAGGAGGTATGCAATTATTTTTTGAACAAGGCTCACTTTAGTCGACGTGTAGGTAATACAGTGAAGAAATGGAACTAAAGAGACACAAAGCGACCAATTAACCTACCAAGAAGATGTGTGAGCCGGGATGTGCTACTAACACAGGCTTCTAAAAACCCACATTTCCTGGTAAAGATAGTTAGTTGGCCGACATCACCGACTTCGGATACAGGATGCATTTGAGTTCACCGCCCTGCTCCCGTCCCTCGAGCGACGCTTACAACGTTGTAAACCTACACTAGGTGCACATTAATGTGGTTTTAAATGGATACTTCGGGCGAGTCTCTCTGGCACGCCTAAATACTTAACTTTAATGGAAGTTTTTCTCATTACAGTTTATCAAAGATACCTTTCGCATGTCCTCTTGAATCTAATAATTTGTAAACGTTGAAATCTTACATCATACCACTAGTCAACACATCGTTGCCTTTCAGAAAGCATACGATCACTAGTAATTAACATTACAAGAAATTAGCGTGTCCCTCATCACAAAATGCTATCATTGAATGAAATACAACACAAACAAGTCGAAGAGGTCAGTGACTCGTTGCATAAGGTACGCGAGTAACGTTCACGTGCAGGGCGGATCATCCAATGTTGATAAGTGGGGTTCTAGGGCTTTCGAGTTTGATTTAAGAGAGAGCAGTGCCCCAGATCATACGTGCAATTAAGGTCGATGCAGACGATGTGTCGCGTGTACCTTGCCCCTCATTCTCACGTTCACCTAAACATACTGCACCTTAAATCATCGACTTGTGCACTGTGCCGAATAAGAAAGCTCCAAAATTAATTACGAGCAAATGATAATTTTAGAAGATTAATAATTTGTAATGAAATTAAAATGTAATTTACACGGGAGTATTAAAATGTCAAGTCGTAAGACGATTGTAACGGTTGATCAGCCCTGTCGCCGCGGTAATGATAGCTTCCCTAATGGTACGAGTGCTGGGGAAAATTCGCATCGCACCGTCGCACGCGCAGACGAACGATTAACCGGCGCCACTGATGTATTAGTCCACGTCACGGATATACTTAACCACTGTAAAGTATTAGTGTCACCTCCCTACAAAATATCTACAGTTTGCTCTTTGAAAAACCCAGCAATTATCATTAGTGTTGCATATTTCTGGATAGATGTTTCAGTTTTTAACGTGCTTGTTTATTTTCTGCTCAGCAGCTTTGTGTGCAACGTTAATGATTGCAAAGTTTATGCAATTTCTTTGTAATTCTTGATTGTATTTGATTATATCCTCTCTGTAGAGTTGAATAGGTAATGGTTTTGAGTGGGTTTAAACAGCTATCTGTGGTTTGTCAAGAAGAGTAAACAAAACTATTCAAGAATTACAATTGCACATATTCAACTTTGTTGTCCATATGATTTGAAAATATTGTCTTTACTTTCTCGTACGATCCCAGTGGCGCCAATGTCTGCAAAGCCTACGATTATTTTTAGATTAGAAATGGCTCAACCGCTTTACGTAATTGCACTAGTCGCATGCGCAGCTAGTTCCAGAGCGTTTGCTGCTAAATATAGTCACAGAAGTGGTGTGCAATTACACCTTATTATCGCATGTTTCCACTGGAAGCTAGGCTGCGTCTTGTCTGCCACAGTTATTACTTACATGTTGCAGTTTCTTTAGAAAGTGTCCAGATATGACGAAATTGAAATGACCATGTTGGGCAGATTACAGAATGGTCGCAAAGTAGTTTCCCTTGCTTTCGAGTTCTGCGTAATGCTGCGTGCGTGCCTAAGGTACCTCCCCATGGTGCTCCAACACTCCTCTACGTAAATTACCACAAATTAGGGCAAAACACCGTTCGAAATACATTTACCGTGTTAACAGTAAGTTCCTAGTACTCTTGCATGGTGCTTTACGTGTTCCTCGATCGATAGCTTTTTCCGGAAAACTTTTAATTTTATAACCAGCGGCAGAATTTTAAATTCACCCCATGAGTGTTAACAATCAAATATCAAAGCACTTGTGATCGTAATTTAATAATTAAATATTGAGCGGATGTTGTCCTAAGACACCTACGCAAGCGCGACACGCGCCCATCCCAAGTCATGGTCAATTTTGTATAGAACATCGGCAAGACCGTGAAAACGACTTGACACAGATTATATCTGGTACAGAGTGCCTGCAAGTGATGGCACTTTCAATTATCACTGCACTGATGTCCACGCCCACACATGATTATTGATAATTTCTGATGCAGTGTTTCACTGTGTTATTTTTCGAATATACTTTCTCTTGTTCCCAGATTTTTTTTCTCTTGCATACCTATCTAATGATCTCGAATGCGCCTGTCAGTCATCACATTTCCACTGTCTCCTAATAAGTCGCGATGTCGTCGCTGTTAATCTTAATTAATAATTTAAATCAAATAGATTTTGACGTTGCATTACAAATTAATATTTAAATGATCATGAATCGGTAATTTGATTTTGGTTAGCGAACCATGTCCAAAAAAATATCTACCAATTAGTGTGCGTGCTACGCCTCATTCAGATCGGATCCTGGTAGTACCAGGTGTCCGTCGTCGAGATGTGATGTAAAAGGCTTTCAGTGAATCGTTCGCGTCGTAAATTTCCGTTGACCCAGATATGATGTGATTAGAAACGTATGTACGTCAACGTACAGCGAAAATGATATTTTTTGCTAGTGCCAATTTATCGGTAATGGAGCGTCGTGCACACGAGATGCGATGCGACATCCGCGAGTGAGAGTTCTGCGACTTGTCACCGAAGCTGGTATGTGTACCGTGGACCACTCTAACGCGAATGTAATTATTATTGCCTAGAGAGTATTGATATGTCCGGTACGGCATGTCAGCAAAAGTGTAAGTGAGGTCGTTCATTAAACCCTCAGATATAAACATTATATCGCTTACGCCATAAACTATTAATTACATAGACATCAGTGGGTTTTTTGCTGTTTAATAAGCTCGTAACATGCATAATATTTCTACGAAATGTCTATTAATTTTTTATGCATTAAAAGTTGAAACATTGTTATAATCTTGACATCTAGGAATCTGATGTAATCAGATACCTCTTACACTGCAAAATTCTTGGTCATTATAACGAGAAAACACAATCTCAGCTTAGCATCTTGGTCTGTGCCAAATTGTTTGAAATTGTAGTTAGATTTTCGGGGTGATAATCTCTATACCATTCTCGTTTGAGCACTTGGTAGATAGTATGCTTACGCCCGCCGGCGCCCCGGGAGCAGCAAACACTGCGTTATCGTGTTTCGGGTGACAGATCTCAGCCGACCTTGGGTTTCAGCTCGGTGGGTTTGATGGACGCTACCGAAAGAGCCAAACTACACACACCGGCAAAATTAGGAGAACGTGAAAAAAGTGAATGATTTTTTTGAGATTTAATGTACCTACTCATATTATTTTACTTAAATATTATTGTTCTGTATGGTGTCGGACGTAAACAATAGCACCATCCCATATCTTCCCGTGGGTGTCGTAAGAGACGACTAAGGGGCTTACCAGAGAATGGGCAGCAGCGTTCTCTGTGCTTTTGTAACAACCGCACTGCAACCCGCCTTGCCAAGGGCGATTATGGCAAAAACCCCCCTTTGGGGGAGGCCCATGTCCAGCAGTGGACGTCTTTCGGCTGAAATGATGATGACTTATATTATTTATTGTTTTCGCTTTATTTGAGTGTGTTTGTTTATTTTATGAAAGAAAACAACAAAATGTGGGGTTGTTAGAATTTATTTAAAGAGAAATAGTAGAAATGGTCGTACGTACCTAACTAAAAAATATTGAAATGCTAAATTTACTCACAGTGCGTTCACTTAACACGTTTGTTACGCACTTCTTCCAAAACATTTTAGGTCTGAACAGCCGTTTGTCGACGATTTCTTAAAGTTTGCGCCCTTATAAAACGTCGTCTACGGCGGCATTGCTTGCACGATTTCTGCCTTGCCCTCGCCTGCGCACGTAAAATCCTGTCGTGTTTGTAACGTTGCACATTACGAATATTACGATAGATCACGGCTACTGATACACCCAACGTTCGACTGACTGTACCCATAAGTTTAAAATAAAAGTCACTTTTATTTTGTTCCCTTAATTTTGCCGGTGTGTGTAGTAGTATCTCAGTTCTGGATTCTGGGCCAACATAATTAGATTGCCATCGACACGCTAAAAAGATAGCACTTAAACTTTAACTGACACATTTAGGCGTAAAAATGGCAATAAATACAGAATCCATTTATCCCATCTATATCAGTAAAATAGGACAACAATCGCTTTTTGTGTCTGTCTTTGTGGCCGTTTTATTCTTCTAAAACTAAATGACAAAAAATCCATTGTGTGATTTGCTAATTGATGCGGTTTCATTTTATCATCATTTAGAGAATAATCATTATTCCGTAAGGTTTGTGTATTACTTAGATGATAGAATTCTTTATCTTTTGGCATTTTTTCAGTAAATTGATATGGCCCGTGCGCAGCTTGAACGGTCACCACCACCAGTCTTATATATTCAAATCACGGTCCCTGTTGGTAAAGGTAACCCAACCGATTTCAATGAAATTTTGTGAACATTTATGGTTGGTTTTGGATCCGATAGCAAGCGCTGTTGTCGCATATACCTAGTCCCTAGTGATCTACAAAATTAATGTGTGAATCACACTAATAACTATGAACATCTGCCGTGGACTGTATTAAAAAAGAAGTTGGCGTTACTTTAATGTAGTTTAACAATTTAGTAGTTTATTGTGCTGGGATGGGACAGACGGAACGGGGGCGGGTCCGCAGTTCTCCGCGGAGGAAACAGCCTCACGCTGAGCTAGGTCGTTCATCGACCCGCCGCGGAGCCGCGCCGCGCGCACCGACCGCAGATGCGATTGTTTATACACCACCATTATCTAAACACTGTTTTGCTGCTCACTTCGTGACATTCCTTTGTAATAATTTTGAAATGTAGGTTAAGGCTTCTCTTTCAAGAAATCTAGAGACTTACTTTTCTCTTCACCATTGTCCTTTGTCAAAGTTGTACAATACCTAAAACCTTTGTTGCATTTTTTCCGGTAAACCGACAGTTTGGCATTCGATCGATGGCATCAAGTATAATTTTGAGATGTTTTAACAGAACTACTTCACAGTTATGTTTTCATAAGGAAAAAAATGATACGTAATTCCCTTTACAAAGAAAAGATTGGATCCCCGACAGGAGGATCGCAAGATTAATGACACAAAATGAGTGTGCAGTTAGGTTTTAAATAAAATATGTTCCAATACGGTATCGAAATTCATTAAAGAAATCCAATATTTATTCATTTTAAACCTTCGAGTTCGTAGCGGTTCGTAGCCGTAAAGACAGAATATATTAAATGAGTACTTGCCAGCTACCTTAGACTATAGTAGGCACAATGTGTTTAGAAATACAATGTCTTTGTTTGTAAAAATATTTTGGTAGCCGTTTCTAACTAAACGCTGTACGATATTACTCGTAATTGCCTCTGGCATTGCGAAGTCGTCTTCTGGGAGTTGTTTTATTTTATTCGAGGCACGGCCTTCTCTATTCCCTACTTAATCTTCTAAAGTCATTACTCCGCGATACACTGTATTTTACGATGTTGCTTTTATTTTTAGTTTTATTTTAAAGCTTGGTAGGGAGAATGCGGATCGCAGGACATGCGCGGGCGCCGCAGAGTCGCGCCGCGAGCAACTTTCTACAGCCGCGTCTAGAACGCTTTAAACCGTAATCTACAGATTGATGTACCTTCGAGATGGTTACGACAGGCAAATTAAATTGCACATTAGTGCTAAAAATGTGCAATTATCTTTGAAAATCTACCTCCCCATTGGTCGAGTTTCCCGTGAATTTCTCTTTGTAATAAGTAAGAGAAGATTTAAACAAGTCGTAGGCGACCTGTAAATCTGATGTTATTTATTGTCTAGTTTCAGTCATTAATTCATAATTCACATAATCGGTTTAATTTTATGACTTGCGTCTTGCTATTTAGGATTAGCATACTTAACTAGATGATTCATTTGAGTTTACTTATGATTTTCTTCACCCGAGATCTGCACCTTTTTAAGTAGCGAATTGAATGGATCCTTTCATAAACTAAAGTGAGCAAGCAAACCGCAGAATATAAATACTTAATGAACTCTGACAAGGCACTGCTGGTTTTCCGGAAATATCTGAATGTGCGCAAAAATTCAGTATTTTCCTTATTTAATATTCATTATGCATGTCCGCTACTTTGTTCATCTTATCATCACTGACTTTAAAGTAACGATGTCTACTCACTAATTGTGATATTATACTTTGACAAGGTTGGAAAAACAAGTCATAAATGTATAAGTATTTAAAAATATAATGGTAAAATAAAAACAATAACATTCGTAAATACGAGCAGAACGTTTGTGAAATCTTCATAATTAGTTACGGTCAAGTCGTTGTCGGTTTTTGTTGTTTGCATACACTTTAAACTGCCTACCTCAAGTGGCGTTACGTTTCATTAAACGCTGAATTATTCAGCTACACTAGTTTAACTTTAAGACTTTAGTAAATTTGTACAGACTCATTAACATCTATTTTTTTCATAGCCTATATTGTGTTTAGGGCATGCAGAACCGGATTCGGTTCCAGGTTTTTGAGAACCGGGTCTAGCAGGCAGATAGAACCGGGGGAACCGGTTCCCCCGGTTCCGGCAAATAAAATTTAAGTTTTTTTTTAGGATTTGAATAAATTTATAGGGAATTTGTCAGGGTAAGCAATTACCACTAGGAATATGAAATAAAATAGTTTACATTTATCTAATCAACATATATTTGCATGTTTTGTTACGAATTATCTTACCGTTTTGTAGCAAATCAGTCTCAGTAACAATTCTAGTACTTTTCTTTATAATTATCTTATATTTGTAAAATCAAATCACATCTTTTTATTTAACGCTTCAAAAATATTAATAATATCTATAAAATCAAAACCTAACTAACATAATACACGCAAGTTAAATTAACGAAAGAAAGTCTTATTACGCAAGACGTTACGTCTCCCTCTTCGTTAGGTATCACATATTTTAGTAACTATAAGAAAAAAAGCTCCCTCTGTTTGGCGTTTGTGGCCTATGAGAAAGCTTTCGATTCGATGGAGACCTAGAGGCTGTACTGCAGTCTCTCCAACGGTGCCTAATCAACTATCGGTACATCAAGGTTTTGAAGTGTTTGCACAAAAACGCCACCATGTCAGTCCGACTTCAGGACCAAGCCTCGGTACCTATCCTCCTGCAGCGAGGTGTGAGACAGGGAGACGTCATATCTCCAACTGTTCACCGCTGCACTGGAGGATGTCTTCAAAGTTCTGGACTGGAGAGGGCTAGGCATCAACGTCAATGGCCAGTACATCACTCACCTTCGGTTTGCCGACGATATAGTGGTCATGGCTGAGACCATGGAGGACCTCAGTACAATGCTTGATGACCTCAGTAGAGCTTCCGGAAAAGTGGGTCTTAAAATGAACATGGACAAAACCAAGATCATGTTGAAGGCCCATGTCACACCCACTCCTATCAAGATCGGAGACTACACTCGAAGTTGTAGACGATTAACCTGGGACAAACGGTCCAGTTAGGTAGGTCTAACTTCGAGAAAGAGCGTTCGGGAAATTGCGCGGTATCATCTCGTCCAATTTACCGCAGTGTCTCAAGACGAAAGTGTCAGTGTGTGTTGACAGTGATTACACATAGGACCGAAACGTGGTCGCTCACAATGGGCCTCATCAGAAGGCTTAAAGTCACCCAAAGGGCAATGGAGAGGGCTAAGCTCGGAGTTTCCTTGCGCGATCGAATCAGAAATGAAGACATCCACAGGAGAACCAAGGTTACCGACGTAGCCCGAAGAATTTCCAAACTTAAATGGCAGTGGGCAGGGCACATTGCTCGCAGAACAGATGGCCGATGGGGCCGAAAAGTTCTGGAGTGGCGACCGCAAACCGGAAGACGTTGCGTTGGAAGGCCTCCCACTAGGTGGACCGATGACTTGGTGAAGGTTGCGGGAATCCGCTGGATGCGAGTCGCACGGGACCGTTCAATGTGGTGACACTTGGGGGAAGCCTATGTCCAGAAGTGGACGTCTTTCGGCTGAAATGATGGTGATGATGAAGAAAAAAAGAAGGTTAATAAAGATAACAGTCCCATCACAGCCACAGCAGCATTCACAACAGTTGTCTCAGTTGTCTTTTAAATTATTTTTCCCTGATAATAGGATCTTAAATAGCTAATAACGTGCAAACTCCGATCGCCGTCGAAATATAACCTGCTGAGGAGAAAATTCGATCAGGCTCCACGCTTGTCGGTGGTATAGCTTTTAGGTAGTTATATTATATGCAGTCGAAAGATTTGTGCCACGACTACCACCATTTTCAGAAAGAGTCATGTAGTCAACTAATGCGTATTTTGAATCGAAGATATAATGCGAACAATTTTTATTAAAAAACCGGGGAACCGGGTTTACTCTTTTCGGAACCGGTTCTGCACACACAATGAGAGAACCGGGTATATCCGATTCTTTCAGAATCGGGTAGAACCGGGTGCATGCTCTAATTGTGTCCTACTGCTGGGTAAAGGCCTCCCCTTTCTCCCTCCAAAACTCTGTGCAATTTCTGGCCACGCTTACCCCGCCGTATTTAACCTGCGCAGCTGTGAGCTGACGTTTCAAAATAAGTAACTTGAAAAAACTAAATACTGCTATTCAGCTGCATCTAGTTAGGCTGGAACCAAGGTTTTCTACCCGGGTACCCAGACCCGGGTAAAAATTTTAGTACCCGGGTACTATTTTATTGCCAGACCCGGGGTCACGGGTACCTACTTTGATCAAAGAATTCATCAAAATCTCGGAAAATTATTATTAACACGCAATAGTGTTCTTGAAAGCCCTTTTCTGACAAGAAGAAAAAGAGCCCCTTACCTCAAATCTGTAACCAGTTTAATTTGAACTATGTGGTTTATGCAAAGTTGATTTATTTAAAAATTGATTATTCTTAAAATAAAGATTATGATAAAAGTTATAATTTTATAACATAACAAATAATTTTTGTGATAAAAAGTATTTTTAGTTCTTAACCAGTTTATGAAAACAAGACTGTTTAATTGTGTGTGATTTTTAAGTTTCAACTGTGTCAGAGAAGAAAGTTTATTTAGTTATATTTTTGTAACAAAATTTAATATAATTATTGTAGTAAAAAGACAAGACTTTTACTGTCCCGTACGCAAAATACGCGCTTTGACGTGGATTTGCGGACACCAGCCCGTTAAGAAAATTGTCTCTTTTTCTGCAAAAATTACAAATACCCGGGTACCCGGGTATATGTAAAAATAATACCTACCCGATACCCGGGTACTAAAAAAAGTCGGGTACGTGAAAACCCTAGTTGAAACCCTACCCCAACAATAATGGAAAAAGGCTAGGCAGCTGAAACTGAAACTGAAACAACAAAATAGGTAACCCGTTTTTTGGTAGGTTGAAAACAGGTAATAAAATTAAATAGGTATACTTACTTGCCATCTTTACCTATTAAAGAGGTAGAGATACTTACAATAGATTTTCTTAATGATAGTCTACCTATAAATGTCACGTGTTCAGGCACACGTTAACTTGGCTACTGTTGAAAATATATTACCTAGCTACCTATTAAATCTCATTACTGCTTTATTTAATAATCACAATCATGTGTCCGAACACGAGTGTATCGCTACTGATGTACGTACTCATATGTAATTAACTTGCGTTTGATTTGATACTAAAACAATAGTCTCGATTTGAACGGCTTGCCTGCCCACCTGCTTGATTAGCTGCGTGCAAACGTCATTTCATAGGTGCTCCCATCACATCAATGCTACATGTTGTAATCAAACGGTAGCTTTGTAAGTTAACACGGGGGTACGGTTAATAATTTTTATGATGTCGAGAAAAAAATCCGCCGCGAATTGCTCGGGCGGGCGCCATGTCGTGGCGCCAAGACCGCGCCGGCGACGCCGCTGACCGCTTGCTTCCTCGAACTGTGCTATCACTGGCCGACATTATACAATAAGTAACAAATTCGACAACCTTCACGCCATTAAAGCACCTCATTAAGACACACACAAGCAGAGAAATCTTCATTTGTATGTCATCCTTGTTTACAGACATCGTGAAGATTTTATAAGATTATTTATCTTACACATCATAAATTTTGTATTTTCCTACATCATAAGCTTTATAATGAGCGATAATGAAGCGTTTGCAATTAAATAAGAAGAAATACTATTATTCATATTTAGCCAAATGACTAGTTCATTTATTTGTTTAATTAACGTGTCATTTAGTTTCTATTAAGGATTATGCAAATACTCACTTTCAAGGAATGCGCATTGACTTGGAGTTTTGCGTAGCAACAGAGTTACTTAACAAGCTGGGGTGAATGAATTTTCATTTTGCATTAAAATACAAATAGTGTTTCGGATTCTGCATGGCGTGGTACGTGAGACCTAGATTTCAGATGTAATAAATACGCATCTGTATCTTCTACGTATTTGAATGACCCAATGAGACTACATGCTCTAGTTGCAATTGATTGCAAACTTTCTTCTGGCTTTTGCCTTCTTGGTTCCTTCTTACCGTCCTTTTGCAAATCTCTCGTGAAGGTACCTACTTCCATTCAAATAACACTTCACGCCTCAATTTTGAAATGCATCGAAAATATGCAAATGAATTTAATACTCTTGCAAAAAACCCAACCGAAACAGTGATTTAAATGTGACACACACGCTTTCGTCCTTGCCCTCGATAAAGACACAAGTTAAAATCGAATTTTATTTATTTTCCTGGGGTATAAAAGAACAATTTTTCCATTTAAATGATACACTGTCAAAGACTTGTATTAACATGCACGTTTTGAATTTCGATAAGAACATTGTCCATCGCAAGTATTGCAACTAGGAAGTAACAGTTTGGGTGCGAAGTATTAATTATCTGTGGTTTGGGTAAATATTTCCAAATTGATTTACTCTGAAAATCTCTGCAAGACTAAAATTCCATTAAAAAAATAGAAATGGAGCTACTATTCCTGTAACCATTCCACATCTCAACCATAACTCATCTTTGATTATGTCTACATGTAAACATGTAGTCATTATCAAATTCCCTTTAGAAAAATCTAACAATTTGGAGCTTCTATAAGCTTCGAGAAGACTTATTGAAGAGACCTTGTATGAGTCGGATGCAATAACTTTAGGTCAAAAAGTCTGCTGCCACAACACATGTGATGTATCGAACAAAAAACCCTAACGAAATCAATTCGTACGTCGTAAACAAGAAGACAAATCGATACTTCCGTTTATATAACGCCTACTTATAAAACAGCTTCACTTAAAGTGTTCTACGGTAGTAATAAATAAACTTCTTCCCTTTTAGTCAATTCTAATTCATAGAAGCAGGCAGCAACTGCAACTTCGTACGAGGCACCAAGGTCTGTTGTTTGTCTATTGTTTAGTGCATCTGATCGATGTTCTTTATCTGAATAAATAATATTTTTTCCTGTAGCCGACCGTTGGACTTCCCCAAATCGAACGTTCCATTGAACGGAAAGCGATTCTTCGAAACAGATGCGAGAGTTTGTTTGCTATCAGCAACTGTGAGGTCGTGCATAATCATTCGTGCATACACCTACGCACAAAAACATTTTGATCTTAGAACGCTGTTACGGTTATAATTAAAACACTAATCAGTCTAAGCTGCATCTCGTCTACACTCTAAACCTAATATTCTTGTATTGACTGTCGAGGTTATATCTAAATTAAACGTTTATGTCCACCATCGTTTATCGAATCGTTTTAAATTTCACATTCTGTCTAAGAAGACAACTAAGAACTTGTTTCGTGCACTATTATAACATTTGGAACTAATCTCTTTTTTGGCGTGAAAATCATGACATCAAATGCATTAATTTTGAAAGAATGTCTAATTGTTTTCCATGCTTAACTATAAGGAGTTCATTAAGCGTTCGTATGAGTAATTAATACTTGATTTGCCCGTCCCAGATACGGGTGGCGCATCGCAAGCTGCGTTGGCGCCGAGCCTAACTGTCCACTGGCATTTGCGCATGACGGTGTTACATGTGTATACTCGTAGCCACTATCTATGCGCATTTACTTTATTTATCTAGCAACTATTAATTACCTTATTGTTTTCTTAATGCCTTTAGAAGCCAGCGTTAGCAAAGCCATGGACGCTATTTGAGTATTTTAAAATGAAAATTCCGCGGCTGTTTCCGATACACAACTATAGTAATCATTGTAAATCGTGAGCGTGACTAAAATCTAGGAAAACAGTACTGAATATAATTATCTACAGAAGAAGGACTTCTGCCACTCTGAGAATATTACAAACAAGAAGGTGGGCTTGCATAAAGCTTGCGGTATTGCATCGGACGGCGCGACGACTGAGTGATGGACCGTCCTGACACGAATAGGGCCAACACAAAGCGGCCTAACTGTACGCGACAGGATGACCCCACATCAGATGGGGTGACGTATGACTCTCTGCTCTCGATTGCCTACTTAACTTGCAACAATGAAAACCGATTCCATTTACAATATTGAAAACAGTATAAGTTATTAATCACCAAGAATCTAAATTGTTGATAATGACTATAAACGACGTCCGTGGTCGACGAATGTTTTACTAATTTTGGTACGTATTCGTTACGTCACCCTAGCAAACCTACTTGAATTCCAGTCCTTGCATATTTTATGCAAATAAATCGAAGATTGCAAGACAAGCAACAATTGGCATCGGTCTTGGACAAGTCTAGGAAAAAAAAAGAAATATTTACTATTTATAGAGCGTTTTTATCGACCGGGCACGAACATTTGAACTATAGACTTCAAGTGTAAAAGCAAATGACCTTTTTTGAAAACGCCAAATGTTTTAAAACGCCTAATCATGGTTTGACTAGGTTGGTTAACGGTTAAAATGGGTTATCCATACCGTTACATAATTCCACCGAGGAGTGCATCGGATGAAAATTGATGTATGATCGAAGGTGATGGTGCGGCGGCGTGGCGGGGCGTGCGGCGGCGGGCGGCAGTGGTGCGCGTGCGACTCTCACCGCCTTATCTCTCGCGACCTCCGCCGGACGCGCACGCACGCCGCGCTCCTCCACCGTTACCGCGCCGCGTTCGCGCTATGCCGTCTCTTCAACAACAAATCTATGTGCACACTTACTTGTACTTTTTTCAATTTCGAAGTGTAGGTCGTAGCCCGGAAATGCACCAGTGAATCAAAACATACATTAACTTTGTGATTTTTTTGTTTGGTTTTTTGGTATATTTATTAAAAACAATAGTCGGTGGTAGAGACATTATCGAAACGAACAGTTGACCATAACGACGATGGTGTCTGAAGGGGCTCTGCCCGTAGTTTGGTGTATACGCGATAATCAACTTGTGCCTCACCAAGTATCCGGTGTTAAATTACAAGGAGCTGTAACGGGAGCGCATATAGCCGCTGTTACTGATTTTTTGCGTATGGTAGCTGGGACCCCTATTGTCCTTCCGCATACGGCGGTTTCTGAAGACGTTGACAATGACATTAATCAAGAAAAAGAACACTCAACCAGAAGACGAAAAATGTCCATGCAAGTGGAAGTGCCTTGTGTTTTCCTCACTGAAAGCGCCTTACAAAAAGCTAAGAGCCGCAGTAATTCTAGAGAAGAAAAGGTAACAATTGAAAGATGTAATATAACAACAACTCAAATGTTAGACAGTCAGTCATCTTTTCTAAGTTCTTCAGATATTTTAGAAATGAAAGAATTTGACGATAACCACAAAGAAAATTTCAAATCAAATACTTCGGAGTCATCTGTATCAATGACTGAAAATAATTACCCTCAAAGAATAACGAGAATTATAGAATTAGATGACTTGAACCCAACCTCTATAAATATGGAATCAGAAAGAGAACATCATCAAAGGATTACTCGAATAATAGAATTTCAAAACGACAAGGCACCTTCACCGATCTTTACCGATGGAGAAAATGAGACATTACAAAGAATAACCAGAATAATTGAATTGAATGAAGACAATTCATTTTCTACGATTACGAATAGTACAGAATCATTGGACAAAGAATGTCCCCAAAGATTAACTAGAATAATGGAAGTTGAAAAAGAGAACAACTTTCCGAGCATGACTAAAATAATTGAAATGGAAAACGACATATCAAATGAACGAAGAATTTCTTTGACGAATGAACGTGAAACTGGTGGCGGAAATATTGAAATTTGCAATGAGGAAGTGTCAGTTAGATCTAAATTTATGCATCGAAGTACCCCTAGGTTTAGTCTTGACTCTTCGTGCTCCGAAAACTCTTATGTTAATATTGAGTGTATAAAGAGTTTGCCGGATGTTAGAAAAGAGGAAAACACTGAGAGCGGTGTGAATCCTGAAGTAACTCCCGCTGGTAGATCTATCCGTTCTCGATTTCCGAGGAAAAAGACGTCGGTATGTTCGATTGGCTCTTCGGACTGCGACGATGAGGTAGATGTAATTTTCAAATCCAAGCCTAAATCTAGTCACTGGGTCAGTTTGGATTGGATTCCACCGCCTCCCAAAGAAGAGCCAGTGATTATGCAAGTCTGTGATAAAAATGATTTCATAACAAAATGGATAGCAGAACAAAATTCGCAAGACGTAATTATTGCCGACGAAAGACGAAAGAGTCTTCCGCCAAAATCGAACGAAGTATATCTTCAAAATATGAGAAGATTTAGTGACAGTTTACAAATCTGCAAGGAAGATGCCGCTAGTGATTCTCCAGCTACAGTGAAATGGAAGTGGCATGATATAGTGAAGCGCCACCTCCAATTATTAAAAAGCGAGAAAGGCTCCAGAAGACAAAAAGGCAGCTGGATGCGCACGGCGAGACGTCTGTCTGGGACTAATGTAAACCACAAAGACTTGGAGTCTTTGCCCTTGGATACATATATGAAACTTCAGACTATGCCGTAAGTGTCAATTGCCATTCTTTATCATTTTCAGGTATTGTTTAGTTGTGTTTAAAGCCAAATCCCACACAGCCTTACTCATATGATTTAGAATCACGATTAGGAAAGCTTGTATTCTATTCTGACATTTGTTATTCTAAATGTTTTCAGCAGATGCTCTTTTCATTTTGATGCTCATTCAATCTACATCCCATTACTATACAAATCTACACATCACATTCCAATATTGACTAACTAATCGATTATGATAGGAAATGTCAAAAGTAACGTTGGTTTGTTTTTAAACACTGCTAGTAAGTTTGTATACAAACCATTTCATAAGTTTTTAATTTGATAAGGTCACTTAACATTATTAACAATGACAACGGGAACTCAAAACGAACAGTAAACATGGTAAATATCCCGTTTTGTGTTAATAAACCATTTCATAATGTTCATATCCAGGAATTTCCTTAAAAATATGTTTTTGTGTCGCAACAAAAATAGTGTAAAGAATGAATTTGGTAGAAATCAATAAATTAACAATTTCTAGAAAATGAAGTTTTAGTGAACTATAACGAATCCGTTGTGGGAAAAAACTGGATGAGGCTGGCACAGGAACGTGGAGATTGGCACAAGAAAAGAGAGGCCTATACCCAGCAGTGGGTGAGTTCGGGCTGTGGATGATGATGATAACGAATCCACCAGGGGGCATGTATACTAACTTTTTCTGACAGCTGAAAATATTAGTGTTTATGTACTTTACTAACTCTGAAGTCGTAAGCATGAGACTATTGCCATTTGTCGACATTCTCCTGAAACACAGTTTTCGAAGTTGTTGTGTGTACTCCATTATCATCTTATCGCCTTAGACACATTCCGTATGACCGATCTCATATTTTTGGACGTGGCCATCCGTGCCAGTCACGTTGGTACACTTACAAAGCCGACCTGTTCAGCGGGTGGAACTGGTTACCACCTCACGAACGGCCTGCGGTCATCCACAGCTTTGTGCTAATCATTTCCAATGACTTATGTAGACTTACACTGTAACTCTTTCTTTTGACCATGCGAGCATACGTAACGTACTCGGGGGTTATCGTACCGTCGCTACCTGGAATTGCGGCAATAAATTGACCGTTCGCGTTAAATTTAACTTGCGGTTTTCCTTTTGATTCCAACACGTTGTGATAAAGATAAGGCGATATCTGTCAAAGGAGTGATTTGTCGAGTCTGTTGATAAGGGGCCATGTTACGAGAGCGGGTTCGAGGCACGCGCTTCCGCAAGGCCGCTCGATTAGAATGCAGGGAGCTCGCGTCCAAGGCTACGGTTGCGCCGCCGGTCGGTGCACCGGTGGCCGCTGTCTTCCTCCCCGTAGTTCGGCAATTGGAAGCAGGCTCAGGAAGTGAGCCATGAAGGTGACGCTCACAAAACTTAACTGCCAGTCGATCGGAAGCGGCTGTGCTTTGAATTTTTGACTTATCTTTTGTTGTTCGGAAAATTTATGCGCTTCCTCAATCATCTTGAATAATTAGGACACGAATAATTCATTCAATACGTTTGAACTCGGAACAAATACATGTTTACCTGAATTTAAATCATCTATAAAGCATAGTCATCTATGAGGAATGTTTCGGCTTCGCAATAAATCAAGATGGAGTTAGGGACAAACGAATTCAAAGCCAAAACAAATTAACCGTAGGGTTAGGGAAACAATACTTGTGCTGAAGCGAGGTAAGCGGATGCACCGACGACGTCAGATTCACTAACGAGCCTTGAGAATGACTCCATTTGTAAATTATAAATTTCATTGAATATGATAAGCGGTGTAGTAGGACACTGCTTATCATATTCATTGAAATTTATAATTTTTAGAATTACTGAGTGCATATGATGTGTTTGCATGTTCAAAGCCCATAATAAGGCCAACAGCTAATATTTTTTTACCAAGAGTTTATAATTATGCAAAACTAAAGTATTTCAAACAACCGTAATGCGTTAGGATTTTCATTTTGCACCGCTTTAACACCAGTAAACTTGTTTGTGTGGCTACCGTTCTGAAAACAAGAATGTTGTGCTCAAAGTGCATCAACATAGCTATTGTACCAAATGGGCATACACGTTCTTTGACGGAAACAAACGCATTCACATCGAAATATTTGCTTGTTTTTCAGTTTCTCACAGTTTCTCATTACTTTTCAGGTAAACCATGAATAATTCGATACGCGTACAAACTGCTAGTAACGTTTAAATTAAAATTTTTACTCCTAAATGCGTGTTTTCAATTATTGACGGCGAATCGGTGACTTTTAAGTAGTATACCTTGTAGGTGAATTTTATATCTCTTATCAATCTTAAGGAAATCATTTATCTTATTATGTACTAATACTCTGATTGAAAATTGATATGGAATTGTAAATGATTTCTTATCGTCATTAGTGTTTGTTTAGCAGACGCACATGACGTCGACGAGTGTCGTTGATATTGTATGTCTAATTTATGTGCTCAAATGTGGTTCTGTGTTATTAATGTCCGTTAGTGCAGTTCCAAATGCAACTAATTTTATGAAAACGTGTGTAGAAGTTGCATGCCATCTCCCGGGTGTGACTGTGAATCGTGATGCCGTCTCGCCTATTCTCATTTGTGCAACAAATCATGCAAGCTGATTTGGCCTTCAAAACCGAAGAAGAACGCATTGCAAATGAAAAGTAAAGATGCATTTTTCTTATGAACTATAAGAACAACAACATTCACCTATTTGGTCTTTATCGCTGCGCTACCAACACAATGTATTGCGTATTTTCAAACATCGCGTAACTTTATATTGATAAAAAATTAAAACAGACTAAAATTTGTTTTGTAACATGAATTGCTTCTTACTTACTTTCACTATGTCGAACGTTTAGGTTCCGTTTCGTGACGTCTCACTTAGTAGTCTCTGTAGCGTCAAAAATTAACTTGCTTCTTTTTTTTCTCAATATCTTACATCTCGCTTTCTATTCAAATCTTGAATCATGTCGTTTATTATATTTTATCAATGACACTCTCATACTGAAGGCCCCACAGAGATCGTTTAAGTCTGTCTGCGTACCCGCGACAAATGCTCTGTTTATCGAACAATAACTTTGCATTGCAAATGTGTCTTTGTTATACAAACTAAACACGTGTTAGAAAATCGATGAAAATGACTCGTTTCTTATCAAAAGGCCTGAGGTCGTCTTGTGCGAAAGAACAATACAACTGGTTTTTATGATTTGTTTTTACTTTTTACGACCGGTGTGCCCACCGCCTGCGCCGGCGCACACCGACCTCCGCCGATAATTGTTGCTCCTGCGGATGTTTTCGTGCAAACCATTTTCGAATGCGAGCAACTATAACAGTAATACAATCTATATTATTGTATTGTACGGTTACTTGTTGTTGAATTCGTGCTTTAATCGCAGTAGTCAACGTTATCGAACTGTGCCAAGAGTTACTTAGCCGTGTGAGCCCGTGTGTTCAGCAATACTTCCTTAGAAGACATAATCATACATTTAAACAATCGTTTGTAGAACCGTCTACCTTAAACATAGTCGCGTCATCATCACCTACTGAATCCGATGAGCGATGGCTGTCGACAAAGACTTTATTCTATTAGCAATTCGCAGTACTTATCATTGCTTGTTTTAAGTTTCGCATCATGCCCTTACCTGATTAACAGAAGGTAGTAATATTTAACGACTCATTGTGAAGTTCGCTAATAGTTCTTGCTACGCCAACAGATTTCTAAATGTTTTATATCTTAAATAACAGTGCCATTTTGATAGTTTTGACGTCGTTCTAATGACTGGTTTGTTTGTATCTGTTTTTGTTTGGTCTGGCCGACGCACATAGGGGTATTTGACCAAAAAAAGCGGACAATATTATTTTATGCTCTTATCCTGTTTATTGATCAAAAATCACTATGTAGAATGTATTATTACTTATTTTATGATATTATTTTAGTTAAAAAAAAGTCGTGAAAAAAAAAAATTACATAATATTAGCAAATGTTGTGACATGGATGAATCAATCAATTAATCCTAACTGAAAGAATCACTACTTGCTTCAGTTTCATCGCCAGAATCCATCGAACTTTCGTCTTCAGTTGAGACTTCAACTTCACTTGGCATTAGCATTTCTCTAGCCGCGGTACTGAAGGGTTTCGACTTCTTTGGGCGTTTTGGCCTAATACTGCTTATAAACGGGTCAGATGTAAGAAGCAACCTATTCAGAACGTCTTGGTTGCACTGCTCTCGAGAAAACTTTCGTGCATAATTGAGTCGATATTGGCGAAAGTGTTTATTTCTTGCTTCAGCTGCTTCTTCCGAAAGAGTTCCAATAGGTAATAAGGCATGTTGAACCACAAGTGGTCCGTGTGCAAGTATTTTATGCACCGTGGGTGACATCGGATGCCAAGGATATAACTCAACGTACAGCTTTGCTGTCTCGTTACAAAAACATGAGAATTTTTCAATATTGATTTTAAGGCCACTTGAGTGTTGAGAGTCACCCTCATCTTTAAGGCTCTCAACTCTTCGCCTTTTACTGCGATCACATAAATCACTAAATGTTTTCGATGGACGACCCGAATTTCTACTTGATCCCGTAGGTATTTCTACGGTACCTTGAAGCCAACAGTGATTTTTTTTCAAGAAAACCTTTTCTGTCCTACTCGCAGCAACCCATCTGGTCTTCATTTCTGACTTAATGGCAGAAAATTTGTGCAGAAACTGTTGTTTTTGTTCCTCGGGGAAAGTCGGCTTACTTACAATATCTTTCTCCACAGAGTCCAATTTCTTTCCAAATTCTACTTCTGTACTTTTTTTCATCAATTTAAATAAGTATTCCCGCGTAATAACATTATTTCCAGAACTACCTGCTAAAGAAAAACTCGTGTATTGTCAAGTTTTCAATATCAAGTGAATAATATAACTTTGTTTTGTAAAAATAGTATTAACAAAATAATACGAAAAAAATATGTTAGGCAGATTTAGGCACCTAAATTTCTATGTTTTCAATAGTAGAATAGTTAATCTTGTTATAAAAAAAACAAGAAATGCCGTGAGACGCCCTGAGACATAACAAAAACACTATTATGTATATGTTTGTTGTAAAATCTTACTACGTTTTTATGCAGTCTAAAGAATTGTTCATATCTTTATGCAAACTAATACTACATCAAAACAAATAAAATAAAACGAATAATGAATACCTGCTTCATTAATATCCATCATGAATATCACTTCACAAGACTTTGTTTAGTTAATAACAACCAAAATTGCGCGATAAAAAATCGTTAAACTCAATGATTGTTACGTGACCGTTTGCAACCGTTCAATTGATAGGCAAAATAATGATACACAACATTTTTTTTAATTTTTAATGTGGGTATTTTTAGGTTCTTAATTTATCTAGGTACCCTCAAGTACATCCAATTTGCGAAGATACTGTACTTTGATCTTGTTGAATATTGTCCGCTTTTTTTGGTCAAATAACCCTATGTGCGACGTACCCGATATAACGATTTCTATCGTGCGTGGAAACTTGTCATGTGATTGTGACTAGGTTTATTGTGGTAGGTATTATCTGTGTCACAAACTCACAATTATTAGCTCTTCGCAAACAAGCAAGGTATCTGGGAAGTCTTATTGTGAATTCAATCGATGTCTGCCATTTGTATGACTGATATCCTTATCTGTCACTTGCCTAAACATGAACGAAGTAACGGACGAACCTATATTGCTCGCGAAAAGTTATACCGTTCAAATATAATTATCTCTAATGGGGTTTGTAGTCCATGCATCTCAACTGTTTCCGCCGTCAATTTTGTTTTTCGCAAATTTATCGTTTGTATTGTCATTCCTTCACTGTCACTGCGACTCAACAAGAGGCTGGAACACGAAAGAATCACTGAAATACAAACAAAGAGAATATTAACTCCATCCAAAAAGGTTTTTGGATAGTTGACCCCCCTAAGAAAGAAGATTTATAGGGAATGAAAGTCTGTACTGTCTGTAATGTCAGTCTGGGTTTTGATAAAAATATGAATTACATATTTCAGGATTATCAAAAAGTTTACCCCAAAACACGTAAAATGCAAATTTATATGAAAAGGTCCTTAATCTGCTAAAGAATTTGTCAACAATAAAGAAGTGTCACATCCTTCTCTAACAAAGAATATTCCCACGGTATTAATGACCTTTCTTTACAATGCTGCAAGTGGATGATGTTGCGGGATTCAATCCAATTTACTCGCCTCAAGAACACGCACCAGCAATTATATGCCACTTTACAACTAAACGTTTTATCACACGTGGACGTTTTTAATTTTTTATTATCTTCTCACCTATTTCTGTAATCAACTTGTCAACATTCCTTCTACTTGTCTATAATAACCCAGCCTTATAGTCACATTTTTTTAAACAGCAGTATGCTCATCCTGTCACTTCTAGCTATCCTATAAAAAGATCTTGTTGAAACGGTATCGCTCTATCCCCTGAAAAAGCAACTAGTCTATTATAGAAGTTTAAGGCAAACTGACTTGTCCATCCCGAGATCAGACCCTATAATTAGATTACCCATCTAGCGAGCAACCCGGAGCCAGGCGAGACTGGCTTAGCAAAAAAGTTGTGGCTACATCGGCACGCGAAGGTCGATGACCGGCGCCTCTACTTAACTCGCTATATTATAAAACTCTGAGCGAAAGTAGCGTAATTAATTCCCCTTGATTGCGCCATTTTACGCCTCGGTGTCAAAGGGCCAAATTTTATTGATACCAAGATTCAAGTCACACAATACCTAATAATTACCTATAGGCAGTTCTTATTGATGATAACGATAGTAAATTGATTTTTTCTTATCACAATAAAAATGCTATGTTTATGTTATCGAATAAATACATCATTCGGCACGTGGTTCTTAATAATAGTCGGTCATTCAACATGACGGCAATTATCGTAAATAAAATTTACATTTCTAGTTTTAATAATTTATCTTCGAGTTATCAATACTATAGGATTATTATAATTGAGATGTTTGCAAACCGGAAACTCTGTTGTATAACAAACCCAATAATGATATTTATTAGGAATTTCCGTCCCCCACCTTGACTGCTAGCAACCTACCTGTGACATTCTATTTCGTGGTATTCACTACTTTGACAGATCGATTACATAAGGTAAGCGATTCTTATTAATTATCTTCGTGACAAACAATAATGATAACCTGAATTTTTTTTGACACATATTAAACATATTTAAATTACACTACATATTGACAAACTTACACTTTTACTAAACTTTTTCCGAAGTCTGGACAAAGAAGCTAGTCAAATTTGCACAATGCTATTTGCACTTTCGAAAATCTGCAATTGAAACGTATCCACTAGAATAAATATAGCGGCAAACTAGCTTGTTTAAATAAGCTTTATTCAAATCGGGACATGCTTGTGTAGTGTCGCCTGACATTTTGTACAAATATTACTTGTTTGTATAACTTTTTAGATAGAATTTGAATCAATGTTTGCAAACAGTGCTAATCTTTTAATTTAAACTAAACTTCCTCTTCCGAAGGTTGCTTGCATACTCTTTATATATTCTCAGTAACGTTACGCAAGTTCCCTTACCTTAAATCGATAATATGAAATCATTCATATACACAATTCTCTGAAGAGAGAAGGTCTAATATTAATATTATGTGGGCATGAATCATGATACAGATGACGATTTCTCTTCGGCTATAGGGGGTCAAGGTCGCTCTATCTGTCTGGCACATTGATATACTTGTGTTGTTGACGGGGTTACTGGTTCTAGATTTATTTCGGAGGTCTCATATGGTGGTTCCAAATGTCTGTCGACAGTAATTTGAAGAATTATGAGTGACAGGGCAAAGATCTCAACTTTTCTGTTTGTGTAAGCTTGATCCTTAATTACAACTTGTTTAGACTTTTATGAATTGACTTTCTAGATCTTTTACGCTTAGATAATTTCTTCTCGTATGAACGGAGTTCAGTTGTTACACCTCCTCTTATTGAAGCTTACTTTCTGTCCAGTCATGATTACATCGTTTTGAACACTTTCTATTTCTTATTATTGAGGAAATTAATTAGCTTAATAAACATGTGCTTTATTAATCTATTCCTCGTGCGTTTTCCACGTTAAGACCTTCGACGCTATCTGCTAGTTACCGATCTATGACCCTTAGTATGCCCTTAGTGCGTGCCGAGGTCTCGCCGAAGGTATTCGTAGTTACAGCCCGTGGCACCCTTTTGATGTCTCATTTTTATAGTGCATGCGACATTGTTCATAATAATTTTCCTCCATAATATCATCTGAAATTGTTATTGACTTGATAGCCTGTTTGACGACTATAGAATTTTAACTAGATCCAGATGCAGCTGGGCTATTGAAATAGCTACGAGGCTGCAAGTTATTTGCCGGGTGCAAGCCTTTAGATAGCTCCTTGGTTTGCAGGATAAAAATAAACAGACGTTTGTTAACATACAGTTTTGATCGTTTTGTAACGCTACGTGATTTTAATGTGTTTTATCGTGAAAAGTAGGTCGCAGTCACAGGTCGACCTTTGTGATGTGCATTTCGGAATTGCAAAAATTCACATTATTCTGCGATTGCTCTTAGATATTGCCACGTAAGTTTATTCTTGTAAAACGGTTAGCGAGTTGTTGTGTAAAATATATACTTGAAAGTATCAAGTTTATTTATGTTAAGTTTCTATCAACAAGCAACAAGATAGAAGTACTTAACAAAAATTTTAGGAAGTGTGATATAATGTATTTCAAATGACTAAAAAGAACTAATCATCACTCTGAATTTTGTTACGAAACTATCGTTTGTAAATCCGCTAGGCATTCTGTCTTTAGTATTCTAAATGTACTTACAGAGATAGGTATCAGGCTTCTGGTAACTGTCGTGCTCTGAGTCGTCCATTTAATTACTGTGCAAGGGTCCATCCGTGATTCTCAGGCGGAACAATCATTTGAACAATAGTAATCATCATAGATCAATCAAGTTTTCCAGTCACGAACGAGATGAAATTATTGTGCAGACGTAGACGATGTTATCAGTGCTGAGCTACTGATCATCAGCAAATAATTTAGCAGATCTTGCCATTGAACACCTACCCAAGGTTCATTCTAGGAAATCTAACACCGTATTGTTCAATTACATGAATGGTGGGTACTTTATCAATCAGCTTTTCGCAGCCAATTGTTTCCGGATAGCCATTGAGACAAAAATATAACGAAATAAAAATAACCCAAATCCAATTTCGTGTCTCGATTTCACGTAAATAGATTATTAGTAATTGATGTAGGTAATTGTTTCTAAACTTCTCGCTTACAAACACACAAGGTTGCTGTACTAAGTTGCAGCAATTTTTCAAATATGAGCGCTGAGAGTAATCGTGTCTTTTTACAGCTCACAGTTTACCGTTTTACAGCTGTACTACTTAGATACTATTTTTATATCATGAGCCCGACGACCTTACCTGTCTGTCGCGCGGGATTTGATGCAACACTATTGTCAGACCCCTAAAGATTTATGTTGCAATCGTTCAATGAGAAATGAACCTGATTTATGCTCTTATTAGTATGGCCATCATAATTTCGATTTGTCTCTAGGCATTCGTTCAAAATTCGTCCCGGTGTTAGTGTACAAATTCTGTTGTTTCTTAGGTGACAAATTATGATTCATTGTTAGCAGCGGGGCTCATGTTAAAAGCGGTTACTACAATAAGTTTGTCTCCGGCGGCGTGGACGCAGTGAGCGTACGTACGTCAATTGAATGCAGAATACTATTCATTCGTGCTCGTTGAGTCATCGACAAGCCGCTTTCTGAACACCCTACGAGAGCGATACCGGTCCTTATATACTAATATTGACATTACAATGATAATTACACCGTACGACATCATGACACGCTCCTCAGACGGACAATTCATTAGCTTGCCAGCAAGAAGAGTGCAGTATTAATTAAATTGTAACAATTTGTATTAACTCTTTTGTATCTACGTGTATCAGTCTCAGTGGAGTCTTTTAACTTTTTACGTGGTTGCCTAGGTATATGAATCATATCTACTTTTTAACCGACTTCAAAAATGGAGGAGGTTCTCAATTCGATTATTATTTTATGTATGTACACTGACTACGCTGAGATTTATGATCCGATTTACGTGATTCGTAGTCTGATGCGGAATAGTTGCTATTTGGTCCCATAAAAATTTAACATAGTTTGGCCTAGTAGTTTTCATTTTATTAACATTTTTATACCTCAGTCGTGTGGTCTAAACATACCGAGTTTTATAACCAAGAAAAGGACTTCAAAAAGACATCAACGCGGTATAATTTTTTGTCATTTTATTACTTCAGTCGTGTGGTCTAATTGTATGTATGTTCACCTATTTCTTCCCCATTTGTGCAGTGATCCTCAAAATTCTTTTTATATTTGAAATATTTTGACAGTTTAGTTTTTTTTTTTAGTTTTGCAGTTTAGTTTTTATTGGGGATTACCATGACAAGTATTGTTAATAATATAAAATAAATGCATAAAAAATATTTGTATAGGATATTCCAACTAAAACTGGAAAAATAAAAAAACTTTGCAAAAAATAAAACCGACATAAAAAAAAGAGAAAAATAACTTTGGCTTTAGAAGCCGGTGACAAAAACACCAAATCAATCAAACAAAGGTTGAGCTTCAGAAGTCGGTGACATTTGTTTGATTGATTTAGTGTTTTTGTCACCGAAGCCAGTTATTTTTTACTGTTTTTTTTCGCAAAAAAGTTTTTTTAACTACCTTCAATTTTGTTTAAAACGTATGAAAATATATAATTTAACACTGCACGTATATATGCGCTTGTGATTATCAACCTTCATTCAATTGATCGTAACTTCGATAACTCGCATAATATTTCTAAGTTTTTCAATGTTGTTACAGATGGTACTTCCGCAAAATAAAACGAATCGAAGCGGAGAAGAAATTGCTCCTTCCCGAGAACGAACATGGCGCTTTCCTCATCCGAGACTCCGAGAGCCGCCATAATGACTTCTCGCTATCAGGTAACATTCACGTCATAAAATAACTCATACTCTATTGATAATTTCCTAATAGGAAATCGTTTAGTTAATATACACAGCAGCATGCAGCAATTATAATCATGAAATCATCTTGTTCGCTCGGAAAATAGAAGATGTTACTTATGTGGTACTGGTAGGAGATGATTCATCGCACATCCTGTGGCACGCAGCATAGTGCTAAGTGCTATCCTGTTACAAACGCACCCAATGGTTCTGGGCGATTCGATCACGACGCCAAACCGGTTGAAAGTTTTTCTAAGATCCCTAGCGCAGGCGCCGTGGGAACAAACACCGACTGAATGACTGCCTCGATATCTGCTAATTAGTATTGTTTATAAATGCAAGGCTTCATTTACTATTTTTGAATAGCTTCAAGCCATCTTATTGCATTCCAAACAAAATGCAGATACTTACCTACGTGACAGCGGTCATCTTTATGAGCGTATTAACGCAGACTCATGCAACCCAGATATATTAAATTATATTTATTTAGCATTTGCATAAAATACGGTTTACTGTTTGACTAGTTAATTTCATTCTAAATCATACCACTGCGCTATGTATAAAATATGTTTGATTTTTTATAAAACTACGTATAGTATATGCGTACGTCAATTTGCAAACACCAATATTGTAATAAACGTTAATTGAATGCAGGGACATAATATTATATTGCTATTCACTTACAATACATCTTTCCTGTTAGTGCCGTCAGTAAAGATTGCAGTAATAAAAAAACCGGCTAAGTGCGTGTCGGGCCACGCGCAGTGTAGGGTTCCAATAGTAGCCCGTTAATAATAACAATAAAATGTAAAATAATAGATCAAATTTGACATCTGTCAGTTTAGGAACTACAGCAACAACTTCTTCTTCTTCTTATTTGGTACAAAATTATCCAACACCCAAGTTCAACGACTATTACTGCTAAACTAATAAAGTTATCTTAACAGCTATAATTTCCCCTTTATGGTTCATGAAATGTACTATCATCATGAATTTTTCCACATTTTTCAAGCCATCAGCAGTTTAGCTTTTAGAGGGCCCCGACGCCCTACTGGAACAAATATTTGCACTTTGAAGTTTAATATTTCGTAAATGGAGCATTAAATCGAAAAATAGTACTTATTAGCAATGTAAAATGACTTAGGGGTCTAAGTCATTTTAAAAGACCTATTCAACGATACCCCACACTTCACATGTAGGACTACCCTAAAAATAAATATTTTCCAATATTTTATTTTACCATTTTGTTGGCGTAATTGATATACACACCTCTACACAATTACAGTTTTCTAGTACTAACAGTCTCTGAGCAACACCTCGGTCCGACGGACGAATAGACGGACATGACGAAACTGTAAGGGTTCCTCCTTGTCAGGACTACGGAACCCTAAAAAACGATTGTCATTGAAATTCAAGATTCATCTCGAAAAATAGAAGTCACTGACGTTTTTACTTAAAGATAATTTTTCTTGAAGTAGTAACAATTGTTACAAAATGAGCAGCAAACGTACCGAAAAAGTGCACTTCGGTTTTTTCAGTGTGAATTATTTTAATGTTTTATATTTTTCATGAGAACTGCCGGAAAATTCCCCCGGCATTGTTTTGTGAAAAATATTCCATTTTACTTTATTATATCTAGAAACAATTTTGGGAAAATGCAGACGTTTCGCCAGAACAATAACAACATTATTTTTCAGAGCTACGTATACAGATCTTTTATGAATAAATTACATTACATTTTTTTGAGTTCTTAGACTAGGTTAGTCTGTTGTTTATAAATCCAGTAATTAGAGAAAAAAACGTGCAGGAAAAATACAGATCGCGTGATCAGAAAAAAAACTATTTCTTAATTGATGCAGGATACAATAAAAGGAACTTAAACAAGAATAAATCAAAATATTCCTAAGGCGTCTACGATAAAGGAATCTTTTAATTAATTAAATTATTGAATTTTCTAATAGGTGTTATTGCGCGTTGATATAATCTAGAGCAGAAGTCGTGTGACAATGTTACATCATATTATTGTAACATCAAGGACGTTTATCTGCTTTTTATTCTTGCGGTTTCTTAGAACATAATTTATGTAATAACTAACAAATACCTTTGTTGGATGCCAACATTGCCAACTAATCTTTGTAAAGAACAATAACTATTTCCAAAGAACTCTGTTCAATGTGTATCTTATTTAGAACGCAGATTTAACCGCAGAATCGTTAAGTGAACTCCATAAATAAGAGCTCTCTTATTTGTGCTGTCAATCTTCATTAGGTCCGGTTTATGCCTGTTAAGACCGTGTCATTAATTGAATAAGTAATTCAAGCTATTATATCTACCCAATGTAATGCATTTAGTTAAATTACGATCGAGATCCCTACGATAAGTTTGATAAAAATATTATTCACATGTCTAATCCTATTAAAATTCTTGTAAGCCTCATGTTGACAATTTTCTCGGAAAAATGTTTTATCTCTACTTAATGCGTCGTTCATTACAATTTGAAGGTGAAAGCCGTGTTAGATTTACACATTTTTTTGAATTTAAATAATTTTATTTAACTACTTTTGAACGAAACCGCTACGTCACTTTGAACCATGTTTCCTACATCTTGTTACGTTTTAGCCATTGTTTTCCGAAGCAGAACCTTTCCACTTGGATTCCTGTCCATATTTGGGACACAAAACGAGATGGCCCATATCCGAGAATCTGTTCTATATTTAACTTCAATCGATACTCCACCTGGCAAACACGGGGAAGTGTGCTAATATTATCTCGAATACTTAACGATAGCGCATAAATATGCGAATATTAATTATAGGAAAATAGAAAAAGGTCAGGTGGATACGAAAATAGAAACAATTATTATTATATATTTCCAACAAAGAATTGTGTGCGTGGTTTTTGAATCATTTAATTACGGGTGTGCTGTTCGAATAAACTTTCACAATCGAACTCCGGGAGATGCATTTATCTATTTAAGTTAGAGAAAGAGCCTGTCATTAGGGTATATTACTGAACATTTATATCTGCATATCGAATTAGCTTCGCGCGAGCCTCCTAAATTGCCCCCTCATAAAAAACCTGTTGTCAGTACGCCTAACCTATAAAATCATATTCCTATGTTACAATGGGTGCCGCATAAATTTCCCGACTGCTTTCTCAATCAATGAAAGTGAAGTTTCGATTCTTTCACTTCAGCAAATTAAAATTTCACGTAGAACGAAGTTATACGTGTACTTGCTAACGTGCGAATTCTTATATTGTTGACAGTGCTCAGTTTGTCTACTGATCTTCGCAGAACTGTGCAGTTTAATTTTCTATATTCCGCACTAAGTGCTAGGACTCGTTTGTTTGAACGTGACTCAGATTCACTGTTAGCACTTGACCGCCGCTGTTGGCAAAACTAAAATAGAAGAACTATTTAATGGCCCGTTTAGATCAGCCGATATGGGTAGTTGTGCGAGACTCCGGTCCTGAGACTCCCGTTGGACTGCATATACACCAAGTGACGCGTACGGTCTTTATCATAAATGGTATGATCTTTTGGCGCGTTGAGGAAATCAGAAGGACCAACGCCATCTTGATTTTTTAATGTTTTCCACGGAACAATTTTCACAATGTTTATTTCCCTGTCAACGTCATTCGAGCGCCAATAGAGCCTTGCAGCTCAATACACACTTATTTTGTGCCAGTTCTTTGAAATGTTGACACAACCCGCATTAAAAACCCTTGCACTTGTATTTAAAACTATATTTACTATTCGTCATTTACTGTAGTTACACCGGATTAATGAGATTCTAAAGAATGATGAGAGTTATCGGCTAACGCAAACAAGTCATAAGCTTTATCATTTTACAAATATTATCATTTTACCAGATTTTTTAAAGCTTGTAAAATATTTGGTGTGTTTAACATAATACGAGTTTTCATCGATAAAATATTATAATGTCATGTATTCGTTAATAAATAATTATTAAAGAATTTACTAATAGAACGGGTTATGATAATCTGCTCTCATTTTCATACCAGAAACTTTTTCTCCTGGCTTCTTTTAATAATCTTCGTAGTATAGTTACGGCAGGTATTATTATTATTATTTATAATGTTGACGCCAATAAAGATATAATGAGTATGAAAAATAAAATACGAAGTACATTCAAGAGTATCAAGTAAAACAACTTGAATTTGAATAGGTTTCACGCTCAACTTTTACCAACTCTAATTCCGTTTTTTAAAATGGAGCCATCTTGGGATATTCCTTCGGTTCTTCTTCAAAACACGTTTAACCCGATGAAATATAAAATGGCCGGTCTCGAACTAGGGTAAACACTTAAATATTGACATAGTAAATTCCATAATCTTGGTCATTCAACATCGCGATAATGTGGGTAGTCAAAGAAATATATTGACAGCATGAGACCTAGAAAGTGCAAGGTTCATTAAGCAAATTGATGTTGCACACGCAGCGCCATGTACAAAAAGCTTGTTATAATATGTGATTAAAACTCAATCAAATCACGTTAAGATGCGGACGTTACACGGCTTTCTAGTTCTGTTTTCTGATTCATCACGTACTTATCGTAGCATTAGAATTACTTCAGCAAATACGAACTACGATAACACTGTTGTAATACTCGATTCGCGTTTATTTCTTATAGCCGTTTTCTGCGATCTAAAGTTTTATTTATATTTTACAGAGTAGTTAATCTTTACATAACTGTGTAAGAAGCTATAACAATAAAAATAAAATAGAAAAGACATCGCAGCAAATTCTAAGCTTGCAGATTTTAATGAAAACGTGATTAAAAACGTCAGTTCGAGGTTACCTTCATCAACTAAAAGGAACTGTCAAAATCTGACGCGATGATTCTGAGAACTTCTCCCATTAATTTATTATGCTGTGTCTGTATTCTTGTGGTACTAGCAAGGTCGCCGCAATTTGTTCGACCTAAGAAAAGTTCGAGGGACCCAAAAACCTCAGATCTGTGTCCAGATAAAGAATAAGTTAGTCTCTCTTTGCGACTTCCTAGAATTAACTTTCTTTTTGAGAGATTTTGATGGATATACTGTTCTTATTTCTGTTGAACTCGTTGGCTGGCCACCGCGGCGCTATGTTGATGCCTGGCTCTAAATTTCAAACAGATTTTGCAGTGTTTTAAACCTATTCTAAAACCGTAGGAGTATCATTTGAGCCTGTATTGTTTAAAAATATTTCATTACATAAACTGCACAGCTGTTTAATAAACCAAAATATTGATTACGTTCGTTTTAATCAATTCTTTACATTCATCAAACTTACAAAACCATTTAATTCACTATAAAACATTCTTACTCCAGTTTTACGCAATTTGTATTACAATTAAATGTAAATGAATGAATAATTGTTGTTCACAGTGCGAGACGGAGATACGGTGAAGCATTACCGCATCAGGCAGTTGGACGAGGGCGGTTTCTTCATCGCCAGGCGCACCACCTTCCGTACCCTGCAGGAGCTGGTTGAGCACTACAGCAAGGACGCTGACGGCCTCTGCGTATCGCTAAACAAACCCTGCGTACAGGTACGTCACGCTATTCTAGCTCTACTCCATCATTGTCTACATCCTCGTAACTGGCAACGATTTACATAAGCATAGGATGTTCACTTGTTCAGGTATCCGGTAGTGTCATTCCCATTACGTCCGTTTCCATTCCCTGGTAATCGCACATCAAATGCACATCGTAAATTCAAATCTAATACGATTCCCGTTTCTTATCCATAGTCAACAGTGTTATTACTAGAAGCCTTATTAAAATTGTAAAACAGTTATTCTACCAAGTGTGATCTGACATTCTTTCCGAATGCATAATGCCACATATACCTACATAACACCTGAGCTTGACACGACCTTCCACTACGATGCACGATGCTATAACAAATGATTGAACTCAACTTTTGCCAGTAACGCACAATCATGAATTCATATAAGTGTTGTCAAGTCAAGGTCACGTGATCGAAATAAATAACAAATCGTATGAAGAATATTTATTTTTTATAACGGAGTCGCATAAATTGCAAAATTCAATATCGGGACGACTATAAAATTTATGGTTTTCGCCGGGTCAACCTTTGTGTGCCGCGTGAGAAATATTACAAGGCATTGAACGAGCTCGGGGATACTTTAAATTCACCGAAGGACTCTGCTTTTCTCGGACAAAGAGCATCGTCATATTTAAGTTATTTAAACCGAGTGTGTGCGGCCCAGTCAGGGCCATTAACATTTTCAAACTTTTATTTATTATATTTTCCGGCATGCACTCGAGCATTTCACAATGAATATTGAGGAAAGAACGTTTTATACCACAAGTGCTATTTTCTTAAGCTATCTACCTACATTTTGTATTAAAATGCCGTTTTATCGAAGTGAATTATAATTTAGCTTTGCGTCAGCTGCGTATTTAAAATTAACAATGCTTCGCTGATTGCAACACGTGTAAATTCCATTTTGATTATAATTGTATAGATATAGTGCACCAACACGTAATTAGATGCGAGCTTTGTGGATTCTTTTTTAATGACTGTTTGCGAGATGTGAGCATTTGTCACTGTTTCGTTGTTTGTTTATCCGTATAATTGTTACGACAAGCTTGCAATTTATGTGTTATAATGATGGTGGAATCTGATTACGCTATCAATTAGCATAAAAATTCAAAATTTGCTGTTCCAATTTCGCGATCGACCTACCGCCAAGGCCGTGAAGGCACTTTCGTTACGGCCGATGCGTACATAACATAAGATAACTTTACGACAACGCTTTGTTGTCAATGTTTTCCTCCGTTACAATAGGAATCACGTCAATACAAGTTTTTTTTTTCCTGGTGTTCTGTACCTTCACGGGATATCTCTTCATCTTAAATGTAAATAAACTTAGTCACTTGATTCGATACGTCCTTATGATCTTGATACTGTTGTCGCAAATAATTAAATAAGTTTTTGGCGATCACGAGTTATCTCATAGACCAATGTGTGGGAATCACTATTAGGATTTACAAATATTTGTTACAAATTTAATGAAACTTGGCGAGTTACATAACTGTTTATCAGTTTTATACACGTTAGAACTATTTCTTAAGACTATAAGCACTTACTTTTGTAGGTCATCCAGATTAATATTTTGATCGTATTTATTTTAACCAATAATTTTCGTTATGAGTAGATATGAAACTAGGTATTTAGTTGTTTGGTAATAAACTGTTACTTAGTTATTATTATTGAAGTTTTCAGAGCGAAACACATGAAGTAACAATAAACCAATTATTGCAGAAAAGTTCAAATGGTCTTTTTACCATTATATCACACAAAATATTAAAGAACTGCAGCAGAAATCCGTTTTAACGTGTATTCTATTATTATAACTTAGAAACGAGTTTATGATCGCGACATTATCAAAGAGGGTTTGGTAAAAAAAGATAGTAATTTCGACCTTGCGAGGTTAGTAAAGCCAAAACCCGATTAGTGGAACCTTCAATGGTGAATTGTTTTTTACGCATAGTTGTTTAATTGAGGTTATTTATACCATTCTCACTCAAAAACCGCGCTGGAAATACATGCTTCACGCTTAATGAATGGTAATGCAATTAAGTATTTTATCAAAAAAACGTATAAAATAAATAATTGTGACGTCACCCAATTGTATTGAGGGCTATTATTAATTTTGTTTCTCGATCCAACAATTGTGTTAACTTTTATAATGAGCGATTTGTTCTTTATCGATACATTGAGTTCACATGGTACCGATTAAAGTATCGATATAACACATTTACCGTACAACGTTCGCCACTCGATTCTACATGCCCTTTTCATAAAATAGTCAAATCGATTAATTTACTCGTATTGTTAGCTGTTACAAAATGCCATTAAAATAGAAAGTTACACAAAGTCCACTGGCATATACAGTTTCAAATTATTTTGTAATTTTATTGCTTTCGTACCAACGTTTGTGTTGTACTGCAGTAAGTAGTAGATAATATGGAAATAAAGCTGCCTTGTGCATCGAGGCAGTCGCTGCCGTAAGATAAAGTTCAAGGTCATACTCATGAACTTTAAATTTTATAAAGACAAACCAAACGACTAGATATACAAGTACAACAAATTATTGTAAATTAGCTACTTTTGGCCGAGCCTTTGTAAAGCTGATAACCTGTCGCAGGTGTATTAAAACACCTTCAACGATTAAATAAGCCTTAATATTGAACTCAAGTACGTTAACTAGTCATTTTTGTAATAATATGTAATGTTTGACCTACGCAATTTAGTGACGTAATGAAAATCACTTGTATGTAGCAGCGCCCCCTTCACTCTTTACCTTATCGGTGTAGTGTTAGCATAATTTGCGGAATTTCATTGTTTCCATACGTTTATTTATACTCACCATTTCTCGGCGAGCATGTGGGTTAGTTAGGTAGTACCTCGTTTCAGGCTCCTAGCACATGCGAGACCTCAATACTATAATCTCTCAATTCTAAGTCTTAACTTACATTTGATTTTGTGCCAAAATAGGCATGATGCACATACGCATGATCATCATGCGTATGTGCATCATGCCTATTTTGGTGCAGTAAAAACTATTCTCTGACTTCATCATGCCATGATGAAGCCAGAGAATAGTTTTTACTGCACCTCACGATTATCCTCCTAATTATGATAAACAATCCACACTTAGCTCGAAAAACCACCAGCGTTTACATTTACGCCTTCTCAGAAAACCAATCACTTCTTCTATACCTAAGTGTTCAACGACCTAATAATTTAGAATCATTCATACTTTTTACATAAAAAATAGTTAATGGTTTTTATTTATTATAACTTGTTTAGACGTTTACTCCTTGTTACGAGAGCCATCATTCAGTTGTGATTTCACTTCGAACAGTGTTCAATATGATTGATTGTGTAATAAGCATATAGCACTTTCTGCAATCAGATTATCTTCATACCTAGCTATTACATCAACTTCAAATACATAATATCAACTTGTATTTATTCAATCTGACGTTTCTGTAGTTTCCGCAGCTGTTTGATGACGAAGCGGAAGCCTTATCAATTTAGCAGTACACACTAGTATTTTGCATTTATATTACAGGATAGATTATTTCAAATAAGGTATCGCGTCTTAGTAACGCGTGTTTAATAGTATGCGTAATCGGGTTTTTGTTAGCGATAAAGGTACAATAATAACATTGTTATAGATCTGTGACGTGTTTCAGTGTATGCTAATATGGTTGTAACTTGTAATGACGGTCGTGCGTTGAAGTATTTCAGTTATTTCACGCCTTTTTCGGATTGTCAACAACTAGCATGTGGATTTGCTCGTGGTCTCTTATTTATGTCTCAAATCCCAGCATAAGCCAACATAATTTGTATATTTTTAGAGTAATTATAAATCCACTTAGTCGTTTCAGCCAATGGCTTAATTGCCAAGAGCCTCGATCAATACCTGAGGAGGCTCTCGTTTGACGTGGCAATGCCCCGTGTTCGGCCAAGAAGCGCCCGGCGTCAGGTGTACTGGTAGTCGCGTGAGCTGACATCTCTGCGCGAGGCGTGCGTGGCTGCACGACACCTGTACGCCAGGCATCGCAGGCTCCGCATCCGCCCACCGGATGCGGCAGCCATTGAGGCGGAGCTTTATGAGGGGTACAGAGCGGCGAAGACCGCCCTCCGCGAAGCGGTCCTGCGGGCCAGGGATCAGGCCCGCGAGGAGTTGCTGGGGACTCTCGACAGAGATCCGTGGGGGCGCCCTTACAAGTTGGTGCGGGACAAACTCCGCCCCTGGGCCCCCCCACTGACGCAGAGTCTCCGGCCTGAGCTCGTGGAGGACGTGGTGAGCACTCTGTTCCCTTCGCGAGGGGAACACCCACCCCCGCCTATGGCTCCGCCGCCTGCGATGCTGGAAGCGGACCAACAGGACGACGACGACAACGCTCCGGAAGTGACTGGGGTAGACCTGAGAGTGGCGGTACGCAGGCTCAGTGCCAAAAATACCGCCCCGGGACCCGACGGCTTGCCTGGCAAAGCCTGGGTCCTGGCCTCGGAGGCTCTCGGGCCCCGACTAGAGGGGCTCCTTAGCGCATGCTTGGAGAGAGGCCAGTTCCCGCTTCGTTGGAAGACGGGAAAGCTGGTCCTCATTCGGAAGCCGGGGCGCCCTGCGGACTCTCCGTCCGCATACCGGCCCGTGGTGCTGCTCGACGAGGTGGGCAAGCTCTTTGAAAGAGTAATTGCAAACCGCCTCGCCGAGCACCTTGCGGGGACTGGGCCGGACCTTGCGGAACACCAGTTCGGTTTCCGCAAGGGGCGCTCAACGGTGGACGCCATCATGCGCGTGAGAGCCCTCACGACGGGGGATGCGGTGTCCAGAGGTGGGGTTGTCTTGGCGGTGTCTCTCGACATCGCCAACGCCTTCAACTCCATGCCATGGAGCTGCATTAGGGAGGCACTCCGGTATCACCGGGTGCCGACCTACCTCCGTCGAGTGGTCGGGGACTACCTGACGGACAGGGCAGTCATTTACCCTGGTCGCAGCGGAGAATGGAACCGGCGAGAGATGTCGTGCGGTGTTCCGCAGGGATCGGTTCTAGGGCCGTCCTTGTGGAACATCGGGTACGACTGGGTGCTGCGCGCCGACCTCCCTAGCGGTGTCAGCGTGGTTTGCTACGCAGACGACACGCTGGTGCTAGCACAGGGGGGGTCGCACGAGACGGCGGCCGAAGTGATGACACGCGGGGTTGCGATAGTCGTTGAGAGGATCCGGCAATTGGGTCTCGAGGTGGCATTGCACAAGTCCGAGGCCATGTGCTTTCATGGGCCTCGGAATGCGCCACCTCCGGGATCCTCACTGACGGTAGGAGGGGTATCCATCGGCGTTGAGTCGACGTTGAAGTACTTGGGACTTGTCCTTGACAGCCGGTGGAACTTCGTAGAACATTTCCGACGTTTGGCGCCCAAACTGGAACGGACTGGGGCTGCCTTCAGGCGGCTCCTGCCCAATCTGGGGGGGCCGAACGCCTCCTGCCGGAGGCTCTACGCGGGAGTCGTGCGGTCAATGGCCCTTTACGGGGCCCCGGTGTGGGCGCGTTCATTGAGGCTGCGAGCCGCCCACTATTTGAACGCGCCCCAAAAGGTAGTAGCCGTAAGGCTGGCCCGGGGGTACCTTACGATCTCCCGCGAGGCGGCGAGCCTCCTTGCCGGATTGCCGCCATGGGATCTAGAGGCGATAGTCCTCGCGCGCCTACATGAATGGCGCGCGGAGGCGCTACGCCGGGGGGAAACTCCGCTGCCGCGACAAATTGTCGCTCAGCGGACAGACTTCCGGCGGGATCTCATGGCGACATGGAGAGAGCGACTGTCGCAACCCCGTGCAGGGCACGCCACGATAGTGGCGATAAGTCCCCTCTTTGAGGAGTGGCTTGAGAGACGCCACGGCGTCCTCACCTTCCGCCTGACGCAGGTCCTCACCGGACACGGAGTGTTCGGGAGGTTCCTGCACCGAATCGGGCGGGAGGAAACGCCCGGGTGCTTCCATTGTGAGGATCGACCGGAGGACACGGTGGAACACACGGTGGAGGTGTGCCCCGCGTGGGCGGAGCACCGCCGTGTCCTCGAAGCGGCGATCGGCGGCGGCGACCTCTCGCGTCTGGCCCTGGTGCAAGCCATGGTCCGAAGCGAGACGGAATGGGACGCCGTCACCTCCTTCTGCGAAGCAGTAATGCTAGAGAAGGAGGAGGCGGAACGTGAGAGGGAGCGAACCTCTCAACGTCCCGGCCGCCGCGGGAGACGCCTTGGGCGTCGGGGGCCACCACCACGTGGCCCCCGGCCACCGTAGGCGCGGGCCTGTGGACGGTGGGCTATGGGCTAGCTCGCCGTCCGTCCGTCTCATGACGACAGGCCGTGTCGACGGCGCGTTCGTCTTCCACGCGCGCCTCAAAGAGAGTCAGCAAAAGGGAAGGGGTCCGTAGGGACCGATGCCTGCCGGGGTTGCGGGACTGTTCGAAAGAGATACCGTGGCCCCGGAACACAAAGGGCGATGAAGGAACATGGATGGGTTTTAGTCAGTAAAAGTCTGACACTCCCTCCTGCTCCGCCCAGAGCGGGAGGGGGGGTTATTTGATGATTTCCCATCCGAAAAAAAAAAAAAAACAAAAAAAGGAGGCTCTCGTTAGGCAGCTGGATCAAGGGCTTGATTCAGAAAGCGCTACTCCTGGATTCGGCTCTTATTGTTAGGAGGTTCTTTTCTCTGGAGCCCGGTAGTTTTGGAGCGATTTCAGATACATGTGGGCTACTATTTTTTTGTAATTAAACTTAATAAATGCAATTAATGTGTGTAGAAATAAATAAAGAATCCATTTTAAAAGAATATTGATATATTAATGTAATAGATGTGTATAGAATTATATACAGGGGATAATCCACTTATATTCAAGACAATACATAAAATACATTACATAGAGCGCTCACGGGCCGGGCGTAATAATAAACGAAGCTAAGCCTTACATCGGATTTGCAATGATTTGGATTAAATACAATAATAATCTGTGACGCCATCAGGTGACGTTAAAATCGTCAGTATAATTGCAATTAACTATTTTAATGAACGTAACGGTTTTAATTTGGAGATGTCATAAACTTTCAAGCCTAGGTGCATTAACGTCACCAATATGTAAAGAAATTTTATGAAACGTAAAAACACGTAGTGATTTTAATTTACTACGTTAACCAACGTAGTTTTAGTCAATAAAACAGTTTTTTATTGGTTGAATCTCCAGGACCTTTTCTACGTTACGCTTGCTCAGGTATTTAGCACCGGTCTCTACTGCAACATGACTTAACAATGCATTGCCAAATCAGCTATTCTTTTCGACATTGTCAATGAGGTTGCCACTCAGCATGCGGTAATACCCTTAGCCTTGAAGTGGTTCTAACGCAACACCACTTTCAGCTCAGTCACCCCTTAGAAAATGGTGGTTCTGAAGTACATCTCGAGTATGTATTGTATAAGGGTCGTAAGTATTTACCGAGCAAGTATTGTATAAGCGATGGAGTGGAGCGTGACAGGCACACCAGACCGACGGTCGCGGTCGGTGGACAGCACCAAAGTCTCATGTTACAAACGCACAACGCGGTGTGAATGAAAAATCACAACACTACATAATAACGAACGGATTTAATGCCTTTTGGAACTGAGCGGCACATTGTCTTCGCTGTAGAGTTGACAAAACAGGGCAAGATTAAACTTAAAACTGAGTTAATTAACTTAGAACAAAGTTTTTCCTTTCTTTGGTGTCGATTCTGTTGTGCACAAACTAATCTTAATTTAAGCTATTGCTATCTTTTTCTCTCTAATAAAACGAGGATAAAAGGAGGTAATTTAGAGCTGTCAAATTTAGTTGGAACTAATATTTCCATATAAATGAAGGGTGCACGTAAAAACATGTCGACTAAAAACACGGTGAAGCGCAAGGCATAAACTTGTTTGACATCTCTAACTTAGTTCATAGCTATAGTCGTCCTTTTCTCGCACTGCCTTTTAGTAAAAGATAGCAATAGCCTAAATTAAGTTTAGTTTGTGCAGAACAGAATCGACACCTTTATCAAACTTTAAAAAGTCGTAGACTAAAAAACCTCAATATCTTGCGAAATAATAAGTATTTACTACGTTCATCTTCAGTAATTTGCACGTACTTTTCAGCTAGCCGACCTGAAAGTAATTTTCCGATGGGTTGTCACTGCCAATAATTGCACACTAAGAACCCCTGTAATTTCCTGTAACTCTATACGTCTTTATGCCATTATTTATGTACTATTGTAACTGGGTATCCCGCAGTGGGCGTGCGCATAAAACCTTGAAGCCTCGTGTCGCCGCAACGTCTGACGCTCTTGTCACTCCATAAACACTACGTTTTTAGAATGAGCCACTTACATAACGTTATTGCACCTTTTACCCATAAACTCAGCCAAAGAATAAAAAATATTACCTATTGTTTCTATTTCAGAATGAAACCGTTACTAATTATAACAAGCTCGTTGCCTGCAACTTTTATTAGTTTCCATTTCTACCTGACAATAACTAACGCTAGAATTGCTAGGAATGAAGTAATTTCTTTGTTTTGTTAAAAATTATAACGCTCTATTTTCAGCTGCTTGTCGCATGGTTGCCAGCGTTTGAATGAGTCAAATAGGGAATATTCATGATTTTAGATCTAAACATTATTCTGTATTTGTAGTCAATTTATAAATGGCCAGTCTGTTTTTCTTACGGCTCCTTCATACTAGCGTTCAAGAGTTATCGACCGAAAACACAGGACATTGACTCCTGGGCTTTCTCAGGGGACAACTCTGTCTCCTGTCTAGACAGGAGTCCGCGAAGAATATTATTCGTAACAAGTAGGTACATGTCGGATCCGGTCATTAGTGTGGACATAAAATGTGTCTTCGTCACACGAAACCCATCTTCTGCCCACATGATTTCAGAGTCCAACGGAATAAATCCTGACAATCCGACATACATAACATAGTACACCCACATTTCACCATTTATGGTAAGCCCCATATAAAAAGCGGCGAGCCTATTGTCATCAACAGGGTACAAATCAAAACTCCGTAGCTATTACTGAGAAATACCTGATAGAAAAACCCAATAGAAATAAATACCCCCTAGCACTTTGTCCGACCTGGTAATCGAACCCGGGACCTTATGCTCAGCAGTCTGATAGAAAAACACAAGACACTACATCAAATTCTGCGGTTTGATAGAACAGAAGAGTCTTTAAGATTATATAACAAACCTTTTCTGATGTCGGTACGGATTACTCATTCATGTCAATATTGTATTCAGATCTTGATCGAACGCGAATAATCTATGTGTGACTTCTGTCTAATTTGCTTCGGGCATCCTGACAGTCCTGATTCTTGCTTGTTTTATTTGAATATGGTTTCTCTTTATAGTTTCCTTTCCACGAATACCTATAAATATTATTTCCAGTTAATCCAAGGTAATAACAATCTCTGAAAGTTAAAGTACACAAGTAACACATATCCTGCGTTGTAATCTATAGAGGTTACGTAAAACATAACAGAATCTAAAGACTAGTGAAAACAAACTAACAACTAAACCGACCGATCAGAATAATTACATGAAACTACTTTAATTGGATGACAATCGACATTGTTACGTTTACGATCCATTGTTTAAAACAACAAAAAAACTTATTAATAGGCGACATAATCACATCATTCAGCTTCGTTCTAAGAATGAATGGAAATTAATGTAAGTCAAGTACAAATTCAAGTCCTGAAAACTAAACAACAGCAATTTTGTTTAAAATATCATTAAAAAAAACCGGCCAAGTGCGAGTCGGACTCGCGCACGAAGGGTTCCGTACTCTATACATTAGACAAAACGGCAAAAAAAATCACGTTTGTTGTATGGGAGCCCCCCTTAAATATTAATTTTATTCTGTTTTTTAGTATTTGTTGTTATAGCGGCAACAGAAATACATCATCTGTGAAATTTTCAACTGTCTAGCTGTCACGGTTCATGAGATACAGCCTGGTGACAGACAGATGGACAGACAGCGAAGTCTTAGTAATAGGGTTCCGTTTTTACCCTTTGGGTACGGAACCCTAAAAATAACTACACTATTCTTGTAATCAGATTCGCTTGTTGACGACACTGACACTGTTATTCGTTGCCACAATGCAATAAGTACGAAGAAATAACATTTATAGTTACATTTATGAATTTTATGAATACTTTGGAATCGGATGGAATCTTTTATTAGCACTTGAAGATGATTTCTGTTCTCTTTACAAGTAAATGCTTACGACGAAGACGTCATACTTCATAGATGTTTACTCGTAAGTAAAATAAACTATAAACTGAATATATAATTTTGTTTTCTATTCACAGATCGAGAAGCCAGTTACGGAAGGTCTTTCGCACAGAACGCGCGATCAATGGGAAATCGACCGTTCATCGCTCAAGTTCGTTAGAAAACTGGGCCACGGTCAGTTCGGAGAAGTATGGGAAGGTCTATGGAACAACACTACTCCAGTTGCCGTAAAGACGCTCAAGTCCGGCACCATGGACCCCAAGGACTTCCTTGCAGAAGCTCAGATCATGAAGAAACTGAGACACAACAAACTTATCCAGTTGTACGCAGTGTGCACACTTGAGGAACCAATCTATATAATCACTGAACTGATGAAGAACGGATCTCTATTGGATTACCTACAAGGTAAAACTGCAATTGAAATAATCTATACAAATATTATAAAGAGGAAAGATTTGATTTTTTGTTTGTTTGTTACGATTTAACTCTAAAACTACTCGACCGATTTTAATAATTCTTTCAGCAACGGGTAGCTACATTATCAGCGAGTAACACAGGCTATATTTTATCCCCGTACTCCCACGGAAACGGGAACTACGCGGGTGAAACCGCGTAACGTCCGCTAGTCATCAATAATTGCGAAAACCCATTACATGCTAACAAATAGATTTATAAAAACGTGCATGATTTCAGATATAATTTAAAATTACGTTTGGACAACATACGTTATAGTAATATTTTTTAACTTACATAATACATAATATTCATCGATTTATCATTCTGTTTTATTTTTTAACAGGCAAAGGTCGTTGCCTGAAGCTGCAGCAGCTTATCGATATGGCTGCGCAGATCGCCGCCGGCATGGCGTATCTCGAATCACAGAATTACATACATCGCGATTTGGCCGCGAGAAATGTTCTCGTTGCCGACGCTAACATCGTGAAAATCGCTGACTTCGGCCTCGCTAGGCTTATCAAAGTAAGATCTATTCTGTATTTATTATTCTATTCGTTGTTTGTGTTATTTTGGTACAGCGTGCAGCGTGACGAAATTCTACAGTTAAATTACCTGTTTAGTTTTCCTGCATATCTTTTTATTTTAAGGAAATGTTACTTTATTTATTTTCATGCTCAAGCTTACGCTAGTTTTACCTTACCACATGTTGTGGTTTTCCATGAGTCATTGTTATATCTTTTCCCTCTCTAGAACAATCAGTTAAATTAAAGTATTTGATTACAGTCTCGTTACGGCGTTCGTGCGAGGTAGTCGTTGGCTAATTACTCGAGCCGCGCGCGCACCAGTACGTTGTGTTTGTTATCTGCGCGTAGCTGCGGTAGCTATACCCAACGTGTATGTATGTACCGTTGGGTTGACGCGCTGCGCGCAATATCTAACGAGGTATATGGTTGTTAGCTTTACGCGATGACTGATAATAAAGAAGATCATGTGTATGCTACGTGTGATGCGACTATGGGGCCGAGCAGCAGCCCGTGGAGTGAGTTAGTAGTACAAGATTTAGAAGGGACACAATACCAAGAGGAAGTTAATATGCAGATGGAGGGTGAAACGAGGTTGGAGAAGAGGAAAGGAGATGACGATGATACGGAATGGACTAAGGTAGACTCAAGGCAAAACAAGAAATACAAGACTAAGATAGATAAGATAGAGATATACATTTCATATAATAAAGAACTGCCTAAACAATTTGCTTTGGCCAGATTATTTAAAGATAGCGGCATCACCGATATTTTAAGGGTAAAATATATAAACCCATACAAAGTCCGCCTTGATATGGATAATGAAATAAGCGCAGAAAGATTAGAGAACTGTGAACAATTACTTGAGAAGGGCTGGCACATACAACGGGCTATGGAAAAGAGTTTATCATATGGGGTTATAAGAGATGTGGATTTAGATTTAACCGATGAGGAGATACAAAATACAATATCATGCCCTACACCAGCTAAATTGGTGTCAATATTTCGACTTAATCGACGTAACTCGGAGGAAGGCTGGACAAGAAGTGAAGCCGTGCGTTTATGTTTCAAGGGTTCCTTTATACCACCGTATATATCTGTGGATGGTCTTAGAATTAAGGTGGATCCATACATCTTTCCTGTGTCACAGTGCACCCAGTGCTGGAGGTTGGGTCATCCAACTAAAAGGTGTTCAAGCAAAGTTACCTGTCCAAAGTGCGGAGAAAACCATGCTAACTGCGATACTACGTCATTTAAATGTGTCAACTGTAACGGTGCACACATGGCTTTATACAAAGGTTGCCCGGCATTCCTCAAAGAAAAAAGGTTACGAGACATTATGGCGGAGTTTAACTGCACGTATAGAAAGGCCCTCACTATTTATGTAGCACCAAGTTCTCCAACAGATGTCGCCCCTAAGATATCGTCAATCAAAACGTTCCCTACATTGGACACTAAACCCCCGCCTGTACAAGATTCGACTTCGTCGCGCCGTGATGCTACACCTTACGTTGATATCGTTAAGACAAAAGCACAAATACACAAAGGTGAACAGGTCAAACCAGCCCCACAATCTTCGTCCAAAAAACAGTGGAAACGTAAGGATGCTGCTCCTAACCGATCTGAATACGATCCTATTTTGAATCCAGAGCCACAGGATACCAAAAAACCGGAGGTGTTTAAGGAGGAGGTTGAAGAAAAGAGAGAGAGAGAAGTGAACTTTGGAGAATTAATTGTAAGATTAAAAGAAATAATATTTTTGAAAAATGCATCTTTTTTAAGTAAGATTACAAGCATTATAAAGTGTTGCGTCGAATGGATTATTTTAGTGGTGGTAGATAATATTTCAGATTGGCCTATATTAAAACAGACATTAGGTTTTTTTTGTGTAAACAATGGCTAATAACAAGAAAAATGTAAAATTGAATATAGTCCAATGGAATGCGCAGAGTTTAAGGCCGAAGTTAATTACATTTCAAAATATTTTGCTACAGGAGAAGGTCCACATTGCCGCCGTTAGTGAAACCTGGTTAGAACCGGATAGCCATCTCAATGTGAAATTTTATAATATTTACCGTAAAGATAGGGAGGATGGTTACGGTGGGGTTGCTATCTTTGTGCATAGGTCGATTCAGTCATGTATCTGTGAAGTCCAAAGCACAACTCAGGGTATTGAACTCTTGTGTGTTAAAGTGTTCAATTGTGGTGAAATCGAACACATTATTGCGATATACTGTGCACCATCTGTGCGTACCAGCCAGCAAGACTGGGATTCAGTTTTTTCTTTAGTTAACAAAAAAAGTCTTGTTGTAGGGGATTTTAATGGGCACCACACCAATTGGTCTTACAAGACCGATTTAAGAGGATCTCAAATCTGTGAGGCTATTCTAGATAACGGTTTTGTAACCCTGAATGATGGCAAACCCACCCGTGTTAAGTTAGTTAATAACCAACTCCAACAATCCGCGCCCGATATTTCTTTAGTCTCCTCTGATTTAGCTTTGTCATTTAACTGGGACATTATGAACGAAACTCTTGGAAGTGATCACTTAATGATTAATATATCGACCAATTTTTATGTTACACCTAGAAACACTTATCGACGGAATTTTAAAAATGCGGATTGGGATAGTTACAAAAACTTACTTGAAAAATTATTTATTAACTTTAAGCAGTCAGGCAATCTTCAAACCGACTATGATAATTTTATTGAGTGTATTGATTTAGCAGCAGACGTTCATATACCTTATATCAAATTTAACATGAACCCTGATAACGTCTTTATTCCCAAACCCTACTGGAGTGCAGACCTATCTAAATCAGTTGCAAAACGTAGATTAGCCCTTTCAACCTTTAGACGTAATCCTTCACCGCACAATTTATCGCTTCTTAATAAAAAAATATGTGAGTCACAAAAGTTGATACGCAAAGCAAGGGATAAAGGTTGGCAGGATCTTTGCACTTCATTAGACGGAACCACTTCATCAAATCAGATGTGGAATAAAATGAAATGGTTTAAAGGGCGTCGAAGTGCAAGGCAACACGTTGATGGCGAGCGTGCCAATAATCTCCTTCGAAGTCTAACCCCCGATTATGCATCTCCTCACGACCTGTCATTTGTTTCGCATAACTCAAAGCTAGAGTCACCAATCACGAAACAAGAACTCAATTGTTGTATTCGAGCTAAGGACACGTCACCCGGTTGTGACAATATTTCGTACTCGATGATTAAATATCTCCCGGAGAACGGGAAATCTATTTTGTTATCGCTGTATAATGGTTCTTTGACAACCGGTTTTGTACCTAATCAGTGGCGTGACATCGCAGTCTTTCCAATCCCTAAGCCCGGGCGCGATCCGCAGTCTCACTCCTCGCTCAGACCAATATCAATGTTATCGTGTTTGTGTAAAATATTCCACAGTATTTTAAATAACCGAATAGAATGGTTCATCGAAAAAAATAACATCTTATCGCCTTTCACTACAGGATTCAGAAAAAATCGATCTACAATGGACAATTTAGTTAATTTAGTCTCTCATATTCAAACCGGTTTTACAGAAAATAAGACGACAATAGGTTGTTTCTTGGACATAGATAATGCGTACAATAACGTAAATATAATTTCATTATTGCAAACAATGGACTTAATTGGGGTAGGATCTAAAATATGTCAATATTTATGGCATTTTTTAAAAGAAAGAAAGTTGAAGATCTTAATAGATAATGTCTACTTATGTCGTACTACTGGTCGTGGATTAGCTCAAGGTGACCCTATGTCCCCGTTACTTTTTAACATAGTAACTTCAGGTATCTGTGCAAGTATTATAAGCAGCGGAGTATTGATATCTCAGTACGCGGACGATTTTGTTCTTTATTCAGTAAGTAATAACATACAAGATGGTATTCAGCTAGTACAAAATTCTTTAAATATTTTAGTTAAATTACTTTCTAATATTGGCTTAGATATTTCATCTTCAAAGAGTAAAGTATGCATTTTTAAGAGAGGATACAGAAGAGAATGTATTGATCTGTTAATAAATGAAACAACGCTTCAAGTAGTAGATAACATAAAGTACTTAGGTATGTGGCTAGACCGCTCGCTTAGGTGGAAGAAACATATTGGGGAACTAGCCGAAAAATGTTTAAAATCCTTGAGAATCTTTCAAGTTCTTGCTGGGTCAGGGTGGGGCGTACATCCATATCACTTGAGGCTATTATATATTTCTATAATTCGTTCGAGACTGGACTATGGCAACTTTTTATACGATAACGGGTACATAAGCAACATAGGTAAATTGGACAGAATACAAAATCAATGTATGCGTGTTATTGGTGGTTTTGTGAGAACTACTGCAATACACGTGATGGAATGTGAGCTTCACCTTCAACCTTTACATGTACGAAGATACTTCTTAGCCGGCAAATATTGGTTGAAGGTGAATTCATTCCGGGGTAGTCAAGTATTTCTCTTGGTAAACAGTCTTGCAGAGTCATGTCAAGGATTATATTGGAGACGTAAAAAAAAACCACTACTTGTGACGGTACATGAGTTTCTAATTGACTATCCAATGCTTTCATCGCAGGAATTAGAGAGATTTTCATTGAACACATGGGTCAGCAGTGTGGACCTATCCAATGTAGTAAAACCATATATAGATGTAATAGACAAACCGAAACATCAGTATATATGTAGCAACATACTCGAAATTTGTGAGCAGTTTATAAACACGAATTATTTACATTTTTACTCAGTCTATACTGATGGATCACAGGAAGGTAACGAGTCAGGATGGGCTGTTTTTGATCCGCAAACGAAGTCATCTATAAAGTTTAGATCAAGTGCTAAAGTCTCAATAATGTACGTTGAATTACAAGCAATCTCAGAAGCTATCTCATACATTGAGTCATTCGAATCAGGTAGTTATGTAATACTGACAGATTCGAGGAGTGCTCTGCAACACCTGGCTCGATGCACCTCGAATTGTCGAGGTGCACCGATAGCCTATGAAATTCTGGACACCATTGGTAAGATACGAGACAAAAGAATTATTCTTCAATGGGTACCATCCCATATTGGCTTGTATGGAAATGAGGTAGTAGATCGCTTAGCAAAAGAGGCTATCACGGATGGAATACCTGTTGTATGTCTTCCCCTATTCAGTGACCTCTTGTATCAAGTTCGCGACCAATGTCTAAAATTATGGAAAGAATACTTTGATGAGAGGTCGCTAAGTAAGGGAATTTGGTATAAAACTATTCAAAACAGCCTTTCCCGCCTCCCTTGGTTTGTAGGCACAGATATGCAACGAAAAGACATTGTTACTGCTTTCAGACTGCGTTCGGGACATGTCCCGTTGAATAGCTTTGCCTTTTTAATGAGAAAGAGTGATTCGCCCAATTGTACCGAGTGCGATAAGGTAGAGGATACCACTCATATTTTAGCGGAATGTGTCCGGAACGAGGTTGAGAGGAGTAACTTTTTCGTAGAAAATTGTTTAAATTCTATTGATGTTGGCATATATAATAGTATTTTGGCTGCGCCCTTGTCCAGGACAGCCAAAAAACTATACAAAATTGTAAATTTAGGTATTAAGCGTAGATAGACATAGAATGCCCCTATGAGGGTGGCATGGTCATTACTGATCAAACCTTCTATAAACTAATAAAGAGAAAAAAAAAAAAAAAAAAAAAGTATTTGATTAGAACAATGAGTAATAAATAACGATAAAGTGCTTGCGGTTGACAGACAAAACAATTTCACATCAGTCAAGTCTCGCGACCACTTTTACCTGTGTTGGTTTTTGTAACGATTTTTTGTGCTTTCTTTTTTATATGTTTTTTCATAAATTAATATTTAACTTTTAATTTTCTTTTGGAGAATCATTTTTTAAATTCCAGTAACGTCCATTGAAGTTAATGTAGATTCCAACTAAAGAAGAAAGAGATCAGCATAGCTATTCACAACGCTTCGATTCGATTTTCGATTCGGAAAGTCGAATTGTCATCTCGCTCGATTTTGTAATGTCAAAAAAGATAGACATACGACTTTCCGAATCGAAAATTGAATCGATCGATCGCGTTGTGAATAAGGGGCCAGATACCATACCACAGACAACCAGCACTAGTCTACCTCACTACATTGTTCCAAATACAAATATTATTCCGTTAAAATTGAATGTCATGTGTTCTGTTCCCTTAACAGGAAGACGAATACGAGGCTCGCGTGGGCGCCCGGTTCCCCATTAAATGGACAGCGCCCGAGGCAGCCAACTACAGCAAATTCTCCATAAAGTCCGATGTCTGGTCGTTCGGCATCCTCTTGACTGAGCTCGTCACTTACGGCCGAATACCTTATCCAGGTGAGTGTTTCGACTTTCGAATAACAGTCGTTTTTGCAAGGTGTTATGAAGTTGCATTTTTCATGTTTACACATTGTAATTGCCACTTTTTTGAGTGGTGCGTCGAGATTGAAGTTTTTGGGAACCCTTTCTTCGGGTGAAATTGTTGTTGAAGGACTGGTTTGTTGTAAAACATTTTTTAGCTGTCATCGTCGAATTATTTTTGCAGTTTCTTTGGAGATGCAGTTATATTAAAACATACTTTTCTGAACAGGAATGACAAACGCCGAAGTGCTGCATCAAGTAGAGCACGGCTACCGCATGCCGTGCCCACAGAACTGTCCCGCGGCGCTATACGAGATCATGCTCGAGTGCTGGCACAAGGACCCTCTCAAGCGACCCACCTTCGAGACCCTGCAGTGGAAGCTCGAGGACTTCTTCACCATGGACAACTCCGAGTACAAGGAGGCATCCGCCTACTGAGCCCGGCCCTCCCTGCCGCCCCACCGACAACACACACACTCGCATCATGTAAGTGCATTGTTAACTCAGCATCTTAGGGAAGTACTTATCAATCTATACTTCTATACTAATATTATAAAGGGGAAAGATTTGATTTTTTGTTTGTTTGTGTGTTTGTTACGATTTAACTCTAAAACTCCTCGACCGATTTTAAAAATTCCTTCTGCATTGGATAGCTACATTATCAGCGAGTAACATAGGCTATATTTTATCCCCGTACTCCCACGGGAACGGGAACTATGCGGGTGAAACCGTGCGACGTCCGCTAGTATTAGATCAATACAATTAAGTAATCTTTACCGAACAATCTTAACGAAATCTTGACTAAAATTAATGTTTGAACCTCGCTTGTCCACAGACTCCAAGCCTGTATCACATGCCGCCAGAAATGCAGATGCTGCACAACAGTACGTCGATGCAGTATCTACAGATGCACCCCATGGCGCAGACGAGCATCGGACAGATGCAGGCAGCGCACCAAGCGAGTATACAGATGCAAGCCGCGCACCAGGCTAGCTTGCAAGCAGCTCACCAGGCGAGCTTGCAAGCGCACCAGGCTAGCTTACAGGCTGCGCACCAGGCGAGTCTGCAAGCCGCTCACCAAGCGAGCTTGCAGGCGCACCAGGCCAGCTTGCAGCACCAGGCCAGCCTGCAGGCGCACCCGAGCAGCTTGCAGCTGTCGGGCCGGCCGCTGTGCGCGCACCACCGCTACCGCGCGCCCTGAACTGCACGCAGCTGCGCCACAAGGAGCCACTCCCAGCACCAGCACCGTCGGTAGGACACGAGTTTGAAGTGAAGAGCAGGGATTCGTCCAGGACCATCCATCCATACAGATTTGCGAGTCGTGAGCGAGTGATGACGATTACGATTTTTGATTTTGTTTCATGATACGAGCAGCGATGTGCAGGACACACGCCTTCCGTTACATTCCCTTTTATGATTGACGGAGCATAAGACTCCCGTTCATAGACCCTTCCAAGGAAATCAGTTCTACTGGTGACAAATGATTACTTTGAACCCCTCACGAGAGAGGTCATGATTTTATTATTGCAAGACGAAGCGAGTACGAGGTAAATGCGAATTTGAAATGACGACGTAGACGTAATTTTATTACTCCTCGATCGGTAGTAAGTTTAGTTAGACTGCCTACGATTTCTAAATGTATTTAGCCATAGGTTAACATTTACGATTCTTCAAGTATTAAATAAGCCTCTTTAGGGTGATCACTTGCGATATTATTCGAAAATGATGAAGTAAGCTATTATGAGAATGTACACTGAGTACGTCTTAATACTTTTCTCAAATACGGCAATAATATGAGTGACATATCAGCGCTTTATTCATTTTAACGAAGCTTCAGAACATCGATATAACATTGAGCTATCTATTGGCGCCGCGTGGATCGCTTCTTACGTCATTTCACTTGCAATCAAATAAAATGTGTTCTCTGCTTCGCTGCATTTGAATCGATTTATAAATATTAAGGATACATTTCAGGCCCTAAGAAAATCCAACGTAGTTTATATTTTCAAGTTCGAGGAAAGAGGCTATATCGTATAAAATTAGCTACGAAAATTGGTTTCGTCGTTCATAATGACATTGGTATGCTTGTGGCGTTATGGTGTAGCAGTAGTGTCGGCACAGTGCAAGTGTGTGTCAACAGGAGGAACTTTAGGCTCGGCAGGGAATTAAATTATCGCGCGTCTAGTACGCGTTTTGTAAGGATTTATGTTATGAAGAGACGCATTAACAGTTTAGGTATTTTCACCTTCGTATACCATGTTTAGTAGAGTAACGATGTTGGTGATAGATGCCAAATAATCCTAATAAAGAACTGAATTTTATATACATAATTAATTGTTCTGAGGGTATTTAGACGTTAGGATTTTATTTAATTTAAGCTGTTCTAAAACGTAATTAATGGAACGCTATTCTTAACTATTTATATAATTGTAACAATGACATTTATACACTTCTTATCTCGCGGAGTTAAGTTTTCTCGTAATCATTTTAATATTTATCATGCTCAAGAACTTAGTAATTTTATTTGATTGTATCAAAATGTTCATCCAAAACTGATATTTTATTTGTGCCAAGACTTTTAGTTTAAGTTGAAAATGGCCACATAGCAATCTAAATTGTATCGACACAAACTAATAACGTATTTAACCATTTACTTTAAAGCTAAGATATAATTGGCCTAAGTAAATAAGTATTTTTGAATGTGTAAGTTTTGTATCCTAACTTATTAAACTAACCTAGTATATATTAGATATTTTCAATTTTTATTATATTACTGAATGTCAGGCGTAAATATTCTCATTCGTTAAAACTGCACATTTTTATTGAAAATGTCACAGTTATGTGCAATATTTATTGTTTTCAAACCCGGTGCTTAGTATATTTTTATGCCACGAAAGATTATATTGTAAACTTACATCCTCAGAACATTTAAAGCAACTGTCGATGTAAGCTTGAAAGGTTAATTGTATAATTTTATGATAAATTACTAATACCATTAACAGTACAACAATGAATTGTTGTCGTGTACATTGAACTTTCCACAATTTTTAACTTGTAAATAGTCCCACGATTAGTATTGGTTATAATGGTAATAAGTGATATTAGAATGTTGGTATTACGGTGTAACAGTGTGCTGCTCACTCAGGTTCACTTACTCGATCATTCCAATTGGAACAAGGCAATATACTACAGTCGACAAATAAACAAAGTTAGGCATTACGAAGATGATATTCTTTATACCACGATAAAATATTAAATATCGCACAAAATACATTCTAAACCTAATTGTAAGGTGCCTGAAATAATTGCATTTGTACGTCACAAAATATTGTATGGTTTGTGACGAGTGACCGTTTCATGATTGCGGGGCTGGCCACATTCATTGTTGGCATTTTTTGCTTGTCGTAATCATTTTCAATGGTCAGTTTTCTACCCTCATCAAGTTCGCGCGTCACTCGTTTGCAAGCTGTATTTTCTCACTGCACTGTGGATAGAGCACGATTATCCAGGATCAAAAATTTATATTCATTCAATTTTGGACAATGTAAAAACACTATCAGTGTTCACGGTCAAAGGCTGCGCAAAAGTGTCCGCCAAGTATTAATATTAACAAGTCGTACGATCTTATTTCACATATTTAATTAATTCCAACGTTATTTTTGTTTATTCTCATGTATTATTTCTATAATTTATTTCTTCGTAATACGTTAAGTTTTAGCTGTATGATACGCTTTAGGCTTTATGCTTTATTGAATGGTAAGTCCGCTACGTCTATCCCATTATCTATGTACATGTACGGCAATATTATGAATGTATTCAATAATTTTAATTATTAGTTAGCCAATTTTAAGTATTTTTCTTAAAGTTTCGCCATCACAATTATGAAGAGATCAATAGAACGAATAGGGTTAAGCTATGTGAATGATGTATGTTAGATATAAATATTTAACTAGAAGTTATTTAGTAACTGTTGCTGTGTTACAAGACATTTATACTTCGGCTACGGTATTGTACAACTGTACCAAGTGTAAATGTATCGGCGATGTAGGGTCAAGTCAGAAATTCAAGAGCGACTGAATGATAGTTGATACTGTTTGACATGTGTACTAAGGTCTTATTACCTCCGAGTATCAATTAAATCTATTTTAGTTTATTCTCGTGTACCAGTATTGTTACACTGCCATTACTAAAATTGCTTGGTCGTTGTACTCTCGGCCACTGTTAAAATGTTATCCCCTCTAGATGTTTGATGTCCAAACCTTTATAGTGAAAGATCTTATATGACAGTGTACCATAATACTGGTTTTTAAGTACGGTTATTATAATGATTACTATATTTCACTTATTTGTAAAGATTTTTTTTAACACAACAATAAATATAAATGTGAAATACTTTTTGTTTTATTTTTACACAAACAATCAAACAAAGCATGAACTCAATCAAGTATATTGCTCAACTTCTTGCAAACATTTTTAATTCTATTCAAGTATTCAACAGTAAACACGTTTTCCTTTATTTTACAAAGCGAAGATGCGTCAGTTTCCAGCCTGCTTATTATTTGTTCTACTTCATTGGTATTGAGTTTTGCTTTTTTGCACGCAGGCTCTGCGTCGCTCTCGGCGTCAAACAGCGAATCGATATCAACAAGATCGAAATTATTACTCAATGACTTCTGCATTTTCACGGAGCCTGAATCTCTGAAGTCATCGGCATCTGGTAGACATTTGTGACGATATGTTTCTTCTGCGACGTATTGTAAATGCTCCTTCAAGTTAATATCACCTTTCTTCAACCGTCCATGTCTTACAAAACAAATCCACGTTTCTCTCAAGGCGTCGTCTTCATTGACTATCTTGGTAACTATTCGGTCCAGAGTATTAGTCCGATACTTCCTCAGCATATTGAATAATTTACTCTTTACAGTCAAATCCGTGTCTTGAAATAATTCGCTAAATGCTCGCGTTAGTATCTTCTCTACGACATGTTTATTCATATCATATGTTTCAAAATTCGCTAATTTACATAGAATATTAATCAATAGTAATTTCAATTCTTTACACCCTGACTGGATAATTTGCGAAATAATGTGCAGAACCTAAAATAGTAAAATTAATTAGTTGGAGAAACAATTTTCATAAAAGTATGTGTGTAATTTTTCAAAGGGCCATAACTAATATGCCTTTACCGATATGAATGTAGTACAAGGTTTGTTAGAACAAAAACAGGTAGCCTTCATATTATCGCAGCAGTAAAAAGCTGAGTATTGAGATTATGCTATTTCCGCTTCAGCATAGCTATTCACAACCCTTCGATTTGGGGGATTTTAGGTTTAAAATATATAACAAAAAACCTCTAGGTGTTGGCAGTGGACAAATTACATATTCTGCGAAACAAGGATCAAGTCTATACAAAGATACACGTAGGTGTAAAGGTAGATTGAAGCTGTACCGATTTGCTTTATGCAGGACCGAAAAGGAGTATGTTTTGGAACTATCACTCACTCAGCTCAGTTGGGTGGGATGAGCAAAAGATGGCGTCCTTCATAGCAACATTCAAAACAACGTCAAAGACACGACAATTTTCTACACTACTCATAAAACGCACGCCTATATAATTAATAGTCAATATTCTAATTTAAGTATTCTAACGTGACTGAACTAAAGGCTAAAACAAAATTACCTTAACTAAATTAGCACTGCTCCCAATAAATATATGTTCCGTCGAGTTTGTTAAAGCTACCAGTGCTTCAATGTATTTGTAGTACCATACAGTGCCCTTGTTCAGTTCTTTGACGATGTGCTCAAGATTTTTAGGGCAAGCTCTCATCCAAGCTAGCATGAACAAGTTTTCCATTTCATCCTCTCTACTTATGATCGAACAAGTACTTGCTAAGTTAATTACTTTTATCTGAAAACAAAAGAACGGAAATTAAATGTCATACATACATACTCGCGACTCTCCCAGGCGGGTAGGCAGAAATCACAATTACTGAAAACTGGTTTCTAATAAGAAACCCCGATGTCATCAGTAATTATTTTTTATGACCACATTATTTGCCAATTAATGTGGTCATAAAATATATGAATTAATTTATTTCACAAGAAGGGAAATTTTCTGTTTTTCTGAGAAATATTTTAAAATGTAAGAAGAATAAATAAAGGCAATGATATAGTGTCTATTGTCGCTTGACTATACCATTCAAGTAAAAGATCTCAGCTAAGTATCAAAGTTACTTAAATAAAATGTAAATATTCATAAAAATGATATATATAATAATATATAATGATATATGATGAATGATATATAATATTCTACGGTTGCAAGAAATTCTTTGCATAGTATTGAGTTTTAAAATCGTGAGAAATGACCGTTGTGCATTTTATTTTTCGCGAGAGATTATTTGGAATTTTACTTTGTCGAAGAGGCATGTCAGGCTTGTATAAACAGTAGATAATAATATCTACACTAATATTATAAAGAGATAAGATTTGTATTTTTGTGTGTGTGTATGTTTGTAATGAATAAACTCAAAATTTACTGCGCCGATTTCAAAAATTCTTTCAGCATTAGAAAGCTACATTCACCCTGAGTAACATAGGCTATATTTTATCCCCGTACTCCCACGGGAACTGCTGAAATGTTGTCAACGTCAACCGAGCTCCAAATAATTCTTGTAGAACTGTATCTGGAGAAGAAATAAAAAAAACAGCCACTTTAACTTACCAGTTCATCAATATCAACAACATTTTCAGTAGACATAAGACTTAAAAACTTTAATTTGTCCATTACAACCATTTCACCATCAAGCTGGGTTTCATTGGGTAAGTTGTACATTTTCAAACAACTCCATAAACTAATATTTCTATCATCACTTATAGGAAACATATCGTAGATCTTTATTTTGTCTTCATCGTGCATTACTTCAAATAATCCAGTAATCGTATGTGTTAAGTGTACTTTTTGGGGTGAATCGGCGAATAAATGGATATTTTCCAGTTTCTGGTACATTTTACACAATGATATGAGTTGTGTTAGTAGGAACTGACGACTTGCCGTTCTGAAACAGTATCTAAGTATTATGAAGGTTGACATGATTTTCAGTCGTAGAACATATCATAAACACAACATCACACCCGATTCCCCTGAGGATTTTGAAAGAGGTGTACTAGCAGTACCATCATCTGTCTAGCCATTTCCCAACTATGTTGGAGTCGGCTTCCAGTCTAACCGGATGCAGCTGAATACCAGTATTTTACATGGAGCAACTGCCTATCTGACCTCCACATCCCAATTAGTACTGGGTAATACAGTACCCCTTGGTAAGACTGGTTGTCAGACTTTTTGGGCCACTGACTATCTAACGACTGTCAAAGATCTACAAATAACAGCCGGGACCAACTGCTTAACGTGCTATCCGAAGTACGGAGGAAACTCGGTATGTATGATGGTCATCCATCCACAGACCAACCTAGGCAAGCACGGCTTAACCTGAAGATCGACCCGAGCGGTTGTTATTATTTATAAAATATAGCTTTAAGATTAAGGTTGTCGTTTACTTCGTTATACTTTGATTTGCCATATAATTTCTACAAATCTACCTCGTTGGTTTATGGTAACATATTATTATGTATAATGGCAAATTAGGCTATGGCAAACATATCTATACTAATATTATAAAGCTGAAGAGTTTGTTGCCGCGTGGACCAACCCGCACTGGGCCCGCGTGGTGGATTATAGCCCATTCCCTCTCATTGAGAGGAGGCCTGTGTCCCAGCAGTGGGAACATTAATAGGCTGATAATGATAATGATGAATGAAGAGTTTGTTTGTTTGTTTGAACGCGCTAATCTCAGGAACTACTGGTTGGAATTGAAAAATTATTTTTGTGTTGGATAGCCCATTTATTGAGGAAGGTTATAGGCTATATAACATCACGCTACGACCAAAAGGAGCGGAGCATAAATGAAAGATGTTGCAAAAACGGGGAAAATATATTCCTTTTGTTAGCTTTTTCTCTCTTATGTGACGCAGACGAAGTTGCGTGGGTCAGCTAGTTTAGGCTATAGACCTCCGCAAGTACCGGGTAATACGATACCCCTTGGTAACGTATTACCCGGTACTTGCGGAGGTCAGATAGGCAGTCGCTCCATGTAAAATACTAGTATTCAGCTGCATCCGGTTAGATGGAAGCCGACCCCAACATAGTTGGGAAAAGGCTAGGCAGATGATGATGACCCTTCCCTTCCACCCTGTGTTGCATTCATGTGGGTCTTCGTTTTAGAAAAACGTTACAATATCGTACATTATACAAAAATATTTTCATACCTGGCCAAAAGCACCCACAAATTAGCAGAGAACATAGCACTCCAACAGTCAACGCTGAGCACAGACTCAACCATTCTCTTCTCCAATACATTTACTTCTTCTTTATCTAGCGTAGCTGTCAATGTGAACATTTGAGCAAGCAAGTGTTCATACAGGCCGTATGTTTGGTACTCACGACTCGGGTTCTCACATTTGAATTTGAGGCCCATATTGAACCAGATGTGACCTGAAATTATTATATTTCAGTGAAACTGGTTGACACGGTTGACGCAGAGGTTAAGAGATTGACTGCTACGTTGCGTGCGGCGGGTTAAATCCCGCACGGAACAAATATCGTACGGCCTACAGATAGTTGTTCCGGATCTTGCTGTTGTTTGTGTATGTGAGTTTAAATGTTTGTAAACGCACCCACGATGCAGGAGAAATTCCTAATGTGGAACAAAGTTAAAAAAAAAATACTTCATAGACATGATGTGCATGATATCTAATCTTGATAAATCGAAAATCTTTAAAAATTAAAACTTAAACTTAAAGCTTTTATTTCAAATAGACTAGTTACAGGCCCTTTTGTATTGCCAAAAACGAGAAGGTGAAGCTACAGTCCAGTCCAGTCACAACTTCACAAGGCATAGTAACCGTAAGGGCCTGCGCAGAAGACAGAGTATCCGTGACGCACTTTTTAGTAAGTCAAAATAGAACCTAAGCAATGAGGGCTATCGTTTTTGAGCTCACCAGATGGCGCCACTGTCGAGTAAGGTCTTGTCAATAATTTAATTTTATATTTTAAAGTACCAATAACGTCACAAAAAGTATATTTTATTACGTATAACAACATAGTGTTTCAGATACATATTTATGACTCAGTCTAGAACGCAATCGTGAGTATTAGTATAAATACGTGTTATAAAAGTACGCAACGCGCGAACACTGTATGACATCTGACATTTCAAAAGACCTTAGTCCACACGAACGCCTCTAGCGGCGGATTCATGCGCGATAGCCCCCAATTATGCAGTAACGCATACGACGCGTAATAACTCCGGGGGCCAAAAAATCCGTGTCATTCTGGCAGATAGAGCCGCGCCGCGTCGCACAAAAGTGCGCGAAAAAAATAGAACGTTTGCTTCAACGCGCGCTAACGCAGACGGCGCACACTTTGAGTATGCAATCTGTATTCGAATAGAATGATCGAAGATGTGCGTCGTGTGCGTTGAGTCTGCGTAAAATCTGCGACGGACTTTTTGTATGCCATGCAGACATTTTGTGCGCCACAGACTCATCCGCACAAAAAGTCTGTCGTCTGCGCAGGCCCTACAGGACTGCAGTTGCCCATTCCTAAATGTAGATCTCTATGGAGAAAAATGGGCAAGAACCTCCGTAGACAGTTTATAAATTAAACGATTTTGTACATTGTGACACTGCCGCGTGCTGCTGCAATCGGGTTTTGTTAGACAAATTACTTCCTTGTTGTTGTTACGTCGCGTGCGTCGGAGTTAAAACCGCAGCGGCTTTGTCAATAGCGGTAATGGGGTAGACGACACTCCAATCAATTGAGATACTTTTTAAGAGCTGTCAAAACGCGGTTCTCTCATAAATTTTGTATGGCAATAGCCAACTATGACGTCACTGTTTTTTCAACTCAATGACTCAACTATTTATTGATTTCAAAGCAAATATTAATCGAATTTGGCAATTAATTGAAAATAAATTGGGTTTTCAGGCCCAAAATAAAGTGTTTTTTTTAGACATTGGTGTCTTGGAATTATTGTTTTATGGTGTCATCTACCCTATTGTCAACAGCGCTGGCGTCACCTTCGGCAGTGTTTCTTATAGGTCTTCGCAAATTACTTAGACTAGACGCCAACTCCACACCCGACTCGACACACGCATTGAAAAGTGAGCTTTATTCGAGTACCTTAGGGTAGAATTTTTATCAGTTACTTGCAAGAAGTGTACAGTCACGAGCACCAATATGTATACACTTTCCCTAATTTGAACGCAATTTTCGCGAGAAAAAACGATTGTAACTTGGAGATAGGATCTTTTCCATAAAATATGAGTCCCAGAATACTATGTTCGTAACTACATGACATTTTAATCAGAACAGTAGGAGAAAAACACTTTTAAAAGTTGTTAAGTGTTTACATATTGGTGCTCGTGACTGTACGACGCGTGAATTACGTGTGGTTTAAAATTTGGAGTTGGAGTGGTGTCGAGTCTGAAATTTGCGAATACCATACAATAGCACATACTTGCGTTCCAAGGAAGGCGTAATAACTTATACAACTTTATATTTACTTACAGTATGGCAAAAAGTTGTAAACTACATTGATCAGCTTATCCTTGGATACATTTAACAACTGGTCCCCACTTTTTTGTACTATTATTTTGATTACTGATATAACTAGAAGTATCATGCCAAGCAACTTGTCATCTTTTCTTATTTCATGTATATCGTAGTTACAGATAAACTGGAAATAAAATTATACACCATTATTTTTCATGCTGGTAGTGAGTGGCTTGAAAGTCAGACTAGTCTTGTCAAGGAGTATTGTATTACCCAATACACTTCAGTCAACTTATACAGGATGTAAACAACCTCATCACAAAGCCGTCACCCAAGCATTCTGTATATCAAGCTAAGTTATAACTTTACGCAGAAATAATTGCTGGGAAACGACTTTTTTTTGGGGTGAAAAATCATGTTTTGTGGTAGAACTCAATGTAACGCACTGAAAACATTGTGCTGATGGATGGATTTCATAGTACGGGGGTCGTAGAGGTGTTTAAAGTAAAAACTTGTATTTAAAAAAAAACTTGTCAAAAAGTTAGAACTTTGACCCCCAATTTCTCCGTAACTAGAAGGTTCCCAGGTATGGTGTAGAACAATATAATGATCGCAATGATGGTGAGTGCCTTTCGGCTTCGTTAAGAAGTTTTTTACACACTTTATGTGCAGGTGGGAAATGTCAGAACTAAAATAAATGTACCAAGTTTGACATACTGTTACATTTTTTTTTTATAAGCAGCACCCCTGGAATTGAAGCTTAAAGTTCATACTGGAACCGGATTTTGGGAGGCAGGGAGCCTGAAAAGGCACAGAACAGTTCAGAAACAGAACAGAACAGAATCATAATAATATGAATTACGATACAATTCGTAAAATGGTCGCAAAGTATATTTTTTATCACAAAGTAAGTAGTTTTTTTTGCATAATAATTTATGTATAAAATACAAATAACACATAATATACGTATTTTCAGCTGCATCCGGTAAAACTGGAAGTCGACCCCAACATAGTTGGGAAAAGGCTAGGCAGATGATGATGATGAATTTATTTATAAAATGCGTCTGCAGCCATTTTTACCCATGACGGAACGGAGACGGTATATGCGTTTGGGGTGAGAGGATGTTTGTTTGTTTGTTTGTTTGGGTGTTTGTTTGTTTGTTTGTTTGGGTGTGTGTTTGTTTTACGAATGGTAAAATGCGTTGGCCCAGGTAAGCTGTCGTTATATATAAAGTACGGGTATTCAGCTGTATCTGGTATGGACTGGAAGCAGATTCCATCATAGTTGGGAAAAGGTTAGGCGGAAGGTGACTGACGGCCGCAACAGTTGAAGAGGAAGAGAAAATAATATGTTTGAAAAAACAAATGAATATTATAATTTATTCTCATTTCAGAAGACAACGACCTCCTCAATGGAAGACCAGGGGACAAGTAGCTAGCCGGGAGAGTCCACTATGAGTTCGACTGATCCAGGAATTACTTCACATTGACTCTGATAATGTTTTCCACATTATAATAATTATGAAAGAATAAATTATAATATTAATTTGTTTTTCCAGACATGATTTTTAGAAAAAACAATTATCGCGAGAAAAACAAGCAATTTAAAATGCAAAGCGTAAAATAAGTGTTGCTGAGAATATTATTATTATGAAGTATTTTCTTGTTGTATAATTGTTTTATACAATAACAACAATTATATGTGGGATTATTATAGCCATTCAATTTCTTAGGAGGACACAAAACCCGACATGACACCGATTTAGACAAATGTTCTAAAGTTTTGACGTTTTATGCATGTCTAATCAAATTCTGTATGGTGCCGGACGTAAAGAATAGCACCATCCCATATCTTCCCGTGGGTGTCGTAAGAGGCGACTAAGGGAGGCGACTACCAGAGAATGGGCAGCAGCGTTCTCTGTGCTTTTGTAACAACCGTACTGCGATCGCCAACTCGCCTGCCAAGCGTGGCGATTATGGCAAAAACGAGGCCCATGTCCAGCAGTGGACGTTTTCGGCTAAAATGGTGGTGGTGGTAGATCAAATCAAAGTTGTGCTGAAGATGCTATCAGTGATTTAATTTTAACTTTGTTAACTCATATCTCGGAAACGTAAATTTTAGAACATTTTACACAGAAATAATCTATCGAAAAAGTTCCGACATTGGTGACAAAATAGTTTAATTCATATACCCGAGCAACCGAATTTATGTCTAAAAAGCCATTTTTTTTTTCTTTATATTACTGCTTCTAAAACTATCTGATCTTTTCAAATAAAAATACACGTGAAGCTGGGCGGGGGGAAGACGGCTAGTCTAAAATCTCACGTATCAACAAGGAGGAGAGGGGGGCAATAAATGTGCACTAAAAACCTCACGTGATAATAAAAGAATAGTCCCTTTTGCCAGCTAAGAAAACAAAGCTAAACGTGCTTTTCGAGACACGTGGGTATATAATGGATGGTCACTCATCCACGGAGGGACGTGGCCACTCATCCTCGGCTTGCTGCTGTTGATTATTTACCCACGAGCCCCACAATACTTACAGCCAATAGTTGGTCATCCATCATCAGTTCATTAAGCAGTAGGTGGGCTGGCGCCGTAACATTGCTATTAACAAGATTTATAAACTGCGGCGATTTCCCACGCATTGTGTGTAGATAAGCTTCATTATTTCTGAAAGTAATAAGAATATTAATAATTTAATAGATCTGTTTATGCACGTTTGCACTGCACGTTTTATTGATATCTCAAGCCTTGTTGGTGTATACGTCGCAAGCGCCATTGGGTTCGATTCCCAGGTCAGGCAAAGGGGTTATTGGGTTTTTCTATCAGGAATTTCTCAATAGCATCCTGGAGTCACGATCTGTACCCAGTTCATTGGCTATTGCACTATTACATGGGACTTGACATAACTGGCTAAATGCAAGTGTTAATCATATCAGCCCGGAATCACCCACTGCTGGGTATAGGCCTCCCCTTTTTTCTGCCACACTTCCCGGTTCTGTGCGTCCCTTATCCAGGTGTTTCCCGCGACTTTGACGATGTAGTCGACCCAACGAGCTTTAAGGTGTAAGTGTAATCCGGGGTTGCGGGACTGTTCGAAAGAGATACCGTGGCCCCGGCGAACATGGATGGGTTTTAGTCAGTAAAAGTCTCACAATCCCTCCTGCTCCGCCCAGAGCGGGAGGAGTCACTTGATGATTTCCCATCCGAAAAAAAAAAGTTGTAAGTGTAATGTGACCCCTGCGCAGAGCATGCATGGAGGCGGAGGAAACGGTGGCGCATGTGCTCCTTGAGTGCACCGGCATTACCAAGATTCGCGAGGAGACCCTGGGAACACAAAGTTCCCTTGCAGATGCCCTGAGGAGACCGGGAAGTTTGATCTGCTTCTGGAGGGAGGTGGGCTGGTTGGAGTAAACGGCCACCACCGCTCACGCACAATGGTCCACTTTAAGGACTAAGTTCTGAAACCTAAACCCTATGATAGGATAGATAGATATACATCAAAATTAGGGATCAGATATTCGGATTTCGGATGTATATTTTCGATATTTTCCCGGCAAAGGGTACAACAGTGTGGAATATACGTGAAATTGGGAAAAAAGTATATTATAAGAAGGCGCTTCTTATAATATACTTTTTTCCCAATTTCACGGGATTTATCATTAACCATGTAGTATTCCTAAGAATACTACAATAATTATTAAGAATACTAATAATAATTTCTGTTCTGTTCAAAACTAGTTAAGAAACTTGCATGTGAATATTCAAACAGAATAAAAATGGACAATATGACTGCGCTTATAACAATGATTATTTTGATACACGAACTCGGACTCCATACTAGTCAACACTCAAAACTTGAGGGAAAATATAAATATGCATCCAAATATCCGATCTAATCCACCACTCGAACACAGCACTGTTTGTCATACGTGTTCGAATTTTTGCTACGCAGCAAGTATGTTAAGTCTTCTGGTCTACTCATCTTCTGGTCTACTCAGTCCTCTGGTCTACTCAGTCTTCTGGTCTACTCAGTCCTCTGGTCTACTCAGTCTTCTGGTCTACTGGTCTACTAGTCTACTCAGTCTTCTGGTCTACTCAGTCTTCTGGTCTACTAGTCTACTCAGTCTTCTGGTCTACTCAGTCTTCTGGTCTACTGGTCTACTAGTCTACTAGTCTACTCAGTCTTCTGGTCTACTCAGTCTTCTGGTCTACTCAGTCTTCTGGTCTACTCAGTCTTCTGGTCTACTCAGTCTTCTGGTCTACTCAGTCTACTGGTCTACTCAGTCTACTGGTCAACTCAGTCTTCTGGTCTACTCAGTCTTCTGGTCTACTAGTCTACTCAGTCTTCTGGTCTACTGGTCTACTAGTCTACTCAGTCTTCTGGTCTACTCAGTCTTCTGGTCTACTCAGTCTTCTGGTCTACTCAGTCTTCTGGTCTACTGGTCTACTAGTCTACTCAGTCTTCTGGTCTACTCAGTCTTCTGGTCTACTCAGTCTTCTGGTCTACTCAGTCTTCTGGTCTACTCAGTCTACTGGTCTACTCAGTCTACTGGTCAACTCAGTCTTCTGGTATACTCAGACTTCTGGTCTACTCAGTCTTCTGGTCTAATCGTCTACTGGTCTACTCAGTGTTCTGGTCTACTCAGTCTTCTGGTCTACTTAGTCTTCTGGTCTACTCAGTCTACTGGTCTACTCAGTCTTCTGGTTTACTCAGTGTTCTGGTCTACTCATTCTTCTGGTCTACTCAGTCTACTGGTCTACTCAGTCTTCTAGTCTACTCAGTCTTCTGGTCTACTCAGTCTACTGGTCTACTCATTCTTCTGGTCTACTCAGTCTACTGGTCTACTCAGTCTTCTGGTCTACTCAGTCTACTGGTCTACTCATTCTTCTAGTCTACTCAGTCTTCTGGTCTACTCAGTCTACTGGTCTACTCATTCTTCTGGTCTACTCAGTCTACTGGTCTACTCAGTCTTCTGGTCTACTCAGTCTACTGGTCTACTCATTCTTCTAGTCTACTCAGTCTTCTGGTCTACTCAGTCTACTGGTCTACTCATTCTTCTGGTCTACTCAGTCTACTGGTCTACTCAGTCTTCTGGCCTACTCAGTCTACTGGTCTACTCAGTCTTCTGGTCTACTCAGTCTACTGGTCTACTCAGTCTTCTAGTCTACGCAGTCTTCTGGTCTACTCAGTCTTCTCAAATTCTAATTAAATAACAACAAAATGACTCGATTCACAAAAAGAAAATCCTTAGGCTGGGATCGAACTCGAAGTCACGAGATTGTAACCCAGCGCTGTGCCTCGAGACCTTGTAAACCGTGGCGAATTTATGTAGATCCTATTCTACTTCAACAGTTCGGTAATGTTCGGGATTGTTCGGGCCGGGTTGACAACTTGACAGTTGGCGACGCCGTCTATAGATGCTCTATGCGCCATGCGCGCATGCGTAGCCACGCTATTTTTTGGTTTTACCCGCGCCTATAAATGATTCAGATCAAAAATACTTCAGAAATACTTACGATTGAATATAAAGTAGAAGTTCCAGAATGTATGTGTAATCTTTCACAACAACAACAACAACAACAACAAAAGCCCATAACGTCCACTGCTGGACATAAGCCTCTCCCATTATGGGAGGAATTTGCCGTTATCTCCACGCTTGGCAGGCGGATTGGAGATCGCAGTGATGAAAGACTAACAGAAAACGCTGCTGCCCATTCTCTGGCTACGGAGGCGCAAGGTGTTCTGCCTCAGACATTAGTCGCCTTATACGACACCCGTGAGTGTAATGGGTTGGTTCTATTCTACTCTGCCGGATACCACACGGCACAACAGCATGCTTGAAAGTGTTACAGACCCTCAACAATTATGTTAAGTCTTCTGGTCTACTCATCTTCTGGTCTACTCAGTCCTCTGGTCTACTCAGTCTTCTGGTCTACTCAGTCCTCTGGTCTACTCAGTCTTCTGGTCTACTGGTCTACTAGTCTACTCAGTCTTCTGGTCTACTCAGTCTTCTGGTCTACTAGTCTACTCAGTCTTCTGGTCTACTAGTCTACTCAGTCTTCTGGTCTACTCAGTCTTCTGGTCTACTCAGTCTTCTGGTCTACTCAGTCTACTGGTCTACTCAGTCTACTGGTCAACTCAGTCTTCTGGTATACTCAGTCTTCTGGTCTACTAGTCTACTCAGTCTTCTGGTCTACTCAGTCTTCTGGTCTACTGGTCTACTAGTCTACTCAGTCTTCTGGTCTACTCAGTCTTCTGGTCAACTCAGTCTTCTGGTCTACTCAGTCTTCTGGTCTACTGGTCTACTAGTCTACTCAGTCTTCTGGTCTACTCAGTCTTCTGGTCTACTCAGTCTTCTGGTCTACTCAGTCTACTGGTCTACTCAGTCTACTGGTCAACTCAGTCTTCTGGTATACTCAGACTTCTGGTCTATTCAGTCTTCTGGTCTAATCGTCTACTGGTCTACTCAGTGTTCTGGTCTACTCAGTCTTCTGGTCTACTCAGTCTACTGGTCTACTCAGTCTACTGGTTTACTCAGTCTTCTAGTCTACTCAGTCTTCTGGTCTACTCAGTCTACTGGTCTACTCAGTCTTCTGGTTTACTCAGTGTTCTGGTCTACTCATTCTTCTGGTCTACTCAGTCTACTGGTCTACTCAGTCTTCTAGTCTACTCAGTCTTCTGGTCTACTCAGTCTACTGGTCTACTCATTCTTCTGGTCTACTCAGTCTACTGGTCTACTCAGTCTACTGGTCTACTCAGTCTACTGGTCTACTCATTCTTCTAGTCTACTCAGTCTTCTGGTCTACTCAGTCTACTGGTCTACTCATTCTTCTGGTCTACTCAGTCTACTGGTCTACTCAGTCTTCTGGTCTACTCAGTCTACTGGTCTACTCATTCTTCTAGTCTACTCAGTCTTCTGGTCTACTCAGTCTACTGGTCTACTCATTCTTCTGGTCTACTCAGTCTACTGGTCTACTCAGTCTTCTGGCCTACTCAGTCTACTGGTCTACTCAGTCTACTGGTCTACTCAGTCTTCTGGTCTACTCAGTCTACTGGTCTACTCAGTCTTCTAGTCTACGCAGTCTTCTGGTCTACTCAGTCTTCTCAAATTCTAATTAAATAACAACAAAATGACTCGATTCACAAAAAGAAAATCCTTAGGCTGGGATCGAACTCGAAGTCACGAGATTGTAACCCAGCGCTGTGCTTCGAGACCTTGTAAACCGTGGCGAATTTATGTAGATCCTATTCTACTTCAACAGTTCGGTAATGTTCGGGATTGTTCGGGCTGGGTTGACAACTTGACAGTTGGCGACGCCGTCTATAGATGCTCTATGCGCCATGCGCGCATGCGTAGCCACGCTATTTTTTGGTTTTACCCGCGCCTATAAATGATTCAGATCAAAAATACTTCAGAAATACTTACGATTGAATATAAAGTAGAAGTTCCAGAATGTATGTGTAATCTTTCACAACAGCATGCTTGAAAGTGTTACAGACCCTCAACAATATTTTTAGAGTGAAACTGCTAACTTTTAATGACCTCACAACTATTTTCTCTTCCTGATTTTCCTGTAAACACAAAGACAAATTAACATGAAGAATTTAGGTATCTCTTTACAGGTAGATCTTTCTCCTGGCTAGTATACCAATTTGGGGTCAGCCCTCCTAGTACTTCAGCGGCACACCATATGGTTGTGTCCTCTGTCGTGTTGCTTGCTATCAGTTTATTATTGACTAGCAGACATCACGCGGTGTCACCCGCGTAGTTCCCGTTCCCGTGGGAGTACGGGGATAAAATATAGCTTATGTTGCTCAGGGTGAATGTAGCTTTCTAATGGTGAAAGAATTTTTGAAATCAGCACAGTAGTTTTTGAGATTATTCATTACAAACATACACACACAATCTCCAATCCGCCTGCCAAGCGTGGAGATTACGGCAAATGCCTCCCATCATGGGAGAGGCTTATGTCCAGCAGTGGACGTTATGGGCTGTTGTAGTATACACACACAAAAATACAAATCTTTCCTCTTTATAATATTAGTGTAGATGATTCGTAGCCAGGTTATATTGCTGATGGTGATAGATGACAATTCCACTATGAGGAGTAAATAATAGTAGAGCTCACATTACCCATTTTACTGATTCTTATTTAGGCTTGACTGCCTCGATGGTCCAGTAGGCAAATGCATCTACTGAGCATAAGGTACTGGGTTCGATTTCCAGGTTGGCCAATGTGTTATAGGGGCTTTCCATCAGGATTTTTTCATTTTGGCAGCCACGGAGTCTAGATTTGTGCCTGGATAGACTCACCCCTATTATTATGGGACTTGAAACATAACTGGCGAAATATGGGTGTACTATGTATGAGGTACACCTCTACCTAACCCTACGTGAATTACAGGCGTGATGTTATGTTATCTAGGCAAAATATCGTAGCTAGAATCCTATGAAGTGCAGAATTCATTGATACAAACAAACCAGCAGTAGCTGAAAGATCTTGGTTTAAACTGATTCCACAAATCTAATTTTATTTTTAATATTTAGATTTGGTTTATTTCAACCTGCCGGTCGCAGGTCGAACCCCTGGGAGGTCGCGAAGCCTTTAGGAGCTCGCAAAAACAAAAAAAAAAACAATGATGCCTAGAAAGATAGATTTAACAAGAAAACGTTAAATAGGACATAAACATTTGTATGTTCATACAAATTAACAAAATAAAAACCTATTACTTATTACTCATCCATCATATTGATGTTTCGCTAGTTTTTCATTAACTAATAGCCCAAGAGCCCGCGACGGCCAGACCTTCGTTATTTTATAAAAGCTGAAGCTTTAAAATTTATAAAATAATGAAGGTCTGGCCGTCGCGGGCTCTTGCTCTATAATTTCTCCCATTGTGGATCCGTTTTTGCTACATTGAGAATTTAAACGAATTCCAAATTAAAAAAAAAATATCCGATTCCTAATTATGCAAATGCATGAAAACATTTGTATGGATTTCATATTTCTAACTACACTACAACAGCCCATAACGTCCACTGCTGGACATAAGCCTCTCCCATGATGGGAGGAATTTGCCGTAATCTCCACGCTTGGCAGGCGGATTGGAGATCGCAGTGATGAAAGACTAACAGAAAACGCTGCTGCCCATTCTCTGGTCTACGGAGGCGCAAGATGTTCTGCCTCAGACATTAGTCGCATTATACGACACCCGTGAGTGTAATGGGTTGGTTCTATTCTACTCTGCCGGATACCACACGGCACCCATGTGTCCCGTATGTCTCCCATACATTTAAATAAAATTATAATGAGTGGTGGCCTTGTGGTGACGGTTCAGGCTTACGAGTCAGGAGGAGAACAGATCGTGAGTTAGTACACAGTAATCTACAGGGTGTAAACAGACTCATCACGAACCCGCCAACTAAGCATTCCGTTCATGAACTATGGGGGTCTTTTCCGCCTGACTAGTTTAAAATTATATTTCTAACATAATACAATAAATGATAAAAAAGGAAGGGTCAGGGGTCACCAATATGTGTTATACTACGGTGCGTTGTGTCATAAAAAAGGTTGAAAAACACTTATCTAAAGCACTTGTTTCTGAATGCTAGGCCAGTCACAATGAATTATCCAATCAATTACCTGCAAACCCGTCCTAATATTATTCATGGCCATGGAACATAGGATCTTAGTACAATCATTGTAGATTTTCTTATCCAGTAAATAGTTGGAATATTTCTCACACATCATGGTGTATGCCTTCCACTGCTCAGCCATAGTTTTTACATCGAGGCTCTGGACTATTTCACCAATCTTCAAGTTGATGTCTAGAGCTGAAAAATAAAATATAAATGTTTTTAAATATTTTTACATAAATTATTAAAGCAGCAATGTCTTCGAAAAGACGTGCTGGTTGTTTTAACCTGCACGTCTGTGTAATTTGTTTTAACCCGTATGCTCCCGGAGTGCCTCCAGAGGCACGGTGCATTGTTATTTTAATTGTGTCTGTAATTGCGGGTATTGAAGTGTTAAATTAGCTAGCAAAACTCCAAAACACAGAGCTAAGTACAGATAATTGGAAAAAATATAATTATTAGATATAAACAACATTTTTCTATTATGAGGGAAGAAAATTTGAATTTCACGGGCTACTCTGGCACTTTCACCTTAAGATATTATAAATCTCAGCCCAGAACTTGGATTTGCCTCAATATTTCATGGTTGGGACTTTTAAGGAACTCATAGAATGTGTTCATTCCAATTTAATGTGTTGCTACACTCAAGCTCACCTTCAATAAGAATATCCTGCTCTTCTCTTTCAGTTAAATCAAAAATGAAATGTTTTTCTAAAACCATTAAGTATGTCAACTGAAGTTCATGGCAGGTCCTGAATAACTCCTTCAATTGTGTAGCTACACAGTTTAGACAGCTTCCATACAGAGATTCACTGGAAATACACAAACCAATAATACATTTTAAATAACTGACAATGGTGTTGATTCTGTTGTGCACAAACTAAACTTAATTTAGGCTATTGCTATCTTTTACTAAAAGGCAGTGCGAGAAAAGGACGGCTATAGCTGTGAACTAAGTTATAGATGTCAAACTAGTTTATGCCTTGCGCTTCACCATGTTTTTAATCAACATGTTTTTTTGCACCCTTCATTTGTATGGAAATATTAGTTCCAACTAAATTTGACAGCTCTAAATTACGTCCGTCTCTTTCTCGTTTTATTAGAGAGAAAAAGATAGCAATAGCCTAAATTATGTTTAGTTTGTGCACAATAGAATCAACACTAATATAATAAAATTTGTTTGACTGAAAGAAAAGAACGTAAGCTTGGAAAGTAGGTGAATACTAAAATGACAACTTCAAGTCAACTAAAAAACATATCAAGAAGTACAAAAGAAGACATCCTGCACCTACCCAGAATAAAATGAGAGACAATTCGGTATTTATTTCATAAATCACGAATATAGATAAAGTTAAAGACATGATAAGAATGATGTGGTTTAATAAATCATTTTGCACCTACCTATCTTTACAGTGCGCAAAAACCAACATAAGAATGCGGCCGGTTACAGTTGGAAATGTTTTCATGGAACAACATGCCATAGACATTGTTTCTATGACTTGTTTTATTAAATCTGATAATAACTGCAAGACGCACATCGCATCATTCATATAACCTTTTAATTTACTCTGGTTCATACTTGTTTCAGTCAGCAAGTCTGTGATGAGGTCCAAACTCTGGAATGTGAAACATTGGAGTTTTATAAAACACACCTAGGCTTTTATTCTGGATTATAAATAATTTTAGTGAGACTTAGGGATTATTTACCTGAGACACACAAGTACTGCAGTCATCTATGAGAGTTGAGAAGTAAACAGAAAATGTCGACTTCTCTAATTCGTTACCAATACTTGAAAATGCTGTCTTTGTATTCAAAACCAAAGATTCGTATGTTACAGTGTCCATCTAATAGCTTAGTCAAGAAATAAATTGTTGGAGATGAAAACAATTGGTTGATACCCGGACTGAAAGTGGTAAAAACGTTTTAAAATTAAAAGGATACAGTCGCTGGTTCCGTAGGGCTATTGCAAAATATATCGGTGCTTTCCGACAAAAAGTCGGAGCTTTGTGAATTGTCCATTTTTAATCCAGTGAGTCCATTTACGAACACATCATTTAAAAATTCTCACTGCATCACAATTATTCAACAAAAACAATGTCGTCCCGCTCAAAATAAACGTCACTGTCAAGTCAACTGTCAATGTCAAAAAGCGGAAACCGGAAAGACGTAAATGTCTATGGACTAGTAGTAGTATGTAGTGCTACCATGTAAAAAACTGGCCAAGTGCGAGTCGGACTCGCGCACGAAGGGTTCCGTACCAATTATTATAAAAAAAATCACGTTTGTTGTATGGGAGCCCCCCTTAAATATTATTTTATTCTGTTTTTAGTATTTGTTGTTATAGCGGCAACAGAAATACATCATCTGTGAAAATTTCAACTGTCTAGCTGTCACGATTCATGAGATACAGCCTGGTGACAGACAGACGGACAGACGGACAGACGGACAGACGGATAGACGGACAGACGGACAGACAGCGAAGTCTTAGTAATAGGGTTCCGTTTTTACCCTTTGGGTACGGAACCCTAAAAAAGGACATCAAAATATCTTTGTTCAATTTCTTGGACTCAAGTTGTTGCTGCAAGAACGGTGAACGAAAAAAACATGGAAGAGTAACTTCAACAAATTTCAAACAAAATATTTTTGATAGATGGCCTACGACGCTATAGACAGCTAGTTTTTGTCTTTAACATCATGAAGTAACGATTGTGTAGGTTATCAACGCTCGCCTACCTCAATGCAATAGCATTCTAGAAATGAACACATGTTACATTTGACGGGCTGCAAGGACGGCAAGGACCGACTCGCGCCAGTTTCATTTTGGCGTTTGAAACTTGTCATTTGGCACCCGGCATCACGAACAATCCCAAACATTACCAACCTGTTGAAGCAGCTTAGGATTTACATTTTCGTCATGGTTTACAACAAGTCAGCGGCACAATGCTGGGTTACAATCGCGTGACTTCGAGTTCTATCCCAGCAGGATTTTCTTTTTGTGAATCAAAGTCATTTTGTTTTTTTTTTGTTTGTTTTTTTATATTTCATGCCATTTCATGCATTTAAAAAAAATTTGGTCCCAAAAGTCAGACTTTGGGACATGACATGAGGAGCGTAGGGCGAAGGCGGGGCGGGGGCGGAGCTCCGACAACATGGCTGACGGGAGATAGCCATGAAGGTATTATACGTTCATGGAGATAGCAGCAGCTTATTTTTTTTTTGCCCGTTCCGGCCTTCTGTTGAGCGTCGACTACTACGACGCCGACGCGTCGACTCTCTCTCTCTATTTTTAAACCTGTCAATCAACCTCAAACAAACAAAAAACCAACCCAAATGCAAATTTCAAAATATCGCGCCTTTCGGTGCCAATGGGGAAGGCAACTGTAACAATACTTATTTATGTGAGGGTAGATTTATATTAGTAAAAGGGAACGTGCAGGAACTATAGGTGGCAGCACTAATCGACAAAAGAGACACTATGCGGACAGAAAAGGAAACTTATCACTTCTCATCGTGCTTTCAATTTACATATACAAAATTGTCTCTTCAATTATATTATTTTTGAATATGCTAAAAGGTATAAAATATGAGTTTCGGTCTATCAATAACGATCGTCAGCGTAATATAAATGTTTAATAATATAAATTTTATATCTTTCGTTTACTTTCTGATGAAAATTGTGGTGTATGAAGACATGGTGGCTGGCATAACTAAGATGGGTTTCTTATTTTCAACACGTGTTATAATGGAAGGGAATCCTTTATCAGCGAGAACAGTATCTCCAGGCTCTATAAATCAATTAGTTCACAATCATTTGATGAAGCAATCAATAAAATGCAGTCCGTAGCATTTAGATACAAAACTTAAAAAACCAAAGGAGTTCAGCCAACTAAAAACATTATTGTGGGTATAACCATGTTTATATTCTGAGTACATGTGGAGTCTTTGATTTACTGTTGAGGGATATTCGGTGTGAACTTTAGTGCGGTCTAGTAGAACACGTGTATGATGAAGTATAAATGGTTCTGGTATGTTTGCATGGACGGTTGATTTTGAGGGCCTTTTCAATGCAGAGTGTAACAAAAACAAATTGTTTTCAAATATTTTTCTTTACTGCGTTTATCCATTTTTTGCGTTTTTCACCAAAACATGGTATAATAGTAGTAGTCTTTGGAAAGTAATAGAATTTTACGCTAATGGGGTTGGCTGGTCAAAGCTGATTGTAGATGGCGTGTCCATCGCTTAGACCCAATGTGACCAATGAGATCAAACTATTTTGAAATATAATAAAATGACATTGACAGATTTTCAATCAATGACTATGTTAGGTTCATGTGGTGCTAGCGCCATTAGTTCCACAAGTTGCCCGTCCCATTGATTTATTTTCATTTTTGTGGATGTATTGGTACCTACATCCAGAAATGCAACAATGCATTATGATTAGTTAACTAATTTTCACTATAAAATTAATTCTGTTTACTTGTTAGAAAAGTCAATGTCAAGCGTTTTAAGAGCACAAGATTCGGATTGGCGACGCCAGTTGGCAGCACCATCGTTGTGCACGTTCCCTATAAACTTGCTATAGTGGAGTTACGCTGTGTCATTTTAAATCGTTCCGAAGTGTCAGTGTCACTGTCAGTTATAAAATTATTTTGACATTGAAGTGAATTGTCAGTTTAAGGCTGATGCTCCAGGGTAGCCCGCGAAATTCAAATTTTCTTACGTTTTTGGCAAATTGCAGGCCAGTGCTAGGTTGTATGTTGATTAAAATATTGGACGCGATTGTAAGACGTATGTAGTTACAGAATTATAATCATCAAAACCATCAATACAACCCTCCAAGTTCATAAAGGTCCAGCAATGACTTTGACCTTGAAAAAATCGTTTCTCGACCTTTATGAACTTGGAGGGTTGTATTGATGGTTTTGATGATTATAATTCTGTAACTACATACGTCTTACAATCGCGTCCAATATTTTAATCAACATACAACCTTGCACTGGCTTGCAATTTGCCAAAAACGTAAGAAAATTTGAATTTCGCGGGCTGGTCGAAGCATTCACCTTAATCGCCGACACGAATCAGTCTTGAACGCAGTGACAAGTCAGGTTAGTAAAATAATGTTTATAAGTACTAAGCAAGGCTGAATAATTTATAATAAATGTTGTTAGTGCGTTGATTTATTCGTTGTTTCAATGAGGGATTTTCTTTTTAGCTCTTATCTAGTCGCTGGATAGATGTCGCTAGGAGTTAGTATGATAATGCAAGGAACGGAACCTAAAAAAACTGATCTTAACAAAGCGCGAGAAAACTAGGTTATATTCGGAAGGATAAGCAAATGAAAGTGTCAGTCAACGAGAGTATGTCCTTTTTTAGTTATTATACTCTATGGAGTATGTGACGTGATACATTGTTTTTTTTTTCAAGCGTTTTGGCTTTGGCACCAACTATCATAGTAAGTTCAACGCCATGTACAGTTCTTGGAAACTAAGTTTTTTTTTAATACTTACCTCAAAAAGAAAATCTCTCATTCTATGATTCCCTTCTTATTAGACAACTGTATAACTAATAGCGCTAGCATCGCTTGTACCAAACATCGTCATTGGTTGAAATCTGTCAATGTCATTATAAATTTCAAAATACAAAATAGCAAAATAGTTTGACCTCATCGGTCAGATTGGGACTAAGCTATGGACGCGCCATCTACAACCAACTTTGACCAGTAGGGCTATTACCTACGTATCTCTGTTGACAGCTCGAAATGATAGTAACTGGGCTCAGTGCCCATCAATTAACTGTCAAAAGGTTGGTTTCGTATTATGTATGACCAGTCGCGATCAAATATGACGTCATTGGTTGTCATCGTGGCTGATAGTCACCGTAACTCATTTTGACAGACGCTTTCGTATCGATACTTATAATTATATTGATTATGTAAGCGTAGTGGACAACAAATTGATGACAAGTGAGTTTGAAGTGGCTTTTGTGAAAGACGTTACACCGTACCCGGGCTGTTAGTCACCGTAAAGTGATATCCACTCTGTGTAATACGTAATACCAATATTTTGAAATTCTCGGTTGTCATCAAAGTTCGGTGTACAACCGAAGCTTGTTAGTCACTGGATATCAGAAAGATACGTACTAAGCCTACTGGACCAGCTTTCCCCATTGCCAAGTGTTCAAACGCCAAAATGAAACTGGCGCGAGACGGTAGTTGGACGAATTACCTAAATAAAAAAAATAAATTCAAAAAATTAAAAAACCCGACTGCGTAAAAAATAACTAATAACTTTAAATTAAAAAAAATACTGAAAAGAATAAAACAAGTTCCAGGAGATTATTGTACCATTTGCGACCAGTCAGCTAAAACCTACGTTACTGCATGTTGTAACAAATATGGTACATTGATGTTATTGGGACTTTTCTCAGTTTTCCATGTGTTTTTATTTTATTTTTTCTTATTTTCCCTAAGTTCTAAAAAATATATTTAACCATGTAAATTCATTTGAGCTAAAATCAAAAAATCCATGTGGTAAAGGGTTAACGATACATGTGCTTTGAATGGGCGATAATCCCAAAAACTAAGTGCTCAAACAATTATTTAAAAACTAAAATAATCAATAAATCAATAATGACATTACTGTCAATGTCATCGTGACAGCACCACAGCAACATGGAAATTAATTTCACGTGTTGCTGTACCTTGTAAATGCACAACACGCGGCCGGCTATCGGTTTTATTTCTATTTACGCCAATTTTTGTCATAAAGTTTTTAGTTTTTGTTTGACGGAATGATAAAATGTCGGTGTGCAATATGATGATGGCACTGAAAGCAGTAGGCGTCGAAACTAAGACTCCTGAATTAACTAAAACATGTGAAGAACTACAGGTTAGTATCTAATGGTTTTGTAAATAAACTGGATTTGCTACAATTAATACAAAATACCTACGAATATTTAATTGGGATGATTAATATGATTAAAAAGTGGTTCTTGGACTATTTAGTACCTACACATCCTCTGGTAATATTAATTTTAAAAAACCGGCTAAGTGCGAGTCGGACTCGCGCACGAAGGGTTCCGTACAAATTATTTTTAAAAAATCACGTTTGTTGTATGGGAGCCCCCCTTAAATATTAATTTTATTCTGTTTTTAGTATTTGTTGTTATAGCGGCAACAGAGATACATCATCTGTGAAAATTTCAAGTGTCTAGCTGTCACGGTTTATGAGATACAGCCTGGTGACAGACAGACGGACAGACGGACAGACAACGAAGTCTTAGTAATAGGGTTCCGTTTTTACCCTTTGGGTACGGAACCCTAAAAAAACTACATTTATCAGCAGAATGGCACCTGGATAATGGGTCATTGAGTATAAAGATGTGGCATTCTTCTTTCAGTCAATAATAATGAATAAATATTAATTTAACATATCATTAATTGTATTATATGTAACATCAACCAACCTGCACTGGGCCAGCATGGTGAGTTACAGCCTAGTCCCTCTCTCAGAGAAGAGGCCTATGTCCCAGCAGTGGAAATATTCCAAGCTGATTATGCTATGAATATAATGCAATTTTCTAGGCTCTTTACTTAGTTGTAGCTGTTTATAAGCAGACATTGTATTTCTATTTTATTACACATGTGTAATATCTATTTTGTCTTATCATTCTGATATACCTTTTACCTGATGATAAATAAATAAATATCACTGGACATTATACACACCGCCATCTACTGCCACACTAAGCAACGAGGCTTGTGTCGCCGACACCAAACACATAAAAACATTCATGACTCGGAAACAAATGTACATGCTCATCACACAAACATTTGCCCCTACTGGGATTCGAAACCAGGACCCTAAGAATGTAAGGCAGCCTCTGTGCCATTTGGATCGTCAAATCATCAATGATGTGATTATAATACAATTTACAGGTTCTATGAAAAAGCATTATTACTTTTTTATTTTTTCTGTGGCTGCAAGCAAACATTTTAAATGCTATAAAAGCTTTAAAGAAATATTTAATTTTTGCAATAACCCTACTCCGACTTCCTAATTTTTTCCAGATTGATCTCCATAGTTGTATGATCATATGGATGCATGTATCAGCATCTATTTCAAAAGTGATGACTTAATGAAATAGCCTTGATATCTTAGTGTAAAATTCATTGTTTGAACAATGTGTTTACAATCTTCAATGCAAGTCAAAATACCTTTTTATATAACCTGTGATATGTTTTATTACTATATTTTTTGATATTTATTTGTAAAAGGCAGCACCACTGAACAGATTTGCTTTTAGTCTTAGGACTGATCAAATAAATGCAGAGAAAAAAAAATTGTACAAGGACTAACAATATCATGCGACTTTATCAGTGTGTCTATCATAGCTGTTTTAATTTTTCTATTGCAGGGTTCAATAAATTCCAAATCATTTGAAATACAAAATGCTGTTAAGAAATTATCAAAATTTATACTTAAAATTGAGGATGCAAAATTATTCAAGAAATATCTATCAAATATACTTCTTGCTTTGGTGTCTGCTAAAATTCCATTAAGAAAAGTATTTACTAATATAAATTATGACACATGCAGCGATGCTGAAAAGGCTCGTCACTTGGAGTATTCAATTATATTGGCTGTGTTGAGTGACCATCCAGATGTATTGCAGTAAGTGTATTTACTTGATTGAACATCAGTCATCACGCAACAAGCTACAAAATTGGTTGCATTATTATGTGTAGTAAAGTATTCAAATAAAGCTAAATTTATGATTTTGAAAAGGTATCTTTGTTTTTGTTCTTTATAAACTCAATTAAATAAGCTGTGAGAAATTTTAAATTATAGAAAAAAAATATTATCTGATTGAAACACACTAACTAAGCCATCTGTTTATTTTAGATATGCTTTAAAATATTTCGAAGTAAATCCTGTGGCACCATTTGAAGTATTCTCCCATCATGAGGACTCCTACAATGTTGCTCCAAAGAAACGGAGGCTGCTTGATTGTGGGCAGAAGATTCCAGACAAACAAGTTGTATCTTGCTGCCATACATTGCTCAGCAAGTTGCCAAATGAAATGTCTGCTAAATGGGATTGGACTAAGTTTATTGGAACCTATGGTGACCATGTGATGGCAGAAGTGAGATGGTATGTTCTTCTTTTCTTTTTTCACTTATTAGATACTTCTTCTTCGTAGTGTAGCTCTTGTGATCCTCACTTTGGTGGAAAATGGATATGGCTCTTACACAGAGCACCCATGCATTAGCAGTCCACAGACATCAGTGTTAATCAAATGCTCTATGGCAATGACTGTTATGACTTGTTTATAGTCCATTTATAGTACATACTTATGTTTTTGCTGAAGTTCGAAATCTTATTCCAAAAAAATTAATTTGTATGTAAAAAACTTTTTATTTAACACACTTTGTAAAACCAACAGGATGGTAAAAGAATGCATGGTCATTCTATCAAATATGACGGATACGCAGTCCACCATACTATCAAACAGAATGGAGCTACAAGAACAAGAAACCCATGAACTTCTGAAGCGAAGTAAAACCGAGCCTGTTCATACCATGAGCGAAGTTATCAAAGATGATCTTAGTCCTAATGTTGTAAATGTTGATGGTATACTGCTTCCTATATTTGAGAAGGAAAATGTGCAGAACAGCAGTTTAGTCCCAGTGAAGTCTACCATCAATAATCTCAGGAGTTTGGCTTTGGCTGTTGCTTCAGGTAAGAAGATTTTTCACTACTAACACGGTGTCTGAGGCAGCTGACATGCGGGAGAGGTGTGGTCACGAGTCACGAAATCTCTTTCATTCGCCCACTGACGAGAAACAACGCACCTCCCCCCCCCCGTAGGTGCATTTTTTTTTTTTTTTTTTTTTTTTTTTTTTTTTTTTTTTTTTTTTTTTTGCTCGGGGTTATGGGTTTGGTTCCCAGGTCAATTCATCTGCAATTTCTCAGTAGCAATTACGGAGGGAAGCTAACATGGGACATGGCAGTGGCCTATAACATATGGGGCTTAAATGTAACTGGCGAAATGTGGTTGTTCTATTAGGCACACCAGCCTTCTTCGTGAATTACAGGCGCGTGATGTTATAGTATCGAAATAACGCTTTTATCAACAAAATTTGTAAATTCAATTAATTTGCAGGCCAAGCCCTCAGTCTAATGGGCCCAGTAGGTTCAGGAAAGACTTCCCTAGTGGAACATTTGGCTGCTATTACTGGCCGCAAAGGTGTGGCTTTCAAGAAAGTGCAACTAGGAGACCAGACGGATTCCCGCATGTTACTGGGATCGCATCAATGTACTGATATACCCGGAGAATTTGTGTGGAGGCCTGGCGTTTTGACTGAGGTATGTTTTTCGCAAACTGTAGACTGGTTAAGAAACACAGATTGAACCGCTAAGACTAGTAGCATTAAAGGGGAATATATTTGAATGAAGCCTGGCCTACCTTACTTCAGCCTTTTTATTTTATTTTCAAAATAGTAGCCACGCATAAAACCTATTTATGTATAATCCACGCATATATCAATGCCATATCATATCAATACAAAAATTTTAGACGAGTTAAGATTTGGTCCTTCGAGCCGGATTTTTGTGCTGATGCAAAAAACCTAAAAGTGTCACGATTACGATATATAAGCTATAAAAGTTGTAGCTTTGGCAAAGACATCGTTGTTTGCCATGAGAAATTCCATTGGGCGCATTGTAGTAGAATAAATTTGGATCATGCAAGTTCAGATCTCAGGTCTTTTTGTAAAGAATTAAGACTTTACCCATGTACTGGGTAACACGATGCATCATCGACCTTTCGTCATAAAATTGTTAGAATTCGCTGTCTTCATAGGTTGTGGAGGTCAGATAGGTGGTCAGTCCATGTTAAATACTGGTATTCAGATGTGTGGTAGATAGAAGAGAAGCCGACACCAAAATATTATTAACTATACTTTTTATCCTCACAAGGTTTTTACACTATTTTATATTTTAATTGACGACCTGAATGGCGCAGCGGTAGTGAGGCTGCCTTACGTTCTTAGGGTCCCGGGTTCGAATCCCGGTCGGAACAAATGTTTGTGTGATGAGCATGAACATTTGTTTCCGAGTCATGGATGTTTATATGTATAATAAGTATGTATTTACAAACAAAAAGTATATATGTAGTATATCAACTATCTGGTGTCCACGACACAAGCCTCGTTACTTAGTGTGGCACTAAATAGCGCTGTGTGTAATGTCCAGCAATATTTATTTATTTATTTATTTATTTATTTACTATAAAATTATTTATAGGCCGTACAAAATGGGCACTGGCTCCTATTAGAAGACATCGATTGTGCAGCTCTAGATGTGGCTTCTACCCTAAGTTCTCTACTCGAAAGAAACTCACTATGCGTGCCTGGCTATCGAGATTCTCTGCCAGTCACACCCGGCTTCCAATTGTTTGTCACACAGCGGTAAGTGCAGACATACTAAATTAAAATTTTTCTTAATACATGTAAATTTGAATTTATATTGATATTTGAAACTGCGTTTTTTTTTGTTATAGTACGTTGACTACTAATTATGGTTTTCAAAAGAAAATGTCAAGCAGCAGTACATTGCTCCAGAAGCATTTAACACAAATTAACGTTGAACCGCTATCGAGGTCTGAACTAGCAGAGATCATACAAACTCTGTACCCGACTCTTTCAACAATCTGCCCTAGAATTATCGAAGTATTCATGATGTTCTCTGTAGGCAGTCACGACACATCCTTGCAGGCTACCGAAGCAGTAGATAGTGATAAACAAAAGAATCTAATTCTCTTACGAGGATCAAGACTGATTTCAACCAGAGACTTGTTAAAATGGTGCTCTAGATCAGTAGTTGGTTTTGACGTCACTAGTCCTGAGTCAGCACTAAAAGTACTACAGGACGCTTTGGACATATTCACTTGTTCAGTCTCCGCCCCTGAACACAGACTCGAATTGGCGAAAAAAGTTGGATTATGCCTCGGGATAGTAGAAACCAAATCGGAATTCTATTGCAAACATTACAAGCCAAATGTGTCATTAAATGCCACCTATCTAGAAGTTGGCAGATCTAGGGTTCCGAGGGTAGAAAAGAGTTTAGAAACGATAGATTTTGATAATAAACAGACAGTGTTCTCTTTTACGAGGCAGTCTGCCTGTTTGCTGGAGAAGATTGCCTGCTGCGTCACATCCAATGAGCCTGTACTGCTTGTTGGTGAAACGGGTACTGGTAAAACTTCGTCAGTACAATACATTGCAAAACAAACAGGCCACAAGTTGATTGTCATCAACATGAACCAACAGTCAGACTCAGCTGATCTACTCGGTGGGTATAAACCCGTAGACCTAAAATACGTAATCCGACCCATAAAACTTCAATTTGAGGAATTATTCAGAAATTTCTACAACACTGAGAAAAATCAGAAGTTTTTGGGCCACATTGAGACTTGTTACGAAACGGAAAGTTGGACTGCCCTACTGGCTTTGATGAAACAGAGTCACAAAGCAGCTATCGCTAGGCTTACTGCAGAAAAGTCTACCATAAAACTGAATAGATGGGTAGCCTTTGGGTCTAAACTTGCGAAATTGGAACAGCAAGTAAAGGCAGCTTCGAAATTGACCTTCGCGTTTATTGAGGGTTCTCTAGTCAAAGCGATGCAGGAAGGCCATTGGGTGTTGCTAGATGAAATCAATTTGGCCTCCGCCGAAATTTTAGAATGTCTAGCCGGATTGCTAGAGGACAAAAGTGAGACTATAGATTTGCTGGAAAAGGGCGATAAAGTTCCTATAAAAAGACATCCAGATTTCACGCTATTTGCTTGTATGAATCCAGCTACAGATGTTGGTAAAAAAGACTTGCCTGCAGGTCTCAGGAACCGTTTTACAGAGTTCTTCATTGATGAACTGACTGAACGTAATGATTTGATGTTGCTTATTGGGGACTATTTGTATCATATGAATCTTGGTGGGGCCGTTTTGGAGGCAATATACAGTTTCTATGCCAGTATTAAGAAAGAAGCAAAGTTGAATCTTGTGGATGGATCAGGTAACGTATCACCATATTTTTTTGTTCTGTCCATTGCACTTTATCATATTTTATTTCAAAAACCTTTTTTATGTTGTATTTTAGGGAATACACCCCATTATTCTCTCAGAACCCTATGCAGAGCCCTAACAGCGGCTGCTAAAGCTAAATGTGGAACAGTATCAAGGTCTTTGTATGAAGCATTTTGCTTATCCTTCCTTACCCAGTTGGATAGTTCTTCGCATCCAAAAGTAGAAGCTATGATTGCCAAGTACGTATATACATTTGAAATAAACAAAGGTACAATTCCGAAGACGATAGCAACCGCACTGGATGTCTAAATGGCCCACAAAACGTGGATATATGGAAAGTTTCCTGAGATGGCGACATTGAAACCAGTCGGGTTTCGCAATATGGATCGTATTCGGAATTGTACCTTAGACTTGCATTGGAATATGAAATTGCATAGTTTCTAATTCATTTTTTGTATTTATTAGGGCAGTGATCGGCAAGAAGAATGTGAAATCAGTAACAAACCAACTAATTCCGGAGCCGCAAGTATTTGGCCAAACGTACTTGCTCTTTGAAGGTCATTGGATCCCTCAAGGCAAACTAGAAATAGCCATACCAGAAGGCTATATCCTAACTCCTACAGTGAAAAAGAATCTTCGTGACATTGCACGAATCATATCACTTGGTCGATTGCCTATCTTGTTACAAGGAGACACTTCGGTAGGCAAAACGTCCCTTATAACATATATCGCGAAAGCTTCTGGCAATTATTGTGTCAGGATAAACAATCATGAACATACAGACTTACAAGAGTACATAGGGTCTTACGCAGCCGACTCGAGTGGTAAGCTAGTCTTCAAAGAAGGTGTTCTAGTCGAAGCGATGAGGAAGGGACACTGGATTATCCTCGACGAGCTAAATTTAGCGCCAAGTGATGTATTAGAGGCTCTAAACCGTGTGTTAGACGACAACCGAGAACTGTTCATACCAGAAACTCAACAAGTTGTCAAAGCAGATCCCAATTTCATGTTATTTGCTACTCAAAATCCTCCAGGTTTGTACGGCGGCCGAAAAATGCTGTCCCGAGCGTTTAGAAACAGATTCGTCGAGTTGCACTTTGATGAGATACCAAAGAAAGAACTGGAAACTATTTTGCACCAAAGATGTCATGTACCGCCGGCCTACAGTAAGAAAATGATAGCGGTCATGGCTGATCTACAGATAAGACGACGTGGTTCCGCAGCCGTTCAGGGTAAAGACGGATTTATTACTCTGCGAGACTTATTCCGGTGGGGTCAGAGATACAAATGCACTTCTAAAGATTCTTTGACGGATGATAAATTTTATGATTGGGATCAACATATAGCCGATGAGGGATACCTTATCTTAGCTGGAAAAGTACGTCAAACCGACGAACGATCTATAATCAAAGAAGTTATCGAAAAACACATAAAGAGGACGGTCAATCCTGACAACCTCTTTAGTCTTCACCTGGCTACGTCTCCCGTTACCAAGTCTATATTAGAGACAATTTTAAACAACCAACTTGGAGAGTTTAATCACGTTGTTTGGACATACAATATGAGAAGACTTGCAGTTCTTATAGCCAAGTCTTTCACTTTTAACGAACCCGTCTTACTGGTCGGAGAAACTGGTTGCGGTAAGACAACCGTCTGTCAAGTACTGGCAGCTTTGAAGAAACGTCAGCTTCTGTCAGTCAACTGTCACATGCACACAGAGAGTTCAGATTTCTTAGGAGGTCTTCGCCCGGTGCGGCAGTACAAACATGATGGCCGACTCTTTGAATGGGTCGATGGACCGCTAATAAAGGCTATGGAGACAGGAAACATGTTCTTAGCTGATGAAATATCTTTGGCTGATGACAGTGTGTTAGAGAGAATGAACTCCTTACTCGAACCTGAAAGGCAGTTGGTGTTGGCCGAAAGAGGAACTGATGATAACTCTGACGTGGTCATTATCACAGCAAACGAAAACTTCCACTTTATCGGAACTATGAACCCTGGTGGAGATTTCGGAAAGAAAGAGCTTTCGCCTGCTTTACGTAATAGATTCACAGAAATATGGTGTGACAGTGTCACTTCTAGAGAAGATCTATTGAAAGTCCTCGAGAAAAGCGTAAGCAAAGGAGCGTCTCTAGGCAACCAAGAGGATGGTAGTTCCGGAATCGGTACATCTATCTTGAACTTCACTGATTGGCTGAAAAATTCCGAAGTGACGAACAAATTCCCTTTCAGTATCCGAGATTTACTCTCGTGGGTACACTTCATTAATATCACAGTTGCAAAAGGTCTTTTAGACACCCCTGAAGCATACGTACACGGTGCTTGTATGACATTCCTGGATTGCTTCGGTACAGCACTAACGGGACACATCGACACCGAAACTTTGGTCTTACTACGAACAAATGCAATCAATTTCTTGTTGAATCAGATAAAATCAATTGGCAGTGAATATGTGGAGAGTTTGCAAGAAATGTTGAGCGATAAAAAGACTCAATTCGTGGCCGAAAGCGGGTCTGAAAAGTTTGGAATAAAGCCTTTTTACATTGAGGTTGGAGAAAAAACTAAGACCCTCAAACTGCAACTCGAACACCAGTTCACGTTCACAGCTCCAACGACTGGTGCTAATACGTTGAGGCTTTTGCGTGGTTTACAGTTGAACAAAGCAATCCTTCTAGAAGGAAACCCTGGAGTCGGAAAGACGAGTTTAGTAACTGCACTCGCTAAATCATCCAATCATAAAGTTGTTCGCATCAATTTGAGCGACCAAACTGTAAGTAATTATTTTTTATTTGTTTGTTTAACTTTAACTTGAAAGCTACAATCATGCGTTCAAATAACAGTACTCCTGACACATAGACAAGATATTTCATTCGACCGCAAAAATGTCATAACCGGGTTTAGATCCACGCACGTTGAGCGCGGAGAGTGTTCTATGGATCAGAGACTCGATATTTGTCTAGACTGTATTGTCGCTCTGCTAGGCAAAGACCTTCCACTGCCTTTTTCCACACTTAGCCCAGGAGGCTAAGTGTGGAAAAAGGGAGTTAAGTAACTGTTAAGTATACTTTTTTTGTTTATTGAATTCTAATTTGATTTTATTTTTACAGGATATAACAGACTTATTCGGAACAGACTTACCGACTGAAGATGGTTCCTTCACATTCAAAGAAGGCGCGTTCTTGAGCGCTCTCCAAAATGGCGACTGGATTCTATTAGACGAGCTAAACTTGGCACCTCAGCCAGTTCTAGAAGGTCTTAATGCATGTTTGGATCACAGAGGTGAAGTATTTATTCCTGAATTAGGTCGAAGTTTTAAGGTTAAGGAGCAGACTAGACTGTTTGCTTGCCAGAATCCTTTAAAACAAGGAGGTGCCCGAAGAGGTCTGCCAATTTCCTTCCTTAACAGGTTCACTCAAGTCTACATTGATACACTGACTAAAGAAGACTTGATATACATTGTGGAGGCGCAGTACGGAAGCTTACCGCAAGACATTCTACACAAGATCGTCGAATTCAACTGTAAAGTAGCGCATGAAGTAACAGAGATACAATCGTGGGGCCACAAAGGCTCACCATGGGAAATGAACCTAAGAGACATACAGAGATGGTGCGAGGCTATCATACAAGACCAGAATGAAAATATTCCAATAACCCCAGGAAAATACGTTGATATGCTCTACGTGAACCGTATGAGGACCGAAGAAGATAAGCAGAAAATGATCGAGACGTATGATAAAATATTTCTGCCTGACTATCCAAGGAGTGATAGTAGCCCTCAATTCCACATGTCGCATACACATATTATAATAGGGGACGTTCAACTAGACCGAAACGAGAATAAAGAATTCAAAAATCGAAGAGGTGCTGAAACAAATTTGATCGTGCCTAGGAATCAACTGCCTACTTTGAAAGCAGTGGCTCAAAGTATCAAGATGAATTGGTTGACGATACTAGTTGGTCCTTCAGCTACTGGTAAGAGTAGTGTAGTACAAGTACTCGCTGACTTGATCGGCAACGAACTGCAAGTCATACCTGTGACGTCAGCAATGGACGTTTCCGACTTACTAGGTGGTTTCGAACAAGTCGATTTTAACAGAAATCTTGAGAGCTTGTATGATAAAATCGAGACTTTAACAATACAAACTGTTAGGTACAAGTGGTTTGTCACACAACCGTCTGAATGGAAGACTAACTTGTTACTAAGCGAGCTGTATAAGTACAAATCTCTGCAGAAAGCTTCAAGCACTGACATGTCAGACGACAACATACATAAGTTCAAACAAAAAATTCAGTTTCTTAACACTCACTGCGAAAAATTGATAGTAAACAACGAGTATCAACCAGATATCTTGTCGAAAGTACAAGAGATTGTGAAACTTTTGAACAAGTTACAGAACAAAGTGTCTCAAGTGTCTTCTGTCAACGCAGGAGGCAAGTTCGAATTCGTGGACTCTTTGCTTGTGAAAACGATGATCGAAGGCTCGTGGTTACTCCTTGACAATGTCAACCTCACTTCTGCAGCCGTACTTGACAGACTAAATGGTTTGTTGGAACCAAACGGTGTGTTAAGCATCCCCGAAAGGGGTGACATCAGTGAAATAACACCCCATCCGAATTTTAGAGTATTTTTCACTATGGATCCGAAGTATGGTGAGATTTCGAGAGCAATGAGAAATAGAGGAGTAGAGATATCTTTGCTAAGACCTGATGATTGGCAGATATCCTATGTGTCCGAAACTGAGAACTTGTTCGATTTGACAGGATTGTTGTCGTCCTGTGGCCTGCCCAGCAAATATCACGACTTGTGTATCAAATGTCATGAATTGATGCAGTCTTTTGTTGAAGGTACGTATATTTACATTGATTTCTCACTCAAGAAACTTTAAAAAATTTAAACAGTTTCAATTGTTTTGATACAAAAATAGATGGGAAACAAAAGTTCTCATTAGTGACATGTCCGCCTAAAATAATGTTTCCTTTTCAGGACTCGATCGTCCGACGATTTCCCATTTACTACAAGCGGCGCACTTGACCTGGCAACAGCTGCTCCGCGGTATTTCAACCACTACCGCTTTCGTTAGCAGTTTTTCTGACGTCTACATAAAGCCAAGGTGCGGCGCTGATTTTGCCTCAAGTGTAAACTCCTCACTTGCCGAAATGAAAAACTCGATGTTAAAAGCCCTCGATGAGCTAATAGAAGGAGAGGAACAAGACGAAAAGGGCCCCCTTCCCGCAACTACCAACCACACGCTCACAGTAAAAGGTTTGTGCTCCAATTCCACCATGGAAATCGCCAAACAACTCGCGTACACAGCCGTACAAGAAACAAAAGACGGCACCATAGAATCGTGCCTACACGTCATCTTTAGTTTGTTCACCGTTTATCAGAGATCTCATCCAGCAGTATTAAAGACTGTTTATTCTATAATTCATGACATTATGAGGAAACAATGCCACGCTGCCGACGTACAGTATGCAGGCATTCTCAATGACACTGCTTATGAAACCTTCAAATATCACGCTGGCGAAATACAGTCATACAAAAAGTACTATCCTGAACAATACAAATTAGACGAAAGGCATATACGTATTGGCAACAAAGAAGGACTCATAATGTTCAATAAACTAATGAAGTACTTCTTGACCAACCTCACCCCTGAACCACAAAGTTTTACAGTAGCGAATTATTCAAGCGCAGTCCTGTCGGGCAAATTGACAGATGATTTTGTCGAATATCCGATACTGAAACATTGTCTGAGATACCTGGACGTTATTGAAGAATTTATTGAAAAGAGTATTGATCGATCTGAAAACTCTTTGGATAATAGAACAGCTTGTAATATGTTTAAACTTCTGAGCTGGCGTGACAGATTCTTGAAGCTGACAAATGAGCCAATATTCGTTGCTAACGAAGCCAGCAGGCGTAGGATTTTAAGAGAAGACATTGTTCCCCTTCTATATGCGCACAGTAAATGGTTACAGAAACATTTGATGATACCATTAATGAGCATTACGAGCGACAGCGACGCTATTATAAATGATTTCAATCAAGCCGTGGAAAATATAGAGATGCCAGCTGAGGATGACAACTCAACAGTTACTAAGCTGAGCAAGAAAATCCGCAAGATGTATGGCCAACCGAAGTTATTAGTCGACAAAGAGGAATACGACAAATGTAGCGAGAAGCTTAAAGTTTACAACAAAATGACTTTAGATCTGAATCAGCCTATTTCAAAGCAACTCAACCGACTTTCTGTGGACAATTATGCTGTTACTGACCTACATTTAGCTTTGGATGTGCCAAACAACGATACTTTGGAACTGGTACAAAAGAATATCAGCAAGTTGGTTGACAGTCAAGTCCTTGAGAAACCAAGGCCCGAAATTAAACTTCTTCCAATTGTCTCGTACGTAGTACAGAGAATATTGACAATCCTACAAAGAGATTTCTTTGATGTAGTAAATCAATTATCAAAGAACGAAGACAAAATATTCGTGAGGATTGAATCTTCAGAAGTGTTGGCCAGCTTGGTACAATTAGGCAAGGTGACCAAAGGGTTCCCACCAGCTTTGCTGAATCTTTTAGAAGTAATGCTCAAACTGCAAGACAGCCAGGACATTATTGGTGAAAGGTAAGATTTTTAAATATACATTAAATAACGGCTTTCTGCCATCGAGTTAGGTAGAAATAACAGATCTATGATTATGTACATCTTTTGCTTCGTTCTTTTTTTTATCTGTATCTCTCACATGGAGGACTACTAAAGCAACATTTTTTTTACAGAATTTCGTCTCTACCTGTTAAATTTTGGGACGAATTTTACAAATCAGTGGTATATTCACCAGCCTTTTATCCTTCGCCATTTTTGAACCCATACAATGGCGAGGACTCGGAAGGGGGAGTTGAAGAGATACCGATCAACAGCAGGAGATTGTCCAAGAATATTCCCTTGCTGCCTTATTACTTGCAGAAGTTCACCGTGTGTGATGATGGTCCAGGTATGTTGCATTTTATTCTTTATGTATGTTCAGGAGACTTGTTAGCTGGTGCTGGAACGGGTTTGTGTAGAGGACTTACAACGTCGACATGACCTTTACCAACCGCTTAGGCCATCCGAGGGCGACCGTAAGACAGACAGTAAGACCCAGAGTTACTTCCACATCTGTACAAATAAATTAAAACTGAAATGTCTGTTTGTAATTTCAAAATAACAACAGCGTTTTACTGAATGAAAATACAAAAAACTCTTTTTGTTTAATTTTTGTGTGTCTGGCTGGCTGTCTGTCTGTCTGTTACGGCTAATCTCCGAAACGGCTGGACCGATTTTGACGGGACTTTACTAGCTGATCTCAGATGGAGTAACTTAGGTTACTTTTATTTTAGGATTCCGTGCAAAACTCTAACCCTTGAAATTGTTATCAAAATCCGATTCAAACGGAAATCATATTTTTATAATAATCACACGCGGACGAAGGTTGCGCAAAACAGCTAGTTTATAATAATAGTAAAGAATTATGGATGTATGTTTTGATTACTAATTAATATTTCAGAGTCCTGTCATTTACTGGCATATGAAACAGTGTCGATGGAGGACAGGACTGACTATTCTGTGCAGCTAGGAACAATTTCGAATATTTTGTGGAAGAATATCGCCACATTGGATTCAGCTGTTGCATTGCAAACGTAAGTTTTATTTTGTAATTTTATACAGCAAATAGGAGAAAAGGACGCTTTTGCCCTGCAGTTTTAATTACTTTATCTTAAATTGTTGATTTAATCTTTTACTCTGGACCCTCTGAATGTGCACGTCTTTCTACATCGTTCTCACATATATGTATAATCTCAACATGAATGATGTAACCAAGATTTTGTAACAATATTTTGATTGAAAAGAGTGTCCATGGAGTTTCTTGCCCGTTCTTCTCCAGAGAGATCTACGCTAGGGAATGGGCAGAGTGTCTTGCCCGTTCTTCTCCATAGAGATCTACGCTAGGGAATGGGCAGAGTTTCTTGCCCGTTCTTCTCCATAGAGATCTACGCTAGGGAATGGGCAACTACAATACTTTCTCAAGTTATTATGCCTTGTGACTGTAGCTTCGCTTTTTTTTGTTTTCTTCATATTCAAAAGTGCCGTAATGGTCTAATTGAAATAAATGATTTGAGTTTGAGTGGGACGACACAATCTGAAAACGAATACGATGAAAGCTTTACAAGGTGGCCTATGGGGCCAAGGGGGCCTATGGGGGCCAATTGGGGCCTATCATTCTAGAGTTCTAGACCCTTGGCGCAAACATCATTGGTCAATAAATACGTATACACACGTACGTGTGTACGTAATACATATGTATTGACCAAAGATGTTTGAAACGTTTTTTTTTTTCATAACCTACGATAATTTTCAGCTCCAGTGATTCTAGAATCATGTACTGTATCTGTGTTGCCAGTATGCGTATCGATGTAAGTTTGTGTAGTAACCTGTAACAGAAATGTGGATCTAACTCAAGTATTACATTTCAGGATATCAGACGCCAAATTCGAAATGAAGAAGTATGAGCAACTGATACACTATTTACAATCTGCTCTCGAACTCAAAAACAACAAAACATTCAACGACATTTGCACACATACCATTGAGATATTCCGCAATCGTTACAAGGGCACGTCCTTCGGCGATATACTCGCCGATGCGAACAGTGCTTACCACAGACTCAAAAACTCATTAGTACTTAAAAACGACGATATGAGAACAAAGATGTACACCGCACAACTAGCTTTACAAACTAGTATTTTGTTAACCAAAGTATTATCTGAGATAAATCCTATGGACCACGTCGCGAAATATCGTCTTAAAGTCCAATATATCGAAGAAGATGTCAAAATGTTCGATGCTTTACTCGGCACTTACTACTTCCATGGTCTTGTCTATGGCAATATACCCCATTACGGTAGTATTGAAAAGCCTTCAGAAGCAGTTTTCAGTAAGTTGGACAAAGAGAGTGGGCTGTTGAAAGTACATCCTCATTGTAGTGTTCTTTTGGAGCTGAGGCAAAGTACTCTTGAAAGAGTCAGCAAGTATAAGCTGGGAAATACTTTTAGGCCTGTAGAACCGTCCTATAACAGTTTTGCTAATGTAAGTATGTAGGCATAAAGTTTTTTTAGTAACTACTGAAATCATTGCTTATTATGAAATTGGATATGTCTATTAAGGGTAAGTTCTTTGAATGATTGTCGATTATTTCATGAAAAAGTCATTTAATGGGATTCAATGAACTTATATTTTGTAAATTACGTATCACGGTTGCCAGTCATATTTTAATCAACATACAATCTGATACTGACCTGCTAATTGCAAAAAAACCTAAGGAAATTTGAATTTCGAAGTATCAATGCTTCCTGCATCTTTTCTTATGTTTATTCGTAATAATAAGATAACTTATCTGCCTTTTCAGGACTGCAAACACTTCACAAAATCCGTACTGTCAGCGAAAACAACCCACGACATATGTACCAACCTAATAACAGCTTGCAAGAATTTATACAAAAACCTAAGCAACACTGTGAACAAATCGACCCTCCTTAATGGACACACTGTGGTCAAAGAAACATCTTCCTGGCTGTATTCTATCCACGCCTTTTATAAGAAACTCGAGGCATATTCCGAGGCGTTGCCCGACTTAGCAAAACCTCTACAGAGTTCAATTTCCCAACTCGTTTATAGTGTAACCTCTTTGAACGATTTGACCAAAGAGATCATAGTCAAGATAGAACAAGGTCCGGTGTTAAAAGAGGTTGTAACCGACTTGATGGTGTTCCCTAATGGTATACCGAATAGTAAGAGCAAAGAGGAGTATTTGAATAGGTTTGTGTCGACGAAGTTTATGCATCTGTTGAGTAGAAATGTTATGACTGGAAATGATGACACGTTTGCTGCTGACTTGGAGGGTATTCAGTAAGTATTTTTTAAATTATTTTCGTTTGTAGACTTCTGTTATAGTATAATAGAGAGTTTTACATAAAATAAAACTTACCTATTATTTTTTCATCAATATCCGGAATCCATCTTGAGTCAAGCACCTGTCTTTCAGCCTGTTGACAGCGATTCCTTTGCCTCTCCGCCGGTCGCGCCCTCTATGCTTACCGTTGGTACTAAGTATTTCAAGCGTGCATCGGGTGATCGCCCGATTTATCGTCATTATGGAACTCATGATGCACCAGGTAGACCTTACCTGGATTCCGGATATTGATGAAAAAATAATAGGTAAGTTTTATTTTATGTAAAACTCTCTATTATTTGTTTTGTATCAATATCCGGAATCCATCTTGAGTGATGTGTTTGTTATCACCTGGTGCGCTAAACCCAAAGACGCTATAATGTGTTTTAGGATGACAAATATTGGGTTAGTAAAAGACATCGTCAAAATTATGTAAATGTATTACAATAATTAATCTGGTATGACTTATTACCTACTTTTAGTTATAACAAAATAAATGGTTTCGGTTAAAATAAAATTGGTACTCTTATTGAACAGGATCAAAATAATTAGACAAAGATGTAGAATTATTGGGACCATTTGAATCATTGTGATTTAATAGTTCTCTCTGATAATAATTCTGGAAGGTGTGAATCGTTTTCCAGTTACCAGTGGCAAGAATTTGATCAATAGGAAAATTCTCTACGAAATTAAGAGAAGCAACTGCGGATCTTACTGATCCTGGAGTTGCATCAATACCAGCAGCTTTTAAAAGAGATCTCACCCATCCACCAATAACAGTTCTAGATGCAGGTTTAATATCCCCTCTAGCCGTAATAAACAAATGTTTTATATTTCCACGACAGTTTGAAGTAATACATATTAATTGTCTCAACCAAAAAATCAGATTTAATTTTTTATCAGGGTGTTCTTTAAGCCTCCATCCAGACTGTCTATGGTTATGGTTGTCTGTTTTAGAACCGAAAGCTGGCCATAATACAATAGACGAATCTTCATCGACTAAGCTACTGCTATCAATTCGCAACAGAGTAAGGTCGTAAACCCTGCGGCCTGATGCTAACAATAAAAGCTACGTGTCTTGATACTTGAAATATATTATTTTCGTCAAGATCATAAGCACTCATGTGTTGCAATAAAACTTTAGGATTCCAAATAGGCGGTTTAGCAGATTTCTCTCTTGCTACAGAAATAGCTTTTAATATGTGTTTTATAAAGAAAGTTGACGACAAATCAATATTAGATGTTATGTGTGTGAAAGTTGAGATAACAGATTTGTGTACCAAAATAGTTCTGTATGCAAGACCTATATCACAGTGTAAATGTGCTAAATACCGAGCTACCTGATCCGCATTAGGGTATTTAAAATTAATCGAATGGGACTCACACCATCGCTTCCATCGGCGCCACACTGGTCTGTAGCTATTGATTGTGGAGCCTCTCCAGCTGGACATAAAGAATTTTTGTTCTTGATCTGTCCAGTCCGTCAAAATATCTTGCCACCCGAAATCAGCCATGCTTCTAAGTGTAGGTCTTGCACTTGCGGCGGATGCGTCCCTGTTCTGGTGTCTATGAGAGTGCAGGCTAGATCTGGAATCAGATAAGGGGGATGTCGCGCTCGCCGTTGAACATCTGCCTGCCAAAATACCTTGCTCCACTTCGGGGCAATCAATATATAGTCTCCGCTGGCTTGGTTCAGGTGCAGGAGAACTCGGGGAATCAAATTTGGTGGTGGAAACAACCAAGCTAGGTCGTAGTGCCACTGATGACAGAACGCGTTGTGATGTTGAGCTTCCTGATCGTTGACGTCCAGTGATACGTACTTTGGTACTATGTGGGCTGTTCTCGACGCGAAGAGGTCTATCTCCGGCGTACCCGACATTCGAAATTTTTTTGTCGTTGCTGCCCTCGTGAGGTGCCATTCTGGACACGCCTTCTGCCAAGAAAGAGCATCTACCTCGGCATTGAACCTGCCCGGAAATAATGTGCTGTCAGATGAATGTTCTGCTTGTCTAGAACAGCAAGAAGTTGTCGAGTTTGATAAAGCAGCTTCTTGGATTTTGTGCCGCCCTCCTTGTTTATGTATGAGACTACTGTCCGATTGTCGGTTTGCAGCAGTATCTGTGCATCTTGGAGTTGCTGCTGGTTCTGACGTATAGCTGCGTAAACGGCAAACATCTCTTTTTTGTTGGCATGCTATGTCTTTTGAGAACCTGTCCAGGTGCCCACAATATTTGTGTCGCCGAGTTGAGCCCCCCATCCGATGTCTGATGCGTCTGTGGTCAATAGTTGTGACGTCACTGAGCTCAAGTGTATCGGCATCGACTTTCCTATGGCTTGACACCACCACTCCATCTCTGATCGAGCCGGTTGTGGCACAGTGATCGACCGATACGGGTGTTTCACCGACAGCTGTCGACTGTAGTATTGCAGAGTACGACAGTGAAGGCGACCCCTCGGAGTCACGAACGTTGCAAAGTTGAGTCTCCCCATTAGAGTTTGGTACTGTTTGAGGGACCACTTGCTTAACTCAAGCTGTTGGTGAAGTGCTTTGCGTAGCGTTAGGCACTTTGGTTCCGACAGGGACTTTGCGTTGCGTTTTGTGTCCCATGTAATGCCGAGAAACTCGAGGCATTGTGTCGGAACCAGAACAGACTTCTCGTAGTTGATTGTCCAACCTAGTAAACTGAGTATCTTGATCGTGAATGCGATGTCGTCTCCCAACTGCGATTTTGACTGGTTGGCCAAAAGAAAATCGTCTAAATAAACTACGCACCTTATCTTGTGACTCCTTAGGAATTCTGCTACCCAATTGGTTATCGAGGCAAACGTTCTGGGTGCCGAACGGCAAACACATCATCTGGAGTAGCTGATGTTGATGTGAATTTTGATGATAATTTAGCCTCAGAAACCTGCGATGCTGCTGTGCGATGGCCACGTGGAAATATGATTGGCTCAGATCTAGTTTGGCCATCCAATCTTGTTGTTGCAAAAAACTTGGTACACGGAAGTGACTGAATAGTTGAAACGGCTTGGCTGCTACGAACTGGTTTAGTTTTTTCAAATTGAAAATAGGACGGTAGGTCTGATCTGACTTGGGTACCAGAAAGACCGTGGAAAGGTAACTGGGCGTCAGTTCTGCAGGTTCTAGTACCCCTGACTCGAGCATAGTTTGGATTGGTAACATTTCAGAACTGTGGGACTCGGAAATATTAGCGGCGGTCTGAGTGTGAAGGGTATGCGTGCCCCGTTCAACAGTCGGCATATTTTGTTTGGCGCACCCAGATTGCTCCAAGCATATTGAAATTGCCTTAGACAGCCGCCTTGAAATTTCCGACAGTCATTCGCGACGCTTGTTTTAGGGATAGCCTGCGATTGCGATTTCTTACTCTTTGGTTTATATCGCCGATTGCTTGTTCGGTTCTTGTTTTGGTGTGAAGCGTTCGAGGGCTGTCTTTGTATTTTATTGAAGGTATCTCGACGAAAAAACCTGTCGTCAGCTTGTTTACTAGTCGATGGTTTTTGGTTTTGATAAAAGTTTTCTTTAGGGTAACTTTGTTGTATTGATTTAGTTGATACCGTAAGTTTATCCCACAGAACAGAAAAAACAGTAGAAGTCGTATGTGGGCGGGGCGCGCGTACCCCGAGCTTTGCGCTGTTCCGCAAAGTGTTTCCCCCACGCACACGCCACGCACATCAGTCTAGATAGAAGCGTCAGAGTGACAATAACTCCTACAAAACTTAACTTAACTTTAAAAAAAAATACTAAAATGCCTTATTGTGCTATTCTAGAATGTAAAAACGATAGCAGAACCAAAAATGTATCAAATGGTGGTATATCATACCATCGGTAAGTCTTAATTTGCTTTATTTCGATTAAAATTTGAAAAACATTATTTTATTAGACAAGACAAGTAAAAATAGACTTTATTGTTTACTCCATAGGGTCTACTTTCTTTTAACTCAAACATATTATTCTCGCAGATTCCAACTACGCACATGTCACAGTCCGCTACTCAATTAGAAATTGACGTTATCGATAATGAGTTATCGATATTTTAAACTTCAATGTTCTATGGTGTATCGGCGAAAAATTAACCCTGTGTGCGTTTTTTTTTATGATTCTGAATTAATAATAGGTAGTACATATTTCCATATCAGGTTTGAAATAAGTTTAAAATATGGATATGGGGAATCTATTCGTAATATTCAAACGAGAAAAGATTTATCTCACCTTAGGTCATTCGCAAAGTCTCGAGTTGGTCAAGTCAAGTCGGGAGTCGCAGGGCGATTTCCGGCCACCGTAGGACGGCGAGTGATGATGGGGGGGTCGCCGTCAGATAGGTGGCCCGTATTAGTTTAATAAGTGACCTATGTAATAAATAAGTGGCCTATGTCTGAAATTTCATCAAAGTTTGCTAAGGAGTTCGTCGAGCTAAAACATACTTAAAACGAGTGTAGCTGCCGGCAAAATCGCAGGGTTTCATGTCAATAGAACGTAGGTACTAGGTACCCGTAGTAACAAAATATCGTGTAGTTTAATCTGTTACCTTTCCATCAAATAGTATAATTTTCGAAATCAATCAGTTGTATATTAACATAACAATACATTCTTAATTATTCTTTCTATAAATCATAAGCATTATTATAAATTTATAACACTTGATTTCAAACATACATGTAACATTCATTTTGAAATTTAAAAATATTTATCGACTCTTGTATTATATTTGAAAATAAAACGCAACGTCGATAAAAAGGCAATGACAGTGGTACAACCCTAGAAAAGGACGAATAGCACAAAAATAGTAATGAGCTCGTTACGGAAATATCAATCTTATTACAAAAGTAATAAAGGTTTATTAAATGCATTTAGTGTAGTGACATCTAGCGGCGAGTAGCAGAACTTGCTCGTGAAACTATTCTCTAAGAGCTAATACGTAAATAGAGTAGATAATAAACCACTCTATTTGCATGTGATTATGGTTTATTTTCAAATAAACGAAGACTGATGTATTAGTTACCAATCACACCACGCTTTTCTTAGTGTTACGAAATACAATTAACCTGTTTATGTGTTAGTTTGGGGTACGCTGGTTCCGATACTAATAAAGCGCTATGCTGTTTCTACTGTTTTTTTCTTTTCTGTGGTTTATCCACCCCCCCAATTTTTTGGAGGTAGGTTTGAACTGCCTCATCATTAAATAGATATTCTGTACTAGGAGGAATTTTATGTAGGACATCACGATGAAAACCTTCGGAAATTTGGCGCAACATAGCCTCTCGACGTACATTTATCAAATCAGCTCTTCGGCCGCACACTATTTGTAATAAGTCATCAGTAACCGTACTATACGCGGATTCTTTCGAATAACGAGTTAGGTGTCAACGATTCTCTATACTCGTTTGACCAATCCACCAATGATTGTAAAGATTTGTGCAATTCGTCTTTTTGACAAAGTAAAGCATTCGTTAATCCAGCAAAAGATATTTCCAATAAATATGAGCGCGAATCCTCTTTCAACATATTCGATTCAAAACGCTTTAATTCGTCGTTAATATTTAACTCGACGAAACCGGGGGTATAGCTAAATATTTCTTTTGTGCATCCGAAAACCGAACCGCATTCCAATCATCACACTTAAAACATATAATGCATAATAATGCATAATAATGCATAATTATGTATAATATCATCATAATTCATATCACTTCATTTAGTATTAAGTAAATTTTCTTTTAAGTATATTGTATTCAAATTTTATTATTAAGATTTGAAAAATTATATATTGTTGTCTTACGGTGAATGCTGCGTATACCTATAATAGGCATACATACCAGCACTTTTATGTTATTTTCATTGTTTCACATTAATTCTTAGTATGTATTGCTGTTGGTGTACCAAATAAATAAATAAATAAATAAATAAATAAAACGCTGTAGCTCCGTTATTTTTTTAAGGTATGTTTCGTTTGCCCTTGGGTAAATCGGATCTTTTACCGTTGTACCGACTTCCGATAATATCTCAATGATATTATAAAGAAGATACGCCATGTTCATACTGAATGGCGTTCAGATATCGTTGCGAGTAATTTAAAACTACGACAGCGATAGATAATACGGAACGTACAAGATAGAAAGAGATAGCGAGCTATCAAAGTGCAACAATTGTGTCACTTTGTCCTCAACAATTTGTGCGTGCTAGTGCGATATCTACCTCTTTTTACTATACCTATAATATCATTGTAATATCTGAAGTTTGTTATTCTTAGACAAGTTTTCAGGTTGTCGTAGATTTAACTCGTTTGTGGTTACGGAAACGGTATTAATGTTGTTAGCACTTGGAGTGGGTATATTTTCAATAACGGAATTTTTCGTTATGAGGTTTGTTATATAAGCCACTTGTTGTGATAAAAACTCGAAGTGTGCATAACTCACGGTTTGAGAGTCCCTCCTTACTTTACTTTTCCTAGGGCTGGGTCCACTGCTTGTAGAAGAACTGCTATCACTATCTCGTGCACTCGGCGTCGGTGAACGAACACGTTTACGCGATAGTGAACCGTCAGTAACACCTTCTGGCTCTAAATTATTATTAGGATTTTCCATAATAACAACGGAGAGGTACAATTTCACGAATTGAAACTATAAAAGTTTTACCAAACTTAATTAAAATAAGCAGGTAGTTACTTTTTCGCGAAGTTTAAATAACGCTATCAACCGAACGGCGCGAAAAACGACGCTATAATGACGATAAATCGGGCGATCACCCGATGCGCGCTTGAAATACTTAGTACCAACGGTAAGCATAGAGGGCGCGACCGGCGGAGAGGCAAAGGAATCGCTGTCAACAGGCTGAAAGACAGGTGCTTGACTCAAGATGGATTCCGGATATTGATACAAAACAAATAATAGTACATTTTGATGCAAGTGGAGAAAGTGTCCGAGGCGGAATTAGCTCCCGAGCCGTAGGCGAGGGTGTTTTTGAGCCAAGAACTGCAATAACAAATGTCCACGTGTATCAAACGTCGTTTTTCAATACACTTTTGAAGAAATAAAGTAAAAGAACGAAAAAAAAATTGTCATGAATTATTAGGCAACTATGATTTTGTTTTCTTTTTTTCCGCGCTTTGCTTTCGCCAGGGTAAAGGAGAAGCAAAGGTATGAAGCCGCTAAACAGCCTAATATAAAAAATAGTTTTTTTTTAATATTTTTAACACAAATAAATCTTAATTTGTTTATAAAACTAAATATTATTTTTAAATAATCATCTTTATCTATGATATTCTATTTTTAATCACAATTTGAATATTAAAATTTTTTTTATGCTGTAAAGACGCATTAGTGCTTTGCCGAAATAAATAAAAACATTCACCTCCGACTATAAGCATTGAACCAATTTGGACTAAGTATAGGTATAGTTATCTGTGGCAATTAACATTCCCGCGCACGTGTTGGAAAATGAAAAAAATCGCACGCGTGTGAAATACATTGCATGTTGAACCTAATCGTAGTGCGATAAGAACCAGTTTTCGAGGAAGTGTATTGAAAAATACGTTTCTAATGGGCTTGATTGGCGGTGGTCGTTGGATTGCATCCATTTATTTATTATTACTCCATGGATCCACACGGTATAAAACTGTATTCGCATACAGATTTGTTTTGAATAGCATTAACTCAATCATCAAGATTCCGAATCGTACAAAACTTCTCATCGAAACCTTGTAATCCCAGCCGTATACTGCTTTTGGGCGAGAGTACCAGGATACCATCGCCTAAATTCATTAGAAATTTAACACTTCAATACCCGCAATTACAGACACAATTAAAATAACAATGCACTGTGCCTCTGGAGGCACGGCCGGGAGCATACGGGTTAAATATGTTACAGCCCCCGTATTCACAAACGCTTCGAATCGATTTCGATTTGGAAAGTCATGAATGCCAAAAAAAGATAGACATACGACTTGTCGAATTGAAGCGTTTGTAAATACGGGGGCAGGTCAGTAGGGCTATTACGTATCTTTTTGATCTCCAGTGACTATCAAGCTTCGGTTGTACACCGAACTTTGATGACAACCGAGAATGTCAAAATATTGGTATTACGTATTACACAGAGTGGATATCACTTTACGGTGACTATCAGCCCGGATACGGTGTAACGTTTTTCACGAAAGCCACTTCAAAATCAGTTGTCATCAATTTGATGTCCGCTATGCTTACATAATCGCAATATTAGAAGAATCGATACGAAAGCGTCTGTAAATGAGTTACGGTGACTATCAGCCACGATGGGCACCGATGACGTCATATTTGATCGCGACTGGTCATGCACAATACGAAACTAACCTTTTGACAGTTATTTGATGGACACTGAGCCCAGTTACTATCATTTCGAACTGTCAACAGAGATTGGTAATAGGCCTGCAAGTAATCTTAACATAATGCTTTGACTTTTTAGGGTTCTAAAAATGAATCTGTCAGAGCTGCGCATGCACAGCACGGCGTTGGATAAACTGGATAAGAGTACAATGACCTCTGTGCTGACCACGTTGGACTCGCTCGTGAAGGCGTGGCAGCAACAGCAGAGAGATATCGAGAAGAAAAAGCAGGACGATGAGGCGCTGTATGTTACGAAGTAAGTGTGGACTTTATTTTGTAGTGCATAAGGTTTTTAATGTGTCTTCTTTTCTTTTCTTATACTATAGGTATGATAAAGGTGAGTAACCCAGTAGAATAACCAAGTATATGTAATTAAACCGCAAACCGCAGCTGTACTGTCGCCCCATGTCTGTCATTTATATTGGGCGGGTTTCGGATGAACTTTTGAGAAAAAGTGCTGTATCTTATCCCATTGAATTTATACGTTTCGATTTCATGGTTTTCCCTTCATTTAATTGAATATACAGATGTTATTTTTTCGAACGTTAGTCGTTTCGAATTTCAATTCCCGAGTGTGGCAAGCGAATTTTCAAAAATCTGTGAATGCAGATTTGTTTCTTTTAAAAAATAAACGATTGTTTCCTTTGAGTAAAATTTGCTATCTCTAGTAGGTATTAGTACTTTCCCTCCACTCCTCTAGGTGGCATTTATAAATTCCACCCTGTGTTTTGAGTGGTTATTCTACTAGGTTACTCACCTTAATCGAACTTGGTAGGAATTCCTAAATCGCACTATAAGAAAGCTGTATCATTAAAATCTTCTAACAAATCTCATGCGAGTTGTGACTGGTTCATCAAAACATGCATTTCCTATTATAAATCTTTATAATGATCTTAGAAGAAGGCTTTTAATTTAAACAAGTGAAACCTTGCAATTATCGGTTGTTCCTCTTCCAGATCAAAATGCGAGGATGAAGACGAAGACGCAATGGCCCTCGAAGAAGTGCTAGAAATGTTCCCGTCCTACTCAGACCAAGACTTCGCAGAGTTCAAACCACCAACTCTAGAACAAATCCCAGTTAAAACACAGAATAACTCTGAAAAGCCTAAACAAAAATACCTACTGTCTCTCGAAGATGTTTCTTTAGTATACAAATGGCATTCAAACATAGTTCGAAATATGACGTCAGCTGAATGGTTACCCGCCCGAAAGAAGTTGGTCGGAAATGATGTGACTAGTGCGTTCTTGCAGAGGTATCCCACATTTAGTCGGGTTATAAACAATGCTTGGGAGGCTTTGGACGCTGAGTTTGAAGGGACGATCTCGCCGAGTTTGATGGTTCTTATTTCGCAGATAAAGGCTAAAGTGGATGGACAAGGTAATTGGTATTTTCTAGAGATGTACCGACTAGTCAGCAAAAAGCACCGACTAATCGACTTGACTGTTTGAAATGAAATTCTAACCAGTGGCCAGTGGTTAATATTTTAACAGCGTAACAGTTTGCTAAACAATCTAGGGATTGGAACTCTTCCTTGGGTATTTATTATTGAACATAAATTAAGAAAAATATAATTTTTCAACTTCACGTCGGGTACGTTGTACGATGTATTCAATATGGGCGAATCCGCTTTAACACTCCATAGACATTGCCAATGCTCCCCGAACTCTGCCGAAAGCAATGATCGGCTTGGCCGACTATTCGGCCGATTAATCGGCCTTTTTGCAACCGACTAGTCGGTAAAATTCGTAATCGGTCTTTCTCTAGTATTGTCTAATATATTTGTATAAACCGCTTATTTGACTTGGCAAAGTAAGTGAAAGTACTCTTCTTGGATTTTTTTAGTTATAGTAATTTTACTCAAACTACAATGTGACTAATGTCTTCATTTTGTTTTTAAAATAGAGTCTTCGAGCAAAGTCGACTTCTACAGATCCGCTTGGGTGTCGGAAACCAAACAGTGCGTGCCCTTACTTCATCGAGTGAAGGAGAACACTAATGAATTACTGGATCAATGGCCTGATTTCCCCACTCTGAAAGAGGTAAGAAAATTTGTGCATTTTTACGTTCACTATTTGAACCATACTTTATCAAACTAATTTTAAAGTTTAAATCAGAAACAGAAACCGTGGTTCTAAAACTCTCTATACAGTTTGGATGGGACATCGATGCACAAACGGTTACCACAATATACGTACAGGGTGTAAACAACCTCATCACGAATCCGTCAACCAATCGTTCTGTACATCAAACTAAGTAACTTTACGCAAAAATTATTGCTGCGAAACGATTTTTTTTTTGGGGTGAAAAATCATGTATTGTGGTAAAACTCAAAAAAACGCACTCAAAACATTGTGCTGATGGATGGATTGAATAGTAGGGCGGGGGTCGTGGAGGTCTTTAGAGTATAAATAATACAATAAAAACTTGTATTTAAAAAAAAAACTTGTCAAAAAGCTGGAACTTTGACCCCAATATCTCCGTAACTGAAGAAGGTTCCTAGGTATGTTGTAGAACAAAAAAATGATCGCAATGATGGGAAGAACAAGTGCCTTTCGGCTTCGTTAAGAGGTTTTTTACACCCTTTATTCAGAACATCATTCCGAACTTTTGGAGTGGGTTTCATGAGACAAAAAGTCAACACAATTTACTTAACTTTTTATTTATTTTAGCCTTCAAAAGGCTACCGATCTTTGGGGACAAGACCAGGGAGTGCACGATTTTTACTTCACTAACACAACCCTGGTGGCCACATAATCCGCTCATCGAGAATGAGGCACTGTTTCCTCTTAAAATACCTATCCAGTCCCTCTGTGCATAGCCAGTTAGGGCACATAACATAATCAGCCTATAATGTTCCCTCTGCTGGGACACACGGCCTCCTCTCTATGAGAGGAAATAGGCTACAATCCACCACGCGAGCCCAGTGCGGATTGGTAGATGTCATATGTCTGCGAATTTTTGGTTCTAGGACATGTCGGTTTCCGCATGATGTTTTCTTTCATCGTTTTGAGAGCCGTGGTGATGAAATAAATTACACAAAGTAATGCGCCTGCCTAGGTTCGAACGCACGACTGACTATTCGTTAGTCGGGGCGGCCACTATCGGGCAAGCGTTGCTTACACAGGGCACATCCCTGGAGACAATAGGGAATATGCAAGAAAAATTTAAAATGCCTTGTGTTGGCGCATAAAAACATTGGTACAGTACCCGGCACGTAAGTTGGCAAGGTTTTGGCGGAGTGGGGGCAAGTTCGCGCATCGTACACATAGTGGAACAACAAACGGGTCACTTAAATTTTATTGATTGTCATTTTTGGTTATTGCCATCATTTATTTTTAATCATGTAGTTAAACAAAGCAGAGGTGACTTTTATTAGGTGTTATAAATAAAACACATCGTATACCATTTTTCGGGCATGTCTGCGTAAAACGGTATTTGGTCCTGGCATTGTAAAAAACGTAACAAAAACTAAATTTAAAACGATAACAACAACTGGTAACAAAAACTAAATTTAAAACAACAACAATAACAATAACTCGTAACAAAAACTTAATTTAAAACTAAAACTGAACTCGTAACAAAAACAAAGGGTAGTAGTGGTACTCCTGCACGCAAGTGTAATCGGGAGCGAACGGAATGTAGACGCGGTGCGGGAGGCAGGGGTCGACTGACGCGCCAATCGCGCGCTCGGATCGGCGCTACTTCATACCCCGCGTCCCGCTTGACCGCCAAAGAGACCTAAAAAACGACTTCTGCGCATCTAACGACTCTTGCCAAGTTACGTGCCGGGGACTGTACAAGTGTTTAAGTTTCTAAAAAAAAAACAAAAAAACAAACAAAAACATCACTTATTTTACAATTTATTATTTTATGTACGTATAGCATGTTTTTGGTGAAACGGAACGCACTCTCAAAACACGTCGTCCTCGATAACGGCGATAACACTTTTATTTGATAAGTAGTTAAAGTTTCTTTAAGATTTTATTATAATATTGTAATCGCAATGTTTGCTTGAATAAAGCACATAAATTAGTAAAATTACTTTATTAAGGCCAAAACATTAGATGTAAACAAGGCTGATTGAGGTAAATGACGTCACATCATGGCCGCGACAGTTACGGACGTTTGAACTGTCGTAGCAAATTACAGGAGTTTCATATTATTTTTGAGCGACAAGCAGTAGTTGAACTTCACTTTTAATACTTCTCTTGGGTTGATAATAGTGTATTTTATTGATTTAAGTGAAGAAAAAATTACGTGCATATTCCCTATTTACTCACATATTCTCTTCTCCTTCCAGATAATAGTAATAGTAAATAGAATCCTCAGCTTCCCAGTGACAAGCCCCGTGAGTCGTTTCCTCACGGGTATAGAGCTACTGCGGGATAAGATCGAGGAATGGAATAAGAACGCGCATAAAGGCAACAATATGATCGACGTGTCGTTAGCCGTGGGCCAACAGATTATAAACTGGAGGAAGCTGGAAATGGCGCACTGGAAGGAGTGTCTTAACAATTTGTATCATAGGTATGTGCTGGAATATTGTTTTGATCAAGAATTGAAAGCTACTATACTATACAAGCATGCATGTTATAAAAAAAAAATCGAAATTGAAATCATACGCATACTGCGTATGATTTAAATTTCTCGTTCTTTGTTCTAACCTGAAAAGTTTACTTGAAATTTATAGCGATTTTTGATGACATATCATTTTTTTTTCTAAGCTGTATAAGGAAAAAAAAAACTATGTACGCTATAAGCTTCTACTCCGTTCACCTAATATACCCATTTTTCTTGGAAAGTGATAAAAAAGTCATCCGGTAAACGTCATTAAAAAGTAGTGGAATTTAAAACCATACTTTTAGTAGGCCCAAATTAACCAACCAATTGCCCAATTTTGATGGTCGCTTAATTTCGGGATTCAGTTCAGCGTTCAGTAAAGAATAAGTAATTTACGAAAAAAAAAATGATTACAAACTTGCTTCTAGTTTTTAAACTTCATTGCATGTACTTATCAGCCGTTTTGCCCAATTTCATACAAATTGTACCGCAAAAAAAAAATTGTAAATTTGTATTGTAAATTGTGTATTGTGTGTGCAAATTGTCCCTATTACTTATTTCTTCCCTTACAATAAATGATCCGTACACGAAAGGGAGTAGAAAGGCGTGAAAAAAAATTTGGTTACTTCTACTCATTTTTATGGGCAAATCACACTTGAGTCACATGATCAAAAAAATAAGTATGCCAAAATTAATTTCACCAAAAAAGAGCCAAAGTTCCCTAAGAAAGTTATTCGTTATCTCTTATGGATTCAGACTACCTCCTGTTGCCCAACTTAAAATAATCACGCTGTATGTTGTTATTCTAGCATACAATTTTGTTTGCACTTGTTTAATACCATTATACCAAAATTTACAGAAAACAATCTGAAGCCCACAAGTACTGGTTCTACCTTTACAACGTCGTCAATTCATATTTGGAGCCGTCATCGGATCCCGTTCAAGCAGACAGGGTCATATCTGTACTGAAAGACTTCATGGAAACGTCGAACTTAGCGGAGTATGAAATAAGGTTGGATATCGTATTCGTGTACCACTGTCACTTGGTGCATTTGGAGCCTTCTGAGAAGCGAGGTAAGGGTCTTCATAGTTTATGGTTTTAGTTATCTTTGGCACAATTTAAACGTAACTGGGTAATAAGTATACATCGGATTATATGCATTTGCATGTTTACATTTCGTCGACCTTATTCTAATTTAGTGTAAGTAATAAGGATCCAGGATTAGGAAAAAACCTTTTCATTCCGTAAAGTTCTTGGAAAACTTGAAATTAATGTTCTAACGAAAATATTATTTAATTTGCGGTGATGGAACGCTCAGCCCTGCAGTCATTCGGCCGCTGATGGGCGTTAACATCTCATCCGCATCAGCTATTTTAGGCACCGGCACCGTCTCAGTTAAGCAGCAGGCGTGTAGTCAATCGAAATTTTGTAATTAACGCGAACAAGTAGTGTTAATTAAAAGTTTTCTTCTAGAATCTTTTAGATTTATATGCATATAGACATACATTTTAGATTTGGATTTGTATTACATCTCTTTCAGACGAGCTCCTTTCAATTCTCTGGAACACATACAACTACTACGCGCAGTTCAGCGCACAAGTAGCCACCCACATCAAAGAGAAGCGCGCTCCCATAGAGAAGAAATTGCGCGACTTCGTCAAGATATGCACGTGGGATAGAGACCTCAGCTACTGGAGCGTTAAGGACACCGTCGATAAGGCGCATAGGGCGTTGCATAAGCATACTAAGGAGTTTGAGGTTTGTACAAAATCGCTTTTAAACTGCTGTATTTAAGGCAAAATTTTGACTGAACTTTGCCCAATTAAAGAAAGCGTTTCACACGAATCTCAACTTTAGTGATGAAAGAATAAGGTTCGTAACTCTTATTCAGAATAGCTCACAAGAATATGAGAAGGTGAAGGGATGAAGGATTTATTATACGCAGAGTAGAGATTTTTTATGATCGGAAAATGAACCTTATAGAAGGTATTTTTATAGGGCATACAAAAATTGTTACTACTTATAATTTTTAAGTTGCTTAAAATTTAAGTAACTGAACAAACTCTCTCCAACTCAGTTTGCACCTCGGACATTCTTACGTACCCTCAACGTTTACTTCGTTAAGGGGTAGATGACACACCAATCAATTGAGATACTTTTTAATAGCTGTCAAAACGCGGTTCTCTCATAGATTTTATATGTCAATCGCAAACTGTGACGTCACTGTTTATTTAACTCAATGACTCAACTATGTATTGATTTCAATGCAACTAAAAACCGAATTTGGCAATTAATTTAAAATAATTCGGGTTTTCAGGCCCAAAATAAAGTGTTTTTTTTAGAGACTGGTGTCTTGGAATTATTGTTTTATGGTGTCATAAGCAATGTTAAATAGGGCGGGCACATTTAACTTTGCACTTGATGATTCTAAGAATAAAGTGTATTTTTTAGTGTCATCATCTACTACCCGTGATGATTTTATAGCTTCTCATGTATTTTTGTACAAGCAATTGAATTAGAACATAATCAGCTTATACCGTTCCTTGCTGGGGCTCTGGCTTCCTGGCTTGTATGATTGGAATGGCGTTATCCACCACACTGTCCCTATTGGTGGATCCCACGTTGGTATAATCTCTGCTAGATAAGTAAGAATTAAAGGTCATTAACCCGTTACATACATAATTCCGAAAAAAGAAATAATTACATAAACTTGTCCCGAAACGACCTTTATCGTGATCCTTGACTTTTTCTAGTAATAAAAAACGATTCATAATGTATTGTCGGGGTACCTACGCAGAGAAATTAAGGAAAGAGCAATGACCTTTAATTCTTACTTATCTGGCGAAGACTATAGATGTCTTTGAATTCGATTCGGTTCTAGAACATGCCGGTTTCGTCACGATGTCTTGTTATTCATTTTGTTTTATATTTAAATTCTAGAACGTTCTAAAAGGGAACGTGACAAGCTGCCTAGTGGACAACTCAACCGAAGTGATTGGGGACCATGTCGGCATATGGGACCGGCCTAAACGCGCCACCACTGCTAATGCCCCTACCGGCGGCGCCTATATGATCGATGTGCAAAACCATATCGTTCTCGGAAGAAATATTAAGGTATGTCAGATTTTATTTTGTTCTTGTATTGGTGTACACTTGCGGAACTTGTTTAGCTGTTTGTAAACATACAGGGTGTAAACGGACCTTTTTACGAAGCCGTCAACCAAGCATTCTGTACATAAAAACGAAATAACTCTACTCTAAAATTATTGCTAGGAAAAGACTTTTTTTTGGGGTGAAAAATCATGTTTTACGATAAAACTCAATGTAACGCACTCAAAACATTGTGCTGATGGACGCATTTAATAGTAAACGGGTTATGGAGGTATTTAAAGTAAAAGAAGTTGGAACTTTGACCCCCAATATCTCCGTAACTAAAAGGTTCCCAGGTATGGTCTAGAACCAAACAAATGATGGCAATGACGGGGAGAACAAGAGCTTTTCGGCTTCGTTAAGGGTCTATTTACACCCTTTATTAGGAGTGTCATGCATGTTGCAAGTGATCTAAAGCTGTTTTACTTTTACGTTCCGCGAGTGTACGCATGGCGACTAATCAAAACCAGTTTATGCGGATCTCGCATTGTACGGGAAATCTATACAATACGAGGCCATGTTGTATTGAAAAAGTTTGACTTGATGTGTCGCTGTGTGTACATAGACGTATTTGGGTTGCTTCCATTCCCTAATGTTCTTGGGTGAACTTATATCTGACGGAAGATGCGCTCATCGTCTATCCACATCATTGGATTCGTAACGCCAAAACACTGAAAATCGAAATCTGTAAAATAGTTTATTCTGACTGACTAGTAACTATCTCTCAAACCAACTGGACGGATCGACTTATAATTTCTTCTTTATCTCAATGTCGACCGAATAGACACAACTCAAGATACGTCCGCGTATCTTCTGTCAGATATCCACTCTTAAGGGGACACTAGTCGCGGGCTCGAACTCATTGGTAGGCGTGGCCAAACGGAACGCTGTCTCACCTGGCATCGTGCCTGACAGAGTGAGTTCAGTGAGATGCACGATAATTCATAGTAAAAAGCCATAGTGTCACCGTAACCCTTCTGATTTAGTAAAGACTTCTTTGAACTTTACCAATTTCTATTTTTTTCACTTAATCTTTTATCTTTATAACTAAGCAAATTTTAAGATTGGCTTTATTAAGTACGAAGATAGGTAAAACTTAGTTGATTAGAAGCCTGAAGGCGCCAAAATACGGGGTGGAAGGTACTCTGACATCACCTGTTTCATACTTTTGACCGTTGAATTGCACTTTTGTACGAAACAGCTGCTTTTTTCAAATAACTTATGAAACATTCCTATGTTCCGTCCACCGTCTATTCATTAGATTTGCCGCCTGCCCTGTGCCTAATCAGGCTTCCGAACAACCAGAAAAAGTGTGTATAGTTGGTGCCAGTTAAGATGAGAATAGCGGTCATTGCCCTTTCCCTAATATATCTTCGTAAGAACCAAAACAAATAAGCCATGTATCGTTTTTCATTATAAACAATGTTGAAGATAACGATAGATGACGATTCAAGACTTGAACAGGCTTAATTTTGGTTTTAAAGATAAGAAGTTTAATAAATGTAGGTGGGTCAATGACCGCTATTCTTATCTTAACTGGCACCAACTATAGTGTCCACGACTTTTTCTCTTGATTATCTATAAGCCACTCATCCTCACTTTATTAATCAAGTATCGTAGCGTAAGTGTCCGATCGAAAGTCGATTTCTGGCGAAGCCGAAGGTATAATAACTAAGAATAAATTTAATTTAATTTAATTTTTTAATTTAATTTCAGTTCAAGATTGACGGAAAGTTAAAGACGAGAAGACTGGAAAGTTAAAAAAAAAAAAATACACTTCTAGCTATAGAAGTGTTTTTTTTTTTTTTTTAAACTTTCCAGTTTACAAACAATTTATTTGACACTTGATGAAAATAGCCTTGCAAGTTGACTACACGTCCAAATATGTGAGCCCCGCGCGTGGCCTCTTCCACCGCGAACTCGTGTATTCGTAATAATTCGTTCGATTTCGGTGCTTGCTAGGACTTACCTTCGGCTTCGGCCAAAACTTTGGGCCATATTGGCCGAAGCCGAAGGTGCCCGAGGCCGAAGCGTCGGTCGGATACTACAGTTATTTTCACACAGCACCATTACAAAATAAATGAAACAATTATGCACTCCCTACATTTCACTCTTGGATTTACTCCTACACTGTATTATACACATACTAATTTTCCTTTTCTGTTTTTAATTCGCAGCCGATACAGGTAGTACTGGCTGATCCTTTTTTTTTTGTTTTCAAAGTTTGGAGACTTCTGTACACAATAAACACTCCATGTATATCAATTGTGCTTCATTTTTGCGTTAGCTATGGCTGAATACCAGAACGAATGAGGAATGCCGGGGTAGCCACTAGCCTATTTGTTGATGATTGTGATTCAGTTAATTGGTCGACAGTATATTTTGATCGATATACTACTCGTTCTTAAAAAAATAATATATGACAAAAATTTGTGTAGGATATCTCAACTAAAAAGGGTAAGGGATTTTAAAATCATTCGTGTTATAAATTGTGTACAGAAGTAATAAGATTGAATGGTGTTTGTTCAGTAGTTAAATCGTAGATTTGTGTAGGATATCTCAACTAAAAAGGGTAATGGTTTTTTAGGGTTCCGTACCCAAAGGCATGGGGTCTCAACCCGAACAAATTATAATTAGTCTTGAAAAAAATCAATAGATGGCAGCATAGGTAGGTAACAGTAATGAAATTGACAATCCCTAAAATGCGTTAAACGGTAGATTTCGGCCGAAATAAGATTAGCAAAAATCAAATGTTCACTGTTTAATGCTAATTTATCTATTTACACTCATAAATCACGTTATTTTAACAAAAAAGATAAAGGAGGCCTTTTACTTCAAATCGAACCCTTAGATTGGTAAAGTTGTCAAAAGTCGGCCATCTGTAAATCATTCTGTTTAGACCTATTTGGTATAGATGGTGTTTTACTCAATTTACCTCACCCACGCAACGGAACAGTTTTGTTTGTGTTAGTGAGCTATCACTCACACAAATGAGCACAACTGTTGTCAACTTGAGCACAGTAAAAACTCGAGCGAGATATTTTTTGTGGTTTTATGTACCCATTGTTATTACTTGTCCTTGAACGCGAGGTGCGATTAAGAGAATCTAAACAAATAAATAATATTAAAGTGTCTTTTTACTGAATGAATAATGAATGAATTTAATAATGAATGAAGAAATTTAATGAATGAAACCTACATTGTTTTTTAATTTTTGTCTTTGTCTGCCTGTGTTTCGGCGTTTGACGGGACAACTGGCAGATAGCTGTTCGGAGGCCGCCTTTTAATACATCAATGAAGACTACTTTTATTTTAGAATAATAATTACTTAAGTCTTCGTGCAAAAAAAATTAAAACCTTTGTCATTTTTAACAAAATAGGTTCGATTTAAATAGTTCGCTGTTTAAATAGAGGTAGGTACTTACTATTTTTGTAATTAATTCACGAAGGTCGAATCGCGGACCGTTTTTCATTCAACGTTTAACATCACCAAACCCTAACATTAATTATCAAAGATCTGTTTATAACGTCATCTAAAACTAACCTAAATAAAACAAAAGTTATTTTTCATTCAACGTTTAACATCACCAAACCCCAATAAGTAAAAGAGAGAAAACAAAAGTAGACTAAAATTTGTAGGTGTAACAATTGATAAAAATCTCCATTGAAAATAATAAACAAAGCTTTTGAATACAAAAAAACAATTCCTTAGCTTGCTTACGCGCTCTACAAACTTGCACCCATTATACCTACCTACTGAATGCGATTTTATTGTCGGTTTAAGGATTGGCGTTATATTCTGAGGAAACTATCAATAAGCAAATGTTAATTACGTCCCAAAAAAAGTGCATTAGGGCCATAGGGCCACGGTAATAGGGCTAAGTTTTGTCAAAGGTTATCGATAGCTCAAACAATATTATTTTGAGCAAAATGTTTTAAGTTTGCCTTCTTTATTTAAATATGAAGTAGGTACTTAGCTAATTTTGTCCAAAGTAATCCTAAATTACAAAAAAAATGTAGAAGTTCGATAGTCGTCGTGTTAATAACGAGCTAGAAATAGACCGAGCAGTGCACTGCAAAATGCATAATAGAATAGGTACTATTATTCTATTTGGCGCCAATAATAATTATTATAGCAAGTAAACAAAAACAATGATGTAGCTACCTAGTACTGTGCTAGTAGGTACCTATTTCCATCTTTCATCCTACTTCTAGTAGGTACCTACCTATTTCATTTTATTTCCTTGCTGCAGTAACCAAATTAAATTACAAGCGATTTGATTGATTTGAGTAGGTAATGAACTAATGATATCTATTTAAGTATTATGAGCTGCAAGCTAGTAAGTACTATTTTCTATTCTGTGCTGCAAGTGACGGTCTACTTTATAGCGGCTCGAACCATCACGTAAAGCTGTGCAAATGGCACACTAGTAAATTTATCTTACGTTTTTTGCAGGTCAGTGTCACCTTGTTAATTAAAAAATATGATTCGCGGCCGTAACATGTAGGTATGTTACAGAATTGTAATCATTAAAATCATCAATACAACCCTCTAAATTCATTTAATCCCATTGAATGATCTTTTCATGAAATATTTACTCAATGGGAATGTATAGACCACTTCAATTATTATAATAAAATTCTGTAAGCAGCGGTGGCCCAGTGGTGGCGGCCCCGACTTACGAACAGTAAGTCATGGGTTCGAACCCAGACAGGCGCATTACTTTGTGTAATTTATTTCATCACCACATTACATTTTTTAACGTGATCCTTATTATTATGAAAATTTTAAATTCTTAAAATGGACTTTATTTTCATAACCATAAAGTTTATTTAAGAATTTAAAAATTTTAACGAGATTCTTAGTACGATTCTGCTAAAGCGGCCATTTTAGACCCTTTGCTCCCAAAACGGTGAAGGAAAACATCGTGAGGAAACAGGCATGTCCTAGAACCAAAAAATTCGAAGACATGTGACATAGACTACCAATCCGCACTGGGCCCGCGTGATGGATTATAGCCCATTCCCTCTCATAGAGAGGAGGCCTGTGTCCCAGCAGTGGGAACATTAATAGGCTGATGATGATGATGATGATAATTCTGTAAATTTCTGTCGGTCGCGAATCATACATATTTCGTTCAACATACAGGCTGACACTGACATGCGCATTGCATTGCAAAATACAATTTCGCGGGCTACCCTGGCGTTTCTTTGTGTCGGTATTATCGTGGTGTGCGTCTTGCCGTATAGACGCTGCTTTTGTGTGCGTCCTAGAACATCGTAAACTACGACTGCAGTTTTGCTCGTTGAAAAATATGGTAATTGACAGCACCTGTGACAGCACCAAATAAAATAATTATTTGTTTAAACAGGTTTTACCCGTACTATTTATTTATTTACGTAGGTACACATAAAAGTTGGACAAAGATATTTGTCTGCCTAGGGAGCAGAAATTTCTGAAGCTAAATTATCCTTTTACCTATTTAAAACCTGATTGCTTGGAAAACACGTTCGTTTTCAACGCGTTCGTTTCTAACCGCGTATTTAAAATGTAGCAGTAATTGAAACGTTAAAATAATACGAATATCGCGGACTTTATTCTCCTTTAAAATATATCACGTACTATGTTACAGATGTTGGTTATCAACGCTCGGTTACTGCGTCACAATTAGAATTTTTATGTTTCAACACTTTAATAAGTAATGAAAAATATAATAATACGAATTATAATAATATTGAATAACATAAAAATATCACATCAAAAGATTTTCCGTTCACCGAAAACTTGTATTACAGTGGATCAAGATCGTTTCGTCGCCATATTCGCAATATCTTAGTGCGGGCGAGTGAATGGATATTATTATGAATGAATGTATCGCTTGAGTTGGTCACCGCCCGCTCGATGCGTAAAATACCTAAATTTGCGTAACGTCGAAATGTAAAAGGGCTCCGTATGCATTGAAATACTCAAAAACACATGAAGATTCATTCGCCGGAGCGTGTATATTGCTAGCTCACTCGCACAAATGAAACTGTTTCGCCCACTCAAGACATTTTTATGGTTCCGTACCCAAAGGGTAAAAACGGGACCCTATTACTAAGACTCCACTGTTCGTCCGTCCGTCTGTTTATCATCAGGCTGTATTACATGAACCGTGATAGCTAGACAGTTGAAATTTTCACAAGTGATGTATTTCTGTTGTAACAACGGCAACAGATAGACCCTTCAAATATTCATACATTATTTAGTTGTGTATTCAATTTAAAAATAAATAGTCAAATCAAAATAAAATAAATATTTATGGGAGGCTCTCACACAAAAAACGTGTTTTTCTGCCGTTTTGTCAAATGTTGTATACATAATGGTACGGAACCCTTTGTCCGCGAGTCCGACTCGCACTTGGCCGGTTTTTTGTATTATTATTACCTACTCGTCCTTGAAGGCACGGATCATGGTGTGTTGGTGAGAATCTATATAAAAACAGCGCCATCTAGTAAAATCGATGCCACTTTGTATCTATTTATGTCATGTGATGGTAGATGGCGTTGTAAAACTCCAGTTTGTGGCAATTAGTGAGACGCTGGTGCTGCTATCTGTTGAAGCAATGGAAAACAAAAAATAACCAGTTCAATTACCTGACTTAGGGAGGTGTCATTTCTTTGTATGGGATTGGGTATCTGTACGAAGTATTATATTATCTGTGCCAAAGGGTAAAAACGGAACCCTATTACTAAGACTTCGCTGTCTGTCCGTCTGTCTGTCACCAGGCTGTATCTCATGAACCGTGACAGCTAGACAGCTGATATTTTCACAGATGATGTATTTCTGTTGCCGCTATAACAACAAATACTAAAAACAGAATAAAATTAATATTTAAGGGGGGCTCCCATACAACAAACGTAATTTTTTTATAATAATTGGTACGGAACCCTTCGTGCGCGAGTCCGACTCGCACTTGGCCAGTTTTTAAATCATTCGTGTTATAAATTGTGTATAGAAGTAATAAGATTGAATGGTGTTTGTTTAGTAGTTAAATCGTAGATTTGTGTAGGATATCTCAACTAAAAAGGGTAACGGATTTTAAAATCATTCGTGTTATAAATTGTGTACAGAAGTAATAAGATTGAATGGTGTTTGTTCAGTAGTTAAATCGTAGATTTGTGTAGGATATCTCAACTAAAAAGGGTAATGGTTTTTTAAATCATTCGTGTTATAAATTGTGTATAGAAGTAATAAGATTGAATGGTGTTTGTTTAGTAGTTAAATCGTAGATTTGTGTAGGATATCTCAACTAAAAAGGGTAACGGATTTTAAAATCATTCGTGTTATAAATTGTGTACAGAAGTAATACGATTGAATGGTGTTTGTTCAGTAGTTAAATCGTAGATTTGTGTAGGATATCTCAACTAAAAAGGGTAATGGTTTTTAAAATCATTCGTGTTATAAATTGTGTACAGAAGTAATACGATTGAATGGTGTTTGTTCAGTAGTTAAATCGTAGATTTGTATAGGATATCTCAACTAAAAAGGGTAATGGTTTTTTAAATCATTCGTGTTATAAATTGTGTATAGAAGTAATAAGATTGAATGGTGTTTTTAGGGTTCCGTACCCAAAGGGTAAAAACGGAACCCTATTACTAAGACTTCGCTGTCTGTCCGTCTGTCCGTCTGTCTGTCACCAGGCTGTATCTCATGAACCGTGACAGCTAGACAGTTGAAATTTTCACAGATGATGTATTTCTGTTGCCGCTATAACAACAAATACTAAAAACAGAATTAAATCAATATTTAAGGGGGGCTCCCATCTTCGTGGAGCACTTCCGACGTTTGGCCCCCAAACTGGAACGGACTGGGGCTGCCTTCAGGCGGCTCCTGCCCAACCTGGGGGGGCCGAACGCCTCCTGCCGGAGGCTCTACGCGGGAGTCGTGCGGTCCATGGCCCTTTACGGGGCCCCGGTGTGGGCGCGTTCTTTGAGGCGGCGTGCCGCCCACTACCTGAACGCGCCCCAAAAGGTAGTAGCCGTAAGGCTGGCCCGGGGCTACCGCACGATTGCCCGTGAGGCGGCGAGCCTCCTTGCCGGATTGCCGCCATGGGATCTGGAGGCGATAGTCCTCGCGCGCCTGCATGAATGGCGCGCGGAGGCGCTACGCCGGGGGGAAACTCCGCTGCAGCGACAAATTGTCGCTCAGCGGACAGACTTCCGGCGGGATCTCATGGCGACATGGAGAGAGCGACTGTCGCAACCCCGTGCAGGGCACGCCACAATAGTGGCGATAAGTCCCCTCTTTGAGGAGTGGCTTGAGAGACGCCACGGCGTCCTCACCTTCCGCCTGACGCAGGTCCTCACCGGACACGGAGTGTTCGGGAGGTTCCTGCACCGAATCGGGCGGGAGGAAACGCCCGGGTGCTTCCATTGTGAGGATCGACCGGAGGACACGGTGGAACACACGGTGGAGGTGTGCCCCGCGTGGGCGGAGCACCGCCGTGTCCTCGAAGCGGCGATCGGCGGCGGCGACCTCTCACGTCCGGCCCTGGTGCAAGCCATGGTCCGGAGCGAGACGGAATGGGACGCCGTCACCTCCTTCTGCGAAGCAGTAATGCTAGAGAAGGAGGTGGCGGAACGTGAGAGGGAGAGAACCTCTCAACGTCCCGGCCGCCGCGGGAGACGCCCCGGGCGTCGGGGGCCACCACCACGTAGCCCCCGGCCACCGTAGGCGCGGGCCTGTGGACGGTGAGCTATGGGCTAGCTCGCCGTCCGTCCGTCTCATGACATGACGACAGGCCGTGTCGACGGCGCGTTCGTGTTCCACGCGCGCCTCAAAGAGAGTCAGCAAAAAGGAAGGGGTCCGTAAGGACCGATGCCTGCCGGGGTTGCGGGACTATTCGAAAGAGATACCGTGGCCCCGGAACACAAAGGGCGATGAAGGAACATGGATGGGTTTTAGTCAGTAAAAGTGTGACACTCCCTCCTGCTCCGCCCAGAGCGGGAGGGGTTATTTGATGATTTCCCATCCGAAAAAAAAAAAAAAAAAAAAGGGGGGGCTCCCATACAACAAACGTGATTTTTTTGCAGTTTTGTCTAATTTTTTTAAATAATGGTACGGAACCCTTCGTGCGCGAGTCCGACTCGCACTTGGCCGGTTTTTTTAGTAGTTAAATCGTAGATTTTTGTAGGATATATCCACGGAGTAAATACAAAGAGGAGATGGCCTAATTAGATTTCCTTAGGAAACAACGCGTGACACTTTGCGGGGTGAGGGGGTGCTAGATCCCGCCCACTTCTCTATTTTCCATCTGCCGGTCAATAGCAAAACTATTCGCTCGTTCTGTCGATTTAGTTTTGTAGTTACGTAACTACCTCACACTAGATGTCACTAAGTGCAGGATGCAACAGGGTCGTACTCAGAATTTTCATAGCGTCGTTTCGGGGAGTACTGTTTTATTTTAAATTAATCTTGCGAACCATCTTGATGCGTATTTTTTAAAATATATATTGTGATTTTATTATTAAAAAAAAAAGGTTTCTGACTTTCTGATGAATGACGAATGAAGATTATTAGATTGTCTCTTATACAACATTATTTTTTGTTTACACTAAACCCGAAAAGGGGTCATTGTACTCATCATTTTGAACAACTTTTTCTATGGGACGAACCTTGAAATCGCGAAATAAATCAGCTGTTCCCTACATTTATACTCGTCAAAATGTAAGGAACAGCTGTTTTTTTCCCAGGTACCCCTTTTCAGGTTTAGTGTAAATCAAGAATAATGTTGTATATTTAAATGACTTATTTTGTTAAAAAGACTTATCAAGATGGTTTACAAAGCCAGTATGTTTTGAAAAAAAAAACACCTCCCGTTTATTGATATGGTCAAGTAGGTAAAACAAATTTCAGCGGCAGAATAAATAATACACAAAAATTATAACGGAAAAAATGTATTTGGAAAATTCAATTCCCTGCAAAAATAACTGCTTTGGTTAGTTGGCGTATCATGCAGTATCATAAATTCATTTAAATCACTTGTAGGTGTGGTAGGCTTAGGTGATGATATTGTTGGGTCTGTAAATTTTCTTTTAAGCTGTAACATAAAGGATAAAACAATAAATACGAAGTTTACTAATTTTTCCAAATTAAAATAATTGATTTCTAATTACGGCCCTGTCTTTTTATGTGTGTTGTTCATAGTTGACAATAGATGGCGGCCTGTTTACAAAATGATATGAAAACTACAAAAATAACATTTTGGCCATTAAAGGGTCTTTAGGAATGAATGTTGAACAAATTTCAGTATTAATATTATTAAAATATGTTACTTCTGGGCTCTACATACCTAAATATTTTTAGTTTCCATGACACCAAGTGTCGCCATCTAGTGTCGGGTAGGATTATGTTTGGAAACGCCGACGCTAGGAGATTTTTCTAGAACTATTTTAATAAATTACGCATACAATTACTTACAAATGAAATGTGATGCCATCCATAGCATCAGAACGTTTATCCGAGTAATTTTTACAAGACAAAACACAACACTTCATTCTTTTTTTCGTCTAGCGCGAAAAATGCTGTAAAATGGGAACGTTCTCAAAGTTGTGCACAGGACGAACGCCAACAATACACTGACTAAGGCCACGCCCACATGATGACGTCAGGACCTAGTTGAGAATCACAGTGCACAGTTGCTTAGGCCATCTCCTCTTTGTATTTACTCCGTGGATATATCAACTAAAAAGGGGGTTTTTAAAATCATTCGTGTTATAAATTGTGTACAGAAGTAATAAGATTGAATTGTGTTTGCTCAGTAGTTAAATCGTAGATTTGTGTAGGATATCTCAACTTAAAAGGGTAAGGGATTTTAAAATCATTCGTGTTATAAATTGTGTACAGAAGTAATAAGATTTAATGGTGTTTGTTCAGTAGTTAAATCGTAGCGGTTGCAGGGTAGTTTATTTTTATACATTACCATAGATTTGTTTGTTTTCACATTGCTAACACTACCATACAAAATTATTCTTCAAATACTCATTTACCGTTATTCTTTCCTTCTAGAAATATCTGGATGAGTTAGAACAACCTTGCAAGATGATAGAAGACGGCAGTCTTCTGTCTAAAGTGTCCAGTTTACTGAACAAGGCTAAGACTTTATGTAAGGATTCCATCACCAATACTGGGTACCCGTCACTTGTGCAAGCGCTAGATGACTTTGTAACGGTGGTCATTGAGACTAGCACGCATTTGGGATCCTTGGAGGTAAGACTAATCATTGGTAATTTATTTGTTTTTTTGTACATTAATTATGGGATATTTACAGATCCTGCCTACTTCCATTACAAGAAGCAATGCAAATAGGTTAAGAAATCAGTCTGTGTTCTAAGAGCGATTTCAGACTAGCAATTTTTTTGCGTGTATTCGCTTACGCGCTTACACGCGTGACATTTTTTTTCAAAAACCCGAACGTGCGTTCTGGCGTGTTCGCGAGGGGAGATGTCTTGTGGTCCGCGCTTGTACGATCTTATAAGTGTGTCAACACTCGTACAAGTTGGGCGTGTGGCAAAAGGCGCGCCTACACGCGCTTCCAAAACCGAGCTTATACGCGCCGAAAATAAGTTTACCTGAAATCGTCATAAATTATTTCTTGCTGGACCACACACTACTACTAGTTTTTGTTGGTAAAAATATATTAGGCTTCAATTATATTCCGAGTTCATCGTTCACAAGTGTGTCTTAATGGTCGAATTGAAATCAATGGTTTGACTTTAACAGGTTGACAGCTCCCTTCCAAAAGAGAAACAGACATCTCAAGCGAAGAACTTCGTGCAACAAAAGCGTAAAGCCTTAGCCGATCTGTTCAAGTACTTGACTAAGCTAGGTCTGAACTACCGAACCGGTCTGGTTATACTGGCCGCGTCTGACAAGGAGTTGTATGATTTCACTATACCGCCCGTCGATTTGGAAGCTGCTGTCAGTTATTTGAAGAGCAGGTTCGTACTTATTTATTACTAGCTGTTGCCCACAACCTTCTTCACATGAAATTATTATAAAAAAATATTACTTCCCTTTTTGAACCTGATTTTTTGTTAACAATTTCCAAGGGTTTTATTTTTTTTGCACGGAACCCTAATTCTTCTTCTATTACATCCCTAATTTACTCCTTATAACATTAGCTATCTGCCAGTAAATGTCCTGTGAAAATCGGTGTAGCCGTTTCAGAGATTAGCCAGAACAAACAGACATATCAAAAATAAATGTTTTTTTTTTGTGATAAGTTCTGTATAATTTAGACATTACAAATAAACTGTTGTATAGATTATTTTCCAGCTGCCATCTCTATGGACTGGGCAGTACTTATATCTATTTACAAACTGCGCTCCTACCCGCGTATATTGTCACAGGAACTGCAGTATTTTTTTATCGTTAAAACTGCGCGTATACACAGGTCCTTTATTATGATACGCGTGAGATATGATATTTACCGACAGTTAGTGCGGGTAACGATAAATATCGTTTGCAATGGCCAGTTTTTGGTACAAGTTCACATTACAAGATTCTGCTAGAGAACTTGACATTATGATAACTATTTCTATATCTTTCAGACGTTGCGACGCCTCCCTGTCCCTGCTTTGGTCTGGTTGTGAGAAATACTTCCAGAAGAACATAGCACGTCATAGAATCTTAACTTTGGCGTTACAATCACCTCACCAGGACCTTGGTATGCAAAACATTGAACGATGCAAAGGATTCGCGGCGCAATTACTGGTAAGAAACTAAATAAGGTTTTTTTTAATAAGGTCTTTGTGACTTGCTATCGACATGCTAAAATGGAGAACCTGGTTATGTTTTTTTGTGTTATATACAGGGACCGATTAGTCGCGTTAAAATGTTATTCGGTTGTGCCTATAACCTATATTTCTATTTTATTAACCGGTTAACTCTTATAGGGGTTATCCCGCATATAGGGTAGGCATGCGAAATGTAGCTCACTGAAAAGAAAAGAGAGATACAGCTCTTTTGATTCAAAAGAGCTGTATCACTCTTTTAGCTCTTTAGCTCACCGAATAACTCTTTTAACTCTTGAGCTCAATTGATTTACTTGCGAGCTACAGATCAAATTGAGCCGCGCAGCGCGCTACTCTAAGCAAGTCAAACGAGACAACTAGCTCAGTGGCTCTATACAATCTTTGAAGTTCTTTAGTTCATTTAACTTAGTTGTGAATTGTTAGATAAAATTAGATTCATTGGTTTGTTTTGTTTACAAAATTACAAGCTATTATTCCCTAAGGATTTTCTTACTTTTGTAAAAGTGCTAAAGCATTTTTTCTTTTAAAACAACGACGTTAAGAGTTATTTTACTATGACGTATTGAGCCGAAGATTCGGTCAGTGAGCGACATGCGAAATTGTTCACCTGTTTGTTGGGGAAGTTCGGGCATTGTCGGGCCGCTCTGTCGGCGTTTCGTCGGCATCACTCGTAACTCGCAAAGCCACAGAGACAGAGTATAGACTCAATGAGCCGTTGAGCTAAATGAACTAGTGAGCTATTCCGTGAACGTCTGAGCGACTGAGAGCTAGATTGTAATTAAAGAGCTAGTTCAATTTTATCTCTCATTCGCGAGCTACCCATGTCTAATATAGGGATATATGGGTTGTTACCTTGTGTGAATATACATCATCTCAATTTTGTTTTCAGAAAATAACAAACACTCAAAAGAAATCCATATCAAAATATTCTCGCTACCTCTGCGACTTGCGCACTCTCACCGCAAACCTCATGAACGCTCTCGACGTCGATAACACAGACACAAACATATCTACATTAAAAACTAAAATCGAACTCCTCACAGAATGCTACGCAAACACAAGCATTGTTCTTGAACAATTTAACGTAGTACTAAAATCTTGCCCTGAAAAAGCCTTCAACGCAGAAGCAGAACCAGATTTCGATAATGTTCTATCAGACTCCAAAATCGTACGTTGTTATAAAAACAGCGATGAATGGCGCGATCTTAATAAGAGGATAAACGCCCTTTTAACTCAAGTTAATAAACAAAAGAATGCGTTACATAAAGTGTCAAGTAACATGCCTAAAGAAATAGGACAAGATGATATTAACATTCCTGTGGTGTCACAAGCTCATATTGATATTGCAGATAATTGTAGGACTCATTTGAATAATATGCTAAATGACATTGACGGTTTACTACAAGACTACCAATTCAAATTCAAGTTGACTACCTTAGAAATTGTACCAAATCATCCGCTACTAAAGAGCATAGTAAATCTATCAACTTACTTAAAAGAAACTATTAATGAGCTCATCAAATCAGATGAAAATACTGACGTATCTATGGATGGAGTAACAAGTGGTCAACTTGTCAACGAAACTGAAGATCTGATAGCTACAATGCTACTAATAATTCAGTCTGTGTACAAGAAACATTCACCACAGGATACCACAGAAAACGCTGAAGTGATAAAGGCTATCGATGACATTATAAGGAGCGATAAAGAAGAATCCGGTGACATAATAGAGGACAAACATTTGAAAGAACTTTTGCAAGATAAATTGACAAACGATTCTAGAATGCTCCAACTAGAAACTCTGATTCATAAGACGCAAACACTGTATGGCAACTATGTCGAACATATCGCGAATGGCAATGTTGTAAACGAAGTTAAGAGTGTGGTGATGAGATTGGTGCCAATTTTGGAGCAAACCGTGTTGTTTGTCCAATACTTTGTAACGCAGAAGGTGTCCGTGCACAGGGTTTCGTGCAAGATGCTGTCTGTCCTGCTGAAGATTTTCTCAGATTTGACTTCGAAGGGGTAAGTTAATTTTATATCACTATATCCGATCTGTATCTGAGTATATTTTTTGTTCTGGTTTACATTTGACTCCCAAGCTTATTAGTGACTGCTTTGTGACTTCACTTTAAATACATAATTATGGTTTATATTAAAACCATTACTTTGAACTCGTAACATATAAAGCCTTCATAATAAGCAAATAAACAGCCAAAGGAATCTAAAGCATTGTTCTGTTTCTATAGTCTGATAAAAGAGAAAAAAAAAGAGTGTAATTTTTTAAATATTATTAGCGGTTTATAGTGCCAGTGGGACAAGCTCAAACCACTACAACTCCTGAAAGTCATAATCACAGTGGCGAACATTAGCGCCGAGACAATGTAGCTCGACGCAGTCCAAGAGAAACAATATAACTGTGGTGGATCCCGCAATAAAATTAACCAGAAAAGCAAAGGAGTTGGAAAAATATAAATTATGATGCCTTAGGGCTTAAAATCTCAATATTGTTTCCAAAGTATTTAGTGGCTTTAGCCCGCCAGGAATTATGACATAATTTTGACTTCTTATTTTCCCTAAGGTGTTCAATGTTTTTTTCTCTGCAGCTTCTGCAAGCCATCGGACCTTGATATGGAAGAGGGTGACGGTGAGGGAGGCCCCGGCAAGTTAACGGGAGGAACAGGGCTTGGTGAAGGCGAGGGACAGAAAGATGTATCCGATAGGATTGAGAATCAGGTAAGGACGATACAGCGTTACTGTTCGACTATAGAACTCATGTCTGGACAAAGTGTAACTCAATGATTTCCTGTCCGAACAAAGAACATTGGAAATATTTTCAGGCAAACATTTTGATCCCGAACATTTTTGATTTTGACACACGAATGCTACCTGACAAGCGGGCGTATGCCACAAGTATTTGGATCACGATTTTCTTCGTCTTGTCCTTTCTCATCAACATTCTTTTGCCCATCTCCCAACTTATTTGGGGTCGGCGCAACATGTCTACTTCCATACTTCTCTATTACTCGTCATCTCATCAGACACCTCATTTCTTGTCATATCTTCCTCCACACAGTCCATTGTCTTGTCCTGTCTATCGCTTGTAAATGTTTGAATATATTTGGTCCAGAACCATAAAGATACAGTACAATTTTGGAAGCAACTGAGACTGACAGCGGTAAAGTGTAGAGAATTGCCGCCTGTTACCATTTCCATAGATATACATAGAAGCCAGTTGTGTCTGTGCTGTCATAGCCATTTTTCGGCTTTGCCTCTGAAATAAAATAGTTTTATATTATTTGTGATCACTTGAGTGCAACTTGCTGTAATAATATTTTATACTTCCAGGATCAACTAGACGATGCGCGTCGTCCGGGCGAAGAGAAGAATGAAGAAGATAGAGATTGTAAGGAAGAAGAGAAGGGAGTCAACATGACTGATGACTTCGACTCGCATTTGCAGGATGTGGATAAAAAAGGTAAATATACGTATACCTTTTTTTTATCGGATGGGAAATCATCAAATGACTCCTCCCGCTCTGGGCGGAGCAGGAGGGAGTGTCAGACGTTTACTGACTAAAACCCATCCATGTTCCTTCATCGCCCTTTGTGTTCCGGGGCCACAGTATCTCTTTCGAACAGTCCAGCAAACCCCGGCAGGCATCGGTCCTTGCGTCGATAGTGAGTCGGCAATAGGAAGGGGTCCCCCTTCCTATTGCCGACTCTCTTTGAGGCGCGCGTGGAACACTCCTGCGCCGTCGACACGGCCTGTCGTCATGAAACGGACGGACGGCGAGCTAGCCCATAGCCCACCTTAAGAATTATTCACTGAGCAAGTTATTCCTACATCCCGAGAGTTATTAATATGTTTTTCATTTCGTCAGTATAACCAGCACCACCACCCATTACATACCAAGTTTCCGCCGTTCCTCGGAAAGCACGTTAAGTCGTTGGTCCCGGCTGTCATTTGTAAATCTTTGACAGTCGTTACAGATAGTCAGTGCCCCGAAAGTCTGACAACCAGTCTTACCAAGGGGTATCGTATTACTCAGTACTAACTGGGTTGTGGAGATCAGATAGGCAGTCGCTGCAAGCAAAATACTGGTATTCAGCTGCAACCGGTTAGACTGGAAGCCGACTCCAACATAGTTGGGAAAAGGCAGGCAGATGATGATTTTGACAGTATAAATGTGTCTTCTTTTTTTGAATAAATGAATCTCATTTGGTGTATAATGATAATATTGCAGAAGGTGAACAATCAGATCAAGAAGACGATGAAGATGATGCTGATAAGCAAATGGGAGACATCGACAATGCTGCAGAAAAGTAAGTATACAAACAATATTAGTGTAAGTTCCTTGACAATGACGTTACTTAGTCTATGTCCTCTTGTCAACCGTAGCCAATGCGGACCAATGTTCACACTTCACGCGTTCACGAAACTGCGCTGATAATGAGGGCCTGCGCACACGAGGTACAATTTGTCCGCGAACAATTTGCAACAACCAATGGACGTCAACCAATAGATGAAAAACAACACAACAACTAATGAACAGGAACGGTCATTCCTATCCGGGGGACAAAAGTCCTTCGTCTGCGCAGGCCCTAAAAGACGGACACCAGCAGCATGGGTGATGTGAGAAAACAAGATGGACACGCGCCACTGCAGCCTTTCGATAAACGCGTCTTAGCACTCGCAGGTCATACGAGTCCACGCTCATGTACGTGCCTGCATCGACACGTGAGAGCGAATGCGGTACCAGTTCATAGGTTTTAAACGCTGCCACTCGCACGTGACTCATGATAAGAGTAAGACTAGTTTTTAAGGGAAAAAGTGTTTAATACAAAGTTATTTTCCTAACAGACTGGACCAACAAATCTGGGGTTCAGAAGATGAAGAAGAATTAGACGAAGAACAAAACCAGAAGAAAGATAAAGAAGAAAAAGGTAAAGGTGAGAGTACTGGGGAAAAAGAAATGTCCGCCAAAGATAAGGATGAGGAACAAGGCGCTGATGATGGCGCTGAGGGAAAGGAAAAGAAAAAGAAAAAAGATATCAATGAGATGGAGGAACCTGAGGTTGATGATGATCATGTAAGTGCTTTTGAAAACAAAATATGGAAAGTAGAAATGAGAGAGAGAGAGAGAGATAAAGCTAGCATGAGATAGAGTTATACATGGCGTACAAATGACGGTTAAAATAATACTGTCTTACGAGGTATTGGTGGACCCTCAGAACGTTTTTATGACAAATCGGGTATTAGCGATAGACATGTTTCCAAAACTGGATTGTGCTATACTTACGACCGTGTATAGCATAGGTTTCCGTCAAATAATGCTTTTTTTTGAAGAGCTCTTGGCTAAATAATAACAACAGCTGCTCGGGGGTCTATCTTCAGGTTAAGCCGCGTTTGCCTAGGTTGGTTTATGGATGGGTACATATCGAGTTCCATCCGTGCCTGGGAACCCGACTGTCATTTGTAGATCTTTGACGGTTACAAGTAGGCAGTGACCCGAAAGTCTGACAACCAGTTACCAAGAGGTGCGTCATATTCAACTGCATCGGGACAGCAGATGATGACCTAAAGTTGTTTTTTTGTTTCCTTAGACGGATGCTTATCACGGCAACCAGCAACCTCTGCCCGAGCCTGAAGATTTCGAACTGCCTGATAATATGGACATGGACGCTGAAGAACCTGGCGATGAAAATGTAAGATTTCTATATTCTATTATTTTATCTTTTGAACTCGCTCGAAATCTTGAACAATAAAAAAAACTTTCGATAGGCCGCCGATAGAAGTGAAAACAAAAAGTACACAGGCCCCTCCCCAGTCGTAGCACTAGTTATGCGCATGCCTATGTGGTGCTACGCCGTAGCGGATCGCCTACGAGTGCCACGAAGCGTGACCGCCGTTACGTCTGACAGTGACGATGAATTCTATGTTTTTCCTTCACCCAAAAAGTGCTCAACGCGGCTAAAGAACTTCAAAAAGTTATTTAGTCTTCATATAACTTTATTTTTTATTTGAAGAATAAAATTGCGGTTTGACAGTTATTGCATAGAAAATATATCAAACTGCCATAATCATTTATTCTTCAGATTCGTTTACTGACCATTCAAAAATCAGCCCTTGCATAATCCCATTAGGTTCCCATTACTGAGACATAAGCTTCTTTGTGAGAGGAACTATGAATAATCAACCTTAAAACAATAATATTGACCAACAGGAAGGCGAAACCGAAACAGAGAATCCCTTCGACATCGACGTAATGAAAGAAAACATACCAGAGGAACCAGAAAAGGAGGGAGACGACAAAGGCGAAGAAGGCAAAGATGCTGACAATGGACTCGATGTGTCCAGTGATGAGGAGGATGGGGATGGGGACAAGGATGGAGAGGATAGAGAAAGAGGGGATGAAGATAAGGTATGTGTGTTCATTTTGATTAATGAGTATTGTGCTATACTGTGATGCTATGTCTAAACGTTAACTGTTACCTACTGTTACCAAAAGTTCTGAAACCAAAAGCCATAACTCGATCATCGAAACTCGGAACAATTGAAACAATCAAATTATAAACCCGCATCAAAATCCATTGCGTAGTTTTAAAGATCTAAGCATACATAGGGACAGGCAGACAGCGAAAAGCGACATTGTTTTATACTATGTAGTGATTTAATTTATCGTGTTTTTTTTTGTTTTTCCAACAAAAAATTAAACTTACTTTTTTTTGTTTTGAAAGAATAGGCTCAATGGTTTTGAGTTCAATGATCGATCTTTGAACCTTGTTTATGGCTTTCGGTTCCAGAACGACCTAAAATTAACCGTGTAGATGTCAAATTACTATACACTTACATTATACTCATAGTTAATTCCACATCCATAATAAATGGCTTACTTTACTAAGAAGCGTTGGTTACGAGGAAACAGTACTTTATGAAGATAAGAACAAAAAATGTTCTAAAAATTATCGATGTCGACTCTTAAAATAACTATTATTCTTCATCAGGACGTAGGAGATGACCCCAAAAAACCAGACGGAGAAGAAGATGAAGATGAAAAAGATGGCGGGGAAGAAATAGACACTGAACAACCAACTCCCGACCAACCAGACGAAACAGAATCCCTTGAAATCCCCGAAAAAGAAGACAAGGAAGATCTTCCAAAGAACCCGGAGGATATTAACGAAGAAGATGAAGTGGAACAGAAGAATCATGAAGCTAACCCTCAAGCGAACCCGTCGAATAATGATCCTACTGCAGAGGATAAAGTGGAGAATGCAGAAATGGAAAGGGGGACTGATGATAATGTGGAGACTAATGCTGAACAACAGAAGGATGAGGAGGCAGCGCCTTTTGTAAGTATATTTTGAATAAATTGATGATATATAGAGTGAATTAGTACTTGGGTGTATTTCTTCAAATTAGTGGCACTTAAATTGTTGCATTTGCAAAAATTTTAAACTGGATAACTTGGTCCAAATCTGACTTGTTTTCTATCTCTGTGAAATAATTCTAACTATCTTTGTTAGTGAAGCGTCACTAAGTTTTTATTTTATTTTATCTACACCCATGCTATAAATCCTCTATAAAAGTATCTGAAACAGTTAGCTTATGGCCAACATTAAAACAGCCAGTGTCATAATAACCATTATAACACCCAAACGGGTGTTATAATGTTGTACTGAATTTCATTATGCAACTCGTTTTAAAAAAAGAACATTGTCTAGCACGTGCGATTCACTACCACAGCGCCGTAATTAAAAAAAAACTTATAGCTTAATTCGAATTCACGTCGAATCCCGCCATTTTTGTTCGATATTAGTATTGCAATAAGTACTTTGTTGTTTACAAAAATGAGTGATTTAAGCTTTGTGCATTTTATTAATTGTACAATCCAAAATATAAATAATTATATTATTACCTATACATGGTTTGTTTGTATTAAATACTCAGCAATTAAACTTTCCATGAATTTACATAGACTTCTTACAACACCACAACACCATATGGTTTCAGAACCTTTTATGGAGGATTCATATAATGGATGTAGATAAAGTCTTGTATGCAACTGTCCATAATTAGGTATTAAAACACTCATGTGATACTATTATCACACTCGGCTTCGCCTCGTGTGATAAACCCACATTCGTGTTTTAATACCCCTCATTATACAACAGTTGCATAAATAACTATTATAAATAAGCAGAACCAAACAATTTTGTTGCTTGAAAAGCCTTTCTTGGGCCAACCTGTTTAAAAAAACGGTCACTTTGTCTATAACCCAATCTCGGACATCATAATATCATCATTGTCCATTAAACAGGAACAAGCACAAGAGCAAGTCGGCGAAGAGAAACAATCAACCGGTCGTTCAGAACTAGACAAGAGTGATAAAGGACATCGCGGTGAGAAGCAGGCTGCGAGCCGCGCTGATCGGTCGCAAGAACAACGGAAGAAACACGAGAACAAACCCGGCAAGACTGATCAGGAGAGGACACTTGGTGAGTTTAATCACCATCATCGTCATCATTAATCATCATCAGCATCATTCATCATCATCATCATCGGAATCATCACCACCATTATCATCATCATCATCATCATGATCACCACCACCACCATTATCATCATCTATTTCTCACATATATTTCTTGCCTTCTCTAAAATAACGATTATTAAATTTAATAGCAACATCCATACACGCAACACTTTATCCGGCTTGTCATTTTCACTAATAATGGTTAATGATCAATAAATCAGTCAGTTAACAAACACGAAGTACGAGTAAGTACGCGACGCAAGCGACCAGTCGAAAGAGCGCCAAAAATTAACGCGGCATACGTACGCAGTTACGCACGGCTGGAGCGCGACAGCTTTAGAGAGCTTGCATATTCAATATGAGCGAAGCGGTAGGTAATTATCTCATGCCTACACACGGATTGACAGAGCTCTGATTACGCGTTACACAGGACCCGGCTTGAAGCTCGTGTCGTTAGGCAAACTTTGTTTAGCTTCGGCTGAGCAGTCTTCGGGTCGGCTCGGCACGATCCGAGCTAACCTGAGCGGCTTTCTCCCGCACGTGTATATTCTAGATAATATATTCAATTTTCCCGGCTGTGCCGAATGAAAGATGAACAAGTGTGTAGAACATGTCCACATATCCAAACTTGTCTTAATCACAATGTCATTCACAGGTGACGTAAACGAGAAGAAACACAAGCAGTCTAAAACCCTGAACGTGGAGCGTGAAGACGAAGCCGAAGATGGCGGAGACAATGACGATGACGCTGAAAAGGACGCTGATGCCTACCAACATGTGAAACAAGCTAAGAAGGATGACTTACAGGTACAGTAGCTTTCAAGACAGGTAGTTTAGGAAGCACAGTTTGGCAAAATAGAGTATGGAAAAAATGAGGGCGTTGTTAGCGACTTTCTGTCAACCCTGAGCAGTGACAAGCCAATGACATTGCCGAGTTTGACAGAGAACGCGGTATTGCCAGGTAGGAAATTTGTAGTTCCAACTGTCACCGCGTCAGACTCTTTTTTGCCAAGCTGTACTCTTCCATTATTTACTTCCTTTTATAAACCCCCGACAAAAAAGAGGAGCGTGTGACAGACATGCAGATATGATTCTCCTTGTGCCAAGAGACTTGTATGAACGATTTTCTACTATAATTTTTTTCATAATATTGCAGGCAGTAGATGCAGCCACAAAAGAACAAGCAGAAGAACAGCCGACCTTGCAGAAAGAGGAAGAAGAAGACGCTGAAAAACTAAAAGAAGATGAGGAAGTGCCCATGGATGTAGATGAGGATGAATTACAGGTCAGATTTTTTGGGTAGTTTTGAAGAAACAGTGTGAAAGGTATATTAGACAATTGGCAATAAGAGAGATGGAGATGGGTCGCATATTTGACTCGAAATCTTTCGTTTCAAGGCCCCGAATCAATTCACACATCGTTCGTTTGCGTCAAGGATGACATAACTAATTTAGATTTTTCGATGTTGTTTGTAGTTGAATATTAACTTCGGTAGGGAAGTAAAGAACACATGAGGCGGCCCCTAAGTCAGGCAATTTTGGATGGGGTGGCTAAGGCAAAGTAAATCTCAGATGGCGTCACCGTAGTTGGTCTCAATCTGACCAATGAGGTTAAGCTATTTTGAAATATAAAATGACATTACCACATTTTCAACCAATGACGATGTTTGGGTACCAACTATGCTAGCGCCATTAGTTCCACAGTTAGCCTCCCCATTGAGTTAGTTTTATTGAATGCACATTCTTTATACTGGCGGGTGTCTCCCAATTTTGGTAAACTAGCTGGCGGTTGAAAAAGTCTAGAAAATTGCTGTCTTGGACGATTATATTTATGTAAAAAATAATACAGAAGTCGTTTTAAAACTTTCAAATAAAAATTTACAGGTCGAAAAATCAGAAGAGTTGAAACCTGAGAAGATGAAAGAAGGCAAGGACAAGGAGAATGAAAAGTCTGGCAATAAGAAGGAGGGAGGTGACGAACCTACCGGGGAGACGGGCATCGAAGTGGACGGCGACGACGTAGTAACGGCTAGTGTGCCTAGGGGCACAGAAACCACGTATCATACACGGTAAGAACAATGTTATGCATATTTACTGAAAAAGTCTGACAACCAGTCTTACCAAGAGGTATCGTATTCTCCAGTTCTAATTAACTGGGTTGTAGATGTCATAAAGGGTGTAAAAGACCTCATCATGAAACCGTCATCCAAGCATTCTGTACATCAAACTAAGTAACTTTACGCAAAAATTATTACTGGGAAACGACTTTTTTTTTGGGGTGAGAAGCCATGTTTTGTGGTAGAACTCAATGTAACGCACTGAAAACATTGTGCTGATGGATGGGTTGAATTGTACGGGGGTAAAGGAGTCGTTTAAAGTAAAAATCTTACATGAAAAACTTGTGTTTAAAAAAAAAACTTGTCAAAAAGTTGGAACTTTGACCCCAATATCTCCGTAACTAGAAGGTTCCCAGGTATGGTGTAGAACAAAAAAACCGGCCAAGTGCGAGTCGGACTCGCACACGAAGGGTTCCGTACCATTGACTATATTTAGTATTTGTTGTTATAGCGGCAACAGAAATACATCATCTCTGAAAATTTCAACTGTCTAGCTGTCACGGTTCATGAGATACAGCCTGGTGACGGACAGACGGACAGACAGCGAAGTCTTAGTAATAGGGTTCCGTTTTTACCCTTTGGGTACGGAACCCTAAAAATGATCGCAATGACGAGGAGAACAAATGCCTTTCGGCTTCGTTAAGAGGTGTTTTACACCCTTTATAGGCAGTCGCTTGATGTAAAATACTGGTATTCAGCTGCATCCGGTTAGACTGGAAGCCGATCCCAACATAGTTGGGAAAAGGCTAGGTAGATGATGAAGGTGTGAGTTTATGTAGGTATGTCATAAACTCACACCTTTTCCAAATAGGGGTAGTCAGGAACTGCAGAACCCTACCTGCTATAATCTTTACATACTCCTTGTGCTTCGTCAGCGTTACTTACTTAAAGAAGTCGATTCTGTTGTGCACAAACTTAATTTAGGCTATTGCTATCTTTTTCTTTCTAATAAAACGAGAAAGAGACGTAATTTAGAGCTGTCAAATTTAGTTGGAACTAATATTTCCATACAAAGGAAGGTTGCACGTAAAAACATGTCGACTGAAAACATGGTGAAGCGCAAGGCATAAACTAGTTTGACAACTCTAACTTAGTTCATAGCTATAGCCGTCCTTTTCTCTCAGTAAAAGATAGCAATAGCCTAAATTAAGCTTAGTTTATGCACAACAGAATCGGTACCAGTGACTCGTTGGTCTAGTGATCACAAATGCGACTGCTGAGCAAGAGTTCCTGGGTTCGATTCCCGGGTCGAGCAAAATGTTATTAGGTTTTCCATCAGGAATTTCTCAATAACAACCATTAAGTCCGAATCTGTGCCCGGTTTATGGCAATAGGTTCACCCCCTATTACATGGGATTTTAATATAACTGGCGAAATGTGGGTGTACCTCTGCCTAGCCCGTTGAGGATTACAGGCGTGATGTGCAATACCTTGTATAGCTAGATATCTAGTGCCAGTGATAACAAGCATGGATTCTAATAATACTTGTCAATGATATCGCGCATGAATTCGCCGCTAGAGGCGTTCGTGTAGACTAAGGTCTTCCGAAATGTCAGATGTCATACAGTGTTCGCGCGTTGCTTGCTTTTTTAACACGTATTTATACTAATACTCACAATTGTGTTCTAGACTGAGCCATTCCTGATTAATTTGGACTTGAAGATTTAAGGTAGCTACTTAGGATCTAGATCTTTGTTAGTACTTGGAGGTAGAATGATTTTTAAATGTTTCATGCTTGCTAATTTTAGGGAGAAAAAAAAAAATTAAAAATGTATCTGAAGTTTACACTATGTTGTTATACGTAATAAAATAAACTTTTTATGACGTTATTGGGTGTTACTTTAGAGTATAAAATAGAATTATTGACAAGACCTTACTCGACAGTGGCGCCATCTGGTGAGCTCAAAAACGATAGCCCCATTGTTTCATTTTTACAAAAAAAACATTACACCTTTACACCATTGAATCATCATTTAAAAGAGTGTTCATGGAGTTACTTGCCTGTTCTTCTCCAGATCTACGCTTTGGAATGGGCAACTACAGTACTTTCACAGTTATTATGCCTTGTGGCTGGGACTGTAGCATAATTATATTGTTGTCTTTTAACAATTCTAAAGTGCCCGTAACTGGCCTACTTGAAATAAAAGCTTTAATGTTTAATTCATTCTTTTTACAGGCTCAACGAATCACAATCGCACTCCGACGACCTTTCATTAGACCAATACATGAGTATCCGCCAGTGGTTGAACAGCGGTCCCACACAGAGCCAAGGTGGGATAACTGTGTCCGTGTGGAGGTCGCTGTGGAGAGACTCGTCCGCGGCTGCAAGGGCGCTGTGTGAGAGACTCAGGCTGGTGCTGGAACCTACCGGCCGCTCTAGGAGAGCTGGTGAGTTGTTCTGTAGCGTCAGTGGTTGAACAGTGGTCCTACACAGAGCCTAGGTGGGGTAACTGTGTCAGTGTGGAGATCGCTGTGGAGAGACTCGTCCGCGGCTGCAAGGGTGCTGTGTGAGAGACTCAGGCTGGTGCTGGAGCCTACCGGCCGCTCTAGGAGAGCTGGTGAGTTGTTCTGTAGAGTCAGTGAGACTGCAGGATATTCCCCACCTCCTTTCTTGCCCATCCTGCACAGCCACCTTCACTTTCCAGGATTTAAACGAAGCCAACGACAGAGCTGTGCAGGTGGCAACATACTGGTCGGGTATTATTTGAGTTTATCGACACGCAAAGAAGAAGAAGAAGTGAGACTGACTCTAGATATAATATCTTCTTCTTAGCATGTCAATGGTTATCTAAATTGTGGCGGCCCAGAACTAAGCCACTTGTTTGGCGCGTTCGTGGAACAGCACCACATTTACACTCCAGGGCAGAGTCATTAATGAATCTGTACGGTCGTGGTCTTTTCCGCCTGATCAGTTAATTTTTTTTCGTTTAAATCATGCGGAGGCACCGAGCCACACCCCCTTAAAGTTTAGGCCTATCAGGAAAGCGTCAATTTGGCGCACAAAATAACAATAACTCTCGTTTGGCGTGCGTCGTCAGTGCGCTCGGCCGATCTGTATCTTTTCATTCATAATTTCTATAAGAAGTCAACAGGGTGGGGCAAAAATTAGCTTAGTTATGATCAGGCGGGAGTGTTCTCGATAGTACCTGGGCAGATTTTTATAATTAAATTATATTGGACTGATCTCCTTGTATCACGGGAGTAAGCTGAATGCGAGACTTGTTAGACCTTGATTCAAGAGTGGATGCTATTCGGCTGAAATGATGATATTCGAATTAACTTGCAATCATATCTATAACTAAACTAAATTCAACATTACTTCAGGATGACTTGAACAGACTCTTAAACTGGTGTAAGGATAATAGGATGCAACTTAATGTAAAAAATGTTCCCAAATTACTTTTACTCGCAAGGCTAACTTCATCGATTTTAACTACAGTATAAATGGTACGCACCTCAGTAAAGTTGATGTGATCAGAGATTTAGGAGTCCTTCTGGATCGTAAATTAACTTTTATTCCGCACATGGACAACATTGTAAAAAAAGCTTCAAAGACACTCGGTTTTGTGTTACGTAATGCTAAATGTTTTCGCAAGCCTAAAACTAAGATTTATCTTTTTAATTGTCTCGTTCGTACTGTATTGGAATATTGCGCGGTTGTATGGCGTCCCCACTATGCAACACATAGTCTTAGGTTAGAGAGGATCCAGAAAAGATTTTTATACCATCTTGCCTATTCTGCGGGATTAAGCAAAAAAATACGGAGCTATGCAAAACGTCTTCAAAAATTTAGCATGACTTCACTTGAAAAACGAAGAGATAATATAGATTTAATTTTTCTTTTTAAAATACTTCAGAGTAAAATAGACTGCCCCCAGTTGTTAAGTAAGTTTAATTTTAACCTACCCCACAAATATCCGCGTCACCCTATAAAACTATTACGTCCCCCATTCCGCAAAACTGTGTCAGGATCCAACTCCCCCATCCCCAGAATTTGCAGGCTTTTTAATAATTGCGATGAATCAATAGATATTTTTTCCACAACACTTCAGAAGTTCAAGCGCCAGGTCCATCAAAACTACTCACCATAATGACTTTTTTCTTTTTCCTTTGTCATCTTTGACTTTACTGTGTTTCTAAAACTACCCACTGTTGTTGAAAGTGTTATTTCTGCACTACTATTGTAATTTAATTTTTGATATTATTTTGTTTTTTGCATGCTGTGTCTATCGCATCATATTGTACACTATGCTTGTATTATATTGCTTGGTATTTTATAATAAACAGTGTAACAATTGTAGATAGGCCAATAAATAAATAAATAAAAAAACTAACTGTGCCCCGCGACCTTCGTCCCATGAAATTATGATAAACATATAACTTCCCTATTTGAAACGGATTTTATTATCAATATCAATGGTTTCATTATTTTGCACGGAACCCTAATCGTTTTTTTTTTAATAAAAGTAACCTTAGTTACTCGTTATCAGTTATCTGCCAGTAAAAGTCCCGTCAAAATCAGTCGAGACGGCTCGACTTAAGCCGTTTAAAGTGACGGGCGTCAAGTACGGACTCACTAGTCTATATCTATAGATAACTGTTTTGTAAAAATAAAAGTGTTCTCTCATAACCTTTGATTTCTTTTTTCCATTTCAGGTGACTTCAGAACCGGTCGCGCTATCAACATGCGGCGCGTCATCCCTTATATCGCGTCCCACTTCCGGAAGGACCGCATCTGGCTGCGACGCACGAAGCCCGCCAAGCGAGAGTACAAGATCGCTATAGCGGTCGACGACTCCAGCTCTATGTCCGATAATAGAAGCAAGGAGTTGGCGTTCGAGAGTTTGGCGCTAGTGTCGCAGGTATGTGTGGAAAAAAAAGTATTTTTAGTAGATTTACAGTCCTTCCCAGGTAATTTTTTAACAGCTGTAGCCCTACAGCAAACCCGTGTCATTGACATTGGTTGGGCCACCATCAGGGATTTCAATTTTGATAACATAAAAAATTAGTCGTAATTTGTCGCCAAATATCAGAATTAGTCGGTCACTGGTTCAAAAGATATAAGAGTTTATAGGTGGCCGATCTGGAGTCTCCCCAGCTTGGCCACATTTATATCTCAAAAACTAGGGCCTTAGGGAAGATTTGTTTTGTTCCATATTTTGTCGCAATTTGTCGCCAAGTCACAGATTTAATCGGGTCTTTGTTAGAAGATATAATGAGTTCAATTAGTAAGGTATAGTCCAAGAGCTAGATAGTAAGAATTTAGAGAGTTCATTCGATCTAGCTCTTGAACTATACCATACTATTTTTTTTGTGTTATCAAAATTAAAATCCCTGATGGTGGTCGAGCCAGTGTTAATGAGACAGCAAACCCTATTGTTTAGTGATTAAAGATTATTATATCGTTGATAGACTTAGCTCGTGGCTAAATAACAACAGCCTCTCGGATCAATCTTCAGGATAAGCCGTGCTTGGCTAGGTTGCTCTGTGGGTGATCACCCATTAAACACAGAGTTTGAGCATGTTAAGCCGTTGGTCCTAGTTGTCACTTGTACATCTTTGACAGTCGTCACAGGTATTCAGTGGCCCGAAAGTCTGACAACCAGTCTTACCAAAGAGTCGTATTACCCAGTATTGACTGGGTTGTGGAGGTCAGATAGGCAGTCAGTAAAGGGGGGAATAAAAAAATCACCGACGCGAAAATTGTTTTTCCAACTAACCATTAATGCTGTTCTCGATTATACTCTTCAGCAAATTCTGATTTATGCGTTGCTTTAAATCTACATTTTTCGTTTTATTTCAGGCATTGAACCTGCTCGAATCCGGCGACCTAGCGGTACTCAGCTTTGGCGAGCAACCAAACCTGTTACACCCTTTCACCGAGCAATTCTCGGAACACTCTGGCTCTAAAATCCTGGAGCAGCTCTGTTTCAACCAAAATAAAACAAAAATAGCACAACTTCTCGACTTTTGTTCCGTTTTGTTCGAAGAACAGACGATGCGAAGTGACGCTGTGAACGCTAAATTGTTGGTAGTTGTGAGTGATGGGAGAGGAATATTCTCTGAAGGGGAGACGAAGGTGCTGCAAGCGGTGCGGCGTGCCAGGCAGCAAGGGATATTTTTAGTTTATGTTATCATTGATAATCCTGAAAATAAGGTTAGTTTCTTTATTTACATCGTTTAACAGTATCCACTATTGATTACAATAGATGACAAATCTAATAGTCCGTCAGATAGATTTCCAAAAAATTATGGACACATTTTTTATTTTTTTACGTAAACAAAAAAAATGAAGACGATACAGTGCGTCTACAATACGCGTGACGTCACATTTGAGTACATTTTTTAACGGAAAGTGACGTCACAAGCCCCCACTATTAATTGGATAAACCAAAAAACACGTATCCAATATTTTTTGATAATCTAATTGACGGACTAAACAAAATCATATCTTTTTTAGTCAGGAATCATTCCTATTACCCCGTGTCTCTTCCTGTTGATCAATATCTTATCAACGAGTAACCGGTCAAAATAGAACGAGAATTGAAAAAGAGTGTGCATGGGCTGATTGTACACACGGCAACACATCAAGCTATCATCATCGGCATCGTCATTTCCAGTATAACATGACTTCGCTTTGTATATCTTTCCCGTCCAATGAGAGATCCGCATAAAGTGGTTTTGTATAGTTTGATTGTTCGCCGTGCGTACTCTTTTCGACACGCACCACAAATCACGATCTTTAAATACGTTTAGCGCAAGGCCAATTTAAAACATGTATTTTTAACTGACGACTGTTTGTATATAACAGACACAGAATGGTGATTCAAATACTATGATTTGCGTTGAAGTGGGCCCTAGTTTTTAAAAGACGATTTTCTGATTAAATATTGTGATTGGGTCAAAATTTTCCACCGGAAGAATCTATCTGACGAAATAGTATATTTTGATACAAGTTGAGAAAAAGAAAGTTTCTCGGCTCAAAAACACCCTCGCCTACGGCTCGGGTGTTAATTCCGCCTTGAATGCAGTAACAAATGTCCACGTGTATCAAACGACGTTTTTAAATACCTACACTTTTGAAGAAATAAAATAACGAAAAATATTAAAATATACGATAAGAACCCGTTTTCGAGGAAGTGAGATTAATGACCTATTTATCTTATTCCAGGACTCAATAATGGACATCAGGCGCCCCCTCCTAGATCCGACGACGAACGCTCTCACTGGCTTCGTATCATACTTGGACACATTCCCGTTTCCCTTCTACCTGATACTACGCGATATGTCGGCCCTGCCTACTGTCCTAGGCGACGCCCTTAGGCAATGGTTTGAACTCGCTGCTAATACTGCTAATTAAAAAAAAATCTGTTACCGAGAAAAAACGGTATAAACATATAATTTAGAGGCAGATACCGTGACCGCTAGACCTACGACATTTTATAAAAGCTAAAACTTTTTCTGTAGAATTATCCTACAGGGTTAGTTTTCAATGACCAGCTATACAATTTAAAATTAAGATCTAGAAATCAAACCAAAAATTGCATTTTAAATATTATTGTCGAAAAATATAAAATTCATTTGAAAATGGTGTCGATTCGGTTGTGCACAAACTAAACTTAATTTAGGCTATTGCTATTTTTTATTCTCTCTAATATAACGAGAAAGAGACGGACGTAATTTAGAGCTGTCAATTTTAGTTGGAACTAATATTTCCATACAACTGAAGGGTGCACGTAAAAACATATCGACTAAAAACACGGCGAAGCGCAAGGCATAAACTAGTTTGACATCTCTAACTTAGTTCATAGCTTTAGCCGTCCTTTTCTCGCACTGCCTTTTACTAACAACAGCAACAGCCTAAATTAAGTTTAGTTTGAGCACAATAGAATCGACACCAATGTCCTAAATCATAAACCTAGTGGGAATCAATGCACTTGTGTGCGTGCATGCACCGCCAAATTTATGTGTGTGCTATCTGCTACCTATCTAGGTTGTTAAACTGGGGTTCTTTCTATAATGGCCGCTTTAGCAGAAACATATTATGAATCACGTTAACAATTTAAAATTCTTAAAATGGACTTTATGCATGACCACAAAGTCCATTTTAAGAATATAATTTTTTATCGTGATTCATATAATGATTCTGTTTAGGCCCGCTGAATTGTGCTGTTGCAATATCTACACGTTCGCTTTTTAGTGGTGCACAGGAATTAAATTTTATCAAAAATATTTTTTTTTTTGTTCATTATAAGTATCGACAATATTATTGATTCTAAACCGGCCGGTTATTGAAAACTAACCCTGTATAGGTAAGAACAATTGAATAATATGAAGTCGGTCGTGGTGGCTTTGACAGATATCAGGTAACAAAGGTGTGCTAAATAACTTCTAAGTTACGTCATACTATAAGCGTCAGTTCACACCGCGACGCGACGCGACGTTGCTATAAGAAGCCAGTGATTTCACGCGCCGCCGCGAGACGCATCACAATGAAATGTGTATCTTTTCGTGTAGTAAATAAAGTTGTCGGATCCGCACTGCAAGTACGTAGCAATCGATAACGATACGATTCGATAAATCCGACTTTTCGATTGGTTAAAAACTCATTTTATCGAGAATAACTGTCAATTTATCGAATCGTATCGAATCGAGTGCTACGTACTTGCACTGCCGGTCATGAGTACGGACGGGCTCGGACTCTGTAAAAGCCGCCATGGTGGGGTAGACTGGTACGTAGGTCGCGTGATGTCACCACTGGCGCGCTTTCGGTCCATTCGCCCGTCCGTACTCATGACCGGATTCGACTACGTTATATTTTGAGTCACTCTATTAAACTGTGCGCGCAGCGTCGCGTCTCGTTGTGAATTGACCCAAAGCGTGTTTTGACCCGAAAGGAAGGGTTGTGATTTTAGCAGTCTATGTATGTATGTTTGTATTTACGTATGCTCCTCCGTAGCGCCTAAACTATTAATCCGATTTTGATGAACAAGGTGTCAATCGATTTGTTGTTATGGCCCGGGTAACTCAAGCTGCATTTTAACCGACTTCGACATTAGGAGTCGATTTTACCTTGTAAACCCCGAATTTAACTAGAGCGTGATTTGCAGTAGCCGGGTGTTTTAGTTATAGTATACCACACAAATTCTTGTTAAATATTACTTAAGGGTATGATGATTAACATCCTCCATTGCCAGACTGGTTCCTGTGGTCTTTGTGAGGTGAATCATTATGACATATAGTTCGATTCAAAGTTAATGGCGGCTCGGAAGTTAGCTGCGAGTGACGGTCTGCGCAGGAATAACGCTTGAAACTTTATGGCGATTCGGGACATCTAATGTAAAGCTGCGCAGACAACAATTTTAGGTATCAACGGGGCGCAGATGACGCATCGTTTCGTCTGTATAATGCGCAGACCGTCACTTGCAGCTAACTTCCGAGCCGCCATTAAGTTTCAACCGAACTATAATTGATCAGCTATTTAGCTTTTATAAAATGACGTATAATAAGATCTGGCGTTCATGGGATCTTGGTCCAATAGTCATTTAGATATAAGAATGTACGTATACAATTAACGCCTTTTTATTCCTTTGGATTGGAGGTTTAAGAAATAGGTGTCTATTTAACCAAACGGCAGAAAATGCTCAATGTTATGAATAATCTCTTTATATCATGTTTTCAATGTGTCAAATCAGTGTAGTATTCAAGTATGCATATAAAACGATACAATTGTTTGTCTCTAGTTTGCCATTTGTATCCATCATGCACAATCGAAGTAGTGTTTTCAATAGAAATATTATGTAAACTGAAAGATATAAATCGTTAGATTCACCCTACTGCGTTAAAAAAAGGCCCCGTTTCTGTATCAGTAATTTAATACACTGATATACCACCTATTTTGTTTGTCATTTGAGTACTACTGTCGGAGTGCCGTGATCACTCTTACTCAAAATAGTATCTAAGTACTTCCAAACGGGATGTGCAAGTTCACTCTACTCAGGAGCACATCTAACAATTTAAATCTTTTAACCAGTATAAAACAATACGTTTTGTCATTTCACTTAAATTAGTCATAGATGGCATAATTATAATGTAAGGTAATTTAAATTATGTTAAAAGTCAAAGAAGACTTGAAAAAATTCAAAATTGAGTGCTAGTTCGCAATGAGCTGTGATTGAGAAGGACTGCTGTAAGCGAAAATACTTTACATACGTATTGTACGACTTTTTGGAAGAATAAAGGTTTGACTGACAAAATATGTTTTTTTTTTCCCTGCCATGAATAGTGATACGTATTTTCATTTTTGTGTTCAATGCGTGAAGCCAAAACGCTTTGTAGTTCCGTTTATCTCCAAAACAGTATGTGACGCGAACTTTCGCCAATTTTTTATGACAAATACCTGTCCCCGCACATTAGTGTGGGGACAGGTATTTGTCATAAAAATTGCACACTTGGTACACGCTGTAGATTACTACAGCGTGTACAGATTACTACAGCGTGTACCAGAAAGGTATGGTCATCTATCTATCAAGGGGTTTAGTTTCCCGCACTTAGTCCTTGAAGTGGACCATTGTGCGTGAGCCATGGTGGTGATTACTAACTTCCCGGTCTCCGCAGGGCATTTGCAAGGGATCTTTGTGTTCCCAGGGTCTCCTCGCGAATCTTGGTAACGCCTGTGCACTCAAGGAGCACATGCGCCACTGTTTCCTCCGCCTCCATGCATGCTCTGCACAGGGGACTGTCAGGATTCCTAGGGTGTGGAAGTGTTTATTCAGTGAACAGTGTCCAGTGATGGTCCCCGCCACCAGACGCAGGCTATCTCTGTCCAGGCGCAGAAGGCGCCTGGTCAGCTTTGTATCCAGGGATGGCATAGCTTGGATTGCCTACATCATGGTGTCGTGGAATGAAAAAGCAAGACACGTCATGCCGCCGCATCCTGCGGCGTGTCGCGTCATGCAGCAGCATCCTACAGCACGTCACGGCATCGTGGTATCAAAATAAAGTAACATAAATTCTAAAGTCATTGAAATAAGATTCAAAATAACTTAATTAGTATTCAAATCCTTTGCCATGACACCGTGCCGTGCCGGCAGTGGGCGCCGGCCCTTAGCTGCTTGAAAGGAATCGGCACAACGGGTTTGGGTCCGTAGGGTTTTGTGGTGGATCCTCTTCTGGCAAGTTCGTCAGCCGCATCGTTTCCAAGTGATCCACTGTGACCCCTAATCCATTGTAGCGTTACGGTGTTGTGATTTAGTACCGTGATTCGTTCTAGGGCCTTGTGCCATTCTAGTGTTAGTCTCGACGTGATCTGATTACTCTTTAGGGATTGAAGAATTAAGGCACTGTCGTAGAGTATTCGAATATTGGTATCTGTCTATGCATGGCATGCCTACGACCGGCTGGAGGCGCGCGGGCTGCGGCAGCAGCTGAGGGCGTCGGCGACGCACGAGGGGTGCGCGGGCGGCGGGGGCGTGTGCGGTCGCGCGCGCCGACCGAAGCCTCACTTCTAAATTTTATCACGACGAAGACACTGCTTTGTAAACCTTGTATCCTGGATTACACCGGATCAAAAAGTCGACGTATTTTTATTTTCTACTACTCTATTCTTTGCTCCCGTAATTGAGCACAAGGCGTAAACGCGCCAACAGTATCTGTAACCTCCCTGGCCTCTATAGCGTGTGCCGCTTGGATAATACCTACACACTCTGCTTGGTAAACAGAGTTGAGCATTCAAAGTGGTTTGGATAGTCGTCGGAGAATACCTTGACGCCTGTCCCATCGTCGGTTATAGGTAAAGGTATGGTAATATTTCAGGGTTATTCAGACTATCAAACTGAACCACTTTCTCCACAGGACCATCAACGAAATCGTGTAAAAAACAAGCATGTGATTTTTTTGGAAATTTCTCTATAATCACAACATAGGTGCCGATTCCCTTGTTCACAAACTAAACTAAATTTAAGTTGAATGCATCTTTTTCTTTCTATTTCATTATGAAAAGGACAGAAGATAAATATTAGTTTAATCCTGTCAAATTAGTCAGCACCTGACGTAATTTGATGTAATTTTAGTAGTCAACTTTTTAATCGCGTCTAAAACTGGTAAGGCGCTGATTAATTTGACAGAACATAACTAACATTTATCTTCTGTCCTTTTCTTAATGAAATAGAAAGAAAAAGATGCACTGAACTTAAATTTGGTTTAGTTTGTAAACAAGGGAATCGGCACCATAGGCTATGAATCAATGAACAAGAATCTGCTGGATGCGAGTCGCACGGGACCAGTCTATGTGGCGACACTTGGGGAGGCCTATGTCCAGCAGTGGACGTCTTTCGGCTGAAATGATGATGATGATAGGCTATGAACAAAAATGCCGTGAACGTCTAGTTTTTGACATATTTATTTACGAAAAAACCGGCCAAGTGCGAGTCGGACTCGCGCACGAAGGGTTCCGTACCATTATCTATACATTAGACAAAACGGCAAAAAAATCACGTTTGTTGTATGGGAGCCCCCCTTAAATATTAATTTTATTCTGTTTTTAGTATTTGTTGTTATAGCGGCAACAGAAATACATCATCTGTGAAAATTTCAACTGTCTAGCTGTCACGGTTCATGAGATACAGCCTGGTGACAGACAGACGGACAGACGGACAGACAGCGAAGTCTTAGTAATAGGGTTCCGTTTTTACCCTTTGGGTACGGAACCCTAAAAATGTATCCCGAAATGGGTAAATCTTGATTCCCTAGTTGTCCATTTTGAATACGCATTTTAAGACTTGAAAATTGTCTCATGGACACGGAAAAAGAATTTAACAGGGAACATTTTGTTATGCAGCAATAAAAAGACGATCCTTTTAAAAAATATTATATTTGTCAACTGAAAATTAAACAATATCTTATTAACATATTTTTTTTTCACTTACCAGTATTACGGGAATTAACACAACTTGTGTAAATCTTTAACATTTAGGCCTATGTTAAATTAATAAATAATTTATTTTACGAACTTTCTACATTACAGATGGTGTTGCAAGTTTCGTATTAAATACCTAAACTTAAAAACCGTGTTTCGAACTGAAACAATCTTAATGCACCACTTATTATCTAAAAACTCTAATATACATACAAATCTAAAATTAGTTCGGATTGTATACAATTTAATAATGAAATGTGATGCTACTCAGAAATTGATTGCAGCAAATAAAGTTTAGAACATTTCTTGCCGAGCCGCCATATATTATGTCGACATCACACGGTATTTGATTTAGACTAAAATTCTTGTCTTTTTCATCTGTAAGCAATCGTACAATCCTAGCATAGAGTAGAACAGGTTTTATTTTAAAAATATGTTTTCAAATAGTTTCAATAAACAACAAAATACATACGAAATAAATTTTCTTCCCAGTTTCCCCATAATAAAATAAATTTTAGGCTTTTTTACTGTCTCTTTAAAACCGTAACACCATGGAATGTTGACCGCACAATGTACACTCGAGCACATTTAAATCGTTAAGTTTGTGTACCATAGGAAATGTAGATGTTACAAAAGAGTGTTAAATAAGGAGACAACAGGTAAATATTTTTGTACCATATTACATTTCCAATGTGCAGCTAAGGGCCTTCGCAGACGAGGGACTTGTCCGCCGGATATAAATTACCGTTCCCTGTTCATTGGTTGTTGTGTTGTTTTTTCATCTATTGGTTGACTCCATTGGTTGTTGCAAATGGGAAGGCTGGTCAAATCTGATTGTAGATGGCGCGTCCATAGCTTAGACCCAATCTGACCAATGAGGTTAAACTATATTGAAATATAAAATGACATTGACAGATTTTCAACCAATGACGATGTTTGGTACAAGCGATGCTAGCGCCATTAGTGTTCGCGAACAAATTGTCCCTCGTTTGCGCAGTCCTTAAGTATTACAACAATTATTGATATAACTTATACATTCAACTTTCTGCCGACAACGTAAACAAAAGGAAGCAAGATTGTCAAAAAATCAGTTTTAAGATTATTGTAGATTTCCTTGCGTATCCTAGGGTATCGTGCAAAACAAAATTAAAACTCCTGAAATTGTTAACAAAAACACATTCATTATAGATGTACTATTTTTATAATAATTTCATTCGGACGAAAATCGCCAGCAACAGCTAGTATTAAATAAAACGAAAAACTTCGCTCTAAAGAGACTTACAAAGCAAGCACCAGAGTTCTTATGTAAATATTTAACAAACTATAGAATTTAATTTCAGACTTGCTTCCTTTAATACAACGTCAGCGACATTCGAAAAAAAGGAAAATATAGACCCTAATAAAGTTTACAATAACATAAGCTTAACGTTACATAATTATGTAAAATATTAATATGTTGACATAACATGACTAAGCCTAAAATATTGTTAAAAACGTCTTATAACCATGATGTCTTACTATCAAATTAATAAATATGATTTAATCCTAAACAAAGAAAACTCCATCTCGGTTTACTTTTGAGCAGTTTAAAGCTGTTAAAAGTCCAGCGAAACAATTTGCAATTTTATTCGTTATCAAAACCATATTCCACTGACCACAAGTCAGTGATGTTGTATAAAAATTTTAAGAATTCTCTAAAGAAATCCACTATATAGGATTTTTTACCTAGCAACATTTTGCCTAGTGTAAAAAAAATCGAAGGCCATTGTGGTAAACTTGGAGACCGTCCATTTTGAACAAATATTGGGTTTGCATCACGTGAAGTGTCCTATGACATCTTCACGCTATTACACAGGAATGGTGTAATCAGTATTACTGTCTACTGCATACAGTGGTCTACTGCATTTAAAATTGACTGTTTTTTAACATAATTTTACAGTCCCCGGCACGTAACTTGGCAAGAGTCGTTAGATGCGCAGAAGTCGTTTTTTAGGTCTCTTTGGTGGTCAAGCGGGACGCGGGATATGACGTAGCGCCGATCAAAGCGCGCGATTGGTGCGTCAGTCGACCCTTGCCTCCCGCACCGCGTCCTACATTCCGTTCGCTCCCGATTACACTTGCGTGCACGAAAGTTGTACCCTTTGTTTTTGTTGACTTTTAGGTACGAGTTCAGTTTTAGTTTTAAATTAAGTTTTTGTTACGAGTTATTATTATTGTTTTAAATTTAGTTTTTGTTACGAGTTGTTGTTATTGTTTTAAATTTAGTTTTTGTTATGTTTATTACTATGCCAGTTCAAGTGGTAGTTCTAATTTGATGCCAGGGGTAACAGTATTAATAATCGGTTATTACGATTATGAGTGACGACGAGAACCTATGATTTTTAATAATAATACCTTTTTTACATACTTGTTCCACTAAGTGCACGATGCGCGAACTACGCCAAAACCTTGCCAACTTACGTGCCGGGAACTGTATTAGATACGATTGTATTCGAAATCAGGGCGTATTCAGAGTTGCAGTAAAGCAACATGGGACATACACCCCGTTTTCCCGTCCCGTTGACCATCTGTGTTGAGCTAAATAGACAGAGTTATAAGACACGGGCTGCAAGGTACAGTAGAAATTCTAAAAAAGATCACAGTATCCACAAGTTTAATAAAAATTGATCCCGTGAACGTGACAAATATAAATATAAGGAGAAAGAAAGAAACTGGATGCACGCAGTCCAGTCTTTGAAATCGGCTTAGTAAAAGACATTTACTCCACACATCCGGTTCAGGGCCATTTGGTACGTTTGTTGTGTACCAGGATATGCTCTAACACATCCGTATAACAATATAATTTGGAAATTGTAGTCTTTATTTAATTACAATACGGGTTATTTTCATAGTTTAACGTTCTCAATTAGTTGATTGAAGTCGGAATGTGTGGATAAAACTTCATATTATTTTAGTTTTACGCTTCTATTATTAAAATATTGTATAGTTAATAAACCTGTGATGGACAATTGGACAGCGGTCTCTTGAATAAGATTTTCACTTAGCGGAATCCTTGGACGAATGATTGTTGGTCTCTTCAGTCTTATCACTGTCACCGTAGAACTTTGGCTGGAAAATATAATAGAATATTAAATGACGATACCAGAATATATAGAGCAATTTTTTGTTCTTTATTGCAATAGGGAATATGCAAGTTATTTTATTTTCACTTAAATCAATAAAATACAGTATTATCAACCCAAGAATAGTATTTAAAGTTACGTTCAACTACTGCTTGTCGCTCAAAAATAATATTAAACTCCTGCAATTTTCTATGACAGTTCAAACGTCCATAGCTGTCGCGGCCATGATGTGAAGTCATTTACCTCAATCTGCCTTGTTTACATCTATTTTTAATCGACTTCAAAAAAGAGGAGGCTCTCAATTCGATTGGTATATTTTTTTGACTAATTGTATGTGCTATAGTCAAGCAAAAATTGCGATAACGATATTATAATAAAATCTTACTGAAACTTTACCTACTTTTGTGTTTTTTTGACACATAGACTTTGACGTCACTACCGGCGTTTCACCAGAATTGTAAAATAAGTGATGTTTTAGAAACTTAAACAAGTGTACCACAATGTTTTTATGGGCCGATACAAGGCATTTTTAATCAATAAAAAGAGTTTTGTATTTCTTGCATATTCCCCTATTGTTTTTTGAGAAGAAAATTGCCTGAATTGTGTTGAAAGATCCGGACGATTGTGAGTATTAAGAATTTTGGTGCTGGCAAATAAGATATGGGCATGATATTGTGGTAAAACCCAATTCAATTAATTAAATTCGAGGATGGTGTGCCAGTGCCATTAAAAATGACTAATTGTTCCTCTTGACATAACAATATTATTATGAAAATATGAATATTCTTTTAGCTGGTAAAAAATAAAACGATGAAGACAAACACTATGGATGAGTAGGAAAAAAAAAACAACACGACAAACGAATTAGTTAAAATCTATTGACAAAGACAAAAAACCAAACAAACTCAAACATAGTGAAGAAACACACATACAGAACATGATGTAAATATTTGAATATAATATTTCGGTGTGATTTTAAAATAGAGAGAAAAAAAAATTTAGTAAGTATTCGTATATCTTTTAAACAGTTCAAAAAAATCTTTCCTATGTGTTTCTTTACAAAAATAATTATCAATGCCTTTCCTTGATCAATTTAAAACAAGCTTTTTCAAAAAACAGTTTTCATTGAACAAGCAAACGTTTTATTTAATTTATATCTCACAAAACGATCACAGGACTAACATTCTGCAGCATTTAATTTTTATAGGTATTTGTTAAGGTTACTAGCAAATCTCTAAACTAACTTCAGATGAATGACCAGTACAAACGTGAATGTGGAGAGGAACAAACACATCAAAAATCAACCAATATGGATTTGTAAAAGCATGATTGAATGCCTATACAACTTTTTCTAGACTTACACAATTTCATTTTGTACTATACTGTGGTGACTTTATTTCCATATCCGTTTTTGACACCGTTATAACTTGTAAAACCCTAGAAATAAATAAATCTGTTGGTACTGTGTCTCGGAACTGCCATAGAATGAATGATTTCTAAAATAGTTTTCGAAATACTTGAAACCTAAGCAATAAATTACCTTAGTTTTATAAAACAATGACTAAATCGGTTATACCTTGCTTACAGGCCGCTTACGCTTTCATACGAATATGGCGTCCTTATTGTTCGCAGCCAATAACAAAACAAAAAGCTTAATATAAAATAGCTCAAGGGATAGCTAGTATGCGATGAGCTATATAGGACCTCAACACATACTGAATATAGCATATTTTTCAGCATCCCAACCCAGAACCTATAGCATATTTTTCAGCAATCCCTACCCAGAACTTACGTGTAGTACGGAGTATGTAATAAGGACCTACCTCATCATGTTTCTCCTCGGCGGTGACGCGGTCATCGTCGTCGTCACTGTCTTCGTCAGCAGACGAGTCGCCGCCTGAACCAGCTGAGTCTTTCACTGGAAAACAAACGGATTTGTTAGATAGATGCCTCTAAGGTGCAGGAATATCTTATAGTTTTTAGGGTTCCGTATTGCAAAAGGTAAAAAAAGGAACCCTTATAAGATCACTCTCTTGTCCGTCTGTCACCACCGATTTTCTCAGCAACGGTTGGACCTAGCAAGTTGAAATGTATACCAGATACAATACGGCCGACGTATCTTGGCGAGTCTGAACATAGGCTCTGCGAACTTTAGCGCATGTACACTCGTGAAGAAAACTGTAGTTGTCATTATTTTTTATAAGTAAACCAATGTACGAATAAAATTACCATTATATGCTTTGGTTGGCATATTTGGCGAATAATGTAAGTGCCAACTGACACTTGCAAATAACGCAAATAGAACAAACTTAACACTGAACAAAAAAACTAAACGATAATTATTATTATCATTATCGTTTATTTCAGGCATTTTCAGGCCCATATAACTCAGTTTACATAATTATTACATAGATTACATTAAAATTGTATTCACATTACATTATTAAAATCATAATCAAAGTTAAAATCCACACATAAAATTCATCATTAAAATCTAAAATAAAAAAGTAAAAATCAGAATAATAACAATTCACAACAATAACAACGAAAACTTTTATATTATAACCGACTGTACTCAAGACAGAGATAGCGATACGAAAACGACACCAATGCTAACCTGTGACTGAGACATATTACCGTGTACCGAGCATTGCCGAATAAGCACGAAGCTTCACGAAGTAATCAAATAGGGATGTCCAATACGCGTTCCTGAGGGTGTTGTTTAATCGATTTTTATTCAAATCGATTAAAATAAAGTCATTTTTTTTTTTTTTTTTAAGGTTTTAAATTTTCTCAAATAGTCGTTACTCAAGTAGTCGATAATAGATAACTGATATTTTATGTATATCATGTCTTTCAACCGAGAAAATAAAATTTTATAAGTTTTTTTTTAATTTAAATCGAAATCCCGTTTATTCACAAACAAAATACACTATATTTGTAAATCTATTTCGTTTAATATCCTTAATAAACAAAAATCAATTAATTCTAAATAAAACTAATCGATTACGATATTAGATTGAATAAAGGGTCGATTGTGTTTATGTATGGTCAATCTCTAACCTAGACCACCGCCCCCCGCACGTCGCCTCATGCCACCATTTGGTTCCTCAAAACAGTGATTGCGCAACCTTCTGCGCGAAGTTCGGACTCGCCAAGATACGTCGGCCGTATTGTACTGAGGTCTATAGTCCCTATTAAGTCAACACGATAAAAAGATAAATGGGCCAATTTAGATTTTAGCGAAAACTTGTGAGCACTAATTTTCAATTTTTTTTTTTTCGGAATTTTCCCTTTGTTTGGCGAGAAGCAATGTCTTACAGCACATGTAAAGCGAAGTCTGAAAACCGTAAATATGTAGTTTAATTATATTTTTTTCAAAAATCCTTTTACACGTTATAGGGGCCCAATTCTGTAACTTTGTGTTAGGCAACACGCCATTGACATTCTATCGACACACTACAGACATTATGTTGCCACTGTTGCAAATTTTGGTATTCTGCAAAAACTTCAATGGCGTTTCAGTGCACCAGTGGTGTCTCAATAGTGTGTCGATAGTGTGGAGGTACAATATTTTTCAGTGTTTTTGTTGTGCGATGGCTTCACAATGGCGGTGCGATGGCTTCACAATGGCGGTTCGATGGCCAAAACACTTTTCAAACACGATAGAAACAACTTTCAAATACACTTAAAATATTTACAGACTACCGTAACTTTGGCCATCATGATGACATTGCCACATTATAGTGGAGCAGAATACCAATTATTACAATAGTCTTCTATGACGTTTCAATGGCACTACAGTGGTAAGTTAATGACCATAGATAATTTGTAGAATACCAAATGTCAATGATTAGCCTATTGAGACACTACTTACACACTATTGACAAGTTGGTAATTTTACAGAATTGGGCCCCAGTTGACCTGCTTAATACCACTATTGGGCAAAACCTCTCAATGGCTTTCAGTGCTTTCGATCCAGTGTTGCTGTGGACCACGAGTCGTTGGTTTTGTTCAGCTCATCCTGCCATCTACCACGGTCTGCCCATCGGCTTCTAGCTGTCAGGGCGCCATATTGGGATTGTTTTGGCCCATACGTCATTGGGCATGACGTGGCCAGTGTTTACACGTATACAATAAATAGGGTAGATGACACACCAATCAATTGGCATACTTTTTAAGAGCTGTCAAAACGCGGTTCTCTCACAGATTTTGTATGGCAATAGCACGCTGTGACGTCACTATTTTGTCAACTCAATGACTCAATATTTATTGATTTCGAAGCAACTAAAAATCTAATTTGGTAATTAATTGAAAATAAATCGGGTTTTCAGGCCCAAAATAACGTTTTTTTTAGAGATTGGTGGTCTTGGAATTATTGTTTTATGGTGTCATCTACCCTATTATGTTTTAGACGGGGTTGGTGTTTCTTATCCGACAATAGGGAATATGCATAATTTTTTTTATTTTATTTTGATACGGAATGTTAAAGTACTACAAAAATAATGACAAAAAGCGAAAACAAGACATAAATTGGCCAAACAACACAAAAGTTATAACCATTCAAACTTTTGTTGCTATCTCTTTCTAGACAAACGGAATTTAGTATGGATTTTGTACGTCCATGCAGAGAATGACGTCATTCGCTTTATCCGATCTCTCTGTCTAATCAGCAGTTTCAAATGATTTTAACTTAGTATTTTTATAGATATTGCTGATGATTATTGTTTTTTTTTATTGATTGTTTTTTTTTGTTTTTCTTTTTGTATGTGTATCTTGGTAGTAACATCGCATTGGCGGCATAGCTGTTAAGGTGTTATTTACGTAATTTTAAATAAATAAATAATATTTAAAAAATAGTTTCACTTTGCTATTTCTGATGTAAATACGCTTTGTTTAGAGTGATAAAAAAAAATCATGCGTATACCCTATTGTCAAGACATAAACATGGTCAAGTTAGATGAGAACCAAGCAGATTAGTGTCTGAGATAGTTTTTTGATGAAAGAACCAGACTTGGTAGACGAAATTATTTTGTTTGTAATCTTGACACAGCAAAATTGTAAGTACTCAGCAGAGGTTTTGTTTGGTTGTAGAAACGAGGCAAATTAATATTTTAATATCAGTGCAAACTTTGGGATTTTCCTGTAACCTTATATTAAGGTTACAAATTGCTCACATTATTTGTTTATTTGATTATTCATTTGACCAATTGTATAAACCATTTTTCAATAAATCCCTAAAACCGCAAATTTATGAACAATTTATAATACAAAGAGTATGATAAGAGTTGTACATAACCTAGCCTACTAATAATATGAACAATGACGTCATTGAATTGATAACAAATTGCCGTAATTTTACATCTGAGTGAGTTTTGACGGAACAGTATCTAAGGATAACGGGAATTAATAAGTACCTACTCAGTACTCAGGCGTTAATATGACGCACTAGCTTATGCCCGCGTCACGTTCGATTATTGTCTCACGGGATCATACTAATGGGATAAAAGTATCCTATGTGTTAATCCAGGTTATAAACTATCTGTGTGCAAAATTTCATCCAAATCCGTTCAGAAGTTTTTGCGTGAAAGAGTAACAAACATACACACTACAAACTTTTGCATTTAGGGATAATATTAGCGTGATCGAGGATTAGAATGAGTGTCACCCAGGTACGACGTCATGAGTGGAGGAGACAACGCTCTACAAAGCAGAATATTTTCTGAAACTGTTACTTAGTTTTTGCCTAAACCTTATCAATGCGATCGTGACAACTTTTATCATAGGACTTATCCTCGAATCGCGAAAAAACTGATAACAACCTCATACTTCGTATAAGTACAAGATCAGAAAAAAATTAAAAGTTAAGTTTTAAGGTTAAAAGGACTTAAAAAAAAATTGGTCGTCACGGGACGCTCGGCAGATATATTAGAATCAATAAAAATCTATAACGAAATACTTCACTACTACTACGAAATACAAAACAAACTTTATTTTAATGGTAAAAGTCTGATTTCACGCCATGACAGAGTCATGACATTTCTCGCTACGGCAAACGAGTCGGTTTTACTGCCTAGGCGCGCATCAAAAATTAAAACAAGTGTAATTTGTATAGGGTATCATTTAAGCTATCACCAATTTAATTAGTTTTGCGTTTCTTAAATAATAGGGTTTGCCCTCAAAATAGTAGATTTGTCACCAAAATGAAGTCACCAAACATTATAAAATCAATTCCACAATAAATCACCTAAAATCATGAAGATATAGGGTCTAGTACCAAATAAATGTTTTTGTATGTAATATAAAAGGTTTGTACTAATAAGTATTTAAGCAAACTAATTTAAAGAGATCACCAATAAAGCATATATTATTATGTCACTAGAAAATTTTATACAGTTCTAAAAAAATGTAGGGTTGTCGTTATCATCGTTTCAACCAAAAGAGTCTACTACTTAACTTACTTAACTTAATTTTTGACCACTAGAAAATGAACTGTTATGCTCTTGCATCCGAGTCGATTTGCTTTTTGCATTTTGTGTTTGCATTTGGTCGATTTGCTCGCTTCGCTCGCTCATTCGACCCCGCCATACCCTTCTAACCTAATCTATCCGTGTCGGGGTGCCCCAAGTCGGCCTAGGCAAAACTAGTTTGTCATCAACCACCTCATTAAAATTATAAATTGATGTATTAAATTGGTAACGAATACTATTATTTTAATAACTGAACAAAATAAAATGTAATACTGTATTGTTCACAAAATAACAAATAAAAACGAGTCGCAGTCAGGGATCGATAATCGATTTATTTGGTGACAGATCTACCATTCTGAGCACAAAGCTATTATTTAAGTAATAAAACTATTATTATAAGAACGAAGTTTATATTAATGTAATGCACTACGATGTTATTGGTAATCCATCTCTTATTTTACACATATATTAATATTAATTTGATAATTGGAACCTGGGAACACTTTTTGTTTATCTGAGAACGAACATATTTCGTGGCGATAGATCTATTTATTAGGTGGTACAAAATGATGACAAATATAAATTTTGGTGACAAGAAATATAGTCCCCATTTGTATATGAGTATGGTGGACAATACCAGAGTATTTTGGCCATGGTTCGATTAAAATATAATGGTGTGTAGATAAGTTATCAGTAAGTTTATCTAATCGACAGTTATAAATTCAATCCAGATAACAATTTTTGGTCCCCACTCCATCATGTTATGTGTTTGTAGGTAGTTACTAATTTTATATGGGGTGATGTTACTGTCCTCTACGATGTCTAGACTTAAGAACCCATCAAGACACGATCTTAAAAACTGTGTAGCACCCCTTATACTTTTTTTTTTGACGAACCGTAATCTTTGCCAGTCGGGATCAACATGTTTCCCGAGGCGGAGAGTTCTCCGTGTCCTATACTTAACTGAGTTCAATATAATAGTATTAACTGGGGTTTCTGATTCCCCGGCCCTTGCTTGCCGAGCTAGCCCGCGCTCCCTATATTATAACCTTTTTTTTTTCGTATGGGTAAGCATCAAATGACTACTCCCGCTCTGGGCGGAGCAGGAGGGAGTGTCAGACTTTTACTGACCTATGCCCGGTTCCTATGAACAACGGTTCGTTAGTGTGCAAAAGGTACCATTCGTTTTTGAGTTACGAATAACGGACGGATTGTGGCGTTCCTATAATTTTTTGCGTCAGCTACCTGCAACGAATGGATGTTGGTTACCCACTTACCAAAGCCCTCTGTCAACACGTGTTCGACACCCCATGTGTTTCGTTATTACAACAGGGTAGATGACAAAAAAATACAAAACCAAAAAACACGTGTCCAATATTTTTCGATAATCTAACTCACGGACTAAACAGAATCATATTGTTTTTAGTCAGTCATCATCCCAATTAAGAATGTTTAGAATTAGAGTGTGCATGTGCCTATTGCACATAATACCTACCTTTATTCAGAAAACTTTTCTTTTTAGGGTTCCGTACCCAAAGGGTAAAAACGGAACCCTATTACTAAGACTTCGCTGTCTGTCCGTCTGTCTATCACCAGGCTGTATCTCATGAACCGTGACAGCTAGACAGTTGAAATTTTCACAGATGATGTATTTCTGTTGCCGCTATAACAACAAATACTAAAAACAGAATAAAATTAATATTTAAGGGGGGCTCCCATACAACAAACGTGATTTTAATGCCCTTTTTTTGATAATAATGGTACGGAACCCTTCGTGCGCGAGTCCGACTCGCACTTGGCCGGTTTTTTTTTGTTTATGTTATAGTTTTGGTGTTGTGTGGTAATCGGTTGTCGTGGTATGGGCATGTGATGCGGAGGGATGAGGAAAATGTCGTGAGGAAAGTTTTGAGTATGAATGTGGATGGGTATATGAGTAGAGAAAGACCAAAGAAACGATGGATGGACTGTACATCCATCGTTTCTTAAAGAATGATATGGTAAGAAAAGAAGTGTCTGATGAGATGACGAAAAATAGAGAAGTATGGAAGAAGAAGACATGCTGCGCCGACCATGACATGATATGGGATAAGGGCAACAGAATGATGATAGTTTTGGTGTTGAAAATATCTCTATTAAAAAAAAATGTTTTGGCTACTGAAGTGAACAAAACGCGATTGAGAGCGACAGACTGGCTTGACACATTACATTTTAACGGAACTGTAAATTAAATTGTAATTTGTATGGCACAGAGGATCATAAAAATCACATAGTACTTAATACCAATTGCATAATGTATTATGGTTGTTTGGTTGTTTCAAATAAATATTTTAAGGTTTGTTTGAGAAATACATACCTGGCTCCCTTATAAATTTCGACGATTAAACTTTGTACAGACGACATATCTAGCCGAAATCTAATTTGTGATTTAATATTATCCAAGATACTAAAATGATCCACCCTCGTTTTGTAATTCCGTTGACTAGAACAACTTTCTTCATCTGATTCGGAGTTACTCCAGTCCAACAACCTTCTTATATCACTTAATCCACTATCTGAACGCGACATTTTACAATTATTTATAGCAAATAACGCAGAATAAGTAAAACATTGTAGACAACCGACCGAAATCGGGCGGTAAACAAATTGTACACGACTCGTAATTTTGACAGCTCGTTGACCTACCTTTTTTGTTATAGGAACACCATCGATCGCCCCACATCTGCATACATTTGGCTAACGGTTCGTTATTCGAAACCCTCCCATCCGTAGAACTGATCTATCGGTAACTTAAGTAACGAAACGTTTTTTATAGGAATGGTTTTGGCATACGTCTCGTAAAAAATACTACTATCCGTAAGCAAAACGACTCGTTTCTTGTTTATAGGAACCGGGCATAAAACCCATCCATGTTCTTTCATCGCCCTTTGTGTTCCGGGGCCACGGTAGATACCGTTTGTGTGTACCGTTTATGTTATAAGTCAACACATTCACATTACAAAAATTTTGAATCCCGGGGTTGCGGGACTGTTCGAAAGAGATCTTTTGAACAGTCCCGCAACCATAGCAGACCTATATTATAACCTGAAACCGTATTCGCCACTTCATCGATATTGGTGAATTAAATAATAGTGGTAGGTTTACCGTTTAATAATTCCATGTATATATTAGTCAGCCAGTTGTGTTAGTTAGTGTTTTTGATAGTCTGTAAGGTATTATATATGGGTCTTTTGTTACCTGAATTAAATGATATATTATTATTATTTGTTTTTATACATTTACGTATCTCGGCTTTATTGCCGGATTTATAGAATAGTACGGGCCGAACCAAGTACTACCCTGGGATAGTGGTGATGTCATCATCATCATTTCAGCCGAAAGACGTCCACTGCTGGACATGGGCCTTCCCCAAAGGGGGCTTTTTTGCCATTATCGCCACGCATGGCAGGCGGGTTGGCGATCGCAGTACGGTTGTTACAAAAGCACAGAGAACGCTGCTGCCCATTCTCTGGTAAGTCCCTTAGTCGCCTCTTACGACACCCACGGGAAGATATGGGATAGTGCTATTCTTTACGTCCGACACCATACAGAACGGTGGTGATGTGATGATGATATGATGGAATTTTGTGATGATGAGTATCTATGTGTGTTAGACTGTGTGTGTGTGAGGTTGTGTTTGGTTATTATTATATTTAGTACTTAAACAGGCTTATTTACAATAAAATATATTCAGTCTATCTTGATACTCTGTGTTAATTCTTGTCGCAATCTAAGTACATCCCAACGCCAAAATCTCGATCCGGAATTGGGATAAAGGTAGGAAAAAATTGGATTGCGCCTTTTGGTTCCTTCCTCCAGCGAAGTTCTAAGCCAGGGTCCATACCCCACTGGAATTGTAGTCAGTTTAGTAAGTATTTTGCCTCGGCTCAAGGCCCTAGAAATGAGACATCCACAGGCAGTACAAAATGAGGCATCGTCTCTTACCGGGCGTCATGTTGGCAGCTTGCGCCTGGGCGGGCGGGCGCGCTCGCTCGCGGTTGAGCTCGTCGAAGCACTGCAGGCACACGCGCAGCGGCTTGTCGCTCTGGCCGCGCAGGATGTAGCGCTTGCACGAGCACGGCCCGCACACCACTGAGCCGCACTTACGGCAGTGGTGCTGGAAATGAAAACGATCAATCAGCTATATTAGGGGCCAATCTATATTTGTAACCCCCCCCCCCCGTCCTTGTCAAAGCTGGTCACATTTGTGAGTCCCCCCCGTCCTTGTCACAGCTGGTCACATTTGTGAGATCCCCGTCCTTGTCACAGCTGGTCACATTTGTGAGACCTTAGTGCGCCTTAGTGTGACCTCACAAATTTTGCAATTTTACACCTACAAATTATTGAATTAAAAAAGCAGTGCCAAAATTACTTTTATTTCGAGTAAAATTATTTTTTAATAAAATTAAAATCAAATGAAACATTTAAAAAATGTACAGAACTAAAAACGATTAATTATTCTTATTAAAGATTCAGAGTAAAGTTATGACCTTAAAAAATAGTATTCGAAAAAAAAAAAAAACTTGTGACAAAGTTGGAACTTTGACCTCCAATATCTCCGTAACTCGTAGGTTCCCAGGTATGATCCAGAACAAAAAAAATGATGGGAATGACGGGGAGAATAAGTGCCTTTCGGCTTCGTCTAGGGTCTATTTACACCCTTTATAAAATCACTTTTTGGAAACTACAAAACCTCACCTGGAACGACATAAGTACTCCTTTTAGTATGACCGAAGTTTATTCATCAGTAGGGCTATTACGTATCTTTTCGATATCCAGTGACTATCAAGCTTCGGTTGTACACCGAACTTTGATGACAACCGAAAATGTCAAAATATTGGTATTACGACACAGTGGATATCACTTTACGGTGACTAACAGCCCGGGTATGGTGTAACGTTTTTCACGAAAGCCACTGCAAACTCAGTTGCCATCAATTTGTTGTCGACTATGCTTACGCATAATCGAAATAATATAAGTATCGCTACGAAAGCGTCTGTCAAAATGAGTTACGGTGACTATCACCCACGATGACAACCAATGACGTCATATTTGTACGCGACTGGTCATACATAATACGAAACTAACATTTTGATAGTTAATTGATGGACACTGAGCCCAGTTACTATCATTTCGAGCTGTCAACAGAGATACGTAATAGCCCTACTGGTCATACACGCACGCCTGGGGCCCTACTCTCTAACGTCCGTTCGTCCGTCCGTCTCTCTCACTCGCACTCATCTGCAAACGTGCGCGAGAGAGACGGATAGACGGACGGACGTTAGAGAGTAGTGTTTGTACCCTAAGGCTATTTAATACTAGCTGTTCCCCGCGACTTCATCTGTAGTTTGATGTGTCGCCGTATGTACGACCACGGACTACCTCTGAGCCACCTAAATTTAAACCCTATAGACAAAAGTATATGTGGTTTCTTCCTTAGAACATTAATCTTAACTAGGACAGTTATAATGATTGTTGTCTTACCCTCCTATTGAGAACAGTGAACTGTGTCTTCTTGCAATGCATGCAGATTGCTGCCTCGTTGTCCGGCACCCATACTGCGGCATGCTCTGATGGCGGTTGTTTGCCACCTGAAATGTAATTCAGAAATTAAATAGTAATGTAATATACTGTTGAAACTACAGTAGTCTCACTTGCCAATTGGTGCTGCTATTGTCGTCAACGTCCAATAATCCGGCACCCTACCCCAAGCACTAAGGATTATTTTAAAACTAATTGGTTAATCGCGCATGAATTCGCCGCTAGAGGCGTTCGTGTAGACTAAGGTCTTCCGAAATGTCAGATGTCATACAGTGTTCGCGCGTTGCGTGCTTTTTTATGACGATTTATACTAATACTCACGATTGTGTTCTAGACTGAGCTGATATTCCTGATTAATTATGACTTGAAGATTTTAAATAGCAACTTAGGATCTTATTTGTTAGTACTTGAAGGTAGAATGATTTTTAAATGTTTCATGCTTGCTAATTTTAGGGAGAATATTTTAAATATGTATCTGAAGTTTACACTACTACTTTTTTATGGAGTTATTGGTAGTTTAAAGTATAAAATGGAATTGTTCACAGGACCTTACTCGGCAGTGGCGCCATCTGGTGGGCTCAAAAACGATAGCTCATTGTGACATATGTCATTGCTATATATTTACTTATTATGATTTCTTTATACACCCTTTATACTGGTTATGGCATGGAAGTCAAGCTTAAACTGAGGTCTTGTCATATCTAGAACGTGCCATAAATGAACAACATAGCCATCATCTGTGTAGCCTTTTCCCAAAATTGGTGTCTGTTTACAGTTTTACCGGATGCAGCTGAAACCAGTATTTTACATGGAGGGACTGTCTGACTGACCTCCACAACCCGTTTGTTGGTTGTTGTTCAGGTTTGTTGTCTGTCATTTGTCGGCTTTTCAGCTGTGGTTTGCGGTTGCAGTCGCCTTGGGATTTGTCTTAGCTCTACGCGACTACAGGAGCTAAATTAGCAACTCTTTTTGTTGTGGTTCAAAGTTCGTTTGAAATACTATTAGAATAAAGTTCTAATCAGCTTGCACTACAAAGTGGTTGTTGCGAAATGAGTGGGTTTTTTGCGAGTTACAAAAAATCTATAGATTGGACTAAAAAAATAAAACACTATCATGCTAATATGTTGCTTGTAGAATTATTAGCCAAAATGAATGATCATATGTATTTTAGTATGGTTTTTACTCGTTAAAAGAATTTTTTAGAGCTAAGATCGTGATTTTTTTTATCAAGTAAAATTAATTGTATTATGTTTTCAAAACACTTATGGTACTAGCTTAAACCCTAAAGAATATCATATATTTTTCTGGTTTTGTTTATTGCAGTGTATCATAATGCTTTTTTGCATTATAAAACGCGTTTAGCTCCTGTAGTCCCTTAATAAAAGTTTGTTACTTACTTTTCCTAAGCAAATCTTCTATACATTTTTCTATGTGTGCCATCCATTCTTCTTTCTCAGTGGCTGTCGCGGCGTATACGGCGAAGGATTTGGACGCGGTGCGAATAAGCCAGCCATTGCGATACTCTGAAACAAGGAAGTTACAACATGATTGTTTTATTTAATGCATCAAAACAGCATACGTATGACAGAATGGAGCGAGCATGTATGGATGGAGTAAAAAATATGCTATATATGCTTTTATTTAAAAAAAAAATGGGTCTTTGATAAAAACGCAAAGATTTAATACAAGATGTAAAGTTTTAGTGTTTTAAAAATATATAAATAGGTATGTACGATATTGGATTATTGTGACGTTAATTATCGTTAAAGGTTGCAATGTATTTAGTGGTATTTTTATTATAAGGTTTAAATTACTTTTAACCTTATAATTAGTTATTTTTATTAACAGGTAATAAAAGCTTGTTTTTAAAAGGAATACTCCTTTTGCTGTGTGGAGCTCGTGGCTAAATAATAACAGCCGCTCGGGTCGATCGTTAGGTTAAGCTGTGCTTGCCTAGGTTGGTCTGTGGATGGGTGACCACCCATACATACCGAGTTTCCTCCGTGCCTCGGAAAGCACGTTAAGCCGTTGGTCCCGGCTGTCATATGTAGATCTTTGACAGTCGTTAGGTAGTCAGAGGCCCAAAAAGTCTGACAACCAGTCTTATTACCCGGTACTAACTGGGTTGTGGAGGTCAGATAGGCAGTCGCTCCATGTAAAATACTGGTATTCAGCTGCATCCGGTTAGACTGGAAGCCGACCCCAACATAGTTGGGAAAAGGCTAGGCAGATGATGACTCCTTTTGTTGTGTCTCTGTTTACATTTGTGTAAGGATCATAGCAGGTGGCGTTCTGAGGGTTAGAGCGGCCATTTTAGACCCCCTGTAGTTTCTTCTAACCACCATAGGAAAATGCATGAAATTATGTATGTAAATCACCAAAACGGGAAATGCAATCGTTTTTGGTATTGGTGACTTAAATCATATGATACGCAAAAACCACTAAATGTACTCGATTTAGTGGTTTTTGCGTTTTCCTCTACAGATGTTTTTGAAAGTCTAGTGGGAGCAAACGGGCCAAGTGTCATTGGGTTCTTCCCTGGAGTGAGCATTTGTGCCTGGTTGATGGCATTACGTTCGCCCCAATACCTCTGCCTAACCATTCGGGGATTACAGGCGTGTTGTTATGCAATCTATGAATAATATAAATCTGTGACGTAAATATTTCGACGTCATCAGGTGCATGAATCACTTTTGTAATGTTTCTTTATTCAATGAACTTTGTCGCCCGCTAGTAATTATTATTATCAAACGAAATATGCGTTAATTGATGTGGCCTGTAATTCACTAGACTGTAATTTATTTGATGTACCACGCATTAAGTGTTCCGGATCATCGTAGGACCCCTTTAACTTTTAATTATTTTTATTATTTGTTGTTATAGTGGCAACAGAAATACACATTTTGTGGATTTTAGGGTCCCGTTGGTTACGGTCTTGTCCTTTTCTGGACGTCAACAAGCTCCAACTAGTGGATCAAACTAAAAACCATACGGGTGACCGCATAAGTGCAAACTAAAGCTTTCATCAAAATAGGTCAAGCCATTTAGGAAGAGACGAATTACGAATTACACCAGATTTTTTAAGGTTGTCCTTTCATAAGGAATCTTTGAGAACAAAATTCTATGTGTGGGGCTTCTCTTCCATAGAAAATCAATCTTAGGAAAATGATAAATTGTTTACGATTTTTTCTAACCAAATGAGGTTGAGAACTTGTAATCATTATGATACTTAAACACTGATTTATTATACAATACAACTGATGCATAAGAGTGTAGAAGTGTGACTCAACACTGCACTCTTTAGATCAATGTCAACATGCATCTAGTTATAATACATAATATCACAGATGACTCACTGGCCATTCACATTAATGAGTCATTCAACACATAAAAAAGTTCTGATTATGCATGAAAAAGTAATGACAGCCAATAAGGGTTGATTGAAAATCTAGTTGTTTTTTTTTTAGTAATGGCATCTAATGGCATCTCACACGTCAACAATGAGGGTGGATTTTGCTTAACTGGACTACAAAATGTAGTTATGCCTGCTGAGTTTGGTCTGATACATATTGATACACATTGTTCAACTTCGAAAAATATAACTACACTGGCCTGCAAAAATAAGTTTCACACTTTAGATGTCTAACTTGTATAGTTTAGAAAAAAAAAATTAAAAGTGTAGTACTTAGTTTTGCAGGCCAGTGTAGTAGTTACTCAAACCAATTTATAATTTTAGAACTTGCTTGTTATTATCTTGACCTTTTCCGACACAAATGTACACAGTAATAAGATTTTTATTAACAGATTTAAATATACTAATTACTTAATTTGATTAATAACTATATCACTATCATCAGCACCGTGTTGATGCTATAACTTCTTTCCTTTACTTGTTTTCTGACTGTTGCTAAGGTTTTATATTAATACTAGCTGATGCCCGCGGCTTTGCCCGCTTGACAAATTATATACTAAAAAACCTTCCTCTTGAATCACTCTATCTATTAAAAAAAACCCCCATCAAAATCCGTTACGTAGTTTTAAAGATCTAAGCATACATAGGGACAGACAGACGTGGCGGGGGGCTTTGTTTTTTAATATGTAGTGATGATTAGCTGTTGCCCGTGACTTTTGCCCGCTTTCTTATTAAATATAACTTCCCTATTTCAATCAGATTTTGTTAACAATTTCAAGGGTTTTCATTTTTTGCACAGAACCCTAATAGTTTTTCTAAAATAATAGTAGCCTAAGTTACTCTTTATAACATTAACTATCTGCCAGTGAAAGTCCCGCCAAAATCGGTCCAGCCCTTTTGGACTGTACTGGCGGGAAGTATATCTGGTTCTTATAACAAACACATATTTCTTTGTTTGTTTGTTATAAGAACCAGATATACTTTCATATGCAATCAGTAAAAGAAAATGGAGTAAACGATGCAGTGACATCTGACAGGGGTGAATGGAAAAAAAACGTTTTGCGCCATGTAGAATGGGATAAGAGCAGATGGCTATTAATTATGTAAAAAGCTGTTATAAAATAACAAACAGCCCCTTCAATTTTAATTATTATTATTTATATGAATTTTACTAACCATCACAATATCATTAAATAAACAAGGCTTTAAAAGTCTAATAAACAACTCCTAGGCTTTCGTCCCTGCTTGTGCAAAGATAAAAAAATAAACAAACAATCAAATTAAGTGTAACTTACGTCCTTCATCCTTTAAAGACTCCAACTTGACCTCTTCAAGTGGTATAACATGTTGTTTGTTATATTTCTTCTTGTTTATAACAATATTTCCATAGACAAGTATGTCGTTGAACAGGAAGAACTGTCTGGCTTTCGGTTTCTTGCGGCACATTTTTGTCAGGACACCCTCCCCCACAAGGACCCTGCCTTGTTCTGCCAGAGGCTGAAAAAAAAAGGTTTTAACTTTTAATATGCATAGGATGTGTTTGTGGAGGCTATCTGTCTCCCCCACTATGACCCTGCCTTATTCTGCCAGAGGCTAAAAAAAAAGTTATTTACTTTTTAATATGCATAGGATGTGTTTGTGGAGGCTATCTGTCTGATAACAAAAAAAAAATTGTAATGTCAATATAATTTTTTTGTTTACACAGCCGAGTGAGACACACGACAGATAACGTAAATATGCCAGATATATTATTAGTCCAAATATGACATACAGAAGAAAAAAACTTTTATAGAAATTATAATATTGTAGTCTCAGACTGGTTCTAATTCATCACACTATGTTTGAAATTAGAAACCTTTCAATTATGCTAATGAGATAATAAATTATTATGTTTTCCTACGATTTGTAGAATTTTGTTTGTATAAGTTGCGAATGGCAGTCCAATCGGGAATTTGACATTGAAAATAAAACATTGTTGTGAATTGATCAATGAATTGCATATGATAAAGTACCTCCGTTCATCATTGATAAGAATATCATGCCTTCAGATGACTCATTTATTTGAATTGAGAATAGCTTCTAACAATTAATACTTCTAAAACTCTGACTACACAACACCTTAGACTTGATAGTGTTAATGGCATATCAATACTTTAATCATAGAACGGCAACATACAATCTTACTGATAATGAACCAGCTAATCAATGCCTAATCTATAATAATTCAATTAAACCTTCTATTGTGCTTTAATTTCATAGTTGAATGAAAGTTACTACAAGAACGTATGTAACATTTTTCATAATAATTAAAAACAGCGCTGATAAATGTTCGTATCTTCCGTCAGAACAATCCCACCCTAGCGATGTACCGAAGATTATATCTTACCGAGTTTGTCGGTTGTTAAACGACGACATTCAACAACTTCTAAACTTAGAAAAAACTTATATTTTGCAACCACAGACGCTCACCTGTCCAGAACTGCCGAAGCAGCTCTCAACCATAGCAATCCTTCTAGCATTGGCCTCACTGTTCACTGTAATCAAGAAAATTACCTACTTAAAAATTGCAGTACGGTATAAAAGTTTGACGTCAAAGGAAAGTGAGCGACATGCAAACAATGAAAGTGATCTCCCACGTAACTATTTTACATGATTGCACACAAATAACTCCACCGTATTCTTACTAGTTTGTCTTTCTTACACGGATATATATAAATATTTGCCTACCTAAACGGTCCACCATTATCGAAATTTATTTTCTCGTAGATACGACCGGAAAAATGTGTCATTCACTAATAGAATACATAAAAAGATAGCCAGCTACAGAGAATAAATTTCTCCTAGTCCCATAAGACCATTTTAAAAATCTACATAAAATAGTAGATTCTTAAATTGCAATTTTTTTAAAACATATATTTTTTAAATGACTCGTAAAATATAAAAATATATAATGAAGTTTGTTGGAAAATCACTGTTTAAATCTACTAAAAACAAAGATTTGTCATATAATGGCAGTACTGATATAACGTTCCAATTTACGTAAAAAAGATTAAGAAATCAAAAACAATATTTTTATGACATCGTAAGCTATTTAATCATATATATATTTTAGTGTTAGATAAGATAAATCTTTCTTACTTTACCTGAAAAGCATAGTGTGGATTGTTTAAAAAATACAAACATTTTTGTAAAATAAAGTTACACAACATCCATAGACAATCACAAAGCAAAGATCATGTGAGTATCCATTTTTTGACACCAGCTGACAGCAAGTGGTCGATACAGTCTGATTTTGTGTTCGTAATTCCGATAAATAAACCAGCAAAATGGCCTGCAAATTCTGTGGCCCCAAGCTGTCGCTGTGTGGGCTCGTGCTGAGCGTCTGGGGAATTATTCAATTGGTGAGTAGAAACTCTAATTCGTATTTTGAGTCTTCGTACTTCAACGCCGTACTAATTATCGCTCGGAACTGTTTCAGACTTTGATGGGCGTCTTCTACTATATAAGAGCTGTAGCTTTGTTGGAAGATCTCCCTCTTGAATCAGAAGGTGGGCACCACACTATCGAAGGTTTCGTCGCTACCGTCGAAGCTGGATACACTCAGGTGAGTCATAATCTATCTCACAAATTGATATAATGCACGTCTCAACAATGAAGTACTAGAACGTGATTATTTTCCTTATTGACCATTCCTTCTTTATGGTTTTCTCTTCTCTAATAACTCGTGCAAGGGAAATACCATGTAGCACTGCAGTTTGTCTGATACAGTGCATCAATACTTGGTTTTCAAACTCAAGGCAACTGACAATTCAAGTATAATTTCGAATTTTAATCATGTGCATGGTTAGAAAATCAGTTCATAGTTAGTATCATCTTAATTTATACCAAGCAGAAGTTGAAAATAAAAGTAAAATTGGTAACAGTTGAAGTACCTACCAATTCTACTTTTATTTTAAGTAAAATTTAATTCTATGTATACATCTCAACTTAAAAAAAAACTCAGGATATTAAAATTCTTCAGTTAACAACTTAATTTAAAATCCACAATGCATAAAATAATATGTAGAAGTAAGATTTAGTTAACCAATGCCTGCAAAAACAGATTTGCATAAAGTTTATCATAATTAAAATCTTCCAATTCTAATAATCTTTTAACCATAACCCACTATTATTCTGATTAACAAAGATTACATTCAAGCAGTTCACTAACTTGCAGTAGACCCGCATGATGGATTATGTTTCTCATTTTATTTGGTAATATCATTGGTATACCTATATTATTTATTTATTTATCAGACTATATATAAGCCTTAGCCTATGATTAAAGATTTATTTGATGACTGTGGTTGGCTCACTCGATCTCACAGACTCCTGCAGTCTCCTGTATATGTAATTAATGAAATTATTTATTTATTAAAAGTTTATGCACATTGTCATTGAAGTTCTAACACCACGTTAATTTTTAGCGGTTCAGACATTTAGAATTTTGATGCCCTTTGCTAGAGAATAAGAAGACACTTTGTTTCAGCCAATCACAGAAACAAGCGATGTCTCTATCTAATTTGAACTCAAAACATATTATAAAATAGTATTATACCATTACCTAGGTTACAGTTTTTTCACTCTCCTGCAAAGTTGCTATTTTTGACTTATGTGGTGTCTAACTTCAATGAAGACAATGTAAAAACAATATTGTACAAAGGCAGACTTAATGCGTTGGTCATTTTCTACCAATCTACCTTAGCGTAAAGACAAAGCATAGTAGGTGCAATGTTACAGAAAATTTTCTAAGAATAAAATCTACGAGAGAAATAACACATGGTGAAGAATGCAATTAGGTATAATGTACAACAGGCAATTTTATTATCTTAACACCATCTTTATGATGGATTTCTTCCAATATTACGAATCCATTATTTGAAGAAGTAAAAAAGATATACATATAGAAAGAAAAAGATACAATACAAGATTTCATAGGACATGATAAACGGATTTTCTCTTTCCATTTCCAGAATGCCTACAACTGCTGGATCGCTGCACTGTTATACGTCATCACTCTCGTTGTATCAGGACACCAGTTCTGGATGAACAACCGTTCTTCAGTTAGTATGTAAAGTGGTTATCAATGTAATGATGGGTACTGACGCTGGGGTACAAGTTGTTATGTTACTGTTGAATAACTCCATTCCATTAATAATTTATTTATATTAGCTCTTGAGTCAGAGTTCAAAAAGCATACTTTTGATGTTGTTCCTCTAGTTCTAACACCCTTCATTATAGCATCTTAAAATTTGAATATCGTATTGGGAATTCTCAACTTTTAATCCTGGTTTTTAAATGCCTGATTAATTTGTCTAATCTGTGGTCAAATGTCATGCTAAACTTATACAGTCCTTCCATATTTACTTCTGTTTTCGTATCACTGTCAAAATCAGAGCGTTCGTTATTTTTGTTACTATAAGGTTGCCTTTGGGTTGCTGATAGTGGCAAGTCTTTCAGAATTACAGTAATCTTTATTACAAAATAATCCCGGGTGGGTTGCTGCTATCAGAGACAAAAAACTGTGGTAGGACTGTAGTGATTTGTTGGCTTGAAATGTTATTTGACCACAGATATAATTACAGATAAAAAAACCATGGTTAAGGTTAGAACTAAAGTAGACATAAGTTAACAGCATGTGAAGGTTGCTATAAATTAGCATTTAATTTAACAACAAAAAAAGTTACATTTGAAGGTGATTTACCAATGTTCATAAATTATGCGAGTCATATATCATTATTATAAATATAAAGCTGTTTTAAGTATATAAAACCACCCAATGTATGTTTTTCAATGTTCTATACCTACCTTAAAAATGTTAAGATTTAACCTATTGTAATACAATCTTACCCTTCTTAATGTGAATGGTTTTTATCTTAAGTTTCAAGTGATTCAGACTTAAAAATCAATTAAGTTACAGAAATTATTGTGCCTAAGTATTACAATTATGAATGAATGCTATAAAATTGTACATAATATATCTATTATTGTAAAAGATAGTCTACATAGTAAAATGCTTAGTTTTTCTTGAAGTAAAGGTATTGATGTTACAAATTTGTTTAATTTTCTAGTAACTTGTGGAATTTAGTTTTTATACCAATTAGATCGCGTAATAGTAAAATTTAGTTTGTATCGGAATCGAACACTAGAACTAAAAAACTCGGCTAAGTGCGAGTCGGACTCGCGCATGAAGGGTTCCGTACCATTATAGCAGGAGAAACCCTTTATTTTTTTTTTAAATTTTATTATATGTTATAGCGGCAACATAAATACATCATCTGTAAAAATTACAACTGTATAGCTATCACGGTTTATGAGATACAGCCTGGTGACAGATAGACTGGCGTCTTAGTAATAGGGTCACGTTTGTATCCTTTAAGTAGGTACGGAATCCTAATAAGTGACGTATGTACATAGATAAACTCACGCCTTTATCCCTTGGGGATAGGCGGAAACTAAAGATCCCCACATACTACTTACTTAGGTTCTTTAGTTTACGATACTTACATTCTTTTGCATAACTGCCGTCTGTTTACAATAACGGGAAACACAAATATCACGGTCGTGTAAATTAGTAATCCAGACTCCCTAGCTGCTACTGAGAATACCTGCGGGAAACCCCATCAATACTGCCCAACTTAGGAATCGAGTCTAGGGCCCGTATTAAGAGCGGGCCGAGCTTCTGGCGCTAATAGATTTTAGGTATTCTATGTGCTCCACGTATGTGTGCGTAAGGCACACCCGCAAAAGCACTGTACGCTAGTGATTGACTAAATCGGAAAGATATCGAATCTTCCATTTATTATTGTACAATTATTTTTTTGGGGTCCTGAAAATAATTAAATAAAAAATAATGTCCGGAATATAATATTATAATAAAAATAAACAATATGTAGCTAAAAAATACATTAATAAGTAAATTAAAACAATAAATATCCGGTTACGTTGGTTTAAGCCAGCGGTCGGCAACCCGCGGCCGTCTCACTTGCGGCCCGTAAAAGTTTTGTAAATAAGTTATAATTATCAAAATAAAATAAATGCATGAACAAACCACAATCGACCGTATAGTGTGAATCCAGCCTTAAGGTAGTCGATATTTTTTCCATAGAAATTTCGGGAGGGAATTACTCCACTGTTGGACACTGTACATACAAACTCCAAAGTTATACATGATATCGTTTTGTCTCAATAATAATATTACACACACACAACACAACAGGAAACAGAATAGTAAAATAAAAAGCCATTAAGGCTGATGCTCCAGGGTAGCCCGCGAAATTTTAAATTTTCTTACGTTTTTTGCAATTCGCAGGCCAGTGCTAGGTTGTATGTTGATTAAAATTGTTTGTTTGCGACTGTAAGACGTATGTAGTTACAGAATTATAATCATCAAAATCATTCATACAACCCTCCAAGTTCATAAAGGTGCAAGAATCATTTTGACCTTGGAAAAGTAATTTTTCCACCTTTATGAACTTTGAGGGTTGTATTGATGATTTTGATGAATATAATTCTGTAACTACATACGTCTTACAACCGCGAATAATATTTTAATCAACATACAACCTAGCACTGGCCTGCAAATTGCAAAAAACGTAGGAAAATTTGAATTTCGCGGGCTACCCTGAAGCATTCGCCTTAAAGAGTTACGAGCTACCAAAGGTTCGTTTTACTTTTTATTGCCAATTTTAACGCAACTTTGGGCGTAAATTAGTAATAAAAGATGTGTCAAATTTCCAAAACAAGTCGGTACTGACAAAGCACAATTATCGAAGAATTCAAACAATTTGATTTGTACTTGATTCATGCGCTGGTTTTTTTCATAAAACTCGATTTTCCAAAGTTCTTTTCGTATTTTTTAGGCACCTTTTACTATTAATTATCTTGCATCTCACTGAGCTCATTCTGTCGGGCCCGATGCCAGGTGAGACAGCGTGCTTTTTGGGCACGCGCAACAGTGAGTTCGAGGAGCCCGCGACAAGTGCAACCTCAACAAGCGCTTTTCATTTTTTCTATGGGATATGATACGTAGGTATATTGGGCTTCTAGAGTTAATATCACAAGTGCGGCCCGCCTTTAGTTTATTTTGCCACCTTGTGGCCCTTGCCTGCCAAAAGGTTGCCGACCGCTGGTTTAGGCTGTCATGGCCTATTGAAACAGTAGTTAGTAGCACGAGGATAAGGCATAATATACGATAATTCAAAGCCAAAAACACTCCACCGATTTAACCTTAAATTTAATTAACTTACTTTTGTTTCTCTACTATGCTGTAAAATAATCAAAATACGTAAATACATTATTACAAATCGATATTCCAACCGGGTTAAAACGGTTGACAAATTAAAAAATCGACTATAATAGCAATATTTCATTCGTCAGTCGATATTGTCGACAGCCTACGTCAGTGGATCTCCACACGCACATCCCTAACTAGTCGCAAGAAGAAGCGGCTGTACTACGCGAAGTATCCGCTTAATGAAGTATCGTTTTGTGATTTTTACATTGCTTGTCCAGTGACTTAGCGACAAACTTACGTAGTGGTCAAAGAGCAATGTATGTATTGCAAAAATAGTACAGTCGTCACGTTGTTGTTGTTACGATCGCGGTCCGAAAGTCGAAATTTAATAAATTATATTTCTATGGCGCGCCGCAAAAATCAACAAGCGACACAAGCTCCCCGTCCAACAGCCGAAGCAGGACTAAAGCGGATAGGGGGGAAGCGTGGCGGCTCTGGTTAGAACGGGCGGCACGCACGCTAATTTAGGTATTTCCTTCATAATATTCAAACAAAGACACATTTCGAAAATGTAAAACGTATACGTTATAGAAAAGATGTAGTTTTGTTATTATTCAAAATCTGATGATCTTCCGTGAAGTATTTACGCCGTACTTAGGGTTTATTTTGTTTTTCAGAGATTACTTTGGATTTTTTTTCTATCGAGGAAACTAAAAGTAATCGTGTTTCTAAAGCGTATGATGTATTGAGTGAATCCTTAAATATCTTACATATTAATTGCATAACTGAAGGATAAGTAATAACGATGCAGTAAGGGATCAAGCGAATGCAATTATTTTGGAATTACGTATCGTTTGCTCGGTAGCGCCTTAATAAACGTTACTCAGCCCAAGAGACCGCACTTGATATGAATCTTGAGATCCTGATCGTATTAATAAACGTGATTGTTTATGTTCTCAAGTTGCGGATTAGGTTTACGTCATCGACTGAGTGATGGACTGATTAATAAACGAAACTCGGTACTTAAGTATACATTGGGTACGGGTTCTTAAGATGCAATATCGTGAGTGCAGACGGACCATGACTTAAGATGTGCTTAGCGTGGCGCGGAGCATGGAATTTGAAAATATTTTGAGTGATATTAATTATTACGATGAAATAGATTACTATGACGATATTTTGCGGCCTTTGCGATTTCGTTTACCAAAGGTTTATTTATGGGATGCTTCAAATCCTTTTGACTGAAGTACCTAGAGAAAATTACAAAAAGCGATTCAGATGTTCAAGAGTCAGTGATAATAACATTAATAAAAAACAACATTATTTTTATTATTTCCCCGGAAATAGCCGTTCTTTTAACTTTAAGGTTTTATGCAATAGCGTCATTTCAGGTTAGTATGTAATGTTGTAAGTAATTAACTACCTAATACGAACGGAAAGCCATTAATTCATATGATTCAATGTACCTTACGTAGGTACTTACTTAATTTATATTTCAGCTTGATTGTGGTGACCACACATACATTTATCACAACCTACGGTTTCAAATATCTTATCCAGAGTATCAAAACTATTAGACCTTCTGCACACAAAATACCTACCTCGAGGAGATATTTGAGCTGTTAAACAAACAGATGTTTATGTTTGGCGTTCCTTTTTTTTGACACTGACGCTACATTGCATTATGTTTTAGCCTATTGAGTTAAGTAGTAAACAATTACCTACCTATGTCGTATTCGGAAGTAAATATATAACCTTTTCAAAAATTTAGCACTTTCTTGGGTAGCAATCAACTATAGAACGTGTATTAGCGCTATTCATTAAAGATTTAAAGTATTTAATTCAAAAGTTTTACATTTTTTGACATAACAATAATGAAATCCGAGAAGTCTCATTCAAAACTTCGTTCGATGTGACGTCATCGTTCACGAGGTCAATCTCTCAAGTACAGCTAGGTGAGGAGCTGATCTTGGTTATTGAGATACTGTACTTAGGTGTCTATTAATTAGCAACAATCTTGAGATGCTGATGACGTCATAATGGCGTATCAAGTGATAACGCTCTTGAGTACGATGTTGAGGGACGTTTATTAATACGGGCCCTAGGTCTCCCAGAAGGCCTGTGAATATTACTGCAAATGGATTCAGAAGAACTTGTAAAAATAAGAGAACTTTAGACATAAGGGGGGGGGGAACTTGCGTCGAGAGAGGTCATACGAGAAGAATGGGGTGGACAAGGCAACTGTGGAACTAATGGCGCTAGCATCGCATGAACCAAACATCGTCTTTGGTTGAAAATCTGTCAATGTCATTTTATGTTTCAAAATAGTTTGACCTCATTGGTCAGATTGGTTCTAAGCTATGGATGCGCCATCTATAATCAGCTTTGACCAGCCTTCCCCATTCCAAACTCATTTAGCATTGCTTTTAGAGGAATTAGCTCAATGAGGTTGCAATGAGGCCTTAGACCACCTGACCACAGTCGACTTCATCATAAAATTCTGTCAGTCATGAACGGTCACTAGAATTTAAAAAAGATTCTACTCTTTGGTTCTGATACTACCTAGTTTTTGTGACATTTACGACTGTTTATTTACAAACGAATAAAGCAGGATATTCTTTGTTTTCATAATGGGCGCCACAGGAATTATGAATGTTGGGTATTTGTGTCTACTGATCAGCATATGGGGTTCTATTCAGTTGGTATGTAAGTTTTGTTTTTTATGCCCTATCACAGAAAAGAAGGTTTGGACTATCGGAACATTAATAGGCTGAACATCAGTGGCATCGCAAAGTCATAGCCCTTCTAGTAAAATTTTGTTGTGGATCCTCTTTTTCCACTGCGGCGAAGCGAACTGACAGACGGGTTGCTCCATAAATTCAAGTTCTGAGCGAACTAACCAGCGTTCAGCAGGTTATACCTACCTACCTACTATCCTAAACGGATACGAGTCAGGTCTGGACTGAGTATTAAGAATGGCTTGAAATGCCGATATAGCTTCCAGAGTGCCTAAACAAGCTAAAGTGGCAGTGTTCTGACCGTGTTTGTTGTAAGAAAGGAAAGCCTTTGGAGCAAATGGAGTTTTGGAGTGGTTACCGAAAATCCATAAGTATAAGTAAAGAGCGCCGCGCACTGCTACATTGCCAGGCAGGCTTCACACTTTTGGGACAATGGGGGAGACAAACCGGGGGTCTCACATGGAAGAGACTAGAGTATATGCTTCTCCCAAATTGAACTAAGTAGTAAGAAATAGACCTAAACTGCGATGAGTTAAATTGATACATTGAGAAAACTCAAAGTTGGGCCATAAAAGGGATGAATGAAAGGCATTTGCGTGTTGCGAAGCTTGCTGCACTTGACTAGGTGGAACGCAGAACCAAAAGGCTTAGGTATAAGTGACGAGACGTTGGTAGCTTCGCTTCACAGCCTAGCTCATCGGCGTAATGTTGCCTGCCTGTCGGTCTTCTACAGACTGTACTTCGGTGAGTATGCGCGGGAGCTCCACAACCTGATCCCACCATCACCCTTTTACCACCGGACTAGCAGATGTAGGTACTGCGGCGTACCATCCGCACTTGGTTGATATCCTGACGTGTCGTACTAAGCGCTTCTCCTCCACTTTAATTAGGGACACAGTTAAAGTGTGGAACTCTACCTGCGTCTGTGTTCCCACCCAGATTTAACCCGCCTAGGCGCCTTCAAAGCAAGAGTGAAGAGGCATTTTCTGGGCACGCTCGTTCCATCATAGATCTCATCCATCGCTTTCCATCAGGCATGATCGAGGTCAAGAGCAGGCCCATATTGTAATAACAAAAAAAAAATAGATGAGAATGCTAAGGGTGTGGTGTTACGCAAATGGATAAAGTAAGAAATGAGTAGATATTTAGGAGGAAGTCTGAAAGTGGAATGACGAAAATGTCGTGACTGTCGTGAGGAAAGTTTTGAGTATGAATGTGGATGGGTATAAGTATGAGAAGAGGAAGACCAAAGAAACGATGGATGGACTGTGTTACGAATGATATGGCAAGATAAGAAGTGCTTGAGATGACGATAAATAGAGATGGAAGAAGAAGACATGTTAAGCCGACCCCAAATGAATTGGGATAAGGGCAAGAGTGATGATGATGAGAAAACCCTCATGAATCTTTTGTAAAATATATTTCCCCTTTGCCTGTAACGTTGTTCGGTATAGGCAGTCCTGACGACATTCCTTTCAGTGCGTCATGGGCATCTGTTACAAGTGGGAAGCAGTCACTCTTTACGAGGACTGTGAGCCAGAGGAACATTACGACACCTATGAAGAATTTATTGAACAAGTCGAAAAGAATTATGCAGCGGTAAGTAATAACACTTGCTGATCACTGAGTCACTGAACCTAGATAGTATACGTTCAGTGCCTGCAACTTAATAATAGAGTACCTACTATAAGGTACACAGCTGGGTTTTTTTCATTTGGTGCAAATTGGTCAGTAGTTATGTTAAAAAAAAAATGTTTTAGTCGCAAACTTCATCTTAGTTAAAAGTTTCTTATTCAAAGATTATAAAAAAATGAAGGCCATCTCTTAGGATCTATTAGCCATCTATTAGTGAAGATATGGACCCGCAAAGTTTTAAGCGTCATGGTAATGACATGTTGCACGCTTGGTAATGACCATAGCACATGGTAATGACATTTAATACGCCTGGTAATGACCATAGCACATGGGAATGACAAATATTTCTATCTCCAATTAGTGAGTACCCATCTCTAGCCTGTGTGTCTGTGTGTTTCTAAAATAATAGAATATTAGAACTTCTTAAAGAAATGATGATAATATGATTATCGTTATATTGATTTATTAGTTTCATTTTGCTTCTCGAAATAATCTTAATAAAAATATATATTTGGCATTCTTTTAAAATAGAAAATAATCTTTTTCTTTTTTTTAACAATCAGTATCTAGGTACCTATAGGTACCTATTCATAAAAATTCTAACAATCATTTGGTTTTCTTTCTCTACTTACCTAATCAGTCTACACTTACATCTTACAATAAAAAATAACAATGTAGCAATTTTTTATTCAACCAAATTCTAAATTAAGTAATGTAATGTAAAATGTAAACACAGTATTGGTAATTTAAAAATCGTTTAACTTGCGAACCTTTCAAATTTAATATTTAAAAAAAAATCTTCTCTTAAATTCTGTTGATTGGTTTTCCATTTCTTTCTCTGTAATTTCTGACATCTTGGCGTTAACTCATTTATTGATAATAGTTTTTTGGTCTCTTTTCTTTGAGCGTACCGCGGTTTTTCTTTTTCTAGGTATTCTTTATAACTACAGCTTAGGGTTAGATTTTATTTTTTCGCGCCTTTTTTTATGATATCCGTTTTTTCGTAACAATTCTTGTTTATTTTCTTGTTTTTTACGCGGCATATTTATTTACTTCAGTCACTGGAACAATCAATATTATAAAAAAACTAAAATAATCATGCGATAAATATTTGCGCAAAATACAGACACTAAAATTAACGGAAAGTGTGCACAGTTATAAAAGGCAAACATTTTAAAATGCAAGCTCTTTTTCGGGTAAGTGGAGATACTCATTACCATAGAATCATTGTCATTACCATGGAATCATTGTCATTACCGTGGAAGCATTCTCATTACCGTGGAAGCATTCTCATTACCGTGGATTGAAAAGTCCACGGCGATCCATGGTAATGACAAAACTTTTGCATGTTAATGCCAAAACGTTCTACCTAAAACATCATAACAAATCAGTTAGGCTCAAGGCAAAATTTAAAAAGGCAAGCTCTGTGCAGGATAAGTGGAGATAGTCATTACCATGGAATCATTGTCATTACCGTGGATAGAAAAGTCCACGGAAATCCATGGTAATGACCACCTTGGTAATGACAAAATCCAGAAATTTCCACTTTAACACTTACCGTATACTAGATATTCCAGAATGTTCTACTGATTAGGTCATAACAAAAACACAAAAAAATGAAAAATAACTTTAGCTTCAGAAGTCGGTGACCTTTTTTGATTCATTTAGTTTCATGTAGTAGTCACCGACTTCTGAAGCTAAAGTTATTTTTCATTTTTTTGTGTTTTGAAGCCGGTTTTATTTTTTTTGCAAAAAGTTTTTTTATTTTTCCATTTTTAGTCGTAATAGCCTACACAAATATATGCTATGCATTTATTTTACATTGTTAACAATACATGTCATGGTAATAGGCTTATCCCCAATAAATGGAACTTAACATATCTAATCTGTCGAAATTTACGTGTATTGTACACATCTGCGTACCCCTCAGAGCATACAGGCGTGATGTTACGTCATGATGTTGTATAAACAACAAACATCCAAGCGATTGCAAAAATCACGACCGATTTACCGTCTAGTTTTGAAGAGTTCCATTGTATAGCTCCAAAGACCAGCATCAGATCTTCACCAAATTTAAAAGCAACCATCTCAGGAGTATACTCTTTCAAATAAAAAAAATATTTTGAAAATCACTCCACAAATGGAGAAGAAATCGGCGAACATACATGAAATTATACCACACGACTGAAGTAAAAATATTCATAAAATGAAAACTACTGGGCCAAACTATGTAAAATTTTAATGGGACCAAATGGCAACTATTCCGCATCAAACTAAAAAAGAATCACGTAAATCGGATCATAAATCTCAGCGTAATCGGTGTACATACATAAAAAAAAAAAAAAAAATACCGATCGAATTGAGAACCTCCTCCTTTTTGGAAGTCGGTTAAAAACAGTTAGGCTATTAGATAAAATGCGATTAATATAAACAATTCGTATACTTACTGAGGAATGATACCCACGGGAAAGACAATATTACTGTGACAAAAACCACGGTACGACTTTGTAAAAATAATAAAAATAGTAGTTTCATAGTTCGTGACAAAAATATTATTCGTTATTTTATTTTATATTTTCAAAAGTGTTCTCGGCTCAAAAACACCCTCGCCTGCGGATCGGGTGTTATAATTCCGCCTCGAATGCAATAACAAACTTTCTCCACTTGTATCAAAATGTACTATTTCATTATAACTAAGTTTTTTTTTTAAATCACATTTCGACTACTTCTTAATAGGCCTGTAGGCTAAAATCGCAAAGCATGATGTAGTTCTGCATTTTTGATATGTTGTATAGATCAGTTTATAGGGTGATGTGAATCCAAATTTGCAACTTCGTAATCTTGTGCTCGCTGCGCAAAACGCGAAAAACTTTTTATAAGTATCAAAATATTAAAAATAGAATCAGAAAAAAAAATCAGAACTCGGGCTATAAGAAAAAAAAAATATTTTTACGCAACTTTAGCACCTGATATAAAAAAATTGGCCGTCTGCACAAGTTAGCACGTATACATCCGTTCACAGTACACACTAACACTACTTGATGCTTCGATCAATAATAGTATCAATTTTTTTCTTTAAGGTCTCATCGGAATGCTTCTATGCCGCTGCAATTTACCTCGTTTTCATCTTAGTTTCCGTAATATGTATTCGCGTAGCGACCCTTAAAATGGAGCAAGAAGCAAATAAATTTGCAGACGACGAAAGCTTTTGTATTCCAACGCGTTTCTACTAAATGTACTAGTATAAGGGTTATAACATAGAGATGCGTGCCTCTCCACAAAATGGTCACTACTCAAATGAGCTCGCCTCACACGCACATCGCAGAAAAAGCCTAATAAAGAATAGGGAATGTGCATAAATTTTCTTTTTTTTATTTCGGTACGGAATGTTAAAGTACTATAAAAATAATGACAAAAAGCGAAAACAAGACATAAATCGGCCAAACAACACAAAAGTTATAACCATTTAAACTTTTGTTTCTTCTATCTCTTTCTAGATAAACGGAAATTAGTATGGATTTTGTACGTCGATGCAGCGAATGACGTCATTCGCTGTATCGAATCTTTGTGTCTAATCAGCAGTTTCAAATGCTTTTATCTTAGTATTATTTAGAGATATTAAAAAAAATAATTTCACTTTGTTATTTCTGATGTTAATACGCTTTGTTTAGAGTGATAAAAAAAAATCATGCATATACCCTATTGCGAGACCAGCTTATATGTAGTTACTTAATGGAAAAGAGATCATTCACGGCCCGTACAAAAATACCAACATTTGAAAGAAGAAAAAGAAACAAAGTAGGTAAACATATTTTGACAAAAAAAAGATATTATGGAAAACATTTATTAAGTATTATCAGCTTATCAGTCTGAACGACCAAAACTAGCGTTGTTTTTGAATATTTAAAATGTGGATTCTACTGTAATAATCGTCAGTGCAAAACATATTTATTTCATTGGTATTTTTAACCGATTCTTTTTTAGTGTAAGTATTGGCAACGTTTCCAAGTTGGTTGGTGGATCATCACCATGTCTAAGATATGGTGATGATCTGATGATGGATTTGAAAGTGAAAGTGTCCGTAACAAGCAGTGGAGGGTCGTGCTATAGGTAATATAAAATATAGATATTAGAATATAGCTTAGGGCTTTAGTATATTGGGACGCTTTGGCAGGCGCGGATACAGGATTTCCTTTAAGGGGGGGCAATTTTTGGAAAATTCATTAAAAAAAAATTGAATACTTTTGATAATAAATGAGAGTTACTTTACAGAAATCCATGATATGCAAGGTACAAGGGGGCCGCCAGCTTTTGGGCCAGAGGGGGGAGCGGGGGGGGGAGCGCGGCGAGAAATTCTTACACGGCACCTTGCCTTGGACAGGTTACAATGGTTTCGAACGTTCTTCTAGGAGTTACTTGGTCAAATTTTAGATAAATTCAAGAAAAAGTGGTTTGTAGAGCGAGCGTAGCGAGCTCGAAAATTTTAACACTTCCTACCGACCTACTGGAGATACCTGGGCCTCCGGTTCAGGGGGGGGCAATTGCACCCATTGCCCCCTCCCTGTATCCGCGCCTGCGCTTTGGTGCCGCTGTCTATCCTGCGTTTGTAGTTGAAAAAACTAGTACCTATACTACTTAGAAACTAGTAGGCTTCTGAAATCAAGTCAATAAACACTAGCTAAAGTAGTGGAAATAACATCAATTGGAGGTAAGGTACCGGGTGTCCAATTGGTGCTACGAGTGGTGATATATTTTTATTTGAAACTGTTGAAAATTACGCACTTCTTTTTTAAGAATTTATAGTAATTTAGTTTAAAATAAACTATTTTAAGCTTCTAAAACTTTTTGTGTTTCATTTTTTACTGAAAGCTAGGATAAATAATAACAGCTACTCGGGTCGAACTTCAGGTTAAGCTGTGCTTGCCTAGGCTGGTCCGTGGATGGGTGACCATCCATAATATCCGAATTTCCTCCGTGCTTTGAAAAGCACATTAAGCCGTTGATTCCGGCTGATAAATCTTGGACAGTCGTTAGGTAATCAGTGGCCCGAAAGTCTGACAACATAGTCTTACCAAGGGGTATCCCGTACGAAGGGGTAGTATTAATTACCCAGTACTAACTGGGTTGTGGAGGTCAGATAGGCAGTAGCTCCATGTAAAATACTGGTATGGTATTCAGCTGCATTCGGTAAGACTGGAAGCCGACTCTAACATAGTTGGGAAAAAGAGTATAGAAGCAGTGGTGAAGGGTTTACTAGAAGGTTCCCAGGTATGATCTAAAATACAACAGTGATCGCAATAACGGGGAAACCAAGTACTTTTCGGCTTCCTCTAGGTTATTTTTACACACCCATTTTATTATTATTTATTTCTAAAGAACACAAGTGATTACTATTGTTGTTATTAATACTTACAAACTATGTTAGTAACATCATTCATCATCATCATCATTTCAGCCGAAAGACGTCGTGAAAGACGACTGCTGGACATAGGCCTCCCCCAAGTGTCGCCACATTGACCAGTCTCGTGCGACACGCATCCAGCGGATTCCCGCAACCTTCACCAGGTCATCCAACGCAACGTCTTCCGGTTCGCGGTCGCCACTCCGGAACTCTTCGGCCCCATCGGCCATCCGTTCTGCGAGCAATGTGCCCTGCCCACTTAGTATCATTCTAATTAAAATAATAGCAACCATTTTCATCAAAATAAAATAATGATCAATTCAAAAACCTATAGCTATAAACTGAGTCCGCCTCCCGCTGCACCAGACCTCCAGCTGTGTGTATAGGGGTCCAGTGCCCCAGGAACGGACTACCAGGTTTATCCACTATCACCTTTAAGATGCTGTTGGTGCTCCCACGAAGCCGCTGCATCAGGGTTGCTGTTCTTTTTCGCGTAATTGCTTGAAAGCTATCTATACCTGCTTCAGCAAACATGCCCGACGCGCTATAGAACCGCGAGAGACCCAACAGCACTATAAAAGCGTTATTGTACTGGATGCGAAGAGCGTTGTAGGCCTTCTGTGTATGTCTAACCCAAAGGCTGCACGTGTAAAATGACTGGCAAATCGCCTTAAACAGAGTGAGTTTCACTTCTTTAGTACATCGTGCAAACCTACGGGCCAGCATATTACGGATCGATAGCGCTCTTCGCTCCCGCTCCATGTCACTGTCATCATTCAAGTCCTCCGTCACTATATGGCCAAGATACCTAAAAAAATCAACACTAGTTCCATTATTTTCAGATTCTTTCAAAATGGAACTAGTGATTATAAAAAAAAACCGGCCAAGTGCGAGTCGGACTCGCGCACGAAGGGTTCCGTACCAATTATTATAAAAAAATCACGTATGGGAGCCCCCCTTAAATATTAATTTTATTCTGTTTTTAGTATTTGTTGTTATAGCGGCAATAGAAATACATCATCTGTGAAAATTTCAACTGTCTAGCTGTCACGGTTCATGAGATACAGCCTGGTGACAGACAGACGGACAGACGGACAGACGGACAGACAGCCAAGTCTTAGTAATAGGGTTCCGTTTTTACCCTTTGGGTACGGAACCCTAAAAACAACACTAGTTCCATCATGAAACTGTTAATGGTACTAGTGACAATGAAGGAAAATGCGACACACCTGATGGTGTGCCTGAAACAGTTCCTCCGGTATGGTGTAGGTAGTGGTACACCATACAAGCATACCGGAGGAACTGTTTCAGGCTTCTTAGTACCAACTCTGAACACCACAAGCTCACTCTTCCGAACATTGTACAATAAACCATGAGACATGGCGTACCCCTCACATATTGTAAGCATCCGTCATCCGTCCGCATTTTATAGCTTAGTTTTAGCGTAGAATTCTTTCGTAGGTGTTAAGTCATTGTAATTAAATAGAGTTTTGATTGCTTTGTTTTGCGTTACTAGTAGATTATGAAGATGTGTAATAGTGGCCTGTCCCCATACTTGTATTAAATAGTCTAGATGAAGTTTGACTAGTGTATTATTGACTGACCACAGATTTAGCAATATTTCGCAGAGCTCCTGTAAATGAAATCAATCTGCTTCTTACGTAACCAATGTGTGGTCTTATGTCAGTCAGTCTCATGATTTGGTCTTCACAGCTGTTGGCCATCTACCGTAAGTGGAGGGAAATCAGCAATATTTTCGTTCTTAGGAGAACATATGATGTATGCAGACCAACTGCGAATGGGACGATTTATGAACGCGGGCGAAGTGCGCATAACCCCCTATTTTCATTGCAGCCAGTAAATTGCATGAGGACGGTATATATCTGAATTGAGCTTAAGTCACATGTTAAATAAGCTTTTATGATTTTAATACATAATAATATGATATAATTTGGTGAAATAAACTAAGTATTTATTTAACGGAGCAACCTTTCAATGTGTTAGCAACACCGGGTAACAAAAAGTTATAGAAAGAACGTTCCAAAATGTTGCTGTACAAAGATTGACTTGTGTCGATGCATCATACACCATAAGGCTCATCATCTGTTAGTCATAGCTAATGTGGGCCATAATAGCGGCGAAACTACTCATGAGCAGTTTCCCACCTGTATCTAGTTTTACCAAATTCAATGAGTAAGGAGAATCTTTATCAAATACATAGGAAAAAAAAAAATATGTGTAAAGCATAATTTGTTTATTTTATTTATTCAGTTTCTTCTTTTTTGTTGCTTTATTTCACTTCCTCTAATTTTCTGTCGAAAGTTACAGTGCCAATGTTCACGCTTTTTATTTCTTCTTTGCTGACCTTCGCGTTTTCCTGAAAAATTATGCCTTTTTACACGACTTTCCAAAAAAAGAGTATTATATTTTGTAACGTAGACTGGCAACTATTCATGTAGCTCATGTTGAAGGAACTAAGACAGAAACCCGTCCTGCCCGTGTAGCATGACCGCCGTGGAAACGGGTTTCAACGAAGAAAAGATCGACAAATTGACTGATTTCTTTTATTCTACTGTTTTATCTGCCATTTTGTCGATTCTTTCTTTGAAAAAAACCGTTTCTACGGTGGTCATACTTCGCGGGCTGGTAAGACTACGAGCAAAAGCAAATGGCATTACTTTATACGGTCAAACTTAAATGGTTTTATTATTATAGGCTACGGTTGCGACTTTTAGGGGTCCAATTCTCTTGAAAGATTTGATGGTTATGGCTGGTTATGGCCAAAACGCACCAAGAAAATCAACGGTACAGTTACGATAAGCAGATATAATATCATGGCAATTGGCAATTCAAATTCGCTTTCTCCCTTCGTTCATCCAGAATGAGGTTCCCTTGGTTCCAAAGATATTTGCCGATTTGGTATTTCCCTCATTTCAAACGTATCATCAATGCTCATTTAATCTAGGAAAAGGACGAAGCCGTAAAGAAGAAAGAAAAAGTCGTTAACTAGGTTCTTGTAATTTAAGATGCGAAAAAGGTAAAATTTTGAAAACCAGGATGTAGGTTTTAGAACTTCTCAATTTAGATAGTGAGAAGTGAAAAGCAGAAGGGCGTTTATTGTTTAATTTTGAAGATGTTCTTGCAAAAGAATATAAAGTGCTGAAAGGCGCGTGACCATTGTCGGTATGAATGTCATATTGTATTTGCAATACAATTTTCATAGACAGTTTCACAAATTTTAAGCAACAGCAATGACATTCAAGCGGCAACAGGACTACGCCGCAATATACGCCCATTTACTTTATTTTGAACACATTGCGACTAGACTGTGTCCATTGAGGCAGAAGAAAGTTACGGGAACTCTTCAATGGCTACAACCAGCAGAGATTTCTGTTTTACGTTTCTGTATTACTTGGACCAGCATTCTTAAAATAAAAAAAAGTGTAATTGAGCATTAATCTAGTTTTTTAAACTACACAGTACTTATAACGAAAATGTAGCACGAAGTATAGTGAACATATTTGACTTCAGTGCGTACCTAACAGGTGATGGGTTTCCTCTTCTGACTTTGCGTTTCAAATAAAATAAGATTTGTAACTTGGAGAATTTAAGGAGTTCATAAGTATCCAAGGATATGCTGCACCCTCATGCCTTTTTCCCAAAAGGGTTGACAGAAGCTTCAGATCGCCACCATCTGGGATTTTTACATACTTTTTTTTCGTCAACGTTTATACATCAGGAATCCAGAACAAATACACACCCAAGTAATCTATCAGTTTTCTTTCTTAATAGCAATAGAGTAATGTGGTCACCTGTGTTGTTTCCACTTCTTCGTCCTTGTCCGGTTGGGTTGGATTGATCCAGTAGTCTGCCAAAATCTGGGGTATTTTGACGCGCATCTTGAGTGGTGCTAGGATTTTTGTGATTAGCTTGCGACAGTCGGTTGACACCTTCGGCTCACGTGGAAACGACACTTTGTTTTGCACTTGCTGTAGAGAAATAGAGAGTTATGGAAGAAAATCATATAACTATGAAGCAACGGTGACTTAGCTATACTTCGACAAGCGTTAGCATTAAGAAGACGAGAATAAACCAGCTAAGTTGGCAAGGGATTGCGGCTGGACTAATATAATGTTGGCTAATACGAGACGTATTCTTAAGTAGAGACCGCTAATCGGTAAACGTAAGGTAAAATGCCTTAAAGCTATGTGGAATGACGATTTTCGCAGAGTTACTGGTAGCAGTTGGATGCTAGATCCCGAGATTAGTGTTGAATGGTGTATAGCAGTGGACTGCTGTAGACTGATAATGATCACGATAGCATTTGAGATATACCACGAAAGCTACAGCAGGCCAAGCTAGATCTGTGGTGCATCTTTTCTCGAGTCGATAAGTGCCTGTTGTGTAGGGCTATAAGAACTAAAATATTTTTTTTTTTTATTATATTGAACTGTTACCCTAAAAACTAAGCTGTTGGATCATAAAAGGCTACCAACGGTAAATGACATGGAAGACTGAACACCCAATCGACTTGTTGTGCTCACTTAAGTAATACCACCACTGCGAGAGTGTACTATCCTGGAACTTACATCAAGGAGTAGCAAAATCAATGTACATCTGTATCAAATTAATGTTGACTAGAAGAGCGAGGTAGCTCAAAGCCACAGTAACGTGCTCGACTTAAGCGTCATGAGTTCGAACAGGCAGGCGAATCCACTGCTCTCAAAACGTGCAGGAAAACATCGTGAGGTAATCGGCATGTCTTAAACCCAAAGATTGCGTTACATCCACCAATGACATGTACTGGGCCCACGTGCTTGATTTCGACCGGTCCTCCCTTAACAGAGGGGAGGTCTATGTCCCAGCAGTGGAAACATTATAGGCTGATTATGAGAATGAGAATCTGTAGGTACCTTTAACAACTGAGTGTAATTCGTGTCGTCGAAAGGCAACCTTCCATACACAATAGCGTAGAGCACCACTCCCATACTCCATATGTCAGAGTCTTGTGGTCTATAAGGAACTCCCTTTAGGATTTCAGGTGAAGCATATGCGTAACTTCCGCAGAAAGTCTCACTAAGCGCAAAAACACCATTCTTAGGCTTCATGTGACCTCGTGCAAATCCAAAATCGGACAGTTTTATATTCAAGCCATGGTCCATAAGCAGGTTCTCACATTTTATGTCCCTGAAAATGTATGTGAGTCATTTTTTGAATTACTAGCTACAGAACTACAGGGTTGGCAAACAATTGTGAAATGTATTAAAAACACAAGATGGTGCAGTTAGTTCCAATTTTAGTTTTAGTTTATTTTCCTCACGAAACCGTCCTATGACCAACAGCCACCAGATAATTTTAGTGGCTAAGTATTAGAAAACACCTGTAAGTCGATCGTCTGAATTTATAGCTAAAATCGGGGTGTTCAACTAACAAAGAAAAATCAAGGGCTTTTACATCCTGCCCTACTCAATTAATCTGATATGATGCTAAAGTTGCTCTACGTTGTTGTCCGTATAACGTACATACCTGTGAACAACTCCTCGCTCATGGCAGTAGTCGACGGCTTCCACAAGTTGGCGGAACCAACGACGACCTCGAACCTCATCGATATGTTGATCTTTGCGTATTATGTCTAGGAGACTACCGTTTTCGGCATATTCCATCACAATATAGACCCTGGAAAGTACATTCTTAATAGGCAAAGTGAAGCAATTTAAAGACGTTGAACTTTGTACGTATCTATATATTACTCGTAAGCTTGTGTGTGTGTCGGCAAACGACATTACGTGCTGATTATGCATACATTCATTGTGTTGTCTCGCTTTAACTTTGAACTGAATTTTAAATGAAACTAGCATTCTCAGTTTTAATTACTCTAAGCTGGAAAGTGTGTTAGAAAGAGACCAAAATTTACGTCGAAACCGCATACCCATGAATAAAAAACGTTTCGGCTGGCGACGCGAATACACACCACGCCGAAATAATGTTGATACTTGATCGGTTCAAGCGAGTTTTAATTCTTTTAGAATCACGATAAAAATAGATATTCTCTACTAGTAACCTTTTTATTTGCAACTATAAAAAAAAAAAAACTTTCAGGCTTGAATTAACATTCACATTCGTGCTTGAGCATCTTCTAGACATATCGGGCTTTTTAGTCTAAAGGTGGCACCCAGGCCAGAGTCTAGGTTGTCTTTAGTTTATTATTACTTTATGGTAACAAACTCCCTAATTAAGAGTCTCTCAAAGGGGCCATCTCTGTAGCCAAGGGAATTCGGCAAATTTTCACCGTAATGAAATAATAATTGCTGTGTGGACATTTTTTCATAGAGTTTCTATCTTTGATAGCTCGAGGAGACCATGATTCTCTTATTCTCTTTTCCGTGTAAATGGATAAAACTAATAGTACGTTTTGGAAAAAAAAAAACTCATTAACACTTTGACCGACACGGAACGGAACGCCAGGTGCAGTCGCGAGACAACGAGATCATTTAGATCGATCGATTGGTCAATAACTCAGCAATAGCCAGTATCGGACTTTGGAAGTTGGCGGTATGTTGCCTCCATGCTTCGGAAGACACGTTAAACCATTGTTATCCTCCTGTGCCTGATCTCTCCGATCGTGTATGATTGCCGTGTCATACGAATATAGGGACAAAGAGTGCACCTGTATTTGCTCACCACTACATACATACACTATGATATCCTAATCGATTTGGCTAGTCTCCACTGAGATTGGCCGCCGAGGCTCAGATTTGGGCAGAAGGATGCATTAGTACGTTTAAGAATCAAGGGTTACCTGTGAGTAGTTTCTATTGCTTGAAGAAACCGTATCAAGTTCTCATGTTTAAGACCTTTCACGACTTCTATTTCTCTAGGTAGAAACTTTTTCAAATAATCGCCTGGTGCTTGAAATTTGCTTATGATTTTGATTGCCACTTGACAGTTATGTCGGTCGCTGGTTGCAACCTACAATAGAATTTGAATAGTTCGTTAAATACTGATATCGCCGAGATGGGGAAACGACTTTATTGCCATCGTGGTTAAAACCTGGATGAGCGTGGCACAGGAACGTGATGATTGGCAGAAGCAAATACGGGCTTATACCCAACAGTAGGGAATATTCGGGCTGTGGATGAAGATAATGATAAATTGATGTCCCCTTTTGTTGTTCTTGTATGTAATAAGGGCCGGTATCCATCAAATTGGGGTGTTGGAGAGATCTATCGAACACCTCACTTCACTCAGTTTCGAAGTAACAGGTCCACTCAAATCTGTGTGGTTCTTTCTTCAAAAGACCATCTCAGACACTCTGCGTGGACATCTGCATGGTCCTCATGTGAATTGAGCAAGTTTATGTCTGGACTTCAAAAGAGACTATGACCTCTGAGTTTGTTTATTTCGGCTGTTTCTTCTCAGAGTAGTCAGGTACGAAACACCGGCCCTATCTAGTTTAAAAAAAATTACGTGTAAAAGTGTTTGTAAAAACCTACTTGCAAAATAAACATCATTTATCATTAACAACATTCCGAATGCTTTTGAGAAACCTAATATGTAGGTTCTAAATACTCTATTCAACCTTCTTCACATTTAAAGCTTTAACACAATGACACTGTCTGTTCCAATGCGGATACAATGATTGAGTAACTATGTCAGGTATAAGTAACTACAGTGGAGTTTTGATCTCTTGCCCGGCCCGAATTTAGTGAAAATTTATTTTAGAAATAAAACACTGCACTATATTTTGAAACTTGGCAGGATTTTCAAATGACTTCGTCATATACGCTGACTGTTTCGTAAGTAACGTTTTACAAACACTCTGATACCTTGACTGTGGCATAAGAACCAGATCCTATGGTACGTCCAAGTACATAGCCATGTGACTCTAGGACAGTTAGTTTTCTTTCAGCTTTAGCTTCTACTCCACTATGCACAGTCGTAGTGGGCTCTGTCGACATCTCGCCGAGGACATTTTCATTGGTTCTAACATCAGGTCCAGGCATATCACGGTAATGAACGTATATATAAAATTGAAGTTTATTAAAAGTCACATTATATTGAATTTTGCCTCATTTTATTTTTCACATGATGATTTTTGTTATATTGTACATGCTGTCATTTTTGTCAAAACCGATGATTTTTTAATGATACGAGAACGTTGTTCAAACAAAACTCTTTCCATAGATTATTTTTACATCGCCAGTACGACATGCCGTTATATAAATTAGGATGCATGGAATTATAAAGTCCATAGTTATTGTAAACTGTCTTGCTTAGAACTTATTTCGTTCTATGGTCTTTCTAAACGGTTATCATAAAAATATTGTCCGTTGATTTTTCCTTCTTCTAAGGTTTTGGTCTTTTCCCTTTCGTTTTTTCTAAGGCTTTTTCTTTAATGCTTTTTTCTTAAACATGCGTAATAAACGGGTTACCTTTAACCTGGCTACACCATGGCTACACAGACACGCACTATCTTACTTGCACATCTGTCATGTTAACAATACTTTTCCTGAACATTGGCTTCTCTCAGGCATGGAGTATCGGTGACATTAAAATGATTTTCCGTGACAAGAAAACCATCTCTGACAGAATTTCCTAGTTAAAACACTATTGGTCCATCAACGTCCGTACAAAGAAAACAATAACCACGATTGTAACGTTGGCACTGGTTGGTCGAGTGAATCGTATCGTGTGCGTCGACCTACCTTTACACAGCTACCAACTAGCTTGGAACCTCAAGAACCTCTTTACATACCCAAACTCCCTAAAATCTCAAAGGTCAGAGTAAACTGGTCTGTCGATATATTCGATGACCTATTTTCGTAGAATTCACGTTTTTTGTTTATTTCCATTCATAAAACATTTTTCAGTAGATATTTTCCCGTCCTTCGTCTTTTGAACCGACTTCTTGTTACATTAATTGCGTATTCTGTTTGCTTGCGTATTGTTACCTGAATAAACCATTGTTACTTATTGACCTAAGGTGGACGAAAATAGCTACTTTTAGTGTTCATTTATAATATTGCGGTTCAATTTTAAAGTCTTGTAGCGAGATGAGAAGTAATTTCTGAAATCTTTAGGTATCTAAATAGTAAAAAACCTCTTAACGAAGCCGAAAGACATTTGTTCTTCCCGTCATTTCAATATTTTTTTTGTTCTACACCATACCTGGGAACTTTCTAGTTACGGAGATATTGGGGGTCAAATTTTTGACAAGTTTTTTTTTTTAATACAAGTTTTTAGTTTTCACTTTATACACCTCCACGACTGACCACGACCCCCGTACTATTCAATCCATCCATCATCACAATGTTTTGAGTGCGTTACATTGAGTTCTACCATCAAACATGATTTTCACCCCAAAAAAAAGTCGTCCCAGCAATATTTTTTGCGTAAAGTTACTTAGTTTGATGTACAGAATGCTTGGTTGACGGCTTCGTGATGAGGTTGTTTACACTCTGTTTATCAATGACGTATTATATATAGACACGTCATGAACCAACATCGCGGCGCTTAAAAACGGCGAAAATACTAGAACTACTTATAAGCGTGAAGAAAGAGAAAGAAAATATGACACCGAACGGCGGGATGCCTGTTGCGAGAGGGAGATAAATATACATCTTCAGTCACGTCACAGGATTTATTAAATTATAAACAAACGTAGCGTCGCGCGACAGGTTGGTGCGTAACTAAGCGCGATGTGGCCAATTGGCTTCTTTTCATGTTGTCATTTTAGAGTGCGGACAACGTATCTATAGTTTATATATCATTGCTGTTTATGTACTAATATTACAAAGAGGTAAAATTTGAGAGAGTAGAGAAAATTAAAAAAAAATTCACTGGCAGAAAGTGCTACATTATTTGTGAGTGCCATAAGCCATAAGGCCATAAATTATATTTATACCATGCACATATTAGCCGAACTATCACAATTTTTGCGGACATATTCGCGGGCCAAGGTAATGCTATTAGGTAACTAATATAATTGTATCATAATGTCTGTCTGTTACTTATATTCTTAAAACTCGTAGCAAATTCTTTAAAAAGTTGATATTTGTTCACAAACAAGATAAAAGGTAAGGAGACGGCGTTCCCCACATCTCCGCGTCTCCGCGAGGCGTCACATCAAACAATTAAGAGTTATCTCGGGAGTTAGGAACGCGACACGATATATCGCAGACTTGATTACTTTTTCTACTCGGCGAACTAATAAAAGTTGACCAACAGACCGGGAACTAACAAGTCGCGTTTTTAATTGAAACACTCCAGTTTTATGAAGTTATTGATGAATGGTTTTAACTGAGAACTTCGAAGACAGATAAACCAATTAAAAAAATTGAATCTCAAAGTAAATCTCAAGAATCTTATTGTGAAAACCATGTAAAAGATGCCGCAAATAAGGGAAAAAAATGTTGTTAATCGGTCTAAAGTTCTTTTCACAGTAATTAAAAATCCATTAAATTAGCTGGAAAAGGCGAAAATATCCGCAGAATGAGAGGTTAAAAATATCGCAGAGCGTTCGCTCCCTTCGATCTTAGACGTCAATAATGGACTGGGAAGCAAAAAGTTTAGCTCCGGGCAAGTTATCAATTGTATCTACCAAGTTGGAGCAGAGTTTTTTATTCATTTATTGCACGCAGAGCGCAAGGAAATGCTTAATGGTTATTCTCTTGGCCGCATTTGAGCTGAACTTTGTCGCTATCAAGGAACCTTTGTGGCTTTTTATTTGTTCTAAAAAGTGCAATTTTTGCTAAGTTCGAAGTTCTGGGATGATGGAAATGGATTTGTGGAGTAATTCAAATGAAAATGTCTTTCGCCTGTTACAAAATGGATCAACATTCTGTTTATTGCAGACTTATTTTGTTCGTAATTTCGCAGAGAGAATTGCTTTTTTGCGTTATTGAACATCTGTTTCATTATTTTCATTAAATGTGTGCACTAAAAGTGTTTTCGGTGTAGCATCTGCAGAGCATTCTATTGATATAAACGTACTCTTATAATTTCAACGCTAGATTTATCTTAATTACGTCAGTTTGCGCTGACGCCGCAAAATGGACAATTAAATCCATTGTTATTAAAGTTGAGCTGCATTCGTGTTGGGTGCAGGCGGGAGACAGGGCCGTCCCGGAACTCAGTCGTGCCATTGTTTCTCTAAACGGTCCTCTACGGGCGTCCGTCGCAACTCCTCACCCAGTTAGTTTTACGAGTTCTCACCTGTTGGGGTTGGGGGGGTCAGATAGTGAAACTGGTGTTTGGTTTCGACTGTTATTATGCTTTCGTAGTGTACAAATACAATAAAGTCTTATGTAGCTTGAAATTGAATGTAGCATTTGAAATTCTGTTGATTTTGGGAGCTTCTAACATTCACCACTTTTAACCAGTATCTAGTAAAAAAAATCTTGGTATAACCAAAGCAACATCGTTTGTGGCCATGATTACAAATATATTTTGGGATTACTTGCGCAGCGTGCGACGTAAATACGAAAAGGTGATGTTAATGTGAATAATGGAAATAACTGGGGTTGTATTACATTCCTTTTTAAACACGGGGCAGGTAAACAGACAGGGGTCAGTTAGGTCAGTAACACCTCTCGTCCCTTTTGTTATTTGTAGAATTTTAATAGAAAGGTTCGCGTCATGAACCTGCGCCCTAACCGCTTGGCCACGACCCACAGGATCGACCGACATGCGTGTTGCGGCAGCCGGGCAACGACAGCGCTGCAAACGAATTGAAAGAAGCTGCTTAGTGCACGCCGAAAGTCATCGCGACGCGACTTGCAGGCTGTATAGTCACTTAGGCGACGGAAACGACGCGGTCATTCATTACGTGCGGCAATTTTTCGACCCCTCGCCCCTCCTAGTGATGTATCGTGAGATTTAACTGCATCCAATAAACACGTGAGATTTTTCAAAATGCGTATTTTGGTGTAAATACGTTAATCTGTGCGTGATCGCGTTGGATTGATTTAAACATAATTTGCTTAAATTATTCTCTTTATTATCTATTCTCTCTTTATTTAATATCTATTAAATATTATGAAAAATAAGGTAAAAAGTTTTCATTCCCCATAGAAAAGGGAGGATCCTTTGGTCAGAGGGGTGTTGTGACTGGGGGGGGGGGGCTAATGCCCGACAGCTGTTGTTGTTGGGTTTTTCCAAACCTTAACTGTGCGATTTAGGAATTCGATGTTAGTTACTTTTTGATCTATGTTGCTCTAGTACTTTTTGTAGTGCCACTACAATATGTTCAGGTTTTAGCATATTTTAGTGGCGAAACATATTAGCTGTGTGTAAAAATTACGTGATATTTACCGAGACCCCTGTCGTGTCTGACCTGTGTCGTGAGATTGGGTGATATTTGGCTCAAACCCCCCTCCCCCAAGTTACACATGACATGTATCGCTTGTCGCGTCGCGAGTCGCATCACCTAATGTCGCGGAAGGGGCGTAGATCATTAATTATTTTTTTTCCCAAAACCGTTTACATAACATAGATTCACAATAATAACGGTTAAAACCGACAAAATCCAGGTTCACATGACACGTTTTGTCACAATTACCGTGACAATGTGCGTTACTACAAAATCGACGGCTTATCTGGATTAACCGGCTCATAAATTAAAGTTATTGCGTTTCTGTTGAAGTTATGGCTGATAGTTTAGGGGCGTCCAATTTATTTTGTGACCGAAAATTTTCGAGTCTATGGAATTTTGGTGCTTGACCTTAATCTGTTTGAAAGGGTTAACTGCCGAACAAAATCCTCTTGAAACATCACTGCACTGTTAAGAGGTTCAATTAATCAAATCAACCTATTGCACTTCACCACTAGACATAGGGTCCAAAAGAGAAAGAAAGAAAGGAAGAGGCACTTTTAGAGTAAATTAAATAGCATGATACATAATAGCAATATGTTAATCAATTGTCACACACACACATACACACAATCTCTCAAAAACTGGCCCTTAAAAATAAAAACATACACACTCGCACACTCACACTCTTACCCACACACACACACACACTCATCACACACTCACACTGTTACACTATTTTTCTTGTTTTTGCTATTAATACGCTTTTATTTTTACTCTTTTTTAAATTAAAATAATTAGAAATAAGTAGTTAAGTGTAAGTTTAATTACCCATATATTTGGTACTGTTGTAATTATTTTGCTATGGGATGCGGGCCTGCTAACACAGGCAACAATTGCTTAAAAGGCAAACACAACAACAATTGTTGTAACGAATTTATTGAATAAAACATTTTGTATTTGCATAAATACTTTTTCTTTCTGTTCTGTTCCTCATCTCCTCCGCATTCAGTGACGCAGCCACCTTAAAAATGTCTGCTGGTCCATCTGACTGGAGGCATCCCAGGTAACGCTTGCCAATCACGCGGTCTCCAGTTCAGGAATCGTTTGCTGTATAGGCGGTTCTGGAGTGGCGACTGCGAACCTGAAGACGTTGTGTTGTAAGGCCTCCCATTAGGTAGATGACCTGGTGAAGGTTGCGGCGATCCGCTAGATGCCAGTCGCATTGGACCGGTCAATGTGGCGACACTTGGGGGGGCCTGCCTATGTCCAGCAGTGGACGTCTTTTGGCTGAAATGATGATGTTATCAACATTTTTGCCTGACTCGGTGATAGTCCTTTACTAAATCTTTTTCAAAGTTACTGCTTATTTTAACTTAATTGGAACCAATTGTGGTTACCCATTATTATGGTTTTAAAAGAGTATTTAATGGCAAGCTCTTAATAGGTCTGCGGTCGCTAATGCACAATACCAGGCTTCCGAGTTAATTACATGTTGATTGTAATCAACACTGTTTGTTAACAGGACGGTGTTATTTAAAAAGTTAAAAAGTGGTTGAGAATATTGCCTATTTAGTTAAAACATCGTTAGGCAGTAGGCCTAGGGTATGTGGGTGTGCTATATGTATACCTGTATATAACCCATGTTAGACGAAGCGTGCCTTTTGCCATCAACCGGGCAGAAATCTAGGCTCTGCGAGCTCCGGTCTGCCACTGAGAAATTCCTTATGGAAAAACCAGGTAACACTTATTCTGACCTGGTTAGCGAACCCAATACCTCGTTTCGCAGTATCCAGAACAATCTTGTAAAATAATTTGTAGCTACGAATGCCACCGTTCGTAGCGCGGTTACGTAGGTTTCGTAGCAGCTACGTGAAGAGCTACGGGAAATGCTACGTGAAGTGCTACGCTGTGCTTCGTACTTTTTGAGACGCAATCTAAAGATAATGTGCTACAAGGATACTATGGAGGTTGACGTTGTTAGGGGGTGCAGTTAGTCAAAATTTGATACAAGATAGTGTCGTTAGTTCCATTTCTAGGCACGCGGAATTAAAAACGCGAAATAAAAGATTATTATATCGCTGTTGCCCGCTAGATTTTACTTGTTTCATAGCGGTAAGTTAGATTAAGAAAATGTTTGTAACAATGGTTTAATAAATTTATTCTTTATTCTTCTCTCCAAAACAAATTAAGTAAAGTACAACAACAGCACATTTCACAAACCATCAAATAACATAACATGAACAAACACAGGGGCATTAGCAGGTATTGCAGGTAAGCCAACGCTTCATACATTCGGTCATTACCATTTATATGTCCGACAGAAACTAATTAAAATGGTCACAGACAATTAGCTACGCTGCAATATTGGTGGAGGGGCCGCTAATACATATACACAGTAATATTACGTTCCAATAATAAATGGAGATGGATTGTGTTGCTACCTTTCGTGTTGGCAGAATAATTTATTTTGACAGCTGTTGAAATAGTATAGGATCCCTTATAGTACGACCTTCACCGAGCTGGTTAATGTATCATCATCTGCCTAGCCTTTTCCCAAGTTTTATTGGGGTCGGCTTCCAGTCTAACCGGATGCAGCTGAATACCAGTATTTTACATGGAGCGACTGCCTATCTGACCTCCACAACCCAGTTAGTACTGGGTAATACGATACCCCTTGGTAAGACTGGTTGTCAGACTTTTTGGGCCACTGACAATGACAGCCGGGACCAACGGCTTAACGTGCTTTCCGAGGCACGGAGGAAACTCAGTATGTAATGGGTGGTCACCCATCCACAGACCTACCTAGGCAAGCACGGCTTAACCTAAAGATCGACCCGAGCGGCTGCTATTATTTAGCTACGAGATCCTTCGAGCTGGTTAATGTATAAAAAGTATTTTATATCAAATAAATATGACAAAAAATATACTGCAAATGGGTTGACTAAAAAAATTCAGTCCAGAATACATTTTTTTTTTTTACGTTTCTCTGGTTCGGTTAATAGACAAATTCCATACCAATCGAAATTTTTTAGTCAACCCATTTGCAATATATTTTTTGTCATATTTAATTTGATATAAAATACTTTTTATACATTAACCAGCTCGGTGAAGGTCGTTCTGTAAGGGATCTTAGACTAAAATGTATTGGGTGTAGTTTTAAATAATTGTTTCTAAGCGCATAGAAAAAGATGTAGAAAAATATTCAATTTATTTATTTAATCAATCCATGACATTACATCACGCGTGTTGCCCCCGAAGGGTTAACAGAGGTGTACCTAATAGTATACCCACATATCGCCAGTTATGTTTAAGTCCCATGTAATAGGGGCGAGCCTATTGTCATCAACTGGACACAAATCCAGACTCCGTGGCTGCTACTGAGAAATTGCTGATGGAAAAACCGAATAACAATTTAACTGACCCGGGAATCGAACCGAAGACCTCATGCTAAGCAGTTGCGATTGCGACTACAAGACCAACGAGGCTTCATAAATGTAAAATACGTATACATACCCCACCAATAGGGTAGATGACAAAAAAAAACTAATTAGTCCGTCAGATAGATTTCCAAAAAATATTGGACACATATTTTTTCTTTTTTCACGTAAATAAAAAATGAAGACGGTACAGTGAGTCGAAAACTTGTGTGACGTCACATTTGAGTAATTTTTTTACTCAACTGTGACGTCACAAGCCCCCACTTGATCTTTGACACGTTTTATCTTCGTCAATTTTTATTAACTTGATTAAATAAAAAACTCGTAGTTATCCAATATTTTTCGATAATCTAACTGACGGACTAAACAGAATCATATTTTTTTTAGTCAGTCATAATCCCTATTTATCATTCCTTCTTCTAAACAAGACAACTCTACAAAGCAAGAATTTTGATTTGCAATTAAAGATTGCATCAATGTTTCGTCGAGAGTGCTCTCAAGAGGGGTTCTACCGACCCCGCTGTTACAGAGTTAAGCAGCGTGAAGTTTGTGTGTTGATCTCTTGATATCAATTTAAATCGCTTTCTCAAGTACTTTGTAAATTTTCGCTTTGATATCCTTTATTAATGTTTTTGCTTTTAGGTGGTAGATATTTTGTAGTGTCATCATCTGCGAATGGTGGGGCTTAAAACTTAACTTTGTTTTAAATAATATTTGTTTCTATTTAAATCCTTATAATTTGTAATCAATTTCACAACTTTTTTTTTTTTGTCGTTTAATTTGTTTATAGCTCGTGGCTAAAATAACAGCCGCTCGGGTCGATCGTTAGGAAAAGCTGTGCTAGCCTGTGGATGGGTGACCACCTATGCCTCTGTTGCAAAATGACCAATTCTCAAAATGACTACAGGTAGCAAAATGTCCCTTTCTCAGTAGGTAGTCAGAGGCCCAAAAAGTCTGACAACCAGTCTTATCAAAGGGTATCGTATTACCCGGTACTAACTGGGTTGTGGACGTCAGATAGACAGTCGCTCCAAGTAAAATACTGGTATTCAGCTACATCCGGTTAGACTGGAAGCCGACCCCAACATAGTTGGGAAAAGGCTAGGCATATAATAATAATAATAATAATAATAATTTATTCAAAAATACATAATGACGTTTCATTTAATGATGTTTAATATGACGTTTCACTATCAATTTGTTGACTGCCTCGTTGGTATAGTGGTAGCAAGCGTGATTGTTGAGCATGTAGTCCTGGGTTCAATTCCCAGGTCAGCCAAAGTGATATTGGGTTAATCCATCAGGAATTTCTCAGTAGCAGCCACAGAGAGACAACAATAAGTTGGCCTCAAATATGACTGCTGAAATGTACGGTCGAACAAGCTATTTGGTTTACATTGTAATTTGTGGGTTAAACTGTAAACCAAATAGCTAGTTCGACCGTACGTAACGATGGATGGATTGTGTGAGGAATGATATGAAAGAAAAAAAAACCGGCCAAGTGCGAGTCGGACTCGCGCACGAAGGGTTCCGTACCAATTATTATAAAAAAAACACGTTTGTTGTATGGGCGCCCCCCTTAAATATTAATTTTATTCTGTTTTTAGTATTTGTTGTTATAGCGGCAACAGAAATACATCATCTGTGAAAATTTCAACTGTCTAGCTGTCACGGTTCATGAGATACAGCCTGGTGACAGACAGACGGACAGACGGACAGACAGACGGACAGACAGCGAAGTCTTAGTAATAGGGTTCCGTTTTTACCCTTTGGGTACGGAACCCTAAAAAGCAGTAAATGATAGCGAAAAAAACGTTTTTAACAATATTCATTACACTATACATACATTAATGTACATAACAAACCGTAATACAATTGAGTTAGATACATTATCTATCAAATATTATTTACAGCGCATAGTTCCAAGAATCAAAGCGTTTTGCGTTTAATTTAATTAATTAGCACATTAGTAACGTTGTTAGGTAACATTTGCTGCAAACACGTCTATGTATCACACTAACACTGATATTGTATCACTTATTTATTTATATAGTCAAGTTATTAAAGTAATTACTAGAGTTTATGTAATTGCTTATGCAAATATTTTGCAATAGACAAGAATTGGAACGAAGTAAGCACCGTCTAAGAAAGCAAAGCTCAGAATTCTAACTTCGAATAAACGTATCTTAAAATTACTTCATCATCATCAGCCTATTAATGTTCCCACTGCTGGGACACAGGCCTCCTCTCTATGAGAGGGAATGGGCTATAATCCACCACGCGGGCCCAGTGCGGATTGGTAGATGTCACATATCTTCGAATTTTTTGGTTCTAGGACATGCTGGTTTCCTCACGATGTCTTCCTTCACCGTTTTGAGAGCAGTGGTGATGAAATAAATTACACAAAGTAATGCGCCTGTCTGGGTTCGAACCCATGACTTACTGTTCGTAAGTCGGGGCCGCCACCACTGGGCCACCACTGCTCACTGCAAAATTACTTGAGTGAAAAGTATTTATTTTTGATAAGAATTTTATTCTTATCAAAAATATTTTAATTGACGACCCGATTGGCGCAGCGGTAGTGAGGCTGCCTTACGTTCTTAGGGTCCCGGGTTCGAATCCTGGTCGAAGCAAATGTTTGTGTGATGAGCATGGACATTTGTTTCCGAGTCATGGATGTTTATATGTATACTAAGTATGTATTTACAAACAAAAAGTATCTATGTAGTATATCAACTATCTGGTGTCCACGACACAAGCCTCGTTGCTTAGTGTGGCACTAGATGGCGCTGTGTGTAATATCCAGCAATATTTATTTATTTATTCTGTAATGTACTATTTCTCAAAATATTTGCATGAAGTTTTCTCTTCAAAATAATGTTTCTCGGAAAACAATGAATATTAACAAGAAAATGCTGAATTGGTTCTGTTCAACCTTCCTCGAGTTTTGTGCTTAGCAAGACATCTATCCATTCATTTGTATAATAGATTGATTGATATTGAATATGAAAAATTACTTGTACAAGAAACAAGAATTATTGTGGTATAAGTACTACAACTAAAAAACCAGACTACTGAAAAATGTTGCTCTAATTAAAATCGGGGTTACTAGCTTAAAGCGACTCCTGAAGACTCCTCCTCGTTGAAGTTGGTTAAAATGTAGACTATGTTACCCTGGTCTTAATACCAAATCACTTGACACCTTATTCATCAAAAGCGGATGAATAATTTAAGCGCTACGGAGGATCATACGTAAATACAAACATCATCATTTCAGCCTAAAGACGTCCACTGTTGGACTTAGGCCTCCCACAAGTGTCGTCACATTGACCGGTCCCGTGCGACTCGCATCCAGCGGATTCCCGCAACCTTCACCAGGTCATCGGTCCACCTAGTGGGAGGCTTTCCAACGCAACGTCTTCCGGTTCGCGGTCGCCACTCCAGAACTTTTCGACCCCAACGGCCATCCGTTTTGCGAGCAATGTGGGCTGCCACAATACAAACATACAAACTTACATACATATATTGTTAAAATCAAAACCCTTCCTGTCTTTGCCGTACTCGGGTAAAAAGGACGAGAACCACATGTACTTAAACTTCTAACTCTTAATTCAAAACATAACATTTCTATCTCCAGAGTTAAGGATCAAACGAGCGATAACAAAGTGATCAGTTATTAAGACAATGGTCCGACTTCAGAAGTTGAAGTCGATCGGCACTTAGAATTAGTTGAATTGATGTGATGAATCCACTAGTGTAAGCACATTTAGCTTGGCGCTGAGTTAGGATAGTTTATCGTTCTTGTAGATTAGTGACTCGTTTAACTAACTGCTATAAGAGGAATATTAGGTGTCTTACAGGTATTAATACTTGTACCTGTACTATGCATGTAGGTTTTCACGTACTCATCAGTTTCGCGGTAACGTGCATCGCAATTTTGTAACATCGTTCTAGTATTTATCGATATTTTGTGCGTCGAGATTCTGTATTCTACTCACGCAAAACGCCTAACGACTTAAGAGCGCTGTTAATGACAAATCATACGGCACCGATGTGATTAGTACGATTCACTAAATTCATCATCTGCGTAGCCTTTTCCCAACTATGTTAGGGTTGGCTTCCAGTCTAATCGGATGCAGCTGAATACCAGTACTTTACATGGAGCGACTGCCTATCTGACCTCCACAACCCTATTAGTACTGGTAAGGCTGGTTGTCAGATTATCAACAGACGATTGACCGTATCCGCAAAATGGTATCTAAGTAGGTTTCGAGCAAGATTCCTTTCTCAATTTGTTCGCGTGGTAATTTTGATGTGTATTTCTGAAAAAAAAGATAGCCTAGTTGCTATTCCAGTTCTATCTTTGTGCGTTTCATCCAGATCGGTTCAGCTGTTCTGGCGTGATTGAGAAACAAACATCCATCTATCCACACTTTCGTATATGTACAGTCTTTTAACACCAACACATTCGGCCTTATTTCTCGCGACACGTCTACTAATTAACCGTAACACTTTAAAAGAAACAATTAATAAAATGAAAAGCTAATCAAGACCTATTAAAGTGCGCTCAGCGGCGCACCTGTACAAATTTGTGTTTCACATTAGCGACGTATGGCGACTATTAGTGAGCGAATATTAAATGGCTTTTAACTTTTTTTTGTAACTTGAACTTTTTTTTGTGTACTGTATCCAAACTGGGTACTGATCGGTACTGAATTGTAGAGAATGAATTTACAAGGCAGATATGAGATGCAACGCCGGGAGGGGACGCCCAAGAGGACATCATACACCTTATTCGTGAGGTTCTTCAGAACGGTCAGGTGTTTGGGTGGTATAAAGAACAAGGTGTAAAGCTCTTCATCCCCCATAGAAAAGGGAGGATCCTCCGACCAGACGGGTGTCGTGTCTGGTGGGCTACTGCCCGACAGTGTTAAGGTTTTGTAATAATTAACCAGATTTCGAAATAAAAATTTAATACTTTGCACATGTACAGAACAGGAAAACGCATAGTACCACAGATAACGAAGAATATAACACTAGCGACCACAAGTGTCAAAGTAAACTAAATCAAGAGGCACAGACAAACTTCTATACAGCCAAGAACACAAATAAAATTTATCCTTAATAGACAGTTGGTGTCGGGATCTTGTATATAGTATTTAAGTCGCGGATAACTCTGCTTGCGCGATGTAGGAATTCTCACGTGTTTCGCTGTTTAATTCATCGTTCATTTCATAGATGGCGCTGTAGTACTTTTTGTTCTATGTTGCTGAATACTTTTTTCAATACACTTCCTCGAAAACTGGTCCATAACGCACTACGATTAGGTACAACATGCAATATATTTCACACGTGTGCGATTTTTTCCACTTTCCCGCACGTGTGAGGGAATGAAAATTGCCACAGATAACATACCTATACTTAGTCCAAATTGGTTCAATGTATATAGTCTGAGGTGAATGTTTTTTTTTTAAATTCCGGCAAAGCACTATATGCGTCTCTACGGCATAAATATTTTTTGAATATTCAAATTGTGTTTATAAATAGAATATCATAGATAAACATGATTATTAAAAACTAATAGTTACTTTTATACACAAATTAACATTTATTTGTGTTCTGAATTCAAAAATATAAAATAAATCTATTTTTAGGGTTCCGTACCCAAAGGGTAAAAACGGAACCGTATTACTAAGACTTCGCTGTCTGTCCGTCTGTCCGTCTGTCTGTCACCAGGCTGTATCTCATGAACCGTGACAGCTAGACAGTTGAAATTTTCGCAGATGATGTATTTCTGTTGCCGCTATAACAACAAATACTAAAAACAGAATAAAATTAACATTTAAGGGGGGCTCCCATACAACAAACGTGATTTTTTCGTTTTGTCTAATGTATAGATAATGGTACGGAACCCTTCGTGCGCGAGTCCGACTCGCACTTGGCCGGTTTTTTATATTAGGCTGTTTAACGGCTTCATATCTTTGCTTCTCCTTCAACCTGGCGAAACCAAAGCGCGAAAAAAAAAGAAAATTAAAATCATGGTTCGTGACAAAAATATTTTTCAATACACTTCCTCGAAAACTGGTCCTTAACGCACTACGATTAGGTACAACATGCATGGTATTTCACACGCGTGCGATTTTTTCCACTTTCCCGCACGTGTGCAGGAATGAAAATTGCCACAGATAACTATACCTATACTTAGTCCAAATTGGTTCAATGCCTATAGTCTGAAGTGTATGTTTTTTTTTTAATTTCGGCAAAGCACTACGCGTCTTTACGGCATAAATATTTTTTGAATATTAAAATTGTGTTTATAAATAGAACATCATAGATAAACATGATTATTAAAAACTAATAGTTATTTCTATACACAAATTAACATTTATTTGTGTTCTGAATTCAAAATATAAAATAAATCTATTTTTTATATTAGGCTGTTTATCGGCTTGATACCTTTGCCTCTCCTTCAACCTGGCGAAAGCAGAGCGCGAAAAAAAGAAAATTAAAATCATAGTTTCTTAGTTCGTGACAAAAATAGTTTTCGTTATATTTTATTTTATTTCTTCAAAAGTGTATTGAAAAACGTCGTTTGATACACGTGGACATTTAATTTTGTTATTGCAATTCTCGGCTCAAAAACACCCTCGCCTACGGCTCGGGAGTTATAATTCCGCCTCGAATACAATAACAAACTTTCTCCACTTGTATCAAAATGTACTATTTCGTTATTTTATTTTATTTCTTCAAAAGTGTATTGAAAAACGTCGTTTGATACACGTGGACATTTGTTATTGTAATTCTCGGCTCAAAAACACCCGCGCCTACGGCTCGGGTGTTATAATTCCGCCTCGAATGCAATATCAAACTTTCTCCACTTGTATCAAAATGTACTATTGAAGTACCGCTACAGGTGCGTTAAGTACTCGCAACCGGGGTGCGTGTATGAACAGATGTAAGAACGTGGAAGAGGCGAAAGGAGTATAAGGATCGTATCAGGTGGCGTTCTGTGGTTTCTGCCCCCCCCCCTTGGGAAATAGTCGTGAATCTATGTATGTATTCAGGTTGTAAACAACCTCATCACGAAGCCGTCAACCAAGTATTCTGTACATCAAACTAAGTAACTTTACGCAATAATTATTGCTAGGAAACCTTTTTTTTTTGGGTGTAAAATCATGTTTTTGGTAGAACTCAATGTAACGAACTCAAAACATTGTGCTGATGGATGGATTGAATAGTATGGGGGTCGTGGAGGTGTTTGTAGTAGAAATCTTATATTAGTAACTTATAATTAAAAACAACTTAAAAAGTTAGATTTTGGGCCCCAATATCTCCGTAACTAGAAGGTTCCCAAGTATGGTGTAGAACAAGAAATGATAGCAATGATGGGGAGAACAAGTACCTTTCAGCTTCGTTAAGAGGTCTTTTACAGCCTCTATGTGTGTTGTTAAATGTGTGTTACGAACTCAAATCAACGCGAAGAATTGATTAAGCGCCAAAATATAAAAACAATTTAAGATATCAATTTCAATTGACGGCACGTTCGGCGCAGTGGTTAAGCAATTGACAGAGACACTGTGACAGAGTGGTCCTTTCTAGGTAGGATATCATTATGAATACTCTCTCACTATACTCTGTCACGGTATTTAATGAAAAATCAACGCACGCAAAAAAAGTATTAACTACAGAAAGTTAAAGATTATTTAGTATTAAAATATATAAAGCGATGAGAATGTAGATTCAAACAATGAATACATATGTACATACTCTAATATGACACAAAATGAGGTGAGTGACAGACCATTGTCACTAAAAAAGAAGAACGACCCAACTACAGACCAGGAATGTTGAAATAAGGGGTAGTTCATTATCCAAGTAATGATATGCACCTTTTTCACCACAAGAATAACTACATTTTCAAGACTTCAGGATTTTCCTCAGCAAATAAGCTGATGTAGCTAATAACTCCTGTAACAGACTAAAAGAAAAACACCTCGTATTGGAGTTATACCCGAGTAACTTTGTACAGTTAGGTGAAGGAAGTAGGTCAAAATAATACTCGTAAGAACGGGATTAACACCTTGTCACTAACCTAAGTAGTGGACAAACTTTTCAACTTATTACATTATGGCTCTATTTGGTCTTAGTATCGGAAAGTAAAAGAACAGCGGAGTATCTAAACTTTTTATGTGTAATTTAGCTTTATAGCTATATTTGCTTGTAAATGTCTTGTAAACAGCTTCTTCTCATACAAATATATAGACGATGTTCACCAATCGATGTTAACAATGAAGGATTTTCTTTTTAGCTCTTCCCTAATCGCTGGATAGATGGCGCTAGGAGTTAGTATGATAATGCAAGGAAGGGAACGTAAAAAAACTGATTTTAACAAAGCGCGAGAAAACTAGGTTATATTCGGAAGGTTAAGCAAATGAAAGTGTCAGTCAACGAGAGTATGTGACGTGACACAATGTTTTTTTTTCCAAGCGTTTTGGCTTTGGCACCAACTATCATAGTAAGTTCAACGCCATTTATAGAGTTCTTGGAAACTAAGTTTTTTTTTTAATACCTTAAAAAGAAAACCTCGCATTCAATAGTATTGAAAATATGCAAAAAGGACGATCAAAATACAAGCCATTCTCCCCATCTCGGTTTACAATAGATGCTGACAGAACAATTTATACGTAGTTACCTACAAACCACCAATGACCAACAAACTACACAAAATACCACAAAATTCAATTATTACATACAGCGTTACCCATTATGATTTCGGTAATGATTTACCATTCACGTCAGAACATGGACACCGACTGTCACAAAATGGTCGATAATTTGGCGCTAGTGTCATAGTGGAAAAAAATGTTACTAAGTATATTGAAAGTTACTTGAGTAAGTAGTATCAAAAACAAATAATGGATGGCGTATCGTTTGAATAACTTTTTTTTTCAACACGCTTTTATTAACTTTACCTGTTACTACTAACAAAAAAATCTTAGAAGTTAATTTGATCCACTTCCCGATTTCCGATTGAGCTGAAATTGTGCATACTTGTTTATTTTGGATGAAATGCATGGTTAGCTGCATGATGTTATTCCTAAATCCAATATGGCGGACTCCCAAAGATGGTGGACTAGTTATTTTACATGCATTCTTCATTTTTGCTGAGAAGAATAAGCGATGTAAAACGCCGTCACTCTTCGTCACTTCAATTACAATTATTTTATACGCAGTTGAAGAAGATAGTGGTTAATTAATAAAGTTATACCTCGGTTCCTAAACTATCTCTATGCCAAATTTCATCCAGATCCGTTCAGCCGTTATGGCGTGATTGAGTAACAAACTTCCATCCAAACTTTCGCAATTATAAAAAATGTAATTTTATAAGTATAGATTGACATTGACATAGACTACCGAAATCCATGGAAAAACTTTGTACAAATGAAAATAATTTGAAAGTGATTGCCAATTATTGTCTATCCGCAAAATAAAACTTAAAATAAAATTGCATAAAGTAATTACAAAAACTTAAACATTAGAAAAACAGCATAAACCCTTACTCATTCTGTAAACAGAAAAGAGCGTTAAAAGTAAGCGACAGAGGAAAAATATAAATAAGCCAGCGTTAGCAGAAAAACTATTAGCTATTAAAAGTCGCTTAGCATAAAAACTAATTTTTAAACACGTAGGAGCTCAGACCCTCACTAGTATAATGTCGCAGGATAATTGGAAAAAAGTATTTCTGCGGAATGCCTAGAATGTTTGGAAAAAAGCGGAATATCTTAGGTTAGTGACCAACAATGACGAAAAGTATAAATAACTAGCTGACGTCTCGCGGTTTCACTCGCGTAGTTCCCGTTCCCGTGGAAGTACGGGAATAAAATAGAGCCTATAGCACTCACGAATAATGTAGCTTTCTACCAGTGAAACAATTTTTAAAATTGGTTCATTACTTCCGGAGATTACCCCCTACATACAAACTTACAAACAAATGTTACCTCTTTATAATATTATTATTAGTATAGATAAAATAGTTTATTTGCACCTTCAAGTAAAAAATATAACTTACAATAAAAATAGGCCTTGAGGTAAGTAAAGGTGCGGAAAAGAGGGGCGTGACCTACCGCGACCTTCTGGTGAAGGCGAAAGAGGCGGTGAACCTCGGTGAGCTTGGGATCGCCGGGGGCCTCCGGCTTAAAGTCACCGCGACAGGGGCTCGATTGCTGGAGATCCCCGGCGAAACCAGCGGCTCGTCCGCCGACGCTCTGGCTGAAAAGCTCAGAGCGTCCCTAAACGCGGACGAGGCCCAAGTGTCCAGGCCCGTCAGATGCGCAGACCTGCGCATCCTGGGTCTGGACGACTCGGTTACCGAGGAGGAGGTGGTGGCCGCCGTCGCCAGGTCCGGAGGGTGCCCTGCCAATCAGGTCAGGGCAGGCGCCATTCGCCCGGACTCCACGGGTATGCATACCGTTACGGTATGCTGCCCGGTGACGGCGGCTAAAGCCATAACGGAGGGCCGAAGGCTACTGGTGGGCTGGGTCTCAGCGCAGGTGAAGCTGCTAGAGCCCAGACCTCTGAGGTGCTATCGCTGCCACGTGGGACACCACGTGTCAGTACAGTGCGCCTCGGAGGTTGACCGCAGCGGACTCTGCTTCCGTTGCAGCCAGCCCGGTCACGTATCCGCGGCTTGCTGTGCCACGCCGCACTGCGGTGCCTGTGCGGCGGCTGGCAAGCCAGCCGACCACCGGGCTGGAAGCAAGGCCTGCGCTGCACCCACCAAGGCCACCAGAGGCAAGGGGAGGCCCTCCGCCGCCACCACCACCACCGTCGCCACCGCCGCAGCCGCAACTGCCACCGTTGCCGCTGCCACTGTCGCCGCCACAGAGGGGCCCTCGCAGGGGGCTAGGGAGGAAGCGGTAATGGAGTGCCAATAACGGCCCCATTACGCTTCCTCCAAGCGAACATCAACCACTGCGCCTGCGCTCAGGATCTGTTGCTCCAGAGCATGGCGCAGTGGTTGATTAACATTGCTGTGGTCGCTGAGCCGTATTTTGTCCTGCCCAGGGAAGACTGGGTGGCGGACCTTAGCGGCTCAGTGACCATAGTGTCGTCGGCCGCCGCCGGTACCCCGACCCTTGAAGGTGTCAGGAGGGGTCGGGGGTGCGTAGCAGCCCGGTTCGGGGAGATCGTAGTGGTGGGAGTCTACTTCTCCCCGAGCCAGACTCTCGCCGAGTTCCACAACTCTCTCGCAGAGTTGAGTGTCGTCGTCGGAAACCATTCCCTCCCTGTGCTTGTCCTCGGGGACTTCAATGCCAAGAACTTGGCTTGGGGTTCTCGTTGCACAGACGTGCGGGGAAGGATGGTGGAAGACTGGGCCCTGAGAAGGGCCTGGTCGTCCTAAATCGGGGTTCTGTACCCACGTGTGTGCGGATGCGGGGCGAGTCGGTGGTGGACATTTCGTTCGCTAGCCCCGCTCTGTCGCCGCGTGTCGTGGACTGGCGTGTCATGGAGGGGGTGGAGACCTATTCCGACCACCGGTACATCCGGTTCGACGTCTCCACCCAGACCTCAAGCGCGCCGGTCCAACAGGCCCCGAGTGGTCCGCGTTGGGCGCTGAAGCAGCTGGACCGGGAGCTCCTCCTGGAAGCCTCGATCGTGCAGGCCTGGGTGACATCACCGGACAGGCCTGCTGACATAAACAATGAGGCAGGGTGTTTCCAGGAGGCCATGTCCGACATCTGCGACGTGGCAATGCCCCGCGTTCGGCCAAGAAGCGCCCGGCGTCAGGTGTACTGGTGGTCGCGAGAGCTAACGTCTCTGCGCACAGCGTGCGTCGCTGCACGGCACCTGTACGCCAGGCATCGCAGGCTCCGCATCCGCCCACCGGATGCGGCAGACATTGAGGCGGAGCTATATGAGGGGTACAGAGCGGCGAAGACCGCTCTCCGCGAGGCTGTCCTGCTGGCCAGGGATCTGGCCCGCGAGGAGATGTTGGGGACTCTCGACAGAGATCCGTGGGGGCGCCCTTACAAGTTGGTGCGGGACAAACTCCGCCCCTGGGCCCCCCCACTGACGCAGAGTCTCCGGCCTGAGCTCGTGGAGGACGTGGTGAGCACTCTGTTCCCTTCGCGAGGGGAACACCCACCCCCGCCTATGGCTCCGCCGCCTGCGGTGCTGGAAGCGGATCATCAGGACGACGACGACGACACTCCGGAGGTGACTGGGGTAGACCTGAGAGTGGCGGTACGCAGGCTCAGTGCCAAAAATACCGCCCCGGGACCCGACGGCTTGCCTGGCAAAGCCTGGGTCCTGGCCTTGGAGGCTCTCGGGCCCCGACTAGAGGGGCTCCTAAGCGCATGCTTGGAGAGAGGCCAGTTCCCGCTTCGTTGGAAGACGGGGAAGCTGGTCCTCATCCGGAAGCCGGGGCGCCCTGCGGACTCTGCGTCCGCATACCGGCCCGTGGTGCTGCTCGACGAGGTGGGCAAGCTCTTTGAAAGAGTCATTGCAAACCGCCTCGCCGAGCACCTTGCGGGGACTGGGCCGGACCTTGCGGAACACCAGTTTGGTTTCCCCAAGGGGCGCTCTACGGTGGACGCCATCATGCGCGTGAGAGCCCTCACCACGGGGGATGCGGTGTCCAGGGGTGGGGTTGTCTTGGCGGTGTCTCTCGACATCGCCAACGCCTTCAACTCCATGCCCTGGAGCTGCATTAGGGAGGCACTCCGGTATCACCGGGTGCCGACCTACCTCCGTCGAGTGGTCGGGGACTATCTGACGGACAGAGCCGTCATCTACCCCGGTCGCAGCGGAGAATGGAACCGGCGAGAGATGTCGTGCGGTGTTCCGCAGGGATCGGTCCTAGGGCCGTCCTTGTGGAACATCGGTTACGACTGGGTGCTGCGCGCCGACCTCCCTAGTGGTGTCAGCGTAGTTTGCTACGCCGACGACACGCTGGTGCTGGCCCAGGGGAGGTCGCACGAGGCGGCGGCCGAAGCGATGACACGCGGGGTTGCGACAGTCGTTGAGAGGATCCGGCAACTGGGTCTCGAGGTGGCATTGCACAAGTCCGAGGCCATGTGCTTTCATGGGCCTCGGAATGCGCCACCTCCGGGATCTTTACTCACGGTAGGAGGGGTATCCATCGGTGTCGAGTCGACTTTGAAGTACCTAGGACTCGTCCTCGACAGCCGGTGGAACTTCGTGGAGCATTTCCGACGTTTGGCCCCCAAACTGGAACGGACTGGGGTTGCCTTCAGGCGGCTCCTGCCCAACCTGGGGGGGCCGAACGCCTCCTGCCGGAGGCTCTACGCGGGAGTCGTGCGGTCCATGGCCCTTTACGGGGCCCCGGTGTGGGCGCGTTCTTTGAGGCGGCGTGCCGCCCACTACCTGAACGCGCCCCAAAAGGTAGTAGCCGTAAGGCTGGCCCGGGGCTACCGCACGATTGCCCGCGAGGCGGCGAGCCTCCTTGCCGGATTGCCGCCATGGGATCTGGAGGCGATAGTCCTCGCGCGCCTGCATGAATGGCGCGCGGAGGCACTACGCCGGGGGGAAACTCCACTGCAGCGACAAATTGTCGCTCAGCGGACTGACCTCCGGCGGGATCTCATGGCGACATGGAGAGAGCGACTGTCGCAACCCCGTGCAGGGCACGCCACAATAGTGGCGATAAGTCCCCTCTTTGAAGAGTGGCTTGAGAGACGCCACGGCGTCCTCACCTTCCGCCTGACGCAGGTCCTCACCGGACACGGAGTGTTCGGGAGGTTCCTGCACCGAATCGGGCGGGAGGAAACGCCCGGGTGCTTCCATTGTGAGGATCGACCGGAGGACACGGTGGAACACACGGTGGAGGTGTGCCCCGCGTGGGCGGAGCACCGCCGTGTCCTCGAAGCGGCGATCGGCGGCGGCGACCTCTCGCGTCCGGCCCTGGTGCAAGCCATGGTCCGGAGCGAGACGGAATGGGACGCCGTCACCTCCTTCTGCGAAGCAGTAATGCTAGAGAAGTAGGTGGCGGAACGTGAGAGGGAGAGAACCTCTCAACGTCCCGGCCGCCGCGGGAGACGCCCCGGGCGTCGGGGACCACCACCACGTGGCCCCCGGCCACCGTAGGCGCGGGCCTGTTTACGGCGAGCTATGGGCTAGCTCCGTCGCCGTCCGTCCGTCTCATGACGACAGGCCGTGTCGACGGCGCGTTCGTGTTCCACGCGCGCCTCAAAGAGAGTCAGCAAAAAGGAAGGGGTCCGTAAGGACCGATGCCTGCCGGGGTTGCGGGACTATTCGAAAGAGATACCGTGGCCCCGGAACACAAAGGGCGATGAAGGAACATGGATGGGTTTTAGTCAGTAAAAGTCTGACACTCCCTCCTGCTCCGCCCAGAGCGGGAGGGGTTATTTGATGATTTCCCATCCAAAAAAAAAAAAAAAAAAAGGTAAGTAAAGGTGTGTCTAACACACACCTTTACTTACCGGTTGCAGCCAATATTTAAACTAAGATAACTGATAGACTCATACAAACGTTCCGCACTTTCTGATGCGCATATTGGTTAACAGTTATCATCGAGCTCTCAACAATAAAAAAAATGGTTGTAGTTGACTTATTAGATTAACAGAGCAGCAACCAAGTTTCAAATCGTTCTATATCTGTGGTTCTAAACCACTTGAGCTTTTTGCAAAAAATCTAGGATTTTTACAAAAATACGATTTTTTCATTATCCTGCGACATAAATACGGGGAAAACTCATTTTATGGTGCGTGGGCGAAAAATCTTTTAATTAAATTGCTTTCGAAGGGATACATACAACTGAATTTTTAATCAGGTTTTAACTCATGCTAGTGAATGTTGTATTGTGTTACATGAAACATGTTCTTTATTCACGGAATTTAATTATATGAGACGTGCAGAGTTCTATTTTAGTAGGTATATTCATGTCGAAAATAAAAAAATAATCTAAGTTCAGTTTTCCATTTATAATATTAAAATCTATACATATAATAAATCTGTAGAAAAGTAATTTTTGTACATTGAAGAAATTGAAACAAAAAATAGCCAGCGTGTGAAAAGATAAGTAACAGAACCCATTTCCATCATTTTTGAATTTTTTGTCTGTTTGTCTGTTTGTCTGTTTGTTTGTGCGCACATCACGTAAAATCTACGAATTCAATGCTGACAATGTTTATACATAAAAATTGTGTGTAACTTGGGGTATGATTTAGTGTTTGTTTCATTGAAATCGGTTAATTCTATCAAAAGATATATGAACTTAAAGATTTCAAGAAGAAATAATCATCAAATTTAAGATACATACATGCAGCGACATCTGTTGAACTAAAATGATACCAATGACTAAAAATGTGCTAACCACAGTCATAACTTTTAAATCGACTGACCAGCTTTAAAAAAAATTTATAGCATAGGTAATATACTTTAGCAGTTTAACATTTTGGTCGATAGACGGCGTTGTTTATTTCACTCCATTTTCTGAATTGAATGACCCTCGCCCGTGTCAGTTGCCTATTTTTTTTTTTTTTTTTTTTCGGATGGGAAATCATCAAATGACTCTTCCTGCTCTGGGCGGAGCAGGAGGGAGTGTCAGACTTTTACTGACTAAAACCCAGCCATGTTCCTTCATCGCCCTTTTGTTTCGGGGCCACGGTATCTCTTTCGAACAGTCCCGCAACCCCGGCAGACATCGGTCCTTGCGGATCGGCCCTTCCTTTTTGCTGACTCTCTTTTAGGCGCGCGTGGAACACGAACGCGCCGTCGACACGGCCTGTCGTCATGAGACGGACGGACGGCGAGCTAGACCATAGCCCACCGTCCACAGGCCCGCGCCTACGGTGGCCGGGGGCCACGTGGTTGACCCGGAAGCCCGGGGCGTCTGCCGCGGCGGCCGGGACGTTGAGAGGTTATCTCCCTCTCACGTTCCGCTACCTCCTTCTCTAGCATTACGGCTTCGCAGAAGGAGGTGACGGCGTCCCATTCCGTCTCGCTCCGGACCATGGCTTGCACCAGGGCCGGACGCGAGAGGTCGCCGCCGCAAACGTGTAAGTTGCCTCAAGATTGGTTTTTTAACCGACGAAACAAAAAGAAGGCAGTTCTCAATTCGACGCGTATTTTTTTATATATGACCACGGATAACTTTTACAGAGAAGTCCGTACATGGTCCTTTTGTTTGTAAAAAGCGTAGGTACATCTCAAAGTTGGTCACATTTATAATTGAAAAATCGTGTTTGGGCTAATTTCTTGCACCTTTGATGAGAACTTTCGACCTAGCTGGAGTATGACTGTCATCGAGTGTCTAAGGATGAAGGAGGTGGCGGAACGTGAGAGGGAGAGAACCTCTAAACGTCCCGGCCGCCGCGGGAGACGCCCCGGGCGTCCGGGGCCACCACGTGGCCCCCGGCCACCGTACGCGCGGGCCTGTGGACGGTGGGCTATGGGCTAGCTCGCCGTCCGTCTGTCTCATGACGACAGGCCGTGTCGACGGCACGTTCGTGTTCGACGCGCGCCTCAAAGAGAGTCAGCAATAGGAAGGGCCGATGCCTGCCGGGGTTGCGGGACTGTTCTAAAGAGATACCGTGGCCCCGGAACACAAAGGGCGATGAAGGAACATGGATGGGTTTAGTCAGTAAAAGTATGACACTGCCTCCTGGTCCGCCCAGAGCGGGAGGAGTCATTTGATGATTTCCCATCCGAAAAAAAAGGCTGTCGAGGTAAGCCCTTTTTTGGAAAAACATAAGTAGATTATTTTAGCGATTAATGCAAATATATCGAAGAAATTAAATTGTTACCCACTTGGATCTACGTAGGTATATATCTACTAATATTATAAAGCTAAAGAGATTTTGGTTGGTTGAACGCGCTAATTACAGGAAAACTTTTAGTGTTGAATAGTTATCGAGGATGGCTATAGGTTATCTAACATCACGCTATAATTAAAAGGAGCGGAGCATCAATGATAAATGTTGCAAAAACAGGGAAAAATTATTTCTTTCGAGAGCTTCCTTTGCGGGCGCTGCATAAACGGTTAAAGTTGCGCAACAATCATGTATTAGGGAATTGTTCGTTTTAAAGCGTTCTAAAAAAACCGCGATAGCATTATGTCTATCTTTCAAGGTTGACTCCACTCTCTCTAACCCTCTCTCTCTCATGTGACGCAGACGAAGTTGCGCGGGTCAGCTAGTACTTAATAATTCCATACTTTTTAAAAATAAACACTAAACGTAAGTTTGCGTGCTAGAACAGAAATTGTAGCATATTTATAATACGCGTATGAGCAGTGCCAAGAATAGCTTACAATTTACAAGATAAAATAAAACTCAGAATATTTTAAAAATTGTTCCTGAATCCGACAGTATCTTTCAATTTATTTATTTTGTGTAAGATTGTGTTGTGTAAGCGAACGTTAATTTTTAAGCGGCATTGTGTCACGATGTCCATCGCGCAGTCGAGTTATGATGATTGTAGTGGTTTTTTATGACTCCTACTTTATTAGGGAAAGTGGTGGTATAACGTCTCCGCCATTTTGTCGTGATGCGAGCTGTATCTTTTATAAGAACGCGGACATTTGCGGACAGGTTTATTACTTGTCCTTTTGTAAAACGAGGGTTATGTCCGAGCGTGGGTTTAACAGAAAAGTTTTTACAGTAACTCGTTTTGGAAATGGCTTCTCGTGCTTACATGATTCATATTCTGAATGGTATGCTACCATTTTAAATGGCCTTAGTAGTAACATGTATGTCTTCAAGCAAATTTCAGCAGGTGGTGATGGCAAATTTGGACCGGAGTCGATGGAGGCAGATTGTCCGTTTAAAAAGCTCCAGTGACCACGATCCTCAGTAATGAGAGACCGATTGAAGAAGAAGAAGAAGAAGTCGTAAAAGCTGTAGACATTGACAACATTGTGGTTGATACTTCCATGTGTGCTTATCTCGGCTGAATCTTAAACCCGCGGGACATATTGACCACAAGATCACAAATACAGAATAAAACCTTGTTCAAACAGCTCTTCAAAGAAAGTACAGAGACGAGCAAAATATCAACAGGGATCCTATTAGTGTGAGGATTGTCAAACACAGATAACGGTGTGGAGCCGCTGTGGTCCTGAGGACCACAAATCGAATGTAAAAGGGATGTTTGAACAGTATAATAATAGTGAGAGTTCAAGGACGGGCGGCGGGCGCCAATTTCAATATAAATATTATTGCAGTAGCAGGCTAAACGCAGGATAATATTTGCATATTTATAAGAGAGCAACCCTCAGCAAACATGGAGAGAATTGGTTACGAGGTTGGTTTGTTTTTGACATAATGGGCCCTTTGTCGATGTAGGCTGCTCCTTACAGTCATTACTCAGGGCCGTATGAGTTAGCATATTGGGGTATGCTCGGTACATAAGGCGTAGTAAATTGAAATTAATTGAAATCGAATGTAGCGGTGGATGGTTCGCAATTGTGTTGAGCTTGTATAGAGTTACAATAGAGAGTTTTAATAAATGGATTCAATTTTTGCAGACTTTGTAATAGCCGTGTGGTATCCGGCAGAGTAGAATAGAACCAACCCATTACACTCACGGCTGTCGTATAAGGCGACTAATGTCTGAGGCAGAACACCTTGCGACACCCCCTCTAACTTTTGAACCATAAGTTTAGAAAATATGAAAAAAGTCTGAAAAGTAGAACTTTTTAAGGACTTTCTAGGAAAATCATTTTGAACTTGATGGAAACAACAGTTTTTGTACAAAAAAGACAAAAAGTTGTACAAAATAATTTCTGGACTAAGTTTGTAGTATATTCGTATATGCAAGCATTTTTACATACTCATAAGTGGGAACACTTATTGTGACGGACGGGAAACTACGGAACCCTACACTGAGCGTGGCCCGACACGCTCTTGGCCGGTTTTTTTATTTGTTTAATCTTTATATTAATTATTGCGTCTATATAAGTTGACCTACGAGCGTAGCGATCTACGATGTACGTGGTATCGTTAGACTCCTTGTGTTACCCCGTTACATAGGTTAGTGAAAAAAAAAAAAATGGGTAGGTACCGCAAACAAGGGTATCAAATTAAAGGGCTCATCGTGATGATTTTAAAATAGTATTTCATAACCATATTTTAATTTGAAATTAAAATGTGTTATTTATTTACAAGATACGCGCGGATAACTAGTATAGGTTTGTGAACTTTACATTGAAAAATGTACTTACACCAAAATAAATAAAATGCAAAATTCTCCATCTCATAATCGTAACTAAAAAGGGTGAAATAAAAAAAAATAAAAAAACCGGCTGCTTAAAAAATAACTAATAACTTTAAATAAAAACTAAATATCAAAAGAAAAAAAAACAAGAACAAATAATAAATTCTAATACGGAACGTATTGACTGCAACAGTCGGGACCCATTCAATAATCTAGACTAAAATCATTACATCCAATATTGGTCCCGACTGTTGCAGTCAATGTGTTCAGTATTAGAATTTATTATTTGTTCTTTTTCTTTCTAGTTTATAATTAAAGTTACTAGTTATTATTTAGCTTGACGTTTATTTTATTCCTGATTTGACCTTCCAAAACTTTTATTTATTGACTTCTGGGTGAAATTGAAATTTAAATAGACAAAAAACTAATTTAGATAGATCTAACTACTTACTTATAACAAAAAAGTATCTAAATATTATGTATATAATGCTCATTTCTTTTAGGTTGGGCAACAAGTAACTATCAGACGTAATTTCTACATCTCAAACATGTTTTGCGTATTTCTGACTGAATAAAATATCGATCATTTGATTTATTTTATTTCAAAGAAAGAGGATCAATCATTAAATAAAAACGATGTCCGTTTAGATTTTTTTGCTTGCTGTTTTTGCAAAATTAAAATTATAACTTAAATACATGCCCTTTAGAAATTAGAGGTACACATATTTTTTATGGCTTTAGAAGCTAATACCTCGTCAACCATTGAATTGAGAATTTTGTGGTGAGAGCAGTTTCGGAGTAAAATGACTGTGACAAACGAATTAGACAGACACGATTAGGCAGACAGACAGACAGACAGGGCGAATCTATACGGATTTCGTTTTAGCCGTTTGGCTACAGAACCCTAAAAAGTATTGTAAGTAAATAGATATAATTTAGAAAAATAAACTGCATTACGTGACCGCAGAAACTTTTCTACGTAAAACTCATATTTTATTTTAGGCTTAGAATAACAAACTAGTTTTTCTTCGACAGTTAGAGGGCATGGCTACGGTCAATGTATCCTTGCAAAAGGCACTTTCATGTTGAATTAGACTCATTTGAAAATTATTTAGTAATTATAATTTATTTGGATTCACTCAATTGAGTTTTAGTTTAACCACGAGATTGGGTCAGCTAAACTTTTCACTTAATTAAAGTTTTAGTTATATCTATAGAAATAAATAAAATTGAAGTGTCTGTTTGTTGTTTCAAAATGACAGCTTTTTATTGAATGCTTATGAAAGTATTTGCGGTACTTACAACAAAAAACCCATTTTTTTTTTGTTCTGGACCATACCTGGGTACCAACTATAGTTGGTGCCAGTTAAGATGAAAATAGCGGTCATTGACCCACCTACATTTATTAAACTTCTTAACTTTGAAAACCAAAAATGAGCCTGTTCAAGTCTGGAATCTTCATCTATCGTGATCTTCAACATTTTTTTGTACCTAATAAAAAAACGATACATGGCTCATTTGTTTTGGTACGAAGAGGGTCGTACGAAGAGATATTAGGGGAAAGGGCATTGACCGCTATTCTTAACTTAACTGGCACCAACTATAGTTACGGAAATATTGGAGGTCGAAGTTCCAACTTTTCCACAAGTTTTTTATTTTAATACTAGTTGATAAGGTCATTACTTTACTTAAAATAGATATACCTCCATAACCACTATTAAATGCGTCAATCAGCACAATGTTTTGAGAGCGTTACATTGAGTTTTACCGTAAAACGAGATTTTTTATCAAGTAAAGTCGTTTTCCAGCAATAATTTTTGAGTAGAGTTACTTAGTTTGATGGTCCGTTTACACCCGTAAATACAAGCCTCATCTAGCACCCAAACTTATTCAACTGAAAACAAACATGCATATAATCTTTCTACATAAATACATACCTATATGTACTTATTTCTACGTATAAAATGAATGGCGTAATATGTCTGTACGTACGTGATACGTCGTGACGCTGCGTCAGTCAGGTCATTTATCTTAACGTTTTTATTAAATGAATTATTCAAGTTGTTTCTACGTAGGTATGTGAATTTATTATTCCATATGTTTGTTTGCGCACAATTAGAGGGTAATGTGAAAGTCTTGTTAGGATCGTCGGGTTGTATTTTTGTACTAGCTTTTAAAGTGTGTTTAGCGTGGAGTGGATTTTGTTGGCGACTTCCTGTGACGGCATTACTCTTAAAATAAATAAAATATGCTTAAGTTGTGTATCCATTTTATCTTTCACTAGCGGACGCCACGCGGTTTCACCCGTGTAGTTCCCGGTCCCGTGGGAGTCATCATCATCTGCCTAGCCTTTTCCCAACTATGTTGGGGTCGGCTTCCAGTCTAACCGGATGCAGCTGAATACCAGTATTTTACATGGAGGGACTGCCTATTTGACCTCCATAACCCAGTTAGTACCGGGTAATACGATACCCCTTGGTAAGACTGGTTGTCAGACTTTTTGGGCCTCTGACTACCTAACGACTGTCAAAGATCTACAAATGACAGCCGGGACCAACGGCTTAACGTGCTTTTCGAGGCACGGAGGAAACTCGGTATGTAATGGGCGGTCACCCATCCACAGACCAACCTAGGCAAGCACGGCTTAACCTAACGATCGACATGAGCGGCTGGTATTATTTAGCCACGAGCTCCTCGTACGGGGAGTACGGGGATAAAATATAGCCTATGTTACTCAGGGTGAATTTAACTTTCTAATGGTGAAAGAATTGTTGAAATCGGCGCAGCAATTTTTGAGTTTATTCATTACAAACAAACACACACGCAAAAATACAAATCTTTCCTCTTCTTTATAATATTAGTGTAGATTTAGATTGTTTTATATAAGGAACATCATAAAGTTTTTGACGGTAGAAAATGTCATGTGTCATAAAATTCTGGGGCAGGGTAAAGAATCTTGTCTAGTCTGGCATATAATTCAGAATATGCTGTTTACTTAATGGTAATTTATTGATCAATCCACAGAGAAGTAGTCAGTACAATTTATGACAGACATTGCTTAAAGAGTTAGAGAGGGCATTGCTTATAGGTTGCGGGAATCCGCTGGATGCGAGTCGCACGGGACCGGTCAATGTGGCGACACGCGCGGGGAGGCCTATGTCCAGCAGTGGACGTCGATGATTGCTTAAAATCCTATTATGAGGCAGAAGGCATTCACAGCAGTCCTCCATTCCGAACGCTCTTGAGCTCCACACTAAATTTCGCTCCATATCATCCCTATGCTCGTCGCTTCTGCCAGCACGACGCCAGGTTTGTCAAGGACGACCACCCTTTTTCCTTAAGTATTCCAATCCATCGCTGGTGTGGGTATGTCCAATGTCCAATGTCTCCGGAGTGTGACCGATCCGTTTTCACTTACGGCGCTGGATCTGGCTCTTTGTTAGATGCGACGCAGACAGCGGTTGATGAAGACTTGGATTTGGCGTGAAATGACGTTTGCTACCTTTCTCGATTTACACCCGTACGTACAATAGGGCACATAATATTCGACTTTCACTCTGCATCCGTTAGCTCAGCTGCAACATGGGGTGGTGGGCGCGTGACTGTACGGTTGTAGTATAGGTTCAGGGGCCCTACTCTCTAACGTCCGTCCGTCCATCCGTGTCTCTCACTCGCACTCATCTGCAGACGTGCGCAAAATCAAAGCATTTATTTCAAGTAGGCCAGTTACAGGCACTTTGGAATTGTCGAAACAATGATGAAAATTAAATGTAGCTACAGTCCCAGTCACAAGACATAAAAACTGTGAAAGTACTGTAGTTGCCCATTCCCTAGCGTAGATCTCTATGGAGAAGAACGGGCAAGAAACTCCATGGACACTCTTTTAAATCAAAATGTTGTTACAAAATCTTGGTTACATCATTCATGTTGAGATAGTATATTATGTGAGAACAATGTAGCAAGATGTGCTCGTTAAAAGTGTCCATAGTAAAAACAAAAAATACAATTCAAAAATAAACATTTCAAGAGTAGGGCCTCTGACCTGGGACCACCCCGTCCACGGCTCAGTTCACGTTCCTGCCCCCACCACGCCGGGGACGTTCATGACTCGGACTCGCTAGGGATCTGCTTTTAATACGGCACTCCTCCACGAGTACAACCGATGGTTCCTTGGCACGGTAATGCTGCTCTCACCAACAGCGACACCAAGACCATATCCTAACTTCGCCCCAAATCAGAATACTTTACAATAAGTGTAATTGAACCAAATATAACGCACTCAATCTCAAGAAATAACTGCAAATGCACCCTTCACCAATTTAATTAATGTATGATAATGACCATTTAATACGAAAGCATCGTACAAAACTGACTGTACTGTCATCATTCATACTTTATTAAAACAAATGACCACAATTTATCATAATTTATGTTAAAAAGCGTGAATTTAAAACAACACTGTTGTACTATACTAAGATACAATTGCGACCAATTTGAAAAATAACGAACCATGACATTTGTTGGGTTTAAAATTCATGTTTTGCATTCTTGAAATAAATTCCGTCGCTCCCGCCAAATATTGGTGTGTCACAAGTGGAATTATTCGTGAAATTCAACACTACATTTACACCTGGCATGGCATTTATGTCTGACCTCCCACCCCTCTCTTGGGTACATTACTCTCGGTACTAAAGTAAGGTGTTGGTATGCGATGTGAGGGGTCTTGGTATCTTGGTCGTTCAGTTAACGCTGGTGGCTAAGGACGTGGCATTCGACGACGTCACCCTGAGGTGGCTCCTCACAAATTCTAGAGACGTTTGTTGCATTCTCAACGTCTATCCATTTGATTACTGTAATAGATATTAGATACTTTTGATAACATTATTTGTTTTTAACATTGTTGCATAACAATTAGAACTTTTGGTTCGGAGATTAGAGATACTCTTAAATTTAATGTTTATGAAGAAAAACAGGTGACACTTTGACTTTTGTTTTACATGAATTTAAAAGCGATCTCTATTTTTAACCGACTTCAAAAAAGGCGGAGGTTATATGTTCGTGTGTATGTATTTTTTTTTTTTATGTATGTTACCTGATTTCTCTCCCATTTGTGGACCGATTTTCAAAATTCTTTTTTCATTTGATAGAGTACACTCCTGAGGTGGTCCCATTTTAATTTGGTGAAGATCTGATGCTGACCTTCGGAGATATACAATGGAACTCTTCAAAAAGAGACGGCAAATCTGTTGTGATAGCTCCAATCGGTTGGATGTTCATTGTTTATACAATATCATGACGGATCATCACGCCTGTATGCTCTGAGGGGGTACGCAGAAGTGTACAATTTACCTGATTTCTCTCCCATTTGTGGACCGATTTTCAAAATTCTTTTTTTACTTGAAAGAGTATACTCCTGAGGTGGTCTCATTTTAATTTGGTGAAGATCTGATGCTGACCTTCGGAGATATACAATGGAACTCTTCAAAAAGAGACGGCAAATCTGTTGTGATAGCTCCAATCGGTTGGATGTTCATTGTTTATACAATATCATGACGGAACATCACGCCTGTATGCTCTGAGAGGGTACGCAGAAGTGTACAATTTACCTGATTTCTTTCCCATTTGTGGACCGATTTTCAAAATTCTTTTTTTACTTGAAAGAGTATACTCCTGAGGTGGTCCCATTTTAATTTGGTGAAGATCTGATGCTGATCTTCGGAGATATACAATGGAACTCTTCAAAAATAGACGGCAAATCTGTTGTGATAGCTCCAATCGGTTGGATGTTCATTGTTTAAACAACATCATGACGTAACATTACACCTGTTTGCTCTGAGGGGTACATAGATGTGTACAGTACACCCAGATTTCGACAGTTATAGCATGTTATGTTCCATTTATTGGGGATAAGCCTATTACCATGACATGTATTGTTAACCATGTACAATGAATGCATAGCAAATATTTGTAAGTATAGGATATTACAACTCGGTCCCGGCTGTCATTTGTAGATCTTTGACAGTCGTTAGGTAGTCAGAGGCCCAATAAGTCTGACAACCAGTCTTACCAAGGAGTATCGTATTACCCGGTACTAACTGGGTTGTGGAGGTCAGATAGGCAGTCGCTCCATGTAAAATACTGGTATTCAGCTGCATCCGGTAAAACTGGAAGCCGACCCCAATATAGTTGGGAAAAGGCTAGGCAGATGATGATGATGAGGATATTACAACTAAAAATGGAAAAATAAAATAAAACTTTTTTGCCAAAAATAAACCGACTTCAAAAAAAACAACAAACAAAAAAAACACAAAAAGAAAAGGACAAAAAAATACACTAAAAGAAAAACAAAAAAAAACACTAAAACAAAACCACAAAAAAGTGAAAAATAACTTTAGCTTCAGAAGCCGGTGAGAAAAACACCAAATCAATCAAAGGTCAAGTTTCAGAAGTCGGTGACAAAAACACTAAATCAATTAAACAAGGTCACCGACTTCTGAAACTTGACCTTTGATTGATTTGGTGTTTTTCTCACCGGCTTCTGAAGCTAAAGTTATTTTTCACTTTTTTGTGGTTTTGTTTTAGTGTTTTTTTACGTAGGTATTTACTTGTTTCAGACTTGTGACAATAATGACATAACTCGAAAATAGAAGCATTTTTCCTAATACAAAAAATGTCATATTATGTATCTAGCCTGTCTGAAACCTAGTAAACATGTGAGATAGGCGTTTCGACTTTCTCGGTATTATCGGCATTATTTGGGTCACAGTGATAACAATTTTTATAAATTTTCTCTCCACTGTAGGTAGGTGTGTGTGTGAGTCTCTTTAGGTTTAGAATCTGTCTATGATACCTACTTTCAAATGTTGGACATATTCTATAATAATGGATCATAGACAGATTCCGGAGTTTTTGAACGACTGAACGCTTCTACCTGATCGGTGATTTCAATTTACCTGCTCTTAATTGGGATACCAACATCAGTAACCACTCCACCTTTGGTCAGGTGTGCGGAAATAACACCCCTGTGGGTGGAGTTGTGAGTAATTTTCTGTACACACATAATGCTATCCAGTACAACACTCATAAAAACATACGTAATAATATACTCGATCTCTTTATCAGTAATGGGGACTGCATAGTGTGCGAAACTAATGACCTTTTACTGCCTCCTGATCAATATCATCCCCCGTTTTATGTATTGATTCCCTTCCAGACACGAAACAGTAATATGAGACGTAATACAATTAAAAGATTTAACTATTATAAAGCTAATTATGACAATATTAACCAAGATTTATCGGAAATAAACTGGGAGTCTTCTCTACGTAACTGCTCTGTAGAGGAATCACTGGAAGTCTTCTACGATATAATTTTTAATGTTATCAAAACACATATTCCTTTAACATCAGTAAAGTCATCGAGGTTTCCAGTTTGGTTTTCACCGGCTCTCATACATATTTTTAGAAACAAGTGTAGAGCTTGGATAAAGTGGAAAAAATATAACAATTTGTCAGATTATGAACAGTTTTCGCTTTTCAGATCCCGATTTCAAGTTGAGTGCAAACATTGTTATGACTGGTACATCAATACTGTTGAGGACAGTATTAAACAAAATGTTAATTATTTTTGGAAATTCATCTCAAACCGTAAGTCATCTAAAGGATTTCCTTCTAGTGTGCGTTTCAAAAATCAATCCTCAAACAACCCTAATGAAATCTGCAATCTCTTCTCTGTGTATTTTAAATCTGTGTATGAACCTTCCACTTTGTCAAATGATTTTTGCTCAAGCGCAGATTGTTCTGAGGACTGTACTGCAGTGGACAATATTCAATTCTCAGTTCAGCAAGTATTGAGGCATCTGGAAACATTAGATACCTCAAAAGGGCCTGGTCCCGATGCACTTCCTGCAATATTTCTCAGAAATACTGCTAAGAACATATGTGTTCCTATACAAATTATTTTTAATCGATCCGTGGCACAAGGAATTTTTCCTGATGCTTGGAAGCGAGCTAACGTAACACCAGTGCACAAGTCTGGCCCTAAAGATGACGTCGAGAACTATCGCCCAATATCAATATTGTCGACCTTATCGAAACTCTTTGAAAAGCTTGTACATAGTGTACTTTATCCGTTGCTTCATAATGTTATTGTTCCACAACAACACGGATTTGTTAAAAGGAGATCTACTGTAACAAATCTTTTAGCGTATTCAGAATACCTTTTTAATGATATGGATGCTGGTATTCAAGTAGATTCAGTCTATACTGATTTCCAGAAAGCGTTCGATAAGGTCGACCACGAGCTGCTATTGCGCAAAATTTCGTTTAATGGCATACGTGGGAACCTGTTGAGGTGGTTTTCGTCGTATGTTTCCAACAGGACGCAGCGCGTTGTGATTAATGGTTATCAATCATTTTCTATACCAGTGACATCAGGTTTTCCTCAAGGATCGATTTTAGGACCCCTTTTATTTATTTTGTTCATTAACGACATAGGCAAATGTTTCCAAAATTCAAAATTTATTTTATATGCAGATGACTTAAAAATATTTAGGCCAATTAAAAACACTAGCGATTGTCTTGCTTTGCAAAGTGACTTAAATAGACTGTCTGAATATTGTGCGTGTAATAAACTAAAACTTAGCGTGCCTAAATGTTGTTATTTGAGCATCACCAAAAACAAAAACATCTACAGATACCAGTACTCTCTAAATGATGTCGCTTTAAATAGAGTTACCATGGTTCGCGATCTGGGTGTCATTTTTGATGACAAGCTTCATCTTGATGTACACATTAATACAATTGTTAACAAGGCTTGGCGCACGTACGGATTTGTTATGCGATCATCCACTGTGTAGGCGAAGCACAGTAATGCGAGCTTTATTTTTGTAACAATTAAGTACTTATGTAGTAGTTAGGTATTTGGTAACAGTTGAAAAATAACACGTGCATAATAATTAGACTGATTTAATGCATAGTTTGTTAGATAATAGGATAGTTGTAATAGAGTAATAGCATAAGGATTGTCTGAATGTTCACGTTATGTAAGATATATGCTATTAATGTATAATACAACTTATCTATAGGTAAAATTATGATTATTAGGAATAATTTTACCATTATGTAACCTTATAGGACCACTGTATCCTAAGATATCATTATGTTAAATACTTAAACAGCGATATCCCATAGAAAAAGGAATTAATAAGTAAAAACCACACGTTAGTAGGTAAATTCATCTAAGTTAAAGTTATAACTACTAGCGCAAACAAACCCTCTGATTGGCCAAAAAGGCCCTTTGTTCACTAGATCCGGGTGCATTGGGCAAGTCCATTTAAAATTAGGTCACAGGGGTGAAGAGCGGGACGCGCGGGGCAGGGTGCCACTGACTTCCGCGCTACCGTATGGAGAACTGGCGGGGGTAACAGTGCGAGCCCACCGCTACCTGCGCTTACGCGCACATGTATAAATAAGGCGCCCCCAGGCGCATTAAAGTTTCGCGAATTAGTCAGATCCGCCGCCCAAGGCATACTTTAGTCGATCCCGATGACGCTATTACCCTCCTCCAGGAGAGTAGCCAGGAAACTAGCACGCTTAGAAAGCACAGACACAAACAGCCGTCATTCCGACCTCGCCGTCGAGGCCCGTCGCGACGCCCCGATACGAACCCTCCCCGTCCCTTGCTCGCGCCAGCCCACGTGGCTGAGCCAGTAGTTCAAAATCAGTCCCCAATTAATGACACTACTCAGATCCAGCCTGTCCTCTTGCTGTCCTCTCCCAGCGACGCCCTAAGCCGAGGCCCGTACCCCGCAGGGGGTGCCCTTAGCGTGTAGTCGTTTAGTTTGTAAGTTTTATGCCCTGGCTGGAGGCCTTACACTTAAGGTACCCACAGGATTGTCCGGTTAAGCAGACGACAACCTCTCTAGGTTGAACTGCGAGATGCCATTTAGAAAAAAAAAAAAAAAAAAAAAAAACGCATTAAAGTTAGTCTTCTCACATCCTCCGTTCTCGTAACATCTATGTACTAGTTGTTACCCTGCGCCGCGAAGTAGTAAAAGTTTTAATAGTTTAACACCCACACTCAGAGTCAGTTAATGGTTACTTAAGCGGTTCCTTAGTAAAAATTAAAAAAAGTTCATCCTCAGAGTCAGTTAACGGTTCATTAGCGTCCCTTAATGACAATTAAAGTTAAGCAAAGCAAAACCTTTACTTAAATATTTAATGGCTGATTTTGACTTCTACGTTTCGGGTTATATTTTTACCCGCGAATTCGATTTCATAATAAACGTTTATTAATTAAAAAGGAGTAGGTACATAATGTCTGATTTGGCAGGCTTCATTGAGTTTTTAGATTATGCCAGAAGATATAGAGAAGTGGGACCTCTCCTCGGAATTTACGAGGTTATTCTGATCCCTTCACAAAATATTATATTCAGGAATTTAACGCAAGTTATAGATTTACCGCTGAATCTGTAAAAAGTGTTATATTGCCGTTGGTGGCATCCGACCTCAGGAAACCAACGAAAAGAGGATCATCATTTGCAGCGGAAATAATGTTACTAATAAAATTACGGTACTTACTTCGCTACAGGGAGGCAGGGTTAGCAGATACTTACGAGTACAGAGCCGAGAATTAATTGAAACAGAAATATGAATGGAAGTTCTTCGATTACAGAAGGTTGTTGTTGTCGTTGAATTTTATTGTTATCAAATTTTCACTGAAAGTACTACATACTTACCATAACGTAAATGAATACAGATGAAATTATAATTCACAACACAAACTTTCCCGCCCGGTAAATACTACTTGACATTGACAGTTGACAGAAGTGATGCCATAGAAAAAAGATCGCAATCGCTTTATTTTATTTCAATGAAAATAGCTGTTCCCCTTTGCAATTTAGTAAAAACTTACAGTAAAAGAACTGATTATCATTTATATTTCTATGAATAATAATTTTCAACGTTTATAAATAAACTGAAATGTTATTTAATAACAACACTTTTTATATGTGGCTACACCAAGACCTTATCGATATGCAATCGATAAGATGATTTTAGGATGCTTCGCCCTACGTATACTTAAATCTGTCAGTAGCTAATGAACCCTTAAATTATGTCTCTGGGATGTAGCATTGATTAACAGATTTAATGATAATTAGTTAAGTATTCATTAGGACTAATTTAATGAACAACTCTGAGTGCGGCTGTAAGTCTGCATTATAATTCGTGAAAAGTCGTGTGTAAATAGTACCAGTAAATAATTGTGACTCAGTTAGTTTTAAGATATCTGCTTTAATTGTGTGTAAAACTGATTTGGTGTGAATATAGTGTTTTTAAAGTTGGTATCAGTGTTGTGTTATTTATTCCACATCCTCGTAAAGGGAACAGCGTCACCCCCGACCTACCTGATCCTATTTCAGTGTCGCATCGCCGACACACTGAATTCGTGCACCCTCAGACCTACCTTTATCTATACAAGACCTTAATTAGATCTCAAATAGAGTATGCAGTTGCGGTGTGGAATCCCCTATACGTTAAATATTCTAACTGCCTAGAGATGGTACAAAAGAATTTTTTAAGAACTATGACTTACAGATGCTTTCACTCTTCTGCGTCTTATGTGAATTTACTGGGAAAATATAATATTCTAAGCCTAACTGGCCGGCGGTTGTTTTTGGAGACCGTGCTCCTGTACGACCTCTGCAGAAACACGTACAACTGTTCTGATATTTGCAACAGAATTTGTTATTTAGTTCCCAGAAGAATACATTTGCGTGCAGTGCGTAGGCAACCGTTGTTTGCAGTGAGAGCATGTCGAACAAATGCTGGTGTTCGAGCACCGTTGCGACTTCTTGTTGACAATTATAATAAACACTTTCTTGACATCGATTTATTCTGTGCAACACATGTAAAATTCCGAAACTCGACTCACGAGGCAATCAAAGAATTAGACATCTTGTCCTTTAACTCTTAGATTATTGTAGGTCAATGTGGGCCATAATCAGTGCACTTACTTTTAATTATTCAAAAGTTTAAAATAACTGGTACTTTTATCTTCTCTTTGAAGCGTGTTATTAATATTTTACTTGTATTCTGTGAATAACGCTGCTGATTACATAATTGTTAATTTTAAGTTTTATATTTCTATGCTTTATTATGTAATTGTTTGTTGTTCCAAATAAAAAAAAATAAAAAAAATAAAGACACCAGGTTAGTCACTGACCACACGCCAAAAAAAAAAAATCGGAGCAGTCTTTGGGGACTGCCGATAGAAGTGAAAACAAAAAGTACACAGGCCCCTCCCCAGTCGTAGCACTGGTTATGCCCCGCGCGTGCCTATGTGGTGCTACGCCGTAGCGGACGCTACGAGTGCTACGAACGGCTACGAAGCGTGACCGCACGTTACGTTACGTGACGATGAGTTCAATGTTTTTCCTTCACCCAAAAAGTGCTCAACGCGTCTAAAGAAGTTTTCAATTCAAAAATTAGAATGAGAGCTGTTCATATCTTTCACTTGTAAAAAATCTCTTTCCAGCTTAGTCTAGCCGTAATAATTTTTCAGCCCATATGTTATAGAATCTTCCATACTTTACGATAATCTTGAACATTTATCGCTATCTACAAGAGCCCAAAAACTAGTCACCTACGCACAATAATTCATCTCCAGATAGCCTTATTTGTTACCCTAATAATTCCTTTCTTTTCACCGAGGTTTAAAAAGTTATCACAAAAAAGGTCTATTGAATATCGCTTAGAGGTCAGCACATTTTATAGGACTAAAGCGATAATTTTTTTTCATTTTCACAAAAGGAGAGGGACTTAAGAAAATGTTTTATGCTTCCAATGTGTCACTATTAGTGCCTTGTCGATGATAATAGATTAAAACTATTTAAGAGGGGGAAGCGGATCCGAAGTTCTTGATATTGTGATACAATTTCTTAGGATGATATTATATTATATTTGAAAGGCTTCTTCAGAAGACCATTAGACGAACAAAGGTTCATTCGATAATAAAGTTTTGACACTTGGAACCTCACGGGAAATTGCAGCGCGTTAAAATATTTTTGTTGACTTAAATTAATTTGGAAAGGAAAGCCTGTTACTGCCTGTTACTATGTCGTGGATTTTGGTGGGATTGTGATATTGGTGTCGATTCTGTTGTGCACAAACTAAACTTAATTTAGGCTATTGCTATTTTTTACTAAAAGGCAGTGCGCGAAAAGGACGGGTCTATCTATGAACTAAGTTAGAGATGTCAAACTGGTTTATGCCTTGCGCTTCACTGTGTTTTTAGTCGACATGTTTTTACGTGCACCCTTCATTTGTATGTAAATATTAGATTTAACTTAATTTAACAGCTCTAAATTACGCCCGTCTCTTTCTCGTTTTATTGTAGAGAAAAATATAGCAATAGCCTAAATTAAGTTTAGTTTGTACATAACAGAATTGTGTCAGTATTTCATTTTTGTTGGTTCTGATGTACGATTTTCTAAATCCCCATTCGCATTGCTTTGAATTCCTATTATAAAATAAAGGCTTGAACGTAATCAATCAAACTGAACCAAAATTAATTCAAATAGCAGAAACTAGTAAACAATATTCGTTATCCTCGAGATTTACAGCATTAAAAAAATACAATCCGACTGCAATCAAAACCCAATGTTTACTTTATGACGTTAAATTTTTGAGTATTCTTTCTTGTTTTTGCAGAATATAAATTAACCCGTATAATATTTCGATAAAACTGTTAACTGCCAACATTTATTATTTACGGTTGAATTTTATCGTCAATCCGCACCATGGTGGGGTTTATCAACGGTGCCATGTCCAGATATTTTATACCTTTAGAGCTCATATTTTAAATATGGCTGCTATTTGATTTACAGTTCATGCGGATATCGATGTTTGGTGTAAAATAAATGGCAGCGATCAGTTTTTATCTCTTTCAGTTTCAGCAATAACTAGTCAATATCTAACATAACATCATGCTTGTTATCTCTGAAAGGTTAGGCAGAGGTGTTCCTGTAGTCTATACCCACGTTTCGGTTTAAGTCCCATGTTGTACTTGAATATTTTTGACTATCTTTAATTGCATTATTCAATTGAATATCCCTTTAGTATTTTCGGTTTGAGTTAGGTTATCGTGGTACTGAAAATCAAATTGCTATTTAAGTTGAATCAAAGGAGGTATTTATTATCTAAGGAGGTATTATCTAAGGAGGTAGTAAAACGGACAGTTTTCTGCAACCTACAGCCTTAGTGCCTTATGGTTGCTTATACTGCTTTACCTCTATCTTACCTTTTGTGCAGGACAACACAGCGATAGATTAAATTTTGCATCAAGACACGTTAATACATTCAATTTTCAAAACTGTAAAAATAGAACTTACGAAGAACCCTTGTTTTTCTGATGAATGGAAGACGATATTGTTGGAATGTTTGTGGTTCTGCGAGAAGACCGAGTAAATGGATTAGGTATTTAATTTAGTATTAATGGTTTTAAATATTGTACTAAATAAATAACAACACAATAGTGTGTTTGGAAAACGGTTGCCGATACTTTGAGGGCCATATCATATACTCATTTATAACGATAAAATAATGCACTTTTATAAAGCTGTACAGACAGTATTGTTTACAAACCCAAGGTGGTTTCTTTAATATACAGGGTGGAATTTTTCAATGCCATCTGGAGGGAACGTACTCTAAATACTGGAGATAGCAAATTTTACTCAAAGGAAACATTCCTTTATTTTTTTAAAGAAACAAATCTACATTCACAGATTTTCGATATTTTTTTTGCCACACTCGGGCATCGAACCCGGGATGGATCGACTAAATTTCGAAAAAATTACTAATTAATCTCTCTAACAAACATGATAAATTAAATGAAGGGAAAACCATTAAATCTAAAGGAAAGTTATAAATTCAATGGTATAAATTCAATAAGATAAAGCACTTTTATTCATGGTTTTCCTTTCATTTAATTTATCATGTTTGTTAGAGAGATTTGATCCATGTGATTGACCCTATCGATTGATGTCAAAAAGGTACAGAATGTTATTTTTTCGAACTTTAGTCGGTTCGATTCCCGAGAGTGGCAAGCGAATTTTCGAAAATCTGTGAATGCAGATTCGTTTCCTTTTAAAAATAAAGTAATGTTTCCTTTGAGTAAAATTTGCTATCTCCAGTATTTCGAGTACTTTCCCTCCAGGTGGCATTGAAAAATTCCACCCTGTATACTTATGATGTGCATATACCTACACTGACAAAAATAGATAGGCACACACAAAAAACACAACATTTTTCCACCTTCAAAACACGGAATCTTTTTCGTGTCTTCCAGTGCACAGTTTCAGTAACCCAAGCCAGCTCTCATTTCAGCCATGCTTCGTTTAATTGAGGCAAGCTAATGAGTTACTGTCCTGGTAGCTTGTGTTGTGGCCTCTCTTCAATAATTTGTACCAAAATGGTTGGGCAGGATTGGACGAAACTTTAAATCCTGCCCAACCATTTTCATATGATGTGCATTACTACAGTACCGTAGTACAAAAAGCACATACTACAACGGCAGTGCCATGTATGCCACAAATGAAGAACTAACATCACATTCTTAGATCACGCAGAATAAAGTTATCCGTGACTTAGACTGTTTAGGAAAACCGGCCAAGTGCGAGTCGGACTCGCGCACGAAGGGTTCCTCTATACAACAATAGACAAAACGGCAAAAAATCACGTTTGTTGTATATGATAAAATCATATTTAAGGGGGAAGCCCCCCTTAAATATGTTTATTTTATTTAAATATAATTATTTATTTTTAAAGTGGGTATACAACTAAATATTCTGTGAATATTACAAGCATCCATCATCATGTTGTCGTTATTAATATCGAGCAAAAAAGGCAAAAAAATCACGTTTGTTGTATATTAAAAAAAAAAAACATATTTAAGGGGGGCTTCCCCTTAAATATGTTTTTTTCTGTATTTGTTGTTATAGCGGCAACAGATATATACAAATAATCTGTGAAAATTTCAACTGCCTAGCTATCACGGTTCATGAGATACAGCCTGGTGACAGACCGACGGACAGACGGACAGTGGAGTCTAGTAATAGGGTCCCGTTTTTACCCTTTGGGTACGGAACCCTAAAAACCCGAAAACAACCACTAACACCCATCTGCAGGCCTATTACGTATCTTTCTGATATCCAGTGACTAACAAGCTTCGGTTGTGCACCGAACTTTGATGACAACCGTGAATGTCATAATATTAGTATTACGTTTCACACTGAGTGGATATCACTTTACGGTGACTAACAGCCCGGGTACGGTGTAACGTCTTTCACGAAAGCCACTTCAAACTCAGTTGTCATCAATTTGATGTCCACTATGCTTACATAATCGCGATATAAGAAGAATCGATACGAAAGCGTCTGTCAAAAAGAGTTACGGTGAATATCAGCCACGATGGAATGATCGGACTGGTCATACATAATACGAAACTAACCTTTTGACAGTTATTTGATGGGCACTGAGCTCAGTTACTATCATTTCGAGCTGTCAACAAAGAAACGTAATAGGCACAATGGTCGGAGGAACCTCTCTTTTCTACGGCGAATGAAAAACTTTACACCCTGTTCCACCCACCCCTGTAAACATCTCAAGCTTAAAAATTCATTTACATTACGACTGACAAGATACCTTGAACATCTTACGAAGACCTTGACCAAAATAACCATTCTGTTCACAACAACAGGTCACTGAACACAAATTCCGAGTGTGAACGACGTGCGTTCTCAACTGAGACTTCAAAGTGACTTATTAAGCGGCAAACAATCTCTAAGGAACAGCCATAATGGTTACTCATTAGCTTGCCTGAATTAAACGAGGCATGGTTCGACTTACTAAAGTTGTGCACTGGAAATCACGAAAAAAGAGGCCGTGATAGATTTTCTATCCAATCCAATCGTTTCAGTTTTTAAGTCAATTAAAAAAAATGTTGGGCGGCAGTGACTCCAACATAATGAAAACAAAAACTTGTGTAAACCATGAGCTTTTTCAAAACATCACAAATAACTTGTTAGTGTAATCGGGTTTCAAAGTGTTATTTGTTTTTTCCATCAGGAACTTCTCCATATGCAAGGAATCTAGATTTGTGCCCGGTTAGGCCCGCTCCCTATTACATACAGGGTGTAAAAGACCTCATCACGAAGCCGTCAACCAAGCATTCTGTACATCAAACTAAGTAACTTTACGGAAAAATAATTGCTGGGAAACGACTTTTTTTTTGGGGTGAGAAGCCATGTTTTGTGGTAGAACTCAATGTAACGCACTCAAAACATGTTGGATGACGGAGGTGTTTAAAGTAAAAATGTTACATTAAAAACTTGTATTTCAAAAAAAAAAAACTCGTCTTAAAGTTGGAACTTTGATCCCCAATATCTCCGTAACTAGAAGGTTCCCGGTATGGTGTAGAAAAAAAAAAGATCGCAATGACGAGGAGAACAAGTGCCTTTCGGCTTTGTTAAGAGGCGTTTTACACCCTTTATTATGGGAGTTAAAACACAAATTATAAATTACAGTCCAGTCGTTACAGGTAGTCAGTGGCCCAAAAAGTCTGACAACCAGTCTTACCAAGGGGTATCGTATTACCCAGTACTAACTGGGTTGTGGAGGTCAGATAGGCAGTCGCTCCATGTAAAATACTGGTATTCAGCTGCATCCGGTTGGACTGGAAGCCGACCCCAACATAGTTGGGAAAAGGCTAGGCAGATGATGATGATGATTATGGGACTTAAAACATAACTGTCGAAATGTGTGAGACCTATTGGGTACACCTCTGCCTAACTCTTCAGGGATGCATACAGGTGTCATGTTATTTTATAAAAGTAGTGTAATATAAGGTAGTATAAGGTGTAAATAAAACTAATTAAAGAATAGTGTAATAAAACTGCTGTAGCTCCAATCAACTCTTCAGTATATTCAAATCCAAGTATTTCATTCCACATAGGCCTGGATGGGCACTTACGAACGTCGACAAGGGTGCACGGTTCGGTTGGTGGCTTCCATGGAGAAGAACCGGCAAGAAACTCCATGGTTACTCTTTTCAAATTATTTGGTATTACACAATTCTACATTACTTCACGTTTTATACAAAATGCAATAATTACAACACTTATCAGACATAGATTCGACTGTTAGTCTTAACACCACAATTTCTCCCAAAGAACAGCGCTCTCTCGGTCGAGTGTCATGTTTTATAAAACTATCCCTTCCCGCTACAACATTGACGGTTAGGCAGTGTTGTCATTTCTCAAATATAAAACGAATTATTAAAATCTTTGAAACCCTACATAATATTATTTTAGATAGATCACAGCAGATCTTATTATTTAATACATATTTGAAAATCATGACTCTCATGAGTCTGTACTGTTTTAAGCTTTCACGGTTTAAAACTAAACTTACATTATCACTTACGGGATATCTTCCGTGATTGTTATTTTTTTTATCTGCTCCAAACAATTTATTTTCCATCCACCCGCATTCTCCAGTCAACCTGCAATCATGGCACTTGCAACAGTGTCGAAATATCGGGAGCTCAAAATAATAGGTCAAAATAGGTAGGTAGGTAATAATAGCTAAAAAGGTCTGTATAATGTACTATCTTCTTCTCTATAGAAGAATGTTAAGTGCTAAACCAAAAACGAATAACATTAATAAGTAATTAAGTTCAAACAATGTTGTATTGTAAGTATATTAATACAAAGCTCCAAATAGATAACTACGCCGCTAACCTGCAACCTACATACAAAGATATACGGTTCAATAAAACCAGAATTGTACGGCAAAGCTAATTAAAAAGCAACAAGATAATACAATGGAATATCGAAAATACGGTTTCACTTTGTTTAGGTTTTTGCTGTTAATTGGGTTAAGTAGTTGGCTCCTGTCACGGAGGAGTAAGCAAATGGAGTGATAATGAGCGACGAATGGCCATAAGAGAGTCATTGGAGCTGTCACTGCATTTAAAACGCTGATACTATCACGACTTGGTACGGTGATGTCATAAAGGCTTTTTTAAGTGAGTTTTTCCTCTTTTGTTGTTTATTTAGAATAATCTGTCCATCCAAAGGCATAACTAAAGATATAGTGACGAAACCATTGTTATATGCAGGTACCTAGATTATTATGGTTTTGAAAATGAGCTTTGTTAAAATGTGGCTGTACCTGTACAATAAAGTAGATTCATGAATTGATCAGTCTGAAAACTCACATCATCTACTGTAATTCGTCAATACGAAGAAGGAAAATATCGTGAGGAAACCTAAGTCCTAACACCCTTTACAATCAATGTGATTTATTTATTTATTTTATAAAAGGTAGCTTCACAGCTGACAGTACATTAACATAAAAAATAATAATCGATCATTACGCCAATTACGAAGTACACAAAAAACATTTGATTAGCCGAGAGTGACTCGTGATATTCATCAATCCGAACTGGGCCCTCGTGGTGGTTGATGACACACTCCTTAATGTATAGAGAGGGTTAATGTCCCAGTAGTGAGAAGTTGGCAATGTAATAGACTGATTATACTGCTCAACAATTTTTACCATTTACTTACTTTAAAGATTTTCAAAGAAAAAAAGTTAAGATTTTATTTACTTCGTACTCTGTGGTCTTGTTTAACGCAGGTTAATTCCGTGAGGTTTCTGTAATTCGACGCGGTATTGCAGGGAAGCGTCTGTAAGCGCCTTTTACCGCCCTCCGTTAACCCTTCTACTTTGAACTACGTTTGCGTAATCGTTTCACAGGTTTAATGATTTTGTGATTTTATTATGAGTGGAGACTTGCTTTGCAATAATGGACTTATTAAACTATCGATTGGCTATGAAGTAATCGGTGAGACCCAGCAGTATGATCGCCTCGGGATTTTTATTGTAGTTTTTATTGTGTTGTAGTGTTTGTAGTTGTTGTTGTGTAGTGAGATAGTATGGGAATATGGATTTGCAATTGGTTTGTGTTTGTCTGTCGTCAGTGCGAAAAGGTTCAATTCTTCAGACGGCGAAATGTTATGGAGTTTATCCATTAGTAATTTATTTGTACTTCATCATCATCATCATCCACAGCCCGAACTCACCCACTGCTGGGTATAGGCCTCCCTTTTCTTGTGCCAATCTCCACGTTCCTGTGCCAGCCTCATCCAGTTTTTTCCCCCAACGCCAACTCTGTCGTCTACCCATCTCGCCGCCGGATGACCCACGTTCCTTTTGCCAGTTCTTGGACGCCACTCAGTGACAGCCTTGGTCCACCTGTCATCACTGCGTCTTGCTAGGTGTCCTGCCCAACTCCATTGGAAAGCTGCAAAACGGGTACTCAGATACCTGAAGGCAACAAAGGACTTAAAACTTTGTTTTGATAAAAAAGAACAAAGCTATCCTATCGGATACGTAGACGCTGACTACGGCAGTAATGTTGTAGACAGACGATCATACACAGGATACGCCTTTAAAATGAGTGGTGCGTGCATATCTTGGGAATCGCGCAAGCAGCGCACACCCGCACTAAGAAGAGGAGTTTTCATTATTTGTACTTAAGAACAATCGAACCTGGAGTCATAGGTGAGTGAATTTCATGCAGGCGCGCGAGGACTATCGCCTCCAGATCCCATGGCGGCAATCCGGCAAGGAGGCTCGCCGCCTCGCGGGCAATCGTGCGGTAGCCCCGGGCCAGCCTTATGGCTACCACCTTTTGGGGCGCGTTCAGGTAGTGGGCGGCTCGCCGCCTCAATGAATGCGCCCACACCGGGGCCCCGTAAAGGGCCATGGACCGCACGACTCCCGCGTATAGTCTCCGGCAGGAGGCGTTCGGCCCCCCAGGTTGGGAAGGAGCCGCCTGAAGGCAGCCCCAGTCCGTTCCAATTTGGGGGCCAAACGTCGGAAGTGCTCCACGAAGTTCCACCGGCTGTCGAGGACGAGTCCTAGGTACTTCAAAGTCGACTCGACACCGATGGATACCCCTCCTACCGTGAGTAAGGATCCCGGAGGTGGCGCATTCCGAGGCCCATGAAAGCACATGGCCTCGGACTTGTGCAGTGCCACCTCGAGACCCAGTTGCCGGATCCTCTCAACGACTATCGCAACCCCGCGTGTCATCGCTTCGGCCGCCACCTCGTGTGACCTCCCCTGCGCCATCACCAGCGTGTCGTCAGCGTAGCACACTACACTGACACCGCTAGGGAGGCCGCATGATGGCGTGCACCGTAGAGCGCCCCTTGCGGAAACCGAACTGGTGTTCCGCAAGGTCGAACAGTCCCGCAACCCTGGCAGACCACGGCCACGGTGTCTACCGTGGCCCCGGAACACAAAGGGCGATGAAGGAACATGGATGGGTTTTAGTCAGTAAAAGTCTGACACTCCCTCCTGCTCCGCCCAGAGCGGGAGGAGTTATTTGATGATTTCCTATCCGAAAAAAAAGGTCTTAATCATAACAAGCGAAACATGTTAAATTAAATTAAATTTAACATGTTGTACAATAGGGAAACCTGGGGAACTACTCTCTAAGCACGAAACCCATAGTTTTGGCCGAAGTTACGTGCGTTTCCTACTCCGTATCATTTACAGACATAAGATTCCTAAAGTAAAAATGAATGACAACTCGATTGGTCATCTGTGTTTTCAAAACTAATAAATACGAAAATATTAGGGAGTAGGTTCATATCAAAGTATAAAGTTACTTTCGGACGGGCCCCGTATCTTCGTTGACGGACTTAGAGAGTAGCCCCCCTGTGCCTAACTTCTCGTCTAATGCAAGCTTTACCATTCTTCTTTGATTAAAATAACTACATTGAAATAATCGCTTGGTTCTCTGCTATACAGCGTCGTATCTGCTATTCAGAGATTGTAAGCCTTAAATATGACCACACATTCTGATACGCACTGTCCGGTTAAGCAGATGACAACCTCCTTGGTTGCCCTGCGAGATGAATATAACGAAAAAAAATATACCCACTATATTGAGGCCAGGTTCTATTCTTGCCAAACGCGACTCAATGATCGCACCCGGGTGGTTAATTTTGAAATCTTCAGCTTCCTAAATAGTAAACTTTAGTAGCAACCAGTGGATTGCATAAGCAAAGTAGGGCAAGGTCTCAGAGATTTTACTTATGTAAAACCCAGTTTCGCCACAGAATAAGTAGATACAGAAGACTAGCTTCATACAATAAGCTAAAACGGACAAACACATAGACACGCTTCATGTACAACGAGTGCAAGCGTACTCGCGACTGTCATTTGTTTGAGCTTCTCTTTTTTTTTTGGAAGGAGTGTCAGATGATGTCAGAGGCGGAAGGGAGTGTCAGACTTGTACTGACTAAAACCCATCCATGTTCCTTCTTAGCCCTTTGTGTTTCAGGGCCGCGGTATCTCTTTCGAACAGTCCCGCAGCCCCGGCAGGCATCGGCCCTAGCGGACCCCTTCCGGCTGTTGACATCTCTTTGAAGCGCGCGTGGAACACGAACGCGTCGTCGACACGGCCTCTCGACATAGGGACGACTAGCTAGCTAGCGGGGACCACCATTGGTGCGGTTCTCTGCCCCCATGAGGTTCTATCCCTTTCACGTTCCGCCACCTCCTTCGCTAGCATGACTGCGTCGCAGAAGGTAGTGACGGCTTCCCATTTCAGACCATGGATTGAACCAGGGTAGGACGCGAAAGGTCACCGCCGCGTGTGACGTTGACCTTCTGTACCGAGTACTATTTAGTCGCTTCGTGTGTCTCCGGGCTCATTCGATAAAGGTCGGTCAAAGTTGCGTTGATTGTTAGTTATTGTCTCCGAGAAAGTGGCGCTTGTGATAAAGTTATCTTTATTGTTATTCTCTGAAGTTGACATATTATTGTTTATAATTGGAAGAGCTATTTTGGTTGCTGGATAATGTTAATAAATATTTATAGGTTACACGCCGTGTGTCTGGGAGACAAAGGCAAAAGAAATATGCATAGATTGTGTGAGGAATGGTGTGAAATAATGTTACGTCGTACCCATACCTACAATACAAGTAGCTTCTAATAGTAGGTACCTACAACTAAGTAGGTAGGTAGTAGTAGGTATGTATCGAATGATGTAGGTACAAATTCGCAAACTACCTATAAAATACATCAGGAAGTTGTCATTGTAATTTCGACCGTACGCCCAGGGCATAAAGTACCTATTTCTTTCCTGTGTACAAAAGTTGTGGAAGTATCATTTTGGCTACAGTACGGGACGAATCAAAGTGAACTTGTGAGTGCGATATCTAAGCGAATAGTGATCAGTAGTGTACTTGTGATTGAGTTTGAAGTGTTTTGTGATTATTAAAGTTATTCAGTTGTTTCATCGGTAGTAATTAATTTATCCCATACCCAGCTCGTAACAATTTGGTGTCAGAAGTGAGGGATAAATTATGCCAGTTCTACCTAAGGACAACACGGAAAGAATCCGTACCAGGAGTCAGCGACAGCAGGACATGGACCAAAGGCGGTTTGGAGATTCTCCGTCACAGACACCGGGTGGTGTTCAACCTACGTCAGTGCCAGTCGCTGGTCCATCTGGAGTTTCTCCAGCATCAGTAGCGCCAGACTTGTCAGCTTTAATGGCGCTGCTGCAGGAGCAGGCTCGCCGTCAAGAGGATCAGGCTCGCCAGTTACAAGAGCAGTTACAACGAGATAAGGAGGAGCAGGCTCGCCGTCAAGAGGAGCAGGCTCGCCGTCAAGAGGAGCAGGCTCGCCGTCAAGAGGAGCAGGCTCGCCGGCTGGAAGAGCAGTTGCAACGAGATAAGGAGGAGCAGGCTTGCCGTCAAGAGGAGCAGGCTCGCCGGTTGGAAGAGCAGTTGCAACGAGATAAGGAGGAGCAGGCTCGTCGTCAAGAAGAACAGATGATCCTCATAAAGGATCTTCATTCAACTTTCGGCAAAGAGCTGAAGGTAATGAAGGATCAGGTTCACCAGCACGAGAATCGCATCTCAGAGGCCGAAGTGCAGATCACTGGGATGAAGAAGGCTTTGGGAGAACTGAAGACTGGAGGTGTGACTGTGGCTTCAGTAGTTCCTGCACCTTCAGCGCGGGGCTTTAAGGTGCCTCCATTCGATGGAACATCTTCGTGGTCGGCGTATAAAATTCAATTTGAGGCCGTTATGAAGGCGAATGGATGGACAAAATCGCAAGCCATGACCGCGCTCAGCTTGGGCCTCCGAGACCAGGCCCTAAACATTCTTGAGGCGCTCGGTAAAGATGTAACCTACGAGCAGCTGCTGGAGGCGTTAGAGTCCAGATACGGCGACGCGCACCTGGAGCACGTATTTCGTGCTAAGTTGAAGGATCGTGTTCAACGTAGTGCCGAGAATCTACAGCAGTGGGCCCTAGAAATTGAGACGCTGGTTCGAAAAGCATACCGGTCTGCCCCTGCACTCATCACTGGAAATCTGGTACAGGCGTTTGTCGACGGAATACGCGACTTGGAAGTTAGAGCCGCCGTGAGACTTGGGCATCATGAGACACTGAAAGGGGCGTTGGCCCATGCCTTGGAAGTAGAGGCAGCGAGGCAAGACCATAGAACACACTACGTCAGGGAGGTTGTGGCATCACCTGTACGTGACCGTGCGCAAGGGTATAGCCCTAGGTGCTATACTGGTAAAGAAAGGGATCATCTTCCGTCAAGCTACCCAAAGCAAGTTGTGACATCACCTGTACGCCAGCGTTCGCAAGGATACAGCCCTAAGTGTTACAATTGTGGAGAAAGGGGTCACCTTCGGTTAAGCTGTCCTAAGCGCAGCACCCTTAGAGAAGACCAATCTCTGCAGAGAAAAGCGGCTGGAATGACTGCCCAGCAACAGTGGAGAAACCACAGCAAAACAGATGAATTGTCAAGAAGACCGTCGACTGAAGATCGGAAGCACAGTTCCAGACAGGAGTCTAAGGAAGTGGTGCCTGTGAGGATTCTAAGAACGGATCTCAGCGATGAATGGAAGGAAACCCTACAGCAGGCTCAGCAAAATGACTCGGACATCAAACCGATCTTCGAGTGGATCAAAGCTGGTGCTCCTAAACCCAAGTGGAGTGATGTGGCTGCGATGAGTTCCATCACGAAGAGTTATTGGGCGCAATGGAACAGCTTGGTGATCCAGGATGGAGTCTTGTGCCGTAAATGGGAAAACGCTCGAGGGGACAGCTGTCATCTACAAATGGTTGTCCCTAAAGCTAAGGTACCGGATGTTTTACGGCTGTACCATGATGGATGTTCGGGAGGACATATGGGGGTAAAAAGGACTTTACTAAAAATTCGAGAACGCTTTTACTGGATCCACTGTCGAGATGATGTGGAGGACTGGTGTCGCAAATGTACCAGTTGTGCGGCCGTGAAAGGACCCCAAACACGCAGCAGAGGAGCATTAAAAGTGTACAACGTTGGAGCCCCTTGGGAGTGGATAGCACTAGACGTTGCGGGACCATTTCCAGAAAGTGAGAGCGGAAACAAGTACTTCTTGGTGGTCATGGATTACTTCACAAAGTGGCCAGAAGTCTTCGCCATTCCTAATCAAGAAGCTACAACTGTCGCAGATAAATTGGTTCAGGAAGTCTTCTGTCGTTTTGGAGTACCCTTAGAAATAAACAGCGATCAAGGAAGGAATTTCGAATCGCAAGTATTTCAGGAGACTTGTCGATTAATGGGTACCCACAAAACCAGAACCACCTCTTACCACCCACAATCTGATGGAATGGTGGAACGATTCAACCAAACGTTGGAAAGATATCTGGCAAAAGTCGTGGAAAGCAGACAAAGGGACAAGCACATACAGCCGTTTCTTCTGTCCTACCGCAGCGCAGTCCACGAAAGTACGACTGTGACACCCGCCTTCGCGAACTTTGGAAGGGAATTACGGTTGCCTGCAGATTTAATCACTGGAACTCCCCCTGATGCTCCACGCAGTGTAACAGATTACGCAAATGACTTGCGTAACAAGTTGAATGATGTTTATGAGCATATTAGACAATCCGGCCAACAGATGTCTGAGAAGATGAAGACCCGTTATGACCGGAAGGCAAATAGTAGGGGTTTCGACGAGAGTTCACTGGTGTGGTTGCATAACCCAGTACGGAGCAAAGGGAAGTCTCCGAAATTACAAGCAAACTGGGATGGACCATACCGAGTCGTGACTAGGATCAACGATGTCACCTACCGAATACAGAAGGGTCCACGAGGTGCGCCTAAGATTGTCCATGAAGACCGATTGGCGCGGTACTACGGGCCTAATGATGCTCGGGACGAGCATGTCTAAGGAGGGGGCAGTGTTACGTCGTACCCATACCTACAATACAAGTAGCTTCTAATAGTAGGTACCTACAACTAAGTAGGTAGGTAGTAGTAGGTATGTATCGAATGATGTAGGTACAAATTCGCAAACTACCTATAAAATACATCAGGAAGTTGTCATTGTAATTTCGACCGTACGCCCAGGGCATAAAGTACCTATTTCTTTCCTGTGTACAAAAGTTGTGGAAGTATCATTTTGGCTACAGTACGGGACGAATCAAAGTGAACTTGTGAGTGCGATATCTAAGCGAATAGTGATCAGTAGTGTACTTGTGATTGAGTTTGAAGTGTTTTGTGATTATTAAAGTTATTCAGTTGTTTCATCGGTAGTAATTAATTTATCCCATACCCAGCTCGTAACAATAATAAGGAGTACTTACTTAAATGATACCGAGACGTCTGACAGAGCAGAATGAAAGTAGAAAACGTGTGACACCGATCCTAAGGAGGAAGGGACTAGGGCAGCAAGATTATGATTACGCTCTGTGTTATCTGTCACTGAAAATTTCCAACGTAGATATGCAAAACTACGATTGTTCTTAACACGTTTATAAAGGGTGTAAAACACTGCCTATCAGACCTCCACAACCCAGTTAGTACAGGGTAATACGATACCCCTTGGAGATAACAATAATATTAGTCTTAAAAAACTATGAAGGGTATAAACACCTCTTAACGAAGCCGAAAGGCACTTGTTCTCCTCGTCATTGCAATCAGTGTTTTGTTCTACACCATACCTGGGAACCTTCTAGTTACGGAGATAATTAGGGGTCCAAGTTCCAACTTTTTGACAAGTTTTTTTTATTTTAAATACTAGGTTTTAATGTAAGATTTTTACTTTAAGCACCTCCAGGACCCCCGTACTATTCAATCCATTCATCAGCACAATGTTTTGAGTGCGTTACATTGAGTTCTACCACAAAACATGATTTTTCACCCCAAAAAAAGAAGTCGTTTCTCAGCAATAATTTTTGCGTAGTTATTTTTGTTAGTAAAGTTTGATGTACAGAATGCTTGGTTGACGGCTTCGTGATGAGGTCTTTTACACCCTGTATTAGCTTTACCTGTAACTATGTAAAAAATCTTAGAAATAAATTTGACCCACTTCCCGGATTTCGATTGAGCTGAAATTTTGCATAAACGTTTAGTTTAGATGACAATGCATGGATAGTTAATTGACATCGTTCAAAATCCAATATGGCGGACTCCCAAAGATGGCGGACTAGTTATTTTTCCATGTTTTCATGAAAAAAATATCAAAAGTATCAAATGAAAAGGCTTGCTGGCACTTTAAACCGTGTATTATATGTAGTTTTTTAAGACTAATATTATTGTTATCTACGTATAGAGCAGACAGTCGGCAAGTAGGTACAACTGATTGATAAAATATACTAAATCAGTAGATATGAATCTAAATATATAAAAGAAGAAACTGACTGACTCATCTATCAACGCACAGCCCAAACCGCTGGGTCTACAGATTCCAAATTTGGCAAGTAGGTTCCTTATGTGGTCTAGGGGTGCACTAAGAAAGGATTTTTCAAAATTCACCCCCTAAGGGGGTTAAACGGGGCTCCAAAGTTTGTATAGGGAAACAAGATTAGTTAGACTATTTTATTCGAAACTTCACGAGAATGCTCCTATTAATAAATGAGTAGAAACGGGTTTCAGGTTTTTTCAGAATTCAACCCCTAAGAGGGGGAAATGGGGTGACAAAGTCTAAAAATCAAAGCACAGCCCAAACCGCTGAGTCTACAGATTCCAAATTTGGCACATTGGTTACTCATGTGCTCTAAGGGTGCAATAAGAAAGGATTTTCCAAAATTCAGCCCTTAAGGGGGTTAAACGGGGATCCAAAGTTTGTATGGGGAAACAAGATTAGTTAAGACTATTTTATTCGAAACTTCACAGGAGTGCTCCTATGGATAAATGAGTAGAAACGGGTTTCAGGTTTTTTCAGAATTCAACCCCTAAGAGGGGGAAATGGGGTGGAAAAGTATAAAAAATAATGAACAGCCCAAACCGCTGAGTCTAGAGATTCCAAATTTAGCATATAGATTTTTTATGAGGTTTAGGGGTGCATTAAGAAAGGATTTTTGAAAATTCACCCCCTAAGGGGTTGAAACGGGATTCCAAAGATTACATGGGGAAATAGGATTAGTTAGACTACTTTATTCGAAACTTAACGAGAGCACTCCTATCGATAAATGAGTTAACATTTGTGTTTCAGGTTTTTTCAGAATTCAACCCCTAAAGGGGGAAATGGGTAACAAAGCCTGAAATTCAACATAGGTATTGTTTTTATGGTGAATTGGGTCGGTTGTATTACAAAAACAATGATTTTAAGATTTAATGTGGCAGACCTGAAATACTACCATTCCCTGTTGGGGTGCGATAGGGTTGAAATGTCTAAAAATCAATATGGGTGTCGATACCGAGATTATCAGGGGTGCTGATTACGAAAATGGCATTTAATTTGAGATCCAGATGATAATGATTGTGATTACGACAATGATGATTGTGATAATGATGACGATGATTGTGATGATGATGATTTTGATTACGATGATAATGATTGTGATTACGATGATGGTGATTGTGATAATGATGACGATGATTGTGATGATGATGATTTTGATTACGATGATAATGATTGTGATTACGATGATAATAAGTGTGATAACGATGATGGTGATTGTGATAGTGATTGTAATGGTGATTGTGATAGTGACGGTGATTATGATGGTGATAGCGATGGTTGTGAAAACGAGGATGGAGATTGTGATGATGGCGATTGTGATTAAGATGATAATGATTGTGATTACGATGATAATGATTGTGATAGTGATTTTGATGGTGATTGTAATGGTGATTGTGATGGTGATTGTGAAAGTGGCGGTGATTGTGATGGTGATAGCGATGGTGATGTTGATTGTGATTGTGACAGTGATGGTGATTGTGATGGTAATTGTGATTGTGATAGTGTTGGTGATTGTGATAATGATGGTGATTGTGATAATGATTGTGGTTGTGATTGTGATTGCGATTGTGATCATGATGATTGTGATTAAGATGATAGTGATTGTGATTACGATGATAATGATTGCGATTACAATGATTGTGATGACGAAGATGGAGATTGTGATGATGATGATTGTGATTACGATGATAATGGTTGTGATTACGATGATAATGATTGTGATAATGATGATAGCGATTGTGATTACGATGATAATTATTATGATAACGATGATAGTGATTGTGATAGTTATTTTGATGGTAATTGTGATGGTGATGCTGATAGTGATTGTGATGGTGATTGTGATTGTGATTGTGATTGTGATGGTGATTGTGACTGTGATCGTGATGGTGATTGTGATGGTGGTTGTGATAATGACTGTGATTACGATGATAATTATTGTGATAACGATGATGGTGATTGTGATAGTTATTTTGATGGTAATTGTGATGGTGATTGTGATGGTGATGGTGATGGTGATTGTGATGGTGATTGTGATTGTGATGGTGATAGTGATGCTGATTTTGGTAGTGATGGTGATTGTGATAATGACTGTGATTACGATGATAATGATTGAGATAACGATTATGGTGATTGTGATAGTTATTTTGATGGTTATTGTGATGGTGATTGTGATAGTGACGGTGATTGTGATAGCGATAGTGATGCGGATTGTGATGGTGATTGTGATTGTGATAGTGATTGTGATTGTGATAAAGATTGTGGTAATTATGGTGGTTGTGATAGTGATGGTGATTGGTGATAATGATGGTGATTGTGATAGTGACGGTGATTGTGATAATGATGGTGGTTGTGATAGTGATGATGATTGTGATGATAATAATTGTGATGATTATGAAATTTGGCACATAGATAATTTATAACCTGGATTAACATGTAGGACACTATTATCCCTTTATGCCCGGTTCCTATAAACAAGAAACGAGTCGTTTTGCTTACGGATAGTAGTATTTTCAACGAGACGTAAGCCAAAACCATTCCTATAAAAAACGTTTCGTTACTTAAGTTACCGATAGATCAGTTCTACGGATGGGAGGGTTTCGAATAACGAACCGTAAGCCAAATGTATGCAGATGTCGGGCGATGGTGTTCCTATAACAAAAAAGGTAGGTCAACGAGCTGTCAAAGTAACGAGTCGTTTACAATTTGTTTACCGCCCGATTTCGGTCGGTTGTCTACAATTATTTTACTTATTCCTTGTTATTTGCTATAAATAATTGTAAAATGTCGCGTTCAGATAGTGAATTAAGTGATTTAGAAAGGTTATTGGACTGGAGTAACTCCGAATCAGATGAAGAAAGTGGTTCTAGTCAACGGAATTACAAAACGAGGGTCGATCATTTTAGTATCTTGGATAATAAATCACAAATTAGATTTCGGCAAGATAATATGTCGTCTGTGCAAAGTTTACTCGTCGAAATTTATAAGGGAGCCAGGTATGTATTTCTCAAACAAACCTTAAAATATTTATTTGAAACAACCATAATACATTACGCATATAGGTATATAAAAGTACTCTGTGATTTTTATGATGCTCTGTGCCTTACAAATTACAATTTAATTTACAGTTCCGTTAAAATGTAATGTGTCAAGAAAGTCTGTCGCTAATCGGGTTTTGTTCACTTCAGTAACCAAAATATTTTTATTTTTATTTTTTAATAGAGATTTTTTCAACACCAAAATTATAAAATAAACATAAAAGATAAGTTTTCTGAATAAAGGTAGGAATCATATGATTCTGTTTAGTCCGTGAGTTAGATTATCGAAAAAAATTGGACACGTGTTTTTTGTTTTTGTATTTTTTTGTCATCTACCCTGTTGTAATAACGAAACATGGGGTGTCGAACACGTGTTGACGGAGGGCTTTGGTAAGTGGGTAACCAGCATCCATTCGGTGCAGGTAGCTGACGCAAAAATATATAGGAACGCCACAATCCTTCCGTTATTCGTAACTCAAAAACGAATGGTTCCTTTTGCACAATAACGAACCGTTGTTTATAGGAACCGGGCATTAGTATGATCCAGTGGGACAGTTAACGAACTTCACGCGGGCGAAGCCGCGGGCAACAGCTAGTAAATATTATAAGATCGGAGTTATCGAGAGTTACACTTCAGTTATTTATGTTCCAGATCATTCGCTGCCCCTCGAGTCGGTTAATCGGGACAAATCTGAAGTCAGTCAAAGCTGAATAAAATGATGAATAACGTTAATATTTTTATAAATAAATCTGATGTATGTTTACCAAAAAAAAAAAATCCCTGATAATTGAATACGTTAAAATTAAATAATCTATTCAAAACTTAACTGATATTATGGGTTTACCTATTGTAATGATGCAGAAAGGACATGATTTCTTACTTCGCTTTGCGTTTTCAATACACTTCAGTAGAAAGTATAATCCCAATGAGAAGAACATGAACAAGACATCTACGGAGCAAAAAATGCAAAATTTAATTAACAAAGTTATCTTGGAGCTAAAACACAAGTTTGTAAAGAAAAACGAGCGAAATAACACGTTAATTTGATTCTTAGAATTACGGAGTGAGGTGTGGAGATCGCTCGTGGGGGGAATGTTAAGATGCATGGGATACTATTAAGTAATAAAACACATACATACACACACACACACATACTAACCCCAGAATAAGTAATAACCAATAGTGTCATCATCATCATCTGCTTAGCCTTTTCCCAGGTATGTTGGGGTCGGCTTCCAGTATAACAGGATGCAGCTGAATACCAGTATTTTACATGGAGCGACTCCGACTCTGACGTCCACAACCCAGTTAGTACTGGGTAATACAATACCCTTTGGTAAGACTGGTTGTTACACTTTTGGGCCTCTGACTACCTGTAACGACTGTCAAAGATACTACAAATGACAGCCGGGACCAACGACTTAATGTGCTTTCCGAGACACGGAGGAATCTCGGTATGTAATGGGTGGTCACTCATCCACAGACCAACCTAGGCAAGCGCGGCTTTTCCTGATGATCGACCCGAGCAGCTGCTATTATTTAGCCACGAGCTCCTCTGCAATACGATACCCGTTTGTAACAGACTGTCTTCTGACTAACCATGAGCACTGCCACTGAATGCCGGAATACGTTGATAAAATAAAACGGAGCATCAAAGCTGTAGAAGCCAAAAAAATAGGTAAATAAAAGTGGAAAATTATGGTTGGATGGATTTTTGCCCAAAAAAGGGAAAAAGTATAATAAAATAGAAGTCTTCAGTAAAAAATACGCTTCCGCGGTCCCGAAAGAAGAGATCAGTGTTAAACCAAATTCAATATTTTGGTCAAAGTAAGAACCAAAGCATAGGTACTCTAAAGATAACTCGATATTTGTAGCGAACTCAGCCGGTATCGAGCTGAATATAGCTACCTTATCATAACTTTTAGCTGACTGCCCCTGACTGGCGTTTTCATGCTATTAGTAGCTCATGAGATCGCACTTTCTACTGCATTACGGAATTTGAATTTTAAAGCCGGGCTTCAACTATGAAGTGGAACTTTTATTGGTAAAGTAAAGGGTCGTTCGGGTCGATCTTCAGGTTAAGCCGCACTTGCTTTAGTTGGTCCTTGGATGGGTGACCACCCATTACATACTTACCAAGTTTTTTCCGTGCTTCGGAAATCACGTTAAGCTGGTGGTCACAGCTGTCATTTGTAGATCTTTGACAGTCGTTACAGGCCGTGAGTGGCCTAAAAGTCTGACAACCAGTCTAACCAAAGGGACATCGTGTTACCCAGTACTAACTGGCTCGCCTGTAATCTCCGGAGGGTTAGGCAAAGATTTACCTAATACCCTAATACACTCACATTTCGCAAGTTATGTTTAAGTCCTATTTAATAGGGGGCGATCCTATTGCCATCAAGGAGGAGCTCGTGGCTAAATAATAACAGCCGCTCGGGTCGATCGTTAGGTTAAGCAGTACTTGCCTAGGTTGGTCTGTGGATGGGTGACCGCCTATTACATACCGAGTTTCCTCCGTGCTTCTGAAAGCACGTTAATCCGTTGGTCCCGGCTGTCATTTGTAGATCTTTGACAGTCGTTAGGTAGTCAGAGGCTCAAAAAGTCTGACAACCAGTCTTACCAAGGGGTATCGTATTACCCGGTACTAACTGGTTTGTGGAGGTCAGATAGGCAGTCGCTCCATGTAAAATACTGGTATTCAGCTGCATCCGGTAAAACTGGAAGCCGACTCCAACATAGTTGGGAAAAGGCTAGGCAGATGATCCTATTGCCATCAACTGGGCACAAACTTAGTGTCCCAGAGTGTTCCAGACTAAGTGGCTGCTACGGGGAATTTCCTAAATAACACTAAATAACACTTTGCCCGACCTCGGAATCGAACTCAGAACCCCATGACCACAAGACGAACGAGGCAGTCGATCATCACAATCCTACTTCCCAATAAACCGTCAAAAGCTGCCAACCAATCATAAGAACCAAATTCTAAAACAAATAAACCATCCACACGAGTACTATATGAGTCGACGGCCCGGTCGCACCACGTACTCGTATATTTTCTTTATGAAGTGGGTCGATCGATCTCGGCTACGTTACTAAGGATCGTCGGCACTTAATCTACGATGTTGCACTTGATAATTTCACGCCAGACGACGGCAGCGACGGAGGCTATACTCATCAATTCAATTTCATACCTATAAATTTTATCGGAAACTATCTTGGTTCGACGATGACTTGGTCCTAAGTTATTACTGGTTCTTAAGGAGTATGGTTGGAGTTAGATTGATTTGAATAGAGAATATGACGTATGGGCCTGGCTCCGCTGGAACGCCGACGGCCTCCCGAAATGAAAAAAAGGAGGTTGGGCAAAATTAAGGATATGGGTAAATTAAATATCAGCAAAAGTTCATTTTTTGACAATTTTGGTGGCGAAATTTTTTCTGCAGTTACGAAACTCGACAGTTGGACCGTGTGAAAAATGATGTCGCTATAGTTGGTGCCGATGAGAATAGCGGTCATTGCCCTTTCCCTAATATCTCTTCGTACGAACCAAAACAAATAAACCATGTATCGTTTTTCATTACAAAAAATGTTGAAGATCACGATAGATGACGATTCCAGTCTTGAACAGGCTTATTTTTGGTTTTCAAAGTTAAGAGGTTTAATAAATGTAGGTGGGTCAATGACCGCTATTCTCATCTTAACTGGCACCAACTATACAAAGGAGGTGACTGCTGAGACGACGAGTAATGGAGAAGTATGGAAGAAGGCCCCCTAATAAATTGGGATAAGGGCAGAAGAATGATGATGGTTACAAAACTCGAGATTAGCACACTTAAACAGCAACATCATAGCTATGGATTGTTAAAATTGACACTGGCAGTTTTTAAACGCGGTTTAGATGTGAGGTTCACACCATTGGTGAGATTCGCCCAGACCAGTTAAACAAAATAAAAAATCGGAGCAGTCTTTGGGGACTGCCGATAGAAGAGAAAACAAAAAGTACACAGGCCCCGCCCCAGTCGTAGCACTGGTTATGCCCCGCGCATGCCTATGTGGTGCAACGCCGTAGCGGATGATACGAGTGCTACGAACGGCTACGAAGCGTGACCGCACGTTATGTTACGTGACGATGAGTTCAATGTTTTTTTTCACCCAAGAAGTCCTCAACGCGCCTAAAGAAGTTTTCACTTCAAAAATTCCTGGTTCTTTTCTTATTCTTTATTGCACACAAAATAAAAAAATATACACTCACCAGCGCATCAAGTTACCACGAACTGTAAAATTTTCTTAATCGATTTTGAACTTAACTATCAACAGATTATGGTTTAAAATCAGTTGGGGAAATTTGACAGCTTGTGGTAATATGATGTGCTGGCGACTGTACATACATATTGCAATAATATAGCATATGTACTAATGGCGAGCTTTACCCAGAATCCCCATCCAGAACCTTTCGTAGTATTCTTGAATACCAACTGCTAACATACTCGTACAATGCTCTGGCATTGACAGCAAAACCACACAATTTGTTAGACAAATTTGGTTCAGTGCTCACCAACTCACTTGCCAACATTTGGAAGACAAAATATAAATTAAACAGAAATTAAATTAAGTTTAAATTTTACATTCATCAACTTTATTTTTAACATTGTTATAATAATATTATTTTTATTCATAGTTTTGATCTCATTTTAATCTGTTTTAACACTAATAATCATATCTTGTGTCTTGTTTTTATTTTATTTTAATTGTAATTAGTTAGTAATTACATCATACGTTTTTCTTTTCTATAATTATATTTTGTTTCGTAAGCTAAATAATCTCTTAAATGTAGGGTCTACTATTGTAATGCACGTCCACTCATTTTAATTTTTCTTATGCTAACACTTATTTTTGTTAATGCTGGTTCATCCGTTATTGGCGGCTGTGTAAGTCCAAGACTGTAAAACCTATGTTTACCTAAATGCTGTACACAGAAGCTATTGGTGAACCTATGTAATTAACGTAATTAATAAATAATAATCAATCAACAAAACCAATGCAACGCACAAAAAAACTCCTAACATTATCTACTTCTCCAGAGCAATCTTTGAATAAAATAAATAGTTATTTCATTAATGTTGGAGCCTCACTGGCTGATAAAATTTATCAAAACACAAACACACCAGATGCACATTCTCAATATCAAAAAGACGAGTGTAACCAGCAGAATAATTCATTTGTTTTGATGGACACTGACGAGCAAGAAGTTGACCAAATTATAAATGGTCTAAAAACGGATTGTGCATCGGGTTGTGATAGGATTAGTAGTACATTTCTAAAATTGCATAAAAATATTCTTGTACCACCTATTACAAAAATTATCAATTATAGCTTACAGTCGGGCTTATTCCCAGATTCCCTGAAAAGGTCGGAAGTGTGCCCAATCTATAAGAGCGGAGGCAGAAACCAAATCAATAATTATAGGCCATTATATCCATTCTACCGGCAATATCGAAAATATTGGAAAAAGTCATGAACACTCGCTTGGTAAATTATCTGGAAAAAAATAATATACTGTCTGAAAATCAGTATGGATTTTGGCATGGTAAGTCCACAGAACAAGCAGTGAACAAACTTACTGGGTTTATTAGCACAAATTTGGACAAAGGAAAAAAATGTATTTCAATATTTATCGATCTTGCCAAGGCATTCGATACGATTTCTGTTTCCCTCTTATTGGCAAAACTCGAGAAGATAGGAATCAGAGGTACCCAGCTAGAACTCTTTAAAAGTTACTTGTCTGGGCGAAATCAATGTGTCCGTGTGAGTGAATACAAAAGTACCTACCTACCAGTTACACATGGTGTACCTCAGGGCAGCATCTTAGGACCCTCCTTATTTCTTGTGTATATTAATCAACTCACGAGTCTTAAACTCACCCAAGGCGAAATCATCTCCTTCGCAGACGACACTGCTTTAGTTTTTGCCGCCAATACTTGGGATGAGGTATTTGATGCTGCCCAGCAGGGCTATAATATCGCTAGAAGCTGGCTTCAGGCGAACATTCTAACTTAAAATGTGGAAAAAACCAAGTATATTTCGTTCAGCATCAAAAATTATTCAAGTCTCAGTAGCAACCACAAAATTATTTCTCACGAGTGTAATCTGAAAGTCAACTGTGCGTGATCTTCACTGGAGCGTGTTGACACCATCAAGTACTTAGGTGTTACTATAGATAGAAATCTAAATTTCAAAGAACATATCAAGCTGCTCAGTACACGAGTACGCAAACTCATATATGTTTTTAAAAATTTGCGACACGCAGCTGGGCCTTATCTCCTAAAACAAATTTATTATGCTCTGGGTCAGTCTTTATTAAATTACTAGCTGTTGCCCGCGGCTTCGCCCGCGTGCAGTTCGGTAACTGCCCCACTGAATTATACTAAAGGGATAAATAGTGTTCTACATGTTAATTTAGGTTATAAACTATATATGTGCCAAATTACATAATCATCACAATTTATTATTATCATCACAATCACCATCACTATCACAACCACAATCATTATCACAATCATTATCACAATCACCATCACTATCACAACCACCATCATTATCCCAATCATTATCACAATCACCATCACTATCACAGTCACCATCATTATCACAATCACCATCATAATCACCATCACTATCACAACCACCATCATTATCACAATCATTATCACAATCATCATCGCAATCACCATCGCAATAACCATCACAATCACAATCACCATCACAATCCCCATCACCATCGCTATCACCATCACAATCACCGTCACTATCACAATCACCATCACAATAACCATAAAAATCACTATCACAATCACCATCATCTTTATCACAATCATTATCATCGTAATCACAATCACTATCACAATCACCATTACCATCACAATCACCATCACAATCACCATCAAAATCACCATCACAATCTCGATCACAATCACTATCACAATCACTATCATCATTTTAACAATAATTATCATCGTAATCACAATCATCATCATCACAATCCCCATCCTCGTCATCACAATCATTATCATCGTAATCTCAATCATTTTCATCTAAATCACAATCATCATGATCACAATCGCCATCACTATCACAACCACAATCATTATCACAATCACCATCACTGTCACTATCACAATCGCTATCACTATCACAATCACAATCACCATCACAATCACCGTCACATCACCATTACAATCACCATCACAATCATTATCATCGTAATCACAATCATTACCATCGTTATTACAATCACAATCTCCATCACAATCACAATCACCATCACAATCACTATCACAATCACCATCACAATCACCATCACAAGCATCATCACAATCACTATCATCATTTTAACAATCATTATCATTGTAATCACAACCACTATCATCGTAATCACAATCATCATCATCACAGTCTCCATCCTCGTCATCACAATCATTATCATCGTAATCTCAATCATTATCATCTTAATCATAATCATCATGATCACAATCGCCATCATTATCACAACCACAATCATTATCACAAACACCATTACTATCACTATTACAATCGCCATCACTATTACAATCACCATTACTATCACTGTCACAATCACGATCACCATGGCTATCATCATCACAATCACCGTCACTATCACAATCACAATCACCATCACAATCACCATCACAATCACAATCAAATCACTATCACAATCACCATCGTCGTTATCACAATCATTATCATCGTAATCACAATCATTATCATCTTAATCATAATCATCATCATCACAATCAACATTATCATTATAACAATCATTATCATCGTTATCACAATCATCACAATAAATCAACAATAACCCTGTATAGAAGTTGAATCCGCTATCTTCTGGATCTCAAAATAAATGGCATTGCCATTTTCCTAATGCCATTTTCGACATCAGCACCCCTGATAATCTCGGTTTCGACACCCATATTGATTTTTAGACATTTCAACCCCATCGCACCCCAACAGGGAATGATGGTAATTCAGGTCCGCCACATTACGTTGTTTTTGTAATACACGCGACCCAATTCACCGTACAAACAATACCTATGTTGAATTTCAGGCTTTGTTACCCCATTTCCCCCTTTAGGGGTTGAATTCTGAAAAAACCTGAAACACAAATGTTAACTCATTTATCGATAGGAGTACTCCTGTTAAGTTTCGAATAAAGTAGTCTTACTAATCTTATTTCCCCATGTAATCTTTGGACCCCCTTTTCAACCGCTTAGGGGGTTAATTTTGAAAAATTTATTCTTAATGCACCCCTAAACCCCATAAAGAACCTATGTGCCAAATTTGGAATCTCCAGACTCAGTGGTTTGGGCTGTGCATTGATTTTTATACTTTGCCACCCCATTTTCCCCTCTTAGGGGTTGAATTCTGAAAAAACCTGAAACCCGTTTCTACTCATTTATCAATAGGACCACTCCTGTGAAGTTTCGAATAAAATTGTTAAACTAATCTTGTTTCCCCATACAAACTTTGGAGCCCCGTTTAACCCCCTTAGGGGTTGAATTTTGCAAAATCCTTTCTTAGTGCACCTCTAGACTACATAAGGAACCAATGTGCCAAATTGGGAATCTCTAGACTCAGCGGTTTGGGCTGTGCATTGATTTTTATACTTTGCCACCCCATTTTCCCCTCTTAGGGGTTGAATTCTGAAAAAACCTGAAACCCGTTTCTACTCATTTATCAATAGGAGCACTGCTGTAAAGTTTCGAATAAAATAGTTAAACTAATCTTGTTTCCCCATACAAACTTTGGAGCCCCGTTTAACCCCCTTAGGGGGTGAATTTTGAAAAATCCTTTCTTAGTGCACCCCTAGACCACATAAGGAACCTACTTGCCAAATTTGGAATCTGTAGACCCAGCGGTTTGGGCTGTGCGTTAATAGATGAGTCAGTCAGTTTCTTCTTTTATATATTTAGATTGCATCTCATCCTGGGGGGGTACTTTTAAAACCACTATGAAGTCCATTGAAATCGCTCAGCGCGCAATTCTAAAGGTGTGTATTTTTAAACCTATCCTTTTTCCTACTGTCTCTCTATATCAGATTTGTGGGGTTCTGACCGTAAGACAACTTTTCATCCTCAATATTATCCTTAAACAACATACAAAACTACCTTATGACCCACTCGCGCAAAACCGAAGAAATAAAAAACCGGCCAAGTGCGAGTCGGACTCGCGCACGAAGGGTTCCGTACCATTATTATCAAAAACCGGCCAAGTGCGAGTCGGACTCGCGCACGAAGGGTTCCGTACCAATTATTATAAAAAAATCACGATTGTTGTATGGGAGCCCCCCTTAAATATTAATTTTATTATGTTTTTAGTATTTGTTGTTATAACGGCAACAGAAATACATCATCTGTGAAAATTTCAACTGTCTAGCTGTCACGGTTCATGAGATAAAGCCTGGTGACAGACAGACGGACAGACGGACAGACAGCGAAGTCTTAGTAATAGGGTTCCGTTTTTACCCTTTGGGTACGGAACCCTAAAAAGTATATATGGAACGGATCACTTGTAAAACCAAATTTAGTGAAAGATTTATTGAATTTCTTGGTCCGTTCCTATATAGCAAAATTAATAAAGAATTAAATATTTACCCGCTTACTAAATCTAAATGTAAACAAATAGTAAGTGAATATTTGCAACAACTAAATTATGAAGAAACGGAGTTATTAATAAGCGTTGAACAGTAATTGGAATGTTAGGATCGAATTAGTTTAAATAATCTTAGATAATAGTCATGCTCATGCACTTCAATCACACACACTCATACACATTTACCCCACATACTCACAACCACCTACACACGCACGCACCCACATCACTCAAACTCCACATAAATCACCTACTAGTTCACACACACTCGTAAACACTTCGCACTCACATACAGACCATTAGCTTTTTATATTGTGGGTTATTTAAATTTTAAACAATGTAGCATTTAAGTTAGTTTTAAGTCATTCAAAATGTAATTTTTAGTACAACCAACCATATTTCTTTGCTGGCATTTTATTGTTTAAATATCGAGGGAAAAGGCGCTGAAAACCGAAATACAGGCATTGCCTAGTTCGGTTGCAGTGGCTACATCCACTTATTAGAAATTAATACTGCCAAACTATTTTTCTGTAAAATATTACTAAGTTTTTGAGAAATAAATTTATTATTATTATAAATAAATAAACGTACGGTCGAACAAGCTATTAGGTTTACAGTTTAACCCACAAATTATATTGTGAAATGTAAACGGTTGATGGCAGTAGGGTCACCCCCTATTAAATGTGACTCAAACAAAACTGGCAAAATATGAGTGTACTCTTAGGTAAACCTCTGCCCAGCCCTTCGGGGATTACAGGCGTGATGTTATGTTATGTGATGTGAATACAATTTTAGACATAAAAGAGACAAGTAAAGGGACCTCAGAAAGTAACCACGAATCTAAATATAGCTTTAGAGGCAGCCTATTTGTGGTTGAATTTTAAATTCTATTTAAAGGGTTTTTCAAAGACCCTAGCAGTAGTATTCTGACCTTTTTCGTTATTTTTACCCGACTGCGGCGAAGCCCAAAAGGAGGGTTATGTGTTTGCCCTGTATGTATGTTTGTATGTATGTCCGTTTCTTTGTTTCCTCGTAACTCCTCAATGGATGGAGGGATTCGGAAAGTTTATATGTCGTTAGATTTGTCTTGATGGCGCGAGTGTCACTGGCTACATTAAAATCAATAAACAAAGAAAATTGCGGATATGGGGAGCCAGATTGTGGAGGTCGAATATTTTTTTTCTCCGAATACCATCGAGTGGGGTATCAAAATGAAGGGTTTTTAAAGGCGATTACAAAAATATATGCAACTTATATGTTCGAATGTAATTCGAAATGACAAAAGTATATAAGTAAATAAAATTCTAACTTTTGGCACGTTCTGCAGCCTGAACGGCTAGATGGATTTTAGCTTGAGAGGTGTCATTAGATTTGTATTTACTGTGAAAGTGACTTTGGGTATAGAAAAATAATAAAAAAACAAAATGGCGGATTTTTAGCGCCAAATTCAAATGTTTGGCACGCTCTGCAGCCTGAACGGCTCAATAAAGGGGTTGCGTACCATTTGATATAATAACAAAAGCTCTAACGACCACATGACTTAATATTTAGTTGATATAATATAAAAAAATCTATAGTAACCTTTAATATAATTTTGAAACGTCTATTTTGTTTTGTATGTGTCGCAGCCAACTAGTTTAATTAGCCGTTCAATCAACTCTTAAATCTCGTCTAAACAGCTTTAAGTTCGAGACTTAGAGCACCCCGATGTTAGGTTAGTTAAGTTCCTTCAAACCCTGCAAGACAGAAATAGGAGCTCCGCACAGCGGGGCTCCGTTGTCTACGCTTTTTAAGCGAATAGAAAGTGGTTCAGGACTTGCGGCACCCCGATGTTAGGTTCCTTTAAACCCTGCAAGACAGAAATAGGAGCTCCGCACAGCGGGGCTCCGTTGTCTACACTTTTTAAGCGAATAGAAAGTGGTTCGGGACTTGGGGCACCCCGATGTTAGGTTCCTTTAAACTCTGCAAGACAGAAATAGGAGCCTCGCATACCGGGCTCCGTCGACTACACTTTTTGGCCAATATTTAAAGTGTTTTGAGGTTAGGGCACCCCGAGTTTGTTGAACGGCTAATTAAACTAGTTGGCTGCGACATATACTTATGCAAAAACTGATTCAATTATAGACGCCTGAGATTTGCGTGCTTCCCCCCGATCCCCTCTATTCTTGGTGAATCATTTGGGTTAGATAAGTTATAACCATATGAAGTTTCCTGATATTTACTTATTAATTACAGAATTTAGGCTGAAAATGAGTAAATTTGAAAACTATATCAAATGAAAATATGTCAACTAAATGTTATATAATAAAAAGAGCATTAAGTATACAAATTGAAAATTATATGAAATGAATGTTATACTAAATGTGATTAGAGCAAAAAAAGTTTATATGAAATGTAACCTTCGATGTCATGAAATTTGGTTATTTGTTTTTATAGCATATGAAAATTATATCTTAAGAACGTTATTTCAAGTGATAATGTACTATTTGTTATTATACCATAATATTATACACCCCAATAAAGGGCTCATCATGAGGATTTTAAAAGGTTATAATATCTAACTAACTAAAAAGTGTAAAATAAAAAAATAATTAAAAAAAATTAAAAAACCCGACTGCGTAAATAAACTAATTACTTTAAATAAAAAAAATAAAAACTGAAAAGAATAAAACAAGTTCAGGAGACAGGACATATTGACTGCAACAGTCGGGACCCATTAAATAATCTAGACTAAAATCATTACATTCAATATGGGTCCCGACTGTTGCAGTCAATATGTCCTGTCTCCTGAACTTGTTTTATTCTTTTCAGTTTTTATTTTTTTTATTTAAAGTAATTAGTTTATTTACGCAGTCGGGTTTTTTAATTTTTTTTAATATTTTTTTTTATCCTGACAAGTATAATTAGTAATAAAAAAAATCTTGTTGCTAAATTATTTATGTTATGAATATGTATTTTTAAACGTGGTGTACATGTATTTTTTACCGTAGAGATGTCCGAAAGATCGCCAGACCGTCTGGATTCCCAGTATATCTCTCTGAATAAGTGTTCAAGGAATGCATGAAGAGACATGAATATATCCACTAAAATATCTCTACGTGGAATCACTTAGACCTTCTCCACAAGGCTCTTCTTGAAACATCAATACCTAATAGAATACTATTTTACTTTCCTTTGCATTAGAAGAGATGAAAAAGTTTTTCTCGGAAAAACTGTGCAGTTTTAGGTGGCCATTTTCAAAACTATTTTAAGATGTTGGAGAACTGTACATTATCAATTTATTATCAAAGATTATTTCGTATTTTTCGAACTTAAGGGCCTATACTACCCCAAATGGCTTAGCATGATCCTCCGTTATGCCTAAAATACTGCAGCATTAATTTTGAAATAAATATATGGTAAAGTTGAGGATTAATGTTAGGTCTTATGTTTGGCGAAAACACGATTTCATAAAATTTACTCGATAGAAAAAAATCCCAAAGTTACCTCCAAATCGAACAATAAACCGCTGGTATTCAAAAAGTACTTCAAATTAGATCATGAAACTTTGCATACTAACTGAACTAACTATAAAGCAGGTCTTATGTTTTTTATTTTTTCCAAAAGACGAAAATTTGATTTTATCTATATAAATAAAAACAAAAGGCCTGACTGACTGACTGACTGACTGACTCATCAACGCCCAGCCCAAACCCTTGGACCTAGAAAGCTGAAATTTTGCACAGAGGTTCCCTTTATAATGTAGACAAGGAATAAGGAAGGATTTTTAGAAATTCAACCCCTAAGGGAGTTAAATAGGGGATGGAAGTTTGTATGAAAGTCCGTCAGTTTTAAAGTTAGGATCTTCAAATGTTGTGTTTAGGCTGACAATCAAAAATTAATTTATAGTAGCTAGTAGCTATTAAAATTCTCTGAATGTGTTTCAGGTACATTTCAAATCTTTGATCATTTGAAACCTGACGAGCTCGTTAGTTTAGTGCCCGTTTTTACCAACATTAAGTGACACGACCATCGAGATTCATAGAATATCTACATAACAATAATTTCTATGTAAAGACGTAACTCATGACAAGTTTTTTTTTGTGTTTTGTTTTTGTTAACTCGAATCTACGGGTCGCCCCAAGCTCGGGCAGAAGATATCTCGAGTAGTATAGAAAGAGCTTTGTCTATTCTTGGTAGAATAGAGATGGAATGTGCATCCAACATATATGTCAAAAAATTACAAAATTGTAGGATCGTCGCACTTAGGCTGTTTTATGAACGTGACATATGTCAAAAAGCGACAGGTGAAATCTTGACATACTTGTATTACTTGTCATCTAAGAACGCGTTCTAAGAAACTCGACATATGTCAAAAAACCATAGTCAAATTATTTCGCGTCAGAGGGCAATGCTCCTGTCAGACTTGTCGGACAATTCTACATATATGTCATGACGTCATGACAATTGTGTGTTTTATAAAGCAGATTTGACAAGTATGTCACGACAAATTTTCACCTGTCACCTGTCGCTAATTAAGTTTCATAAAACAGAATGTCGGATTGTCGCGACAATTCGACATATTTGTGAATTTTCCACCATGACAACTATGTCACCTGTCAGCTTCATAAAACAGAAAAAAATTACTATTGTCACTTTTTGACATAATTATGTCGACTTGTCGGATTGTCAGCTTCATAAAACAGGGTCCTGGAGACAGTCCTTCCCAATTTATTCACCTACTTAGCATCAAGTATCAAGATCTCTTAACACCTCTACATCCCGGATCGATACTCATATGATTGTAAATGTAGATTGATTGGCTGCATCTTTCGTTTCTTTTTCCCGTCGTCCCTGGCCGGTCCATTACGACACTATTCAACGGGATTTAGCGACTGAGTCAACGAAGCTTTTCAACCTGACTTGATTGTTCCACTAGTGCTGCAATGGTGTTTGTGGTTTTATTATTACTGAGCTTATGTTTAAGTTTTAAATGCTGTATTGATAATGGTTACTTTATTTTTATTGCTTTGCGTTTATTAATGAAATGTTAAAATAATTTCTCCTTTAAGCAACTTATTATCGCCTAGTTCGTCTTTTATAATTATTTATTGTGCAAGTATTTATACTAAAAGACTCTAAAACAAAACCTATTGATACTTCTGTTCAAAAGTTACTTTGAGTTTTCTGTAGAATGTTACTTATTTCAAAAGTTAATGGTCATTACACATCCTGTGATTTATTTTTATTTTATTCTGCTATTAATTAATAATTAATTTAATATTAATAAAAACACAGCCAGACAGACTGATAGACTGACAGATAGACTAACATTGTATTGTTTCAACTCTTTCAGTACAGTGTTGGCGAGTTTTTATTTAATTAGAGACTTGCAAAACTTAGGACTACCAAAAAGTTTTTAATACGCTTTTTGTAACAGTCAAACAGAAAACTGAATTTTATTTTGAGTTAGTAAATCTAAATCTGTGAAATTCATTTTTCATTCCAAAATCTTCTTTTTTTGTGTTATTTTTATGACTGGTTGTTTCATTTTCTAATAGTAGTTATTTATTAAGAGCTTGTTCAAATATACATGGTAATATTGAGAATTATCATATAGTTTAATTTTTATTTAATAGATAGGCATATTGTCGTTTTCAAAGAGAGGAAACAGTCCCAGCAGTGAGGAAGTTGTTGATCGTTTATGCCACGTATATTCTACAGGCGTTGGATTAGGAATAATTAGTACAAATATTCTACAAAATTAACGAATTAAGGTAACAGATTCTGGCAGCATCTTTGCTCGCATCGTTAGGAAAGCCTTTATGCTATGCCCATCTTCATCACAAGCCATCCGAGTGTGTTAGATTTCACGACTATCTGTTGAGGCGTGAAAGCAGAACTAACTCACTGAAACGGATATCTAAATATATAAAAGAAGAAACTGACTGACTGACTGATTGACTGACTGACTGACTGACTGACTGACTGACTCATCTATCAACGCACAGCCCAAACCGCTGGGTCTACAGATTCCAAATTTGGCAAGTAGGTTTCTTATATGGTCTAGGGGTGCACTAAGAAACGATTTTTCAAAATTCATCCCCTAAAGGGGTTAAACGGGACTCCAAAGTTTGTATGGGGAAACAAGATTAGTTAGACTATTTTATTCGAAACTTCACAGGAGTGCTCCTATTGTTATATAAGTAGAAACGGGTTTCAGGTTTTTTCAGAATTCAACCCCTAAGAGGGGGAAATGGGGTGGCAAAGTATAAAAATCAATGCACAGCCCAAACCGCTGAGTCTAGAGATTCCAAATTTGGCAAGTAGGTTCGTTATGTGGTCTAGGGGTGTACTAAGAAACGATTTTCCAAAATTCAACCCCTAAGGGGGTTAAACGGGAATCCAAAGTTTGTATGGGTAAAACAAGATTAGTTAGACTATTTTATTCGAAACTTCACAGGAGTGCTCCTATTGATAAATGAGTAGAAACGGGTTTCAGGTTTTTTCAGAATTCAACCCCTAAGAGGGGGAAATGGGGTGGCAAAGTATATAAATCAATGCACAGCCCAAACCGCTGAGTCTAGAGATTCCAAATTTGGCACAAAGGTTCTTTATGAGGTTTAGGGGTGCACTAAGAAAGGATTTTTCAAAATTCACCCCCTTAGGGGTTGGAACGGGAGTCCAAAGATTACGTGGGGAAATAAGATTAGTTATACTACTTTATTCGAAACTTAATAGGAGTACTCCTATCGATAAATGAGTTAACGTTTGTGTTTCAGTTTTTTTTTCAGAATTCGACCCCTTAAGGGGGAAATGGGGTAACAAAGCCTGAAATTTAACATAGGTATTGTTTTTATGGTGAATTGGGTCGGGTGTATTACAAAAACAACGATTTTAAGATTTAATGTGGCAGACCTGAAAAACGACCATTCCCTGTTGGGGTGCGATGGGGTTGAAATGTCTAAAAATCAATATGGATGTCGATACCGAGATTATCAGGGGTGCTGATTACGAAAATGGCATTTATTTTGAGATCCTGATGATAATGATTATGATTACGATGATGATGATTGTGATACTGATGACGATGATTGTGATGATGATGATTTTGATTACGATGATAATGATTGTGATTACGATGATGATGATTGTGATAATGATGATTGTGATAACGATGATAATGATTGTGATTACAATGATAATAAGTATGATAACGATGATGGTGATTGTGATACTGATGACGATGATTGTGATGATGATGATTTTGATTACGATGATAATGATTGTGATTACGATGATGATGATTGTGATGATGACGATTTTGATTACGATGATAATGATTGTGATTACGATGATGATGATTGTGATAATGATGATTGTGATAACGATGATAAAGATTGTGATTACGATTACAATGATTGTGATGACTAGGATATTGTTTTTTTTTTATTTCTTTCTTTCTTTCTTTCTATAATGATGATAGCGATTGTGATTACGATGATAATGATTGTGATAACGATGTTGGTGATTGTGATACTGGTTTTGATGGTGATTGTGATGGTGATGATGATTGTGATAGTTATTCTGAGAGTGGTGGTGATTGTGATGGTGATGGCGATGGTGATTGTGATACTGATTTTGATGGTGATTGTGATGGTGATGATGATTGTGATAGTTATTCTGAGAGTGGTGGTGATTGTGATGGTGATGGAGATGGTGATTGTGATGGTTATTGTGATGGTGATTGTGATGGCCATTGTGATGGTGATTGTGATGGTGATTGTGGTGGTAATTGTGATGGTGATTGTGATGGTGATTGTGATGGTGATTGTGATGGTGATTGTGATGGTGATTGTGATGGTGATTGTAATGGTGATTGTGGTGGTGATTGTGATGGTGATTGTGATGTTGATTGTGATGGTGATTGTGGTAGTGATTGTGATGGTGATTGTGATGTTGATTGCGATGGTGATTGTGATTGTGATGGTGAATGTGGTGGTGATTTTGATGGTGATGGTGATGGTGATTGTGATAGTGATTGTGATGGTGATTTTGATGGTGATTGCGATGGTGATTGCGATGGTGATTGTGATGGTGATTGTGATGGTGATGGTGATTGTGATGGTGATTGTGATAGTGATGGTGATTGTGATAGTGATTGTGATGGTGATTGTGATGGTGATTGTGATGGTGATTGTGATGGTGATTGTGATGGTGATTGTGATGGTGATTGTGATGGTGATTGTGATGGTGATTGTGATGGTGATTGTGATGGTGATTGTGATGGTGATTGTGATGGTGATTGTGATGGTGATTGTGATGGTGATTGTGATGGTGATTGTGATGGTGATTGTGATGGTGATTGTGATGGTGATTGTGATGGATATTGTGATGGTGATTGTGATGGTGATTGTGATGGTGATTGTGATGGTAATTGAGATAGTAATGGTGAGTGTGATAATGACTGTGATTACGATGATAAATATTGTGATAACGATGATGGTGATTGTGATAGTTATTTTGATGGTGATTGTGATGGTGATGGTGATTGTGATGGTGATGGTGATTGTGATAGTGATTGTGATAGCGATAGTGATGGGGATTGTGATGGTGATTGTGATTGTGATAGTGATGGTGATTGTGATTGTTATGGTGATTGTGATGGTGATTGTGATGGTGATTGTGATAATGATTGTGGTAATTATGGTGGTTGTGTTAATGATGATAATTGGTGATAATGGTGGTGACTGTGATGTGTAATGGTGATGGGGATTGTGATGGTGATTGTGATTGTGATAGTGATAGTGATGGTGATTGTGATAATGATGGTGGTTGTGATAGTGATGGTGATTGTGATAATAATAATTGTGATGATTATGAAATGTGGCACATAGATAGTTTATAACCTGGATTAACATGGAGGACACTGTTATCCCTTTAGCATGATCCAGTGGGAGTGGGACAGTTACCGAACTTCACGCGGGCGAAGCCGCGGGCAACAGCTAGTAATTAATAAAGACGAAGGCGACAACAAGGTGATATGTATATGAGTGGCAGTAAAATAAACCCTTATGACAATAAGTCACAAAAAAACTTAATTGTTGACTTACGGTCTTTGCAAAGTTATATTATACGTATATTTGATAAAACCCCGAGCAACGGACTAGCAACAATATTTCAATCAGCATAAAGATCACTTTAATTTAATAGTGATGCAAAATCAATGGAACGTAGCTAAAATTCAAAAAAAGAATGTCATAAAGCTACCAACACATTTATCGAAACCCGCCAGCAAAACGCACACTCAATAAGGTTTTAAAAAAAGGATGGAACCTCTATACGAGTGTCGAACAGAATTAATCCGAGATCAAAAGTTCCCACACCGTCCGAGTTGGACGTATATTTGCGTTTAGGTCTGCCAGACTCATAAATGTATCTTTTTGGTGTCGCAGCAAACTCCATAGGTCGCAGTTGAGGGTTTTTACAAACAGCGTGTGTTAATAAATAACATTTGTCTATAGGCAGTTATAGTCTAGAAGTGTAACCGTCGGACTGCCTCTACCTCTGATTTTTCGGATTCATGTGCCTATTGTATAATTATCACAGACCTGCTTCGGTGACAAAAAATATAGTGAGGGAACAAGCATGCCTTTTTTTTCGGATGGGAAATCATCAAATGACTCCTCTCGCTTTGGGCGGAGCAGGAGGGAGTGTCAGACTTTTACTGACTAAAACCAATCTATGTTCCTTCATCGCCCTTTGTGTTCCGGGGCCACAGTATCTCTTTCAAACAGTCCCGCAACCCAGGCAGGCATCGGCCCCTGCGGACCCCTTCCTATTGCTGACTCTCTTTGAGGCGCGCGTGGAACACGAACGCGCCGTCGACACGGCCTGTCGTCATGAGACAGACGGACGGCGAGCTAGCCCATAGCCCACCGTCCACAGGCCCGTGCCTACTGACGCCCGGGGCGTCTCCCGCGGCGGCCGGGACGCTGAGAGGTTCTCTCCCTCTCCCGTTCGGCCACCTCCTTCTCTAGCATGACTGCTTCGCAGAAGGAGGTAACGGCGTCCCATTCCGCAAGCAACCCACAAGCATGCCTAAGAAATATTTCTCGACGACTTGTGGACCTAAGTCCCATGGACGGTATAAAACTCTAACACCAGGCTAGGCTAACTACACGATAAAGAAAAAGTGTAGAAATTTGTTTTAGTCGCATACTTGGTTTTGGCGAGTTCGGAAATAACGTTAAAAACGTTATTTATAACGTTTTGGCATATTATGTTTCGTTGAAGAGGAGAATTGGCAATAAGTTCCTGTTAAAAGCAATTCATAACATGCCTAAAAAATCAAACCAATGAAATGCGTGTGGGAGACCTATTCAAACTAACAAAAATCAGTAAACTTTATCCATCCAAAGATTTGGGACGATATCAATAACATTTGCCAGTTCTAAAGACTCTATGATCTGCCTCTAAAACTTCCAAAGACAGTGTGCTTGATACTCTTATCGAGCACACAGTCTTTGGAAGTTTGCCTTTTGGTATTTTCACAAAAATGACGGATGGCACTTGAGATCCACATTACTCCGGCGAGTAGAAATGACCCTTTTAAGCTTATCAGCACAACGGGAACGGTTTTATCGATCAGTCATTCGTCACAACAAACAGTTGACCGCAACCTGTGAGAAAGTCCGAAACTTTTCTCTCCGACCCGAAGTGAACAAAGGGACTCCAATCTGCAATCAGAATTGGTGGTCCTGTTAAAAAAGAATCTTGTCGCTCGGGACTGGAGGCGGTATAGATATTCATCAACAATTCATCCGTAGCCAGCAAAAATATGTCAAGGGTCCTCGTATTTTTGCGCGAAGAATGAGCCCTAGATGTTTGCTTTGCCACAAATCACGAGGACTGACGTAACACGATGGTACGTAAACGGCCGAGCCTTTGTGCTGTCACACTAACTCTTTGTATTATTCCTTTTGAATGGGATTTTTGTTGTCAGTACACCGGGATTTATTCTGGATCTTAAAACAAACATTTTTGAGAATCAGAGAATGGCCAGCGGCTTGAACAGCCTTTTGTTTGGCTTAGCGCGTACTATGAAGGCACAGTATAAACGTGACCAGTAAACTAACTAAGCCCTTTTTGAAAAACCAAACGCAGGTGATTATTCGCTACTACTTTTATATTATTTTGCACTGAGACACATATAAAACGTAACCATTTGTCTCTACTACAGTAACCTCACGAGTAAACTGTTACCTGAAGCATGCTTTAAATTCGTGGTACCTAATGCTTTGCATGTTTCTATGAGGCGATTCTGACCATTTGCATTCCTAGTTGAAATACCTGACTATTCATTTTCGGGCCCGTAGGTATGCCAACTTATTTGGGCCCCAAAAAATGGGAATGGGGCAGCATGTCTTCTTTTTCAAGCAGTCACATCCTTTTTAGCCATAATAATATCATCCTTCTCTCAGGCATTTGTCCAAGTTTGTTACGCAATTGGGGTACAATTCTATACAACAAAAATAAATTCCAAACACAAAATGCAAAATCGACATGCAGTGTCGATTTTATTCACAATGCTTGTTTAGCATACACACTAAAACAAAACAGATATACAAAACGGCCTTGTTTTCCAAACCAACAGCACAACATCCCAATAAACCCGTTGAATACATACAAATACGTACTCAGATATGACAGTTACAGAAAAACATAAACTGTATCAGCTGTTTATCGTTGCGAGCGAGTTGTGGAGTCAATTGGGGGAATTGGGTCAGAATGGCCCAGTCGACAGTGGGGCAGTGGTGGTCGATGGTGGATAGTGGTCGATGTGGGCGAGGGACGAGCATTCGTTTTGTAGCTTTTAAGAGCTTTGCTTTGTTTTGTGACGAGCATGAGCTGCGGACACGAGATAGATGGGTTGGTTGTAGATAATGTGGTTTTAAAGTTGGATTTGAAGACTGAAGCAATGGATGTTATGATCGAGGAAATGTGTTTGGGATCACTGATACGCAGTGGAGCAAGCGATATCGATTTAAGCAAGTTCCATACTTGAAATTAATGAGGTAGTCATGTCTGATTCGAAATGCTGTTTTCCCGAAATGTGAATCAAACATTTATAGATCTCAGAAAAAAAAAAACAAGAAAAACCAGCATTGACTGACACTGACTACCTGTAACGACCGACAAAGATCTACAATTGATAGCCGGGACCAACAACTGCTTAAAGTACTTTTCGAGGCACGAAGGAAAGCTATCTACGGACCAACCTAGGAAAGCACGCGTAAACCTAAAAACATCACCAAGAATATGAAATCTAGTGTTGCCAGATGGAATCTGAAGAAATCAGTAGAAAAGTTAAAGTTTTAGCAGTAGATCGAAGAAAAAATCAGTAGATTAAAAAAGTCATACCCACATGAGGTTAAAAGGACTTGAGTACAGTACTTTCACAGTTTTTATGCCTGGTGACTGGGTTTTTATGCCTTGTGACCAGATTGGCAGACTCAGTAAGTAGTACCACAGGTAATATATAGTACCTACCGTCAGTGATTGGTCGGTCTTGCACACACTACAGATAAAAAATACCGCGAATTCAGAAAACTTGTTGAACAAATGTCATGTTATTTAGGCCTATATGCCAGATGACACGACACGACGACAATAACTAGATGATACGATCTGATTTGAAAAAAGGCTAGATTTTTTCAAATCAGATTAAAGTAGATTTCCAATCAAGGCAGTAGATCAGTAGATTTTTTTTAAATCAGGTAGATCTACTGCTAAATCAGTAGATCTGGCATCACTGATGAAATCTCTTTAAGAGCGGGCCTAAAGCAAAATCTTCAATCTTTGATTAGATTTTTAGAGTAGTAAATCATGTTCCAATTGGAAAAAAAGTATATGTCAGGAAACTTCATTATGAATGTGATGGTTGACATTGGCGAAAAACATAATAGGATAAAATTTTCTCGATAGAAAACCATCACAAAGTTACCTCTAATTTTCAACATTTTTGGTTTTTATTCTATTTTGGTGCATGTTACTGAACCATAAACTTGATAAATATTATCACTCATGTATAACCTATAGCTGACATTGGCATTTTTTCAAAATATTTTCTATTTTAAGAGATAACAGACTCAAAGCATTTGGCGCTTACTACATTTTTATTCCGCGCAATACGCAGTCTTCCGTCCCGCGTGACGCGAGCTTGAGACATCAGTTTGTTTCACCGATCACTCGCCGATCAGTTGCCCTCGCTCTGTTGAGACGGGTAGTCTATGTCACTTTGCTCCGCGCCAATTCGCCATTAATAATATCATTGAATCAATTATTTTTTTTGTGTAACATGGGTAACAAGAAAAATACAATTGAAAAGCGATAACTAAAACAGTTGAAGACTCAAATGATGGCTGATTGTCGAAGTCGAATGTACTATGTATTTTTTACGTGCTTATGCTCATAGTAAACGCAAAATAAACGGATGATTGATTTATGTGCATTGTTTTTGTCCGAAATTATTTTAAATATATACAACCCCTCCGAATTAACCGGTAGGTAGGTAGTAGGTAGGTAGGTAGTAGGTAGGTAGTAGGTAGGTAGTAGGTAGGTAGTAGGTAGGTAGTAGGTAGGTAGTAGGTAGGTAGTAGGTAGGTAGTAGGTAGGTAGTAGGTAGGTAGTAGGTAGGTAGTAGGTAGGTAGTAGGTAGGTAGTAGGTAGGTAGTAGGTAGGTAGTAGGTAGTTAGTAGGTAGGTAGTAGGTAGGTAGTAGGTAGGTAGTAGGTAGGTAGTAGGTAGGTAGTAGGTAGGTAGTAGGTAGGTAGTAGGTAGGTAGTAGGTAGGTAGTAGGTAGGTAGTAGGTAGGTAGTAGGTAGGTAGTAGGTAGGTAGTAGGTAGGTAGTAGGTAGGTAGTAGGTAGGTAGTAGGTAGGTAGTTGGTAGGTAGTAGGTATCAAGAAACTTGCGCGAAAGACACTTGCGCGACTGGACTTTTGCGCGACTTAATGGCCAATGAGGTTCACTCTGTAAACATTCACGCCTGTTATTTATACTTGAAGTTGGTTTTTTGGTTTTTCTGTCGTTTCTTTCTTCTTTCTAAAATGAGGTCAAAATGAAAATCCAAGATGGCGGCGAGCAAAATTTTAGGTTTTTCAAACATGGGTGTCGTTTTCATGGTTTTCATGGTTGCTTATTACGAAAATGTGGTCAAAATAAAAATCCAAGATGGCGCTGATGAAATTTTTAGGTTTTTCCATCATGGGTGTCGTTTTCATGGTTTACGTGGTCACTGATAACGAAAATGAGGTCAAAATGAAAATCCAAGATGGCGCCGAGGAAAATTTTAGATTTTCCGTCATGGGTGTCTTTTTCATGGTTTACGTGGTCACTGATAACGAAAATGAGGTTAAAATGAAAATTCAAGATGGTGCCTAAGAAATTGTTATTCTTAGTGTATGTCATCAAATTTATTTTTGTTATCAATTTTATAAAATTTTCGATTTTATCTTTTGTGCTTTTTATTATTATTGCCTTTTTGTTCTTTTTATTAACGGGCACAGTATTTTATGAAAATTTATTCTACCAATGTTATTAATTTTACACATTCTATAATTTTTGTTTTTGTGTGTTGATGTATCAATTTAAAACAATTTTCATCAATGTTTTTATCAATTAGGTATATATCATGTATAGGTATCATTAACACAATCTTATGCATTTTTAAATATTAGCATAGTTATCAATATATTATCTTTATTTTTTTTTTATTTCATCAATTTTTTTCGTTACCTATTCAATTTTACCAATAACATAAATTTTATACATTCTATTATTTTTACTTTTATTATTGATTCTTATTGTACGGTATGTCCTCAATTTTATTATGGTTAAGTATCAATTTTATACATTTCTCGATTTTGTCATGTTTGGTGTTTATGAATGCCTTTTCCATTTTTTTGATATCCATTTAGACCTCATTTTCGTAATCAGCGTCCTCGAAAACCATGAAAACGACACCAATGATGGAATAACCAAAAATTTTCCTCGGCACCATCTTGGATTTTCATTTTGATCTCATTTTCGTTATCAGTGACCACGTAAACCATGAAAACGACACCCATGATGGAATAACCAAAAATTTTCCTCGGCGCCATCTTGGTTTTTCATTTTGACCTCATTTTCGTAATCAGTAACCACGAAAACCATGAAAACGACACCAAGACGGAAAAACAAAAAAAAAACACCTTCAAGTATAAATAAATAAATATTGCTGGACATTACACACAGCGCCATCTAGTGCCACACTAAGCAACGAGGCTTGTGTCGTGGACACCAGATAGTTGATATACTACATAGATACTTTTTGTTTGTAAATACATACATATTATACATACATATAAACATCCATGACTCGGAAACAAATGTCCATGCTCATCATTCAAACATTTGCTCCGACCGAGATTCGAACCCGGGACCCTAAGAACGTAAGGCAGCCTCACTACCGCTGCGCCAATCGGGTCGTCAAAATAACAGGCGTGATGATAAAACGAAATGGAGAAAAAAATTAAGATGAAATGGAGTACTCAAAAGTCAAAACTTTTATTTCACGACATACAAACAACAAAGGAATGTATTGTATAGAAGGTGTTAAAAAATGAACACAAAAAAAAAATAAGAAAAAAAAGTGGCTTTATTTAACTGTGTTGCTTGCATATACTACGCCCTACCCACTACACTACTACTTGGTCCCGCGCTTCGCGCGTCGTGGCGCCGCGGCCGCCCGTGTTTGTTATCGGCACTAATGCGGGTGTAGCGAGACGCGCGGGGGAAATCAGAATTTATCCTGGCGTTAGGCCCGCTCTAGGTTCGCAGTCACAAATTGGACACGACTTTCCCTACACAAAACCGACACTAAAATTCCTGTCTTTCCTCATTCCGGTCCAAACGAAGCAGATATATTTAAACGCCCATTCAATGCTTTCTAAAACGTAATTAAGAAAATAATACGTCAACCGACCTATTAAATTCTTAATTAAAGTGATGTCGCACCATCTCACCATCTCCTTTGACTCTGAAAGACGAAAAAAGACGGCACAAGTTAATTGCTTGGCATCAATAAAAAAATGAATTATGTGCAAGTTCAGGAATTGTTCTCGAGGAGGGGAGGACCCTCCGGCCTAAGATTCGGGTCCGAGTCGCGTGCGATTGTCGGGGGAGAGTGCGACAGTGGCCGGTGTACGCACTAAACTGTTTAGACGTGACGTGCGTGACGTTGTTAATCGCAAAACGATGTGATTTTTTTTCTGTTGGTTTTTAAATGCTCGTTAAGCTTAGAAATTGAAAATTAATTATGCTATAAATTGCTTCTTAGTATATTTTTTAATGCTTTTAAAAATCCCTTGATTTCAGTGGTTCGCACAGTGGGCCTAAAATGGCCGCTTTAACAAATCATAATAGGATAATAATATTATTATCCTATTATGATTTGTTAAAGCGGCCATTTTTCAAAACGTTCGGATACGAGTGGTACTAAACACATATGTGTTTAGTACCACTCGTATTCGAACGTTTTTATTTGACGTCTTGGGGCAGCTGTCACTGTCATGTCAATTTTTGTCATGTCAATTTGATTTTGCACGGAACGTGGAGATTGTATTTCGTTGAAGAAAATTGTAAATCGTTTTGAATCTTAATTGTTTTCCGAATTAATGGTTGAAATTAGAGCTTACCGAGCCTAACATCCCCCCTAGAGGTATTTACCCGGGATAGTTAGTGCCCTTTGGACAAAAACGCCGCTTTGAGGTTAAGTGAGTCACCCGCGCGTGGATTGCATATTTCATTAAGACATTGGTGAAAAGTGTGAACGATTTAGTTCAGGCCCGGAGCCGTTTTGTGATCATCTTGGACGATTGTGGTGGGCATTCGCGCTATTGCACGCTGGACGGACCAGCGTCCTTTGGGAATATCGTCGAATCTGAACACCAAACTTTCCACTCAGTACACAAACAAAGACACCATATACATACATACACAGAACCGACTTGACCTCCAGACAGGGCCTCATCACCAGCGCTAGGTAATTGTTAACTTGGCTCCGCGGATCGCGGAAATCGACACCCAGAGCTTGCCCTGGGAAGGCGTCGAACAAAAAAACGACGGCGGTGGCGTCGAAATGGTCACAAAGTGACTATAAATTCATAATATTACCTGCGTCTGTCTGTGACCATTTCATTCATATTCTTATTCAGATCACTTTTCAAGTAGGTGACTAGCGATAATGTATCAAAGTAGACTTTCTTCATAACAACGCCATTACCACAGACAAGTTAAACAAAACCAGAATACCATGGCTTATAAGAAACAGTTTATAGGGCGATAAAACGCCGCGTCACACCGACAGAGTGTGTCCGGACCAAGCACATCTCAATGAGGGGACTCGTTATTTATAATTTATTTCCTTAATTAATATAAAGATCGAGTTCCTATATTCTTTGTCTACAACTACGGAAGAAGTTAAACGCAGTGGTTCCCAAATAACTATCGGTTCAAGAAAAACTAACGATAAAATGAACTGTGCCAATCTTATACTAGTCAACACTTTAAAAATAGCCATTTAATAAAAAAAAACAATAGCAAGCGATATAATAGACTATTGTAATCTAAACTAATATTATAAAGAGGAAATATTTGATTATTTGTTACGATTTAACGCAAGAACACCGATTTTAAAAATACTATCACCATGATAGAAAGCTACATCTTTACCGAGTCATAGTCAATTGGCTATGACCCCAGTACCTGGACCCCCGTCCAGACGGTTCTGAGCGACAGAAAAGAATAGGAGCGTGGAAAAAACTTTTTGCAACAAAAAAAAAACAGACTTCCTCTCGTGTACCACAGATTTGTAAGCAGACCATAGGTTGAGAACCAATGGTTTTAAGGAACAGATGCTAAGATTCGTTAGTTCGCTGATTCCTTTTTGATTTCCGAACTATCCGTACGATTGTAGAATTGGAATTATTCCGTTGTTTTAACGCTTTTGTAGCACCTGCTTTAGTAAAAACTCTATTGAATTAGTTTGTACGGCTTTGGGAGCGATTATCGGGGAAATAAATGGTTGGTAACTTAGTACTTAGTTTATGTCTGTGTTGGTATTTGGCTGGGTTTAGTTTTAACTCAAACCGAACTCTTCCGGTATTCTTTTCTGATTAATTTCGTTGCGGGATCTAAGACAGTTAAGTTGTTTCTCTGGGATTACGTCGAGCTTCATTGTCTCGGCGCTTTTCTGGTGGTCGCCACTGTTGATTCTGGCTTTCAGGAGTTACAGTGGTTTGGGAATAGTGTGGCGGGCTTGACTCAAATATACGAGTAGATAAATATAACGTATGTTATTTATTCATATTGACTTTGATTGTGGTTTTTCCCACATTCACTCGGCACCGCATTCAAATATTTCGGTACTTTTTTTTGTAATGGCTGCATGAAAAATAGAGTTGTGGCGAGTTTACATAATTATACTTTTTTTCGTGGCTAATTTACTTTGTGGCGAATGTACAATAACCCAAACAAATCAATAGTTTAATTTTCAAACCGCTTTTGTTTCATGTTCCAAATACAAATTCTCTTCAAAAAATGTTGGTACCTAGTAATTAGACAGGTACCAATACTTGCAATGAACAACACTGGCAAGAATGAGTGTGATATCGCGAGATTCGCCATAACCATAATGAGACTATAAACCTTTGCAATCACATTACCTCCCAACGCCTTCGAGCATACTTTAAATTCCATTACTAATTGGATTATTATAAACGATGGCCGCATGTGTCTATCCGGTGCAAGCTGTATCGAATAGTCTCCCAGAACTCGGAAACTGCTAACTTTCCTTATTTTAAGTCTCACTTTAATGCAGTTTAAGGTTGGAGTTAGGAAGTGTCTTAACAATTTTATTAAATTTCTATGGCTGTGCTGCGGTGCTGGGAGGTAATGAGAATTCTCAGTTTAATTCTTATGAGGCTGTTCTACACTGCGGATAGTAAGAATACCGTTGTGAATGTTCATTGAGAGGAAGGTGCTGTTGACTGTAGATTAAAATAAACTTTAAAACACACGCGACATGGAGAACATGCAGATGAATAAAGATTTGTTCATTAATATCAGCTTCAATTTGAATATTTCTTCATTCATATATTAGCTACTTCGGTACTAGTAGTAAAATAACCGGAATTGAAGCTAAGCACGTTAAAGTAAACATCAACGTTCGTATGAATGCACACGGACCGGCGCAGGAGTCCCGCACAATAAATGTTTATTTTATCGATTTTCACACGGGCCCACTACAATGCATCCCGCTGGTACTAACGCCGTACTTGTATTACTTCGACAGAGTTCTAAACTGTTCGAATAAAATTACTGGGGAACAACTTTGTCCAATTAATAATAATGAATGCGCAAGGGAGCCCTACTGTTGTACAAAAAGTTTTTATTTCGATAAAGTTGCACCGCTCTCATCTGATACGGATATTAGGACCCTGTGTAACTAAGTTGGTTTTTGTAGCGTCGGTTTTACTTGTTATTTGAGGCGGTTTAGTAACAATTCATTAATTTTACGATGCGTGTAATTAAAATATATGATTTTATAGTTAGAACAAAGTTTTATTTACTTTTATGAAGGGATTCAACATTATTATCGTTGGAGCTTTAATGGAGCTTCCGTTTGTTGAGGAAAAGTCCCTGAAGAGTTTAACAAGACAAATAATGGATTTAAGTACAGGTTGTCGACTCCATCATTAAGAATGTTCCTACGTACCTCAATTAGTGGAAAAAGCACGAGTTGAAATTTTTTCCCGGAAGGGGAAAGTAATAGGAGCTTTCGCTACGGACTCGACCCTACATACATCCCCGTTGTTAACCATCAAAGTTGTAATTGCGACCTTACGATTCGCTGAACTGTCACGCCCTCGACATACCCCTAACGAATTTTTAATACAGCTAAAAACGCTTATAAACAAAAGCTCAGAGCCTCTGGCGGCGGCCGGCGCCCTGTCGGGTTTAATTGCAGGTTTAGTGCCGGCGTTCATTAGGATATGCAGGCGCTTTTTTAACGCGATTATGACGTCGCAGGGTCGGCGATAGCCGCCGAGGGTGCGCTGGGGGCGAGGAGGGCTGCGTCACGTGCGAGGTCCGCACTCCGCAGCCCCACGCATGCGAGACCGCGGGGCGCCGGACGCGCAGGCGCGCCCCGTCCCCGGCCCCCGGCCGCCAGTCGTCCGCCGGCCGTCGCGCGCCCTGCCAGTGCCGCGAAACGCCGCGCGTCGCGAGTGTTCCCAAGTGATGTCGACTTGTGACTAGTGCCATGCTCGTGCTGCGCTGTGTCCTGCTGGCGGCACTCGTCGCCGCCGCCGCCGCTGCCTGGCAGGAGAATGTCAGGCCCAAGGTCTTCGCGCAATTAGGTGAGTCCACCGACAATCGGCATAGAAACATGTCGGTGTTAGTGAACTCGTACAACAATAGACTTAATAGCCCTCGAAGCCGATCACGACAGGGACCCCACAAAGTTCGGCACCGCGACGCGCCGAGCATCCAATGTTTATGTTGTTTTGTTTGACGACAACGCGCGAACAAACACTCCATTCAAAAGTTCTCGTGTTTGTGTCAAAAGTGTCACGAGTGACTGCCGCGAGAATCATAATACCTGTTAGATGGAGATCATTAGAAACGTGATGGAAATGTTGAAATAACTAGAAAATTTGAATTAAACACAAAAAAACACAAACTTGGCAGTTTTAGTCTAATTGGAGTTAACGGAATCATAAAACTTAAACAAGTACCGGTTCATAATTTTAAATGTAATACTTAGGTAAACGATGAAGTAACAGATATAGCTGAATCAGATATTCACATAAACAGGAATGTTTTGAACATAACCAATCCAGCAAAGTGCACTATAGTAAACATCGTGTCAATGAATGAACCTTTGAATGAATCAGCTTTCTGTTTAGGTTCAGCAGATAAGAGTGTATTAGAGTAAACACAAGACGTATTTCGACATGGGATCTTTCGAAGTTTAAATTTGAAAATGAAAAATGGTAAGTGAAACAGACTAGTTTTATAGTCTGTTTCTCTTAACATTTAAATGAACAAAAGTCATAAAGGGACAATCGTGCCACAAAACTGCTACAAAAAGTAGTATCACCAACAAGTTTGGAACATTCAGCGGCAGCGGCACTCACATTCTAAATAGAATAAACAGAAATGCCTGTAGGAGCGCGCCTTGCGGTACACCCATAACGAGTCGCAGTCACGCGACAGTTAGTCCTGCAGGAATAAAGCCAGAATGCACAACTGTAGCGGCATTGTTTTATTGTGCTGTCTGCATTGCGGGGGACGGCCACGTGGCTCTCATTAGTGCAACACAAAGCGAAGCAGTTTGTTCTGCGTTTTGCAATGTTACGCTCGGATTAGCGATCCACGCGATGTTTAACGTAGCGGACGGAACTTTGTCTGCGCTATTGTATGCCTTTAGTCATCTATTTCCCTTTTTGAAGACAAATGCTCCTCTATGAATAGTATGATCGATTAACGATGAACCTTGAATTAGAATAGTCGACGCCAATCGTCGAGACGCGAATGTGTCGGGAACGTATCCTGCCACTGTCGCATATCCGGCGATTGTTTTACTCGCATCGGGCTTAATGCATCGAAATGTTAATGAACTTGACTGAACGATAATGCAAAGGGAAGTGAGATCATTCTGAAGTGAATCAGGTCAAGTGTGTAGGCACTGCAACATGAAATATCAATAGGATGTAATAGATTAAACAGCTCTCCGATTGTGGAGGAGACGGGTTAATTAGAATGCCATAGTTACCGTGTTTGATGTGGAGACACTCATGGTGTGCGTGTCAACACCTCTCTGGTAATATGATCCCCCAATCGAAATTAGAAGGGTCAAACTGACCGCAGAGTGCGGTTTAATATACGATCTTCGGTCAATATGCTTTGGGTGTACGGAGTGACGCTCTCTGTTATAAGGTTTTTATGGTATTCCCAGTTATTCCCTCGCGTTATATTTCGGTCGTTATTAGTGTCACATTTAAGATCATCTCAGAAATATGATATTTTATCGATATTGAGTTTCATGTGTGGCTATTATTGGGGACTTTTATAAGTACTCAGCTGGGAGTACTTTTACTTATTTTTATTACTGAAAAATATGTCTTAAATCTATGTGTTAAGCACAACTGCCACATCTATAAAAAACAGTTCGTATATAAAGATATTTAGAGCTACGGCATTAAGTATAATAACGTCGCGATGTTCAGATAAACTTCTAAGAAGCAACCGAAATCCACAATCTAAATTCTGGAAAAGCATCAAACGAATTAGATTCTTCTGATGAAACCGCAGTACATTATATTATATTAACTACATTCTCGTAACAATATATATCACCTACGATCAAGTAAGCAACGCAATCGCTCATTACCATTACATTGGAACCATGCCTTCGAAGATAAGTAGTAGCAATCTCACTAACCTAATTTGCGGGTAATGTTGCTGCACTCGCGTCCGCTAGAAACCGATATCAACATTATCTTCAAAGTATGCCAGTGGAATACTAGGTGGTACACTAGGTACTCTTTAAATTGTAACGGGTACTCCATTTATTCCTAACTAGCACATCACCCGCGACTTTTCCGCAAAAATTGTGATAGCTCGTCTAATTTGAATGGTATAAATATAATTCATAGCCTATGTTACTTCCTGATAATTCAGCTTTATATGGCTGCAAAAATGGTTAAAATCGGTCCTGCAGTTTCGGAGCTTATTCGGTACATAAAAAAAAATCTTTCCTCTTTATAATAATATTAGTAAAGATGGAAAATTCTGCTTGTAAACGCATCTTTGCGTACTAAACAGAGGTTCCAGACCGACTCTGGTGAGTCTACGTTTCGTTGTTGTGAAATTATGGATGTGGAATCACTCAAAGATGTTGCATTGTATTCTGGTCATGATATAATGTCAATGCAATTTATAGTATGTCTTCTTGAATGGTCAGTTTCGCTGAACAATGCATTGACGAATTGCATTTTGAACTAAACGATGAAAAGCTTCGGCTTTTGGCTTTATCTTGTTCAAAGTCAAAATTAATTATGGGACTTGCCCAGAAGCCTAGAAAGAAGACCAGTCCATAAACTATAAGAGAAATAACATAAATCAGGCAAGCGTTGTCATGAAATATTTGAAACAGGAAGATAAAGTGCCGTTATAAACAGGAATGCCTGCGGTGAACAATAAAATCAGGTATAGAAATCTGTGTATAAAAGAAGGTTTCCAGTTTGAGTTCATCTAGACCGGTTCCTTGAGAGTGGGCTGTTAGTGAAGCATGCAGGGAACTGGCTGGGATGAAATCTTTCTGACTCACAACACGGTGACTCAGTAAGTACTGAGATAAACACAGGTCAGGTTTCTCCCTTTTAATAAACCGATCATAAAAGCGAAGGAAATTAAATTTCGTAATACGATGGCTTCCTTTATAAATTATAAGAAAAAAATACCAAAAGAAATAGAATAATGGAGATAATAAATTCTTAATTAAATATTAAAACGCGATACTCTACATCAAAGATTCGAAAAAGAGAGGAAAAGTAAATAAAACAAGTTTATTTACCTAAGATATTAAACCAGTGAACAATATAGGTTCGTAAAATCCTTAAACATCGTACTTTGCGTGGGTCCCCTTAAAAAGTAGAAGATTTATGGTTCAAGGCTGGAACAGGTGACGTGAGTCTTTAGTTCAATTCTGTGCCGTTTATGGTGTTGCGTTATGGGTTCCAACACCCTCCTTCATACTAGGTCTAAGTGGTCCCATAAAAGAACCGTTTAGTTACAACCTGAAGAAGAAATAAATTACTTAACAGGATAATGCTTTTATGTCCCAGGAATATTTTGTACGTGTCGCATGGTGCCTTATGGGTATTTATTGGGTTATTCGTCAGGAACCAATACTTTGGGGAGCTGTTATGTGGTTGGGGTGCATAATACTGCTATGACGGAGCGTTGTTTATGATTCCAGTGTATGGCTTACAGTTTATTAAGTCTCTGTGAGGTCTCCGGTGTCGGGAGTGGAGCTATTAATTTTTTTCTCAATGGGTTTTTGTTTTAGAGCTTTGGAGGGTCTTATTTTGAACGAACTCCATAACTACGCCCTTTGTTATGTTCAAATGCCATTGCGTTATTTTGAAGTAGGTGACAGCTCAAGCAGTTTTTATTTTTCAAAGATTCTTAGAACTTTAGTGTAACTTATTACACTTAATTGTTCAGGTGAATCGGACCCAAGTTTTAAGAAGAAAATGCCAGGATCTTTTTTCTTCCTGACCAATCAGTTCTGGAGTTCTTACTCCGAGATTCAATTTATAGGTAGTCAGTACTAGAACATGATCTCGTATCTCATATCATATCAGTACAGTCTGAGTTAAGATGTCACTCGAAATAAATCGATGTTTGATAAGAGTTCCGGTCAGAGAACCAATCAATTTCCGTTGCTCCCGTTACATGCGTTCAAATAATTTAAAACGTCAATATTAATAAAAATCGTACCGCCACCGATAAAAGTCAATCAAAAAAGGACAAAAGTTCAAACATGCTGCAGCACAATTGGTTTTAGAACAGAGGAATGCGGCTGTGAAGGAAAACAAAAATGTGTTTAATGGTAACGTGATACGGTGACTAATAGACTGTGCAGCGTCTTCTTGCGGTTCGATAATATGCGTGAAGAGAAATGTGATTTAGGGTAAGGGCATTAGGGTTTTGTTTTGGTTGCGTGGGGTTGTGAATGGTGGAGACAAGTAGCACGCACGTGCGTACCGCGTCGCGGGCGGGGTGGGGCGCGGGGTTTGGGAGGGGTGCCGCCATGGCGCCGCCTGGCGGGAGAGACGCAACTTTATGACGACGCGATGTATTGTCTTCCCAGTGTGGGATTTACCGTTCCTTTTGTTTTTATTTTTTCGGACACGCCGATTAATTTCTTTTAGTGGGCTGTTTGGGGTCGCCGGTTCTGCTTGTACAATCAAATTTTCCTCTTTTGTTTTTGAGGCTTTACTTAAGTGCTTTCGCATTTGCGACTCCTTACATCCCTATTCAGTGTTCAACTGCGAATACTTTGCTATCCGTACATTGTACTATAAATAAGACTAACCGCATGTGCATGGCATTTGTTTCAGTGTGCGTTTCCTTTGCGGGAGTTCGAAAGTGGTTCTCTAACTTTGTGAATGCGTTTTGAAGATCGTCTACAAGTTGAATTGGCGATTAGAAAACACTCGCACGTTTGTTATCAGAATTTAGATATTCAGTGATCGCTCTGAGAGATCGAGTTTAACAAGTGATATAAAATAAAGTTTCAACATCGAAAGTTGAATTCAATTCATTACCAATTCATATTCTTGAACTTTGCTTTCATCTATGCTTTTTTATTGCATATAAGAGATTTGCATTCAAGGTAGGTATTTCCTCGTTTTTTTATTATTTCAGTATCTTTCTATATTTTACATATTCCCAATTTTACAAAGACCATCGAAAAAGCTATTATTAGAAATTCATACCAAACCGGGTAAGAAAAGCGCCAGCAATCGATAGTACCAGCTGTTCTATTCATATTCTCATGAAAAATGGGTTAGAAACGGAATCAAAGAAAGATGGCGGATTGAATGGTGTTTTTATCCCAACCCTTGCTGACGAGGGCTGCGCAAACATTGGTTTAGTAATAAAAATATTTGTCGAAATCCTCAACGGGGAAAGGAAACTGTATGAACGGTAGACGATTCTTTGCAAAATACAGACACAGTGCGCCTACTCCATTGTCATGCAGTTTTTAAACCGGGATTAAAATGAGATAATCATGAGCACAGAAGGGGACAATAATCAGCCCGGTTTTGTATCTACAATACAAACTTTTTCTCCTTTTTTTTACTACAAACATAATTAAAAACATTTATTCAAGAGACCCTCATTTTGTATCCCAGGTTAAAGGGACAATTAACTAAGTGTTTTCTTGTGTCATGCATTTAATATTCTACCGTTTAGTTTACTCAAACGTTTACAGCTTCCTATTAATTTATACTATCATCTGTAATTCCAATATCTCTTTAATTACTTCGCTTTATTTAACACGTGATTAATTCAACTTTATAAATCTTGTTTCTATGTAAATCAACTTATTTGTAGCAATTAGTATTCTATACGAGAATGGTAATTTGGAGTTTTGGCATATTTTCACGTTTGTTTTGTTCTTCGTACTCGGCTTGTTGATTAGTCTTCATCCGAAATTTCGTGGAAATTATCTCATTAATTTTATTAACTTCTTCATTTCTCGGAAGTTCTTGTTTTAATTCGTATTAAGGTTAGTTTACATAGTCGTTTTCATTACATCCCATTACAATATGTGCGATAAATCTTCATATATACGTTCTCATTTGCAGTGAGTCGCATTTAAAACCCTTCTCATTTGAAAAGGCACCGATGAATGGCTCGGAGTCAATGGATCGTAAGAAATGGGCCAGTGACGTGGAGTAAGGCAAGTGAAACGTGTTCCACGACCATTTTATAAGGGTCCCTTAGAGCTTAGTGGATTCCTCTTGATGTGTGTACGCGTGCGATAAGTCATGGCGATGTGCGATTTTTTGTCTGATAATATGATTTAGTATAGTCGTGTTGCGATGAGATATGAATGTGCTCGTTATTGAGTTATGGTAGGGGTCTGCAAGTGGCTTCATTCAATCCAAGGATTGTGTTCAAGGGACTTAAAATCTGTTGATCATTTTATGCGTTTCATGGACCACGGCATTATAGTTATCTATAACAGTGAACATTCTGGATGTAATTCTTCTTATTTAATGATGTACTAGTCATAATCTCCCAATTTTAATAACACAAGGATGTGCTGAAATTTTGGGAGACTGTTCAATGTAATTTTGACGTTCAAACTGTGCTGAATTTCAGCATTATTTGAATAAATTAGCTTTATTTGATGAATATAAATTCATCAATTAAAGCTCGGCATCAAATAAAAATTCAGCAAATAAAGCGGTAATAATATTGCATCAACTCCACACACAACTGCACTGTCATTTTCTACTACTAACTATCTTAGAATTTTTTCATCTCAAGACCATTACGCACCTGCAATATATGCAAACTTCTCAGGTGTTATCGCGTCTGCGTAAACCTGAGGGTTCTGCTAAAGCTGGTGGTGATTCCAGCCCCGTTAATGAGCCAGGTGGTTCCTGCACAATGTGGACCGTAACAATAGGAATGTAGTCGCCCCTATGTACACTGTATGAATTTAAAATGGCGATATTATTCCCATTTTAGTTTTGAAAACCAAAATGGATAAGCTTTTGTTGATGGATAGCGATTTCTGTATTATTGATGGAGATAATAAAATGATTCTGATTACAGATAAGTTTAACTATTTTGTTACTGTCAAAGCAAAAATTGAACTTGACATAGAAGTAATGATGAAGAATCTTTATAAAAGGGGTTTTGAAACTCTGTTCCATTTTAAGACTTTTCTACAGATTCTTTTAGCACGTGATAAGGTTTAGAATGATGCTACATTTGTGAAGGAAAACGGTACTGAATCGGATTTGCAATGAATGATAAAAATAAAGTTAGCTTTGCAGGTTCCACAACTAGGGCAAACCTAGTGCAAACAATTTCAACCGATTCGCTCTAATAAAGCAACGAGATTTTCTTTATTAATATAGACGATTATCATTCCAACGATATCGATCGCCAAATTAGAATTCGCAATATTTTTTTCAAATTTAATGAACGTTAACCAATTACTGACGTTTTTTTGTTCAAATTCTCATCAACCTCGTGTAAAATGACGACTACTCGACCTACATAATATCACAAAAAAGTATGGTTCATGGAATCGTAAAATATTGTATCACGTTCTAGAGTGGAATTCTCTCATAAACCCGATAAAATTACTCAATGCTCGCCTTTGTCTTTCTATATTGTCCCTTATGCTAGATTGGAAGTGGGTGTATATTTGATTATTTATTGGATCTTCAAGTGGATGACATCAATTCTAACTGCACGACCTCACATGAGACTAAGTGCTCTCTCATTTCGAGCTCCATTTCAGTTACTTGATATGACTCAAATGAGTTTAAATTAGAATTTAAAGTTTCTCCACGATACAAGTAATGGTTGACTACATCGAATTTCTTAATTTGGTAGTTGTGTAATAGCAGCTTTATTTTATTGTGGACTCCAAAGATATCTCTATCTATATCTTTTTCTTATTGAGTAGAAGTTTCAAAACCTCGATCGATCACTTCCAAAGCAATATCTTATGATAAATTAATGTTGCTGTTCCTTTAAACTACAGCACTAATGGCCAAACTTAAATCTATAAGCTACTTAAGCATCATAATTCAAACTTACGACAGCGTCAGTTTATATTTGATCTTAGTGAACATTTTCGCAAGTGTTTCGTAGACGCTAGCCAATCAACGGGCGCAGGAAACATAACTTGAAACGGTGAACGGGTTCAGTATATTTAGAGCCCTAAAAATAAACGGTTCGTGCGGCCCTTCTACACTTGAACTTGAGTCGAGTTCATTGACCGAGCTGAATGATAACTGTGCACTACTGTCTACAGTTCCGCTTCTTTTACTTTTTGAAGTATTCGAGAGATCATTCATCATGTTATATGAAGCACTTTGATTTATTTACGCTTCTTATATTTGAATGGGAGCTTCAGCTAACAATTGTGGTGCCACACTGCGCGAAGCTACACAAGGGAAAGTTTTTAGTTCAAATATTAATATTCGATTGTATTGTGCTTAAGTCGTGGCAGCTTCCTACAAGGTACCATCATTCATTTGAAGAAGTTACACAATAAATTCTATAGAGTACAAAATAGAGTTCAGAATGCAATAACCAGTTTATCACAATTGGTGTCGAGTCTAAATCCCAGTGCTGTCTATTTAAATTATCGAAGATCGAGCCGGAAGCCAGAGTCTGGCGATTGTCGACAGCATATTAGACTAAAACACCGATCCATACCTAATAGAAATGATAGGTTACTTACTGGTTTCCAATCATTCACAGGACTTTTTTAGGGTTCCATACCCAAAGGGTAAAAACGGGACCCTATTACTATAGGACTCCACTGTCCGTCCGTCTGTCTGTCACCAGGCTGTATCTCATGAACCGTGATAGCTAGACAGTTGAAATTTTCACCGATGATGTATTTTTGTTGCCACTATAACAACAAATAAAAACAGAATAAAAAATATTTAAGGGGGTTCCCATACAACAAACGTGATTTTTTTGCCGTTGTGTCTAATGTTGTATAGATAATTGTACGAAACCTTTCGTGCGCGAGTCCGACTCGCACTTGGCCAGTTTTTCTTTTTATTATCGCAGTTTTGTTGATCTTATGACAAACAATATGTATCAGCCAATCTCTTGACTAATCAGTTCATAAAATCTGGCTACTGGCTTTTGAATAAGTAGTAATATTCTGCATTGACGGCTTCATTTCTTTTGCAAAGTTCCTCAACCATCTCTTCCGTATAGCATGACAGTTAATGCAAATTTTCCATACTTTTCTCCCTAACGTAGACTTCAATTCTACGAAGAATGGATAAACAAAACTTCACATATATACATAGTAGTGTTGTGCTTAATACAGGTCTCACAGAGTATCGTGTTGACTATCTATCGATTTCTCTATATTCGGAAACAGTCTGCGATGGCTCGTTGTCGTTCTCGACTGGAATAATATCTTCCGCGGCCTTCTTTTATGTTGTATTCCTTTCCTTTGATGTTTCTCTTTTATGAAGCTAAATCGTTAGTTGGTGTTATAATGTTTGGATTAAATTGTTTCTCGTTTATTGTGTGTAGTAAAGTTGTGTGGTTATTTCTTTTTGTATTATTTTTAATGTTTTGTACTCCATTGTCATGTAAAACTTGTGTGTCTTTTATGTTCTTATTATGCACAGTTTATGTTTTGTTACTTAAAGCGCCTTTAGCTTTTTTAACATTTTTATCTTGTTGTACGTAACTTTTGTTTTCTTGATTAGCAGTAACCTTTTATGCATGGAATTTTGAATGCGGTTCTATTACTACTTACGTCATCTTATTGTCATCATAAGGCCTACCAAGAATCCTTAGGTTTTCTTGCACAAGCTTTCCTAATTCCTACTAAGCTTGTGTAACAAAAGTGTTAGTAAAAAATTCAAATCGTATGTCGGAATCGGCCTGTCTGTACAGTTAACTCGATCAATACACAGCCGAATAATTGAAGCAATTCGATCTGTTTCGAAATGCCCTGTTTTAAGAAAGTGCATCGGCCGTTTATTTTCATAGAAACGTGAGAGCTTTCGTTTCGTAGTCAGAATTCGGAGAACGATTGATTATAACGTTAAAAGTTTAAACATGAATAGATGTTTGTTAATGTGTCTTACGAAATACATCTTTTTTGAGACTATATATGTATTTTTTCTTTCAATCTTAATGTGGTCAAATTATTGTTTACTACAATTTAGACAAACACGTCGCTGTAGATGATACTTCCAAACCTTTAGACCGTGGCGTTAATAGTTTTCCAGATTCCATTCCTAATATTACACAAGCGGATGCTAGATACCTATATCATCATCGTTAATGGTTTTCTAGGTGCCATTCCTTATATTACACAAATGGATGCTAGATACTTATTATCATCATCGTTAATGGTTTTCCAGGTGCCATTCCTAATATTACACAAATGGATGCTAGATACTTATTATCATCATCGTTAATGGTTTTCCAGGTGCCATTCCTAATATTACACAAATGGATGCTAGATACTTATTATCATCATCGTTAATGGTTTTCCAGGTTCCATTCCTAATTTTATACAAATGGATGCTAGACACTTAGATCATCGTCATTAATGGTTTTCCAGATGCCATTCCTAATATTACACAAATGGATGCTAGATACTTATTATCATCATCGTTAATGGTTTTCCAGGTGCCATTCCTAATATTACACAAATGGATGCTAGATACTTATTATCATTATCGTTAATGGTTTTCCAGGTTCCATTCCTAATTTTATACAAATGGATGCTAGACACTTAGATCATCGTCATTAATGGTTTTCCAGATGCCAATTCCTAATATTACACAAATGAATGCTAGATACTTATTATCATCATCGTTAATGGTTTTCCAGGTGCCATTCCTTATATTACACAAATGGATGCTAGTTACTTATATGATCAACATTCGCCTGCCTTTATCCCAATTTATTTAGCGTCGGCGCAACACGTCTTCTTCTTCCATACTTCTCTTAAACCCCATCAGACATCTTCTTTATTGCCCTATATCATTCTTTAGACACTCCATCCATCGTTTGTTCACTTTCTTTGGTCTTCCTCTACTCTTAAACCCATCCACAGTCATCCTCAAATCTTTCCTCACTAGATTATAGATACTTATAATCCCCCCAAAACCATGTAGCAATAAACAGTTTACCCAGTTCAACTCATAATTTATTACGAAACGAAGACTGCTACTAATACGCCACAACCAAGCCTTCAATGCAAAAGTCAATAGGAACAAAAGTAGGCAAACATGCTCCATGGAAATAAATCCATTTTTGCCGACTATTACGCGGTTAAACTCTTCCCATGAACACTGGAAAGTGCTCCAGACGACTGGAAGTCTGGAACTGTTAAAAGTTAAATAAACTGCGGATTTATTTGTTAAAGGGTTTAATTGTGGATTTTTGCGTTTGCGTTGTTGGTTGTATCGTTTGTTTTTCGGTCTTTGTAGACTAATTTGAAATTGGAATATCATAGTTGTTTCTTACGTTTGATTTTTGCAGAGCTTCAATGTTGGCATAATATTGTGTATGGCTCATGTAAGTACCTAATTATAGTCATTGAATTATCTGGGATAGCTATGGCTAAGTGTAAATTTTCGTTAGTTTCTCTGTCAACTTTCGTTTGAGCGAAATAAAGAAAAAAATCCTTTTAGTGACCCGGTACAGTTAAGTCATTTATCTAATTTTCAAAACACATAACACTATACAGAACCAACTAACCGTTCCAGTATAATTGATTCCTTTATTTATTGAAGTGGAAAGAACTAGTGGGGAATAGTAAGGTGGCATGAAGCGTGAATGAAAGAGGGCTGTGTGAAGGATGTGATGTGAGGGATCTGTTGGGAGCTGAGGATTACGCACGATGACGGTTGTTTCCCTTCCACGGCTGAACATGAGGGCAGGTAGGTAGGTTATGTAATGGATGGATGGAGATATGTAGTCATTGAATGTTGGGTCCTGTGCTCGCAAGTTAGCTTCTAACACTGAAAAAACCGGCCAAGTGCGAGTCGGACTCGCGCACGAAGGGTTCCGTACCAATTATTATAAAAAAATCACGTTTGTTGTATGGGAGCCCCCCTTAAATATTAATTTTATTATGTTTTTAGTATTTGTTGTTATAGCGGCAACAGAAATACATCATCTGTGAAAATTTCAACTGTCTAACTGTCACGGTTCATGAGATACAGCCTGGTGACAGACAGACGGACAGACGGACAGACGGACAGACGGACCGACGGACAGACGGACAGACAGCGAAGTCTTAGAAATAGGGTTCCGTTTTTACCCTTTGGGTACGGAACCCTAAAAAGGGGGTTTTTGTACTTAACTGACTTTTAGCAACAATGCGTATTTGAAACAAATGGGTATCGACTTATAGCGGCACTACAAAAAGTACTACAGCGCCATCTATGACACAGACGATGAACTAACAGCGAAATGTCAGAAATCCTACAGAACCCGACAACAACTGTCGGGCGGTAGCCCACCAGACATAACACCCGTCTGGTAGGAGCGATACTCCCTTTTATACGGAGGATAAAGAGCTTTACACCCTGTTCTTCTTACCCCCAAATTCTCTTTATTTGGATCAAATAAGATTCATCATCATTCTCTTGCCCATACCCTGGTTTATATGGGGCCATCTCAGAAATTCTTGTTCTTCCATACTTATCTATTACCTACTCGTCATCTCATCAGACCCCTCCTTCCGTGCCATGTCACCCTTCACTCAGTCCATCCATCGTTTCTTTGGTCTTCCTCTACTGGTGAATGTGTCATTCATACTTAAAACTTTCCTTTCGACATTTTACTAATTACTACGCATCAATTGCCCATACAAGACAACAGACAACCGATTACAACACAACTTTTTAGTTAGCGGCGCCACTTTCAGACTTCCTCATATGTACTCATTTCTTATTTTATCCATTCGCGTAACACCACCCAATCACCCTTTGCATTCTCATCTCAGCCACATGCCTTTGGTTCTAACTTGAGTAAAGGAAGTAAGTACAAGACAATGTGAATGAATCAAATGTTTAATTTTCATACTCTTATGGTACCTTCAAACTTACAAAAAATATCAAAACCATTATTATTATTATTATAAGCCTATATATTGTCCCACTGCAGGGCAAAGGCCTCCCTTCCCTCCTTCCACATTTCGCGATCTAGTGCGATTGTAGGCCAATCCTTTGCGAAAGAGTCTAGCTCATCCCGCCATCTCCTTCTGGGCCTGCCGTGTTGTCGTTTCCTGCTACTTGGTATCCACTGAGTGGTCATTTTTGCCCATTGCTCCTCCGACGTGCGGCAGATGTTACCAGCCCAGTTCCACTTCAACCTAGCAGCTGTAAGGCCAACATCAGTTATTTGGGTTTTAGAGCGAAGTAAAACATTGGGAAAACAATATCAATATTTATAAGGCAGCCAGCCTATGCTGGCAAGCCGTAATGTACCTACACATTGTTCTCTATCATACAGCCTATTATTAACTACCATTTACAACCATACATTATATACCATTTACATCAATTTTCTATCTTACATTCAAAGGGATATCAAATTGCATATCGCACAGTGTCTCAATGACTAATAAATTCGAATCGCCTGTGGCGCCCCCGTGTGGTATATTTATGCGTGATAATTATTAATGAACTTATGCATGGAAGTTGGTTCAAGTTCCCTTCGTACTTTGTTACTTGTGAAGTTGTTGTAAAGTTCCTGTGGCGTAACGTGGTAAAAAAAATACTGGAATAACACAACTAATTTTTCAAGTAACATGTATCTTGTAAAAGAACAAAAACAAAATCGCATCATCACTTTAGAACGCCTAGATCAATGGGGAAGGCTGGTCAAAGCTGATTGTAGATGGCGTGTCCATAGCTTAGTCCCAATCTGTCCAATGAGGACAATCTATTTTGAAATTTAAAATGACATTGACAGATTTTCAACCAATGACGACGCTTGGTACAAGCTATGCTAGCGCCAATAGTTCCACAGTTGCCATACCCATTTGCTCAATTCTATTTTTGAATGTTTGTTACTGTCCGGTACATACCTACATAATCTCACGCCGTATTCCTGAAACCTACGATTCTTAAATCATTACACCTCGTCCACGTTTATACATAATATCTGGTCATAGGTACACACGCACTCGTGTTGCGAGCGCCACGCCATAAAAAGCTTAGTAAGTTTATAAATGCTAATTTTAAAGAGAAACCAGTGTATTTTATGTATTAGATGGTTATCTATATCTTCTCCCATAAATTATGTAACTGTGGGATACTTGTACCCAATGTATTATTGAGCTACTGAATAACTCATTTGTCAAGTTTATTTACTATTGATATTAATGTCGTACTGTGTGTGTAACATCAGTCTTGTGTACTGTGAAGGGTAGGCATAGGTGTACGGTTTCTTAATTAATTAGTATAGTTCCATATTAAAAAAAAAAGTGCGAATTGGACTCGGGCACCGACGGTTTCGTATATTGTAGATATTTTGTAATTAAGCAACATATTTACGGTTTTCATATATTTTCCTTTACATGTGCTGTAAGACATTGCTTCTTGCCAAATAACATGATTCTAGGTCAACGGGGTACCTATAGGTTTTGATTCCCTTGTGATATCGCAAAATATGCGACATAAACGGACATAAATATTATCTTTTGATCGTGTTGACTGACAAGTTTGATTTTTTCACTGCTCTACGAGGTAGCTCACCTGAGTGTCTGATATTAATATCAGCTTGATATCTTCACGTTTCCGGATAACAGCGATGCGGAGGAGTACTTTGACGCCTATTGTCGTCGTAGGAATTTACTTTTATTATTTTATTTCTATTTGTAGGTTGTATATAATTACCTTACTTAAATACAATATAAGACAATGATAAAATAGTACATTTTGATACAAGTGGAGAAAGTTTGTTATTGCAATCGAGGCGGAATTATAACACACGAGCCGTAGGCGAGGGTGTTTTTGAGCCGAGAATTGCAATAACAAATGTCCACGTGTATCAAACGACGTTTTTCAATACACTTTTGAAGAAATAAAATAAAATAACGAATAATATTTTTGTCACGAACTATGAAACTATGATTTAAATTTTCTTTTTTTTTCGCACTTTGGTCTCGCCAGGTTGAAAGAGAGGCAATGGTATGAAGCCGTTAAACAGCCTAATATAAAAAATAGATTTATTTTATATTTTTGAATTCAGAACACATATAAATGTTAATTTGTGTGTAAAAGTAACTATTAGTTTTAAATAATCATGTTTATCTATGATATTCTATTTAAAAACACAATTTGAAAATTCAAAAAATATTTATGCCGTAAAGACGCGTAGTGCTTTGAAAAAATAAAAAAATAAAACATTCACCTCAGACTATAGACATTGAACCAATTTGGACTAAGTATAGGTATAGTTATCTGTGGCAATTTTCATTCCCGCACACGTGCAGGAAAATGGAAAAAATCGCACGCGTGTGAAATACATTGTATGTTGTACCTAATCGTAGTGCGTTATGGACCAGTTTTCGAGAAAGTGTATTGAAAAAAATATTACGTACACGCAATTCAAAATTATCTCTCACTAACCTAAGTTTTATAGTCTGATGTAGGATCATTTAACAAAAACAATATCTCCGAAAATCCTGGAACCTATACAGACACGCTGTTACGATTTCGCATTATGTTTACCAGTACAAAATACCGCAGCAAAAACCGCCTATATCGCCTTTATTAAAGTTATTGTGTGCCCCCGCTGTCGTATCGCTACTTATATGACTTTTACGACACATGTCATACGTAATTGCTCAGGCACTGGTGAATCCCTCCAGGCTCCTTACGAAAAACTCCGCCAAGCGATTATAACCTCTGTGGGCGGTACAAACATCCCTATAGGTATAATTTAATATTGTTTTTATGTGCCTATAGCGGTACAGCTGTAGATCTGACGATCATAAGATCCTGTTTTGAGCATACATGTTCTGAAGGCGAAACGAGTTCTGGATTTAAAAAAAAGACCCACGGCGCGTGAGATTACGTCATTATTCTTTTGTTTATGTCTATACAATGATAAATAATTGGAGGGAAATGTTTATAGTTGTCAAGAGGAGCTCGTGGCCACAAACACACAAACAGCCGCACGGGCCAATCGTCAAGGTTAAGCTATGCTTGGCATGCTTGCCGAGGTCGATCCGCGGATGGGTGACCATCTATTTCATTCCGAGTTTCTACACGTCACGTTGGGCCCTTGGTCCCATTGATTAGATTGGCAGTCGCTCCATGTAATACCGGTGTAATTCCGGTATTCATCAGGTTAGACTGGAAGCTGACCCCAACGTAGTTGGGATAAGCCTAGCCTTATCACCATATTAACAACACAACAAGTTACAGTAACTAAAGCATGAAAAATAAAAGTCGTTATTAACATTTGTAACTGTCATTCATATCACGCAAAATTGTCTTTGGTATTGTCCGGAATTTCTCACTATTGTGGCAATGGTTTAGAAGATTTATGTTAGTCCCTTTATTGCGGGGAGGGGTGACTTGGCTTAGAGGCATATTAAGAGGCAGATTCCACCAGAGAGAGAGAGAGAGACAAAGGACCCGGGGCCCTACTCTAACGTTTCGTCCATATATACGGATCTATCCGTCTCTCTCACGCACGTCTCCAGATGAGTGCGAGTCAGAGAAACGGATAGATCCGAATATATACGGACGAAACGTTAGAGAGTAGGGCCTCTGGCCTCAGACGTCATATTTACTTCCATGTTTCCATATTTCCACATAAACAAGAATCAAACCTATACTTGTGTAAATTCAGTTGATTTCAGATTGACTAGTTGATACTATTGAAAAGCTGTAAAAATATTTGAAGCTGCAGCGCAAACTGAACCTTGTGTGGGGGTTTAAAAGTTATTTTACCGAGTTCGTTTACATTTTTAGGGTTACGTACCTCAAAAGTTAAAAAAATTAATCTTATAAGGTCACTTTCTTGTCCGTCTGTCACAACCGCTTTTCTCAAGAACAGGTGGACCTAGAAAGTTGAAATTTATACCAGATACTGAGGTTTATAGTCCCTATTAGGTGTATAAAAACAAGGTCCTGAGTTAACACGATAAAAAGATATGGGCAAATTTAGATTTTCGCGAAAACTTGTAAGTACCAAAATTTAACCACCAAATTTTTTATTTTTCGGAATTTCCCCTTTACTTGTGCTGTAAGACCTTGCTTTTAACCAAAATTCACAATTCTAGGTCAACCGGAAGTACCCTAAAGCTTTTGGGTCGTAAACCTATATGGAGGTTCCCGTTGACCTGGAATCACGAAATTTGGCGAGAAGCAAGGTCTTACAGCACATGTAAAGGAAAAATTCTGAAAACCGTAAATATGTAGTTTAATAATTAAAAAAAGCGATTTTACTATTACAAACTTATTATTTGCGGTTGGTGCAATAGCCGTTTCAAGGGTTAAGTTTGTGCTTTCAAAAGTTTGTACAGAACCCTCGGTGCGCGAGTCCGACTCGCTCTTGGCTGGTTTTTTAGAAACAAAACTTGCGAACGCAGTGTATGGGAAGGTGGGGTCGGGGGGCTTTCGGGACCAGGTCCGCGGTCCCGGATTCCCCTTAAATATTTTTGAGTGGGATCAGTAGTTTCATGCTGTGAGATTTTTTCTTGTCGCGAGATGTCATTTGAGGGGGGAAGTGATTACTTAAAAGGTGGGTGGGAGGAGTGTTACATTTTGGGGGAACTTAAGTATCCCTCCTATCACCTCCGGCTAGATTGCAACCCTATGGAGACGTAAATAATGATTTAATACAAGCAACGATATGTAGGGGTAGGTCTATAGATTACTGTTAACCTCTGTTGAGTCAATCCTTTTCTTTGACTGATTGTATGATTATATTAATTTTAACTTAAGTAGCTCATTGACCCTAGAAGTTTGGGATGGCTTTGAAGCTATTTAAGTTGTGGGGGTAGGTCAGACAGCCTTTGGTGGGTCACTCCTTTCCTTTAGCTGATTCCATGTTATTTTTTTACCAAAGAATCTCATTCAAAAACCCTCATTTATCCTTCGATGCCATCAAACCATTGACTGACCTACTGAGCGCATCAGGAAAAATATCGCACAGAAAGAAATGAGTCGCCGACTTTTTCCTTTTTATTAAACGCTATTCCATGGCAGCGGCAGTCGCCATGTGCCAAACATCTGCGCCAACCGATTTTTTACCAACTTCAACTTTTGACCCCACTTCGTACGATCATTCATGTGGGAATGGGATTTTTCACGAAGCAATTTGTAACACAATCATTCACCCTTATAGTTTATTTTTGCTTGCACACGCTTTTCAAGTGGGTGTTATTCTTATTACAGTATTAATTGCTTTGAATTATTAACGAAATGATATTGTAACATTCTGAAAATAAAGTTTTGAGTGGAGTTCATAAACTCGTCTTATGAGTCTTATGACTTAAGTCATAAAGTATGTTTTATTTGCTGCATTTGTCAAGTAAGATGGATTGGATTGGTACATAAGCTTTACGACTTAGAAACAGTACTAAAACGTGAATAAATATCAACTTATACTGTCTAAGATGTTTTTCTTGCGTGTCTTTGAACCCTAATGCAGTGAAATTATGGCATTGAATATTTCACTTTCGTGGGTATTATTAATTACCCTTCGTGATGAAATGGTATTTTTATATTGGTATCCTCCAAAGTAAAATGCATAAAAAAGCTGCGCAAAAAATTATTTGAAATTTAAAAACTTTCGTAGCTCTGGTTTGTTTCGGAAGTTATTAGCAAGATGATTTGGCGACATGATATTATTTTCTTTTATTGCGTGACGTGAAGCGCCACTGTTTCGTGTACGCAATATGGTGGCAGATGTTAACACGTCACTTCCGATTTTTTTTCCCACGAAGTACTTATGCGAGTTCATGTTTTTAGGGTTCCGTAGTCAACTAGGAACCCTTATAGTTTCGCCATGTCTGTCCGTCCGTCCGTCCGTCTGTCCGTCCTCGCTTCATCTCTGTGACCGTTAGCACTAGAAAGCTGAAATTTGGTACCAATATGTATATCAATCACGCCGACAAAGTGGTAAAATAAAAATTGGAAAAAAATGTTTTATTAGGGTAGCCCCCCTATATGAAAAGTGGGAAGTGATTTTTTTTTAATTTCAACCCTAACGTGTGATATATTGTTGGAAAGGTATTTAAAAATGAATAGGGGTTTCCTAAAATCATTTTTTGATAATGTCAATAATTTCGGAAATAATCGCTCCAAAAGTAAAAAACAATGTGTGTGAAAATATGAAAAAAAAATCTGAAAAGTAGAACTTTATAAGGACTTTCTAGGAAAATCATTTTGAACTTGATGGAAACAACAGTTTTTGTACAAAAAAGACAAAAAGTTGTACAAAATAATTTCTGGACTAAGTTTGTAGTATATTCGTATAGGCAAGCATTTTTACATAATGGATATCCACCTTTAAACTGATAAGTGGGAACACTTATTGTGACGGACGGGAAACTACGGAACCCTACACTGAGCGTGGCCCGACACGCTCTTGGCCGGTTTTTTTTTAAATAAAATATTATTCATAAACACTGGCTTATTATGATTTTCTCGCTGACTTAAATAAATGAACAATCATCTTCTCTTTTGTTCACTTATATAATACTTACTATAGATCCCTCGGGTGTTATGTATACAGATTCTTTTATTCATTTTGCACAAAATCGTAAGCTTGACAAATTAAGGTCGTTGCCTTGAGGTGGGAAGCGTTGAAAAAAGTTCGGGAATTGTTTTAAAACAGTCCCCTTTTATATAATTTGGACATCGTGTTTCGGCGCTTTAACGGTATACCCTCAATTCAAAAAATATGGCCTAGATAATTTTACAAGTTCACGAAAAAGTTTTGTATACAAGTTTTGTAACTCACGGAAAGGTTTCCGAACCGAATCGGTAATTAGGTACACAAGTTCAGTTAAACTTTTGTTTGCTCTCACAGGGAAAATTTTACAACTTTTATCGAGTAGTTCACCAATTACTCCGGCTCTTATTTAGTTTTTCCGATATTTTCAGAATATTCAGTTGAAGTTTTCGTCGTGTTTGTTGGTGTAGCACAGAATTTTCGATCGTTAATATTGTTAGGCCGGGAATTTGCCTAAAATGCCTATGAATTTTGATCATACCCTTTAACCTTATTACCGAATAACGCTGTCCTTCGAGCCGGATGAGGCACACAAATTGGTTCACAATTGAACAAGATCCACAAACAGAATCAATCTCGTTGACTTGTCACCGGGCAACTGTACTATATAATAGAGGTTTGCACGTTTGCTTGCACTATTTGTCTCACTCTAATTACTTGAGAGCAGATCTTAATTACGGCCATCCGGCCCGTTTGATTGGGACCCCGCATTGTTTGTGTTCTCGGCTAACAGGACAATTGCAACTGCACTTAGTGACGGAGTCGCGGGGTTATAATACCTACCCCGGCAGTTCGGCAGCGGGACGGTTAGGCGGTAGGCCGTTGAACTGGAACACGTGGCTTCTGAACCAAGCGACGCGTTGTTTTGTGAGGGTTAGAGAAAAAAGTGATTCTGTTTTGTTTTATTAGTTAAAAGTAGGTCGTGTGGAAGGGTTTTAGTAATGAGGGGTCACTTAAATAGAAAGTAAGCTATCATATTTTTTTTTCTGTTGGTTTTAATCATTAAATTACTAAGCTTTTCTGTAGGTATATTTCAGGACCTACGTCATAAGTGTACATATTTTTTGAGGTAGATCTCGCAGAAAATTGTGGGAGGAACTGGATACCTATAACCAACGACCAGTGGTCCTTAATGGCCCTGGATAAAAGGATTTGGAAGTCATGTGGAATGAATTTTACCCTATAAGAATTTTTACTTTGGCCAAACCTAATTAATTATGCATACAGCGCAAGCATAATACATATAGGCATATAACAGAGGCACTGCATAAAACAGTTCCACAGAGAAAGTGCAGGTTCGTTTCTAATTTCGCTCGTTATCTGCTATCGACCGCCATCGACTTAATGCACTCGTGAGTCTAGCGCTGAAGCTAATAGCCCCCCTATTACCGTACTATTACGGCTAACCAACCTATCATTCAGTTATTCATAGTCGTACAATAGGATTATAAACCGAAATCTGAATCTGAAATCTGAATCGAATGATACTAGAAATAGAGACCAATTAGTTCAGCTAGGTTTCAGGCTAGCTAAAGTAGACTTATCTTTCATGGGGTACTGTTTAAAATGCTACTATAAAATACATCATCATCAGCCTATTAATGTTCACACTGCTGGGACACAGGCCTCCTCTCAATGAGAGGGAATGGGCAATGAATCCACCACGCGGGCCCATTGCTGGTTGGTAGATGTCACATGTCTTCGAATTTTTTGGTTCTAGGACATGCCGGTTTCCTCATGATGTTGTCCTTCACCGTTTTGAGAGCAGTGGTGATGAAATAAATTACGCAAAGTAATGCGCCTGTCTGGGTTCGAACCCACAAATTACTGTTCGTAAGTCGGGGCTGCCACCACTGGTCCACCGCTGCTCTAAATAAAATACATGCCTTCCTCACATTCTACAACGGAAAAAATTAAAAAATATCGAAAAGTTAAATGAATTTTGTATCGATTAAAGTTTGATAGGATAGGGAAGTTTGTTCAAATTTTGTTTTATTAATGGAAATAAAACCTGGACGGTGTTTGTTTCTATTTTAGAACTAAAAGTGTAACTAAAATTCGTTTGAGTTGTTGAATGTTTCGTGTTTTCGATTCCGTGATTTGTTTTTACTAGAAAAGCTCTTTGCATAAGGATCGAATTAATTTACTAGCTGATCTCGAATCGATTGATGTCTATAAGTGTGGGATGCAGTTTGTAGTTTCATGGGGAAGAATAATCAGGCTATAATGTTTTGTTTCTCACTGCTGGGACACAGGCCTCCTCTCTATGACAGGGAACGGGCTATAAATCCACGTCAAGGACCCAGTGCGGGTTGGTAGATGTCACATGTCTTTGAATTTTTGGTTCTAGGACATGCCGGTTTCCTCGTGATTGAACACTAGCTTTCACGGTTTATAACTAAACATAAACAACAATCACAGAAGATATCCCGTAAGTGACAGTTTATGTTTTCCTCACGATGTTTTCCTTCACCGTTTTAAGAGCAGTGGTGATGAAATAAATTATGCAATGTAATGCGACTGCCTGGGTTCGAACCCACGAACCATGCCAACACTCTGGCCGCCGCTGCTCTTGGAAATGGGGAAGGGCAGTTCCTTTTTTTTACAGGGTGTAAAAGACCTCATCACAAAGCCATCAACCAAGCATTCTGTACATCAAACTAAGTTACTTTACGCAAAAATTATTACTGGGAAACGACTTTTTTTTTTGGGGTGAAAATTCATTTTTTGTGGTAGAACTCAATGTAACGCATTCAAAACATTGTGCTGATGGATGGATTGAATAGTGCGGGGGTTAAGGAGGTGTAAAAGTCTTACATTAAAAAGTAGTCATTGAAAAAAAAATTGTCAAAAAGTTGGAACTTTGACCCCCAATATCTCCGTAACTAGAAGGTTCCCAGGTATGGTGTGGAACAAAAAAATTATCGCAATGACAGGGAGAGCAAGTGCCTTTCGGCTTCGTTGAGAGGTGTTTTACACCCTTTATAAACTGCAAAGCAGAATCCCAATTTTGAAATAATGTTTTCTTATGACGAGTAACAATTAATTCCGATGAAGTTATTACATCAAAAACTGAAAGTTATTGCATGGAACTTTGGAAGTCAACAATGAAATGTCAGCCTGATCTTGGTCGTCTAAATATTGTTTCTCCAAATCCAGACAGAAAGTCTGTTTCAGAAGTCTAGGCCACAGCCAGTCTAGGTCATAGATCAATAGCTGCAACTTTCAAAGTGAACCAGGGATCAAATCTAAGAAAATATATACCAGTTGATATTTGTATTGGAAAACAAAAGCTGTAGAGAAAGTCTTTATTTTATGTTACTCGGTATTTTCTTTTATTTCCTTCGAATTTGATGGTCATCTTTAAGGCTTCGATCAACAAGTTGATAATTGTTGATCGAAGTTTCAGGACATAATAATTAATTTATTTACCCGATGGGTGAAATAGAACGATAATAAATAGAGTTTATTAAATTAATGACATGGATCAACGGCATTTAAAATTCATATTATTATAAACTTTAAAATAACACTTGATCATTGAAAAAAAGTTAACAAAATAGTGGTTAAAAATGCTAACATAGCCTATATCTTTCGTACAGTAGGTTGTTATAGATTATATAATATGAATTAAGAAATACTTATACACGACGGTAAAAAAAGGACAAAAAATTGAGTTTTGTTTGTTTTCTCATGCATCCGTTACGTAGATGAGAAGTGCATTTTTTTCTTGGAATGTGATTATACAATTATTCAGCAGTCCACAGAATACACCGTCTAACTACATTTCCACAAGAGTGTAATGCAAATAGCTTCCAAGTAAAATGGCTGTGTGATATCCGGACATAAAGAAAATAAATAGGTCCTTATAAAACCCAGGGTCAGTTCTTCTTTCCTGATAAAAAAGTCAGTCAGCCTACAGGTTATCTATATCTATATATATATACTAAGTTTGTAAAGAGGAAAGATTTGATTTTTTGTTTGTGTGTTTGTTACGATTTAACTCTAAAAGTCCTCAACCGATTTAAAAAATTCTTTTACCATTAGAAAGCTACATCTTAACCGAGTAACATTGGCTGTAAATTATATTGATATCATGCAAATTAGCCGAGCTATCACAATTTTCGCGGATGAAGTCGCGGGTGAAGTGCTAGTGTATAAAGAAACACAATCATAAAGTATGCCTCACCATCACATATAAAATGCATGATTACAGATACTATCTGATTCGTTTCCGTCGCCTCCACGTTCCTTCACTACGTGAGACATGTGGAATTGTGGACCCAAATATATTATTTTATATGTAATACATGTTTGTTTGTGTGATATGATCAATACTTTTGTCTTGTGTCTTCCATACTTTTGCACTATACACGACCATATTCTAGTGAAAACTCGTAGACGATACCTCAAAATCCTCAAATGAGTGGTGTTTTTTGGGGGTTAATGACTGTTGGTAGTGAAATTGCTTGAAGAATGAGTTAACAATAATAGTTTGACCTTGTATCAAAGATTTTAATCACCCTCAAAACTTGTTACACTAACCAGCATGCCTGAGAGATATTTTTTGACGTCATGTAAAGTCATGATGGGCGGCATAAAAGATCTGATACTAACCACACGTTATAGAAGAAGAAGAAGTTACACAGACGATAAAGATATTTAAAACATAAAACAAAAATCCACTTAAACGTACGTACAACAAAATCATATCTTCCCCTGACAAAATCTACAAAGTAGCTACATCTTCTATAATACTTCCACAAACAAAAGTATGCTCACGACAGCCAACAAATTAAAAAGCAACAATACGAACGGCGTACATATTTAATATACACGCGTATACATTTCATTCGATCCCAATATCCCCCAGGATGCCCCGACTACAAAGGCCTTAGAAACGGTTTTTCGCAGAAAAGTGCTGAGTCACCATGAAAAAAATCACAATGGCCGCGGGCCACAATACATCCCTCCAGTAGGAAACTGAGCATTGCGGTCCAGAAATAACAAATGAATTGAGAAAATCCAGCCATACATTGATATACCAGAGTAATATGATCTCTCTTGTAACTGGCTGGGAGTGTCCTGTCAATGTCGTGATGCATTATGATCGAAGTTGTCGTGTGCAGTCGGTGGAACTTGCTTGTGTACCTATATGAACTAATACATTATGTATTGTGTTCAATGAGGCTGCTATTGTTTTTGTTTTGACCTTGAATTGGAATTGATATTTTTATTAGGTTCTTGGTGCGAAGGAAATGTGAACTAATATTTCATTTAATTTGGTCAAATGTTTTTGAATCATTCGCCGTTACGACAATGATACTAGTCAAAGACTTAAATAAAAATCATCCCAAGAATATCTAGACACAAAAAATTAATTTAAAGATCATTTCGAAAACTATTTTCTTCTAACAAAACATCGGCCGAGATTGCTCAGCTGGGCGTGAGGGCTCCAATCCGACTGGTCGCACTTTTGCTTTCTCTATCGATTCACGAAGGGGTATTCAGAAAATTTAATTTCCGTAGACAGATCGAACAATTTTGCTTCAATGTGGTGTTCACGGTCTGTAATTGGGTCAACCCAATGGACAATAGACTCTGACAATGTTATTATTAGTAAGTGGATTTCTTATTCACTTACTACATTATTATGCGACGTTTTCAACCGGTCGGTAAGTTGAAGAAAATTATCGTTTTGTGATCGCGGAAAATGAGTTTTCAAATTGAATTCGCAATTCAACAAATCTGATTTTCCGTTTTAGTTGAACCATGGTGATGTTTATTGCTGGTGAGCATATTTTAGGAAACGAATGACTGCCAAGATGACAATAATAGTTTGAATTTGATGATAGACATGGTTACTTACATACATAGTGTAACCAACACAACAACCAATTCTGAAACATCACATAAATAACATTATATACATCTGTACTAATTTTTTACCCATGAAGTTACACAAATGTCAATGCAATTTCTGCAAATAAAAATATTTTTTTCCTATTTCTTCTTTGTTTTCGCGTTCCCTGACGAAATTCAGAACCATGCTAACGATTTTCAAATCGCCCTAAACTTCACCGATCACGATCCTACTCCAAATAAATCCTTGATCGTAGCCAGACAAAACAAGACAATTAATCACGAATACATCTTACTTTTAGCGAGTAATGAATCGAAAAGATTAAGACGCCGCCAGAGTTTCGAGGGAGGAATCTAATCAGCACTCCAATTTCCACAAATCGTTCTCACCACTCAAATGTGTGAAGTAAGAATGTCTTCGTTAATCTAACCAATCGATTATTCTGGCGGGTTAATAAAGACTGGCAGACCTTTCGACCAATAGACACAGAGAAACACGCAACCTCACACTGAAACGAATTATTTACCCTCAATATAAATCTTTGCTCTGTGTTTGTAGTTGGCATACGAGTCCTTTGAGATTTGTTAGAGCCATACTAAATTCGATTACAGAGGTGACATGGACGTCAATTTTGGATGGAATGTTGGTCAACCGCAGGACAGGTTTCAAACCTCGTTTCAAATTTCAATTAGGTCAGACCCAAACTGTGGGTATTTTCATAGTGTATCTTTGTAGTGTATTTACGCGATTATGTAACTGATTTTATTCGAAATGAATATAACATAAGTATTAATATTTGGAAAACATAATGAGGAGGGATGAAGCGCGTGTGACTAAAACAGTGATGCATATGAATGTTGATGGATGGAGTGGGAGAGGTAGGCCAAAGAAAAGATGGATCGATTGTGTGAGGAATCATATGAAAGAGAAAGGATTAAATTATGCTGTGACGTCTGACAGGGGAGAATGGAAGAAGAAAACGTGTTGCACCGACCCCGAGTAGAACGGGACAAGGGAAGGAAGATGATGATTTGGAAAACAAAAGATACGCAAAGGTGAGTAGAAGAAGACCAAAGAAACGTTGGGCGGAGTGTGTGAAGGATGATTTGGCTAGAAAGGAGGTGACTAATGAGATGATGATACAGAAATATAGAAGAGGAAGACATACTGCGCCGACCCCAAATAAATTCCCTTCGTCCACTTTGGTAACTAAAGTTACCTAACCAGTTACAAGAGAAGATTTTTCTTTCGCTGTTTGGTGACTAGTTGTGAGAGAAGAATTATTTTTACACATTCGCCGGAGGCACGAGGATGATGATGATAATGCAAAGAAAATTATTTCAGATTTTAGGAAGAATTAAAGAACTTTCGTCGCTCTAAATCGCAATTATCATAAATATATTCGTAAACAAGATTAGACAAGCCTATCACGATCAATTCACAGTTTTATAAAGTTTAATGTTGTTAAAGCTGAGTTAAGAGCCAATAAATTGACGCAGGTTAAAGGATTGAATCCGTTACAAGGTTGGAAGCAGATTACGGAGCAGAGCTAAGGTGAACTATCGAACGTTGTTTTGTTGTAGTAAGCTTGTGTATCACTTTTATGGCTTCTCTAATGATTTGTACGGATTCGTCACTTGATCATGTAGTGAATTACGATTCGATATGTTTCGTTTTAAATTGTGCGTTGGGCTTATTTTGTATTGGGTTGTTTCCTAATGGTAGGAGACTAGGAGAGCGTGATGTGAGCATAGATTCAGAACTGCCCTAATTGCAGATACTGAATTCCTTAATTCGGTTTTAATTTATTAGATAAATTATGAGATAAAGTATGATAATTTCCCAAGATAAGACGGAAACCACGAAACATTACAACGGAATGAAAATCCATTGTATATTTTTACAAAATCCCATTTTCGCTCATAAACAATAAAGCTCAAATACTCGACGTTATATCTCAGTTTCCTAGCAATAACCCCTTACAATGTGAAAGTTAGTCATACAATAGAGTTATTGTGGATCTGGTAAACACAGGGCCGCCCGGCCGGTCGGCAGACGGGCGCTGCACGGTTGGCCGGTTCCCCTCCGGTTCCCCCTCGGCTTGAATGGCGACACACGGCCCGGGGAATGGCACGAGCCCGCGAATCTTTTTGTTGATTTTCTTCCTATTATTATTTTTGTTAGTTCTTTTTTTTTTCGGGATTGTCTGCGGCTTCGTTTTGATTGGTTTGGTTGAGATTCGATCAGTATGGAATAAAAAGTATGAGGAATTGAAATATGCCACATTGAAGTCAATTGTGAATTTATTTTAAAGTAGTTATTGTTTAATTTAGAAGTTAACAAGAAATCCTTAACGAAGACGAAATGTAAGTAGAAACATATCTGCTGATGGAGAGATAAATTATTAATTCCTCGAAACCAAGCCCGCCCAAAGAAATGGCCTAGAAAACTTAGTAGATCCCATTTACTTTACATATTTAGCGAAATATGTCATGGCAATCTCCAGATTATATTTCTTTTATCTTAATTATGTTTGTTACAAACTTCTATCTCCATATTCTTTTAAAAAGTTTCCAAGAAAACAACCAAAAATTACTTTCGTGTTCTAACCAGTCGATTTGCGCCGGCGGCGTATGGTTATATATATATGTATGTGTATTACGTTGTGTGTCTTTAAACCCTTGTTTGGTATGAACGCCGCTTTGGAAAATATCCACAACAGTCGGTTTTGCTTTTAAAAAAATGTGCCATACGTGCAGAACAGACATAATCGGATCATGAGATTGTATGTAGGGAAATGAAGACTTGATCTGCTTACGCAAATACCTCTTATCTGTTCGCGAGCTTAATTCATAACAGATAAACTGATCTAAAATATAAACGATTACTTTAATAGGCGAGATTGCGATGTTTGGCAAAATGGCGTTTGCGGTACACGATATTTTTGGCAATTATGTAGGCCTATTACGTATCTGTCTGATATCCAGTGACGATCAAGCTTCGGTTGTACACCGAACTTTGATGACAACAGAGAATACCATAATATTGGTATTACGTATCGCACTGAGTGGATATAACTTTACGGTGACTAACAGCCCGGGTACGGTGTAACTTCTTTCACGAAAGCCACTTTAAACTGAGTTGTCATCAATTTGATGTCCACTATGCTTATATAATCGAAATAATATAAGTATCGATACGAAAGCGTCTGTCAAAATGAGGTACGGTGACTATCAGCCACGATGACAACCAATGACGTCATATTTGATCGCGACTGGTCATACATAATGCGAAACTAACCTTTTGACAGTTAATTGATGGACACTGAGCCCAGTTACTATCATTTCGAGCTGTCAACAGAGATACGTAATAGCCCTACTGAGCTGAGATACAAAGGAGTTCCTTTACGAAACCTTTTTCCGTTGGCTGACCTGTCAAGTCATACACAATGCCGTTACCCGAGACGCATAGTAGCCACTTTTAATTGTTCCTCCGCTGACGTATTTGAAGACCAGTAACAAATGTTAGCGATCACCGTTACGCTAAAGAAATAAAAAGAGTTTAGGCAAAGTTTAATTTCCGCTACGTTGCAGGCAAAGAAAAAGTATTCGGAAATATTTTTGGGTACAAAGACGTAACTTTTTAATTGAGTCTCAAGAAATGAAGACTTACAGTTCCTTTAGTGAAAGCCTACACTTTTGGGGTATCTCGTTTTGATTCAGTGTCTTTGTGTTTACGGCGTGGTGTGGGTGAGCTTCAGACAAAGAAGTGTAAATATGTCGGGGAGTGTGAGGGAGGTCGGGAGGTCACGTCCGGCACTCCAGCGACAGAGGACTGGCTTCATGCCTCGATGCCTCCACCGCTGACGTTGGCAGTCTTCTTCACTGAAGAATATTCAGACGCGCTAATCCTGTTTACTTATTCTTAGACGTACCAACTTCGAATATATTACTCACACACGAGTCTGGAAATATTCTTTCACAGAATAATTTCTTGGATGTCGTCATCTTCATAAATGGCAAAACGTATTAATTTTCTTTCTTGAATTCAAGGTCGGAATACCCTTTGAATATTCTAGAACGACTTTCATCTAAAATTAATCACAAACGAATCCCTTATTCTAAAAAAACTTGCGAACTATATCTAGAGGTATATTTACATCAATTCTGCATCTCTGAGACAAGCGTATACATTAGTTATTGCGAGTTTATTTTTGACTGACGTTAATTTGATAAATGTATTTTAAAAAGTCGAATAATAAAACCATTTAAATAGCACAAAAAAAGTAACTTAGTTAAGCTCAGTTTAAGTAAATAAACGATGAACATAAAACAATCAAACTGTTTTTATTTGTATACCGAAACGTAAAATTACTTTTTTTGTACCGTGAACGTATATCACGAAGGGAATCCACAAAAAGTTTCAAGGTTTGCGGTTTTGTGTTTTCTGTTTCACGAAATTCGAACTTCCATATTTTTTGCACAGAAGTTTACATATTCATTATACAATCTATATACTATTTGGTATATACGATATTCGCTGCTGAGAACAATTTATTTTATTTATTCTTAAAGTATCTACCCTAGTTTTTCAGTGTAAGTATGTTTAATAGAACCGTATACTTATCGATCAGCCGTATATTAGTAGCTAATTATGTAATTTAAAATAGATTAGTAGTTAATAATGAAGTTATTATGTTTGACTGTTTTGTTTGGGCAACGAACGATAAGTAATAATTTATGTTTACCAATATTTTATTGAACCAAGTTTCAAGGACATTACCAGGTTTTTTCAAATGAATCCAAATAAGAAAACCAGTCAATTGTTACATATAGCAACACTACCAGCCGGAGTAATCTATGAGCTCTATAAAAAGGCACTTGTCTATGTCCTGTCATGACACGCACGACCGGCCCTTGTTTTGTAAAGTGTTTCCCAATAAATCATTGATAGACAGCAGCAGTCGTTTGTCTTCAATCCAACATTAATGTCTTGCAAAACGGACGTAATAGTAAAAGTACATTAGCAGGATAGCTCATTACCTGTTTAAACTAACTGTCCTTAGTACAGTCCCTAGGGGCTACTAGCATTGTATGAGCAAGAGCATTAGGACTTTCGGCAAGCTCTGTTACTAACTACGTGTGGTACTGGCAGGTTGTTGCCCTGTTTACGAGTAGAGCTAGTGTAGCTACTCGCTCCATCAGCTGGCTCCGGTAAATTGAACAGTATGGAGAGTAGTAAAACAGTTGGCGCCGCCCTCATTTGTTTGAGATCTGTACATGAAAATGTTTTGATAAACTAAAACAAGTGTTCGTTAAAGACAGAGATATACCTATCCACTGTTATTGTCTTATTTATTACTTTAAAACAGACTATTTTTTAAAAGACCAATAACGATGAATATTAAAAATGGTCATTTAAGTTTATTAACAAGAACTCGAAATCATGATGCTACATAAAAATCATGATTTCGAGTTCTTGTTAATTTCGGTGTATGCCTCCTGCTACGAAACAGATCATAAGAGTCTTTGTGAGATATTACAACCGTTTGTGTTGTTTTTTATTTTTGAAATAACGCGCTGCGGTTTCTTGAAGGTGAAAGATAAAATTTAAATAATATCTATTCGTTAAGGGCCGGAAACCGCTAGTCATATCCGGTATATCTCTGTCTGTTATTGTATGAATACTGATTAAACCATAGTGAGATAATATATATATATATGTATATTTATATTTGTGAATTCAAATGTGCGTGATTTGGAAAATCATTAAATGAATCGCATGTTCCTAATAGTATTGTTATTACTGTTCTGTGATGAGAATATTCAATTGTAATAAAAACTGTTCGAATATTACCAAAGTATACCCACGATAAAGTTTTTGTATCTACAATTCTTTGCTCGTCTGAATATTTATGTCTAACTTTTTGACAAGACGAATGGCAACACGTAATTCTTTATAACACTGAAATATGGCAATAATCACATTCTCTGCCTCCGAAATAAAATACGAAACACGTTTCATATTGCATTTGTTATAAACGTACCTTTATCAAACATTTTTTGGGACTGAAAACTTATTCATAATTTATAAATCCATACGTCAAAAAAGTATCAAATCCCTCTATCAATTTTGAAGTAAAGTGAGAGGATACGGAACCCGTATATTTATTCAAAGTCCATTCGGTGTTGGATGCAAATCCTTTGGGTTCACAGCTGCTAAGTAAAAAAGTCACGCTCCGGTAGTAAAAACTATGGGAGACTGGGATGTCACCAGTTGTGAGTCGCGTTGCATCTGACGCCTTTTTGTGTGACCAGCTTTATTCTCTGTTTGCCTGGTACTTTGGGAATATTATTGTGGATATTTGTATTTGTTTGTGCAGTAAACGAGTGGCGTTAATGGTTATATCGGATTACACGATGAATATATTAATTCGTAAACTGTAATTTCAATGGTTTGCCGATGTAGGTAATTAGGTGTGCAATTAACGGTTTATTAGTTGTTACGTTGTTGTAATTTTATTTATTTGGAGGTTTTCAATATTCTTTCGCAAAAACATCCGATTATTTACTACAAAAATGTACTACTTAGCTTACCACAGTTCATCATTGAGAAAAGTAGGTACTCAGTTAAAAAAAAGAAGAAATTAAAGACAGACACTTTTCCTGTAAAAGAACGAATCCAATTGTCCGACTTCATAGCTTGTCGTCGCCATCGATTTTTTTTTTCGCCTCGTCCAAGTTATCTGGAGAACGGCTCGATAGCAACTGGGACGAGAATACGAGAATTACGTGACTCTTTGTAAGGGAATGTCTTATAAATCTCGCTTCGCAGCATTCGGAGCAATTGAAAAAATCAGTGAAGTAATAAATCCACGGTCCTTTCTATGTTACATAGGAAACGATTCAATTGATAAGGATGCAGTGATGTTTTACGCCCCTCAATAGAACTGTGAGCGAATAAGTTTTGTAAGAGAGCTTCAAGTTTACGTCTCCAACTAAATGTATTTACAGTTTTTGTTGTTCTTCCAGTCTTTAGTGTTTGATGTTCTCACTCCACAGGTTAGTGACTTGCAGACCTGAATATTTGTCGATGAAGTTCGTGCGGTTCTCGGAAATAATTAGTAGAAGATATAGGGAAGTTGGCTTTCCAAGAAAGTTCGTTAGTAATAGGGAAGGAAATGAGTTTCCTATATAGACGTTTATGAGTTTATTTATGCTTAATATGTTTAGAGTTATGGCAGCATGTACTTTTACTCCAAAGAAATATTTAGTTTCGTATAATAAACAATATCCTTGATTAAATAATCTAAAAGCATGTTGTTCCATTTTCCGAATCGGACAGAGAGCCTATCAAAAAAGGAAAGTTTCGATTAAAAATACGAATTGATATCGTTAACGATAAAATTCTGCGCGATACGAAGACGTCTTTCGCTATCGGCAACTTGACAGTGACTGATCGCCGGCTGGCCTCGACACCTCCCACCACCCACTGCCACCCCCTCCACTCGCCCCCACACTCTTGATCCGCCGTCACTTCGATATTCACTTTGTTAAAAGAACATACGTATTCTTCGGGAATATTTTATATTCTAGCTTGAATATTTTGACGTCTCTAAACGTTCTTGCTAGCTTTACACTTAATCTAGGTATGAATTCGCCTTTTTACCAAGAACTGTAACGTAACATTAAATGTATTCGAATGTATTGTTATATTCCAATAACTTGTTCGGCGAAAAACAGGACAATACTGACTTTGTGTCTGAGCCTTTTCGACTTAGCAAATTCTGAATATTCATGCTTCATGTTTTTTGTTTCGATGATTTTCCTCTTCAAGTTGTTCTGAACTGGTCACGTGTAATCAACTCGTGATAAAGGGTGCTATAAAATACGAATAAACCCTTTCAGATTCTATTTCACATTTTTTGTTCTCTCGCTTCGTTTCGTCTTTGGATTCCTCGTAGTCGATTAAAAGGATTAAAGCAGCTGCGGATCTAGACAGCTAGACTGGAAAGACTGATTTTGCAGACAGTTATGTCTAAGTTTCACTCGGGTAGACTGTAGTTAGTGTTACATCTACTGCATTTTGTATTTCGGTGGTTTAAGATTCGACTCCCGTTAAAGGAGTGCCATCCTGTACTATATGATGATTCTAGAAGTCACTATTGTATTTCAGTAATTACATACTTCTAGTTTATTGCTACCATCTAACACACCAACTGAATTATGTTCATACGAGTATATACAAACTGTTAAAAGGCAAGTAACTTCATAAGTTTCATAACACACCAAGATTTGATCTAGCCGTAACATTTGCGAACCCCTAACTAGGAAACTATCATATCGTTAGAGGCATCGCTTATTGACGAAGGCAAGTACTTAGCGTTGCACACCAATCGCTACAAGTTTATGTTTAGTTGTTAGTACTTCGGCTTTACTTAATTGTTAGTGAGTATATACCTAAGCTTAAGTTATTGCGTCGTAACACTTCAAACGGTGTTTGCTTCAAGTCATGTGGAGGGTGGAATAAGTTGTGTGTTTTTTCTTTTTATTTCTTATTATTTGTTGGTTAATAAAAGCAAATGAGCTACCTACTTACTCCCTTTTTGCTGAATGAGTATCGTAAATGTTGCAATTGGTATGTATGACTATATCATCCAGATACACCAATCTGTAACAATGAAAAAGGTGTTTCCAGCTTTTTTTGCACATAATCCTTAAATTAGATACCCGATTTTTTATTTTCAATGATGCATGAGTGTAATTCATTGGTATTCATGAGGTTAGAATTGAATTTTGGATGATACTGAGATTTGATAGAATCCAGGAGCTACGTCATTAGAGTGAATTTCAAAACTGACAAATACCATACAGTGTTTGATATAATGAAATAAACTTTTTCTTCGTAGTTATTGAGTTGGTTTTTATGTAATGTAAACCCATTGAACATTCTCGCAACATGAATATTTTTTAACTATTTTTATCTTTAAAGCCATTGCATTGAAAGTCTTGTGGTCTGTTATTAATGAATGAACCATTGTTCCAGGTAACATGCAAATAATTAACCCCAATACCGGCCTTCATTAAGAAGTAAGCGTTTGCTGATTTTATTATTCAACGACTTTAATTGGATAAGTTGATGGGGTGAAAATAAAATTAACAGTTGAACCTGAAGTTTTGTGCGTTTGTAAGTATCTTAAATAATTATGAAGCCATTAAGGATTTAGGTTGGATTTTTGATTGTAAGATTTAAAGATCTAAATTATTGAAAGTTTCAATTTAAAGTGGTTATTTTGTTTAATGAGTTTTATCTTTTTTCTGACTGGCACTTGTTTCAGTTTTTTTTGACTTCATGATCAGATTATTAAGCCAATTATAATGTTATGAAAGTATAAGTTTTTAAACTGACTTGGTTACTAACATTATCATTAACTCTGAAAACGGTATATTTAACATGTTTATTATTTATTTTGACTTCCCGATATTTCGGCGCTGTCCTGGGCTGTATCCCGTTTTCACAGTTAATGATTAATGTTATGAAATTATGTATTAACGTGTCACTAATGCACTTTATTAACTTGTTATGATTTACTTGTAAATATAATGATCAACTTAATGTAAAGCTCTTACTCTCCAAGAATATTTTTTGTCCTTAACGTAGCATTCTAAAAGTTCAGTCCAAAATACTTACTACTTAGTGTCCTTCATGTCTATTCTTACAAGAGATCCATTATAGTACTTAGTAATCCAATACTTCATAATAATAAGATCGACCTTTGCATTAAGAAAATTCAAAACGTTCTTAAAAACAAAACGCTCTTATTTTAAAATTCGAATCAAAGAGAAATAAAGCATAGATGACGTCAGTAAATACATAGGTATTATTTCTAGCTTGGACCACTAAACCGCAGCGAATGCCAGTCAGACAAAGGCCTCTCGCGGGCTTAGAGCGTAAGCTCACCGACTCCTTGCATAATGTCAATAGTCTGGGCCCTAAGGACGAAGCTTTCGGTGTACGAGTGCCACGAGTTCAGCTTTTGTAGGACATGTATCTTTAGGACAAGGTCTGTAGGGTCAAGGGTCATAGACGTGTGGGTTGGAAAGCGGGCTTCGTTAGAAGTGAACTGAGACTAATTTGAGTGATTATCTGATTTTTCGGTGAAATCTATTCTTGCAAAGTCGCTATTGTGTAATTAAATATTTTAAGATTGCTTTTGTGTTTAAATATAGGGCTTAAACATTGATAAGATTTAGATATTGAGACAGGGCTTAAACATTGATAAGATTTAGATATTGAGACAATAGTCTTGACGCTACTAGTTTTACTACTATCTACAATTATCGACATAAAACTTGTTCCTATTACATAATACAGTTCAACATGATAGTATGAACTACATAACAACGCAATTCTAACTGTCACGTGTATTTACGATTTATTTTCTCCCTTATCCTGCTTTTACGCCAACCAACATGGCGTCTCGAGGTTGAAGCCCTGCGAGGCGAGACGTCTTTCTCTGGTAGCGTCTAATTTGACGCCTAATGTTCGCTTAGTTAATTATTTAGGTGTTTGTGAGTGAACGGGATTTAGGTATCTTCGTCGTGTGAATTCGGCGAAATTAGGATCGTGTTAAGTAATTTTCTCAGTGTTTATAAGTGATGAGAGAGTTTAAGTAAAATTGTTTCAGGTTTCAGTTCACTAAAGTAGCTTCTTTGTTTTAATAAACCACCATGTTTTATAAACGACACTTTAATGTCAATATAACGTTAATCCCCATCTTGTAGGCGAAACAATAATTGTTCTAATAAAAAAAGTTACAAGCTTTAAACAAAGACTCCCGCGATTCCATGAAAAAATAAACTAATATAAAAGTTATATAAGCTCTTGAAGTTTTTTCATTGTTTAATTAAATACAGTCACTGAAAATATACAGCCTTTGTTGGAAGATAATCTCGGGTTTGTCAAAGTGGAACACCATTTAATAATGTTATGAAAATAGTAACTTGAGCGTAATTTTCTCGTTGGCGTTTAATCGCCTCTTTTGGCGCCCAACTGGGCCTAATCCAATAGGTACTATGAGCTCGGACGAAATCTCACCACCAGTACGACTCTTTTTGCTTGCAGCATTCGGCCGCTATTGATGCCCTTATTTACGGTCATCAATCAATAGCATCGCAGCATCTGATCCCTTGTTTTTGTTAATGAAAAAAAGAGTCGAAAAAAAAATAAAAAAAAAAATTAAGACCAATAATAGTTCTTCTTCTTGATGATTTGTTAAGGGTGGTAAACAGATGACAAGATCGTGTGCACGGGATTTTGTTTTAAAAATGAGTAGATTTCGTCCGTGTTTTATACGGTCAGAACACATTTTATGATTTAACAAATTAGGTTTTAAAACAATAACTATAAGAATAGAGGAAGATCAAAGAAACGATGGATGGACTGTGTGAAGGATGATATAGATAAAAAACAAAGATGTATGTATGAATAAATTCTGATGAGGGCAGGAGAATGATTGTGAGGTGTAAAACCAATAAATTTTAGTCCAAAAACTAAAAACATAAATTCTTCTGTCCGAAACAATTATTCAAATTAAAAACGTACTTTAATCTCGCACTTAGAAATATTCTGCAATCATGATTAAAGTGCCCTCTACTTGTAATGAAAGAGTCGTAAATTATTCAGTTTTATGAATAAAATAGTCGTTTTAAATTTAAGTGAGTTACTAGACTGGAGTAGACGTAGTGTCTTACCTAGAGAAGATATGTAAGATTAAGAGTTGCCTGCGGTATCGTCTGGGTATTTCATGTATGATACTGCGAGTTATAGTAAGTTGCTTAATTCCTGAGACATCATAATTTAGTTTATCTCATTTAGTTAGTAGTTTGAAAAAAGATGTAGTCATCACAACATCTACATCTTTTTTCGATCCTGCAAGAGGAGGAGATCCATTGTAGGGTTCCGTACCCGTTAACCAACGGGACCCTATTACTAAACCTTCTCTGTCCGTCCTTCTGTCAGAATGTGTATTTCTGTTCCCGCTATAACTATAAATAATAAAAATAAATTAAAAATTAACCTACTACGATGGTATGGATGGATTCAACCGTGTGGTATCCGGTAGAGTAGAATAGAACCAACCCATTACACTCAGGGGTGTCGTATAAGGTGGCTAATGTCTTAGGCAGAACACCTTGCGCCTCCGTAGACCAGAGAATGGGCAGCAGCGTTTTCTGTTAGTCTTTCATCACTGCGATCTCCATCCGCCTGCCAAGCGTGGAGATTATGGCAGATTCCTCCCATCATGGGAGAGGCAGCAGCAGTGGACGTTATGGGCTGTTATTGTTGTTGTTGTTGTTGATGGTATGGAACCCTTCATGCACGAGTCCGACTCACACTTGGCCGGTTTTTACAACTCACACGTTTTGCAAACGTATTTTCAAATAGTAATGAAGGTTTACAAGTAAAAGCCTCGATTATTTTATTAACACTAAACTAACCCGCCAATTTGTACCTGCCGAATTACATTTACCTTAATACCTAGTTTACTTGAGTTACATATGTTCCAACCCCAATTTATAATTGGCTTAACGCCACACTTGGCACCTGCGATCACATCTGTACCTACATTACTAAAATCCTGTTCTACACATCCAAACTGATTAATATTATTAGTGTGGCAACACTTAGTTTAGAGCTGTACCCTAGTCACGCTATAGCGTGTCGAGCTAAAACTTTACTGTATTTTTAGCGAAAATAATCGCTAACATGGAACGCGTGTAAATTTTAGTTGGAAAAGTTTTTTTTTTCAGTTCAGTCGTTGACCTGAATTAGCTATTCTTCTTTAAGTAAAACGGGACAGGGAAATTAGTTGGTAAAGTTTGTGTGCAATTGTGCAAATTATTGGAAGACGGCTTGGGTTTCCCGAATCAGATTATGTATTCCGTTAAGTGTAGGTGTAAAGTTTAAAAAGTAGGGTGTATACTAACACTTTACTTTAAGTAAACTGTAATTTAGTTAGTATTCTAATTCTGAAAAAGTACAGTCACGCTTTCGACTATTACTTTGTTTTGTATCATCATCATCATTTCAGCCGAAAGACGACTTAGATCTCTCTGAAAGGGGAGGGTTTTGCCAGAATCACCACGTTTGCAAGTGGGTTGACGATCGCAGTACGGTTGTTACAAAAGCACAGTGAACGCTATATATACTATTAACTACACACACACACATTAACACACACACACACACACACACACACACTCACACTATTATTCGCTTTTTTGCGATATATATTTATAGTATTTTATATATCCTTGTAGTTTACCTTAGTATAAATTTTTTTTTTTTGCCTACCACTGCTTGTCTCTGCATCACCCAAAGGTTGACTGGTAGAAAATGCCTATGGCATCAAGTCCGCCTCTGTACGTTGTGCTTGAAGTGTTAAATAAATAAATATAACGCTGCTGTCCATTCTCTGGTAAGTCCCTTAGTCGCCTCTTACGTCACCCACTGGAAGATAATATGGGACATACAGTTTAGGTCGATGTATATTATCTAATAGTATACAAATGATTGTTTCGTATCTCATTAATGACATAAAAGATACAATAATAACTGTTGTTGTTTATCACAACAGACAAGACTAGAAAAGACAATAATGTTATAACACAAGAATTGTTATGTATAACAACAATGTGACGTCACACTTTATCGTGACGGATACAACTCATTAGAGAGCGGAACCACTTGCATATAACAACGCCCTCTATTTCCACTGACACACATTGTCGTAGAACGGAAAACTTCTAATAAAAGCTGCGTTTATATGGAATCTACCCTCTTTTTAAGCATAAAAAAGTCTTTTTATTGGTAAATATGTTTAGTTTAAAGAGAGTAATAGAAAGTGTATAACGCATGAAGCGATATATTTGCTTTGAAATATCATCTGCAGAAAAGTTATGAAATTAAAAAGTTAAAATAAGTGTTGTAAATGGAATGAATTATTTTTTATTGGAAAATAATATTCTTTGATATACGTTTAACATATTATAAAATTCATAAAGAACATAGCCAAAACAATTACGTACTTGGAAAAAACATATGGAAAGGAATACTTGGAAATAATATGATATGATATTGTATTGCTGCCTTCAAAATATCAATAAATTAATTTATCATAAAATGTCATCCTCAACACACAGACGCTGTAATTAAATCAAGAATGGCAAATACAGTGTGATAGTAGCGTAATCAAATAATATGTCAATCAATTCACCCGTCAATTATTATTGCTTTTGAGATATTGTTCTTAGTAATACATATATCTAAAGATACCTATAGACGGGAATTCACACATTGTCGTTTGTAATGTGTATGTCTTTTACATGTTTTTTACTTACATGTTTGGATATTATTAACCTGAAAATTTAAGCATTCGTCCTCCCTAGGTAGCTTCATGGTCATTTCTTGGAGGCTTAGCAACGGCTTTGGCCTTTTTACCTTGTAATTCAAGTTATTTAAGTTGTTATCTTTATTAAATCTTTGTTTACTTTTGTGATGTCAGTTAGTGGCAACCCTAGTTTTATTTTTAATTTATTGCTGGAGCTATTTGTAGGTTGTATAGGTAAATCACATCGACCTCATTCGATTTTCTTTTTAATAATTTTCTAATTTTAAAATGTAAATTATGTGGAGTTGACAGGAGCCTGGTGGTGGAATGAGCAGTCTACGTTCAGAGCTGAGAGCAGTAACACCTCTGAGAAGCTCCATAAAATTTTATTTAAAAGGGCAGTGTAATAGATATACAATTTATAGGGCAACACCAGTCCTGTCAAAATGACAGCAGCTCTAGCAGCTTCGGGGTCCGCAAGAGCATTAGACATAAGAACAAGACGTGTGTAATTAATAAAACGAGTTAATATCTTTAATCGCTTCTTATTTAAAACATCTAAACATTACATGGCGCAGCCGGAAAAGGCCTGACATCAAATAGCAAAACAAAATTGTAAGAACATATATTTTCTACTTAATTCCAAAAACTGGCTATGACCACGACGCAAATAAACTTGGACGCCGAGACTCAAAAAGAAGAAAATATAATGGCAGGAATGGAGTACAGGATGCCGCAACCTTTAAAGCTGGACACAACGGAAGATCTTTTCCCTAAATGGAGATTATTCAAACAACAATTTAAAATTTTTGTGTCGGCGGCCGGATTGGAAAGGCTGAGTGAAACTAGAAAAGCAGCCATCTTGCTCAACTGTGCCGGGAATGAAGTACAAGAATTGTACTTTAATGTACTAAAAACAGAGGAAACCGTCAAGTACGACCAACTATTGAAGAGTTTGGACGAGTACTTTGAACCGAAACAAAACGAACTTATTTCAACATTTATATTTCACAAAAGATGTCAGGAAGACGGGGAGAATTTCGACTTGTTCTACACAGATCTAAGAAAACTCATAAAAACATGTAACTACAAAGATCAAGAAGAAAGAATGCTGAGGGATCGAATTGTCTTGGGTGTTCTCAATAAGAAATTACAACGAAAATTGTTGGAAGTCAATGACCTAAGTCTACAGAAAGCCGTTGACATGTGCAGAGCCTCAGAGTTATCTGAAAACCATATCAAGATGATGCATCAGCAGCAGCCTCTAGTAGCAGTGGATGCAGTACAGGCTTCACAATTCAAGAATGCGGAAGACAAATCAAAAGTTAAGTATAACCCCAGTAGTAAAGATGTGATGTATAATTGTAAAAAATGTGGGACTCGGCACAAGGCCAGAAATTGCCCAGCCTTTGGCAAGATATGTCATAACTGTAACAAGCCAAATCATTATAAAAAGGGATGTAAATTCATTAATGAAATTAGTACAAGTCATAACACGGAAACAGAGAACACAGTCTCTGAAGACAATAATGTGCATGACTTATGACTCATAAAAGTATGTCATGGTATTGGGAATACTCAAATAAAATGTAATGAGTGGATTTTAACACTAAGAGTACAAAATAAAAGGGTTGATTTCAAGTGCGATACAGGTGCTCAGGTTAATGTTTTATCAATAACAGACTATAATAAAATAGTCGATGATGAAATACCTAAATGGTCTGAGACTAAAGTAATCTTAGAAGCATTTGGGGGGGAACAAATTTATCCTGTCGGAAAGACAACTTTAAAAGTAATAAGAGATAACCAAGTACATTTCACTGATTTCTATATAATAAAAAATAAAGTAAAGCCGATTCTGGGACTAAGCACCTTAAGAGAGTTAGGAATATTAAAAAATATAAGTAGCATACAGAATAAAGAAACAATTATTAATAAAAACTGTAAACTGTTTCAGGGAGTAGGACAGTTTGAGGAACCTGTGGAACTTTGTATCCAGCCTGGGACTAAACCAGTGGTAAAACCTCCTCGCAGAGTTCCTCATGCTTTGAAATCCCGGTTAGAAGAAAAACTAAGAAGCCTGGAGACTCACCAAATTATTAGCAAGGTACCACACCCAAAAAGTTTTGTTAGTAATTTAGTAATAATAGAAAAAAAAGATGGATCACTACGCATATGTTTAGATCCAAAAGACCTTAATAAAGCTCTGGTAAAAAATCACTATCTGATACCTACATATGAAGAAATAGTGTCAAAACTAACTAATAAGACTGTATTTTCAGTATTAGACTTATCTGATGGATTCTATAATATTAAGCTTACCAAGGAGTCTTCTGATCTATGCACTTTTAGTACACCTTTTGGAAATTATAAATTTTTAAGAGTTCCTTTTGGAATATCAGTAGCACCAGAGATTTTTCAAAGGTATAGTGAAAGAGCTTTCGGAGATATTCCTGGTGTAATAATCTATTGTGATGACTTGCTGATAGCTGCATCCTCTGAGGAGGAACATGATGTAATACTGAATAAAGTTTTTGAGCGTGCAAGAAAGTGTAATGTGAAATTTAATAAAAATAAGTTTCAGTATAAGTTACGGGAAGTCAGGTATTTTGGTCATATATTCTCCAAGGAAGGAATTAAAATTGATCCAGATAGGATAGACTCAATTGTTAAAATGAAAAGTCCAACAAATAAAAAGGAATTGCAAATTTTTTTAGGTATGGTTAATTATCTGCGAAAGTTTATTCCTAATTTAGCCAAGATGTTGTCACCACTAACAGAATTGTTGAAAAAGAATGTAGGTTGGTTGTGGACGGAAATACATGAAAAAATATGTAAGGAAATTAAAGAATTTATTACCAAAGCACCTGTTCTTCAAAACTTCAATAGTAATTTACCAGTAGTCATACAGTATGACGCATCTAAGGATGGTCTGGGTGGTTGTTTACTACAGAATGGAAAGCCAGTAAGTTTTATTTCTAGAAATCTAACACCTGCGGAACAAAGATTTTCTCAAATTGAAAAAGAGCTGCTGAGTGTAGTCTGGGCTACCAAAAAGTTTCATTACTTTATCTATGGGACTAAATGTATAGTTTTAAATGATCACAAGCCACTGGAGACATTATTAAGAAAAAGTATTCATGAGATACCTTCACCCAGGCTCCAAAGACTTAAACTCAAATTATTGAAGTATGACCTAGAGTATAAGTATTTAAAAGGAAAACTAATGTTTATATCTGATTTACTTTCGAGATCATATTTATCAAACTCAGAGATAGATGAGTCGTATATGTATGAGGTTATTCATTGTATAGGGTTATCCCAGTACTTGCAGTGTTCAGAAGAGCAAAAAAGAGAATTAATTTCTGAAACTGGTAAAGATGAAGAATTGTCACAAATTATAAAATACACAAAAGAAGGGTGGCCAGAAAATATAAAAAATGTTCCAAATTCACTTTGTTATTATTATAAATTTAGAATAGATATCACGGTTGATGGAAAATTAGTATTTATGAACCATAGATTAATAGTACCTAAGAGTCTTAGGTTGTTGTACATGAAGATCTTGCATGAAGGTCATATAGGAATGACAAAAATGAAACAGTTAGCCAGAGAATTGTATTATTGGCCTAAGATGGATTCACATCTCGATAAGTATGTGAGAGAATGTTGTATATGTCAAACATATCAGAACAATAATGTAAAAGAACCTCTGTTACTACATAATGTGCCGGAATTACCTTTTTCAAAGTTGGGAATTGACATCATGGATTTCAGAAAAAACAGCTATTTGGTAATTTATGACTATTATTCTAAATGGTTGGAAATAAAATTAATACACAACAAGACTGCTAATAGTGTAATAAATGTATTATTAGATTTATTTTGTAATTTTGGAGTGCCCTCTGAAATAGTCTCAGACCATGTACCATTTGATTCTAAAGAGTGTAGACATTTTTCACATGAATGGAATTTCAAATTTACTTTTTCCAGTCCTAAATACCCCCAATCAAATGGAATGGCAGAGCGGGCGGTACAGATAGCTAAAAAAATGTTGTTTAAATGTAGGGATGATAATATAGATTATAGAATTGCCTTGTTACAGTATAGAAATACACCAGTTGCAGGCACAAAATTTTCCCCTGCACAATTGTTAATGAACAGGAATTTAAAAACAAAACTGCCAGTAACATGTCAATATTTAAAACCAAGGCTGAATGAAAATGTAAAGACTGAAATGCTAAAATCGATAAATAGGAACATAAGAAGTTACAATATAAAAACTAAAAATAAATCTGAATTTGTAGTAGGACAAAATGTATGGTTCAAGAAAGATGTAAATGATAGGAAGTGGTTACCAGGAACTATAATAAATAAAAATAAGTATAGATCATATAATGTAATAGATAAGGATGGTGTGAGCTATTGTAGAACATCGTACCACATTCGTGGTTAATTTGGTGGTTCTCCAGGTATGGTGTTAGGGTTCCAGGGATTCCTCAAACTAATAAAAGTTGATAACATATAATAGGATATTATTAAGTTAGTAAGTAAGTAAGTATATTGTTAACAAATAAGTCAGCTGGTTTTGAGAAGTTGCTAAATTTAGTTGGACTTTGGTATTTTAAGTCATAAATATAGTTTTAATATTAAAATAAGTAATATCTCATAGTAAGTTTGTGTAATTCTGTTTGTTTCATGTTAATAACAAGAAGGGCAGTTATTTCTGTTTATTTTCTTTAACTTCCTTTGTTTTTTTTTTGGTTTGATGAAAAGAGGGGGATAGACGTAATATACTACAGGTACTTAAAATTTATATTTTTCTGTAATTTTGTTGTTTAAAAGAGGGAGATGTAATAGATATACAATTTATAGGGCAACACCAGTCCTGTCAAAATGACAGCAGCTCTAGCAGCTTCGGGGTCCGCAAGAGCATTAGACATAAGAACAAGACGTGTGTAATTAATAAAACGAGTTAATATCTTTAATCGCTTCTTATTTAAAACATCTAAACATTACAGGCAGTTTCCCTTATTCTTCGGTTTTAAGTCGGTCTCTCTCCGTGCCGCACCCTCACCAAGAACACCTGGAAACCTTGATCCTTGAGCTACACAAGCCTGATGAAGATTTGATGCTCCTCGGCCCTCCTCCTACGGCCTGAGGATTGACGGTCCTCGGCCGTCCACCACCGTCTGAAGACGGATGCCCTCGGCCCTCCTCCTACGGCCTGAGGATTGATGGTCCTCGGCCGTCCACCACTGTCTGAAGACGGATGCCCTCGGCCCTTCTCTACGGCCTGAGAGTTGATGGTTCCTCGGTCCTCCTCCACAGTCTGAAGACGGACGTTCTTCAGTTATTTATTCCATTCTACGTTTCATCTTCAGTACTTTCCGCCAGCTTCACTGGCATTAGTAATTAAGTAGCTCCAGCCTTTAGATTATCTTTGTTAATAAATTCTTATAACTCGTCCCCTTTATTCCTTTTAATAGTGCTCCCCTCCAGACTGAAAGTTAGGTAGGTGAGTGCTCAGAGTGACCTTACAGTTTTGTGGATCCTATCCAGGAAAATGTAACGTTACACGTTCTTGGCCTTGTACATTGTAATTATTAAGATAACTTTAAATTGTTGTTAAGCATCTAGCATGCCATTTTATACATACCTAGGTATGATTGGAAATGGACTTATGTACAATTCTTAACAAATAAAGACTTCTTCTTCGTAGAGCCAATGGCAACCTTAATTGTTTTGGCCCAGAACCACATGAGTAATTCCGTTTACTTACTCATGTCCCAGAACTGAGCCACTAGTTTGGCGCATTCAGTAGCGTCCCTTAATAATATACTTACTTAAAAATACACGGTAGCTGGTAATGTTGCTGGGGAGTTTGTTGCGCCACTTTTTCCTCCAAGTTTAATCACTATAAAGTAGCGAAAAAAGGTGCAAATTCTTAGCCTAATTGCAATAAGTGAATGAAAATGATGAGTGTGCTTTGGAATTACACAATCTAATTCCCCCATTCTATCATCAGACGAGCAGAGATACGGCGAAGCGTCACCGTTAAATGATATATAATTTCTACTTGATTCAAACCCCTAATCACGTTCCAATCCTGTCTCATAAACATCAATAATTTACACTGCCTGTTCCTAAAACAGACACGCGAATAAGGCGTAGATAACAGTATGTGCAAAACACACGTTCGGCTCAGTAAACCCGTACAATATTCACTTACCGCGCCATTTCCCAGTATCAATTAACATGATCATTCACAGGTACAGGCCGGATATCGATAAACAGTGTTTATATGCACTGTAGTATCTGTACGTTAATAAAGGTGGGCTAGCAGTGAGCTAGCACACTAATTACGGCAGGTTCATTATGCGAATAGGTTTAATCTGAGAATTAAATAAACTACAATACTACCCTTTAACTTTTTTAGGGTTCCGTACCCAAAGAGTAAAAACGGAACCCTATTACTAAGACTTCGCTGTCTGTCCGTCTGTCTGTCCGTCTGTCCGTCTGTCCGTCTGTCTGTCACCAGGCTGTATCTCATGAACCGTGACAGCTAGACAGTTGAAATTTTCACAGATGATGTATTTCTGTTGCCGCTACAACAACAAATACTAAATATAGTCAATGGTACGGAACCCTTCGTGTGCGAGTCCGACTCGCACTTGGCCGGTTTTTTAATCCCATCAAATGACTATTTCATAAATTCATTCAATGGGGTTTAATGAGAACTTAGAGGGTTGTAATAATGATTTGTATAATTATTAATCTGTAAAGCCATATTTATTATGGTTGCTAATCATATTCTTACCAACATATAACCTGACACTGACCCGCAAATTGCAAAAAACTTAAGAAAAATTGAATTTCACGGGCTACTCAGGCGCACACCTCAGTTGGTTAACTTCAAGAGATAACTGACTTATTGCACAGGGGAATCACTCACATGAGTACATGTTAAAATCTCTATTTCTCGCTCTCTTTTCTTAGTTTAAATTTTGATCTTTATTTTATGAAAATTTTTGCCAGCTCGAACGCAAGTAAGTCCGTACATATGTCACCTTCGACCATCAATATGGTAACAGTTTTTTAATCAAGCACAATTGCTTGATTAAAAAAACTGTTACCTACTAGGTACCTAAGTATTTCTGCTTTGTTTTAGCAAAAGTACTCAAGAAGGCTCTTTTAATGCGCCCTAAATTATTTAAAGTAAGCATTTACCCTAAAAGCTACGCCTAAACGTCCTTTACAATTTCTTAAGAAACATGGTCACCAAGTTTCTGAAAGAAAATTATTGTTATCAAGCATCTTGCAGTAAATATGTTTTGCACTAATGAAAAATCGATATTATTATAAGGTCAGACCATTACCGAACGGCATCAACTGCCAATACTTTAATGTTCAGATGAAAAAATTGTCTAGACCTTGTCGAAATCGAGTTAGTATTAAACAAAGTCGCAGTTATCAGTAATAGGGATGATGACTGACTAAAAAAAATATGATTCTGTTTAGTCCGTCAGCTAAATTATCGAAAAATATAGGATACGTGTTTTTTGTTTTATCAAATTATTAAAAATTGACGAAGATAAAACGTGTTAAAGATCATAAGGGGGGCTTGTGACGACACATTTGAGTAAAAATGTACTCACACGAGTTTTTGACGCACTGTATCGTTTCTATTTTTTGTTTACGTGAAAAAAGAAAAAAATATGTGTCCAATATTTTTTGAAAATTCATTTATGTATTTATTGAACGGTTTCTGTACAGAAAAGAAGAAAGGAATAGTAAAATAGGTACAAAGGTGATGCTTATTTCTAAAGAAATCTCTTCCAGCATACCTGCGAAAGGAGAGTAGATAAAAAGAGATGTAGACATAGTGTGTAAAGGATGAGGAAATAGAATAAATAAAAACTTAAAGCAAATATAGAATTTAAATATAACATACAATACAAGAATATACTTACATATAGACAAAACAAAATATATAACACAAATATAAACTACAAAATAATATATCTGACGGACTATAATTAGATTTTTTTTGTCATCTACCCTATTAAAGTTCTTTTAGTGCATGATTGGTGTACGTTACGTTTTAATTGCCAAAAAATTTTTTTGAGAGTGACTTCTAAATATTTGTATAAATGTGGTAAAATCACGAAAAATGAGAGTTGTCTGTCTATTTATGCTATTATACAAGTTGTAAACGGACAGACATTTAATTAAGTAGCTCTACGCAAAACTGATTGCCGGGAAACGACTCTTTTTTTTGACTCAATACAATGCACTCAAAACACTGTGCTGATATCCATCAGCATAGTGTTTTGAAATACGTCCGGACGTATTTATAGTAAAGGTATGTAGGATTAATTTAAGATTAGGCTGTATTACCAAACGTTTCTAAACGGTAAAAAGGCATGTTTCTGAACGAAGGATTGGATGAGTGATCGAACGAGTGAAAGGTCAAGAAAAAACCGGCCAAGTGCGAGTCGGACTCGCGCACGAAGGGTTCCGTACCATTATCTATACATTAGACAAAATGGCAAAAAAATCACGTTTGTTGTATGGGAGCCCCCCTTAAATATTAATTTTATTTTGTTTTTAGTATTTGTTGTTACAGCGGCAACAGAAATACATCATCTGTGAAAATTTCAACTGTCTAGCTGTCACGGTTCATGAGATACAGAGCCTGGTGACAGACAGACGGACAGACAGCGAAGTCTTAGTAATAGGGTTCCGTTTTTACCCTTTGGGTACGGAACCCTAAAAAAGCAAGATGGCGAGTAATAGAAAGAAAAGAAAGAAAGAAAAAAATCTTTATTTATCGCAGGGACATGACATGCAAATAAGAAGACGAAACAAGAAAGACGAAATAAGAAAGACGTGTTTTCTAAGGTGTTCATTTTATTGCTTAAATAAACCATTGAAAAGTTGTTTGAAGTTTGCCTGGTGATCCCCACACACTACAGTTACAACATTCAAAACTTGTATAGTTAACTTGTAAGTTGGAACTTTGACCTCCGATATCTCCGTAACTAGTAGGCAAAGGTTTGGTCCAGCCCGCTTAGCATGAACGCCGTAGACACGAAAGAGACTCGACAAATCTTTTGTTCAACTGTCATTTTGTCGATTCAATGACAGATGAACAAAAGATTTGTCGAGTCTCTTTCGTGTCTACGGCGTTCATGCTAAGCGGGCTGAACAAAACAATTATCGCGATGACGGAGAGAACAAGTGCCTGTCAGCTTCGTTACGGGTATTTAACACTCATTATAAGAACTTACGTTCTGTTGAGCGTGAGTTTTTTGGAATGGATTTCCAGGTCCGTCAGTGTTATTGGTTTTTTAGGGTTCCGTACCCAAAGGGTAAAAACGGAACCCTATTACTAAGACTTCGCTGTCTGTCCGTCTGTCTGTCCGTCTGTCTGTCACCAGGCTGTATCTCATGAACCGTGACAGCTAGACAGTTGAAATTTTCGCAGATGATGTATTTCTGTTGCCGCTATAACAACAAATACTAAAAACAGAATAAAATTAATGGGGGGCTCCCATACAACAAACGTGATTTTTTTGCCGTTTTGTCTAATGTATAGATAATGGTACGGAACCCTTCGTGCGCGAGTCCGACTCGCACTTGGCCGGTTTTTTTTTCTATTTGGAACTCTGAGTCTGGATGTGCCCGGTTAGTGGCATATAGGCTCAGTCTCCATTATTTCGACTTAAACAACAACATCAATTTATTTCAGGCTACAATGGCCCATAAATATATACCTTATAAACTAACATAAATATAAAGTAAATACAAGACTTGTGTTAGTGAATATGACTGTAGCACTTCACTTCGTCACACTTCACTTGTGTTGGCTGTCCAGTGGAACTTGTCTGCGGAAGCGACGGAACACCACGTCCTGCGGCCAAAAGTCTTCCTCCATCAACATGGGCAGATAACAATTCGGTGTTCACACCACGAACGCCTTGAAGTTGACGTTGCGGCGCGACTCCAGTAACTGCACCCTCGGTGTGTACCTCGTCTTTTGGCGCACGTACTCCACGATGTCCGATGTGTGTGTGTCGATGTCGATGTCGATGTGTGTGTGATGTTAAAAACATACTGGCGAAATGTGGGTGTACTATACTATACCTATACCTTTGCTTTCACCTTCAGGGAACATAGCTTTGAGTTATGTCTGAGGTTAAATAAAATGCTAGAGCTGGCACAAAAAGGGTTTTAAAATTCTTCTAATTTTTCACTTTGCATGAATTTATTTACATAATAGATATTTACATAAAATTGAGAGTTAGGGTTAGGCTAATTTATTAGTCTATCTACCCGAATGTGCTGGGTTTATTCTAGACTCGAAATACAAGTCTACATTTTAGGTCTAAGCTCTTGACATTAAAGTCTGTTAATTCTAGACTTATTAATGAACTCAGTACCTGAGACATTTTGCTTTTAGTAGAAATTATAAATTATAATTTATTAAAGCATGTTAATTTTACTAATATTTGTCTGGTAGCTAATTATTTTGAAGACCGTGTACTTAGTAACCGAGTAAAACTGTTTTCTGAATGAACGAAAGGCATAGTGATGTCAATAAGAATTTAACATACTGGTTACTGTAAAAAATATGTAAGTACTTAGACCAGACGGATCTTAGGTTGGAGTTTGATAATAGGGATGATGAATGACTGACTACAAAAAATATGATTCTGTTTAGTCCGTCAGTCAGATTTTCGAAAAATATTGGATACGTGTTTTTTGTTTAATCAAATTAATAAAAATTGACGAAGATAAAACGTGTCAAAGATCATGGAAGCTTGTGGCGTCACAGTTGAGTAAAAATGTACTCAAATGTGACTTAATTTTCGACACACTGTATCGTCTTCATTTTTAGGGTTCCGTACCCAAAGGGTAAAAACGGAACCCTATTACTAAGACTTCGCCGTCTGTCCGTCTGTCCGTCTGTCTGTTCTTCGTGTGCGAGTCCGACTCGCACTTGGCCGGATTTTTGTTTACGTGAAAAAACCGGCCAAGTGCGAGTCGGACTCGCACACGAAGGGTTCCGTACCATTGACTATATTTAGTATTTGTTGTTATAGCGGCAACAGAAATACATCATCTGTGAAAATTTCAACTGTCTAGCTGTCACGGTTCATGAGATACAGCCTGGTGACAGACAGACGGACAGACGGACAGACGGCGAAGTCTTAGTAATAAGGTTCCGTTTTTACCCTTTGGGTACGGAACACTAAAAAGAAAAAAAATGTGTCCAATATTTTTTGGAAATCTATCTGACGGACTAATTAGATTCTATTGTCATCTACCCTATTGTCCCACGGGCTCGTACTACCCGTAAAAGTATCTTACGTGTTAATGCAGTTTTAAAACTATCTGTGTGCCAAAGGAGACAGTTTTTTTTAGGCCCTCTTCGGTGTTGCATAAATATTATTCATATTACACCAGAAAAAAGTAACCATTTTATTATAGTAATAAACGAAACATTACACAGAAACGAAACCGGAATCTTAAAATCCTAATAAATAAGTTATATTATGATATTTTTTTGCGAGTCAAATCATTCCTGTTGTGATCAATGTTATTTGACAGAAAATACTTACGTAAATAGGGGCGTTTTTTTTCCGTTTATAAAAAAAAAAAGTACGGTATCCATTGGTAATAATATCTGCTTTAATTATAATTTATATAGAATATAACATAAATATAAATAATATTAAACTGTGAGCTTTTTATGCTATGTTTAAAGGTTTCCGCTAAAATATTTTATATGGTATAGAAAATCATCATGGCACGGAACGTTGTAAATCCGTCTTTTTGGTGCTTGACAGACAATTTCATTTGACATTTACTCTTTTTGACATTTACAATTTTATTTGACATTGGTTGCATTCCGTATTACAAAATAATCGCTCATAGCGCTCACATCAATATTTTGCGTTCCGATTTAGATATCACGATTATGACAGCTAAGAACTGTCATCAATTCGGAACGCTCATGAACGCGTTGCCAGTGATCATAACCCCAATCACAAGACCCATTTTTGAAAATGGAAGATAAGTTTGTTGACTCTATCGACTCTGATAACTCACATTTTGAGATAGAGAACGACGATTCGTCCAGTGATGAAAAGGATGACGGAAGTGTTTATATTAGCGTATTTTGCACCCGGCAAAGATTTACCCCTTAAAAAAATACCACGAATTACAAATAACATAGATGCAACGATAATTAAATATAATGTATAGTTAGATGCGAGTCATAAGTTCATAACAAAACAACACAACCTGTCAACACAACTGTCATTTTTGACAGCGCTCACGGTGATATTTATTTGGAGCATGGTCGGTGTAATCGCAAGATGACGCATGTCATGACGTCATCTATGACGATTCAAGGGACGTCGTTATTGCACTCACGGTAATTCGGAACGGGTTTATGGACGCTCAAATCGATTTCAGCCTAATTCGGAACGCAGCTATTTTTACTCAGTTTATTTCGATTTTTTTGAAAGTGTTTCTGCGATTTATTCGCATATAATGAAAAACTATTTTATGAAAATGGCATCTGCTGGTCGTTGTGTCAATTGTGCAGTAAGATTTCAAGGCAATGTGCGAATACAATTACATTCTGACTGCTACAGACGTGCAGCATCTTGTTTGGTTATCGTTAGATACACGTTTTCATTTTCGAATTTCTCATCATTCCGGTTAGACATGGCTTAGCTAATATTACCACTGTAATCTAGAAATTATAAGGAAGAAATCTATATACGTTTCATTAATATCTGCTACAATTTATGGGGTGGCCTGTTCTCCAAACAAAAAAAATTGACTCCAAAACAAATCCCTTCAGTAGTTTTGGAGTGCAAGAGTAACAAACATCCATCCTCACAAACTTTAAAATTTATTATAGTAGTAAGATGATTCCCAACTGGTACCGTCTAGTTATAATAACTACCATCGTCATGAGCCGCCAGAGAGCGATCATCGATGATCTAAAAGTCAAGATATACATAAATGGTGTAAAACACCTCTTAACGAAGCCGAAAGGCACTTGTTCGCCTCGTCATTGCGATCAGTTTTTTGTTCTACACCAAACCTAGGAACCTTCTAGTTACGGAGATATTGGGGGTCAAAGTTCCTTTACTTTTTGACAAGTTTTTTTTTAAATACAAGTTTTTAATGTAAGATTTTAAGTAAGACTTCAAACACCTCCACGACCCCCGTACTATTGAATCCATCCATCAACACAATGTTTTGAGTGTGTTACATTGAGTTCTACCACAAAACATGATTTTTCACCCCAAAAAAAAGTCGTTTCCGAGCAATAATTTTTGCGTAAAGTTACTTAGTTTGATGTACAGAATGCTTGGTTGACGGCTTCGTGATGAGGTCTTTTGCACCCTGTATATGATAAAGACAGTTTCAAAGTATTTCATAACGCTTAAAAGCATAAAAAAACTTGAAAGCGTTTTTCACTTATAGACTCTCTATATCTATCTAGATATACACCATTCACAGCAAAATTAAAAAATACAGTTTCTAAAATTTAAATTTTAATCTAGTTCCCCTAGTACAGTCACGCCACAAAAGTGTTTAAAATAAAAATAAATAATATTATTATTAAAGTTTTGATAGTCCAGTATATGCTGATGGGGTTCGTTGACCGAGTAGCGTCGCGCCCACACGGCCGCCCCTATCTTGCTCTATACAATAATATTAAAGTTGCATGCTTTGTGCACTTCAGAACGCACCTTTGTTTGTAAAACTATGTTTGTTCGGACGAAGGACGACGTTTGGACGGCCCTAATGGCCGATAATAGTCGTAATGAAATGTTTATAGTTTGTGTATTACTGTTTTTGTCGTATAAGTAGATATTAGGTTTCTGAAAGGGTTTTTGATTGAGATATTTTGATTTGTTTGTATAGCTGTAAGTATCTCTTTTGCGAGTACGGTCAAAATTGGAACTAATGACGTTATTTTGATTTGATAATAGTACTTTTAAAATGCTTTTCAAATTTTTACCAACGGTGAGCACTGTCGACAAAAATTTGAAAATGTCAAAGCTTTTCGAACGCCAAAACATTTTGTAGATCTCTAGGCTATTTGTATAAGTTTGTAGTAAGTTTTTTTTTGTTTCAACACTAAACAAATAAACTAGAGAGTCCTTGTGTTCCATTTGGTTCGTGTTTCACAAAAAAAAACACAATCAATCACTTTGTTATTTGAAACATTGCTCTAATTATTTAAGCCTCAAAATCCTTTTAATGTAATTAAAACATAATAGTGTCGGAGTAGTGCGTGTTATTAAGGGCAAGTTATAAAATTAAACGTAATACGTCATGTGTCATGGCTGACGACTTAATACTGACCATGTGTGAAATTAAAATATAGTAATGTGAGCAAAAAATGCGTGTGAATAATAAAGGATTGAAACAGTATGTTTTTAACTTTTTAAATTGTTTCGTAAATCTGTATCTATAGCAAGTTTCCGTAACTAGTTTGCGTCATAATACGTTTTTTTTTTTCCATTATTTATTTTTAACCACATAATTGTGTGACAAAGGTAGTCAAACCTCCAAATATTGATATAAGTTGGAATAATTAGCAGGAGTTGTTTTATAACGAGCTGGTATTAACACCCAAAGGTTGACAGGTAGAAAATGTCTATGGCATTAAGTCTATCTCTGTACATTTCTGTGCTTAAAGTATTATATAAGTAATTGTTCGTGTAATAATAGCGTTTTTTAGATAATAATTTAACCATAATCCACATCTACAAAATATTTTATCATATTAGCAGCTAGTTACTTTAAAACTAAATAAATTCCACTTAGCATGCTGGAAGATGAGAGATGATCGATAATTTGATCGAGATAATGATAATTAAGAACTTAACCGTACTTTTCTTTCTGTCTCGTTATGGAAACTCATAATGAAGTAACTTTCCGTAACTAATATGGGTGCACGCGACTGTACTGTAAAATTTATAAAACATGTACTCCATCACAATTTTCATTATTCTAATAATTAAAATTCTAGTTGAAAAATATATTTTCCGTATTATAATCGTGTAAGGAATACAATGTATGAGTAAACACTTATCAATTTTATACCACGTTAAGTGCAGCTAATAAGAAAATCTATTTTTATTGAAATGTATCTACTTACAGTAACTAAATTCTTTATAAGTAAATTTTTATCATACTGGATTCAAAAAGACCCAGAATGAAAACTTAGGTAGGTATATTAAATCACCAAAAGATCCATGAATTACCTTTGTATACATTATGAACATGGACAAAACCAAGGTCATGTTGAATGTCCATGTAACACCCACTCCTATCAAAATCGGAGACACTACACTCGAAGCTGTGGACGATTATGTGTACCTGGAACAAACGGTCCAGTAAGGTAGGTCTAACTTTGAGAAAGAGGTCAATCGTCGAATCCAACTCGGCTGCATGGGCAGCGTTCGGGAGGCTGCGCGGTATCTTCTCGTCCAACTTACCGCAGAGTCTTAAGACGAAAGTCTATGACCAGTGTGTGTTGCCAGTGATTACATACGGGACCGAAACGTGGTCGCTCACAATGGGCCTCATCAGAAGGCTTAAAGTCATCCAAAGGGCAATGGAGAGGGCTTTGCTCGGAGTTTCTTTGCGTGATCGAATTAGAAATGCAGACATCCGCAAGAGAACCAGGGTCACCGACGTAGCCCGAAGAATTGCCAAACTTAAGTGGCAGTGGGCAGGGCACATTGCTCGCGGAACGGATGGCCGATGGGGCCGAAAAGTTCTGGAGTGGCGACCGCGAACCGGAAATGTTGCGTTGGAAGACCTCCCACTAGGTGGACCTATGACCTGGTGAAGGTTGCGGGAATCCGTTGGATGCGAGTCCCACGGGACCGGTCAATGTGGCGACACTGTCCAGCAGTGGACACGTCTTTCGACTGAAATGATGATGATGACATTATCATCATTTTAAGCAAAGAGACATTCACCGCTGGATGTAGACCGTCCCCAAGCCTTCGTTAGCCAGTCATGTACCCCTTAACCTTCAAAAATCTCCCTAAAATTAGAAAAGACCCATTCAGTTTTATTCTCCAATCTAAATGTAGCGTCGTCATAATTGATTATCGTCTTATCTCATCCAGAATGCTAATTTGCCTATCTTTTCTTTTTTGAACAACAAATTATCAGTTAAGAAAAATCGCATGCAATTTCGTCAGGCTAATAACTCTTGGGAGACGGTATCTTGTACTAGATGGCAGTAAAATAAGCCAAATTGGACCATCCTCTGAACGAACGCTCGTTTTTATGGCGTCTTATATCTTCTAGGCTTTTTACTTGGCCACTGATAACATCGATTCGTGATTATGCAGTTTTTAGAGTGAATTGTTTTATGTTAGACGAGTGGTTGTAACTTGTAAGTGCAACTGTTTGAAGTCCTGTGTTCGATTCTCGGATCGGGCGAAGTGTTTTTGGGTTTATCCATCAGGAATTTCTCAGTAGCAGCTCGGGTTCGATTTTGTGCCGTGAAAAGCTTTTAAAAACATATTATTTGGTTCTGAGAACAACTAATTGATTCTTCAATGAGAGAGAGCATCGATAAATTCCTGGTTCCTGAAAATCATAACTAACAAGAAAAAAAAACAATTAATGTAATCATATCTATCTATATTACCTTGGGAACAGCGGTGGCCCAGTGGTGGCGGCCCCGACTTATGAACAGTAAGTCGTGGGTTCGAACCTAGACAGGCGCATTACTTTGTGTAATTTATTTCATCATCACTGCTCTCAAAACGGTGAAGGAAAACATCGTGAGGAAACCGGCACGTCCTAGAACCACAAAATTCGAACCCATGTGACATCTACCAACCCCGCACTAGCCCGCATGGTGGATTATAGCCCATTCCCTCTCATAGAAAGGAGGCCTGTGTCCCAGCAGTGGGAACATTAATAGGCTGATAATGATGATGATGATATTAACTTTCTGCCCTTGTCCCATTCTATTTGGGGTCAGCGCAACCGCAACATGAACTCCTAGTTCTTGGAATTACACGACGAACATGAAAAGTAAAGAAATATGTAGATATTAATCAGTAGATCTGTGATCGAAGGTGAGGAACTCGTACGAAGGGGTCCGTAAGGACCGATGCCTGCCGGGGTTGCGGGACTGTTCGAAAGAGATACCGTGGCCCCGGAACACAAAGGGCGATGAAGGAACATGGATGGGTTTTAGTCAGTAAAAGTCTGACACTCCCTCCTGCTCCGCCCAGAGCGGGAGGAGTTATTTGATGATTTCCCAAGCGAAAAAAAAAAAAAAAAAAGGTGAGGAACTCGTGGCTAAATAATAACAGGCGCTCGGGTCGATCGTTAGGTTAAGCCGTGCTTGCCTAGGTTGGTCTGTGGATGAGTGACGTGACCACCCATTACATACCGAGTTTCCTCCGTGCCTCAGAAAACATGTTAAGCAATTGGTCCCGGCTGTCATTTGTGATCTTTGACAGTCGTTACAGGTAGTCAATGGCCCAAAAAGTCTGACAACCAGTCTTACCAAGGGGTATCGTAATACCCAGTACTAACTGGGTTGTGGAGGTCAGATAGGCAGTCGCTCATCCGTATTCAGCTACATCCGGTTAGACTGGAAGCCGACCCCAATAAAACTTGGGAAAAGGCTAGGCAGATGATGATGATGATCTGTGATCGAAGGTTTTAAGTCTAATCCGTTTCTGCACTCCTTGTGCGGTATAAGTATGATTTCTGGTCTTCCTTAAATAAATTATTCTGTAAGAGTGGGCAGTAAGAATATCTCTAAAAAGACTGAAGAACCTGTTATTTGGTACTGGTTTTGCATTATCATAAGAACGTCTCCTTATCCAAATAAAATACGTACTAAGTTCTCAATCATGTTTCTTTACCGTATAAGGCTATGTACTGATTGCATTGTGGTACCTTTTTATACGAGTGGGTGGCAGATTGTGTCGATAACTGTCTGTATTTATAATACTTATAAAGATCTGAGATCAGAGAAATATAAATTAACCTTGTAGACTTTATAAAGGTTGTAAAAAACCTCTTAACGAAGCTGAAAGGCACTTGTTCTCATTGCGATCATTTTTTTGTTCTACACTATACCTGGGAACCTTCTAGTTACGGATATTGGGGCGTCAAAGTTCCAACTTTTTGACAATTTTTTTTTTTAAATACAAATTTCTAATGTAAGATTTTTACTTTAAACACCTCCACGACCCCCTAACTATTCAAGCTATCCATCAACACAATGTTTTGACTTCTACCACAAAACATGATTTTTCACCGCAATAAAAGAAGTCGTTTCCCAGCGATAATTTTTGCGTAAAGTTACTTAGTTTGATGTACAGAATGCTTGGTTGACGGCTTCGTGATGTTGTTTACACCCTGTATAATATTATGCGATATGTATAAATTTCAAAAACATCGTGTATAAAACAATATACCTACCTCTATATCTTAACTTTTCACCATTTTTTGTTCATGTTTTAGATACAACAGGACTGCGTCGTTGGTTGAGTGGTCGCGACTTACCGCTGAGCATAAGTTCCTGGGCTCAATTCCCGGGTCGGACAAAGTGTTATTGGGTTTTTCTATTAGGCATTTCTCAGTAGCAGCCACGGGCCATAAAATTTATGTCCGGTTGATGGCAATAGGCTTGCCCCCTATTACATGGGACTTAAAACATAACTGGCGAAATGTGGGTGTACTACTATTAAGTATGTACACCTCTGCCCCTAAACCCGGGGATTATAGGCGTGATGTTATTGTTTAGAAACAACAGTCTCTACAAATTGTTTTAGGCGTAAACGTTAAACTCAACAAAATGTAGAATATCAGCACCCCTAGCCAAGTTGACAATCTACAATTGTTAACGCTAGTAGAAAACTATTCAAATGAATGGGAATGACATCATCTCAACGTTAAATCACGTGATCAACACAAACGATTAGAAAATTCGTAGACAAGTTTACATCGTTCAGAATAATAGAATATAGTCTGCGCCATTTAAGTAGGGAATAAAGGTCATTAACCCGCATACATTTATTCAAATACATCATTCCAAAAACAGAAATAATGACAATAACTTGTCCCGAAACTACCTTTATCGTTATCCTTGACTTTTCTAGTAATAAAAAACGATTCATAATGTATTGTTGGGGTACCTACGCAGAGAAATTAAGGAAAGAGCAATGACCTTTATTCCCTACTTAAATAGCGCAGACTATAGAATGTTATCGTTTCTACAATGTTGATCGCTAAACTCTGGTAGGAACGCTCACCATAGACTAAAGTGTAGGTTTTTTTATAGAGACAATAAAGATCGAGCAATCGACTCAGTCGTGTCAACTTGGCTACCAATTTAGCGCTTTCTACAATCGCTTACGCCGAGGCGTTTACGATGGTAGAAAGAGAATCGACACGAAACGTTTGTAACTTGGCTAGGGGTGCTGGTTATAAAACGGGGTTAGGCATTACCTTACCGTTCGGGCGGACAGCACATAAAGATCTGCACATGCTGTAGCTTCAATAGAACTAAATAGTTACTAAATTCATAAGTAGGATATTATTTTTATTTTATTTTTCCTTTCTTTTACTAGGCTTTTACGATGCACACAATTATGTCTGTTTTCTTTCAATTTTTTTTGTGAATTCGTGGACAATGTTGTGGGTTACATGTGTAGTAACATAAATATAGAATAGATTGTGTTTAAATGTATATCTTAGTATTGTGCTAATTTAAGAATCTCTATACGTAGTTAAGCTTGGCATGTAACTGCTGTTTTTTGTCCCTAACAAATAAAATCAATTCAGAACAGTAAATCTTAGCAAAGTAAGAAATGGGTCGCCGTTAGGACCCACCACACCTAAAATTTAAAATTCCATCCAAAGAACTTCAATCTCCTTTGTAGGTAAAGGTTTTTAGCAAGATTTTAGCTTTCTATTTGACTTGCTCTTAATGGGCACTTAAGTAACACTTATCCAAACTAGATTCCTTTAATTAGCATTTATTTTCAAGAGTACCATAATTTTTAATTAGCGATATAGACAGAGAAGGTCTGCGAGGTTATTGTTAATTGAAAATTATCGTCAATTTGTTAATTTGAGTTTGAAGTACAACTAGTTCTACGATTTTGTACCACCTGAAATCGAAGGACTAGTGGGAAAAAAAAGTCCCACTAGTTCTACCGTAGAACTGTGTAGTAGAACTAGTGGGAATGATCCCATTTGGTTACTATTATAAAGAATAGTATGTAGAAAGAAAATCAGGTAGGAAAATAACGAAAATTGTGGAAAATCTTTCACTGGTTATAGAAAACGTTGCATCCTTTATAATTTAGATTTTAAAACTCAAGATTTTCCGCTTTTTGCAAATCTCTTGTTCGCAGAACAAAATTAAGCCAATAAACACAAAACTACATCGTTGTTCTAGTGTTCGAAAGCACGACTGCTGAGATTGAGGTGCTGGGTTCGATTCCCGGGTCGGGCAAAGTGTTATTGAGTATTCCCATCAGGATTTTTTCAGTAGCAGTCACGGAGTCTGGATTTGCGCCCGGTTGATGGCAATAGGCTCGCCCCTATTACATGGGACTTAAACATAACTGGCGAAATGTGGATGTACTAGGTACACCTCTGCCTAACCCTTCGGAGATTACAGGCGTAATGTTATGTAACACAAAACTTTTTCGACTAAAATTGTGTTACAATGTACCAACATAATAATATAACATAGGCCATCTACACGTGCCCCGTCTGAAGTCATAGATATATTATGTACTTACGTATTAAGGCTAGTCCCTGTTTAGATATTCACCTCCCAGCTACCACAGAGTAGGTCCTACAATTGCGGTAGAACGATAGTGCCGCGGTCGGCAGTATACACCGCTGGTTGTACACGTACTTATGTTTCTATAAGGCTAACATTCCTAGCTATGTACAGGGCAGGCCACAATTGAGTCGCTTCCAAATGAAATTCGGCCTCGAGCTTGGTAAGAGCGAAGACAAGACGGAATGTTTGCCCAAGTCTGTGTAGACTTGTAATTATGTTTTTTTATTAATTTAAATCTAATTTGTTTGTTCATCTTTTATAGGGTCAATATTTTGCTTTTCATATTTATTAGCTATTCCGATTTGAAGACCTCATACTGGTGTCTATAAGTCGCAATTCTAAATGCTGATCATCAGGTCCCGGATTCATTCACCGAGCATTGTAGTTTCTGTTAGGAATTTCAGAGCATCTATCAGCGGGCTGTCAAAAATGGTCGCTAGAACTAGAAATATCCGTGTTGCGAAAATTGATAAGTTAGCTACAAAAATCGGTACGATTCCAAGGACATTCGCTAACTTTTAGTGTAGCGACTACCAAATATCGGTTACTTTGCGAAATCGTAACTTTGCGAGCGAATTCGCTAACGTTGCGATCGTTATCTCTGTCAAGACTGCCAGCCCTGGAGACTTAATTTTCATCTAGTTACATAGAATACATTACAATCGCTGATATATGGATGACAATATACGGTAGGAACAGCTCTGCCACCAATGCCTAATAGGCATATGGACTAAGACATACACGAAAAATAACAAACCCATTCTGCGTAAATTTTATAGTTAAACAAATTACAACGCGGTTTTATTTAAACCAGGTCCCTGAGCTCATTCTATCAGCAAAGTAATGTAGTCGCGTAAAATCGTCCTCGGAGTTAACAAGCCCGCCCCTATCGGCCGCAGGCGGATCGCGAATGAAGATATTGTGCGTTTTCGTCACCTTACCCCCAAACCCCCCCTCTACCATCCCCCCTTCCACCTCCCCCCCCGTCGTTTGCTCGCAATGACGTAATCTTTAAAGGCGATAACTAATCTTCTTAATTGATCTTTTCCTTGATGAGTTAAACAAATGAGAGAGTACGCGATAATGGGTGTATTATTTATCATGCGCGTGTTCGTAGATGATTTTTGGGTTTCATTTCTATGGAGTACGGAAGTTTTATTAAGTTTCGACTCAACGGCTGCTAAAATCTATGAAACAGTGGCAAAGATTCAAACATTGTAGTATGCATCGGTATTGAACACCAATCAACTCAAGTTTTCAATATTCCAAAATGCAGCAACATTATCCTAATCGACAGCCATAACAGTTAATCGGAACTGCCGAGTTCAAAGCAGCAGCTACGTCAATATTTAAGCTGGCTATTGCTTAACAAAACATATCCAAACTACCTTTGGATTATAGGCAAGAACGGCCAAATACAGACCTCGATCGGCCTGAGATGCCTTCAAAAGCTATGGAACTTCGGACTTAGAACTTCGTCGTCTCCGAAACAAGCAAGCAAATCCGAAATGGGAAGTAACTGTAAACTTTCACTACGTAAATTTCGTGAAGCTGGGCTCACTGAATAGATTCATTCTAGATTTTATAGCCTACGACGTGCCACCAGGAGACTATGCATGAAATAAACATATCTTTGATCAAATGTAGTGCTCCGTTCTGAATATTATGTGGGGAACGGCGCTGTTACCGGAGGAATGTCGGATTTTATTGTTCCCCTTTTTATTACTATACTTTTTCAGCTGAGTTGGCAGTAAAGTGGGGGCTAAATAACAAATTTTGATGTTGTCTTTGAGATTAGACGGTTGATAAATAAAGTACTAAAGGAGCTTGTTTTAATTAACGCGTTTGTCGAAAATAACGAAGGTATTCGTCCGTATATACAATCTATTAGTTCGCTAGCCAAAATGCTTTGAGCTCATAACAAAGTACTACGAGCAAAACCAAAAAGTTCCGAATCAGTTCACTGCTTACGAAAGAAATTGCGCTCAAACGTGCCAATACTAGAGCCAGAACAGTTTATAAAGCATCAGTTTATTCGATTGTGTAGTTTTCCAACAAATTTCACCGTTTCGGATAGAGAAATAACTGACCCGCATAATTGGTTATCGTGATGTATAATTTAAAAATTTTCGCCGGAGTAATTTTGGTGGAAGTCGAGCGGTGTTTCATATCGCATGATTTCTCTTCATTTATAATGGGTAGCTTTTTGCTTTTTTGTGCTAGGTCTGTCCGCTCAACTTATGAATAAACTAGCTCGTGCCCTGACTTTGTTTGCGTGGTTTACGTGATTTACAAAGGTTTTTCGTGATGAAAAGTGTGTTGAGGTTTTCCTGGAAAGTTTATCTTGAGAATGTATTATGTAAGTGCATTTTTGTGGTTATTGTGGCCCTGTAAGTAAATTTTAGTTGAAATAAGTGGTTATTGCTTACCACACGATCTGTTTGCCACATACGTTAAAACTTATAATATTTGTAATGGACTGATTTGAGTGGGAATTTTAATAATGGGAAATTTTCCAGTGCTTTTTATGAACGAACTAGATGGCGCTGATCAACCTTGGGAATAATAAAATGGCTCGTTTTTATGTCCACAAAGCCTTAACTGAAGTACGGAGGAACCTAAGTTCGACTCGACGCACCAGGAGTTTAGACGTAACGCAAAAACACTCAGAAGAACAATAGCAAAAACCATGCAAAAACTTGTAGTTCAGTTCAGTGATGCAAAAGAACAGTAGACTTTGTAGGTTAAAAATGTTTGACAAAAAAAAGGTTCTTTATAGTTTTCACTTTATAAATAAAATAATAAATAAATTTTACTAATGAGCTTGACATTGTGTCTGGGAGAGTTTTTTTTTTGCCCTACTAAAAGATTTTACCATTGACGTAGTAAATTCTTTTTTCATTGGATTTTACTAGAACGCCGCTTAAAAAAATATTCCCAAAGCTGATTAGCGCCATCTATTGATATATATTGAAGCGTTGTGACAAATGTCAGTGGAAAATTCCTCATTGTAAAATTACAGTCAAATTGTTTCTGGAACTAAGGCTACTTCAAAAAATCCATACACAAATCTGAGGTTCATTATCTATTAAACCATTTAGTGTAAAAAATATCTAACCGCCCAAATAAAATTTATTCGGATATTTCGTCGATAATGTGGTCGAATGGAAATAATTTTAGCGTGTTTTAATTAAGCTTATTTATTACATCGTGAATGTAAGCTCGTTATGTGGCCGCTGAAATAAATCGTCATTACTTGCATTGTCGGTATTTTAATTGACTATTAAGGTGTATTTATTGACTGATTGATGTAGATGAAACAGTTAATTTTGCGTATCCTACCCCTGCAATCATAAACGTATGTTAAATAATTATGCTATACATTTTAAGTTTTTTTTTTTAAACTGGGCGCGGTTTATAAATACTAAATGAAAAAATGCCATCGATCTAATTAGTTGGTATGTTATGTCCATTTTCACTAAGACTATGCGTCATTTATCAGAATATTATTATACCCTTTTATTAAATCATTGATTTATAAGGTCTAAATTTTGCTTTTTCACCCCTGACAAATGTTTTTCAGACTCCTTAAAGGCTTTAAGTAGATAGTTATTTTGAAAACAACCATTTTTCTAACCAAAATATTTTAGAACGAAAATACAGTTAACTTAACATGCCATCATACCAAAAAAACAAAACTAAACTATGCTTCCTTTTATTACAAAGCACAGCAATGTTGTCAATCACAAAAAAAAACAATGCAATATATTCCAAAATCCCATTAACTGGCAACATTAAGGCCATTGTTCAGCAAGTTGCCATTTAAATTGGCATCTGAATTGGAACTGTCAGGTTATCATTGGAGTCAAGGGCTGTGTTCACGAGCGAAATAATTATCAGTAACAAGTGTACATGAGTTCGCGAAAAGAATTAATTTGGCGTGAAACAATAAGTGGGTGTGTTAATGCAGTGTGTTATTGGCTTTACATTCTCTTTGCTCTTCTATAAAATTATGTTGAAGGTGTTTAAATAGGGAGATATCTTTTATCATAGAGTTGGTGGTAGCAATTACTTTAGTAGAATAGTAGTAAAAATCTACTAATCTACTACGTGTAAAATATGGTACTGAGGCCCTACGGCGCGGTGTAAATGTGACGTAGATTTCAAAATAAAATTAAACTCGTTTTACATATATAATTTTCATAATTTAAAGATTTTCTGCTGTTTCATACATTTTGACCGTGTACCTAGGAGGTATTGCAGTTTTGTAATGTACAGTCGGGGTCTTTTCCGCTTGACCATTTTAATTTTTTTTCGCTTAAAACTTGCGGAGGCGCCGAGCCACGCCCCCTTAAAGTTTGGGCCTATTAGGAAAGCCTCAACTTTGGCGCGCAAAATAACAATAACTCTTGTTTGGCGTGCTTCGACAGTGCGCTCGGCCGATTCGGTATCTTTTTATTCATTATTTCTATACAAAGTCAACGGGGTGGGGCAAGAGAGCGTTTCTATGTTGCGAATGCAAGCAAAAATAAGCTTAGTGGTGGTCAGGCGGGAGTGTCCTCGATAGTACAGCTGCTTTTTTTTCTATAACCGACGAAAAATTTCTATGTCCCCGTGTTCAAAATGATATACTGAATACATTGTAACCGGTTTACCGCCGGTGTCCATTCCATCCTGTATATTCCAGTATTTTGCAATAAAATTCACAATGTCCACACCCTCAGCGCATAATTTCCAAACCACTGGCAATAATCCTAGTTAAAATATAACTGTAAAGTCTAATATCATTGCCGCAGTTTAACCACAAACACGGTACTTACTCTAATACACTAATCGCTACGTAATCAACGGTTAACTAAGTCAGTAAACCCTAACTGAACCAGTAAACTTAACTGTTCTGACCATTTGCGAGTATTTGCGAAGCATTTATTCCCATCGGTGTAAACAAGGGCTCATTATGGCTCTTACAAATTCGTAAACTGTGTTCATTAACGGAATGGCTTTTAGTCTAGGTCGTTCGGTCGTGACAAGTGTCACGAATTTTGTCGTACCTTGAATCTTGTCTCATTTGTCTTTTTATTAAGTCGTAAGGGCTGATATACAGCCTTTCGATGACCTCTAATTGTTGTTTATGGCTTAGTCCTTTTTGTTATCATCATTATCGCAAAAGAAAAGACAGTCCAAATATGTAGTTGGGTATTATGTAGGGGCAAGACGAAAATTCGCGTTTGTATTATATTTTTTATTTTAATAATCATCTTTGGTGATCAGTCTTTCATAATTCAGTCTAATTAAGAACATGTGTTTCATAATTAAATAAAAAAAAAGAAAAATTAAAAAAAAAGTCAGATCTCTCCATCTTGCCCCCTCCCTCGGGTAAGATGGGGTATGTCTTAAATCAAAAACTAATTGACCAATCACAATCGTTTTTGCACCGGAAATATTGTTATTTCCAGAGCGAACACGTTCCAAGTGATGTAAAAAAAAACGCTAAGGAAATCGCCAAAAATATTTTTTTTCCATTTCACAACTAAAAAACGTGGTGTTGCCGTCCAGTGACTACACTAACTAATAACTGTCATAGCGGCGCTGTGTCAAGTGCAAAAACGATTGTGATTAGTCAATTGGTTTTTGATTTAAGACGGTTACCCCGACTTGCCCGCCACCCCGTCTTGCCCCCCCGTCCCCTAGCCATTATAAAGATTATTACATGGGACTTATACCTAACTGGCGATATGTGGAGATACACCTCTGTCTTACACTACGGGGATTGAAGGCGTGATGCTATTTTATAAAGACTCAAGATTGCAATCATATTTTGTTTCAAGTAATCAGTTCTCACAATAAGACAAATGCTCATGCTAAGGCATGCGCAGGGCTGACTACCCAAACTTATATAGCCTTAATCATCACGATTAATTGACAGATTAGTCAGTTATTCTACTAATTATCTATTACCAATACATAATTCAAGAGAACACTACGGCCGCTTCCCAATACCGTAATCTCTCAATATTCAAAATTCGACAAAAGCTGACACATGTCTTGTCAGATAGTGCGCAGTAGGCCTCTAGCCTGACAACGACTGACAAGACCACAATAGGCCGACATGCCGATAGTCTGCGAGCCGCGATAACGCGTTTAAACAATGAGCCTTACATACCATGGAGTAGATACTACATGAAGTAACTGTGACGAATAATTGCAGATAGTTTATTTCTGTTTGAGTATAAACAATTATTGACCACCTCTATTTCTCAGTTGTCTTCTTAAGTGAGGTAGAAAATATGTGTATTTGCAAACAATAAAAAGCTCTTAAGTTAAGTGATAATAACAATACACTTTGGCTGTCCAAACGCTCTAAACATGAGAAAACTGATTGACGTGACTTGCATTTGTAGCTTGTTATGCTGTAGTTAGATAATTATGTTATCGTTCAACTTCATCAATTAATCTGTACAACACATTGTAAATTCATGGACCATTCTTTTATTGTCAAACAAGGGTCTTTAGGCGGTCCACTGGTGTTTACGGGGAGGCGTTGTTGGTGTTCTTGTGAAACTATTCTGTGAACTGTATTGAAAAGACAAGATGGCAGCGTTACGCGCGATAAACACCCACCAAATTCGCAGCTGCCTTACCCTTCCCCCGTAATGATCACTCCATCTACTTATGAATCCGTAACGTAAACAAACACTCGTTTATATTTATGTGCAACTCGCAGTTAAGCTTGAACTCATCCTGTGGGACTGGAATGACTTTTTGCGTTTGTTCTGCTGCTGTTTTGTGGCTGAAATTTGTTTTAACGTGTAATAATGGAAACTGAAGTTGTGTTGTTTTTGGTACTACCGAATTCACTGACGACCAATTTTCAACCTTATAACTTAAGATATAAGGGTGAAAAGTGGCAGACTGCCATTGTGATCTGTAGTACCTATGTGTTAGCGTGATGTAAGTGAGTTTTACAGGGATCTATGTGTATAGTGTTGTGCTTACACTTGGGAGAGGAATATGAAAGTAGACTGACATTGGCGAGTTGATGAATTTAATTGATGAAAATGAATAATCCATAAAAACGCCAGTGATGCCACCACCGTGGTGGCCTACTGAATCCAATAAATTTATCATCACAGTGTTTTGTTATCGAACTCCTCCGAAAGGGCTTGACTGATTTTTACGTTTTTTTTTGTGTCTAAAATTTCCACGCAAACGGAGTCGCGGGCAACAGCTAGTATTGATATATTATGAACATCATCATCATATGCCTAGCCAATTCCCAAATTGGGGAAGGGTTGGGGTCGGCTTCAAGTCTAGCCGGATGCAGTTGAATACCAATATTTTACGTGAAGCGACTGCCTATCTGACCTCCACAACCCAGTATTAATATATTATGAACATTTACCAAAAAAAGAAGAAATGTAGATAATGTTCTGAAATTTTAAACGAGAATTGCGATATTCCGAGGTCATGAAATGTGTTTATCGATTGCACAAAAAAATTAATGTTTCGTGATTTTGCAAGGCATAGGGGTTAGCTCAAAAACTAAGAAAAACATCCACAAAGCTTTACACTGTATTAACATATCACAGAAGAAGAAACAATCTCATTGTGTGATTAACAAGAGTTTATACGAGTATTTACAACGAACTTACAAGTAATTGGTTACATTGACAGTTGTAGAAATAATGGCAACATTAACTTAATCAAAAACAGCAAAACATGCAAAGTGCTTGCAACACAGAGCTGATATAACATGCCTGTTATCTCCGTAAGGTTAGGCAGAGGAATACTTACATTCCGCCAGATAAGTTTCCCAAGTAAAACAGAACTTTCTCGAGAGTTAAATTGTGAACAGTGGTAAAGTAGCTATTTTTAAAACTAGCTGTGTTTAAGACAGTGCTAATTACACAAATTAAAAAAAAGACTAGAAAAAGACTAAAATGTAATGTAACAACAGCAACACGAATTAAACACAATCAAAACTATAATTCCGAACAAATAATTCGAATTATCGGACAAACAATCGAATAATCGCTAATGCTTACAACATTATTTACATTTGTAATAATTTCGGTAGTTCAATCGTTCACTCGTTCATTCGTTCAATTAAAATGGCGGTTCGCAGTCGCATGTCCAGGCTAGTTAATTAAACTCATTTGTTATCCGACATTTTTAATGTTGTTACACTCTAGTGCTCTTCGTTAACAACCCTTATTTAAATTCATTATATCAAGTGATACATTTTGGCGGGATCATTTTCGAAATAATAGTCTAGCATTGTTCATTTAGGAGAATTTCAGCAATAAAACTGAAGCTGTCAATTTCTTATTGATATGAAATATTGACACTGACTGTATTTGATTCGACAACTGGCTATAATGTGTTAAAAGTGACAGTCTTTAGTTTCCATTTTTTTGCTTTAATTATACGTGTATACAGTCTTCTCGATTGAAGTAAGTATTTCACCAAACACTTGTAGCTTTCTTACATATCTAAAAGTCTATCTTATTTAAGTATGGTAACTATTAAAGAACATGACTATATTGGTTTCATTCTTGAAAATAGCTAAGTATATTCTAAAGATCACTGACATTCAAAATAAAGGTCAATTAAAGTTAGTACTAATATTTACGATTAATTTAAGACAATTATTTTGAGTGTTAGCTTGCTCTAGAAGCTTCATCCTAGCATTAATTTTATTCTGTTTCTATATACAATGTTCAGCTTTAACAAACGAAGAAATCGAGCTGATTTTCGACAAGAATGTAAATATCATTTCGTAAACTTTCCATTATTTCTACAACCAAAGAAAGAAATTACTTCAACATCAATCAATGCCACGAAGAGAAGGAGTAATGTTCCTTAACAGGCACGAACACAGGTTTCTCGACATGTACAGTGTGGTGCACAGGAACATGCACAGTTTGGACCACCGGCAAAGTTTTGATGATCGGAACCTCTTTGATGATGGGTACAGTCTTGATGATAGGAACCTCTTTTATCACAGGAACTGTTTGCACATGGTGGTGGTTTATTGTGTGTACTTCATACGGCACGTGAATTCTCACGCTGTAACAAAAGATAAAAATATATGAATAGATTGCCAAATTAAAGAAAATAAAACTATTTTCAGAAGCGAAAGAAAACGTTTCAAACGTGGATTAAGGAAACTAAACCACTTTTTAAATATGACCACCTCTGAACTATGGAAAAATCTGCGGTTCCCTACATTTTGTCAGTTCTGCGAACATCGATGTACGAAGCTGCTGCATTTTTCTTTCAATTTATTATAATAAAACTGTAGGTTGCTACAAATAGATCTACAATAATCACAAACGTAACGGTAATTTAGATCAACACAATTATTTGTTTCGGGAGTAGATAGAAATAATTCACTACATGCTTAGAGCAAGAGCCAATAAGCTTAGCCACTTGCGGCAACTGTGCTGGCAACGATAAATAAATTGTGATACACCTATTTACGTGTCAATTAAATTAGGTAATGTATAACCAACCATAGGCTTGTGTACTGAACAAATCTAATAAGTCCGTCATTAAGATTATCAAAAAATATTTGACCCGTATTTTTTCTTTTGTTACGTAAACCAAAATTGACGAAGATACGACACTATTGAAATTCTCAATACGTCACGCCATGGTATAATTTTTAGTGTGTTCTGACATCACGAGCCCGCACTCCCGAGTTTTGATGCATTTTATCTTTGTCAATATTCATTGTTTTACAAAAACAAAAATACGTATCCATTATTTTCCAATAGGTACCTACTCTAACTGACGGACTAAATAGATTTGCAATTTATTGATGGTGGAAACTAGCCTATTAGGTATTGTATCTATTTTTCCAAGAAACCATTATCTCCAGATTTTTCCAAACACCCAAAATTAGGTATATATTTTATCATGACGTCACCATTAAGGTTATACATATTAGCTATATATAGTTACATTAGCACAACCGACAGTACATAACTCATGTCGCAGCTGCCATTAACAGTTATGTTAGCAATAAATCTGATGGATAGACAGCGTTAGATATTATCTGTGTTATCAGGAAGATCCCGAATCTACGCGGAGAGAATAATCGCTGGGAAATGAGAAATGTATGGGAAATGGGCCAAATTGCGATGTTTGTTAGGTTTTTTTTCACGCTAAGGGTGAATAATACAACATTAGTGTCGATTCTGTTGTGGTGGTGGTTCACCTAGGTAGGTGAACCACGGGCACTTTTCTTGCCGGTGGTTTACCTTTATAATAATATTGCAATCTCTTTCCTTTTGAACTTTGTTTAGCTATTAACAGAGGAATAATGTATTATCCTCCTTGGTAAGATGACATTAGTTTGAATGAGCTGTTACTTTTTCTTTTCAAAAATAAGAACACCTACTAGAACTTTTTACGTCAGGATTTGTAAAAGTACAGTCGCCACATCAAGTCGCCACAAACTGTAAAATTTTCTCATTTGATTTTGAACTAACCTACCAACATTTATGGTTCTAAATCATTTAAAGAAATCTTATTTTATCAGATAGCAAAATTATTAAATGTAATAAGTACTTACTGTGTTCTGTGAACTGGGTCTGGTTCTGGTACAGGGTTCGCTAAGCACATATGGCTTGCAACCACTACGGCCAGGGTCAACTGAAATACAGAAAACGCAGTAAATAAAACCATGTGTGAGCAGAAAATCGAAGCTCTTCATGTGGAGCTAAAAATAAGCATGTATACTTAATAGACATACACTGGTATAGCCCAAACCAAACATAAAAATGGAAACGTGCCTACTTCCCTCACTCACATACACCTGCATTTCGCTAGTAATTATTAAAGTACCGTAACAAAACTCTGAAAAAATGTGGGTTTATAGAACGTAAAAAGAACTTTTAATGTAAATTACAACGAAAATTAAATTGACATACAAGAAGGAGCGTAAACAATATACTAAAACCTTCCTCTTGAATCACTCTATCTATTAAAAAAACCCGCATCAAAATCCGTTGCGTAGTTTTAAAGATCGAAGCAGACATAGGGACAGACAGATGCGGCGGGGGACTTTGTTATATATATTATTATGTAGTGATTATAGTGATAGTGATTTTGTTAATACAATTTAACCGAAGACATTAAATAAAATCACTTTACTAACAAATCGCGTGCCACATAATCATGTTTATAATAGAATTGGAGTTTTTCAGATGAGCTTACAGAATTTTCAGGATTTTTAGTCTATTTCAACTTTTTAACAAATTGAAAATTCTTACGAAAAATCAGGTTTTATTACCAACAACAGCTGGAGTTCCAAGAATACAGTTTTTGTTTTGACGTGACAACGTCTTATAAATTGGTTTGCCGGGTGACACTTCAAGAAACTGGGTAACGCTCCGCTCACGTTATGCGCTCACAATGAGAGCGAGTGAGAGGCACGCGTCCCGCCTAAGAGCGAGAGAGACAGACATAAAAAGTTTATTTTACCACTCAAAGTCGTTGTCACGTAAAACTTTCGCCCGTATACCGACTTTACAGGCAACCAATTTTTTAATACTGTTTTTCACATTTCGTTTCGAATATTGTTAACTTTTTCACGTTTTTTTTGGTATAAGTAGTCCTTATAATTACCGTGTGTTTTTAAATCAATTCCGAGCACTACACACTCATTGTTATTTACAATATTTCGAACAAAAGTTTTATAAATTACTAATTTCACTTTATTTTAATTCACAATGAATTAAAAAATATATATTTTAAAATATTTTTCCGAGTTCAAGTTGTATAGCACTTAGTAAAATGGGGGCAAATGGACCATAATATTTATAAACGAACCAATAACAACAAAAATAGTAAATAAATACTTACAGCAATGTTGCGAATCATGTTGGCGTGGCGTGTGGCGTGTCACTGTGTTGGATGCGCGGGCGCAGCCGTTAATATGCACCGTGGTTGTGCAAGCTCCTGCCACCGATACGGTTCCTGATTCACTGCTGTATGTAACTAACGTATATGAATTGATTTGACATGATCGCCTCCAGAAATTGCGAGATGGGGATTTCCAAGTTCGAGGATTTAGAAAATGATTATTAGTTTTTGTGTTTTCTAAATTATTTAATATCAAAAAATTACTCAATGTGTCCACACTGTTGCTGTTAGTTAGCTGCCGTAGCTTACAACACCTCACTGCTGGACAAAAGCCTCTTCCCATGATATAGGAATAGCTCAAGAAAACTAAAAAAAAAATTCATCTGACGTCAAAAAAAAATATTTTTATCTAGTGCACAACATACAATTGTTTCAAAAACTGAAAATAAAATTGGTATTGCAAATACACGCATACCTAAACACGCGATGAAATAACTAACAAATAAAAAAAAAGTTTATGATTACAAATAATTACGTAAGACAAAAACCCTTGAAAAATTATGCATCGCGCGTAAACACGCGCGTTTTTCATTCACAGTTTTTACGAAACATTTATCAATCAGCTTCAATAGTACCAGTTATGCATTATTTGTCGTAAAACCACGCATAACAGCAGAACTGCAGTCATTTGTTATTTGAATATTGAATGCAATATATTAATTGTAGTGGTTATGAAATCCCCTGGTGTATTCTGGTGCCCTGGTACCTATATAGTCACGGTAGACCGGCGATACATTAGTAATCCTTAGTTATTATTGATGAGTTTCACTAGTGTGTAAATTAAACATTTACACACTAGAGTGGTGTCAAGGACTCTTCTGTAATTAGCAAGAAAGTTTTTCATTATCTGTAATGTAACAATTGTTTCAAACGCAACGTCTTGGTTGATCGACGGACGCGAGTGTTGAAAAGTGTGGTCAGGACGATTTTAATTGTGTTTTGTTGTGTAAATAATCATTCAGTTACGTTAGTTATCTAATACTGATTTATCAAGTGAGTAATACAAGTAATGTCTGATAAAATTGTAAACTACATTATTCTTTTCTCTCAAACCTTGACTTTCAACCCCTAATTAGATAGTGCAATCTACATTGGCCATTTTCTCAAAAAATAATATCTTTCACTTAAAGTACTTACGGGATAATATCCGGAATTTCTTTTGTTTTTATGAGCTCCCTTTAAGTGTAGTGAAAAACCGTGAAAGTCTAAAACAGTGCAATAATATCCTTATTTTCCAATTCATATGAACACAAAAAAAACATCGCTTGCCATAGTGAGTTCCTACAAATAAGAAGTGGGTTGAAATCAAAATGCATCGTGTGTGGAACGCGAACGGGTGCAATCAAGTGTATTTCCCCTGACACCTCGCCTGGCTGGGAGAAACTACGCTGTACAGTTTTGACTCTGTTGTTTTTCATAGAGGGTTGTCAGGGTTGACTAGCATAGTGGTTAGCTGCTTATGTGTTCATATATTTTGTGTGTTGAGGAACGATTGGTTCTGGCAGATCAAGTGCAGTCATCATCATCATCTGCCTAGCCTTTCCCCAACTATGTTACGGTCAGCATCCAGTCTAACCGGATGCAGCTAAATACCAGTATTTTACATGTAGCGACTGCCTATCTGACCTCCACAACCCTGTTAGTACGAGGTTTCTGGCGACTGGGACCGCAATTAACTGGGACCGTGGTCCCAGTCGCCGGATCCGTAAAAAATAAATATTTTTCTTCCAGCGACTGGGACCACTCATAGATAACTCAATCTAGTCAATTTTTCGTTTGACTGTACTAATTTTGGCTTGAATAATAGATTTTTTTAAGTTATCTATGAGTAAAGTAATATTAGACTGCCAGCATTAAAAACAAGGAAGCGATACAGTTTAACCCAAATCCACAAAGCTGACAGCAAAAAGATCAGCCATTTTCCTCTTCCCTTTAACCATAAAATTGTTTTCCGTGGCCATACAAACACACCATATGACATTGTATAAAAAAAGTAAATCCGTGAGGTGACGTCGTGAGTGACCTGCGAGAGGATTACACCTGTAAGCCTCTCAAGTATCGTGGCTTCAAAGTGGGGACTTATGGACCTCAGGGGACGTTTTATGAGCTCTATACAGATAGTCCATATAATTAGTATAGCATTATGTTAAGGGGAAACTGACTAATGTGGAGGATTACGGTCTGGGTTATTCAAAGGAATGGTTTGTATTTACAGCATGTAAAGTGATTTCCTGCCCTTTATGGAACAACGTTTTTTATTCAGTGGCAAATGTTACACATATTTATTACAGATAGCTTACTAAATAAGGTATATTTCTAGGGTTCCGTACCCAAAGGGTAAAAACGGAATAAAATTAATATTTAAGGGGGGCTCCCATACAACAAACGTGATTTTTTTGCCGTTTTGTCTAATGTATAGATAATGGTACGGAACCCTTCGTGCGCGAGTCTGACTCGCACTTGGCCGGTTTTTATTATTATTATTTATATTACTGGTCGGATAAAATTTGATTTCAAACGACCCGCAAAAAAGAAGAAAGTCATTGTTCATGCGTTTACTACTTTATTCAGATGAACACTAACAGTCGCATCTTTAGGTTAAAGCCGTGCTTGCCAAGGTTGGTCTGTGGATGGGTGACGGGTGACGGGTTACATACCGAGTTTCCTCCCTGTGCCCCGGCACGTAATGCTGTCCCGGCTGTCATTCGTAGATCTTTGACAGTTGTTACAGGTAGTCTGCAGTGGCCCAAAATAGTTTGACAACCAATCTTACCAAGTGGTATCGTATTACCCAGTACTAACGAGGTTTCCGGCGACTGGGACCGCAATTAACTGGGACCGTGGTCCCAGTCGCCGGATCCGTAAAAAATAAATATTTTTCTTCCAGCGACTGGGACCACTCATAGATAACTCAATCTAGTCAATTTTTCGTTTGACTGTACTAATTTTGGCTTGAATAATAGATTTTTTTAAGTTATCTATGAGTGGTCCCAGTCGCTGGAAGAAAAATATTTATTTTTTACGGATCCGGTGACTGGGACCACGGTCCCAGTTAATTGCGGTCCCAGTCGCCGGAAACCTCGTTAGTACTGGGTAATACGATACCACTTGGTAAGATTGGTTGTCAAACTATTTTGGGCCACTGCAGACTACCTGTAACAACTGTCAAAGATCTACGAATGACAAGTGTTCATCTGAATAAAGTAGTAAACGCATGAACAATGACTTTCTTCTTTTTTGCGGGTCGTTTGAAATCAAATTTTATCCGACCAGTAATATAAATAATAATAATAAAAACCGGCCAAGTGCGAGTCAGACTCGCGCACGAAGCGTTCCGTACCATTATCTATACATTAGACAAAACGGCAAAAAAATCACGTTTGTTGTATGGGAGCCCCCCTTAAATATTAATTTTATTCTGTTTTTAGTATTTGTTGTTATAGCGGCAACAGAAATACTTACATCATCTGTGAAAATTTCAACTGTCTAGCTGTCACGGTTCATGAGATACAGCCTGGTGACAGACAGACGGACAGACAGATGGACAGACAGCGAAGTCTTAGTAATAGGGTTCCGTTTTTACCCTTTGGGTACGGAACCCTAGAAATATACCTTATTTAGTAAGCTATCTGTAATAAATATGTGTAACATTTGCCACTGAATAAAAAACGTTGTTCCATAAAGGGCAGGAAATCACTTTACATGCTGTAAATACAAACCATTCCTTTGAATAACCCAGACCGTAATCCTCCACATTAGTCAGTTTCCCCTTAACATAATGCTATACTAATTATATGGACTATCTGTATAGAGCTCATAAAACGTCCCCTGAGGTCCATAAGTCCCCGCTTTGAAGCCACGATACTTGAGAGGCTTACAGGTGTAATCCTCTCGCAGGTCACTCACGACGTCACCTCACGGATTTACTTTTTTTATACAATGTCATATGGTGTGTTTGTATGGCCACGGAAAACAATTTTATGGTTAAAGGGAAGAGGAAAATGGCTGATCTTTTTGCTGTCAGCTTTGTGGATTTGGGTTAAACTGTATCGCTTCCTTGTTTTTAATGCTGGCAGTCTAATATTACTTTTGTATAAAAAAAGTGTCAAAACATTCATTGTTTTACGATCAAAGATGAAATTTAATAAATTGTGTCTGTCTATAAAATGTCCTTGAATTTTAGGCCGATACCGAAGTCAAGACTGATAAATTTAATTTGTTAACAATCAATTCATCCAAGCATAATTTAAGCTTCAATTTGCTGAAGTAAAGGTTATGTCTTCAGGCGTTCTACACGTGTAAATAATTTACAACTTTATGAAAATACCGCCTGCAAAATGTGTATTTATCGCAGCTACTAGTAAAACACTTATCCTACCTTTCGTTACTAAATCTCCAGGAGATTTATGTAAATTGTTTAACTATTGTGTCTACTAATTAGTCGTTTAAAGGATTAACTTTAAAAAAAAAATGGTTAAAAAAACATCACACATTTCTGTATTTGCCGCATCAGCCATGACATGAGTGACGTTCAGTGACTGGACTTTATTTTATATGTATGTGAAAATGTTCAATAGGCTGAAAATAAATCAATATTTTTAGCACGGCCGCGTTCATATTTGGCGAGTACGCCACAAATCATTCCCGGCACATGCCATGTATCGGCTGGCATTCATCTCGCGCGCTTTTTGACAGTTCACTGCAGCTGCCATATTGTTGTGACAGGAGAGCGAATTTCAAAATTCTGTGTTGCAATATAAAAATTCAGATTGCCTTTTACTATTTGATTGTGCTAATTTAATTACATTAAAATATTCTTATTGTAATAACGCAGTCAATTTAACTCAAATGATCAGCAAATAAGCTCTTCATCTATCTGTCGTTTGTTCCTTATTTTTTGCCATAAAGTAACTTGTTTTTTCGTCGTAATACCTTACCAAAGCTTTCAAGGAAAAATATTTGTGAAAATAGAATATTTACTGAAGTTAGTTCCCTATATTATACTACCGTCAATCAACTTGATGAACGCTTGACATTCTGAATACATATTTTTGTTATGTTTATCCTCGAAACTCGGAATAAAGGTTTTCCAAGGGAAATGTTGCGTTTTACAATTCAGACAGCATGGAGTTGTATGGTTTTATTTTAGAATAGCGTGTTACTTGGTTAGAATATAATTTCCGTTCTGACGTCTAACTTTCATAACGTCAGGATTATGTTGTGTTTCTATTTATAAAAAAAGTTAATAATAATGTTCCAGACAAATATAAATCGTTTTTATAATGATCAGTCTGGCACGAATAATTATAACAAATTATTTTGTTCAAAACACCAATCATTTGTAAACCATAGACAACTGTCAACCAAAATGGTTTTTTTTTAAATTGTTATCCATTACACCGCCCCTCCCCTGTTCTTTTTAAATTCTATATCAATGGAAATAGACTGCTTATTTCCCTATTAACGACCATCTGACGGATTCTCACAGCCTTTAGTTCACGGATAATAACGGACTTCGGCCTAGGTTTAGTTTTAAACACGGGTTTTAACTGCAGGTTATACTGCCTAGATAGATCAATAGGGGAATTTACGATATTGAATTCATCATCTATCATTAAATGAGAAATTTTCCACTGACGTTTGTCACAACGCTTTAGTACCTATATATCGATAGATGGCACACATAATCAGCTTTGGGTATATTTTTTTAAGCGGCGTTCTAGTAAAATCCAATGAAAAAAATAATTTACTACGTTTTATAATATAGGTCAATGGTAAAATCTTTTAGTAGGGCAAAAAAAAATCTCCTAGACACAATATGTCATGTCAAACTCATTGTATAGTAAAATTTCTTTATTCATTGTTGTTTATAAAGTGAGAACTGTAAAGAACCTTTTCAATACACTTCATCGAAAACTGGTCCATAACGCACTACGATTAGGTACAACATGCAATGTATTTCACACCCGTGCGATTTTTTCCACTTTCCTGCACGTGTGCGGGAATTAAAATTGCCACAGATAACTATACCTATACTAAGTCCAAATTGGTTCAATGCCTATAGTCTGAAATGAATGTTTATTTTTTATTTTCGGCAAAGCACTACGCGTCTTTACGGCATAAATATTTTTTGAATATTCAAATTGTGTTTATAAATAGAATATCATAGATAAACATGATTATTAAAAACTAATAGTTACTTTTATACACAAATTAACATTTATTTGTGTTCATAACTCAAAAATAAAAAATAAATCTATTTTTTTCTATTAGGCTGTTTAACGGCTTCATACCTTTGCCTCTCCTTCAACCTGGCGAAACCAAAGCGCGAAAAAAAAAAATGAAAATCATAGTTTCATAGTTCGTGACAAAAATATTTTTCGTTATTTTATTTTATTTCTTCAAAAGTGTATTGAAAAACGTCGTTTGATACACGTGGACATTTGTTATTGCAATTCTCGGCTCAAAAACACCCTCGCCGGCTACGGCTCGTGTGTTATAATTCCGCCTCGAATGCAATAACAAACTTTCTCCACTTGTATCAAAATGTACTATTTTCTGTCAAACATTTTTAACCTAAAAAGTCTACTGTTCTTTTGCATCACTGAACTGAACTTTAAGTTTTTGCATGGTTTTTGCTATAGTTCTTCTGAGTGTTTTTGCATTACGTCTAAACTCCTGGTGCGTCGAGTCGAGCTTAGGTTCCTCCGTACTTCAGTTATGGCTTTGTGGACATAAAACGAGCCATTTTATTATTCCCAAAGTTGATCAGCGCCATCTAGTTCGTTCATAAAAAGCACTGGAAAATTCCCCATTAGTATGTACTATCGAGGACACTCCCGCCTGACCACCACTAAGCTCATTTTTGCTTGCACTCGCAACATAAAAACGCTCTCTAGCCCCGCCCGTTGACTTTGTGTAGAAAAAATGAATGAAAAGATACCGAATTGGCCAAGCGCATTGACGACGCACGACCAAACGAGAGTTATTGTTACTTTGCGCGCCAAAGTTGACGCTTTCCTAATAGGCCCAAACTGTAAGGGGGCGTGGCTCGGCGCCTCCGCATGATTTAAGCGAAAAAGTTTTAAAATGGTCAGGCGGAAAAGACCTTGATAGTACCTACAGGGTGAGTTTTTGGGAAAGATGACTATTTGCTGATGTTCAGTTGTTTGACTGCCGCGGCTGGTTTAGTGGTCGCAAGCGCGATTGCTGAGCATGAGGACCGGCGTTCGATGCCCAAGTCGGGCAATACCTAAGTGTTATTGGGTTTTTCCATCAGGAATTTCTCTTAGCAGCCACGGAGTCTGGATTTGTGCCCGGTTGATGGCAATAGGCTCGCCTCCATTACATGATTACATGGCACTTAAGCATAACTGGTGAAAAGTGTACTAATGGGTACCTACACCTCTGCCTATCCTTTCGAGGATTACAGGCGTGATGTTATATTGTTTAGTTTTATTTTATTTTCAGCCTGTGTTAAAACTTCATAGAATACAAACAATAGACAGACACATAAATCTGAAATTTACGATATTATTATGCTGATTGTAGATATTTTAAATAATAAAAAAAAAAAACATGAATCTGATTGTAACGTTTCAGTGTGTGTTTTAATTTAATGCAGCTGAATGTTAATTTATTCCTTTAAAATTAAATTTCATAGTAATCGAGTGTGAAAATCATAATTATACCTTCACATTGTAGAGTAATTGGTATTTCAAAGAATTACATTTTAATTCGACACAGTTCTTGGAAACATACAAAAATATGCTCTCAATATTTTCGATACACAGTTGCTAATTGTTGATGGAAGTTAACAACTGAAAATTTAAATCATTCTCTCTAACATGGTTAATGGTATCAATATAACTGCTGTGCAGTCATTATGACACAGGTTTAGTTTAAAACTAAACAAAACTTTGTAATTATATGACAGACAGTAAAATGTATTGTCTGTCATATAATTATTTAGATTTTCTCAAAATCAATAAGGTTTACGAGAAAGCTTAGATACAATTACTTAGCCGCGTCCGGCAGAGTAGAATAGAACCAACCCATTACACTCACGGGCGTCGTATAAGGCGACTAATGTCTGAGGCAGAATACCTTGCGCCTCCGTAGACCAGATAATGGACAGCAGCGTTTTCTGTTAGTCTTTCATCACTGCGATCTCCAATCCGCCTGCCAAGCGTGGAGATTACGGCAAATTCCTCCCATCATGGGAGAGGCTTATGTCCAGCAGTGGACGTTATGGGCTGTTGTTGTTGTTGTTGTTGGATACAATTAACTGATCGTTTTTCTATATCTTTCGATGGACAGCGTTGATTGTTGTCAAGTCTTATTAAGTCTGACAGCCAGTCCTACCAGCCAGTAACAGGGATGTGGTGGTCAGATAGGCGCTTCATGTTAAAACATTTTTTTAGCTCTCCTCAGTAAACCGACTCCAATAAAGTTGAGTAAGGCAAGGTAAATGATGAACTGCCACTAGATAAGACCGTTGATAGTAAAATGTAGGGCACGTAAGCATTAATCAACTGACAGACAGCAGCATCGCCGCTACGACCAGTCTTGCGAAACCCGCATCTAGCTAAATTGCCGCGACCTTCACCGGATCGTCCTTTCCCCTTTCGGGGCCCACGTTTTGCCTTCCGGTAAACACTCGAGAACATTTATATCAGTTATCCGTTCTACGTAAGAGTCCTCCACCCACTACCACTAATATCATACAACCTGAAACTGACCTGCAAATTACAAAAAACGTAAGAAAATTTGAATTCTGCGGGCTATCCTGGCGTTTCCACCTGATTTGTGATCGTTGTGCTCCCCATACTATAAACTGTTGATAATAATAACTAGCAAAATAGGTAGCTACCGCTAACACAATACGATAGTTTGCTTGTAAGATTCTTAACAATAGGAATGTACCTTTGTTTATACAACTATGTATTAGCGTGTAACAAACTATATCTTACACACAACACAATATTACTAACTACTGCAATTAATTCACAGTATCGGCATAGTTTCCGACTCGCTATTGCTAAACGTGACATCCACGGACTCAATATAGAGTTATTGCTTCCAAGCATGTGTTGATTTCTACTCCAATTGAATGTTGTACTGTAATGCAATGGAACAGGGTTTAATTCGCAATGTTTTGATGTTTGCAAATCATTCAATTGCTTTGCGACATTCTTGAGTCAATGAACGAATGATACGGTTGAGAGTTTAATATCAATTTTGTCGTTAAAGTGATTTAGATTGGTTAATTGAGTTTTTCTAAGGATTCATTCATTATTGACTTAAGATCTCCAGGGAAAAAAAGGGGACCGAAAAAATAAACTACTGTTCCATACATTTGGGTCGAGACGTCGGTATTGAAGTTTTGTACTGGACAGCTGATTTTGTTTTCGTGATTTAGATGGCGGTTCTATAGAGAAAGTTGTTCAGTTTGATGTTCTGAATCACAACCTGAAATATAACCACAACTTTCTGGTACTCGCTGTATATTGTGTTTTTAGGAATCTCGTCAACCACTGCCTTTTTTTTTTTTTTTTCGGATGGGAAATCATCAAATAACTCCTCCCGCTCTGGGCGGAGCAGGAGGGAGTGTCAGACTTTTACTGACTAAAACCCATCCATGTTCCTTCATCGCCCTTTGTGTTCCGGGGCCACGGTATCTCTTTCGAACAGTCCCGCAACCCCGGCAGGCATCGGTCCTTACGGACCCCTTCCTTTTTGCTGACTCTCTTTGAGGCGCGCGTGGAACACGAACGCGCCGTCGACACGGCCTGTCGTCAAGAGACGGACAGACGGCGAGCTAGCCCATAGCCCACCGTCCACAGGCCCGCGCCTACGGTGGCCGGGGGCCACGTGGTGGTGGCCCCCGACGCCCGGGGCGTCTCCCGCGGCGGCCGGGACGTTGAGAGGTTCTCTCCCTCTCACGTTCCGCCACCTCCTTCTCTAGCATTACTGCTTCGCAGAAGGAGGTGACGGCGTCCCATTCCATCTCGCTCCGGACCATGGCTTGCACCAGGGCCGGACGCGAGAGGTCGCCGCCGCCGATCGCCGCTACGAGGACACGGCGGTGCTCCGCCCACGCGGGGCACACCTCCACCGTGTGCTGCACCGTGTCCTCCGGCCGATCCTCACAGTGGAAGCACCCGGACGTTTCCTCCCGCCCGATTCGGTGCAGGAATCTCCCGAACACACCGTGTCCGGTGAGGACCTACGTCAGGCGGAAGGTGAGGACGCCGTGGCGTCGCTCAAGCCACTCCTCAAAGAGGGGACTTATCGCCACTATCGTGGCGTACCCTGCACGGGGTTGCGACAGTCGCTCTCTCCATGTTGCCATGAGATCCCGGTCAACCACTGCCTCAATTAGCCATTACTACGCTTAACATTCAGATAACTGATAATAAAATTAAGTACTAGTATATTAATTTAAAGTTTATGTTGCAAAACTTGGAATATACACTGCCCTGCAAAAATAAGTGTCACACTTTTAAAATTGCAATAACTTTTTAAGTACACAAGATATACTTTCGAAACAAAAAGGACTCGAAAAAAAGTTTAATTTTGTACATAAAAACTAATAAAGCTGATAAAAATTGCTATGAAACGTTTTTTATTTTAAAACTCTTCTATATACTTAGTTTAGAAAAAAATATAATTTTAAAAGTGTAGTACTTATTATAGTTTTGCAGGCCAGTGTATTTTAAAATGTATATACCCAGTGTTATCGCAATACCAGATATACGACCAATAGTTAAGTTGGATTACCGATAGTGATATATGGGAACGCGCGTTTGTCGATGCCAAATGTCACGCAGTAGATAGCACAAACAAGGCTTTACGGCTTTCGATTGTACTGTCCACCAGCAATAGGTAAATGAAAACATACACAAACAAACATTTACTAGGAGATTTACAATACTACTCGAGCAAAAACCACGTTTTGCTCAATCCGTTTACTGAAAACAGACTTTAAATGAACTTTCAAAAGATTTTAAAGGCATTTATAGAAGCCTTATTTACAGACAAAAAGCTAAACCGACCACCAGCTTTCTATACAACTTTAATGCACAAAACGCCACTGCAATGGTGTAACCCGACGAAATAGAAGAGCGCCCATTTCATTTGATCATCCTACGTAATCGTGTCGTTCTTTACACGATAGGGTTACCATTCTGGATGGTTCTTAAAGTATCGAATAACGGGCAGTACCTAAATGGAATTTTCCCTGTAACTCGGTCCGAGTGTTACTTGTTTGTTGGTCGAGTGAAATGCGACAATTCCTCTATTTGGTAATACATGTCTTTTACCAGCCATCTGTCTTTCTACTACACCTTGTTTTCGACTTTACTCCATCTTGTTACGATTGGTTTTTCCATGGCCATGATAAAAGGTGTAATAAAAAGGTTGGTTCAACTGTGTTCTTAGGATTGTGTAAGCGACTGGTGCCTTAAAAAGATACACATCAACAGCTGTTTTAGTAGTAAATGCAACTGTTACAGCATAGATTACATAAATAATGTACCAGGGCAACAAGGGTGTGGAGGAATGCCAACTAATTGAATCGCAAATTTTCTTGTTTTCACTTTTAATAGCCTTTTGTGGACTATGTAGTGATTGTAGACCTGCTGGCTTACCATGATGTCTTATGGCTGATGCTCCAGGGTAGCCCGCGAAATTCAATTTTTTTTACGTTTTTTTGCAATTTGCAGGCCAGTGCTAGGTCGTATGTTGATTAAAATATTGTTCGCGACTGTAAGACGTATGTAGTTACAGAATTATAATCATCAAAATCATCAATGCAACCCACCAAGTACATAAAGGTCGAGGAATGACTTTGACCTTGAAAAAGTCGAATTTCGTGAAAAAATGAAAATTTGCATTTCGCGGGCTACCCTGGAGCATCCAACTTAAAGCAGTATTTTTTAATCTTATTCCAGAGTTGGAAAGAGATGGCGCTAGACGACCTCTATAGGTCTGTCTCTTTCCTACACTGAAGTGACGTTAAAATAATACTGCTCTAAGGCGCCATGGTAAAATGTTCAAAAGTTTAGTGTACTTTCGTTTCTTTTTGTTCAATGGGGTCTTACTGTTTTGTGAGGCTCCTTTGCAGTTTTGCAGTATTTTCAAATATACATAGTCATAGTCAGTCAAACATAAAAGGTCCCTGCATTGCTACAAATTGCGGTGCAAATCAATATAGGTAGGTCTAAGCCAAGTAATCGAAATGTCAATTCCATATGAAGCGTTTATCTACTCTGCAATTCCAGTAACCTTAACTTGGTTTATTAAATATCTCAAAGTGGTTTTCCAAGAAGATCCGAAGTCAGTTCAACGAGCAATAAGTAGTTGCCTTAAACTTGCGAAGAACATTCATTTATTGCCATAGAGTTTATAGAAACAGAAGGGCCAAAACGACTAAACATTGAAAATAATCATCTGTTCGCATTTGTTTTCACCAACCATGAAAAACGTTAGCCAGGTGATAACCATAAGATATGAAAATGGCATGAATACTGCGAGCACAAATCCAATTGCTCAGCCATTACTTACGCCACTGTCTAAAAAAAATATTGCACCATAATCAAAAGTATTCAAGCATCGCTGTACAAAGTTAAATTAACAAGCCGTAATGAACAATTATTGTGACAAAAATTCGGTCCCATTTGGTGCTTTTGGCTTTAATCCAAATTCGCTTCTTAGTGTAAGTGCAGGATAACAATTGTCGTATCAACTGTGTTATTACCATATTACAACTGTGCTTCTCTTTAGCACATGCATGTCTTTTTCTCTATGTTTATTTTAGTAGGTACCTTTTAGAAGAATTTTAATGCCTGAAAAATAAGCTACCTTTTTAACCGACTTCCAAAAGGAGGAGGTTCTCAATTCGATTGGTAGGTATTTTTTTATGTATGTACACCGATTACGCTGAGATTTATGATCCGATTTATGCGATTCTTCTTTAGTTTGATGCGGAATAGTTGCCATTTGGTCCCATAAAAATTTAACATAGTTTGGCCCAGTAGTTTTTGTTTTATGAACATTTTTACTTCAGTCGTGTGGTCTAATTTCAACATGTTCACCGATTTCTCCCCCATTTGTGGAGCGATTTTATTTTTTACAAAAAAAGATTTTAATAATAAATAGGCTTGCGTTTGGCTGCAATTCGCATAATGGACAAACGATAATTCGGCCTAGGGTGGTGCACACTTGCCTAGAAGAAAACTATTCACTTGAACTTCGAAGAGATCCAGATTCTAATGATCGGATATCTGAATCTTCACAAAAATTCCAAGATTCATAGCCTACGTTGGCTAAACTTGTTTTCGGATACTTTGTAAAACAAGTCAGGTTGAATTTCTCAATAGGCTTTGTGGCTTTTAAGCTAGTACTTGAAGTAACAATGTCTACTTAATATAAACAACACTACTAGTTTTCCCGAATAAATCGTTACTTGTTCATACACAAAAAAACGGTTACGAGTTTCTTCTCAGCTACAGTTTTCTAAGACAACCTTCTTTTTCTCACAAACCCTCCTATTGAAACCATTCTTCCTACAAACTAATTTTTGCCTAACTCCCCAGAAATTCCACGAACCTAACCCATTAACCAGAGCTTTATCCGAAAGTTAAGCCAGTTACGGCATGCATTATACCGAAGTACCACCGATCTCGGTCTCTAGCCATTATCATATTATAATTTGGTGGGAGCTAGCAGGCACGGGTAATATGATATTAAACACGCTCCTGTCATGACGTGACTGCATTGCACGTTCATTACTGTTATTAAGGGTGAAGAAGTTACTGATGTCACTTGCTGTTCGTAAATCACTGGTGTTGGTAAATGACATCATAGGACAAGAGCGTGGACAGATGTGATGTAAGTATGATATTTTTTGTGTGAATTCAAGATTATTCTTCATGGAGACCTAATAGTAGATATCTTGTAGCTGATTCCATAAAAATGCATTGAAGGAGATTAGTCAATTATATAAGTACTTAAACTACCAAATGGTATCAAACACGCCCCTAACATGACGTGACGTCCGTGTGCGTCCAGTCTAGCGATCACCAGTCTATTGGCCAAGGCTGAAATGAGTGCCTAGAGGTAAAGAATCTATATAACTATAAAACTATTAATGATCAACCGGTTTAAGTTAAACTTATAATCTACTAGAGGACGTCACGCGATTTCACCCGCGTAGTGCCCGTTCCCGTGGGAGAACAGGGATAAAATATAGCCTATGTTACTTGCTCATAATGTAGCTATCCATTGCTGAAAGAATTTTTCAAATCGGTCCAGTAGTTTTTAAGTTTATTTGTTACATTAAAACATACAAATCTTTCCTCTTTATAATATTAGTGTAGAAGATGATTAACCATCGTTACTAACACTATCTTTTCATTTTCTTTACTGAAGGAGATTAATATTCTAATAACCTGTATAATATAGTTGTTTACAGCAAAAGCTTTAATGCAAGAAAATTTAAAATTCCTGTTCTGTAAAGCTAGAGCTTTTCTTAACTGCATTTTTTCTTAACAGAATTTTAAAGACAGAAAAAAAGATAAGTAAGAAACACAATTCGCAGGTTTTTTTTTCTAATTACGTATTCTCCTTGGTTTCTTTGTTAATGAAATGCATTGGATAATCAACTTTTGTTCTGAGATAATAAAACTTTTAGGATCAAACATCGTAATAATGGTTTATCCTGTTTTAATGAGTTTTTGTTAGGTGACAGTTTTTTTTTCGTGCGGAGGAATGACCTAAATGTGTCATGTCCGTCGCCGATGTCGATCGGATCGTATTTCTACTGATTGTATTTAATGTTGTATTTTGTTAATTAAACTGATTTATTTTGCTCGTTCGTGTATTTTTTAGGGTTTCACTAAGCTCTATAGCTACTTTTTTGTTTTCGTTCCTTCTTTGAAAATAAAACTAATACACAAAAGAGTAGAACAAAGATTTAGTTAGATTTTTTAGTATACTAAAAAATCTGGTATGTATATTCAAATCTTAAATTCTTACTTTTTACACACATTTTTCCTAAACTAATTACTTACTTTACTAAAAGCTAAAACCTACTAAAACTTTACCAAGAAACAAATTATAAAAGCCACGCCGTAATTCAGCTGAATTATCTAGTTCATTATTTAGGCTTTAGACAGACCCGCGTGTCGGGTAATTCGATATTAAACACGCGGTTGACAGTGACGTGACTAGAGGCTTTGTCACGCGACCAGTGTGGATCGAGCCTTAGGGCTGACATACTATTGTCCATTGCATTCAAGACCTTACTGTGCCATGATTTAACACAAACTAATCTATTCTATTAGACAAAGAAGTTAACTGATGTTCCTAATGATAATGGTTATGCATCAGGAATGGCACGGCATTGTCGTGAAATTGGTTTTGATATTTCAAATAGATGGATAAAATAGATTATGATATTATAACTAGGTATTTATTCGGGATTTGCAACTCGTGGCAATATGCTAGCGTTGATGATCACATAACGATTTTTCACTGCACATAACTTAAAACGGTATCCTGTGGTTTAATGTGAAATCAAGCTACTACGACACTATGGTGTCGATTCTGTTGTGCACAAACCAAACTTAATTTAGGCTATTGCCATCTTTTTCTCTCTAATAAAACGAGAAAGAGACGGACGTAATTTAGAGCTGTCAAATTTAGTTGGAACTAATATTTCCATACAAATGAAGGGTGCACGTAAAAACATGTCGACTAAAAATACGGTGAAGCGCAAGGCATAAACTAGTTTGACATCTCTAACTTAGTTCATAGCTATAGTCGTCCTTTTCTCGCACTGCCTTTTAGTAAAACATAGCAATAGCCTAAATTAAGTTTAGTTTGGGCAAAAGAGAATCGACACCATTGTCTTATAAAAAAGTGTTTATTTAGGCTATTTATACGCAAGGAAGACCCTCATCACTTCATCGGTATTCTATGTAGTAGGTATGATTCAACGAAAGACAAAGCAGGAGGTATAGTGATAGAAAGAGCAAGACGTAAATACGTTATACAAATAGAACAGTTTATATTGACAGGCTTGTGTAGGCGGTTGTATGAGATCATCTCAGAAACGTATTTCCCTAAGGCGACCCTTAAAACCTGTTCTGAATTCAAAGTAGCCGATACAATTCCTATTTTTAATACCAACATCAAATAAAAATGGAAATAATCGGCTCTATGCATTTTTGTTCCTTTTTTAAGATTACGTTCTACATTCAAATAACTTTTTTGCCATAAATAATTTTAATGTTGGAATAAATATAGAAACAACAAAACGAGGTTCGTGAATACACCGCGCTGCAGATTTGTGGTTATTGCATAGAATATTTCCTTTGCTGTGGTATTTAAAACTTAAGACTTGGAGGGAATATTTTAAAATAAAACATTAAGTAAGATCTACTTAATGTCGCGTATTTTTTTTTTGGTTTTATGCACGAGCATATTATTTCAGGGTTGCCTGTCTTGGTGTGGAATTAACCAGGACTTTTAATAATAGGTTCTTTAAGTAGTAGCTTTTCGAAAAATGACCACCCTAGATTAAAAGCACGCGAGTTACCGTATATACTTAGTTACACTCAAGCGGATTGGTGATAGCAGTGTCATGTTTTATGTATACAGTGACAATTTATCGAATTTTACCAAATCAAAGCAAAGCTTTAACAACCGCAAACCATGAACATTTGCATTAGGTAATGAATTAATGAAAAAATATTTTTGAAGTGAAAACTTCTTTAGGCGCGTTGAGCACTTTTTGGGTAAAGGAAAAACATTGAACTCATCGTAACGTAACGTAACGTGCGGTGACGCTTCGTAGCCGTTCGTAGCATCCGCTACGGCGTAGCACCACATAGACATGCGCGAGGCATAATCAGTGCTACGACTGGGGCGGGGCCTGTGTACTTTTTGTTTTCACTTCTATCGGCAGTCCCCAAAGACTGCTCCGATTTTTCTCCATTTGTTTGGGACTGGCCAGTCCTACCAAGGAGTATTGTATAACCCGGTACTAACTGGGTTGTGGAGGTCAAATATGCAGTCACTCCATCTAAAACTGGTATTCAGCTGCGTCCGGTGTGACTGGAAGCCGACCCCAACATAGTTTGGAATAAAGCTAGGCAGATGATGAATTGGGATTGGCTCAGCATGACTTCTTCATCGTCATCCCCGTTTCAGTCATATCATCTTTCACACAGTTCATCCATCGTTTCTTTGGCCTTCCTCTACGTGTAGGTACAGGTATTTGTAATGTTATTGTATTACCATCATTATTTTCATGAGTATAGTTGGTTTATATTACTGCGCAGAAATATAAATCAACGAAGTAGGTTTGTAGGTACTTTATGTAGGTACTAAAAATCGTTAAAATTATTCTGTAAACCAATGATAAATTTTATTAAACAGATATGTTGTGAGCGCGCAATCGTGAAGACTTGAAAACGGGCCAATTGGCCTGTTTTTCCTTTATTCTGCGTCGCTGCGTGTATGTGAGCTGGCGCTGCCCCGCGGCACACTTTTTTCGGTGGTTTTATAGGTGTATAACATATCTGTTTATTAGAATATCATTGCTGTAACCCGTTTATATGGTCGATCGGGAAATGATGTTTCAAGATAATGAGCCTTTGCGCTGCCGATGATTCGAGCTTATAGTTATTCGATATTTTGATGCATCGAGGTAGTGTACTGTCGAGCTTATAATAATTTATCGATTTCAAGTACTATCGAGTTAAGGTTTTCGAGCAAGTGTTATTCGATCTCACGTCATTCGATTTCAAGTACTACCCGTGTATACCACGTTGAATTATAAGATACCCAATTTGTTTTGGTTACCGTACCCAGTTAACTAAATCTAGGCTATCTAGATAGTGATGACCCTAGGCTATGCATCGCGTGTTCCTACCGATGTTTAGTACAGATTTGCGACTCGCGAGCTGGTATCTCCAGTTAAAGGCTTGAAAAACCTAAGTTATGTCAGTAATAAGTTAAGGATTATACTGTACACCGTAATAAACTTACATTTAAAATCGTAATCTTAACTTTACTTTGCATCAAGTAGCCGTAGAATTATATTCCGCTGATGTTTGTTTGTTAATATTTTGTCCTTACTGTATGCAGTGAAGTGTATGTATCTTGGACTGTAGGATGCAAAATAGTGGCTATTGCCTATCTCCCGTTTTAATTTCAGGTTTCATGAAGTCAAAAAGTTATACATCTTAATTTAAAGTAATAATAGGCTAGTTTCAAAACCAAAATTGACGAAGATACGACTTCGTCAATTTTGGTTTACGAAACCAAAGAAAAAATACGGGTCAAATATTTTTTGATAATCTAACTGACGAACTAATTAGATTTTTACAGTTGACAAGCCTATTATGATTAATATTTAAACATTTTCTCTTTAGGCGTCGTTTTCTATTTGATTAAACCAAGGTGTCCTGTGTGTTTCTGCCTATCCCCATGGGAAAAAGGGTGTGAGTTAGATATTACAGAAGTAAGTAGCAAATCAAGAAATCCAGAGACGAAAAAGCGTTTACAGCTGTAGACCCTGCTATCACCTTTTTATAAAGTTGTCGTTTTAATACCGTGCAAAGCAACAAATCAAACTGCAACATTTATGCAACAAATAAATAGTTCACACTCAACACATGCAGTACCAGGGGATTATGAAGTGTCAGGTTCTAACGCCGTGGTGGTCGTAAAGTCATTGTAGTCTGACACCTAACGTGGCGAGTGAAACCGTGGAAGTATACAGGAATCACACCAACTATTGTATTGTACTAACTCTTTGAACTTCTGGGAGCCTAGTACATAGTTATCGAGAAATTCATATAGTAGCGTTTTTTATTTCCACTGTTGATTACAGATAATAAATTATAATACATTTTGCACTGAAATATTAAAAGAGCCTTTATTCAGAACAAAAGCTATAGAACTCCACGCGGGTTAAACCGCGGGCATAAGCTAGTACCTACCTGAATAAGACGGATAACAAGGAACAGTGCATAGGGAAATATATAAACTAAAAATATCTTGGAAAAAAAAAGAAGTTTATCCTAGCTTGACGAAGGCACATAATCTAATCAAGTCAACGACTACTCGACAATCCCATGAACCCTTCCTCTCATAATATAATATTCAAATAACAAACCAGCGCGGTCTAGTGCATCCTCATTCCATAATGACCTCAATTAACGTTCTCGTTCGTTCACTGGCTCATTCACTCGTTCATTCACTTGAATTTTTCTTCGCCATCTTAATTTGTACGTGACGCCGGCAGTTAATTAGTGCAATTAAAAGATCCTGGCGTTTTTGTTTTAGTACTCACACTGCGAAGCCATTGTTGGAAATTAAATTAGTCCTGAAATTGTTTTACGTCATTAGAATAATATGTGATGTTTTGGGTGCCAAGTAATGGGCGAAAGAGAATGGAGATGGCGGGAAACGTATGTGACACGTTCGTTCGTGTGTTTTTGAAATTAGAAGGCTTCTGTAGTTTTCGTAAAACGAGGCCAGTTATTTTATGAGCTGTGGAATGTAATTAAACCTTGTTGAATTTATTAAGTAATCTAGAAAAAATAATATTTAGCTTGTAGGAACGACCATAAGCTGTTTTTGAAACTGCAAAGGGCATTAAATAAGAGAGCACAATACTATTGTTTGTTTTTAAAAGCGGAATAAATTTTTAATACCTATTATGTTTGTTAAAAATAAAAGCTTTTTACCTTTGTCTATATATTTTCATCTTATAAATTCTGCGTTGGAATAAAAACAAAATAGATTTGACACAACCATTTATAATTTTTCAATATTAATGAATGCATGCGTCTGTACCTACTTATCTAGATATAGATTTCACAATTACCTAATGATTGAGATTGATTAGGCGATTGATCACAATCAGTCTAATAGATTAATGATGAAAATATTGCCATCACATTACGCATATACAGGGGGTGAGCTAGAAATTCAAATCGCTAATGTGACATATCTGGAAACTAATTTGTTCGCATGATGGTACGATAATTACTTAACTTTATATCATCTGATAGAGAAAATTGACATCATTGTCACTGAAATCATGTTTATTTTCTTGGCAAAACTAGCGATTTCTCAATATGTTAGAGAGTTAATGAAGTCATTAAAAAATGAAAAAAAAAATTGGAAAATGAGCTACTTATAATTGACCTATTTTCGAATGATGCTTGCTTTCAAGCCAACTAGACAGTATAGCTTTTCGTGGTTTAATGTAAGTATACACCCTGTATAGTTAAGTAATTACAGAAAATGAGTTCATTCATTAAGTAATTTGAATTAAAATTAATGATAGTTTACTTGATTGACATGTTTGCAGTGAGGTCTTCATTTTGTTAATGGAAAAGTTATTAATAGTTTTGGAATCAAGTTTTATTTTGAAGATAATTTACAATCAATTTATGTCATTTTTATTCGAGTAATATACTTAGGCTTTTTTATCACTTTATTCCGAACTAGTGGACGTCACGCACGCGGTTTCACCCGCATAGTTCCCGTTCCCGTGGGAGTACGGGGATAAAATATAACCTATGTTACTCAGTAAAGACGTGGCTTTCTAAAGGTGAAATAATTTTTGAAAATGACGCTGTAGTTTTTGAGTTTATTCATTACAAACATACACACAAAAATACAAATCTTTCCTCTTTATAATATTAGTGTAGCTAAAGTATAGACTAGCTATTGAACGTGGTTTCGCCCACGTTACCGGAATAAAAGTATCTTTTGTCCTAACTCAGGTGCTGGTATACCTATCCGTGTGCCAAACATTCAAATCCACTCCGTAACTGGTTTGTGGAGGTCAGATAGGCAGTCGTTCCATCTATACTTACTTCTATACTAATATTATAAAGCGGAATGATTTGTATTTTTGTATGTAACGAATAAACTTAAAAACGACTGGATCGATTTGAAAAATTCTTTCAGCAATGGATAGCTACATTATCAGCGAGTAAGATAGGCTATATTTTATCCCCACACTCCCACGGGAACGGGAACTACGCGGGTGAAACCGTGTGACGTCCGCTAGTGTAAAATATTGATATTTAGCTGCATCCGCTAAGATTGGAAGCCGACCTCAACAAAGTTGGGAAAACGCTAGTTATGATGAATATTAGCAACAGTTGAAAAAGACAAAATTAACTGTAGCTATAAGTAAAACCTTTGGCCAAGCAATGTACATTCTAAAGCTGTTCTCTATTACTTTTAAAAATGAGAGAATAGGGTTTTGTCCTGAAAATAATAATTAGTCCGTCAGTTAGATTTTCAAAAAATATTTGACACGTATTTTTTCTTTTGTTACGTAGACCAAAATTGACGAAGATACGACGCTTTTAAAATTCTCAATACGTCACGCCATGCTATAATTTTTAGTGCGTTGCGACGTCACGAGCCCCCACTCCCGTGTTTTGATGCGATCTAACTCTGTCAATATTCATTGATTTACAAAAACAAAAAATACTTGTCCAATATTTTACAATGCTCTAACTGACGGACTAAATAGATTTGCAATTTATTGATGGTGGAAATTAGCCTATTACTATTTATAACTGGAACTAAAACAAATTACCACGAGCATACCTCGAAACTTACATAACACCACCTTTCTACATACTCCTGATACTTACAAATAAAAGTTTCCCAGCTTGCGTGCACATACCTAATTATAATGCAAGCCTCGACCACTTGCAAGTTATTTAGGTTAATATCCAGCCTTTTGAACCTAACGTTTTCCTGCTACGTCAAGGTTCAAGTCGTCAGAGACTTTATTGAATTTTCTCGTGGAGTATGTTACCTTCATGGAAGTGTCACCTAAATGCTTTAAGTGTAGGTCGGGTGGGTATAAGAACGGTAAGTACGTGATGTCTTGAACTCTTGACGTTGTCTATACTGATATTAAGAGGTATGTTTGAAAGTTTGTAGTAGGGGTGGGTAATCTCCGGAACTGGTGATCCAATTCAAAAAATTCTTTCACTGGCAGAAAACTACATTATTGGGGAGCACTGTAGCCTAAATCATATTTATGACATGTACATGTATACAACGTGGAGATTACAATACGAAAATAAATTAAACTTTGTGTACCTTAGAACTTTCCCAGTCTACATACAAAAATTCGTTTGAAAATATCCAGTAGTTTAGTCACAGGAGATTATTTTTCATTTTTAACATTTGCTACATGATGTATCTGTTATTAAGATCACTGATCTGATTAAGATCACTGATCACTGACAGGTTAATGACCCCCGCATCGGTAACATCAAAACATTAAAGACAAGTTGCCAACTCGCTACTTAAAAACTTGAACCAATATTTACAAATGGTGTTCTATTTTGTTTCCAGTTTTATGCCATTTAGTTTGTTTGAATTTTTTTTAATTTTTAATTTTGGTGTTAGGATTTTTTTGATGGATTAGAATGATTCCTATGAACTAGTATTGTCCGTGTTTTCATTTAGTGTCGTATTATCGTCTCCACTCTGTATTAGCCGAGCTATCACAAAAGACGAACTCACGGGTGAAGTGCTAGTTTTTTATACAGTTGCAAGTTCTGTGTGGAGCTTTTAAGAAGTTTTGTAATGTGAACATTATATGAAATGGGAGGGGGCTTCTTTTTGGGGGGATGTTCCACGCGCGCCGCAAAGTGATATCAGCAAAAAGAAGGGGTCCGCAAAGGCCGATGCCTGCCCCGGCTGCAGGACTGTTCGTGAAGGAACATGGATGGGTTTTACCTAGTAAAAGTCTGACCTGCTCCGACCGGTGCGGGAGGAGACATTTGATGATTTCCCATCTGAAAACAAAAAAAGAATAAAACAAAGGGAGCCCCCCTTTGTTTTCATGAAAAGGATATTGGCACTGGCATTTCGGATAAAAGGAAATTGGCATTTCGCCTTACACCATAGAGTTAATCTTCATTAAGCAATCAAAATAAAATTATAAAAAAATGTATAATATCTAATTTCAAGACGACTTCTTCAACTTAAAAATGCTGCAATCCCCGAAGGCTAAGGTAGAGGCATACCTAATAAGTACACCCAAATTTTGCCAGTTATGTTTTTAATTAACCCATCCAAATGTCCCCAGCCGTTCCCAAAGGGGAACGGTGCATTGTTATTTTAATTGTGTCTGTAATTGCGGGTATTAATCTGGTAAATGAGTGTTCAAAAGGGGTATGTGGTTGGAAAAGTCGAAAGCAGAAAAATCTGACTTATGAACTTCGTTTGGACTAGTTAGAAGATAAACATATTAAAAGTCCTGACCCCTCCGAGGTGAGCCCGAGGGGGGGGGGGGGGGGGCAAAGAAGGTCCCGTTTTTTGGTTTTTTGCTTATATCTCGAAAACGATGCGTCGTATAAAATTTTGTTGTACCACATAATAAAACCTCATAAAATTCTCTACAACTTTTTATCTGGCGGCGAGCCTTTACTTAAAATAGTGTCTCTTATATGAGAATGTAAAAAATCTTACACGCAATAATTCAAAATAGATTCAAAGGTAACTTCAATTGCATACCTACTTTAATGATAACAGCAACAAGAGAAGTCTGTTTTAAAAGAAACTTTTTCACTACCCACGCGATCTAGATAGAAACACGATTAAAGAGGTTTCAAACCTAGAATCAAGCAAACCAACTTTAATTCACTGACCTCATTTCCAAAATGAATCAGCAGAGTACAAACTAATGTGTCTTTTCTCTGTTTCAGGTACGTACTGTTTCTAACTTCCATGTGGATCTCGAGCGAAACAAAAGAGGAGCGAGACTTGTTTTGTGGAAATTCTTACGCGCCCCGCTTTCTCGGCCAGCATTGTGTAAGTCTGAAGTTTTAGGCAAAGTTCTTTGCAACGTGCCCTATAATCTTGCTTTTGCTTATTTTCTTTGAGGTAAGTAATTGAGTCTATTGATGTGGAGAATTGTATCTTATTGAATGTGAAATGAGTTTAAATAAGAGTGTGTTCAACATACAAAAAATATAGAGATGTAAGTTTTTACCCGACTGCATTGAAGCAAAATGGAGGGTTATGATTTCGAGTGGTATTTTCAGTCACGTGCACCAATATGTATACACTTTCCCAAATTGAAAAACAATTTTTGCGAGAAATAACGATTGTAACTTGGAGATAAGATCTTTTTCATAATAATATGAGTTCCAAATTACTATGTTCGTAATAACATTAAATTTTAAACAGAACAGTAGGAGAAAAATCTTTTTAAAAGTTGTTAAGTGCTTACATATTGGTGCTCGTGACTGTTCATCTGTTCCCACATGACTTCTAAATTGCTTATCAAAATTTGACAAAATTAAATGAGATATCGTTCGAAGCGTCTTGATCGTCTGCTGGCTATAAGGCTATGTGACGTCATTATTAAAGATGCTACAAAAAAAAAAAACAGCACAATGAGAGCATGAAACGAATTTCTAAATTCCCTGTCTTATAATACAAGCATCTCATAGTGACCTATTTAACTGAATTGGTTCATCTGATTTAATAACCAATTTATCATACTGCGACTAATTTTGTGTCCTAATAAATGTCGTGTATCGGAACTATAGTTGCTGCCAGTTAAGATCGCAATAGCGGTCATTAACCTTTCCCTAATGTCTCTTCGTACGAACCAAAACAAATGAACCATGTATCGTTTTTCATTAGAAAAATGTTGAAGATCACTATGGATGATGATTCAAGACTTGAACAGGCCTATTTTTGGATTTCAAAGTTAAGAACTTTAGTATATGTAGGTGGGTCAATGACTATCTATAGTACAATTATAGCCATTTCTATAAACGGTGTGAAGACATCGCGACACAAACTATCGCAGGTTATTAAAAGAACAATCAGTTTTTGTATTATGAAATAGCTATTCTTATAACTGCCACCGTACAGTAGGCGTTAAAGGATTAAGCGCATATTTGTAACTGCAAAACCACATAATAAAGTTAATTATGTCAAATAAGCATACATTATAAGTCCTTGGAACACGCGCGGCGTCACAGCACGCCGTTTAAGATAAGGCTATCAAGTTTATTGGCTTTATTACGCCTAAGGTTTCCAGCAAAAACCCAAGCTAACCCCTTATAAAACAACCCTCATCAAAATGTCACACATCCCACTACACGTGCCAAAAGAATTTGTTTCATATTTGTAAGAAGTTAAAGTTACATTTCGCTTGATGGAAGTTAACCCTACCGCGGCTTTGCGACGACATCTTTGATGTGCACCCCTCTCGCCTCGAGCATTCAAAGTCTTTCATAGATAAAGTGCATTTCGATATTAGAAGTTTCAAACATAGTTTTAAAGTGAAATTTACGGTATGAAATTGTTTTCTTCGTTCAAAGAGAGACGTGTCGTAACTCTATGGAATGGTTGCGCGGTTTATAATAATGCCACTGGTTTTTATTTGAATTTAGAATGGAATTTCTTTGTGTATTTTTTTATGAATGGTTCTTGATTTGAATGCAGGATTTCGTGCCTGTTTGGAGTTGGTTTATAAATTATTGGGGGAAATAAAATTTATTTGTTCTTGAGGGTTTGTAAAAAGTCCTTAAAAATCCAATCGGAAATTCTTCACATTACTATTATGGGTTTTTTTTTCTAGCAGGATAGGTAATTAGAAAGGGGTTATTACGAGGGGTCAGTTAATATGTTTACCATAAAATAACGTCAAATTCACCTACTATTTCCTTAGATTAGAATATCAATTAATATTCAAAGACATTACTATAACCTCAATATTAACAAACCGATACATTCCAACAATCGCAATTTACATTACAAAATTAGTTTAACTTTACACAATGCCATATAAACTTTCCAAGATGGCCGCCAAATTATACAGCACTTGGAAACTGATTCCAACAATAGGATACCCACTTAGAAATTACTATAGGAATGTTTTAACAAGAAAATTGACCTGTGAACTATGTTGAGAGCCCTGTAAGGGTTTGGACACAAACTACGCAACTAGTTTACCATATTGTGATTACCCCTGGGACTAAGTTTGGCCGTACGAATGTTAAAATGGATTCCAGTGTAACATAGGAAAGTTATTGATTTGTTGTTGGAGATTGTGACTTAATGCCCTTTGTATCTAGTATGATAATATAGTATGAGGAGCTCGTGGCTAAATAATAATAGACGCACGGGTTCGATCTTCAAGGTTAAGCCGCGCTTGCCAAGGTCGGTCTGTGGATGGGTGACCATCATTACATACTGAGTTTCCTCCATAACTTGGAAAGCACGTTAAGCCGTTGGTCCCAGCTGTCATTTGTAGATCTTTAACGTTATAGGTAGTCAGCGTCCCGAAAGTCTGACAAACAGTCTTATCAAGAGGTACCGCATTACCCAGTACTAACTGGGTTGTGGAGGTCAGATAGGCAGTCGCTCCATGTAAAATACTGGTATTCAGCTGCGTCCGGTAAGACTGGAAGCCGACCCCAATATAGTTGGGAAAAGCCTAGACAGATCATAATTCTTGTATAATTATGTATTTACTCTTTTATTGTAGTATGATAGAAAAATAAACAACCAGAAATTGGGTAAATCGAAAAAGTATAAATGCAGATAGGGAAAAACAAACATACAGGTGCCAAATAGTTGTTAAGAAAAAGACCTATTTAGTGCTTAGTTAACTTTATTTTCCTTACTCTGGTTGTGTATCAGTAATCAAAAGTTTCTTAGGTAACAGATGAAGTTACATTGTGGCTTCCAGTGGCGGATTTACACATTTGCCGCCAGTAGGCTTTTCAAATTTTGCCGCCCCTACTGACCTCTACACAATGTGTTAGAGTTCCTTTAGGATTGTTTTTACAACCCCAAAAATTTTGTTATGATTACCCAAGAAATAGTTTTTGGGTAAATTCCTGAGCTAAGCGAAAATTTTAACATTACCTTGAAGAGGCTAGAATTGTTTAAATCCTGATACTTATGAGTTACTTGTTCGACTCACATATAAAGGCAAGAGTAAGTAGGCTACAAGAGCGAGCGAAGCGAGCTCGAAAATTTGTTTATTAGAATTGTTTCGACGCGAAAGCGAGCTCGAACATTTTTACATCTTGCCTCCAGTAAATTCAGATAGTTATGAGGTTTGAGATCAAAATATCCACATGCTATGCAACCTTGCGTATGTATGCTATAATTGCCTATTAGGGCCTCGGGGCAAGGGGCTCCTAATTTATTTCAGCCTCTGTCTATACCGATCGATCGAGAAGTTTTTCGCAGGGTACGAACCGCGCGCGTTTGTTTAAAGAAAATGTGTTATTTTGTAGAGATAGTAAAAGTACTCAGAGGCTCATTTATAACCTTAAAACACTCGCTACAATTTGTTACGTATAATACCAATTCTGTGGCATCAGCAGGAAAAAGCTGCCCCTGGCGACGCCCATGTTACCTATAACTTCGACACACTTGTCTTGATTCCATGGCGAAATACAATAATAATTTTAAAGAAATTCTTAAACATGGGGCATCTGGACTCTCTCTCTTTTAACCTGAATTTGAACCTTCACTTAGTTTATTGTTCCAAAAAAACCTTCCACACCATTAATTTACTGCCGTTTCCAGTTTTTGTAAATGTAAAATTATTCCCGTCTCCGCGTCGCTTGTTTTCAATAAACGCGATTCAATAAGTTGTAGGAAAATCATCAAACTGGTGAAACATTTAGTACATATTGATTGCTGTGTGGACCTAATAGCATTAAGGAATATAACAGTGTTACAGAAATTAATACATTCATGTATTAATTTCTGTAACACTTAAAAAGAAAACTGGCTCATATTTGCCGCCCCTAAAATCTGCCGCCCCTAAAATCTGCCGCCCTAGGCTCCAGCCTACTTAGCCTACTGGTAAATCCGCCACTGGTGCCTTCTTTTTTCATCCAAAGTCTTTGTTAGTTATTCTGAGGTTTGAGATACTTACGTTGTAACCAAAAGTGTGGCAGTAATTTATCTATATCTATACTAATCTTATAGAGAGGAAAGATTTGATTGTTTGTGTGTTTGTTACGATTTAACTCTAAAACTACTCGACCGATTTCAAATATTCTTTCAGCAATGGATAGCGATATTATCAGCAAGTAAGATAGGCTATATTTTATCCCCGTAATCCCACGGGAACTCGAACGGGAACTACGCGGGAGAAGCCGCGCGACGTCCGCTTGTAAATAATATGCAGATAATGCATGATTGTCATTATTGTAAGAATGTTCATTGAAATCAATTTATGAAGATAATGAAGAGATTTCATTTCCAAATGAAAACATCATAGGAAATTACAGGAATCCTATTAATCAAAATCCAAGAAAAATGGATGGAAATCCAATTTTCCATCTTTGCGTCTACGTTTATTTGAGTAAAATGAAAATCGACAACCGTTGAGAGCAACACCATGTGTGTATTTATCACATTAAGTAGTTCCATCAGATCCTATCTCAGTCATCTCATCGTAAGCAATGCGCAATATCCTTATTCCATTGTGTTTATTAAATGTAGCGAGCATCGAAAACTCGATTCCTTACGGGAATCGGATTATCCGATTATTTGTAATCGCGGATTTGAGAATGAATCTGATCCGTTCAGCTCACTCGTTACCTTTTCTTGTTACTGTACATATTTTGTATTTGCATAATAAAGGATTTGATGAATAAATAGGAATAAAGACGTATATTTTGTTTGATCAATGTTGTAATTTAAGTTGTTTGAATTCATGGTTGCGATGCGATGGATAATCTTGCTCTATGCAATAAGTCTGCAAGAAAATCAATATCAAAAGTTACAGGCACGTTTGAACTATCGAAATAAAGACAACAATAAAATTAAGGCGACTACAAGAGCTAAATTAGCAACTCTATTTGAACTTCGTTTGAAATACTGTTAGAATAAAGTTCTAATCAGCTTGCTCTAGAAAGTGGTTGTTACGTCAGTTACTGCGGGCCAAATAGTGCGAAATGAGAGTTTTTTTTTGCGGTTTACAAAAAATCTATTGATTGGACCAAAAAAGTAAAACACTATGATGCTAATATGTTGCTTGTAAGAATTATTCGCCAAAAAATCAGAATGATCGCATATATTTTAGTATGGTATTTACTCCCCCTGAGGTTAGTTCGTGAGTTTTTTTTTATCGAATATAATTTGTTGTATTGTTTTCAAAACACTATCGTACTAGCATATATGCTGAAGAATATCATATATTTGTCTGGTTTTGTTTATTGTAGTGAATCAATGCCTTTTTGCATTAAAACTCGCGTTTAGCTCCTGTAGTCGCCTTAAGCTACAGTCTCAGTCACAAGGCATAATGACTGAAAGTCCTGTAGTCGCCCATTCTAAAGCGTAGCTATCTGTATGGATAAGAATGGGCAAGAAACTTCATTGGACTCTTTTTTAAATCAAGAAGCACAAGCCTCAGGTCACTTGAACTGCCTCAGGCATCGCATGTATCGGACATTATGATGATGAAGTGGAAATTACGGATTTTCCTACTCCTCGGCTTTACTTTTCTGATTAATTTCGTTGCGGGATCCAAGACAGTTAAATTTATTCTCTGGGACTTCGTCGAGCTTCATTGTCTCGGCGCTTTTCTGGTGGTCGCCACTGTTGATTCTGGCTTTCAGGAGTTACAGTGGTTTGGGAACAGTGTGGCGGGCTTGTCCCATTATGATGATGAACAGTGTGTAATTGTGTATACTTACTTAAAAGATTTTTTCATTTAAATTAACAGACATATGTGTTGCTATGGAATTTGACCGTCACTTCTTCTCCCCAAGAGAACTGTCTCAATATTATGTTATTTGGACATTTAAAAAGTCGCGATAGTGGTTTTTAAGCATATTTGAACAAACTAATTTCTAAAATTGCCTGTCGTGCAGCTTAAACTTGTTAAGTTTAATACTAACCTGCAACCTGGTGCCGATTCTGTTGTGCACAAACTAAACTTATTTTAGGCTATTGCTATCTTTTATTAAAAGGCAGAGCGAGAAAAGGACGGCTATAGCTATGAACTAAGTTAGAGATGTCAAATTAGTTTATGCCTTGCGCTTCACCGTGTTTTTAGTCGACATGTTTTTACGTGCACCCTTCATTTGTATGGAAATATTAGTTCCAACTTTGACAGCTGTTAATTACGTCCGTCTCTTTCTCGTTTTATTAAAGACTAGCTGACCCACGCAACTTCGTCTGCGTCACATAAGAGAGAAAAAGCTAACAAAAGGAATACATTTTCCCCGTTTTTGCAACATGTTTCATTTATGCTCCGCTCCTTTTGGTCGTAGCGTGATGTTATATAGCCTATAACCTTCCTCAATAAATGGGCTATCCAACACAAAAATATTTTTTCCACTCCAACCAGTAGTTCCTGAGATTAGCGCGTTCAAACAAACAAACAAACTCTTCAGCTTTATAATATTAGTATAGATTAGTATAGATAAAAATATAGCAAGAGCCTAAATTTAGTTTAGTTTGTGCACAACAGAATCGACACCAATGTCTTGTTAAAGAGACGAGGAATAGAGAAATACGAATAAATTGGGATAAGGCAAGATAATGATAAATATCTTGTTAAATAAAGTTGTTTACAAAACATAAATTTCCATTAATAATAAAGGCCATACTCCTCAAGAAACTATTTTCACGTCACTAAGCAAATCATGCACATATTTTACTCCGAAAACGCGGAAAAACAAACAAATATCGCGCGTTTGTTCTCGTAAAAATTTAATAATAGCAACTTTGGTAACGCTTTGGCGAACTGAAATCGTTTTCAGCCGGTTTTCCTGAAAAACCTTCCCGTTACAAAGTATATAGGTGAATATATGTATGTATATATAAAAACAATTTTTATTTTTTAGCTATTCCCGATGAAACTCTAACTCGCATAATGTGTCGAGTTGTAACGAGTTGTGGGTTTCCTCGCTCGAAATCGAAATTGGTTCCGTATTCGATTCAATCGATTTGCGAACAGCGCTTACCATGTTTTATTTTCATGAGTTTTTATTATATTACTGTATTTTTATGTTGATTTGATTTTAAAGAAGTATTCTATGTTAAAATGGATGTGGGAGATAAAAAAATATAGGTGATAAAGCATTTTATGCATGTTATCAATAATTTTAGTACACAGATTTCATTTTGCTTGTTAGTAGATGATATTAAAAGTCACCATAGGTATTTAGGCTTGAATTACTGTCGCGCTGATGGTCGGTCACACTCACACACCGTCCGTCGCGTACGAGTATACATTGTGTTCTGTATACCATACTACGACGCTGACGTCAGCAGCGCGTATTGGCTTTTTGATGTATAAATCAGTCCTGTCGTTCCTTGTTGTCGTTGTTGTTGTCGTTGTTTGTTGTTGTTGTTCCTTAATTGATAAAAAATAGTGCATCAACGAATAGCAAATTCCCACATACAAATACATTCTGATATACAAGGTGAAAAAAAACCCAACAGTTTCCTATATAACTGCAATACCTACACGGTCACAATGTATGGAACAGCTGTTTTTTTTTAAATTACCTTCGAAAATTTATATGTAGCTTCAGAAAGAAGTACTGAATACGTGGTTACACTTTTATCCTAAATGTTCCTTACACCCTGCATAAAATTAATAAACCCATCATCGATCATTCAAAAAAAAAAGGGTGTAAAAAGACTCTTAACGAAGCCGAAAGGCATTTATTTTCCTCGTCACTCCAATCATTTTTTGTTCTAGACCATACCTTTCAACCTTCTAGTTACGGGAGATATTGGGGGTCAAAGTTCAAACTTTTTCTCATTTTTTTTAATAAGTACAAGTTTTTAATGTTATACCTAACTTTACTTTAAATACCTCCATCACCCGTTTCAATGCATTCATCTGCACAATGTGTTGAATACGTTACATTGAGTTTTACCGTAAAGTGCGATTTTTCAACCCCAAAAAAAAGTAGTTTCCCAGCAATCATTTTTGCGCAGTGTTACTCAGTTTGATGTACAGTCGAACAAGCTATTTGGTTTACATTTTACGATGTAATTTGTTGGTTAAACTGTAAACCAAAGAGGTTGTTCGACCGACAGAATGCTTTGTTGAGAGAAAACTCTTTTTACACCCTGTATCTACATCCCCTCTTAGCAGCTTATCTTTAATTTCCCCAAGCTTTTAGTATCAAATCACACACAAACACACACACAACTAACAGTTTTATGCAAACGTATAAACAGATTACACAGTTTTCTTCAGATGGGCTTACTTTAATGGATTCGCCTGTTTGCCGAACAACTTTCGCAGGAATCACTTAATCTGCCACTCTAGGATATATTTTTATGTGATTTATGAAGGAGCGACGCCAGCGCGGCTAGACGAAAACATTTATTTTGGATTTTCTCAAGTATTTTATGGGAAGGAGAGGCTGGCACACAGATACAGTGCGTTATCGTCTGTAAGTGGAGTTCCCCTTAGTCGTGATCTTGTGTCTCTATTATTTAAATGACGGTGGTACTTTTGTGTTGTCATATTGTTACACTGGTTTGGTTGTTATTTGTTGTTACTTCCTTGTTAGGGACTTCAATGAACTTATCGGCTTATATTCAGGAAGAAAACATATTTGCATAAGTAACAAAATTCTGTTAAAAAGAAAGCATTTAACTTGATCAATTGTGCTTCCATGAAAATGTTAACATACCTGTATTTACTATAATATGTACGATGGTAACTATTCGGACAGTTACCCATCGATTTTATGGTTGTAAACCTGGTTTTAAGGTTGTAACGTCAAAGTTCCTTTTTTAATACGAGATTTTAAGGTTATTCAATACCTCCATGAGTCATGTACTATTCAATGGATCCATCAGCACAATAATTTTGACTGCGTTATATTGAGTTTTACCGTAAAACCTAATTTTTCACCCTAAATAAAAAGTCGTTTTACCAGTTTCCGAGTTTATTTAGTTTGTTGTACAGAATGCTTGGTTGGCGGCTTCGTGAAGAGCTCATTTACACCTTGTCTAAAATATATGCAACTTGCACTTATAAAACGTGTTTTCTTAAACAGAATATTAAAAAAAAATAGAATTAATGCGACTATAATTAGAATTAACTTGTACCTACATAAATAATTCGTCTACAAATACAAATTCATTTAAGGCCGGGACAGACAGGTTGGGTACAGTCGAACGAGCTGAATCCTATTCTAATACAGCTGTCGTGTGATTCTGCCGTATTGGCTTAACGCTTCTTCGACTTGACAGCTCAGAAATTAGAGAACTGAGCAGTTTTGGAACAGCTGCATTGCAGTATAGTACCGAATTGTATTTTGTTGTGTACCTGTGTAGACGGGGTTTAATATTCAATGGTGTCTCTTGGATTGAGGAGCTCGTGGCTAAATAATAACAGCCGCTCGGGTCGATCGTTAGGTTAAGCCGTGCTTGCCTAGGTTGGTCTGGGGATGGGTGACCACCCATTACATACCGAGTTCCTCCGTGCCTCGGAAAGCACGTTAAGCCGTTGGTCCCGGCTGTCATTTGTAGATGTTTGACAGTCGTTAAGTAGTCAGAGGCCCAAAAAGTTTGACAATCAGTCTTACCAAAAGGTATCGTATTACCCGGTACAAACTGGGTTGTGGAGGTCAGATAGGCAGTCGCTCCATGTAAAATACTGGTATTCAGCTGCATCCGGTAAGACTGGAAGCCGACGCCAACATAGTTAGGAAAAGGCTAAAAGGCTAGCAGATGGTGTCTCTTGGATTTGTAATAATGTTTCAATGATGATGACGTGTTCATTTTGTCGTTAGTTTAATTTTTGATCTGCCTTTTTTTATAAACGGCCCAGTGCTAGTCGGACACGCATACAAAGGGTTCCGTAGATTCAAACAATACAGCGTGTACCAGAAACATGTAGTAATATTTCAGCGTGGGATTCAGAGCATTATAGTAAAACAACTTTTTCCATGGTGCTAACCATTAAAAGAGCGAAAAATATATTAGCTGTCCTAAACAACAACTGTACAAAAGTACAATATCTACCCAAACGAGAAAATTTATTTTTTTGCATCAACAACTTTCTCCCCATGGGACACACCCTGAAATATGAACACACCTTTCTGGGATATACTATATCATCATCAGCCTATTAGTGTTCCCACTGCTGGGACACAGGCCTCCTCTCTATGAGAGGGAACCCTATACTGTATAATAACAATATTTTTAACGCTCATTCATAGGTCAATTTACACTCAACAGCAAAACTAAATTTATTTTTCAAAGAAAGGTAATGAAAAACTAAGTTACTCTAAGTAGCATGCATACCTGCATACCTATTACTTTTGCCAAGTGTACTGGCATAAAACGAGCTGTTTGTTTTGTAATCTATATTCATATTTACCTATATTCGTCTAACGATAGATATAAGACACGCTGAGCTCTTGTTAACTTAACACACTTGTAGCCAAGTGTGTTTACGGTAGTCGTCGGAGTTAACAGGAACAATATTGATGTTATGCACTCGCGCTTACATTGCATGCATGTAGTATAGTAGATACCTGTTTTACGAATGTTGGTATACTTACGTATGTTTTACTCTGACTGATGTTTGAATAGTGTTTTAAAAACATCCATGTTTGTCGTTAATATTTTTTTTAACGAAAATTCGTTTAGTTTCTACGAAAGCTGGTGGTCTGGACCAGAGGCCCTACTCTCTAACGTCCGTCCGTCCGTCCGTCTCTAAACGTGTCTCTCGCGCACGTCTGCAAATGAGTGCGAGTGAGAGTGACGGATAGAGATGGACCGACGGACGGACGTTACAGTTTGGCCGCTGAGAGAATGCGTTCCTGACGTCTGTCAGTTGGTACAAAAATTTAGCGCGAAATTATAACATTTATTGATAATTCATTTAATGATATCGTTTTTAATAATATTATTGCTAAAAGGGCAAAAAGGGTAATAATAGGTAAGTTATATAAGCATTAAGTTATCTACCATCACCAATAATACTAAAAGTCGCGACCTGTCAGGAACGCATTCTCTCAGCGGCCGAACTGTAGAGAGTAGGGCCTCAGACCTGCTGCTTTAAAAGCATTTTATATTTTACAGGAAAGGACATTGGTGAAAATTGCAGATTGAAATGAAATAAATAATATACCATAAAAACTGCAAACATTATTGTCTATTTATCGTTATCCGTGATCATGGTGCTTGCAACAGCGCCGAAATATTGGGAACTCAGAATAAATAGTAAACAACATGGTAAACATCCCGTTTGATACTATTTACCGTTGTTTGTAAACAATCCGTAAGTCATGGGGTTGTGTGTTTTTTTACCATCCTTATTTTATTTATTTTAAAACGATTTCACGTATCGTTTTATGTGTCAAGGGTGGACGCCAAATAAAATCAAATGTCAAAAAAATAATTTAAAAAAATTAAAAAACCCGACTGCGTAAAAATAACTAATAATTTTATATAAAAATTGAAAAGAATAAAACAAGTTCAGGAGACAGGACTTATTGACTGCAACAGTCGGGACCCATATTGGATGTAATGATTTTAGTCTAGATTGTTTAATGGGTCCCGACTGTTGCAGTCAATAAGTCTTGTCTCCTGAACTTGTTTTATTCTTTTCAGTTTTTATATATAAATTATTAGTTATTTTTTACGCAGTCGGGTTTTTTAATTTTTTTAATTATTGTTTTTTATTTTTCACTTTTTAGTTACTTAAATATACCATTTTAAAATCCTCATGATAAGCCCTTTATCAAGCCGTTCAGGCCACAGAGCGTGCCAAACAATTATACATACATACATACTTACATACATACATACATACTCTCGAAAAACATAACCCTCCTTCTGGCGCAGTCGGGTAAAAATGATTTCATTCGATTTTGCACTCGTGGGCTGTAGGTATTAATTATCCCGATAGAAAAGAAAGAAAGAAAAGAAACATCTTACATCTTTCTCTTTTTTTTCATTTGTCTATTGTAGAACGCATAAATTGAAAAGAGTCTACATTCGCTCTTTTATGAACACAGACGATTTCAAATAGTACTTCCAAACATAAATGACTGTGCTAACAAAACTAGTTGGGTAATACAGCCATAACTCCAGATAGGAACGCGTCCATCTAAGCAGACATGGCTAATTTGGCCTAATGCCTACCCTCGTCTGCATTAACCATTAAACATTAACTTGTGACATGCTTAATTCGCTAAGTGCCGTGGTCAGTCCTTGGGCAGTGGTCGCACGGGGCGCGGTCCGCGGATAATAATGACTTTGGAATGAGTTGTAAATAACACGGCTTTAAGGGCTTTTAGAAGTTTTAACGGTGGTCAAAAGTAGTGATTGTTTTTAATCGTATGTTTCTAAATAGATAATTGAGGAATTTATACGAAAACAGTTTTGTTCTTAATTCTTAAAAGCCGATTTTACTGCAATACAATTTCTAACTTCCTTCCTACGTACACTCGGCAATATGATTTAGTTTACTTACACAAAAATGAAATCCTATGAAAATTTTACTGGATGTCATATTTTTCTTACTTATCCATGCGTTTCTTGCATACAGGTTAAAGATGACGAAGCCTTGAAAACAATCGCTAGCACATCAAGCTACAACGATCTGCCAAATTTCTTTAATTGATTTTCAACTTTATAACTAAAATATTAGGTTCAAAGCTTATTGGGAAAATTAGTCAGTTTCGGGTAGCTTGATGTACTAGCGTTTGTACTATTCCAACTTTATCCGATTTCATTAGCCACCCTTTTACTTTTTCAGCAACACACTGTATCCATATAGTACCTCAACCAAAGTTCCAACATCAATTTAAACACTCTCAATTAGTTCCCTCCCCGCTCCCAGACTAACCTCGCCCACTCCTGGATCGTAGAATTGACCAAAATGTATTACCCTATTAACTGGACCACCTTTGTTTAACTAAATCTGGGGGCTTGAGTCGAGTTTAAATTATTTATTCAGCTGGAAAGGTCAGCAACAAATGTCTTTAGAAGCCTGGGACACACTCCCGGAGTCGTTGTGGGCAACAATGACAATGTCGGAATTTTAAATGTGATGAACGGTCAATGGGTTCTGATTGAATTTAGTGATTTGTGTGTGAATTGTTTTGTTTCGTATTGATGGTTTTAGTAGGAGGATAGTTTATTTTATGAATCACTAATGGGTTTCAGTTTGGCGTTTAAAATTCTTTGTTCTGTACGTGATTTGTTTGTTTGTTTTACTTTAACATAGCACGACTGGTGTCTGAAACATTGTGTGGTAATCAGTGGGCTTGGTATGAGCATGTGATGCGGAGGAATGAGAAAAAAGTCTTGAGCAAAGTTTTGAGTTTAAATGCGGATGTGTATAAGAGCAGAGGATGACCAAAGAAGCGATGGATGGACTGTGTACAGGGCCGTCTTTACCTAGTGTGCAGGGTAGGAGTTGCACACGGGCGCAGCGGTCCTAGCTCGAGACGCCTCTGAGTCTGGAAGGATGACATGGCAAGAAAGGAGGTGTCTGATGCGATGACGAGTAAAAGAGAAGTATGTAAGAAGACAGGCTGCACCGAACCCAAATCAATTGAGATAAGAACGGGAGACTGATGACTTTAACATAGCATAACCAAGACCTATAACATTTGTTGAAGGCTTTAGAACGGGAGACTGATGACTTTAACATAGCATAACCAAGACCTATAACATTTGTTGAAGGCATTAGAAGAACGGGAGACTGATGACGTTAACATAGCATAACCAAGACCTATAACATTTGTTGAAGGCATTAGAACGGGAGACTGATGACGTTAACATAGCATAACCAAGACCTATAACATTTGTTGAAGGCATTAGAACGGGAGACTGATGACGTTAACATAGCATAACCAAGACCTATAACATTTGTTGAAGGCATTAGAACGGGAGACTGATGACGTTAACATAGCATAACCAAGACCTATAACATTTATTGAAGGCATTAGAACGGGAGACTGATGACTTTAACATAGCATAATCAAGACCTATAACATTTGTTGAAGGCATTAGAAGAACGGGAGACTGATAACTTCAACATAGCATAACCTATAACATTTATTGAAGGCATTAGTGATAACATTTAGAAAGAAAGAAAGAAAAAAAAAGCATTTATTAGCCCGCACAGGACAAAACACAACACATACCTACATTACATTATATTTTACATTCGGTTGATCGATACAACCGAGTGTCGTCAATGTCGCTTTGGGATTCATCTCAGGAAGACCAACTGCAGCTTCCGCTTATGCAGTTCTAATGTCACTTAGTGATTGCAAATTATGTATCTATCATTTTATCATGAATTCAATGAGTGTCATTTCTTATCATTTTCATCTTTTATAGTGGAAGCACACCAATATATGGTGCTGAAAAGGCTATTCACAACATTTTTATTGACTAGAGATGTCCAAGAAGAAAAGTTATCATGATTTGTCTTTTTTAAACTTTCACCATCAGAACACATTATAAAACATATAGAAACGGGTATTTATCGCGAATTTTATCTTTAAGGATTGCACCAGCCTTGGTCGCGGGAAGACTGAAGTATTGGAGGTACCGCCACACCAAAGTCAGATATTTCAGTCTTTTATTTCTAAAACGGTCAAAGCAGAGCAGTTCAAGGCAAGATTGTGAATGTAGCTAAATAAACAGCCTACAGCTTCTATCATTGATACTAGACCATTTTGCGATAATCAAAACATCCATGAACGATAGTGATTCATCTGACAATACATGCAGCGTGGTACTACCGAGTTCACCGAGGCTTTTCACCCTTATGTCCTAAGTACTAATATTGAAAATTGGTCAACCTTCAGTTAACTTGGTAAGATACGCTCTTCACGAGACGTCACATGACATCATCTTGTCATGTAGGTACACGGCACCACATTCTTTCATCCACAAAATATCAACCAAGACTAAGCACCAGTCATTAAGGGGCAGCCTCCACTCATGAGATACATGATAGCCTTTGTTCAGAAGCATGCACGTCACTATTTTTGGCAGGAGTACCTTGGAGAGCCGTCGATAACTCTCAGGCTGTGAGGGGAAAGCCGTGCGACAATATACGTATAAGTACGTAAGTGGATGAAGGGAGATAATTGCTGATAGATGCTTTTAAAGGGAAGAATTTTTTATTTAACGCGAATTATGAAAGGATTTTTTTCTATAGGATGGAAGAGACACCAACATTAAAATGGTTACCACGTATTCAGTAAATCATTCTGACTGAACCCTGAATTAATTATTTGATTAAAAAGGTTCTACTTTGGATGTTGGAGGTAATCTCCAAACTACTCAATTGATTTCCAAAATACTTTCACTGTTGCAACAGTACACAATTACCGAATGTCACAAGATTCTTCCATGCGGACAAAGTCGGGCAGAAGCTGGTATTTTATTTAGTCATGTATGGCGTTTTGAAGTTCCATAACGTACAACCCGGTCACATTATCTCGAGACCTGGCGTCGATAACGTCACGTCGCGTCGGCCCTCCGATATGGTGCGCAAAACAAGTAGGTATCCTCTAGTAGGATATTATTATAAACAATAAGATTTCCAACAAAACAAATATTGTGTTAATTAATTTAATGTAGGTAATATTATTATAATGATATGATTAAAATTGCGGGAGGTTCGCATTCCAGCGAGGTCTCGAGATAATGTGACCGGGTTGTAGTATGTAGCAGTTGCAGCAATAAAAAACAGCTGTTGACATTGACATGCGTTTTTTAGCTTCACCTGTCACTCTACTATGTAAAAATCATAAAAGTTAAATTGGACTCACTTTCCGGTTTCCGATTGAGCTGAAATGTTGCATACCTGTTTAGTTTGAATGACAATGCATGGTAAGCTAAGGCGTGATTCTAAATCCAATGTGGCGGTCTCCCAAACCTTGCCTTGCATTGCTTTCTTGGTTTGCATTCCCATGATATGGATAACGAATAAAAAGGTTTGCTGAGAAAAATACGAGAAACAAAATGACGTCACTCCAAAGCGTTTGCGTAACTGAGTATATATATGTAATAATAATATAACATGCTTCGGTATCTTATAAAGTCTGTGATAAAGTCTGTGCCTTGTCATAGTTTATGATACTTTTAATTAATTACCCAGCTACGAAAACGTCATTAACAATTTTTGTATTAAAGTTAGCGTTGCCCTAATTGAAAAAGTTTACAAGGTCAAAAAACAATATTGATGAACGTTGTTAAAAAGTTAAGTTAAAGTATTTTGCTTGAAAAATCACGATGTTGTGTTGCTTAGTTAGCATATTAGTTTGGTAGGAGTCCAGTGGTTGTTTTAAATTTAATAAAATAAAATAAATGCGCAAGAATAAAATCAGATTTAATTTTGTACCAAATAAACGCATACAGTAAGATTTCATTTTCATTTGCAGATTGTATATAATTTATATATATATATATATATTTAAAAAGCGCTTTAAAAATGGCGGTTACTTATAAAAAAAATCTAATAAAATAATCTTTTTTTTTTTTAGTAACTTTTTAGGTTAGGTATGCACGATTTACGTAGGTACAATTTTTATTATGTGGAAAACAGTAACAATAGTTCATACAACAAAATGTGTGTATAGTGTACAAAAAATTAAGATACATATTAAAACCTGTTTACACACTGACATCCAACCCACACTTTCTTGTCTATTATTCACGGCAGCTACAGAAGAGGCGGCAACAGCAAACTAGATAAGTTTTAAAAGGACTAAGTTAGATGAATCTTGACTGCATAATGACGAAGATTAAAAGTTGTTGATTGTGAAAATTCAAAGACTTTCGTTTCGGACCCCGGTAACTATTAATATAATCTCTCTTAGAAAGGTATTAAGGTACACTTCATAAATAAGGATTACGTTGATATAAGCCCTTTTAAGTGTTCAATAAGCTAAGGGGAGGACGGAACGATTATTAAAATTTGGACATGACTTCGGAAATGGTACTAATAGAGTCCAGAGTTTGAATAATTTGCGCGTGGGTTTATTTTAAAAAGGATGCGCTTAAGTAGCCCGCAAAATTCAAATTCTTTTACGTTTTTTAATATTTACAGGTCGCAGAGTCCGGACGGTTGTGTGTTGATTAAATTAGGATTCACAAAATAATATTTTTGTTAAGCCATATTATATTATTTTGTTTTAATTTTATTTTTAAAATATAATCATAAAAATCGTCAATACAACCCTAACACTCTCTTTTTCATGAAATAATCATTCAATGGGATTAAATGAACTTTTGTAGGAAATATCAGTTTTTTTTAAATAAACGTTGTTTTAACAGCTGTTTTTTTTTTCAATTTATATGTGGAAGGGTTTAGTATGATTTACTGAACACGTTTGTGCGTAAAAAAACCATCCACTGTATTTTTTTAACAAAAAAGAAAAATGTTGCCACTTGCAAAATAACATCCACCAAAATTGGGTCAGGAATACTTTTAGTGTCACGAGTGTCACACACACTACCACGCGACCGAACCAAGGGGCGTAATTAACACGGGCTGCCCTCTATCAATAACAGATTAGCATGTAAAAGCGAATGGCCTAATGGCTGGTGTGTGCCGGTAATTGGCCCATAAATTCTGTCTGAACAAGGCTTTACATTGTTGTCTTTGTAAAATTTCTGACAATAGATCGTTTGAAGTGTTCGAAATTGGTGATTTTTGTTGATTGGCATGACCTAGGTAGGTTATCTAGAAACTAATGAAGGATGATTTAATAAAGGTTGGCAATATACTTTAGGGGCGTGTAGTACTGATGAAAATGAACAACTTTTACTATAGAACCGACCATGAAATCGTGAAAAAAAAAAAAACATTTGCTCCATACAATTTTTCGAGTTACGCCACCAACAATGCATCTTTCACAATCCGTTGTCCGTAACCTAAGGCCCGTATTACAGACCATCACTGAATACTCAAGCATTACTTAGAGCTATATTCAAGCCATTTAACTGGTTGAAACTAGTTTTAAGCAATGTGTGACGTTTAACACGGGGCTAAGACGGTTTTCCAACGATTAAGGCTGATGCTCCAGGGTAGCCCGCGAAATTCAAATTTTCTTACGTTTTTTGCATTTGCAGGCCAGTGCTAGGTTGTATGTTGATTAGAATATTATCATCAAGGTGCAGGAATGACCTTGACCTTGACAAAGTCATTTTTCCAGCTTTATGAACTTGGAGGGTTGTATTGATGATTTTGATGATTATAATTCTGTAACTACATACGTCTTACAGCCGCGAATAATATTCTAATCAACATACAACCTAACACTGGCCTGCAAATTGCAAAAAACGTAAGAAAATTTGAATTTCGCGGGCTACCGTGGCGCATTTACCTTGTAATCCACACACAACATTAAGTTTATTCAAATTACAATTCCACTCAAAACTAGCTAAATCGTGCAACAAACTATACCGCTACTCCATTAGCACTGCTGCATGTACCAAGTGTATTAGCCAGGTGTTCTCAAAGGAGTTCCCAAGTCACCTGCAACTTCATTGGGCACATTCAATGGACCAAATTGCGGGATAATATAGGCAAGGCACGTCCAAGACAGCCGCTGATTAAACTAGCTTACTTGTGGATAAATTATAAGTTGGTATTGATTTAAAATGTTCATGTGAGAGTTTTTCTTTCACAGAATTTCTCAGTAACAGCCACGGAGTTTGATTTGTGCCTGGTTGAAGGCTCGCACATGGGACTATTAAACATTGCTTTCCATCAGGCGTGATAGAGCTCAAGAGCAGGCCTATTATGAAAAAAAATATATAACTGGCTAAATAAATAAATAGGTATCGCTGGACATTATACACAGCGCCATTTAGGTGCCACACTAAGCAACGAGGCACGTGTCGTGGACACCAGATAGTTGATATACAACATAGATACTTTTTGTTTGTAAATACATACTTGTAAACTGTACTTGTACTATACATATTAACATCCATGACTCTGAAACAAATGTCCATGCTCATCACACAAACATTTGCTCCTACCGGAAATCGAACCCGGGACCCTAAGAATGTGAATGAAGAAAGGCAGGCTCACTGCTTCCCTAGCCCTTGGGGATTTATCGGAGTGATGTTATGATGTATTGGCATCTGCTATTATGCTGAGCTGAGGCCCTTTTGGCATTATTAGTTGTTTGTTTATTTATTTTGTTAAATTTTTAATGTTTTTTTTTTTCTGTTTTTAATAATGCCAAGTAAACACAATTTTCTTTCTAAAATGATGAAATGAAATGATGAAATGAAATGATGAAGTGAAATGATGAAATGAAATGATGAAATGAAATGATGTTTATTTTTGCAAGTAGGTTTTTACAAACACTTTTACACGTCATTTTTTAAAAACTGGATGGAGCCGGTGTTTCGTACCTGACTACTCTGAGAAGAAACAGCCGCAACAAACTCAGAGGTCATAGTCTCTTTTGTAGTCCAGACATAATCTTGCTCAATTCACATGAGGGCTATGCAGATTAGTGTCTGAGATGGTCTTTTGAAGAAAGAACCACACAGATTTGAGTGGACCTGTCCTCTTTCTGTCTTTCTTATGTATTGTTATTTTACAGAAACGTATCACAAAAACAGTGATACTCAGATACCCTGTATCGTAGCTACATTCAATGTAAATGGTAACCTAATTTCCCTTTGTCAGTCAATAAAGGAAAACTTCCAAGCTACGAGTACTTCACGGTCACTACTGTAAGTACCCGCTTGGTATCGATTCCGTCGCAACTAGCTACTTAGAAGATACCCAAAATTTATTTGGTTACCAGCGAACCGGGTTTAACCTCGTATCCTTTGTAAACATTATTTACTCAATAAACCGAGCTTCAATGTTTAATAAGTTAGTTACAAAATTCGAAAGGAAAATATAATCCTTGAATATTTAGTCTTTGGTTGTTTGGCTTTTAAGTTGAAGGAATCTATGTTTTCAGCACCTAGTGATTTAGGGCCCGCTTCTTAGCCTGAACTGATCCAGGTACAGTCAATCGCATACATAAATGTATCATAACATCACGCCATCATAATCCTCGAAGAGTAAGGCATAGTCGTACCTAAGAGTACACCCACATTTAGTCAGGACGGGAGATGGTTGGAGAACCAGCCCGCGAAATTCAAATGTTCTTACTTTTTTTGCAATTTGCAGGCAAGTGCTAGGTTGTATGTTGATTAAAATATTATTCGCGGCTTTAAGACGTAAGTAGTTATAAATCATCAATACAACCCTCCAAGTTCATGTTACTCAAATGAATGACTTTTTCATGAAATAGTCTAGTATTTTAATCAACATACAACCTAGCACTGGCCTGCAAATTGCAAAAAAACCTTTCGCCAGTCATGTTTAAGGTGAATGAGAGCGGTTGGTTAACCAGCCCGCGAAATTCAAATGTTCTTACTTTTTTTGCAATTTGCAGGCCAGTGCTAGGTTGTATGTTGATTAAAATATTATTCGCGGCTCTAAGACGTATAATGTAGTTGTAAATCATCAGTACAACCTACCAAGTTCATGTAACTCAATTATATGACTTTTTCATGAAATAATCTAGACTCTAGTATTTCAATCAACATACAACCTAGCACTGGCCTGCAAATTGCAAAAAAACGTAAGAAAATTTGAATTTCGCGGGCTAACGTGAAGCATCAGCCCTAAGTCCCGTGTAATAGTGCGAGCCTTTTGCTATTTACCACGCACAAATCTTGACTCCGCGGCTGCTACTCAAAAATTCCTGAAGGAAAAACCCAATAACACTTTGCCCGACCTGGGAATCGAACCCAGGACCTCATGCTCTGCAGTCGGGATTGCGACCATTAGACCAACGAGGCAGTCAAAGAGATTTGGACTATGTATTCTTCGTAATATCCAAAAATGTATGAGAATACATCTCACATACCGAGTTTCCTCGGTGCCCCGGAAATCACGTTAAGCTGTTGGACCCGGCTGTCATTTGTAGATCTTTGACAGTCGTTACAGGTAGTCAGGTCAGCCAAAGTCTGACAGCCAGTCTTACGAAGAGGTATCGTATTACCCACTGACCTCCACAACTCAGTTAGTACTGGGTGGCTAGGTAGATAATGATGACGTAGAGCTTCGGAGACTGGAACTAAATCTTCTCACATAACACAACAACCGTACGCCTGTGTACCTACAATATTAAGGATTTTAGACCAATTTTGGCAAGCGTACTATTCATCAGCAAACAATATGAAGAATTTAAGAGACCTTTTAGCAAAATATGCTATATAGATAATATACTGGCCGATAATATATCAGCCATATATAGATAGCTAGATGGTTAGTTTTAAGAGCGGCCAACCCGCCATACTTTTCGCGAGAATTTTGACTATAGCTCGTGCGTGATTATGGCGTTTTTAGACATATATCTTTGAATTTTTTGAACTAATAGGTATTTTGTGGACTATATCTAGGCTTCTATCGAAGCAGAAAATAATTGTTGATTTTCACAACTTTTACCTCAACTTTGGCCGTTCATAATGTACTTATAAATTGTAAAAGTAAAGAAAGCAGCCTGATAGAAGCCTTGCAAATGTAGTGGAGATTCTAAATAACAAATATTTATTTCACATAGGTACTTGTAAGACTAATTCAAAAACACGTATTTCCTGGAACAAGTTTTATACATTTTCAAACAATATTTTTCGTTCAATGTCCCCGCGTTAGGCGGTATGAAGTACGCGGGAGGCAAGTAGTGCGGATTCGGGGCTAGGTAAGACAGGGGAGTTGAAAGAATACCACCGCTGTGGCTCTGGATGAAACAACAAGCTTTTCGATCATGCTCGCGTTGACGAAAGGCGGGCCGGGAAGGGCCCTCTTAAAGGTCAAATTAACGTATACCTACTTTAATTAGTTTCTATTAAACTAACTCACAATATCAGTAAACAACAATAGGTATCTACCTATTTAAACCAAATATATTGTTACCAAGGAGACAATGAAGAAAGGTTTCATTATGAAATTAGTAAGCTTTACAATATGTTAGTTAGAATATGCTTGGTGTCAGGCGATAATGGTAGCTACATTGTACCTATTCTAGTCTGACTAGTATAATAGTATTGTCTTACCGCTTTGAGCTAGGTACTCTGACCTTGATAGGGGTTGGTTTTGAATAGGTAAATAACGTTCATATTCTCTTTAGTATTTTTAAAGACATGCGCCTGTGTATGTAAATGTATGGGTAGTATATTTGGAACGGCAATTTTGAATACTGGATTGTTGAAGTGTTGTCAGAGGAGCTCGTCGCTAAATAATAACAGCCGCTCGGGTCGATCTTTAGGTTAAGCCGTGCCTAGGTTGGTCTGTGGATCGGTGACCACCCTTACACACCGAGTTTCCTCCGTGCCTCGGAAAGCATGTTAAGTTGTTGCTCCCCGCTGTCATTTGTCCATCTTTGACAGTCGTTACAGGTAGTCAGTGGCCCAAAAAGTCTGACAACCAGTCTTACCGAAGTGGTATCGTATTACCCAGTATGAACTGGGTTGTGGAAGTCAAATAGACAGTCGCTCCATATCAAATACTGGTATTCAGCTGCATCCGGTTAGACTGGAAGCCGACCCCAAAATAGTTGGGAAAAGTCTAGGCAGATGATGATGATTGTAGAAGTATTGTTGTGCCGATAATTTAGCCTTTGTCCGCACATAATTCTCACAAAACACCATTTAATAAAATTAACTCATCATCTGCCTAACCTTTTCCCAACTATATTGGGGTCGGCTTCCAGTCTACCCGGATGCAGCTGAATACCAGTATTTGCATGTAGCGACTGCCTATCTGACCTCCACAACTCAGTTAGGACTGGGTGATACGATACGTTTAGTAAGACATATTAAAATAAACTGCTGCATCCGGTTAGACTGGAAGCCGACCCCAACATAGTTGGGAAAAGGCTAGGCAGATGATGATTAAAATAAACTGCCAAGTGAACAGCAAACCGTGTCGTATAAATCGGCTGTAAGATTACCAAAAAAGTCAGTACGATTTCAAATTCAAACCGTTCCAAAAAATGATAGCAAAAAACCGGGCAAGTGCGAGTCGGACTCGCGCACGAAGGGTTCCGTACCAATTATTATAAAAAAATCACGTTTTTTGTATGGGAGCCCCCCTTAAATATTAATTTTATTCTGTTTTTAGTATTTGTTGTTATAGCGGCAATAGAAATACATCATCTGTGAAAATTTCAACTGTCTAGCTGTCACGGTTCATGAGATACAGCCTGGTGACAGACAGACGGACAGACGGACAGACGGACAGACGGATAGACGGACAGACGGACAGACGGACAGACAGCGAAGTCTTAGTAATAGGGTTCCGTTTTTACCCTTTGGGTACGGAACCCTAAAAAGCAGCTAAATGCCTCCTTACACGGCGATAACACGGCAAATAATTTAACCAAGGACATAAATAAAGAGAGAAAAAGAAATTATGAACCCGACAAAATTCGAAGAAAATAAAAACAAATACGGGGTTCCTTAGACGGCCATTTAATTTCATGAAAGCAGACGCGTATTCTAATAAGCTGGAAAACATTACTTGGTTTTATTGCGCATTTTCACTTAACTTCGAGTCTGTATTTCTCTTTGGTAGTCATTTCGAGCTATAGTCAGGGCAGTGTGAATTATTTAGAATACGCTTTTCGAAGATACGACATTAAGAATTCATCGGGGCAGACCTAACGCTTTTGACTGTAGGGTACGTTCGAACGAAACTAACACGGTGCGGCCCGACTACACGTCATCGAGTTCTCGGGAGTCAATCGATAAGGTCTGTTGTTTGATTGAATTTAAATAAATAAACTTGTACTGTTGCTGTGTGTTCCTGCCGGGTATGTTTTTGAGTAAGTCATGGTTTACTTTGCTGTTATATAAGGCTTATATTGATTTGGTCATGATTAGAGGAGCGCTTAAGGTCTCCATTTTTTGTCATCTGATGTTTTAGTTTCGGTTCTGCGTATTATGTGCAGTGTTTGCCTAATTACCTTCTGATAACTAGAGATTGAACTAATAACAATGTTCTAGGCGACTCAGTTACCAACTGGTTTTAAGATTAGTCGACTACGGTAAGCTACTTAAAGCAGTCTCCGCCAATGAAAGAAGAACTGTCAGATGTCCGTGTCAATCTTCCATAGAAGTTATGACAGTTGCCCTTGAACGCGGTTTAAACATGCTAATAGTGTTCTATTTAACTTACTAAATTCGCCCTTATTCAGGGCCTATTGTAAATCAAAAGTCAATAATTCGAAAACCAATATATTGTAGTCATGAACAATACCAACCCGACTTACACACATAGAGATAACTTTACAGTACATAAACTGAAACTATTCGAAATTCAATTCTAATGTTGCCTCTATACATAATGCCTAAAACCAATTTGTAGACTCAGTACCTATTCCAGACCATTGTCCCGAGTCTATTCCAATATGTTGAAGCTTTATTTAACTTTATATCTGAGGATTAACTTGAGCCATTATCCCCCAGATAATTTTAAGGGACTCTGAACCTTTATAATCAAATTAACTTTATTGGACGTAGCGCGTTAAATAAAAGTGGATTACTAATTAATTGTCTTTTAATAGATTTTAATCGTGTGAGGCAATTTTGGAGAATAAAAAATTAAGGTAATTTTCTTTGGAGCTGTTTGTTACCTTCGTTAGAACGTTATTGAAAAGGTCACGTGTTTTTTCCCCTATCTAGTAGTAGTCTAAACTAATATTATAGAGAGGAAAGATTTGATTTTTTGTTTGTGTGTTTGTTACGATTTAACACAAGAACTACTCAACCGATTTAAAAAAAAAATACCATTAGAAAGCTCATCTTTACCAAGTAACATAGGTTTTAAATTAAATTGATGTCATGCAAATTAGCCGAGCTATATCACAATTTTCGCGGACGAAATCGCGGGCGAAGTACTAGTAGTATTTCATAACAGTAAATTTGGAAAGCGAAAATTACATGTAGGTATTATTTTTCAACTTAAATGAAGAAATGATTTCCTTGAGAGGCGACTAACAAAAGGTACTTGCAAGGCAGATGTGAGTGGCAGCGCCGGGATGTGACGCCCTAGAAGGACATACACTAACCTTATTGGTGAGGTTTTCCAGAAAAGTCAGGTGCATAGTACTCACAACCAGCGTGCTTGTATGACCAGCACCAAGTTTACAATCTACAATCGTTAACGCTAGTAGAAAACTATTCTAATGAATGGGAATGACATCATCTCAACGTTAAATCACGTGATCAATCAGTTGTGTCAACTAGGCTACCAATTTAGCGCTTTCTACAATCGCTTACGCCAAGGCGTTTACGATGGTAGTAAGAGAATCGATACGAAACGTTTGTAACTTGGCTAGGGGTGCAGGGGCCCTACTCTCTAACGTTTCGTTCGTTTATTTGGATCTATCCGCGTGCGTATAGCCACCTATAGTGCGTAACATTGAGTTCTACCACAAAACATAATTTTTCACCCCAAAAAAAAGTTGTTTCCCAACAATATTTTTTAAAGTAAACGTAACGTAAAGTTACCTACTTGGATGTACAGAATGCTTGGTTGACGGCTTCGTGATGAGGTCTTTTACACCCTGTATAGTTAACGCTCTAGTATATTTAGAAGAAAAATAAACGTTTATCCGTCTTCCTATTGGCAGTGTAAGGATCTCACCCTGTTTAACCTTTGTCACGGTACTGTGACATTTCGATACAAGAGATACCGATACATTACCTAAACGATTACCGGAAACTTGTTTCAGGTATCGATTGTAGTTTTGTTTAGGCAGCCATTTTGTTTTTGTTCTTCGGTCTGAGTTTTTTTTTATTTGATTCTTGGTTGTGTCATTTTTATAGATGTCCTTTTTGTTGAAATAATTAGGTATTTCTGTTGAACTGGCTCGCAAATAATTTCATGCGAGTTATATTTTTTTTGTTGTTGTTCATTTGATGGAGAAAAAAAAACCAATGACAACAACCATTTGGCGTTGTGAGAGTAGGTTCTAAAGCTCAGTTCTGACAAGTAAATACAAATGCAATCAGCCCACGATTTTACTAGTTACTTAAGTATAAGTACCGATAACAACTAAAATCATTGTTGGTAAGCATGGTATAATGTAACGTATCTTTTGAAAAATTAATACAAGCAGTGTTATCAAGTTACTTTGTCAGCACTGTTTTTGCAAATTTTGTCGCCAGTTTCAACGTATTGTTCCTATCACACTTTCACAACAAACTACGGAAATGACATATTTTTTAGGATGTCGTTTTTTGTTTCAACTACACGCTACACGTTACTGGCACGGCCTGCCAGTTATGACATCGACTTGGCAGCTCCACTATGTAATATATGGCATGTATTCAATGTGTTGTGTTGTTATACTGTTATAGTCTAGAGGGGAGTTGGGTAAGAAGTTTATGTTTAATTTGGCTATAAAAGTCCTGTAGACAACTAAATGACCAACCATCACGCAATAACAAGATTTTAAACATTGAGCTATTACTACTACGTATAGATCAGTGCTCCGTTCAACTGCGGTCGGCCGGCCGCAGTTCACCCAGTCGCTTGCTCGCTACAGAACATCTATATACGGGGTTAGCCGCCCCCCGCGCGCCCCGCACTGCGCACAAATTTTGTTCGCGCTGTCTTCTCTATACGTAGTAGTAATAGCTCAATGCCCGTAGTTAGTGTATATTATGTTGAACGGGTGGTTCAGGTTTAGCGGAGTTAACCCGCGAACCGCGATCATGGCGCTTGCAACAGCGTCAAAATATCGGGAGCTCAAAAACAATGAACAATCACGGAAAATATCCCGTAAGTGACAATATAAGTTTAGCGGACCAAACGCATCTATATACGGAGCGGCTAAACCCGTATATAGATGCTCTGTCATCTGTGGCGAGCAAGCGACTGAGTGAACTGCGGCCGGCCGACCGCAGTTGAACAGATCACTGAGTGATGGGGCGGCGTCTTCTCTATACGTAGTAGTAATAGCATTTAGTAGTAATAGTAATGGTTTTAAATAATAATATAGGTTTTGTAAGGATTCTGCCGCGGTGATCTAGGGGGCTGCGAGCGCGCGACTGCTGAGCAAGAGGTACTGGGTTCAATTCCCGGGTCGGGCAAAGTGTTATTGGATTTTTCCATTTGGAATTTCTCAGTAGCAGTCACGGAGTTTAGATCTGTGCCCGGTTGATGGCAATAGGCTCGCCCCCTATATTACATGGGACTTAAACTTAACTGGCGAATTGTGAGTTGTGAATGTACTATTAGGAACACCTCAGTCTAACCATTCGGGGATTACAGGCGTGATGTTATATGTAATTATGTTCTAACGATTCATCATCATCGTTAGCTGATTTATTTTTACCTACTTGTTTAAATTATCATGGTATTGAATAAAAAGAGAGCTCTGACACTCATAACACAAGTTAAATCTTAGCTTGGGTGCCATAGGTTTAAACTCAGTGGTTTTTTTTCAATTTTTAGGTTAATATAGTCTGTTCTACATAGTGCTATTCTGCTAAATTGTAAACTTGGAAATAAAGCAATTATTATTTATTCCTCCATCTGCTGAGTTAAGGCCTCCTCCCTTCATGCTTGAAAATGATAAAATATCAAATAGTAAATTCAAAGTCTTCTTCTTTTTTCTGGGAAAAATCTTTGAGCAAATGATTTCTTCTTACCAACAAATGCAATCATACACAAATTGAAAACAATCTCCGTGACAACCAACAAATAAACAAAATTCCGATCCGCAAAACGGCATCTTAAGGAATCCTTATTCTATTTGGTTCGAAATCGAAAGCGCAGGCGTCGCCCGGACACGAATCGAGATTATCCATTTCCTTTCGATAAGTGAGAAGTTTTCCTCGACAAGATTAAATATTGCAGCCCCTTGGTACCCTCTGGCGTGAGTAATGTACTGTCAGAATCTAGACCAGCCTTTCCCAAAGTGGGAGATAACGCCCCCTTATGGGCGCTGCAGGCCTAAAGGGGGGCCGTAAGAGACCCAGGGAAAAAATTGGGGCGTTGTGTAGAGGCTTAGGGAACGATTTGTAATTTCATCTAGGAGGACTCTTAGACACCGACTGCTCTAGCTCTCGACTACAACTTGTGAACATAAACTAATATTAATTTAGAGATCGAGAGAAGAATCGATTGTTTGTTTTATTTTGAATAAAAGGGACTCTGTCTGAATACTATAAAGTTGCGTTTCAATAATCATTCTCATTGGCAGGTGTCATAGAGTTAACTTGAGACCTGGAGCGCCGTTGTGTACTACCTACTGCGCTCAGGTCTCAAGTTAACTCTTGCGGGTTATAGTAAAAGTCTTGTTTAGAATGAATTTTTAATCTCCGCTAATATAGCTCACAATAATTAATTTAATTTGAAGTTATAGTGGTTTTTAAGTAGGTGAAAAAATGGGGGCTCTAAAAAATAATTTATTCTCAAAGTGGGCAGTAGACAAAATAAGTTTGGGAACCTCTGATCTAGACGTATATGGAAAAAAGCCGAGGAAACTTACTCGGATCCGTTTTTAAGTAGAACTAGGAGAAACCAATTTGTAATGTAAGTTCTGATTTATGGATAGTGCGGTTTGTTTGTTTAAATTGTGTTAGTATTGTTGGGGATTGTGTTTGTGTTTTATTGGTTCGTTGTATAGATTTGAGTTGTTTGAGAAAAACTTAATGATTATAAAATTTTGATGTTTCGCTTGAGCCGCTGTAAAATAGAAGATGAATAGCAAGTAAATATGTACCTACATAATGTAGAAGATTCTCTATTCGGTTTCTTGCTTTACTTCGAATAATAAAAGGGGGAAAATAAAATGACCACCAAAAATAACTTTGTGACCACTAACATCTATCACCTAAAATTTCAATTGATCATCAAATTTAGTAAATTGAGCACCAAATTTTTGCCTAGGCCGACTTGGGGCACCCTGACACATTTTTTTATAAACCATACAGAAGTAGAAGCCCCGCGAAGCGGAGTTCCGTCGGGTTTCCCTCGACTCGGATGCAAGAGCGTAACAGCTCAATTTCTGGTGGTCATTAAGCAAAAAACAATTTTTTTTTCAATTTCACGATAAAATGGAGATCAATTTTGGTGATCATTTACTAATTTTGGCAATGAAAAGTGATTTTTTTGCCGTTACATTTCGCTAAATCTGGTGGTTCATTAATTGTATGCCATAATAAAATTGTACTGTTTGTGGGATCGTTTGATAGATAAGGGGCGAGTCTATTGCCACCAATCGGGCGCAAAACCAAACTTCGTGGCTGCTACGGAGAAATTCTTGATGGAAAAATCCAATAACACTTTGCCTGACCCGGGTATCGAACCCAGGACCTCATGCTCAGCAGTCACGCTTTCAATCACTAGACCAACGAGGCAGATCCCCTCTAAACCTGTCTCAAATAATAATTGGTATTTGAGCGCTTTACGATCTGCATAGAGAAGAAAATCGTTGACTTTCAGTTTCTCCATCAACAACATATACAAAAACCGACTTAAAAGTCTAAGCTAAAGTCGAGCTACACGATGACTGAAAAATGCTTGCAATGACTGGACAGGTCCACTCAAATCTGTGTGGTTCTTTCTTCAAAAGACCATCTCAGACACTAATCTGCATAGTCCTCATGTGAATTGAGCAAGATTATGTCTGGACTTCAAAAGAGACTATGACCTCTGAGTTTGTTTCGGCTGTTTCTTCTCAGAGTAGTCAGGTACGAAACACCGGCCCCATCCCATCTAGTTTTTAAAATGACGTGTAAAAGTGTTTGTAAAAACCTATTTGCAAAAAATATAATTTATCATTTAAAAAAACGCAAACAAAAAAAAAACAGAAAGAAAAACCAAAAAATAAAACAAACAAAAAAATAGTGAAAAATAACTTTAGCTTCAGAAGAACAAAAACACCAAATCAATCAAAGGTCAAGCTTCGAAGTCGGTGACCTTTGTTTGATTGAAGTAGTTTTCTGAAATAAATACACACAAACATATAACCTGCTCTTTTTTTGAAGTCAGTTAAATATACATAACCTTAAACTTCATATATCCATGTAAATTCGCATTCAATATATCTAACGCCCCTCGCAGATCAATTTTCACGGTGGAGCTGCGACTCCACAGTGATATCGCCCCATTACTCTCTCCAAATGTGTCGACATCCTGCCGACTCGAACCACAATATTCAATTATTTTTACATTTCGATTCAATTCGGTGAGTATTTTAAGTTTTGCTAGATCGAGCAGAATATTGCATTAGGTATTTAAGTGGAATATACGGATAAGTTGTAGTTTTATATTTAAAGGCAGTATAAAATCACAAACTAGTAGTAACTGGTTTGGAGAGGTCAGATAGGAAGTCGCTCCATGTAAAACACTGGTATTCAGCTGCATCTGGTTAGACTGGAAGCCGACCCTAACATAGTTGGAAAAAGGCTAGGCTATGATGATAAATATAAATCACTATGAAAATTATGAACGTAAAAACAACAATAAAATATACTTACTTAAAAAAATATGTAGGATATGTGTGTGTGTGTATACACACAAACATACATACATACATACACACACATATCCTACATATTTTTGTGTGAAGGACCGAAAAAGTATTTATTAAAGACTCAAACATTAAAAAATAAAATATGAAAAGAAAACAAAAAAATTAAAACTAAATTTAAAAAATGAAATTAACAAAATATGAAAATATTGTAAAACTAAAATATATATTGAACTAATTAATAATAGGTCCTGTGCTAGGCCAATAGGGTATTTCAGTCTAAATAACGAATGGCTTGAGGTTAAAGTATATTTTTTCAGAGTATCGAAAACCACTCTTTGTCTACACTATAAAACACCAAAACATTAGGCCTGTAACCTCCAAATCTATATTTACAGTAACGTTAGTCCCACGTGATAGGGGGTGAGCTAATAACGTTAAGTTAGAATTTATTGGCTAATAATTTCAGAACTTTCAACACAAAAACGCAAACACTAGACCACAACAAATTCATAAACAAGAAAACATCTTGTAATCCGCCCGTAGAACATAACAAAATTCATAAGACAAGGCCCAAGACTAGTGCCATTTGTTACCAAAATGCCAGAAGGCCGATATATATGGCACGGCCGTAGACGATATTATGGATGCTTGGCTGGCACCACGAGGCTTGCCTGGCAGATTGCCACGTGACTGTTACACCATACTCGGGGCTATAAACCGCTCCCAAGTTTGGATTAAGAACGATTAATTGTCGCATGTGAGGAATTTTACTTCAGCAGTTTCGGGTTGCGCTTTCTGGAATAGCTGGCCGTTTGTTGGGAATATCGAGCTAAGAACCAAACAGAAAAAGTATTAGGGGTATTATTAATTTTCCTATTTTACCAAACACACATCCACCAACCCGCACAGGGCTGACACGTGGTGGATAATGGCCCACTCCCTGTCATAAAGGAAGCCTGTGCCTTAGCAGACACATAAAATACCATTATGTTTGTGCATCAAAAATTCATAATGTTGACAAGTTTTTAAACATCGAACATTCTCGGTCCTCAAAATAAAACGAAATAAAATCCAACCAAAAACGAATTCGTACCCATTTGAATGCCGAAAAATGTTTAAAACATACTTTTCACAAAGCACAATACAAGACTGGCACAAAACAAAATGAAAAGAAAAAAAAAATGCCTTTCGTACAGCCATTGGATTGCACGTAAGTTGGGTACCTATATACGTATACAGCCTGCTTTAATCCAAATAGTTGGCCTAGGCCAAATAGTTTTTCAGGCAAATCTTTATTGCACCTGCTTAATTTCGCGCAACTATGCCGGACGGAGCTAAATGAATTTATTATGCTGTACTCTGTAAACGGTGCTGGATTTTTGGTGTGTTCGTCAGAGTTCAAAGGGAATATCTCTGTTTGTTATTGAATTACGCCTTGATTGAAGTTCTTATCTTTGTGAAGTTTGAATGTACTTGTGTTTGTTGGTATTGGGTGTGTACTGTTAGCCGTGTTGTTTTCCTTTTTTGAGTTAATTTGAATTTGGAATGCCAGCAGATGTTTCTTGGAGTGTTTTCTTAATTTGAATGTTTTGGTAATGTTTAGTTATGACTGTCGGCTGTTGGTCTTCATTAGGCGAACAGTGAGCGGTTCACTGTCCACTGACTGACTTCGAGTCGGCAACTCAATAGATATCGAGTGAGTAGTGAACTGCAGCAAATTGCTTGCGAAGGAAGATCGGCAAACTAAATCGTACCGTACTTAGAGGGCGGGTACCTACAATTGTGATACCGACACAGAAGTCACGCGTAATTTTGCTGTGAATCGAAGCGCCGCAAACTGCGTACAGCACGCGCTGTATAACCACTCCATTTAAAATACATAGGGAGGCGAACTGGAAGCAATCAGTCAGCAGCTCAATATTCGCTTATTGCGGACACAGCCTTATTTACAACGGCGATTGTGTGTTTTTGACATATTATTTTGTGACATACGTGTGTAATTATGTATGTCGAAAACACACAGTAAAGAGATTACTGAACCGTTTGTAAAATTAGTGGAGTTGATTAAAGAAGTCCACTACACAACATATAGTTGTGTAGTGGACTTCTTTCAGAATTTATTCTTACAAATGTCAGGAACATTGACATATGTCAATGTTATTGTCAATGTTATTATAACATTGACATATGTCAATGTTCCTGACATTTCATTGTATTTTTAGATTTTTCTTCTTCTTCGCCGATCCCTCACTGAAGGATCATGACTACATTTGACACGTCTCCAAGCCATGCGGTTTCCTGCAGTGTGAACCGCTTGGTACAGGCTGTCCCCAACAGCCTTCTACTCGTAGATCGCGTCTGATCGCGTCTTGCTGGTGCTCTACCTTGCGGCCTAATATTATAAGCCTTTCTAGACAATGCATAGCCGAACAATATATCCGAAAAAGCTGAGGGCACGTTCCAGACGGATTGTGTTAAGCTGTTTGAAACAACTAACCAGACATAAAACTTTACAAGCACACTATTTTTAGGGTGCGTATCATTTGATATAATAACAAAAGTTCTAACTATCACATGACCTAATTTCATTTTGTTTTTTTAAGTATAATGATGAAATGATATAATTAATTATTGATATAATTTCAGTTTACCTCATTTTATATGGTTTAATAAACATTTCCCTATAATGCACATTTGAACTAAAATTCAGTTAGTAAAATGGCTAGTAATTTAAAAATGTAAATATAGTAACGTTTAATATAATTTTGAAATGTCTACTGTGGTTTGTATATTTTTGCAGCGGCCGCCGACAGCCAGATCTATTGTTGGTGAATCATTTGGGTTAGATGAAGTTATAACAGTATGAAGTTTCCTGATAATATATTTACTTATTTATAACAGAATTTTGGCTGAAAATGAGTAAATATGAAAATTAGGTCAACTGAACGTTATATAAAAAAATCATTATACAAATTGAAAATTATATGAAATGAACGTTATACTAAATGTTATTAGAGCAAAAGAATTTATATGAAATGTAACATTAAGTATGTTATTATGTTATTTGTTTTTATATCATATGAAAATTATATCATGTGAACGTTATTTCAAGTAATAATATTTAAATTATATTATTATAGAAATATTATTAAATACCTGTTATTATGCCATATATTACACACCCCTATTTTAAGATCTGATTGATTCATCGATTAAAATAACATGTAAACCTCGTGTCGTGTATAATTGCAGGATATAAATCGTTCATTATACGAGGTAATTACGCTTACATATTGAAGCGATTCGTTGAAAAAGTTACAAGTTACTTACCAATATCCTGTGGCAAGGCCGAGTAGCGTTATTTTATTCATAGAAGAACGCAATGGACCTCGTTTTTTTCCATAAATAATGTATCTCGGTACATATGTCAATCAAGTATGTTGTCAGGTATTATTAAGGGGCATTTTGGTGTAACCGTAATATAGTTTTTGTAGTTGGAAGAAGGCTGCTTAGTGTGAAGTTCTAGGTTTGATTCCTAGAAGAAATGTGTTTATTTTTTTTGTTAGTAAATCTCTTTTTGCTATGTTAATCTAGTAGGTCAATCTAGGATGAACCTATCTATTACGGATCAACGAACTAAAAACGCATGTTTTATTTTAAATTATTTGATAGAAACCATAGTGGGTGCCACTACCACTTTATTATTTTATCTCTTTACGAGCAAAGCCTGCGAAGAAAATATCCATCAATATTTTGTTACTTACTCCAACATTGACCAACAACCCACTCTGTGTTGACACTCAAATATACTGTACTATTTGAACCCGATATTCTAAGACAAACATGCCAAGTGCATTCGCCACATCGAATATAGAACTGTGGCGTTCGATATTGTACGTCGTCACCGTCTCGATATTATGAAATATTCACACTGCCTTACATATGCTGGTGCCTTAGTACCTATAAATATCGACGTGGTTTATGTTCGAACATGCTGGGGCATTTCGCTCTTGTTAAAGTCAGAAAACCAAATCAAAATTCATCACGCCTGTAGTCACCGAAGGGTTAGGCAGAGGCTTCCAGAGAGAGGTCAGAGGTCTACCCATAGGACACCCCACATTTCTTCAGTTTTGTTTAAGTCCTATTGTCATCAACCGGGTATGTTCAGGCTTTAGGCTAATGAGAAAATCCTGAAAATACACCTAATAGTTCACTCATCTTGGGAATTGAAACCACATTATGCTCCACAGTAGTGCATGTGACCATCAGACCAACGAGGCTGTTCCAAGTAAAATCTATTTTAAACTCTCGCATTCAATTTTAGTAGCTGGATTTTATCTACCCAATATTTCCACGTATCGTTTGCATACGTAACAACTTTTTGTTTGTGCACTACACAAGTACACACCCTAACAAAGCAAATATATTTCTAACACCATTTGTTTTCAACTAACACTCGATTCGTTCACAAAGCGAATCAATCCAAAACTGAAAGCCGTTTTATACGCACGACTACCGCCATATTGTTCGATTTTGACGCATACCGAGCTGTCCTAAGACCTAACACGTCTGACAGCGCCCAGATACTCACTAGTCACTGCACAGAGTGGACGTGTAGACATCCATTCAATATAGTCGGGCACAATGCACTGGGTTTATCCAATACAGATAAGCTTGAATGAGATTGCATGGGTGTAATCTTGTATGGACTAGAAACATCTTCGTTTGAAATTCTGAATGGATTTGATGCGAATGTGTTCGTACTGGTTTTCTGTTCCGTTTTCTTTCTGTTAGAAGTGGGGCAGGGGACATTAGCATAGGTGATAGGAATATACGTAGGTGTGTTTTGTTTCTAACCTCTTTTGTAGTACTCGAGGTATTAGATTTATGTATTGTTTTGAATATTGCCCAGCAAAATTCTACCAATTTGGTTCTGTTTTGTGGAAATTCACGGTTTTCCGATTTTCACTCGGTTTTTATTTGTTTTTGCTTGAGATTGCTTCACTATATTAGGTAGATACATTTTATTACCAGCTAAGAATCTGTTTTCACAGAAAAGGTTAAAGAAAACAAAATAAATAAAATTCTTGGCTTACTTAAGTTCAAGAACAGAAACAAACAACGTAATATTAACAGGATTAATTAAGCACTTCTTGCTAATATAAAAATATTTGTCCTCCTCTTATTTCCTTTGTAAGATTTTAATCAAATCTCGTGTTGTGTGGAAACGTAAATGTATTACAGTAATTACTTGTGTGCCAGTGGTTGGCAGGCTGGCGTGGCCAGATGCCAGATGCCAGTAACGGCCTTCCTAACAGCTTATCTTAGCTTAGCTACTTTATGTTAGGCCTTGCATTGTTCTAGCTAGCTTTATTTTTATGAACGTCGTTTGGCCAAGCTGTAGACAGTACCTACAGACTGTTTGCTGTTATCAAGAACGGTTATAGTAGATGGTTTTGTTTTGACAATCTGGAACTGCCTCGCTTGTTATTAACTGTGATTTAGATTCAGTTTTAGGTGTTCAAAAGGGAAAAGAGATTTTTGATTTGAATTTTGTGCGGTACTGCGGCCCAACTCTACTTTAACAAATGGTTTAGTGGTTGATGATTGGTAATTGTGTGATTCGACAGATTTGCGGTATAAATATGAAGTCTAAACCAGACTATACATAGACCGCTTTCCTGTTAATTAGTGCAATTGGGATCCAGATTACTTCAGATCCAGATTACTACTTATCACCATGGTTCCGTGGGCCTATTAAGTGCATCCGTGAGACTCACAATATTTTTTTTTTTTCTATTTAGTTTTTTTATTATTGTGTAGTTTTATTTTTTTTATTTTATTCTTATTTTTGGTTTGTTGTGTCCATTTGCGGCATGTGCAAAATAAATATGTTTTCTTTCTTTCTTTAAAAAAAGATGAAAACCCTTTAAATTGTTAACAAAATCCGAATCAAAAAGGAAAATTTTATTTTTTTATATAATTTCACGCAAAAAAAACTCGCAAGCAACAGCTAGTTTGTGAATATGTATCTTATTTTCTAATGAGGGATTTTCTTTTTAAGTCTTCCCTAGTCACTGGATAGATGGCGCTGAACTTAGTATGATAATGCAAGGAACATAACTTAAAAAAAAACTGATTTTACGAAGCGCGTGAAAACAAGGTTATATTCGGAAGGATAAGGAAACGAAAGTGTCAGTCAAAGAGCGTATTTGACATGACGCAATGTTTTTTTTTCCAAGCGTTTTGGCTTTGGCACCAACTATCATAGTCAATTCACGCCATCTATAGAGTTCTTGGAAACTAAGTTTTTTTTTTAATACTTCAAAAGGACAACATCAACTCTGTCTCTCATTCAACAGTAATTTTCTTACTTAAAACAAAAGCAGGCCACCTCTACCACAACCAAACAGAAACTCCACAAAAAAGCCTCAGAAAGCTGCACTAAAGATAGCCAGGCGTCTTAGCGAACTTCAAGGTTCTGTTAAATTATTCACACACAAGTAGGTGTAGCAAAAACGGGACAAAGTGAGTCTCCCGGCGTTCATTACGGGCTCTGCTACTGACACGTCCTCTATGTAAGGACTGAGGAGTTTGTCTGAATTTTGACTAGGATATATAGTGTGCGAGCTTGGATTGATGAAATATGCAGCATCATTTTGAGCGTGGTTTTCTTGTACCGTACAGAAAAGGACAAAAAAGTACTTACCATCTTAGTACACATACTAAGATCGATATACTTTCTTGTTCTTTTCTTGTATCGATGGTATGTATGAATGAGAGGTTTTTTTTTTAGTAATAAAAAAAACATAGTTTCCAAGAACTCTGTAGATGGCGTTGAACTGACTACTTTACTAGGTACCAAAGCCAAAACGTTTGGAAATCAAATCATTGCGTCACGTCACATACGCTCGTTGACTGCCACTTTCGATTGCTTAAGCTTCCAAATATAACCATTACATTCAAGTGAAATGATGTGACATTCCGTTCCTTGCAGTAACTTACCAAGTTCAGTGCCATCTATCCAGCGACTAGGGAAGAGTTTAAAAAGAAAATCACTCATTATGTCACCAATTATGTCTGCTCGAGACACTGGAGCTTGGTGCTCAATAAAACGACGATGTCTTCACGATAACATAGAGTTTAATTTTAAGTGACAATGAGACAACGTAACTGCGTTATATTACAAACTAGCTGACCCGCGCAACTTCGTCTGCGTCACATGAGAGAGAGAGAGAGAGAGTGTGAACCTTAAAAGATAGACATTATGCTATCGCGTATTTTTTTTTTACTTTATAATAGAAACAATATTCCCTCAAACATGATTGTTATTAATTATTGTTATTATTTGTTGTTGTTAATTTTATGTTGTCAAGAACATACTATTTTGGCACCTGTTTACTATTATAAATATGATTTATTTCAAAATTAGAATACTTAGGTAGTCCACGAGACGATCGCTTTTATGTAGTCACTACTAGCATATAAATAAAAAAAGTTTTTTCACACCACCTGCTCGAAAATGTCAAATTATATGTCAAGCAATCTTAACCTAAAGTGAATCATTAGTGGCCGGGGGCACAGCCGGTCAATAATGTTGTACTGGATTTCATTATGACCCGCTGGTCAATAATGTGATTTGAATTTGGAATCTCACATGCTCAGCTAAATTGGCAGTATAGTACTAACAAACACCCTTTGGTGCCAGAAAGGGGAAGCTATTCTCGATATCCTTACTACGCGTGGATGATATTCTCGATTTCCTACAAAATCATAACGACTGCTTCTTCATATCGTTGCCATATTTTCGAAGACATAATATTGTAAGAATAATTAGATAACTACGAACCATTTTTTAAAAGGAATGGAATAACATTAAAACTGGCATTAATAATAACAAATACCGTACCGCGCCGTAATACCGTAATAGTAATTGGCTGTAACATTAGATAATTATTCTTACTGTTTGTTTATTGAATAAATACTTTGTTTTTCGTACTATGGCTATTATTTTCTCACAGTAGGTGTAAAAAGTAGAGTATCCTCCTCTGGGCTAAAGGTGTCTTTGCCTTGGGCTAGCTTGAATCCCTCGCTGCATTCAGGATTCTTGTATTAACTCCCTCGCTTCGCTCGTGAGTTAAACTCTTAACTCCCTCGCTGCGCTCGCGAGTTAAGTCCCGAATCCTTCAATGCGCTCGAGATTCAATATGACGCCCGTGACATAAGACACAACTTTAGCCCCTCGGTGCATAATCTACTATATAACGATGGATTTGCAAAAATAGCTCATACAGGTAGAGCTATTTAGGGTCAAATTACGAAAGCAGGCTAGTTAACATTTGAGGGAGATATATAAACATATCGAAACGCGGAATACTAGCTATGTTTTATCAATCTTCATTGTACTACTTTTGAATCTTTTTTTATTGGTACCTTTCCAAAACGAAATGATGGACACTTGATTCAAAAACTGTTGTTAATAACCCTGTCGTTTGTATGTAAACTTGAAAAATATGGTAATGAATACCAATTCAGTTGCCAAGCTTGGTGATTACGGCATTATCACCCCACGGTCGTTGGTTGCAGAGATCCTGGGGGAGGCCAAGGAAGCGTCATTTACGGGCTTGTAATGTAATAGTACAATTACGATTTGAACATATTTCGTTGAACATTTATACAGGGTTAGTGATGAGTTCAATGACCAGCCAGAATTTAAAATAAAGATCTAGATATCAAACCAAAAGTACATTTTAAATATTATTGTCGAAAAATATAGAATAATAGCAGTCATTTGAAAATGAATGATTATTATATTATATGATTATATGAATGGATAATATTGAAATTTCCTAAATCATAAACCTAGTGGGAATTACTGGGAATCAATGCACTTGTGTGCGTGCATGCATCGCAAAATTCATGTGTGTGCTAACTGCTACCTATCTAGGTTGTTGAACTGAATTTGTGCTGTTGCAATATTCATACGATTCTAAACCATCTCTGAAAATTTGGCCAGTCATTAAAAACTAACCCTGTATAGTATTTTTATCAAAGAAAACGTGGATGGATTGAATGAAGAAATGGAATGACATGAAGGAACAAGGAGTAAATGATGGCGTGACGATTGACAGGAGGAGAATGGAAGAGAAATACGTATTGCGCCGACCCCAAGTAACAAGGGATGATGATTTAGTGTCTATACCCAATGTACCTCTTTTTTAATGTCTAGTCAAGGAATGAATTCTTTATCGATCAATCAATTTTTTTCTGAGGAGCTCTTGGTTAAATAATAACAGCCGCTCGGGTCGATCTTCAGGTTAAGCCGTGCTTGCCTAGGTTGGTCTGTGGATGGGTGACCGCCCTTACATACCGAGTTTCCTCCGTGCCTCGGAAAGCACGTGAAGCTGTTGGTCCCGGCTGTCATTTGTAGATCTTTGACAGTCGTTACAGGTAGTCAGTGGCCCAAAAAGTCTGACAGTCTTACCAAGGGGTATCGTATTACCCAGTACTTACTGGGTTGTGGAGGTTAGATAGGCAGTCGCTTCATGTAAAATACTTGTATTCAGCTGCATCCGGTTAGACTGGAAGCCGACCCCAACGTAGTTGGGAAAAGGCTAGGCAGATGAGTCAATGAATGAATTACTTACCAAAGTGCTACTTCGTTATTTAAATTTCCTGTGTCATAGCAATTTCACATTCAACTGTCAAATAATTACTGTTCTGATTTTTTATAGCTACAGAGTATGTTGGTATTCTAGTTGATTAACAAATAATTTCCATATATAATTATATTCCATACATAAGTATGTACTTATAAAAAAGAATAAATAACAATTATTAAATGTTTTTAATTAACCATTAAAATTTAATTCGTAATCAAGTATTAAAATATTGAGCGGAAACATTCCGCATGAAATAAGGAAAAAGTGGTTTGTTTTTCTCTGGAAATGTGGGACATAATGTGGAGTGTCAGCAAAAACAATCCCGTAGAGTATCCACTGACTGTTTCTAGTTGAACTCCTTGTTATTTTGCATTGTCAAAAACACACAGTGCAAGGGAATCATTTTTTTTTTTACATCATGTAGGTATGCACCTATGTATGTGAAGATAAAAAAATAGAGATCTTGACATTATAATTCATAAATAAATACTACATTCTATAAGAACTCTATGTATCTCAGAAATACATATCAAAATCCTTTAAAAATAATTAGAATACATTTATTTCTTATTGCCATAAAAACAAGTGTCCCGAAATATCTGCACTCTCGATCCAGTTAACATTTACTTCTGATATCCCCTTATCCCCGATTCCTCATCTTTTGCACCCTAAAGATCCGGTCGGTTGTTATCTCAAAATCTTTTGTTCTTGTCACGGACAGCCGCATACATATTCCGACTCCCCGCCGTCGCCTATTTCCATATCCCTCAAATATATCATTGCGTTGGGAATATTTTATGCTGTCAGTATCTAACCGGCGTTTTGTGGTAATGTCTTCGTTTGATCTATAGCAGTCAAGAACACTCGTGGTCTAAATATCTTGCCATTATGTATATTGTGGCCACATTAAGACGTAACGTCGCAGAAGGGAGCCACTTAGCGTTTTTTCCCGCGTAATCACGAGCCAGATTGCTCTGTCGCGAAACATAATGCCGCATCGGGCAGGGAATTTGTTAAAATTATAGACGAACATTTATTTCTCCAGTCGAAATATCGAATATGGTACAGACTTCCTTTTACTAAAAGTCCGATGGCATTACTCGGCAAATGGCGCCTCGTTTGTGCTTAATTCGTACATTTGTTTGTGCAATCTTTTTTCAACGAGACACGAGGGCAAAAATAATTGAAACGACCATTTTTCCCGTACGAAAAATTATCGCCGAGATTGTTCTTTGTTGAATTTAATTGGATCAGATTATAGACAATGAGTGACATTTTTGCTTTGCGTGGCACGTATGTACGTAATAACCGGATGACGGGGGAAAAGTGAAATATAAAAGCGTAATAAAGTAGGGGAACGAAGTGCAAAGAATTTTGTATGAATTACAAATGAATTTTCTGGAGTCGTTCAAAAACTCGCACAGTGAAATCTCCTTCCGCGGCTACTTCGTTAAATAATGTAAGGAACTGTGGAGGTACGCGAATTGCGGGAACCGACTCGAACAAAACGCGCTGGAGATGCTTGAATTTGCAATTTCAAGGCGTTTCGTTCTCTCACAATTTGCTTATACCGAGCCCCGCGTTGGGCGCCATTCCATGTAATTCGGTCCGCAGCCGCACTAAAGTTAAGTAATCGCACACCGTCGCGCGAGCTCCCAGGACCTTCTTATTTTTTTGGCATCGTTTCAAATTAAAAGCGATAAGAGTGAGCCTGCTCCTCTTACAGACCCCCCTGGCACGTCGAAACAAAGCCTCTACTTATATACAGCATACACAATTTATCACCCTTTGTTGGAAGAGCGTCAGAACTGACGGCTGTAACTATACAATGAAATTAACAACTAATGACGTTTGCCGCTTTCCCTCTCTTTATACCGTTCCAATATAATTTCGGTTCACTTCACAAGTGAATTTGAACTCATCCGCACATAATGCGACATGGGAGTTGAAACTAAATTAATATACAAAATTTTATGAGCAATAATACGAACTAAACCGGCGCGGCGTCCTCAATGGAGGTCGAGCTCGCCTTTCATTTTCTCTTCAATAATGAACAAGTGCTGACCCCCGCAAGCTGCGCGAAATTTAATTTTAATACGGCGCTGGCCACTATCTCGGCGACGTCGCCTAACAAAACACGCCTGACTCGCGGAGATTAGAACGCGCTTACAACATGTTTGTCTACGGCTAATGTTTTTGACGCCATTATATCTACGTGTTAGGACACATTAATCTTAATTGTATACATTACTAACTTCAAATTCTCAGATAAAGGGCGTCGGATGGCGAGCCATTACTAACGAAATTATAATGGGAACATCCAACATTCTTCGGCGTGTACAATTGGGGCAAAATTCGCTGCAATTTCATGAATTGTCGTCGGCAGTTATTATTCGGCGTGTAAGCGGGAATTTGTCTCTTCAGGACATAGCTGGTTTTGTCCTGGAGTTTCCCGTAAATTCGCATGGTTCGCTGGTTCCTTTGAAAAGTCGCGGTTGGTTTTACGCTTTTGGCGGTATTGTTCGTGGCGTTTTGACTTTGAATTTTAACCATCCTTGTTCACAAATTGCGGTGAGATGAATAATGTTTTGCTGTGCAGTTTGCGCTTGAGTAGTAATTGTGCATTTTGGTTGGAGTTAGTTTCGATTGGCTTGTGATCTCATCTGTCTTAAACAGTTCTTGGATCAAAGAACCCTAACTTAAGTTTGGGTTCTCATATTATTTTAAGCTCATTATTTACTCTGTGAGCAACAGAACGTTTAATTTCAATAATCATGAAAGTTTAATCCTAACAAGTCCTTTCTTAATAAAACGCCTGCATAAAATCAAGTTTTACACCGGCTGTGAATAAAAAAAGATCCGTGGAATCCGCCCCAGTTTTTGCCCTGAGCAGATCTTAAGGTGAATGCTTCGACCAGCCCGCGAAATTCAAATTTTCATACGTTTTTGGCAAATTGCAAGCCAGTGCAAGGTTGTATGTTGATTAAAATATTGGACGCGATTGTAAGACGTATGTAGTTACAGAATTATAATCATCAAACCATCAATACAACCCTCCAAGTTCATAAAGGTCTAGCAATGACTTTGACCTTGAAAAAATCGTTTCTCGACCTTTATGAACTTGGAGGGTTGTATTGATGGTTTTGATGATTATAATTCTGTAACTACATACGTCTTACAATCGCGTCCAATATTTTAATCAACATACAACCTAGCACTGGCCTGCAATTTGCCAAAAACGTAAGAAAATTTGAATCTCGCGGGCTACCCTGAAGCATCAGTCTTAAGTGGAAATAACCGTGTACAGATGCATTCGACGTGCTTAATCTCTTAAATCCTGTTGAGATCTCTTCCCCATTGCTCGCTCAGAACACTGGAATGCAGGGCAAACCATTTTGAAACCAAAATATGAGAAGAATTTTGTCTGCACGTTTGAGTGGGAAATATTGACTTTCACGTTAAAATATTTTGTTCGGAACTGAAATTCGAAAGTGTTACTCTAAATTTCTCTTAATATTTTAGCTTTATTTAAAGCTTTTTATATAGTTCTATTATTATTTTAAATTTCAAATTCGTTTTAGGGAATCGAAGAAATCTCGAAATATTTTTTAAGAACACTCATATTTCGAGATTTCTTCGATCAGTAGCTTTTGAATTAGATTTCCAGAAAGACAATAAGACTTAAAAATGGCCCCACCAGCCATTTTATTGCACAACTACTGACACTGATACTGCAGCTGTAACTAGGTACAGCAACACTTCTCTTCATCTCTCTCCAACACACATTCAACACTGTGAAAAAGAAAGAGACGAAAACAAAAACATATCAGCTGTTTATGATATAAAACTCTCCAAAGGAATCGGGTTACATTGCTCGCAGACGTCGAGTTAACGACCTCAGAATGTTATTAAACTTGACAATTTATTTCTATACGTGTCAAGTACTCGCGACATCATATTGGTGCTTTAGAAAGCCTGTGCTCAACTTGAGTTAGTGTTATGTGACTAGAATGATCTTATGATATGATCCTATAGAACAATTTTCAAGACAAAATTCATGTTGAGAGAACTGCTATACAGCAGTTCTCTAAAGCATCAGTCAAATAGGAATATCGACTGACTAAAAAAAATATGATTCTGTTTAATCCGTTAGTTAGATTATCGAAAAATATTGGATACGTGTTTTTTGTTTTATCAAATTAATAAAAATTTACGAAGATAAAATGCGTCAAAGATGGTTGAAGTGGAGGCTTGTGACGTCACTTTTCGGTAAAAAACGTACTCAAATGTGACATCACACGAGTTTTCGACCCACTGTATCGTCTTCATTTTTTGTTAACGTAAAAAAAGAAAAAATACGCGTCCATTATTTTTTGGAAATCTATCTGACGAACTAATTCGTTTCCTTATATGTCGTCTACTCTATTGGTACGGACTGGCTGCGGACACCAGACACTTCTCTGATAGAAACCTACTTCAGTTCACATCTATACAGGATGGAAGGGACTCTGCCGCACCAATGATTACCATGTATTCTGGTGGCCTACCATGACGTCGTAACAATATTGTTTTATTCTTATTCCAGTGTGAGAAAGAGATGGCGCTAGACACCCTGCATAGCGCTGTCGCTTTCCCTCACTAGAATGACAGTAAAACAATCCTGCTTTAAGACGTCATGGTAACCCCACTGAACCCCTGCCCCCACCACCAGTATGCGGTAAAAGATGGAAGATGGGCTGTTGTCTGCGGGGAGATGTCGCATACGCACTTGAGATCTGAGTCGTCCATGAATCCCAATCTGTAGAGATGGTCTATACTCCGGCTGACTTGGTTTCAAGGTACTGTCCTTATGAAAAGCGATCGGAAACAACGACTCATATTTGTAGAAATTCAAATATCAATCAGATACCAATCCCCGATCATTAAATTCTAAACTAAAAAGATTATTTTCATTTGACAAATCTGATTGTCTTTGTACTGACGCCTGCCTTGTCGACTGGAACAAATTGTACTAAATCAAAGCCTCGGTTCGAGAATTCAGTCTAGTCTTCTAGATAGTATAATTGCTTTGCCTGAGAATTTTATCCGCGCTCCCCATTGGTATTGGTCGGTTCTTTGTGAAGTTCGTTAGTGAAACGAGGTCATTTTAATTGTGTTAGTAATTTAATGTGACTTAAATTTTACACGTTTGTTTATTCTTTAAGCTTACATTTTTAATGTGAAGCATCTATATGCGCGCCTAGGCGGTAAAATTCACTCATATGCCGTGACGGAAGATGGTGTGATGCTGTCATGGTGTGATGCCTCCTCTATGCAACGTAAATCCACCCTTTTCCCATTAGAATAAAGTTTGTTTTGGAACGTTTCACGAAGTCAAAATAACGACGTCTTTTTAGGGTTCCGTAGTCAACTAGGAACCCTTATAGTTTCGCCATGTCTGTCCGTCCGTCTGTCCGTCCTCGCTTAATCTCTGTGATCGTTAGCACTAGAAAGCTGAAATTTGGTACCAATATGTATATCAATCACGCCGACAAAGTGGTAAAATAAAAATTGAAAAAAAATGTTTTATTATGGTAGCCCCCCTATATGTAAAGTGGGAAGTGATTTTTTTTTAATTTCAACCCTAACGTGTGATATATTGTTGGAAAGGTATTTAAAAATGAATAGGGGTTTTCTAAAATAATTTTTTGATAATGTCAATAATTTCGGAAATAATCACTCCAAAAGTAAAAAACAATGTGTCCCCCCCTCTAACTTTTGAACCATAAGTTTAGAAAATATGAAAAAAATCTGAAAAGTAGAACTTTATAAGGACTTTCTAGGAAAATCATTTTGAACTTGATGAAAACAACAGTTTTTGTACAAAAAAGACAAAAAGTTGTACAAAATAATTTCTGGACTAAGTTTGTAGTATATACATAAAAATGCTTGCATATACGATGCAAGCATTTTTACATAATGGATACCCACCTTTAAACTCATAAGTGGGAACACTTATTGTGACGGACGGGAAACTACGGAACCCTACACTGAGCGTGGCCCGACACGCTCTTGGCCGGTTTTTTTATTATAATTTAAATAATACGAAGATGGGCGATTGATTATGAGGTACAACACAGGTATTTGTGTATCTCTGGGTGTTCGTAATCGGATTATTATGAAGCAAACGTAGGATCCGAGGTCCCAGCAGTATTTTGTTTTGTTTTTCAATGAAGAAATTCTCAAGCCCTGTGTAAGGATTTTAGAGTCCACAATATGAAGAGCAAGTAATATGTCTTTGTTACCTAATGTAAAAATTAAATACCCCTAAAACAGCACAACATACATAGTTATAAAAATATAAACTTTCTTCTGGCATTGACGGGTAAACCACCATATTTTGGTCGGAATGTTAATAAAGGAAAATCCCGCTGCCCTTGAGCCTTCTAATTCAGAACACTGTTTATATACGTAGTGTATAAGTAAACAAAACAAACAAGCAGCAAGATATCTCCTTCATTTCCTGCGTAATATGGAAAATTCTATTGAAAACATTTCCATTGTGTGCTCTGGTTATGTTACAATTCCACTATAAGCCCGAATAAAGTGGAATCGGCGTATTTAATGTGAATACATTTTATTTTCCACTCGTGCTGATACGTTTTTACCACAATTGTTTTCATTTTTAAACGGTTTTTAATGTTTTTCTGAAGCAAATAAAACGCTTTACTCGTATTTAACTTTAATTTAATTGTATTTTAGGTTGACCTAGCTAGGAAAATATCATCATCCTCCTGCAATAAGGGTAGGAAGGGAAACCCTTATTCCAAGAAGAAGAGTCCTAGCACAGCATAATAAATTATAATCATCTTCTTCCATATTCTCTATCAGGTGCCATGTCAGCACCCCTAGCCAAGTTGACAATCTACAATCGTTAACGCTAGTAGAAAACTATTCAAATGAATGGGAATGACATCATCTCAACGTTAAATCACGTGATCAACACAAACGAATAGAAAATTCGTAGACAAGTTTACATCGTTCAACATGATAGATTAGAATGATATCGTTTCTACAATGTTGATCGCTAAACTCTTTGGTAGGAACGCTCACCATAGATTGAAGTGTAGGTTTTCCTACAGACATTAGAGAACGAGCGACCGACTCAGTCGTGTCAACTTGGCCACCAATTTAGCGCTTTCTACAATCGCTTATGCCGAGGCGTTTACGATTGTAGAAAGAGAATCAATACGAAACGTTTGTAACTTGGCTAGGCCTGCAGTGTTCACATACTTTATAACTATAATTATCTTTCTTTTAAACTCAAAATGTTATCAACAAAGATGGAAAACAGAAGCAAAATTCGATTATGGAATGACAATATTTTTTAAAAATACTGTAAAGCAAAAGCAGGCAAAGGAAGCACATTTAAAATGCCACTTGGACTCAGAATCCCTGATTCTGCTTCGTTGACGCAATTAATTTTATATTAACGTCAAACGACATCTGGAGTCCTTTAGAGGAAGTTAAAAATGTATATTTTTTGAGTTTTTAAAATGAAAGCATCTTATACTCGAAGTAGATATTGTTCTGTTATCATCAAAGACTTTGTTGGAAAAATAATACATTCATAATATGTTAAAACTCCAATAGCTCATCTGGTTAGTCAGTTACTAGTCAGTGCGAGGTTTTCAGTTAAATTTCCGCCTGTTGCACTTTTGACTTGAACCCATTTTATTTCTAATACAATTTTGAAAACAGAATATGTGTTGTTGTTATAGGTTCTACCTAAAAACGTAAACTAAGCTTAATTGTAGGATTTAAAATGTGTAACAGTGGCCGGAATACTCTAATCAATGTTACAGTATAAGCAGTGAGTTGCCCAGTTTTAAACATGGCCATTTTTTGTGCCAAAAAATCTTGTTACTTAAATTGTATGAAACACTGAAATTATTCCTCGAAATACCTGCTGGACTGAGTACATAAAGTAATGAAGTGTCCACATTGGGTGTTTTAAGAGGCTGCCATAAAAAAGGTTTCAGACGAAAGTAAATAATGTCTCTTTAATTAATGAACAATGAAATTAACTTTTTGAATCATTTCACGTTTACTTCTTTTTGTTTTTTAACATTTAATATTTGGTGTAGCTCGGTTTTGATTGAAATGTTTTAACCATCTCGCTGCACAAGAATCTTTTGGCGAGTGGTCAAAATCGGTGCCAAAGTTTGATCTTGTTTTATAATACAATTTCACAAATGTGCCTGTGACTGCCCCGTTGTTCTAGTAGTCGCAAGCGCAACTGAGCGCTGAGCAGGGATCCTGGGTTCGATTCCCAGGTCAGATAAAGTTTTATTATGTTTTTCCATCAGAAATTTCTCAGCAGATAGCAATAGGCTGGCCCCCTGTTAAACATAGACTTAAACATAACTGGATAAATATGGGTGTACTATTATGTACACCTCTGCCTACCCCTTCGGCAATTACAGGCGTGATGTCATGATATATTTCACAAATATCTATACATATAATAAATCTGTAGAAAAGTCATTTTTGCACATTGAAGAAATTGAAACAAAAAATAGCCAGCGTGTGAAAAGATAAGTAACAGAACCCATTTCCATCATTTTTGAAATTTTTGTCTGTTTGTTTGTGCGCACATCACGTAAAATCTACGAATTCAAAGCTGACAATGTTTATATACAAAAACTATACGCAACTTCAGGTTTAACTTAGTTTTTGTTTCATCGAAATCGGTTCACTCTATCAAAAGATATGATTAATTTAGTGAGTTCAGCATAATATACTTTAGCAGTTTAACATTTTGGTCCATAGATGGCGTTGGTCATTTCACTCCATTTTCTGAATCGAATGACCCTCGCCCGTGTCAGTAGCCTCAAGATTGTTTTTTTTACCGACGAAACAAAAAGAAGGAAGTTCTCAATTCGACGCGTATTTTTTTTTGTATATGACCACGGATAACTTTTACAGAGAAGTCCGTACATGGTCCTTTTTTTTGTGAAAAGCGTAGGTACATCTCAAAGTTGATCCCATTTATAATTGAAAAATCGTGTTTGGGCTAATTTCTTGCACCTTTGATGAGAACTTTCGACCTAGCTGAAGTATGACTGTCATCGAGTGTCTAAGGATGAAGACGTAAGGCTGTCGAGGCAATGGGCGGAGCACTGCCGTGTCCTCGAAGCGGCGATTGGCGGCGGCAACCCCTCGCGTCCGGCCCTGGTTCAAGCCATGGTCCGGAGCGAGACGGAATGGGACGCCGTCACCTACTCCTGCGAAGCAGTAATGCTAGAGAAGGAGGTGGCGGAACGTGAGAGGGAGAGAACCTCGCAGCGTCCCGGCCACCGCGGGAGACGCCCCGGGCGTCGGGGACCACCACGTGGCTACCGGCCACCGTAGGCGCGGGCCTGTTGACGGTGGGCTATGGGCTAGCTCGCCGTCCGTTCGTCTCATGACGACAGGCCGTGTTGACGGCGCGTACGTGTTCCAAGTGCGCCTCAAAGAGAGTCAGCATTCAGCAAAAAGGAAGGGGTCCGTAAGGACCGATGCCTGCTGGGGTTGCGGGGTTTTTCGAAAGAGATACCGTGGCCCCGGAACACAAAGGGCGATGAAGGAACATGGATGGGTTTTAGTCAGTAAAAGTCTGACACTCCGTCCTGCTCCGCCCAGAGCGGGAGGAGTCATTTGATGATTTCCCATCCGAAAAAAAAAAGGCTGTCGAGGCAAGCCCTTTTTTGGAAAAACATAAGTAGATTATTTAAGCGATTAATGCAAATATATCGAAGAAATTAAATTGTTACCCACTTGGATCAATATCTACTAATATTATAAAGCTAAAGAGTTTGTTTGGTTGGTTGAACGCGCTAATTACAGGAACTACTGGTTCGAATAAAAAAAAAACTTTTAGTGTTGAATAGTTATCGAGGACGGCTAAGTATAAGTTATCTAACATCACGCTATAGTTAAAAGGAGCGGAGCATCAATGATAAATGTTGCAAAAACAAGGAAATTTTATTTCTTTTGAGAGCTTCCTTTGCGGGCGCTGCATAAACGGTTAAAGTTACGCAACAAACAATCATGTATTAGAGAATTGTTCGATTTAAAACGTTCTAAAAATAATAAAATCGCGATAGCATTATGTTTATCTTTTAAGGTTGACTCACACTCTCTCTCTAACCCTGTCTCTCTCATGTGACGCAGACGAAGTTGCACGGGTCAGCTAGTTTACTAATAAAAAATCCTTGTAAAGTCAAAAGATGGTTGTGGCACCGTCATTAGGTACCATTCTCACAAATGGTACCTATCTACATAAAAAAAATCATTAAAGCGTACACTATCGGCGATTTTCTCTGTCAAGAAACGCACAATAAATGTAATGTGATGTAAAGTAATGTAAACGAAAGAGATGCATATATTAAAAGTTGCTCTCTGACTGTTCACACTGCCGGCGACGACTCGCTTTACTAGTTTTGTCGCTGAGCGACGAGCTTTCAAAAATAAAGTAGCTCAGCGATACTCGTTCAGCGATGCTCGCTCGCTTGATCATTTCTTTACAGGCGGCATTGATGCACAGGACTGAGCGACCGCGGGCGACTGGCGCGAGTAATCGCTCATCACACTTGCACACTCGCTTATAGTAGCCCGGCGACAAAACTATCGAAACTACACACTCTTCCCGCTGATCGCCAACTCGTATAGTTTCTAGTTCTACTCGTTTCTCGTTCATCGTCGGCGGTCGGACCACTGCCTAAGGCAGTATATTACAACACAAGGCAGAAGGCTCCAGTAACTTACTCGCATGACTACGCCTATAGTGCTCGTCAAAGCCACATGTAAAACGGGCATTCTTCAAAGATTTCACCAAAAGTACCCACAACGCTTTACAAAATTAGTGACGATAATATAATTTAAACACGCAAAAGAAATCTTTTGCGCAGCAACTTTAAATGAACCTCTATTTTATTCATGTGTGCGAAATTTCGTTCGGTCACTGGCCCTAAATAAATTAAATCTTGTAAACCTATAAATATTCGTAATTTTCATTACTTTTCATCCTAAGTGACATTGGGCCAATATTGGGCCGACTTTTAGACCCAACGACATTGTCAGGTATTCAATTTGCTGTGCCCACAATCTATTCGACCGATCTCTTATTTCCGCTGTATTATAATTCGATTACTGAAAAGGACGTGGCTATAATTTATGTACCTACTTGTGAAATTATGTATTACTGAAATGTACATCAACCTATCCATGTGTAGGTATATAAATCATTCGTTTAGGCCCGGGCAAAGCCGCTAGCTTACATAATATGAAGGAGACGTTTAAGATTAGTTGTTTGATATGTACCTAGGTTCTGTTGTGTAAGTTAAAAGGTCATTATGTGCCACCTTGACAGTGTTTTTTGCAATGTTTACTTGTTCCATACTGCTGACAATCATATTAGTATTAGCAAATAAGTGCTACAAACTGTTTTCCTTAGATTTATATACATGTGTGACCTTAATATTATTTGTTGTTCGTATCTTATAATAGCGTTTAAGTACATTAGGTATATCATAATATATTAACCCACACTAACTTATTTCACTATTATGTTTTATATGTTGAGAAATCCATTGTCCAAATAGTATTTATTAGAAACACGCCGCCTGTGATTCAGGTTTAACCTAGTACAGGCATCGAACTCTGTTATACCAACATTATTTTTAAGATTTAACTTGTATTTTTTGTGCCAATTCTAAATTTGAATAAATATATTATTATTATTATAATAGGGTATCTGCATGATTTTTTTTATCACTCTTAACAAAGCGTATTAAAATCAGAAATAGCAAAGTGATTATTTTTTTAATGTCTATAAAATACTATGTTATAAGCATTTGAAACTGCTGATTAGACAGAGAGATTCGATACAGCGAATGACGTCATTCGCTGCATTGACGACGTACAAAATCCATACTAAATTCCGTTTATCTATAAAGGGATAGAAACAAAAGTTTAAATGGTTATAAACATTACTTTTGTGTTGTTTGACCGATTTATGTCTTTTTCACTTTTTGTAATTATTTTTATAGTAATTTAACATTCCGTATCAAAATAAAAAAAAATATATATATGCATATTTCCTATTAGTAGTGTTGTGTAGTAACATACCTACCCGACATCCGGAAAATCTGATGACATTACACAATCAGATTAGGATATACTGATATATGTATAGATGGGACACCGACGCACAATCTTTTATCACAATTTTCCATCGGTAATTTCAATTATCAATTTAGCAACCGTCCAGCCCACAAGACTCAACACTGGAGAGTGTTGAGTCTTGTGGGTAAACGTAAACACAAAAGAGAATCGACAAATCTTTTGTTCATCTGTCATTTTGTCGATTCAATGGCAGATGAACAAAATATTTGTCGTTTCTCTTTCGTGTCTACGGCGTTCATGCTAAGAATCATATTAGTATTAGCAAATAAGTGCTACAAACTGTTTTCCTTAGATTTATATACATGTGTGACCTTAATTATTATTTGTTGTTCGTATCTTATAATAGCGTTTATGTACATTATGTATATTCGGTCGAAGGATCCTCCCTTTCCGGGGTCGCGGAAATGTTCGAAAGAGATACCGTGGCCCCGGAATACAAAAAGCGATGAAGAAACATAGATGGGTTTTAGTCAGTAAAAGTCTGACACTCCCTCCCGCTCCGCCCAGAGCGAGAGGAGTCATTTGATGATTTCCCATCAGAAAAAAAAAAAATAATTTCTCCCTCTTCTGTAGAATGAGGAACATTCCACCATTCCTCATACTTCTCAAGTGCTATGAAGAGAGGAAGACCACGACTGGAAAGTTTCGCCAATACTTATCTTGTCTGTTTTCAGCGGTTTAAAAATTGATATTGTGTAGGTTGTTGTGTTGTGTTGTTATGTAGGTACTTTTGACAAAGTAATATAAACAGACTCTTCACGAAGTCGTCAACCAAGCATTCCCTACATCAAACTCTGCACAACATTTTTTGCTGGGAAACGACTTTTTTTTTTGGGGTGAAAAATCACATTTTATGGTAAAACTCAATTTAACGCATTCAACACTTTGTGCTGATGAATGCATTGAGTAGTAAACGGGTCATGGAGGTATTTAAAGTAAGGTTATAACATAGAACTTTGATCCCCAATATCCCCGTAACTAGAAGGTTCCCAGGTATGGTATATAAAAAAAAAAAATGATCGCAGTGACGAGGAAAGCAAGTGTCTTTGGGCTTCATTAAGGGTATATTTATACCTTGTAAAAGTAAACAAAAAATGTACTTGTTAAAGTAAACAAAGTTATTTTTCTTATAACCTAGAACCTTTGACTATTAGAACCAACCAGTATGCGCCACGCGTAATTTTGACTGCCAAAGTTAGTTCTTGCTAGGCATCAAACTGTACCTTGAATACTAATACCAAGTGTATGTAATTTGCCGACCCAGCGCGTACCTCAAGTTCTGCTTACCTCGTATGGGTAAGCGGATGTCAATCGTAATGGAAGTAAAGAAAACAATAGAGGATCAGTAACTGTTAAAGTTTAATAGTTCGTATCCTATAACTACTTTCAAGTTACCGCTTACCTTCCAAGGACGATTTCTGTTACCAATAAGAGAAGGCCCATCAAAGTCTCTGGTTTATTTTTAAAATATAAGATGAGACATCACTTTATTGCCTACGCTAAGTGAAGTTTATCTAAAGGTTTTTTTTGTGTATCGTATAAAAAATATCTTAAGGCGATTACAGGAGCTATATTAGCAAATCTATTTGTGGTGGTTCAAACTTCGTTTGAAATACTGTAATAAGGTTCTAATCAGCTTGCACCACAAAGTGGTTGTTACGTCAGTCACTGCGGGCCGAATAGTGCGAAATGAGTGGTTTTTTCGATTTACAAAAATCTATTGATTGGACTAAAAAAGTAAAACACTGATGCTAATATGTTGCTTGTAGAATTATTTGCCAAAAAATTTGAATGATCGCGATTTTTTAGAGATAAGCTCGTGATTTTTTTCTATCGAATAAAGTTAGTTGTATTGTTTTCAAAACACTATCGTACTAGCATAATTATATCCTGAAAAATATCATATATTTTTCTGGTTTTGTTTATTGCAGTGAATCATAATTATGCGTTTTTGCATTATAAAACTCGCGTTTATCTCATGTAGTCGCCTTAAGCATGTCATCTTGTATCAAAACAATTAAAACCTCCGAAATAAGTCGCAATCAATCAACTCAACCAAGTTGCTGGCTTCAAGCTGTGCCACAAACCTCAGCAACTTCAGCATCCAGTGTGAATCAGTCACCTTTTCAATGTCGTCGGTCCATGTACCTACCTGAGGTTCGTCCCACGGTACCCTTGCCGATATTCGGTCTCTCAATTGTTTTATTTGCTTGTAAAAGATAGCAATATTTTAAGTCTAATTTGACCACAGATACAAGTATATAGATTTATCTAGATAATGCAAGTATCACAATCCGTATGAAAACCAAGTGTGCAATTTTTTACTACCTATCTATGACGTCATAAATACTATTATATGTAGTTACTATACAAACAAGTTGTTATACAAACAAGTTACTATACAAACAAGTTACTATACAAAATAGACTACGTTTTTGTTCTTTAAATGGCTTGAGTTGTAACGTTGTTGTTTTAAACCAATTAATTTGCTGCGACAGCAACCAAGTTAGGCATTAAAATGCTTAAGCCGGGCACGCAAAGTAGGTGCTCTTGCTTTATCTAGATAAGATATATCTATATCTGTGAATTTAGCTGTCCAACAGAATCAGAAGACATGAATCATTGATCAGCAAATATCTTTTCATCATCATTTCAGCCGAAAGACGTCCACTGCTGGACATAGGCCTCCCCCAAAGTGTCGCCACATTGATTCCCGCAACCTTCACCAGGTCATCGGTCCACCTAGTGAGAGGCCTTCCAATGCAACGTCTTCCGGTTCGCGGTCGCCACTCCAAAACTTTTCGGCCCCATCGGCCATCCGTTCTGCGAGCAATGTGCCCTGCCCACTGCCACTTAAGTTTAGAAATTCTTCGGGCTACGTCGGTAACCTTGGTTATATCATTCCTTTCTACCATTAGGTATAGGTACATACATAGATAGATATTCACAACTTGTAAAAGGCCAAGACGCAGATTTTTTATTACATTTCACAAGTGCTAATGACTCACAATCAGTCACTGTTGAAGAAATGCTTACGCAGTCCCGATTCATGCGTCAATTTATGGCCTGTGGAAGTGTATGTAACTGGCAAGCGTAATTAATTACCATCGGCTCAGCAGATGGGTGTCACTTGCGAGACTTCGCGATTATAAACGGTTCGCTTCATTTTGTATGTATAGAAGTATATCTATGCTATGTAGGTATGTATGTGTGTGGTTCTATAGCAATGTTTGATGAACTGTGAATGCCAAAGCCAGGGTGTTGTCGTGGAGTTACGATGAATTTAGTAGGTTTGGCTCTATTTAGTGGTCGTTTGCGAAGTAGTTCTAAGTTAACAACGCCGTCTATGGGACGGATATGCGTATTAGCAGATGTAAATTGTCAGTGAAATTAGTCATCTGCCTAGCTTTTTCCCAGCTATGGGGGGTCAGATTCCAGTCTAAACGGATGCAGCTGAATGCCACAATTTTACATGTAGCGACTGCCTATCTGACCTCCACAATCCAGTTAGTACTGGGTAATACTATAATACCTTTACCCCATACCTTGGTATGACAGCCCTCTTTCATGTCGTATTCACACGTCGTGTTGTATTTTCGTGTAGTCATGGTGGCTTTTCGCAGCTAGGAATATTACCAACTAGCTTTTGGCCACGTCTACACCCGCGTGGATGTCAGAAATTTTACGTAGAAATTGTATGACATGATACTGATGAATTCTACATTTTCAAATGTCGTTCAAAACCGTCCAGCTGTAACAGCGTGAGAATGTAACACACAAACAAACAGAGACACTTTCGCATTTATAAAAAAGGCGGAGACACAACACCCAACTCACGATTTATTTGAAGGATTATCCAAAGGACTTCGAAACGCGGCCAACCACATTGCTTACAAAACCCGTGGATTCAAACATGGTTGCCACCATTCCTGGTGCATCTTATTGTAACAGTTTCAACCTTGCTTTGCCTTTTTTGGCTTGAATAAATGTGTGTTAGTAAAAGGCTCTTCGCAGCATTCCCGATATCCGCATTGCAAAGGTAAGTCCCCTGCGAAATGTACAGATACAATTGACTTGCGAGTTTATGGTTTCCAAGAAAATATCTTATTTTGTACAAAATTCTGATATTTTTTTCCGAGAGCTTAACCGGCTATTTTAAAAAGTGATAGTTGGTGTATAGACAATGAAAATGTGTATTCCACAAGTGAAAGTGGGCGGGCCATATGCCGTAGACTGGATGGAAGATAGAGAAGGAAAGTGCTGTCGAAACCACGGAGGGGACGAAGAAATATGAGAAGACGACCGGCTAGGTGGTCTCTTACGTTATTTTGTAAGAAATTTTACAATTAGCTTAAATAATGCTTAAGTAGCGGTGACAAAGTTCTTAACTGCCAATTCTCAATTCAGAAATCGGGTAAATATTTTTTGCGAGTTTTCATAAGGAAGAGATGAAAATAACACGATTAACATAACTATGTTCCTTTTGAGTATTCATGTTCTACAGATCCTTAGCACAAAGTGACACGAGGCGACAAACACTATTTTACCACTGAATTTAGTTTTAATCTTTTGGTCAACCCCGGATTTGTACTAACCTTGGGAATTAAACTCCGTCGAGCTGAAAACACGTGCAAAACATGAAAGAGGAATTAAAACATATTAACGAATTCCTGAACTCTATTCCGCAATTTGAGCCGAGTTTAATTATGATCAAAAACGTAACATACACAGAAACTTCTATTTTAATGATCGTTATAGGACTTTCGGCCTACGAACAACATAAAGTAATCTCAGGCCCTCCCATATATCACTACTTGTGACATTCCTAGCTAATAATTCAACACAGAGAATGTTAGCGAAATAGTGTAATTAGGCAGGACTGCCCGAAGTTAAACCCACACCACGTAGGAATTAAAGGAACATAGGGAACAACATAAACTGGCCAAAACTTCATAATTGGTCAGATAACAATGATTTAAATGAACTTTTGTTTCACACTTCCCTTTTGATGTCGTTTAAATTTTGTAACATATTGTATGCTTCTTCTTATCTTTTCGAAGTATTCGTGGCTACAAATTACAAGCCGCACGCTCTTTTCTGGGTTAAGCAACTCTTACCAAAGTTGGTCCGTGGATGGGACCGCAGGCTGTTGGTCTCGGTTGTAATGTGTTGATCTTAGACAGGCGTCTAGGAGCTTGTGGCTTAATAACAGCCGCTCAGGTCATCTTTAGGTTAAGCTGTGCTTGCCTAGGTTGGTCCGAGGATGGGTGATCACCCAATACATACTGAGTTTCCTACGTGCCTCAGAAAACACGTTAAGCTCGTGTCATCTATAGATCTGTGACAGACGTTATAGGTAGTCAGTGGCCTGAAAGTCTGACAACCAGTCTTATCAAGGGGTATCGTATCTCAGAACTAACTGGGTTGTGGAGTTCAGATAGGTAGTCGCTCCATGTAAGATACAGGTATCCAGCTGCATCCGGTTAGACTGTAAACCGTCCCGAACATAGTTGAGAAAAGGCTAGGCATAAATGAATAGATGAGACAGCCGTTATGGTGTGCGGGGGCCCCTTATAGCTAAGGGCGATATTCGCTATACTGGCGTCAAATATATGTGTGTTCATTTATACAATATCAACGTTATCTTTGTGTAAAGTAGGTTCAATTTGTTTTCAACGCTCTAGGCTGTCTTTTGAGGTGCAGAGCGAAAAAACCTATAAGCGTTCGTTTCGTGGCCCTCGGGTCATCTCTCGTTTTACACAGTAACTGGGACTGTGTATACCTTGGCAGTCGCTCCATATAAAATACTGGTATTCAGCTACTACAACTACTTCAACAGCCCATAACGTCCAACGCCCACTGCTGGACATAAGCCTCTCCCATGATGGGAGGAATTTGCCGTAATCTCCACGCTTGGCAGGCGGATTGGAGATCGCAGTGATGAAAGACTAACAGAAAACGCTGCTGCCCATTTTCTGGTCTACGGAGGCGCAAGGTGTTCTGCCTCAGACATTAGTCGCCTTATACGACACCCGTGAGTGTACACGGCTAATTCAGCTATTCGGTATTCAGCTGCCTCTAGTTAAACGACGACGATGTTCTCTAAATCTTTTCCCTAAACCTTATAATATGCTAACTGCGTTTCTCATTCCTATTAAAATGTATATTTACGTGGCAACATTTTACTTGGAGCACTTAGGATAATTTCTCCTCTTTTGTGAACTCACCAAGGCATGAGAGTATGTAAACTGAACTTTTCAGCCGAAATTAAACCTTGAAATTTACCTTGCAAACATAAATATGATTAAACTCGCTGATTCGACAAATGGTTATGTATTTTAAATGCTTTAACATCTTAAATGTATCGTCAAGAGTATCAACGTTTTTTTTGACTCAATTTTGTTACCTATGACTTGTAAATGTAGATCATTTTTATATCCGTGTATGTTATATAAATGCACTTAGGCACTTGCTTATTTTCAGCTTATTTTATAAACCACGTGTACCTATCACATATACTAAAAACGAAATATTTACCATGTTTACTAGTTTTGAGTTCCCGATATTTCGGCGTTGTTGCAAGTAGGTACCATACCATGACCACAGATAAATTCATCCGTTTATCATATCGCTGCCGTTCTCGTATCAATTGCGTATTACAGTGCAAATAATAACATGATTACAGGACTAAAGTTCAAATTCGTAGAAGAATGCAAATTGATCTGGAACACAGAGCACGAAGATACGTCGGCGGAGGTGGTATTGTCAACATTTTTTATACAAACCAATCGTGGCTCCGTTTACCCGTACTAAGACACAAATGGCGTATGGAAAAAGACGACTTGGTTCGTGTCAGAAGTAGTGTATGGAACACATTTTCGACGTCACAAATTTTGTTCGTACTGCTGCCTCTCGTCTCACTCGTCAACACTATCTCTACCTACATTGAAAAGTTTACGGCAAGCCCTAAAAGCAACAAAGTAACAAAAGCATTTTTCCCTGAACTCAACCAAAAATTACAGCTACTTAAACCCACAATGCATCTCAAAAACGCACACAACAATAGCCTTTTTAAACAATAAACAATGAAAACGAGGTTTTATTCCACCATAACAATAAAAACGCACCATGTTTCTTTACTTTTTTCTTTAAAAATTCAGGCATTAATCTGTACTGCCTGGCCCCTTAGACTGAAAGCGTCGTAATGGTTGCATGCCTAATGATTCCCGAAGGCGAATTAGATTTAATTTTTGATTCTGTTTGTTTGACGGTAGTTGTAAAATATTCAGGTGTAACCGGGAGGGTATACAGGTTGGATTTTTGTGATTGGGAAGTATAAGCACGGACAGTCGACCATTTTTCACCTTTATGTCCTGAACAATAAGGTTGAAAACTGGTCGAACATCAGTGAGAACGGTAGTACAATTAACCGTTGTTGTTAAACAGTCAACTCTATGCATAACTGAATGAATAATTGCTATCTGAAGATATTGGAAAAATCGTACAATCAGCTAGGAAAGCGACAACTAGGAAAGGTAACGGCTGTAACGGTCTAAAAATCCACGTTAGATAAAACCCAAGTCCAAGTCGTCCAAGTTAGATATTGTTACGAATATCGTCCTTGAAGAACAGTTTCGTATTATGAGAAAGCAATTGTGTATGAACAATGGTTTGTACGAGTTGATGAAATAGATTGGTTTGGTTTGAATTAAGTTTGATTTGTAACACTAATTATGTTTGTTTATGGTTTGCAGTTATTATTCATCATCTACCTAGCCTTTTCCCAACTATGTTGGGGTCGGCTTCCAGTCTAACCGGATGCAGCTGAATACCAGTATTTTACATGGAGCGACTGCCTATCTGACCTCCACAACCCATTTAGTCCTACCTAGGTAATACGATACCCCTTGGTAAGACTGGTTGTCAGACGTTTGGGTCACTGACTACCTGTAACGACTATCAAAGATCTGCAAATTACAGCCGGGACCAACGGCTTAACGTGCTTTCCGAGGCACGGAGGAAACCCGGTATGTAATGGGTGGTCACCCATCCACAGACCAACCTAGGCAAGCACGGCTTAACCTAAAGATCAACCCGAGCGGCTGTTATTATTTAGCCACGAGCTCCTCAGCAGTTATTATTAAGTTACAAAATTCTAAAGTCCGACCGAAGTTTCGGCTTCGGCTTCGGCCAAAATGGGCCGAAGTTTTGGCCGAACCCAAAGCTTCTTTGCTTCGGCTTCGACCGGAAAACAACCGAAGGTCGGACACTACGTAATTAGAATGAATGTCTCTGCTTTGTAAGATTATGTGTTATTTTTATAAATGTTGCTATGACCTAACCTGTCACATAGAATCAAAAAGAAACCAATCACTTGTTTTTTATAACGGTAAGAAGAATTTTGAGGAGCTCATGGCTAAATAATAAGAGCCGCTCGGGTCGATCTTTAGGTTAAGCCGTGCTTGCCTAGGTTGGTCTGTAGATGGGTGACCACCCATTACATACCGGGTTTCCTCCGTGCCTCGGAAAGCACGTGAAGCTGTTGGTCCTGGGTGTCATTTGTAGATCTTTGACAGTCGTTACAAGTAGTCAGTGACACAAAAAGTCTGACAACCAGCCTTACCAAGGGGTATCGTATTACCCAGTACTAACTGAGTTGTGGAGGTTAGATGGACAGTCGCTCCATGTAAAATACAGGTATTCAGCTGCATCCGGTTAGACTGGAAGCCGACCTCAACATAGTTGTGAAAAGGCTAGGCAGATGATGATGGTAAGAAGAATTTTACTGCAATATCCCAATTATCTTTTTGAAACCATAAGCTATTGCAGCGACGATAAACTATGTATATTTCAAAATCTTTCGTCGTTCACCCCATATAAATACCAGCCAAGCCTCTATTGAAACAGTGCCTGAAAAAAAAAAACTCAAAGACGTTATAAAGTATTCCACTTGAATACTTATGTATTCTGTGTGCTAGATCGCTTTAATCAAGTATTATCAGCCAGGCTTTTCATTAATCGTCTTAGACCCACTAAGTGCAGTGCACACGGAAACCAGCCACTATTCTAAGAATCTACAAAGTAGAAACTGTATAAATAGACGTTTTTAGTGGTAGATTATTGTGTCACTGTCTACGCTGTTAAAGGTTTTTAACTCCCGACAACAAAAGAGGGATGGATCGATCTGTGTATCTGTCTGTGGAATCATAGCTCCTGAAGGGATGAACAGATTAAGATTATTTTTTGTTTGAAAGGGCACTTAATGGAGAATCATCAGTACCCAGTATTAACTAGGTTGTGTAGGTCAGATAGGCAGTCACTCCATGTAAAATACTAGTATTCAGCTGCATCCGGTCAGACTGGAAGCCAACCCCAACGTATTATTTAAGAAAATGTAGGCAGATGATGAACATTACATTACACCTCCCAGGCGGAGATACTTAAATACGAGTAAGTACAACATTTACTTATTATATTTCGGCAAACATTCTAAACTCATAAGCACAAAACTAAACATCCTCCCTTAAAACTACATCGTAAACCAACTGCAACTTTGTTGACACACCATCAAAGTCCATTCTAAAATTATCGAGCACTTTACTCGGTAAACGTAGAAGCAGAAAATATCGTGTATTTCAGGAATAGGTTACTTTTACAGTGAACTGTTTTCATTAGTGGCACACGCGACGTCCGTAGGTAATTTCCTTTAATTCGCTTTATCCATCATTGATTCACAAGTGACGGCTGACGGCTCAAGAAATTACTTTGGGCTCGTTTAATTTTAGGTAGGCATAGTGTACAGTCATGAGAAGCAATATGTACAGTGTGTATCAGAGGTGTAGTCATGTAGCCGTGTGGTATCCGGCAGAGTAGAATAGAACCAACCCATTACACTCACGGGTGTCGTATAAGGCGACTAATGTCTGACATAATGACATATGTCATAACACCTTGCGCCTCCGTAAACCAGAGAATGGGCAGCAGCGTTTTCTGTTAGTCTTTCATCACTGCGATCTCCAATCCGCCTGCCAAGCGTGGAGATTACGGCAAATTCCTTCCATCATGGGAGAGGCTTGTGTCCAGCAGTGTACGTTATGGGGCTGTTATAGTACTATCAGAGTTAGGTTTCAGAATGTGGTATAAACCTTAAATTGAACAGATTTTTTTCAAAGGACCAATATCGCAATTTTGAGTCGAGTTGGTTGAAATTTTGCAGTCTGAAAGTGGCGTGGGACATGTGATGCGGAGGTATGAGGAAAATGTCGTAAGGAAAGTTTTGAGTATGAATGTGTATGGGATAAGAGTAGAGGAAGACTAAGGAAACGATGGATGGACTTTGTGAAGGACCTGAAGGATGACATGGCTGGAAAGAAGGTGACTGCTGAGATGTCATGCATGCCAAATATCTCGCTGATGGTGGCGAATCATTTAGTTTCCTTCAAAATGGTTGAGTTGAATGGTGCTGATACATGCGGCATGTTCGTGAATGAGCGCTGTCAGTTGAGACTGGTCAGTTCTTGGTTGCCACGGCTTATGTTAATTAATAATTGTATTTTTGAATTGTTTTTTTTTTTGTATTTACTATGGACACCTTGAACGTGCACGTCTTGCTACATTGTTCTCACATAATGTACCAGCTCAACATGAGTGATGTAACCAAGATTTTGTAAAAATATTCTGATTTAAAAGAGTGTCCATGGAGTTTCTTGCCCGTTCTTCTCCATGGAGATCTACGCTAGGGAATGGGCAACTACAGTACTTTCACAGTTTTAATGTCTTGTGACTGGGACTGTAGCTACATTTATTTTCATCTTTGTTTCGACAGTTAAAAACTGCCTGCAACTGGCCTACTTGAAATAAATGCTTTGATTTTGATTATGAAGACATGCTGCGCCGACCACAAATAAATTGGGATAAATGCAGGAGAATGATGATGAGGTATTTACATTTTGTATGGAGCAGCTGAATATTGTGCAGTTTGATGGTCCATACAACATTCTTTAAAATTAACACACACACACACGCACACACACCCACACACACACACACACACACACGGGCGCACACATGCTTATACAATTTATCGTAATTATTTTATATTTTTTTTATTTTAAAACCTATTATTTTGTATCTTTAATATGTAAGGGAAGAGCGGAGTCTTCAACTACAGGCATTTTCTATGCCTAAATGGAGACTCCTTGACATGTAATGTAACCCAAATTGATACGCAATAAACTTATTTTTAATTTTTATTTTTTTTTTTTTATTATCACACCTTTCTGATACATTCAACTTTTTAAACTATTTTTCTCCTACTGTATTGATTGTTATTTTATTTTGTTAAACGAACATGGTATTTTGAAACGTAAACTATTATGAAATAGGTCGTATTTCCAGTTTCACGAGAAAATTGTATAATTAAGAATTTCGCCATTTTGATGTTCGTGACTGTACTTGCGTACATGTTTGCGTTCTTAGGTAAATACAGGCAAGCTTTGTTTGGGTTTCGTGTTTGGTGCAACTTGGCAGTTGTGTTGTTTTTGGAAAAACTCGAGGAACATGACATGTTTTCTAGTATGTTTTCGTTCATTCCCAGTAGCCCCCGCGGGGATTTCCACCGGAGGCAAATGGGAATAAAAATTCCCAGTTGCCACCGGCGGTGACTGGGAAGTCATTGGCCCCACTGGCTTCTGGCCCCCATTCTAAAGGTCGTTAGTTTTGTTACTACTAGCGACCCAACCGCATGGCGCCCACCTATTGTACTCAAAACTATCCTATCTTACAAGCTGTAACAAACCATACACACTCACAAAATTTCATTGAAATCAGTTGGGTGGTTTCGGAGATTTGCCTATAATGTAGGGGCACAGGGCCTTGTGAGTGGGTCGTGATCCACCACGCGGGTCCAATGAAAGTGGTAGATCGGTCACAAGTACACGTGCCAGGTTCCTCACGATGTCTTCTTCACCGTTTTAAGTGTGTCCTCTTGGTTTTGAATCTACAACTAAGTATAGTTGGTGCCAGTTAAGATAAGAATAGCGGTCATTGCCCTTTCCCTAAAATCTCTTTGTGCGAACCAAAATAAATAAGCCATGTATCGTTTGTCATTACAAAAAATGTTGAAGATCACGATAGATGACGTTTCAAGACTTGAACAGGATTATTTTTGGTTTTCAAAATTAAAAAGTTTAATTAATGTAGGTGGGTCAATGACCGCTATTCTCATCTTAACTGGCACCAACTATAGTTAGTTGTGGCCCTTTCCACTGTGGCACTGGTCTATTTTATTTCATCAGGTGATGGACTTGCAACGTACTAAGTACCTACTCTGTGTGGATATTGTACACACACAACACAAAGAGGCTCCCTCTCATAGAGAGGAGGCCTGTGTCCCAACAGTGGAAACATTAATAGGCTGATGATGATGATGATGACGATGAACACAAAGAGACTGCAAAACGAATACTTAGGGGCCGCCTCCACCAGCGAGAGAATCGCGGCGATATTATCGTCCTTGCCACGTTTTTCTATACACTTTCTTTTGGGCCGTCTCCACGAGCGAGAGAATTGCGGCGATATTTTCGTGTAGAAATACGTCAAATCGCCGCGATTCTCTCGCTCGTGTAGGCAGCCCCCCCCCCCCCCCCTAACACTATTAAATTAGACAGGGACCCTTAATAGCATTCAAACAAATTATACAAACAAACCAATCGTAGGTACGCAACCTTAAAATAGGTACAACCAGGTAGCACCACCAATTTTCGTTAGTATGTTATTAATCTTAACCGTATTTCCTAGCACATTAATCGCAGTAAATGCCGGATATGCTGAAAATTATAACGCCCACCTTCCGGCGATGTGCCCTGCCTATACGCAATATATAAAAGGGGTATATAATATATATATGTACTTGGATTCATTGTGTTAAGTCGAATGGTAAGATATATGTAGACTTGAGTCTGTGAAACGGTTTTACGAGTATATTTTCTTTGAAATATTATGTTCATTGATCTTTAGTTTGCAAAGTACTGCAAATGTTATATGTTTCGTCTTAGATTTAATAATTTTGCAATTATAAAAGTTTTAAGACATAATCAGCCTAAGGTGCCCGTAAGTTAGCAGACTACACGATTTATAAGTAGACTTTTACAGTTGGTTGTGTATTTCAATATTAGTTTTAAGCAGTGCCAAAATAATATCAGCAGATTCAAGAGAATACTCGCCTCCAAATAACCGTAAAAGTAAGATTTGAATAAAAAGACCGAAAACAGAAAAACATTTTGGGGAGAACTAAAAAAATATGGATATAGCTATCATAAATTTATTATTAGTGAAGATGAAAAGTTATATAAGGCTATATACTCGTGAAACTGGCCTGATTAAAAATTCATTTGGTGAGGATCTAGGTGGGCAGGCGGGTCGTACACTCATCCCACTTTCAAATGAAGTGTGAATGTTTTTATCCCACTTTGAATATCTATTTTTGTTTCATTGCTTTTAGGATTAAAATGAATAAAATAGTTCATTTCAACGCAGTGTTTTCTGCGTCATGGCATAACGCATTTTAATAAAATAAATGTAAACTAGTGCGCAGCTTTTCAATATAATATCGGAGACTGATGTTCCAAGCAAAATATCACACTAAAAACAACACTGCTCCTAGAAAAATAAAGATCGCCGAACAGCAAATAACGAAAGCGCCAGAATACATATTAAAGTTCGCCAAAAACCAATATCTTTGTCGATATTTGCAGCCGCTCTCATATGGGTCCTATTCAACGGGCTTGCAATGGAGGCCTAGATCCCAATAGGAATTGCAATTAGGCCTCAATTTACGCATAGTTTGGAGTGGAATTTCATTCGTGGGGGCCACCTCAGTCTTCGGAAGCCTTAGGAATTCCTCTACTTTCCTTTACGGGGGTACCGAGATGTTGGGATGCCTGTTACCGCGGTGAGGCATCTGCACGACACTTGTATTTGTATTACCATTGCTCAGGAATGGGTATCGTAAGAGGAATATAGTTGGTCTTGTTTTGTGAGGTTGATCTGTTTGGTTTTTTGACTAACAATTGTGCTGGTATGGGTTTGGTAATAGTGTGAAGATATTCCCCCTGTAATAAAAAATGTTGCAACAATAGCAATTAGCAAAAGTGCTAACGTGAAGAAGTTGGTTTTAATGCCAAAATAAAACCTAAAAATGTGCGGCCCATTATTTGCACACATTTCCCAAAAAAGGTGCAACAGTATACGGTATTTCATGTATTTGAAAAAGGACAAAGCCGAGCGCGTAAAATTCTGGATTTCAATCGCCGCGAAAAGTTGGAAACAAAAATGTTTCATTCATTTGTATACAGCAAAAAAACCACGCCATTATTTATGCACAGGAAAGTAAGAAACAAAACGGTAACCGCTTTCCTATACATAATACAAGTAGGCTTGAAAAACTTTGGGTGTCTGATAGAACTCATAAATTTTAATAAAGAAGTTGGTATCTTGTTTGCGTCATGTCCCACGCTCGGTGTTTATGTAAAAGTTGTAAAACACAGCAATACAAGCCGGCAATAAATGTCTCGGCCGAGTCATAAGTTTATTTTTCTATTTAGGTCATCAAACATACCAACAGTCGCTTGAAAGTTGTAGCGTTTATGCGTCATCAACAATGGTGGGACGTAGTATATCGATATCCTTTATTTAATGAAGGACGAGTGAGTTTTTCTCCAAATTGAATGGTCCGCGACAATCAGAGTTCCGTCCGCAGATCATATTTCAGCGAACGAGATAAACTCGGACAAAAGAAAGGAATCCCCGTTTACCCAATTGGGTAATGGCCCAGCTCTGTCGTTATCTCTTCCCATTATTTCTGTTTGAAGGAGGCTGTGGTGTTCTACTTAATACTAAGGGTAAAATCTTTACAAAGATCTTTGATAAAGTTCCCCGGTACTTGATCTTGTTGTGAGGAGTAATGCTCAGATAAATTGCTTTTGCGGTCGCTCAATAGGTTTATGTTACATGCAGGATACCTTGTAAAGGATGAAAAATATAAAAGAAATACTCAAAGAGAAATATTTAAAGAAATACTTTTATACCAGCTACTTTAAAATCTTGTAACGCAAAGCATTCTCATCTTTTTCTTAATAACTTTAAGGCTTTTGTCAACAAAAGCCTTTAACGATCAATCGTTTAATATTTCAAAGCATAAATAGTTAATTATTAAGACCTGTTTCTAAGTATTGATCAAAGTAATAAATTACTTTGACTAATTACTTACTCAAGTGTTAAGCCAGTCAAAGAAAATGAGTATGGCGTTTTCTGAGCAAGAATTTTAGATGGACGTTTAGACTTAATTCGATGAACAAACTCCGTGTGAGTAGTTCCAGATATCAGATTCTCCCTTTTGCTTAGGTCCATAATTAGATTAATTTTCGACCGCTTGAACATCAAAGGCGCTAAGTCAGCAACAAAATAAAAACAAGCGAGCAAACATTTATTTGTTTTTTCTCTAAAGTTGTGGAAGTCACTGACCGAACTTCGAGCACCTAGGTTCATAGCATTTATGAACTTGGAAGATCTTAGACCTAACGGCGACGTATCGATAGAAACTTAGTCACCAACTATTCCCGATTATAACAGTAATTCAGGCCAGCTATAGAGACTTAGAAATGTAGGTCGGATTACATCAGATCTGCCGGCTGAAGACGAAAAGCCGCTGTCAAAGGAAGAGGGAAACTTTGCAAACAACTTGAGCTTGATAACCGATGGCGTTTGGCGAGACTCGCGTTTTGATGTTAATGACTTTTTGGAACATTCGCCAGATGTTAGCCTGTTCATATTGTTTAGGTTTCAAGGTCTCGGGATTTTAGTAAGTGTTTTAGAGAATATTGAGAAATTCTAGATTGAGCTGCAAGTTTAGTTTTTGTCTTCAATCTTATTTTATTTTCTGTTTTATGTAGTACAGTCGCCAGTGCATCAAGTCACTACAAACTGACAAATTTTCTCATTTGATTCTGAATTTAACTGTAAACATTTTATGGTTCAAAAATATTTGGAAAAATTGTCATCTTGTGGTTAGTTGATGGGCTGACTGACTTTAAGATTTGAAAGAGTTCCTGCTAGAAAATTCCAAAACGTTTCACTACTACAAAGTAGATACTTAAAATTGTTCCCTATCTAGGCAAGGAGTACCGATAAAAACAACTATATATTCTCGATAATTTAATACGAAAGTAGCACAAAATATAATGCTCTACCATTTTAAAAGAAAAGCTGAAAACACTTGTTTGCTTTTACAACACTTTAAACTGCTGAGGAACATCCTTGAAAGTTTTTCACTCCCATATTTCCTGGCGACGCTTGTATTTTAAAATGTCCGGTGCCCAACTTTGCTCTTATTTGTTTCTGCATTCAGGCCATAATTCACTTCTATTTAACGCGGTAACTCGAAGACATTTTTAAAAACTGCAGTTAACGGTGATTTACCTTTTCAGCTAATTATTTTGGTGATATTTTAGAAGGAGTTTAATTTAATTAAGTTAATCTGCTAGCTTACCTTTTCTTTGCAACTTTTATACGTCGTTTAAGTTTGTTGCAATAAGGTTTAAGATACAGATGTTTGTCTGTTATTTTATATGGCAAGTGGTAAATAATGAGAAACTGTAATATGGAATTAACGGTGCCATCTTGATTGTTCAATACATTTCACCAAAATGTTTATTTGCAACGCCCCACTGTCAACGTTATTCCAACGCCAAAAAAAACTTGTATCACTTGATATATATGTAACCATTCAGTAGCACTCTATAGCAACCAAACAAACATCGCATCTCTTAAATAAATTGACGTAAACAAAAGTTTGTTCCAACCCTAAAATGACGGATGCTTTTTCCCGTTCCGTTCAAACTTCACCGTGGCATCGAGTGCGGGCGAGTGTTATGAAGCGTATTCATATCAAACGTTAAGTTTTCGCGAAAACATCCTCCTTTGCAATTGACGAAAGCCACATTACTTTTTAATTTGAAACGTTGGCTGTCTGTGAAAGAGAGACTTTATTACACTCTGAGGTATCTCTCTTTTGACCCGTACGCCCTTTGTGTGAGCTATTTTTTATTCATTTCAACGGTTTCATACGGGATCCGGGAGTTAGAGCCTCTCGACCGGCTTCCCTTTTCGATGTTGTGTGCGTCGACTCTCGTTTTTTAGTCTAGGAAAAAAGTGTTCGTGGTTTTTTTTGCTTCACACGGATATTTTGTTATGGCAACATCGTGGGTTGTTGTCAGTGCTTCAGCTGTTTGGTTGTAAACAATACTGTAGTTTTTTAATAGTTTAATATTTTTGATATAGTTGATAGATGTCGTCGTTTCTCCGAGACTAGTCGAGCTGTGTAGCCATGAAACAGTGATGTTTAACACAAAAAAAAATGCGTTGTGTCACTTACTTTGATGTTCTTGGATTACGGCTTCGTGAAGGGTTCTTTACACCCTGTATTTGATTGATTGATTGATTTATTCACTTAAAATTTCTTAACGCTAGTTAGGTACATTGCCCCACAAAACTGCTTGCGCAGTTTAACTGTAAGATCGTTGAGTCTCTCTTACAGTAAACTTAATATCAGGTGCATCTATACTTAACCTATATATGCTTAACATGTAATACACGTATTACTTATGATATATATAATCTAATAAATATTTTTTAAGTTTACGTGCGAATTTTACTTTATTATCTTCTTGTCTGATATCAGCAGACAAAGTGTTCAATAAATAGGGAACCTTTATTTATTTACTCTTGCCTATTTTTTAATAGATACTAACAGAAACCAAAAGTAATACAAAATCGTCCAACAAGAATGTCGTATGATTTTTCTTTCCACCGTCTTCTATTACAACTATGAATAATAATTCCATTCCCTTTTGTTTCAGGTATGCAACGTTCCTCAGCGGACTTCCTCCAGAAATACAAGTATTCAGCTTATTAATAAGTGAGGAAAGAAACTAGTTATCATTGCCATTAACTTTAATATGCATGTAAAAACTTTTTGTTTGTCTGTAAAGTGCTCTCAAGAATCCTTTATTGAAGATACTTGAGTATAAATAAAGGATTACGAGTCCGGTGTGAGAATGAGCGAGCTAATGCAACATTCACACTTAGAATAAGATTGTTTGTGTCTAGTTTTATTGCCACTGTGTGGTGTCCGGTTGTTATTCTATTTCGTATTCACATGGGTTTTATTCAAACAATTTAGGTTCAGCATCCCTAGCCAAGTTACAAACGTTTCGTATCGATTCTCTTTCTACAATCGTAAACGCGTCGGCGGCGTAAGCGATTGTAGAAAGCGCTAAATTGGTAGCCAAGTTGACACGACTGAGTCGATCGCTCGTTCTCTGTAGTCGATGTCTGTAGAAAAAACCAACACTTTAGTCTATGGTGAGCGTTCCTACCAAAGAGTTTAGCGATCAACATTGTAGAAACGATAACATTCCACCCTATCATTTTGAACGATGTAAACTTGTCTACGCATTTTCTATTCGTTTGTGTTAATCACGTGATTTAACGTTGAGATGATGTCATTTCCATTCATTTGAAAAGTTTTCTACTAGCGTTAACGATTGTAGATTGTCAACTTGGCTAGGGGTGCAGGTGTCTGTCCACTTCACCGTACCTTACCATGACCGTGCTATGCACGTATCAGGCACGGAAACAAATATGACATGGACTAGACACGTATCAACACAGCACATCATACGCGTGCATACCGGGTTAAGTGACCGTAGCATCCGCGTATCGTCCGCGCGTCATGTTCGATACGCACAGTATTTTGGGTGCGTTATATTGAGTTCTAGCGTAAAACGTGACTGTTCACCGCAAAAAGAAGTCGATTCTGAGCAATATTTTTTGAGAAGAGTTACTTAGTTTGATGTACAGAATGCTTGGTTGCCGACTTCGTGAACGGTCCCGTTACACCTTGTCTACAATTACAAACTATGAGTCATCATCATCATCATCTGCCTAGCCATTCCCAACTATGTTGAGGTCGGCTTCCATGTCTAAACGCAGCTGGATACCAGTATTTTACATGGAGCGACTGCCTATCTGACCTCCACTGCACAACCCAGTTAGTCTGGGTAATACGACTCTCCTTGGTAACACTGGTTGTCAGACCTTTTGGGCAACTGACTACGTGTAACGATGAGTATGAGAAACAATACATACACTAGGTACACGTTCCATGTATATCGGTCACGAGTTCACGACATATAACTAAGGCACAATAAGGTTATTAGATAATAGCGTATGGATTGTCCAATGCATACTTAATGAGTTGTTCGCTCTAGTGGTTGCATTTGAATTTTCAATTTTGTACTGTATTATAATTTTACTGTCATTTTTTATGGTTAGATTCTACATTTATTTGATTATGCTAACGACGGTTAAATCTGGGATCTGCAGGTGTGGCTACAGACGAAAAGTATTTTGAATCCAAAAGACCAAATTATTTTGTGAGACCAAAGATGTTTTAAAGACCAAACTGGGTTTTAAGAACCAACGATGTTCCTATATAGACATTATGTTTTTAGGACTAAAGATGCTTCTCGAATTCTCATTACCTTGCCTTCAAAGGCGTTGGAAAATTATTGTATGAAACGTGGTGTGCCTAACTTCCGCCATTTTATTTTATTTTCAAAATAGTGTCCACGTATCAAATTTATCTAAATCAAAAATAGGTATCATTACAAACAAGTTTTTTATGTGAGAAAATTTTCTAAACCATCACGTTTCCAAGATATTATATGTAAGAGCGGGAGGGCTCGGGGATCTCAAATGATAACGATCCGACATCATGTAAACACTTTTTATTACTCACAATCACTCACAATAAATAATGATTCATAAAACTTAGTTTTACATGGAGATACACACAGTTCGAAATACAAATGAATACTAAAGGTTCTGCGACTAGAGCGAGCCTATTTAGACGTTTAAACAACTGTCAACTGCCCACACAGCAACGACTTCCGTTGACATTTGTTTTACAATAAAGTTTAGATTGAATTTAGTAAAAATAATGTAATTGCGCACAATATTTGATTTGTAATTAATAACACTTTTTAAATATTTTAGATCCTAAGTTTAGTTTGATTACAATCATTTTATTTAAATGAACTAACAGTAAAAATATTCCAGTTAACTTGTTTTAGAGTTTTAAAATAATTCAAACCTTAAAATTAACAATACCTAATTTAATATGATTCTATAATATCATGCAAAATCACTTATTTAATTAATGCACCGATTCATTTTTCCGTTACGTCATCAGCCGATATGACGTTCGTTTTAGTATGTGCTACTGTTTTTATTTTCCAGCGCTATCACGGCCATACTGACGAGCGGGCCTTGCTAGGGCCAGCGAATCTCTCTGAAAAATACGGAAGTGTTAAAAAATACAAAACCTTTTAGACCAGACTCAGAGGCAGCATTGCTTAGTCTGGTGAAACTGTCAAACTCAGAGGTCGCAGATTGTGGCTTGATCATAAAGATTCAGAGGCCCGTCTTTGACTTGGCTTGACTGAAATTTATTTAACCAACTAACTGAAACCATGGCCATGATCACGATCTTTGAATTCAACCATTTTTCCAGCTCCAAATCAAACTCAGAGGTCGCAGATCGTGGCTTGATCATAAAGATTCAGAGACCCGTCTTTGACTTGGCTTGACTGGGCTTTTATTTTTATTTTTCTTCTAACGAACCAATTCAAAATAAAACGTTTCATTTTATTTTATCCATAAACTTAAATTTATAATCATAAACAATTTAATAAGCAGTCTCTCACCTTTTTGTCATTATTATTTATGTTTTTGTTTATTATTTATTCTTGCTATCACGGTCTATTCATTCAGTTAAATTTGGATTAGGGACCAATCTCATGTGTTCATGTGTGATTACAGTATTTTTACTTCGCAGAGACCGAAGGTCTTTTACTTCGTATCTATGGTTGTCCAGGACTTTTATTATTTGATAGGGTCCCAGATATTTTGGTCCTAGTTTATTACCCGACCACTGAGTGTCTTTACAAAGAACAAAGTCTCCTTCTAAAAAGGGTTTAATTTTGGCGCACTTAGAATCGAAACGTATTTTACTGTTTTCTGCTGTTTCGGCCATTCTGTGCTTAGCGTCTAAACGAATTTCATCTTTGTTAATGTCGTCGTTAACTAGGGATATCTGTTCGATTGCAGGGGGAGAGCATCTTTTGCCTAACAGTAGTTCTAAAGGGGAATATCCTGTAGCTTTCGATTTCGTACAATTTAATGCCAATTGTAATTCCCCTATTTTATTAACCCAAACTCTCGATTGCGTTAGGGATATGGCTGTAAGGTGATCTTTAAGAGTGCGCATTTGTCTTTCCGCTTGGCCGTTAGCTCTAGGCGTACCGCGGGCAATAGCATGATGTTCGATAAAAAAAGATTTTAAAAAATCTTGAATTTCTGTGCCCATAATAGCCGATTCCCTGTCAGAAATAATTCTACATGGGGTGCCAAAAATATTGATCATTTCGCGGAAGCATTTTAATATCATATTAGTACTTTTATCTTTCAATGGATACAGAAGTATAAATTTAGTAAATGCATCAATAGCTACCAGAACGTATGCTTTTTTGTTTGTGCCAGTAAGATTACCCATAAGGTCTACATGTATCGTATGGAACGGTATGTTTATTTTATCAATAGGGTGCATTTCCATTTGTTTTTTGCCTGAAGACTCTTTGCCAATTTTGCATTGTAAACAGTTATCACAAAAATGACGTACCCGTTTTGTCATGTGTTTAAACCAAAACTGTTCCCGAATTTTATCCAAAGTACGTTCCCACCCCGTATGTGAAAGATTTTCGTGGTATCTATTTACTAATGAACAAACAAGTGATTCAGGGACTACTGTACGAGTTAATGATTCTCCTTTTTGGTTTTGTATGGTTATCATCAAGAGATTCGATCGAATACAAAATTTTCTGTCATAGTCATCTTTATTCTTTATGGCATCGCGAATACTTTTGAGTTCTTTGTCCCTTTCTTGCTCAACTATAATCCACGCTGGATCTTTTGTTAAAATATTGATTTGTGGATTTCTGCTTAAAAAGTCTACGTGGGCCATTTGTTCCCCCTTACGGTAAATAACATCAAAGACAAAATTTTGTAAGTATGCCCATAGTCTATGAACCCGAGGTGTAAGTTCCTTTTTATGTTTTGAAGCCTTAAGGGCATTGCAGTCAGTTACAACTGTAAATTTGCGGCCATATAGAAAATGTCGAAAGTGTTTTATTGCTCTGACAACAGCTAAAGTCTCCAATTCATATGAATGGTATCTTGTTTCAGCATCACTAGTACGCATACTAAAGTATTCAACGACTTTGCGGCGATTATTGTCATTCTGAATGAGAATAGCTCCGAGACCTTTGGAGCTAGCATCTGTATGGACTTCTATTGGTAGAGTTGGATCAAAAATGCAAAGTATAGGTTCAGAGGTCAAAAGTTTGATGACATGTTGTCTTCTTGCTCGCGCTGGCAGGGTGCGGACGACTTAGCTCGTTCAATCGTAATAACTATACAGAACAAGGTAGATGTTTGTTTTCCTATGAGACGCGTAGCACAGAAAAGGACTGAGAATTCGTGGATCGATGACGATATATTAAACACTAAGTGTTTGCTGTTTGATGTTATAGGCATCATACATAAATACCCATACTTTCCATATTTAAACGAGGTAGTATATCGACTTCAGGAAAAGTACTCCAGGATGCTTAGAAATAAGAGGTCTAAGTATTATGTACACCATATTAAAACGGCAAATAATCCGAATAAAAGTATGTGGCACTTAGTAAGTGTAGAAACTGGCAGAAAAAATCAAGCAAGATCGGACTACACTGAGAGTATGAAGCAAGCAGATGGTAAGTCTTTTTCCACAAAAAAGGAGTTGGTAAATATGGTCAATGCCAAATTCATCCATGCGGCTATATCATGTGGCGCTCCTCAAGCGGACCCGAACACAGCTCTGGCTATCCTTCTAGAAGCGCGACCCCCAGCCAGTCAGTGTGTGTGGCTACATCCCTTCTCACCGATTGAGGTATACCGCATTATTACGAAACGGATCGCACGCAAACCCACAAAAGATTTGTATGATACATCAGTGGAGCTACTGAATACCGCGGCTGCACCGCTTGCGAATGTTCTGTCGGTGTTATTCAATAGGTGTTTGCGTAGTGGATGCTATCCCAGTTCATTTAAAAAAATCAAGGTGTCTCCACTGTATAAGGGCAAAGGCAAGAAGAGCGACATAAACAATTATCGGCCGGTGTCTATCATTCCAACAGTCGCCAAGGTCTTTGAGAACGGACTATGTGACCGATTACTGGGGTTTCTTGAGAAGACTGACTGCCTCACCGACCGACAATACGCCTACAGGAAGAGGCGATCGACAACTGCCCTTGCACGTGAGGTCATCCGCCATGTAATGAAGGCTAGGGAGGAAAAACAGCAGGTAGCAGTGCTCTTCTGCGACCTCTCAAAAGCTTTCGATGTCGCGGACCATGGCGTGCTGGCACGGAAGATGAGGCATCTTGGAATAGAGGGAAAAGCGTTAGACTTGTTGCTTGACTTTTTAAAAAGCAGGTCGCAAGTCGTGATAGGTGACGGCGGAGAAGTTAGATCGGACCCTTTCCACATCACTAAAGGTGTACCACAAGGCTCCTCCCTCTCTAACATCATGTTCAGTCTATTGCTGAATGACCTACCTGCAGCAATAAGTGAAGCTTACGTCTTTATGTACGCGGACGATGTGGCTGCAGTCGTGTGCGCGCAGTCGATGGAGAGACTTCAAGAAAAGCTCAACTTAGTGGTGGGGAAAATTAACAACTGGTTTAAAATAAATGGCTTGGTACTGAACACAACCAAGACCCACTACATGCACGTCAATCTTTCCGGTCGAATGTGTACTCCACTGTCACTTCGCGTAGGAAGCAGTGTGCTCGAACAGGTACACGTCACCACATTTCTCGGCTTCGAACTGGACAGTTCTTTAACTTGGGGGCCGCATATTGATAAAATGTGTGGCAAACTCGGACGAGCATGCTTCGCTCTGGAACGATTAGCGCAAACACTCCCACGTAAAATGATGAGAGGGTGTTATTTTGCGTTGGTACACTCGGTGCTCCAGTATGGCGTTGAGTTCTGGGGCCGGGCTGCCGATTGGGAGCGAGCCTTTAGAATGCAGAAGCGTGCTGTGAGAGCCATTACGCGATCACAATGGGATGCCACTGCGAGACCACTTTTTATACGTCTTAAAATATTGACTGTTCCCGCCATGGTCATATTGCAGGCGGCGATATACGTTAGGCAAAACTTAAATGAATACAGTAAACGCGGAGATAGACATAATTACTGTACTCGTGGTAGAAACAAATTAGCTGGCTACCCACACACCCTATCTAAATCTGGAAAGTTAATTCACGTTATGGGTCCATCGGTATACAACCGGTTACCGGATAATATCGTGAGCGCGACATCTGACAATGCTTTTAAAGCTAAACTCAAAGGCTGGCTAACCGACCAGGCGTTATATGACCTAAAGGAATGGTTTTAAGTAATTTGACGAGATTAGTATGTGTATGTTTATATTTTCTGTTTATTGCGTGTTTTTGTTTAATTTATGATAATTTGAATTGAACTTTTATTTATTTTAATTTTTCTGATGCTGTTTTTAATGACTTATAGTGATTTGTGTTTTTACTTTTATTTTACATTTTTGTTCAAATCTGACCTGTAATTCTTACCAATTATCAATAAAAAAACTAAACTAAACTAAACTAAACTTGTTTCGTGATCGGGAGACCATACAAATGGTACGTCTTTTTTTGTTAACTGATACAGTGTAGCCATTTTTTTAGCCAAGTTGGGAAAATTGAGGGATAAAACGCCGAAAATAGCTTGCCAGACCATTGAATTGCCTAAGTTGCTTAAGTGTTTTGGGTGGTTCTGATAATTTAAGTGCTGTTAATTTAGTGGGATTAGGCTTCACTTCACCATTCTTTATAATGTTACCGAGATATTCTATAGACGTCTTGAGGAATTTACATTTCGAGAGATTTATCGTAAATCCTGCGTCTGACAGTCTTTTTAATACAAATGCCAGCCTTTCTAAACCTTCTTGCTCAGTAGACGAGGGAATTAATACATCGTCAATATATACTAGTGCAATATTGTCGCGATAGTCGCCTAAGGCTGCATTAATGGCACGCTGGTAAACTGAAGGTGCGTTACTTAGACCGAATGGCATTGATAAGTACTCATACTGGCCGTCTGGTGTAACGAAAGCCGTTTTTTCGATTGATTCTTCTGAAATTTTAATTTGATGGAAGCCTGATTCCATATCAAGGCTTGAAAAGAATCGAGCTTTACCAAGTTTATCAATATGATCTTGTATCAGTGGCAGAGGATAGTGGTCACGAACTGTATTTGAATTTAATTCGCGGAAATCAACACAAAGCCGGTCATCGCCATTTTTCTTTTTGACTAGCAAAATGGGACTTGCAAAAGGTGAGCAACTATCTCTAATAATACCCTTTGTTTTAAGATCTTCAATAATTGTTTTAACCTTTTCTCTCTCAACCGGTGCTAGTCGGTAGGGCCTTCTTTGTACTATACGATTAGGATCTTTTAATCTGATAGTTAATTTGCCCGTGGTCACTTTTTTGATTTTATTGAAAGTAAATAAATCAGCGTGTTTTTCAAGGATACTTATTAACTGAGACGTATCTTTCAAATCAGTGTCAATATTAGCTAAAGATGATACTTCGTAATTAAAAATGTATCTTACTCTTTCTATTGAAGTTCCTTCGTTTGTAATTGAAATTTTAATTCCCGGTATTTTTATAGAGTCTAGTCCAAGAATGACGTCATAATTTAAATCGTTAACGACATGAAGCTTTACTTCGAATGTCACATCATTAAATGTGGCTATAGTATTTATTGATTCACTCGAAGGTGTGCTGCTGCCCCCAAACCCTCGTAATTGCAAAAGTTCTATTTGGCGTTTACCCTTAACTGATCCAGAAACTTTTTTCTTAATAAGCGAGCATTCGGCACCACTATCAATTAAGCAAGAAAGAAAGATATCACCTATTTGTAGTTGGACTTCGTTAGGCGCCTTTTCCTTCTGGATTGTATTCACTTCTCGACGTGAAGGTTGTGGTGCAGCTGTTGAAGTAGTAGCAGGAACAGAAGTCTTCTCGGATTTTGGTTCATTTTTCTTTTTATGCCAGCAGCGATCAGATCCGTGACCTGGTTTTTTGCAGATTTCACAATTAAGTCTGTACCTGCAATCACGAGAAATGTGCCCTTGTTTGTGGCAATTGTTACACGTCGCAGTTGTTGCAAGTTCAAGCCTTGGTTGTTTAGCACGGGGTTCATCTGATATTGCATCGGCAGGTCGTTTACGGTAGTTTGCCAATGTGGCAATCAGTTCAGCTTGTGATTTTGGTGCTGACCTAAGGAGTTCAAACGACGCTCTGGCTGAAAAGCTCAGAGCGTCCCTAAACGCGGACGAGGCCCGAGTGTCCAGGCCCGTCAGATGCGCAGACCTGCGCATCCTGGGTCTGGACGACTCGGTTACCGAGGAAGAGGTGGTGGCTGCCGTCGCCAGGTCCGGAGGGTGCCCTGCCGATCAGGTCAGGGCAGGCGCCATTCGCCCGGACTCCACGGGTATGCATACCGTTACGGTATGCTGCCCGGTGACGGCGGCTAAAGCCATAACGGAGGGCCGAAGGCTACTGGTGGGCTGGGTCTCAGCGCAGGTGAAGCTGCTAGAGCCCAGACCTCTGAGGTGCTATCGCTGCCACGTGGGACACCACGTGTCAGTACAGTGCGCCTCGGAGGTTGACCGCAGCGGACTCTGCTTCCGTTGCAGCCAGCCCGGTCACGTATCCGCGGCTTGCTGTGCCACGCCGCACTGCGGTGCCTGTGCGGCGGCTGGCAAGCCAGCCGACCACCGGGCTGGAAGCAAGGCCTGCGCTGCACCCACCAAGGCCACCAGAGGCAAGGGGAGGCCCTCCGCCGCCACCACCACCACCGTCGCCACCGCCGCCGCCGCAGCCGCAACTGCCACCGTTGCCGCTGCCACTGTCGCCGCCACAGAGGGGCCCTCGCAGGGGGCTAGGGAGGAAGCGGTAATGGAGTGCCAATAACGGCCCCATTACGCTTCCTCCAAGCGAACATCAACCACTGCGCCTGCGCTCAGGATCTGTTGCTCCAGAGCATGGCGCAGTGGTTGATCAACATTGCTGTGGTCGCTGAGCCGTATTTCGTCCTGCCCAGGGAAGACTGGGTGGCGGACCTTAGCGGCTCAGTGACCATAGTGTCGTCGGCCGCCGCCGGTACTCCGACCCTTGAAAATGTCAGGAGGGGTCGGGGGTGTGTAGCAGCCCGGTTCGGGGAGATCGTAGTGGTGGGTGTCTACTTCTCCCCGAGCCGAACTCTCGCCGAGTTCCACAACTCTCTCGCAGAGTTGAATGTTGTCGTCGGAAACCATTCCCTCCCCGTGCTTGTCCTCGGGGACTTCAATGCCAAGAACTTGGCTTGGGGTTCTCGTTGCACAGACGTGCGGGGAAGGATGGTGGAAGACTGGGCCCTGGAGAAGGGCCTGGTCGTCCTAAATCGGGGTTCTGTCCCCACGTGTGTGCGGATGCGGGGCGAGTCGGTGGTGGACATTTCGTTCGCTAGCCCCGCTCTGTCACCGCGTGTCATTGACTGGCGTGTTATGGAGGGGGTGGAGACCTATTCTGACCACCGGTACATCCGGTTCGACGTCTCCACCCAGACCCCAAGCGCGCCGGTCCAACAGGCCCCGAGTGGTCCGCGCTGGGCGCTGAAACAGCTGGACCGGGAGCTCCTCCTGGAAGCCTCGATCGTGCAGGCCTGGGTGACATCACCGGACAGGCCTGCCGACATCAATAATGAGGCAGGGTGGTTCCAGGAGGCCATGTCTGACATATGCGACGTGGCAATGCCCCGTGTTCGGCCAAGATGCGCCCGGCGTCAGGTGTACTGGTGGTCGCGTGAGTTGACATCTCTGCGCGAGGCGTGCGTGGCTGCGCGACACCTGTACGCCAGGCATCGCAGGCTCCGCATCCGCCCACCGGATGCGGCAGCCATTGAGGCGGAGCTTTATGAGGGGTACAGAGCGGCGAAGACCGCCCTCCGCGAAGCGGTCCTGCGGGCCAGGGATCAGGCCCGCGAGGAGTTGCTGGGGACTCTCGACAGAGATCCGTGGGGGCGCCCTTACAAGTTGGTGCGGGACAAACTCCGCCCCTGGGCCCCCCCACTGACGCAGAGTCTCCGGCCTGAGCTCGTGGAGGACGTGGTGAGCACTCTGTTCCCTTCGCGAGGGGAACACCCACCCCCGCCTATGGCTCCGCCGCCTGCGATGCTGGAAGCGGACCAACAGGACGACGACGACAACGCTCCGGAAGTGACTGGGGTAGACCTGAGAGTGGCGGTACGCAGGCTCAGTGCCAAAAATACCGCCCCGGGACCCGACGGCTTGCCTGGCAAAGCCTGGGTCCTGGCCTCAGAGGCTCTTGGGCCCCGACTGGAGGGGCTCCTAAGCGCATGCATGGAGAGAGGCCAGTTCCCGCTTCGTTGGAAGACGGGGAAGCTGGTCCTCATCCGGAAGCCGGGGCGCCCTGCGGACTCTCCGTCCGCATACCGGCCCGTGGTGCTGCTCGACGAGGTGGGCAAGCTCTTTGAAAGAGTCATTGCAAACCGCCTCGCCGAGCACCTTGCGGGGACTGGGCCGGACCTTGCGGAACACCAGTATGGTTTCCGCAAGGGGCGCTCTACGGTGGACGCCATCATGCGCGTGAGAGCCCTCACGACGGGGGATGCGGTGTCCAGGGGGGGGGTTGTCTTGGCGGTGTCTCTCGACATCGCCAACGCCTTTAACTCCATGCCCTGGAGCTGCATTAGGGAGGCACTCCGGTATCACCGGGTGCCAACCTACCTCCGTCGAGTGGTCGGGGACTATCTGACGGACAGAGCCGTCATCTACCCCGGTCGCAGCGGAGAATGGAACCGGCGAGAGATGTCGTGCGGTGTTCCGCAGGGATCGGTCCTAGGGCCGCCCTTGTGGAACATCGGGTACGACTGGGTGCTGCGCGCCGACCTCCCTAGCGGTGTCAGCGTAGTGTGCTACGCTGACGACACGCTGGTGCTGGCACAGGGGAGGTCGCACGAGGCGGCGGCCGAAGCGATGACACGCGGGGTTGCGACAGTAGTTGCGAGGATCCGGCTACTGGGTCTCGAGGTGGCACTGCACAAGTCCGAGGCCATGTGCTTTCATGGGCCTCGGAATGCGCCACCTCCGGGATCCTCACTGACGGTAGGAGGGGTATCCATCGGTGTTGAGTCGACGTTAAAGTACTTGGGACTTGTCCTTGACAGCCGGTGGAACTTCGTAGAACATTTCCGACGTTTGGCCCCCAAACTGGAACGGACTGGGGCTGCCTTCAGGCGGCTCCTGCCCAATCTGGGGGGGCCAAACGCCTCCTGCCGGAGGCTCTACGCGGGAGTCGTGCGGTCAATGGCCCTTTACGGGGCCCCGGTGTGGGCGCGTTCATTGAGGCTGCGAGCCGCCCACTATTTGAACGCGCCCCAAAAGGTAGTAGCCGTAAGGCTGGCCCGGGGGTACCGTACGATCTCCCGCGAGGCGGCGAGCCTCCTTGCCGGATTGCCGCCATGGGATCTAGAGGCGATTGTCCTCGCGCGCCTACATGAATGGCGCGCGGAGGCGCTACGCCGGGGGAAAACTCCGCTGCAGCGACAAATTGTCGCTCAGCGGACAGACTTCCGGCGGGATCTCATGGCGACATGGAGAGAGCGACTGTCGCAACCCCGTGCAGGGCACGCCACGATAGTGGCGATAAGTCCCCTCTTTGAGGAGTGGATGGAGAGACGCCACGGCGTCCTCACCTTCCGCCTGACGCAGGTCCTCACCGGACACGGAGTGTTCGGGAGGTTCCTGCACCGAATCGGGCGGGAGGAAACGCCCGGGTGCTTCCATTGTGAGGATCGACCGGAGGACACGGTGGAACACACGGTGGAGGTGTGCCCCGCGTGGGCGGAGCACCGCCGTGTCCTCGAAGCGGCGATCGGCGGCGGCGACCTCTCGCGTCCGGCCCTGGTGCAAGCCATGGTCCGGAGCGAGACGGAGTGGGACGCCGTCACCTCAAGCAGAAGCAGTAATGCTAGAGAAGGAGGTGGCGGAACGTGAGAGGGAGAGAACCTCTCAACGTCCCGGCCGCCGCGGGAGACGCCCCGGGCGTCGGGGGCCACCACCACGTGGCCCCCGGCCACCGTAGGCGCGGGCCTGTGGACGGTGGGCTATGGGCTAGCTCGCCGTCCGTCCGTCTCATGACGACAGGCCGTGTCGACGGCGCGTTCGTGTTCCACGCGCGCCTCAAAGAGAGTCAGCAAAAGGGAAGGGGTCCGTAAGGACCGAAGCCTGCCGGGGTTGCGGGACTATTCGAAAGAGATACCGTGGCCCCGGAACACAAAGGGCGATGAAGGAACATGGATGGGTTTTAGTCAGTAAAAGTCTGACACTCCCTCCTGCTCCGCCCAGAGCGGGAGGGGTTATTTGATGATTTCCCATCCGAAAAAAAAAAAAAAAAAAAAAAAAAAAAAAGGAGTTCAGCTTGGTAAAATTTTGGTCTTATGCCAGATATTACAGCTTCCACCATGAGCTCAGTTGGAGCATTCGGAGAAATTCTTGAAAACAAACGCCATGATTCGGCAACATATTCAGAAAAACATTTAGCCTGATTTGAAGTATATTCCCGAAATGCATTGACGTACACAATGTACCTAGTTTCGCCACTAAATTGTGCTATGAGTTCCCTTTGGAGTGAATCCCAATTAGCAACAGAGTGAGCATTAGTGTCTGCCCATTGCTTGGCGCGTCCTTGCAAGCATGCTAATCCTTTCATCATAGCAAACATCATAGCGAACAACCTCGCATGGTGATTAAAGAGGTAACTTGTTTACACCACTCCTCAATTGTTATTTTATGTTCGTCGGGATCATAATTAGGTAAATAAATTTCACTTAGCTTGTGGGTACTCGTGTTTTGGTTCCGAAAAACCATCCTTTCCAGCAACTTGATCTGGCATCGAAGTAAATTCAGCTCCTCCGAATTGCCTGGTCGAGAGGTCGGCAGGGTAGGCGAGTACGTTGATGGGTCCAGTTCAGGCTCGGGCTCATCCCTTTCTTCTGATGTAAGAGCGGGAGGGCTCGGGGATCTCAAATGATAACGATCCGACATCATGTAAACACTTTTTATTACTCACAATCACTCACAATAAATAATGATTCATAAAACTTAGTTTTACATGGAGATACACACAGTTCGAAATACAAATGAATACTAAACGTTCTGCGACTAGAGCGAGCCTAATTATACGTTTAAACAACTGTCAACTGCCCACACAGCAACGACTTCCGTTGACATTTGTTTTACAATAAAGTTTAGATTGAATTTAGTAAAAATAATGTAATTGCGCACAATATTTGATTTGTAATTAATAACACTTTTTAAATATTTTAGATCCTAAGTTTAGTTTGATTACAATCATTTTATTTAAATGAACTAACAGTAAAAATATTCCAGTTAACTTGTTTTAGAGTTTTAAAATAATTCAAACCTTAAAATTAACAATACCTAATTTAATATGATTCTATAATATCATGCAAAATCACTTATTTAATTAATGCACCGATTCATTTTTCCGTTACGTCATCAGCCGATATGACGTTCGTTTTAGTATGTGCTACTGTTTTTATTTTCCAGCGCTATCATATATAATAATATTTATACCCATAATCTACCCTTTTTGCTCTTGATAGACTACTATCGCTCACCATTTGAGCTATGGTGTGGTCGACGATGGAATAGGTACTCGCAGTATTCCGTATTTTATTTCAAAATTAATATATTTAATGGAATTTAATAAAATAATACAACTATGTAAATAACTCAATGATGTGCAATTTACAATAATCTCTTGGGCATTTATGATTACCTATGTGAGCGTAGTGCATTTTAACAATGTTATAACTAATCCAGTTAATGTATATTTGATTGTGAATAGTTAGCGATTATCGGGATATCCGTCCGTGAATTGGTAATATGTTTTGAGTTGTTAATTTTGTTTGGCTATTTAATAAAAAAATAACATGATGAGGTACAATAGGGATTAGGCAAGAAATACAAAACTCTTTTTATTTATTAAAAATGCCTTGTATTGGCGCATAAAAACATTGTAGTAAGCTTGTTTAAGTTTCTAAAACACCACTTATTTTACAATTTATTGTTTTATGTAGCATGTTTTTGGTGAAACGGAATGCACTATCAAAACGCGTCGTCCTCGATAACGCCGGTAGTGACTTCTAAGTCTATGTGTCAACAAACACTTTTATTTGAAAAGTAGTTACAGTTTCAGTAATATTTTATTATAATATCGATATCGCAATGTTTGCTGGACATACAATACACATATGCATATATATATATGCATATATACATATGCTGCACATACAATTAGTATAACACTTTAATAAGGCCAAAAAATTTGATGTAAACATGGCACATTGAGGTAAAATGACGTCACATCATGGCCGCGACAGTCACGGACGTTTGAGCTGTCATAGTAAATTACAGGAGTTTAATATTATTTTTGAGCGACAAGCAATAGTTGAACTTAACTTTTAATACTTTTCTTGGGTTTATAAAACTGTATTTTATTGATTTCATTGAAGAAAAAAATACATGCATATTCCCTATTGACCAGGAAAGGGTATCTTGCCATTCAGTTACCTACTGAGTTGTGGAGATCAGTTAGGTAGTCTTTCATGTAAAATATTGGTATTCAGGTGCCGTTTAGACCAAAAAAGTCAACCCCTACTACTACTACTACTACAACAGCCCATAACGTCCACTGCTGGACATAAGCCTCTCCCATGATGGGAGGAATTTGCCGTAATCTCCACGCTTGGCAGGCGGATTGGAGATCGCAGTGATGACAGACTAACAGAAAACGCTGCTGCCCATTATCTTGTCTATGGAGGCGCAAGGTGTTCTGCCTCAGACATTAGTCGACTTATACGACACCCGTGAGTGTAATGGGTTGGTTCTATTCTACTCTGCCGGATACCACACGGCCAACCCCTACATAGTTAGGTAAAGGCTCAGCCGATGATGATGATAACTAATCATATTGTATAATGTTAGCATCATTGAATAAAAAACGGTGACCTCATTGTGAAGGACGCTTTTTAAATTTGGAATAAAAAATCTTGCCTTAATAAAATGTCGTTGACTCAATAATTGAATAAAAGTTGGGAGTTTACTTAATTCCGCCAGGAAAGAAAGTAATATTTGCAATTGAAATAATTTGTACTTTGTACAAGTAATAACTGAAGTTGTTTAGGCTGATTTAATATAAAGTTTGTTTCATGTTTTTCCTTGTTAGAAATATTTGATGTACAGTTAAGTACTGGTGACTGGTGACAGAGTTTTTATGCCGCTTAAGGGCCTCTAACTTAGCTTTACATGCCATCGAGAAATATCTGTCAGGCAAATTCTTTCCTTCACCGAAGCAAGTGATAATTATACAATACGCACAAGACTCCGAAAAATCAGAAGTGCGTGTGTTAGGTTCGAACTCAAGGCCTATATTATTAATTTTATTTCATTATTGTAAATGTGAGGACCATGTGGTTCACATTTTTATTTTGTGTTTGTTTTTTCCCACTACTGTCTGGCAGTTTGATTACTATAAGCGACCTACCCAAATGCCCTTTCTTTGGTATTGTTCGTCGTTTCGTTGAGCTTCTTGAGTTATAAGTCGAGCTACACGTTAACTGACAAAATATGCTTGCACTGACTGGACAGGTCCACTCAAATCTGTATGGTTCTTTCTTCAAAAGACCATCTCAGACACTAATCTGCATGGTCCTCATGTGAATTGAGCAAGGTTATGTCTGGACTTCAAAAGAGACTATGACCTCTGAGTTTGTTTCGGCTGTTTCTTCTCAGAGTTGTCAGGTACGAAACACCGGCCCCATATCTAGTTTAAAAAAATGACGTGTAAAAGTGTTTGTAAAAACCTACTTGCAAAATAAACATTTTATCTTCTTACTCTCTCTCTCTCTCTATCTTTTATCACTGCAATATATTTAAGTATATTTAGTCAGTGTTGTTAATTCTTCCCGTCTTTCTATATAAATTCTAAATTTAAATAGTCACAGGGGTTCCTGTTACTAACCAAAATGGTTGTAAGTAAGTACTGTCCTATTTTTTCCTGAAAACCTTTTGTGCCAGTTACCGTAGGTACATAAGCCGAGCAAAACCCTTTGACAAGTAAGTACAGGTATTATAGTATCTTATTACTTGATATTTTCTCCGTTCAAGTATCCCTGTTGGTTGCTGGGGAGCGTTTTTCGTCGCGTACTCATTAGCAACCGTATGACCTAGTTTCAATATCCCTGACATTGTGGTTCTTTGGGTTGCCATTTTGTGATGAGAATATCAGACATGGTAAATAATATTCGTGGATGGAGTAGACCAGTAACGATTCAAGTCTGGGCTGTCATTAAACATGGAATTTAGATAAATAGCTTGTGTGTCTAGGTGAGGTCTTGAGCCGTGTGGTATCCGGCAGAGTAGAATAGAACCAATCCATTACACTCACGGGTGTCGTATAAGGCGACTAATGTCTGAGGCAGAACACCTTGCGCCTCCGTAGACCTGAGAATGGGCAGCAGCGTTTTCTGTTAGTCTTTCATCACTGGGATCTCCAATCCGCCTGCCAAGCGTGGAGATTACGGCAAATTCCTCAAATCAAATCAAATCAAAAATATTTATTTGCTAGAAAATATATACAAATTCAAGGAGAGATCTTATGTCCTAAAAGTATTTGTATTCTGCCTGCAATCAAGCGTGCAAATTATTTACCTATGAATATCTATTTATGTAAATATTATCATGCAATTAATATTTATTACTTTACACATATAACTAAACTTACTACATAAACAATTATTAATTTTCATTCATTATTGACATTAATTTTTAAATTCCATAAATTCCTTATGCTATAAAAACAACAGTTTTGTAGCCACTCAGTCAATTTTTTTTTAAATAATTTACCCTATTTATAAATCAGTATACACATATTAATCACATTTTTTTTATAAATATCTTTATGACTAGGTTGATACAATAGGTTGTGAAACTTAGCCCTTTTTTGTCTTGGTAGAACCTCTTTGCCTTGCCTCCCATTATGGGAGAGGCTTATGTCCAGCAGTGGAAGTTATGGGCTGTTGTTGTTGTTTGTTGTGTCTAGGTGCGTCTAGGTGCGGATCACTGTGGGTATAATACTGATATACAGAATGGACGCCGTTTCTTTCGTAGTCAAGTAGAAAACTGTAATTTAATCTAACATAACATAACGCCTGTAATCCCCGAAGGGTTAGACAGAAACGTGTACCTAATAGTACATCCACAATTTATTTCCTATTGGCATCAACCGGGCACAAATCCAGACTCCGTGGCTGCTACTGAGAAATTCTGATTGGAAAACTCAATAACACTTTGCCCGAGCTGGGAATCGAACCCAGGACCTCATGTCCAGCAGTCGTACTTGCGACCACTTGACCAACGAGGCAGTCACTTTGATCTAACTTAAAAGTAAAGGTTCATATTACGTTATCCGGTGAATATAGACACGAAGGCATTACCTAGCATATGCATTATGAACTCCGTTCACCTAATATAAGTACCTATTTTTTTTGGAAAGTGATATCATCCTGTATAAATATTATTTTAAGCAGGTGCAGAGAAGAATCGAATGAAACAATGCATTTGATTCTGTATATCGAACTAGCTGTGTCCGTAACTTCGCTCACATAATTGTGTTTTATTTTGGCGTTAGAAGTCAATGGAGACGTGTAATCATGTAATCGTTAGTCGCTTGCACTTTTGGAAACAAATAGGTATTCAATATGCCTGAGTATCTAATTGGACGTATGGAGGAGCTCGTGGCTAAATAATAACAGCTGCTCGGGTCGATCATCAGGTTAAGCCGCGCTTGCCTAGGTTGGTCCGTGGATGGGTGACCACCCATTACATACAGCATTTCCTCCGTGCCTCGAAAGAACGTTAGCCGTTGGTCCCGGCTGATATTTGTAGATCTTTGACAGTCGTTGCAGGTAATCAGTGGCCCGAAAGTTTGACAACCAGTCTTACCAAGGGGTATCGTATTATCCATTACTAACTGGGTTGTGGAGGTCAGATAGGCAGTCGCTCCACATGAAATTGTGTATTCAGCTGCATCCAGTTAGACTGGAAGCCAACCCCAACATAGTTGGGAAAAGGCTAGGCAGATAATGAAGATCGAGTTAGACTTACGGTGGCAACGGGACGTAATTCTCAGTCAGAACTCGATAAACACCCAAAAAAAAAATCGGTGCAGTTTTTGGGAACTGCCGATAGAAATGAAAACAAAAAGTACACAGGCCCCGCCCCAGTCGTAGCACTGGTTATGCCCCGCGCATGCCTATGTGGTGCTACGCCGTAGCGGACGCTACGAGTGCTACGAACGGCTACGTAGCGTGACCGCACGTTACATTACGTGACGATGAGTTCATGTTTTTCCTTCACCCAAAAAGTGCTCAACGCGCCTAAAGAAGTTTTCACTTCAAAAACCACTATTCGGTAATTTAGTTGCATAAAACCCTACTGCCTGGTGCCTAAGTCCCTGTACAAAAATAAAGTCGACAAACTACCGCCCGACGATTTAGTTGGCCGCACCAAAACTAAGCTTCCCCAACTATGTTGGTCTCTAACCAAATGCGGCATAATGTTGGTATTTTATACTGCTAAAGCGTAAACAAAGTTTTAATTAGAACTGGGTTAATCAAGTCCAATAGAAAGTAGTGCACTTAATTCCATACATTATTTAATACCCCAGCGATATGGTAATTGGAGTAATCTATTTAGCTGTGTTTTAATTAATCAATGCATTTGTGCCAGCTATAGTTGAATGCAGAAGACTTTGAACAAGGGCTTGTTATTGGCGTCGTAGCAGGACGTACTTAATTGACACGGATCGAGAAATCGACAGCGACGTGAGGAAAGAATGAGAAATTACATTTTTTTAATAAATGGCTCTGGATAGGTAGATACCAGTGGCGAAGGTTCGATACAACTCGATTCCTACTGGCTTCCCTTTGAAAAATGGCACAGTCAGTATTCTATCTAGACAAATAATATAATCACATTAAAGATATATACTCCGGCTCACCTCTTACTAAAATTGACCCTTCGCTGCGGGTAGATACGTAGTTGTAAACATATATTGTCACTTACGGGATATCTTCCGTGATAATTTATTGTTTTGAGCTCCCAATACGATTCAATACGTCGTTGTAGTACTAGACTTGATGTAAAAAAACAAGAAATCCTTTTGCTTTTGTTTAAGATAATATTGGGAACAATAAGATTCAAAATAACAAGAGATGAATAACCATTTTCCTCCACGTTGGTTAAATCTAATGTCATAATTTTCCCCATAGGGGTAGGCAGAAACTACTGAACAAGTGAACACCAACTTCTACGATCCTTACATCATCATTATTCATTTTATTTTCATTATTTTAAGTGTAGTGCTACTAACATAGTTTTTAAGTTGCTTAACTAACAAACATTGTTATTAGTATGAATTTTTAGGCTATGGTATTTATCTATGGGTCTTTGTTACCTGAAATAAATGATTTATTACTATTATTATTATAAACCAGCCCCTAAGCACCCAATGCTGGGTATAGGCCTTCCCTTACTTCTGCCACGCTTCCCGGTTCTGTGCGTCTCTTATCCAGGTGATTCCCGCGATTTTGACCCAATGATCTTTAGGACGACCCTGGTTTCTTTGGCTATTTTCGATCCTTACATACATCATCTGCCTAGCCTTTTCCCAAGTTTTATTGGGGTCGGCTTCCAGTCTTAACCGGGTGCAGCTGAATACCAGTATTTTACATGGAGCGACTGCCTATCTGACCTCCACAACCCAGTTAGTAATGCTTTTTGGGTCACTGACTATCTGTTACAACTGTCAAAGATCTGCAAATGACAGCCGGGACCAACGGCTTAACGTGCTTTCCGAGGCACGGAGGAAACCCGGTATGTAATGAGTGGTCACCCACCCACAGACCAACCTAGGCAAGCACAGCTTAACCTAAAGACCGACCCGAGCGGCTGTTATTATTCCTTATATACAAAAAACTTAAATTTTAAACCGGGTTGGTTTACCCACGCGTACTAAAACAATCATCTCAAAACCTCAACTCAAAACATTATTACCGCAAGCAAAATCGTATCTGAAGCACATTATTCCACAAGGAATCGCTATCAATCCGGTTACAATGCAAGAAAGTCGTGTCGTCGTATGCGGGTCACTGAGGAGCGTCTGGCTTTAATTTTCCGCCTCTCTAGCTACGGACGCAAGTCAGAGTCAGACTTGTTATACCCGCGCTCTGGAGCTTGGGGTGCGTTTAGATTTGAAGGCGCTAGTCTAGTGGAAGAGTAGCTGGAATGAGTGCTTGCGTGATTTGAACGGGCTTTGACTGTACTTAAACCCTATAAGCCTTAAAAAAACTATACAGGGTATAAAAATCATCGAAGCGCTAACTGTTACTCTGAGTTCAGTACTTACATGATTGTTTTATCGGCATTGAAATATTTCGTTCGTTTTTTAAAAATAACAGCTGTTCCATACATTTAAATCGTGTAGTTATTGCACTTTTGTATGAAATAGCAGATTTTTTTAACGCATATCAATTTTACATCATGTCGTATCAATTATGTTACATGTGTGGAAATATGTGTGGCGGCCGCGAACCGGAAGACGTTGCGTTGGAAGGCCTCCCACTAGGTGGACCGATGACCTGGTGAAGGTTGCGGGAATCCGCTGGATGCGAGTCGCACGGGACCGATCAATGTGGCGACACTAGGGAAAGACCTATGTCCAGCAGTGGGCGTCTTTCGGCTGAAATGATGATGATGATGTGGAAATATCATAGTATGTTTTAAATTTCCATTCCATTTTAGAATTTGCTAGCGCTATGTGAACTTGGCCCTAAAGGCTAGAAATCAAGTCGCGACCAATCAGAGCGTTGCTTTATGCTGAAAATGGTTACACTAAAAAAAAAACATCTAATTATTATGGCTAATTATTATGGAACATTTCCCCCTTAGATTATTACCCTCATTCCCAAAAGCAGAGCCATTACGATTCAGGTCAATTCCTCGAATACTCAACATTCATGAGAAAATCGTATCAATGAATAAAATGCCTAATAAATAATCCCGTGTAACCTTACTGAGGTCATTAGCTTGAAATAAAAATAACTCATGAGTAACAAATAATTTTCACATAACATAAACATCACGCCTTGTAATCACCGAAAGGTTAGGCAGGGGTGTACTATCGAGGACACTCCTGCCTGACCACCACTAAGCTCATTTTTGCTTGCACTTGCAACATAAAAACGCTCTCTAGCCCCGCCCCGTTGACTTTGTGTAGAAAAAATGAATGAAAAAACATAAACATCACGCCTTGTAATCACCGAAAGGTTAGGCAGGGGTGTACTATCGAGGACACTCCTGCCTGACCACCACTAAGCTCATTTTTGCTTGCACTCGCAACATAAAAACGCTCTCTAGCCCCGCCCCGTTGACTTTGTGTAGAAAAAATGAATGAAAAGATACCGAATCGGCCGAGCGCATTGACGACGCACGCCAAACGAGAGTTATTGTTATTTTGCGCGCCAAAGTTAACGCTTTCCTAATAGAACAAAACTTTAAGGGGGCGTGGCTCCGGCGCCTCCGCATGATTTAAGCGAAAAAAAAAAAAATGGTCAGGCGGAAAAGACCGCGATAGTACCTAACAAGTATACCCACATTTCGCCAGTTATGTAATAGGGGGTGACCCTATTGCCATCAACCGGGCGCAAATCCAGACTCCGTGGCTGCTACTGAGAAATTCCTGATGAAAAAACTCAATAACACTTTGCCCGACTCGGGAATCGAACACAGGACCTCATCCCCAGCAGTCGACCACTAAACCAACGAGGCATTCAAATATTTTTCACATACGAGTATAATTCACCACTCTATTTTGTAGCGAGCGTAAATCAAGTTGCATATAAACACCAATAAAGGCCTGTATTAATATCGACAAAGCCTTATATCGATACATTAACTGATGTCCATAACCGTAAACAAAGGTGTAAAATCGGCCGTAAAATGATAGGGTTGTTTATCTATGGGAAAATGGTTCAATGTTGCTTTGTTAGGCCGTTTAGTTCGGTTTACGAGTTAACTGCAGTTCGGACTTACTGCCAGATTGTCAGTGTATTACCTAGGAGTACTACAAAATCTCTGGTTTATACGGCTGACTATAAAATTGCCTGAGCAATTTTGTGCCACTACATGTTTACCAACTTGTTTATTGTTTTGAATATAGTCTATCTATATTTTATATCTTTTTATTGCAAACCACGGCTAGCGTGGTTTGGCCGAGTTGAATTTTAAATTTCGAAACTTATTCTACCTCGAAATACTTACTGTCTAATTCTGCAACTGCACTTAATTTATTTATAACCATTCAGAGAAAATAAACCAACTAATATAGAACTCTAATTTATTTAATGAAATTGGGAGTCTAAAACTGGGTTGTTTCCCATCACTAGTAAAGTTTTTGACGTGGCTATTTACGGCAACAATTACTCTATGGAAACTAACGCTAATTATATGGATATGGTTGCGGGGAAATTAGGTAACGAATACTTATTACCAACCTAAAGTTATGTTACCTGATTTTTTATGCTTATGAATTAGTTTGTAGGAAATTAATACTAAAAATAATAATGTACCTAATTACTTCATACAGCTAGTTATATTATTTCCACGATAATGTAGAAAATATTCAGATTAACGGTAAGGTGCCATTATAACTGGCCGCCAGAGTCCAACCCAATACGCTTCGGCAAATTGGGTTTATTAAAGCAATAACAAAATGGGGTAATAAAACACATTACCGTTGGTAATTACGGTAATATCAAGGACTACGGTAATTTCTATATTACTCCGGTTTCGATAACGTCTACACCAATTACCAAAGATATGAATATTATACTTTCAATTTATTTGTCCAACATAATATCACGTTGCACTTACTCGGGAAAACACATGAATTTTCGGCATTATTTATTTAGTGTTGGAGCGAGATGGGTGTATAGTATAGGGGTGCGTGTGAGAGGGATGGCTTGAAGAATTTCTAATGAACGTAACATGAGTGCGAGTCGGGTGAGGGGTCAACGACCTTTTCTTTAGGGTGGATCCCCTCGGACTAGGCTCAGGAAACGCGACGGGCGGTTTATTTTGATGCATTTTCTAATTGAAACGTTCATTTGGCTATTTTACTAGTGTAAGCAAAGTTTCTTCTCTATGTTTATGTTGCTGAATACACCCCTTCTAAGTACCTGTGTGATGTCTCAGTTAACGATTGTAAATATTTTGACAGATATGAGTGTATTTGAAGTTTGTATGGCGGTGGATGTAAATGCTTCTGAATGTTATTTGTGCTGGTAATATTCCACTTCCTAATGGCTTTCTTTGAACTTATATCAATGCATACTATTTGTGCAAATATGGTTGTAAACATTCGAAAATGTTTTGCAGATGTTGTTTGCAAATAAAATACCATTTGGGTAATATTTGATTGAAAACTAACTTTCTAAAATATGAGATAAGATTTATAACGTAGACAGGTCTGAAGACTTAGAAATACATCAAAAGGTTTTATCCAATAATTTATTTACTGGACTTGAGCACACGTGGCGAGTTTTATAATTTAGGACTTTATAGGTACTTAAGATACTTATAGCCAAATGCAATTAGAAATTCTTATTATTTTACTTGTATACAACAACAACAACAGCCCATAAAGTCCACTGCTGGACATAAGCCTCTCCCATGATGGGAGGAATTTGCCGTAATCTCCACGCTTGGCAGGCGGATTGGAGATCGCAGTGATGAAAGACTAACAGAAAACGCTGCTGCCCATTCTCTGGTCTACGGAGGCGCAAGGTGTTCTGCCTCAGACATTAGTCGCCTTATACGACACCCGTGAGTGTAAGGAGTTGGTACTATTCTACTCTGCCGGATACCACACGGCTACTTTACTTGTATATTTGTATAAATTTATATAAATTATCGAAAACAAGAAGTATTTTTTTAAATATTATTTTGTACCTACCCAATCACTATATTTTAACCCAATGGTTGACTGTTAGAGAATACCTTGTGGCATTAAGTCCGCCTTTGTACCACTATTATACAAACATGAAGTTTAAATAAATAAATAAAATATAATTTATTCACCAGCCACACGTTAAAACACACCCCAATTTTCCGCCACGTTTTTCCCATACAGAATGTACACAAGTTACCGTGGCAAACATTCGTTTGTTTACCTAATTGGTTCAGATGCAGGCCCTTATGAGGCCGGTTCCAGTCCAGTCCAGTCCAAACTGGGGCCCATTGGGGCGTGAAAAACGCGTGCAATCGCCACCGACACGCCGCATGCGGGTAGTCGGGGATTCTTTTTTTAAATTTAAAATACTGGACGAAAATAAAGTTTTGTGTCCAATCAGTGTTTGTTTTTTTTTCGTGTAGTTTGGTAATGGAATGAAACTTGTTTGTCTGATTAGTTTGTGATCATTATTACGACGGTATTTATTGTCTGTGACCTATTATCATCATGTTGCCCTTGTCCCATGTTATTTAGGATCGGTGCAACACGTTTTTTTCTTCTATTCTTCCCTTTCAATAGTAAATATGCATAATTTTTTATTTATTTCGATACGGAATGTTAAAGTACTTTAAAAATAACGACAAAAAGCGTAAACAAGACATAAATCGGTCAAACAACACAAAATGTATAACCATTTAAACTTTTGATCTATCTCTTTTGAGATAAACGGAATTTAGTATGAATTTTGTACGTCGATGGAGCAAATGACGTCATTCACTGTATCGGATCTCTCTATCTAATCAGCAGTTTCAAATGCTTATAACTTAGTATTTTTTAAAGACATTAAAAAAATAATTTCACTTTGCTATTTCTGATGTTAATACGCTTTGTTGGAGTGATAAAAAAATGCATATACCCTATTGTCACGCTATCATTTACTCCTTTTCCCTTCATAACACTACCAACACAATCTTTCCTTTGGTCTTCCTCTCCCTCTCGATCCATCAACATTTATAGTAATTACTGTCACCTATACATGTTTTTAATACACTATAGCATGATTTAAAAAAAACCTAGACTCAAAATTACAGTTGTATACTTACGAAATTTTAGTAAGTGGGTTATATTTTGGACAGCACCGCACTCACATTGTGTCACTACAAAAATATAAACTTTGAATGCAAGTTATTAAATACATAACTGGGTATTAAATCGCACTACAAAAGCTTCATACACAAGCAAGTTACGAAAACCAAGTAACTGAACACTGGCTAGCCGAAGCAATGCACAAATAACTTAGTTACATAACTGTGCACGCACAAATAACTGTATGCACACAACAATAAACTGCCAGCATTTTTAAAACAACACAGAAAATATATTTCACAAAAAATTTAAACGCTACTCCCAAATATTTCATTGTGATTTTAGCGTTAACACAATTTATTTTTAAATATTTGAAATGAAATTAAAAGCTGGCAACATAGTCAGTGTATCGCGATTAAAGCAATCAACGAGAATCAAAGGACTGAATGGAATGAATGAGTGGACGGTTTTCTTGTGTCGTGTGAAAATGTGCTATAGAGAACTGCTTTGGTGTTGAAAAGATTAGCCAGTCAGCTAGGTTTATAGTAGGGTTGCTCAAGTACGCAAAGTACAGTTAAACTGGCACGGAATAATTACGGACACAGATCGCTATACATCGGACACTGGCAGATACTGTCCACAATTTGAGCAAACTTTTTGACAGAATCTTTAGTCAAGTATCGCTGCTTGTACAGGTTGTACAGGATAACTGAAGCTACACCGACTTTTTGCCCTAAAGAAGGTGATTATTTCGTTCTATAACATTATTTGCCGATTTTGATTCGAAATTAAATGACTGTTCGATTGCTACGCCGTAGCTGATGCGATGATGTCATCGCTACGCCGCCTACGCCGTAGCCATTCGCTACGCGTGGAACGAATCCATTATACTTTGAACATTGCTGAGAATAGTACGTGTTGGAATTAACAATGTGGTTACTTAGTTTTTTATTTGTTAGTTGGATATAAATATTATATGGTGTGACCGATGGATGACTGACAGGCAACCCATTCTCATAAGAAAGAAGAAATTGGAACATTTTATTTTTTATGTAGAATTAAAAATTATTTAGGAAATACTAGAGCCAATCAAAGCATTTATTTCAAGTAGGCAAGTTACAGGCACTTTTGAATTGTCTAAACAAATATAAAAACTAAAGTGATTTAAGATGGTTTAGTTTACACGAACAGTCAGATAGTTTATACGATAATAGGTATATCTTTATAATGTAAATCAACAAAAAATATACATAGTAATAAAAATAAAGATATTCGAAGAATTTTATTTTCTATGCGCATTTATTGTGTTACTGTATCCTGGCTTACAGGATTTAGTGGTGGGTGTTAGTGGGCCAACCCCGCGAAATAGATGGGCCGCGAAACTAGGCCAGCGAATATTTTTAGATAGCAACCCGACGTAAAAAAATTGTGGCTCATAAACAAGGTTATAATGAGGGCTATATAATGGGTCTGTTTACGTCTGATAGTAAATTAAGACATCAAGGAGTCGTCGTAGTTAGAATTTTTTAGAATTCATTAGAGAAAGCGATTGTTCATTAGGAATACTTTAGTTCTTGTCAAGAGGACTTGAAAATTGTACTAATTAGTAAGTAAAATCTTGAGCTGGGTTGTTTTAGCAGTTATTTTATCATTTAGATTCTGACTAGTAGTTAAAATACTGACTATTTTCTAGAAAAATAGCGAGGGTTCGATGAGACTTTTGTATATTTTATTCAACTGTTACGTTTGTTTCTATATTTTCAAAAATCTTCTTTAAAGTAGTACATAATAACATTAGACACAAAAGCGACTTTATTTTTATTACATTTGAGTATACTTTATTTAGTTCATTCGTCGACTGACTTCGGACCTACCTCCGCCAAATGACACAGTTTCTTAACCCCCTAAAAAGAAGATAATTCCACCTATGAGTCATGACCTAATTCACCCCTTTTCCCCCAAAAAGGAGGTCTCATATATCCGAAAACGTAGTTCGATAACACTGAAGAGCTCTGCTTCAAACTCGATATCGTTAAAGGGCGCTTCACACGAGTGAAGGCCGCCGCGAAGTAATTTTGTTAGATCAATTGCAAAACTTTGCGGCCGTTTGCACAACACGGCGGCCATAGTTGAGGATATCGGGCCGTAAGGCTGCGTTTCTACTAGGTCTGTTGAGTAATGATACCGTGACTGCTGACCGGGGAGAATCAAAGAAAAAAACGTGTTGCACCGACCCCAAGTCTTCTTCCATTTCGGTTAGTGCCTAAGCTGGTGTCAGAGTTTTTCTGCCGCCCATGAGACTCTAACTTGGGTTTAACATGCCCTCGCGAATTAATCGACCCCAAGTGATTTCGCATAACCTGGACACAGTTCCGAACCAACGTCTCAATCCCCCAGGAACTCCGAATCAAACAGCGTCTTTCTTCCATCGTCCAATGTCGTATCCTCACTTTCTTTGGACATATCACACATCAAGAAGACATATCTGTGGAGCGTCTTGTAGTGCAGGGAAAGGTTGAAGGCACAAGAGCGCGCGCCAGGTCATCAATACGTTGGACCGACCAAGTTAAAACTGCATTCAATGGTCCATTCCACGAATGCACAAGAAAAGCCACAGTACGGGAGGAATGGCGACGGATTTGTGAAGCTTGCCACCACCCCTGATGTGGCGACCACGACCACTCTGCCAAGAGTGTGGCGACGAAGAAGAAGAAGTGATATGGGACAAGAACAGGAGGTTGATGATGTTTGAGAATGCATAGCGAGGAATGTGCGTCAAATTAACCATTAAAACGCTTCTTTTCCATAGCTTGTGCAAAGCTAACTATGCTATGTTTGGTTATTTGAGCAAACCTCGCTGTTTCTAGTTTGAACGCAACCTTAGGCTCCGGTGACGACCTCGGGCGATACGTCAAGCGACCAGTGTCACTTATTTCCCTTGCCTGAAATAAGCCATACAAGTCGTGTCGCAGTAACTAGTGGCAAGTACCAAAAAACTTATTTCCTAAAACATAATTTTACATTTAAGCTTTTGTCAATCCTCCAGCAAGTCTTTGCAAATCGGTTTAAATGCGACTGCTATTTGTCTAGGCTCTCTGTACCTACTTATATGAATATACAAGTTATCTTATAAGTAGCAAAGTCCATAATTCCAAAACTCGCCAGCCTACCCACATCCTTACAAACCGGACGCAAACAAGGCACAAATATGGCTTAACTCGGCCCACACGTAATTTGCCCCGAAAACTTTATTACCGTTATAAGTTTCCAAAATGATATTATCTCCCGTTGAACGTCATCAAGTCACTTGCCCACCTGACGGTATTTCGGTAATAACTCAGTAAAGGTCTCATAAAACCGTAAGCTCGTTAAGCCTGCTTCTTCTTGAATCCATGGTAAATGTGACGTATTAATATTATAAGAGTGTGGGTCAGAAGCGCCACGCTCTCCTCTGCTTTCTTTCTTTATCGTGTGGTTAGTGTCTAACCTGCAGGCTTAGCCAAGTTACAAACGTTTCGTATCGATTCTCTTTCTACAATCGTAAACGCCTCGGCGTAAGTGATTGTAGAATGAGCTAAATTGGTAGCCAAGTTGACACGTTTGAGTCGGTCGCTCGTTCTCTAATGTCTGTAGAAAAAACCTACACTTTAGTCTATAGTGAGCGTTCCTACCAAAGAGTACAGCGATCAACATTGTAGAAACGATAACATTCTATTCTATCATTATGAACGATGTAAACTTGTCTACAAATTTTCTATTCGTTTGTGTTGATTACGTGATTTAACGTTGAGATGATGTCATTCCCATACATTTGATTCGTTAACGATTGTAGATTGTCAACTTGGCTAAGCCTGCTGGTGTCAGAGTTTTATTTTCTGCTGATTTGGAGGGAAGTGGAAATTATGTTTGTCCTACTCCTCCGCTAATCTTTTCTGATTAATTTAGTTGCGGGATCCAAGACAGTTAAATTGTTTCCCTGGGACTTTTCTCGGCACTTTTCTGGCGGTCGCTACTGTTTATTCTGGTCTTCAGAAAGTTTTCGACCAAAAACCGTCAGTATATTACTACAACCTTTCGTCTTGTGGACAGGCTCCTAAATAAACCGAAAGAGAAAACTGTCAGCAATTTGGTTGGTATAAAATGTAAGTTAACTTGATAAAAAGTTAACTTTTCTAAATATCGAAATATCATACGCGTTAAGGTACAATAAAGCTTTTAAACACGTTCCATTTATAACACCAAAAAACAATCACGGTACCGTTAAAAGTTCGTTCCAAACACAAAACAAATTGTACGATCCAGACGCCCGTGTGTATCATTATCACACCTCTGATCATGTTTTGTAAACAAAGTTGAAAGAGCTACATATTAAATAGCGTTACAGTAAAAGCGTAGCCGTGTTCGCCAAATTGATTCAATTTGCAAATAATCCGGCGATATTGTTGGCGCCTATCGGATCCGTGCGAACCGGTCGGAACGCTACCGGTCGGTAATTGATGCGTGAATCAGCGTTACCGAACGTTTTCTTGATTTGTATTGAGTGCGAATCGGTGATCATTGAGGTGATTTATTGTTCATTACAATGAAATATTCTATTGAGTTGAGAGTGATTCGGTGTCGTTCAATCGAAAGATTTCGGGGAATAATCGCTGGTTTGGAAGATGGCTAAAATGGGACGAATCGTTCAGCAATGTCGAATCTAAGTTCAGTTTTTATTTTTTACGTTTACCTTGTACCTGCTTAACACTCTTATAAGAACCTGTTCCCAGTTTTATGTACTACCGAATTCACTGACACTTTTCACCCTTATGCCTTAAGCAATAAGGTTAAAAATTGGTCGACCGACAGTGAACTCGCTTTCGACTATTTTGATGAATTTTTTACTACTGCCACTCTTTTTTTGTTTGTTAATTAATGTACTTTAATTTCTTAGCCTAGACGTAGACTAATTGAATATGTGTTTCTATTCAGGCCAGCATTGTGTCCCAAGGCCTCCTTTTTACAAAAATGGCCAAATCACTTGTCACTACGTAAAAGTATCGCAATTAATTCTTAATAACCTCTACGCTGCGAACTTATTAAAAAAGTGATGAGTCAAACGGTTGCTTCGCTTGATATTATAATAAACGCCCTAAGACGGTAGGCCGGTGAATTTTGCGTGACAAAAGACCCGTCACTCATTCTATTTTGAGCAATATTTGCTGAGCCATTGTACACGTAAGTCGAGGCTTTGCTTGCGTGATCACTCGGCTTGTACTGTGTTAGGTAGTTAGTTATAACAATACGCATTGTTGGCTTTATTGACTCTATTAAAATAACTGTGAAATGCACAGGATATTTCATATCGAAAATTTCTTACAAAGTAAAATTTACCACAACAGCTTTGTCTGCCGTTCAAATCCACACAAAGAATGCTACAATATGAAAACTCAGGAAACAAAGAAATAAATGTGTTTGTATGTACAAACACGTGTGTTCATTCGCTGTAAGACTTTCGTTTGTCACAATACGGAGACGTGTTCCAGGAAAAATCTTTATAAAAATGACAATCTGTTGGGAGCCGGCGAGCGCCCCGCATACAAAACTGAGCAAATAGCTATCGGAAAATACCGAAATATGATAGAAATGCAGCACAATGCAGGACGTTGTCACTATTCCGAGTATCTCCCTCGCTGGCCAAAGCCGATTATAATCGCGATAAAAACGCCAGTGCGCCCCCTCGGAGACCACCCCAGCCTTATCCGATCTGCTGTCAAAAGTCTTTCCAATTTATGTATTGCAGCCGACACCCCGCGGTATTATTTATTGCTACGTAGACTACGTACAAACTTTTCTTTTTACCGACGATCGCCACTCGAATCAAGATGTATGGCTTTCGATCCGATACGCTATCACACCAGAATAACGATGGATAGTTTTAAAATTTTCGGTAGCACAAAGAGCTTTCACATTTGTAGAATGAGGACGGAAACCACTAAGCTTTTAGTGGTAACTCGGTATAAACAAACAAAAAACGCGCGGCTGTGTCATTTAGACGCGACAGGTCGCAATCAAAAAAACAATTTAGTTTTTACGTGGAAACTAAAACCGTCAGTACATATAGGAGATAAATGAATAACACCGGTTTTTATTTCTGTTGAATGCGTCCATCGCTCTAGTATGGAGGAGTGTACTCTTTACTTTTCGCTGCAGTTTCATTTTATTATCGAGTGTGGTTGAACTTTAGCTGTCAAAGGCCAAAATATTCATATTTACTCTGGCCCAAACAGTCATTAGTTTCTTTTTCATTTGGCTGACGACAGTCTCCATAAAAATGATGCAGGGACAATTTCGTTTGTTACAGCAGCTACTATTACTTGGGAATTCAATTTCTTGCAGATTTTTGTTCGTGTAGACGAATTACTACTACATATTACAGGACTAATCGCAAAACTTCTTTCATAAGCACACGAGCACCTTTTTTCCTTTACAACACTGCAGAAACGAGCAGCGGCAACCCTAACTATTCTCCAACTTCTCACATTTTCATAGTTTTCTCCATGCACATACCACTTAATAGCCCGAGATTATGAAACTACACTCTGGATATTTATAACTAACATTATTATCTACTTTAGTATACAGTCTTTGACTACATTTAATTCTCAGGAGACGAGTGGCGTTGACATTGCAAATAAACTGAACGAAACAACGGCATAACTTTTAATTAGATAAAGAGATTCTGTTTAATGTTGCATTATGGTTTATTGTGATGTCTTTGTTTTGCTTTTTGTGCATCAATGTTTAATTAGGTGCGTAAATAAACTACGCAATGGAGCAAAAAATCACGTAAAATCCGCAGAAGAAAAGTACAGAATCAGGCTCTAATTTCACAATATTTGTGACAAGCTGCGGTCATTTTTAATCAGTCCTTCAGGTCATGCAATTTTTTTCCTGTTTTAGTAGTGTCGGAGGTTCCCTGAAGACCTAGACTGACATTAGGTTCTAAACTTTATTATTAACGTCAGATCTCTAGCTCTGAGACTCTTTACGGTGGACACGGTTTAACAGCCTAATAGTCGTAACATTTTGCACTTACCTACCTCTTAGAATTGAAACCAATGTCGTCTTTAGATTTACCCAGAACGGTATAAAACTAGTCTGCTAACTCGAAATATTGTTCAATTATTGCAAGAGGTTGGATTCCTAAGTCAAGGAATATGTTATTGGGTTTTTATGGTTCCGTACAAAAAATTAAAAAATGGGATCATTCGTGCGTCTGTTTGACTGTCCGTCCGTCTGTCACAGCCAATTTCGAATCTACTGAACCAAATCAGGTAAAATTTGGTTGGATGGTGTAATCCTATGATCTAAACACAGATGTGCAATGTAAATAAAAATTTGTTTTTTAAATAAGGGTCATTTACGGGGCACAAATAAGGAAATAAAAAAAATATACAATAAAAACAAAATATATAATATAACTTTTATATTACAGGAAAACCTATAAGAATTATAACAATTGAAAATAAAGTGGTAAACTCATTAAAATACGTTCACTTACGGAAAATTTGACTTTGGCATTGTACTCTCCACGCGAGTTCAACTCGCACTTGGCCGGATTTCTTCATCAGGAATTTCTAAGAATCTGTGCCCTGTTGACGACAGTATATTCACCCACTATTACATGTGACTTAAAAATAACTGGCGAAATATGGATAGCCTAATATACATTTCTGCATAACCTTTCGAGAAAAACAGCCATCTTGTTATGTTATTATCTAACACAAAAAGAAAAATTCTCAGTACCACTTAAACACAACTTCCAAACGTAAAAGCGTTGTAAAACAAAGTACTTATACGGAAAAGAAATAAATATAAATTGGAAAAACGCATTTTATTAAGTGCTCCCCGTAGCGGCCATCATGGGTCATAAGTACCCACCCACGGAGACAGGGGTGGTTGATATTTATTATGAAGATTAATGATATAGACGTAAGAAGTACATAAACAGATTTATGTACCTATGTTTTGTGTGGGGCATGTGTTCGATTACGATTGGGTATGGGAGTTTTTTTACAGCCGATGCATGATGGTGTTTTTGTCATGTAGCTAACGTATGTTTGACTTGTATCAAACGCTATGCGTATGTGGAAAGTTCATAGGTAGCATAGCTTTAGAGTAGACTAGCTGACCCGCGCAACTTCGTCTCCGTCACATAATATAGCTTATAACATGTCATTTTGTGCTTTCATAATATTGCTTACCTCTCATAACATACGGCATGATAATATGTAGCCTAAAGCCTTCCTTGGTTTACAAAGAACAGTTTTGTCGTGAAGCCGTACCATACACACAGACAAACAGAAAAAAAACTCTAAAAAGTCACTTTTTGTCATCAGTTACGTTTTTCTAACAAAAGCCACTTATTTTTTTCTCGAAAATTCTCAATGCACAGTTTTTCTTTCGTTACTGTTTTATTATATGTATATGTCATAGGCAATCTATATAATCCGGCATTGTATAGAATGCCTAGGCTTTATATAATATATTGCCTTAAACGTTCAGGCAATGTATATAATACGATTAATTTCATACATTGCCTAGGTATTGTATAAAATGCCCAAAGCGCATCAGGCAATGTGTATAATGAACGAATACTATTACGACTTGGGGCACCCCGACGTTAGGTTAGTTAGGTTCCTTTAAACCCTGCAGACAGAAATAGGAGCCCGTCGATTTCGGTTTTTAGGCGAATATAAAGTGTCCCCCGTCCCTTTTCCTGCCAAACAATACTAAGGCCAACTCAAATTTTACCCTTATTACATACATTGCCTGTGCTTCAACTGGCATTCTATACAATGCCTAGTTATTTTATACATTTCCTCGGTAAAGTGTAAAATAGTTTAAACATTGAACATCATTTCATACACTGCCTGAACGACCCCGGCATTCTATACATTTCCTAGGTATTGTATAGAATGCCTGCATTGTACACATTGCCTATAACATATAGATTATATGTATAGATTATTTATACATAGATTTTTTTTCTGTAATTGTTAAGGTTTGGTCTTCTGTTAGTCTAAAACACATCGCGTTCTTTTATATGGATTGAGTATTCTCAAAAAATGCCCGTTCGCTTTAGTGATCTTATAGGGGCGGACTTTACCAATGCGCTTGCAGTATGTCGTAGAATCTTTTGTGTGTGGTATCGGACGGATAACTATTCCTATTTTCTTGCAACCTGAGTGGGACAGGTATCCTATTAAATAAAGAGAACAGTAAGATAAAAACAGTACATTCTTTCAAGTATTTCAGTCCACGGGGTTAGGAGGTTAACTGTCGTTTTATTTTCCATTATATTTCTTTCGTTCTTGTAACTGGAATCCTATCTCTGGGCGTGGTTAGACGGTAATTCCACAAGATTGACACCGCGACAAAGCCTTGTCGTATCCGTTTCTTGAACGTGACAGGTGGACTATTCGGGACATTGAAGTTTATTTTTGGGTCAGTTTATTTTCTGCTAATTTTGTAATTGAAGACTGTCTTTTTGTTTTTTTTTTATTACTGTGCCGGACGGGCGTTATCCGCTGATGGCGTGGATACGTGTACCTGGTGCTCTGCCTATACCCTATTACTACCGGGCGCACGCTTGTACTATACTTCGCCGCCAGACGGCGCTGACGTCCTACACCTAATTAACTATAGCTGTGGCTGATCATTCTTCGCTATCTCAGGGCGTTGACCTAACGAGGGAGGATAGGGGTTACTGGGAAAATAAGACACTTATTTAACTTTCATAACTGTACAGGAAGCGATTTCAGGATTAATTCGCGCACTACTTTTTCACTATTTACTTATACATATTTGCCGTACTGATGACTACGATTCTAAGAAAAGTCGAGTTTACTAAGGTACTCCAGAACTTTACTGTAACGAGAACCCTGATTTCGCTTTCTGATTTCGGAAAACTTTAATGAAAATTTGATTATGGAAATGTACAATCTTTCTGCAAATTACAATTTTGAGCTTATGTTTAAACACATTATATACATCGCCACAATTCCACATAACGTTATTTATGTACAGACATAAAAACAACGAAAATCTTTATTAAAACGCGGAAATTATTTCCAAAAAACCAGACAACTTTTCCAAAAGTGTTTGGATGAAGGGTCTTACAGGCTGAATTACACGAAAACTGTTGCTGTGACTGTAAGTATATAATTGCCATATACTAGACGAGTATATGGTCCATCTAAAACTGTTACTTATTTTTTCGTGTCTGTATCTTTCAGCCTGTAGCGATCCTTCAACTGAAAATCTGTAAGACAATTTTTTTTTCTGTTTTTGTCTAATATGGCCGCGCTAGACCGTCATACTCTCGTCTAAGTGGTTCAACTATAAGCTTAGTTATAAAAAATTACTATATCCAGGCCCAGGTCGCAACGTAGGCTACCTGGACCTCGCCAAAGCGTTAAATTATACTAAAAAACTCCACTTGCGAGCTCATATGTGTCTAGCGCGACTGAAAATTACTATATAACTATTCTAGATTCACTGATGGCACTTTGTTATCTCACTATATTGCCCATACACTGACTCTACACTATTTTTTAACTATTAATCAACACTCTATGTGTTGGATTGGTGACGTTCGTCGCGAACATTTCTCCCGCCGTGTAGTGCAGTGACGACTCGCTGTCATGTCGGCTCGGCGCTACATCATGCCGGCGAGCGACGACCGTAGTCGTGACTCCCGCCGTCACGATGCTCACCGCCTGGACGTCCCGCTGTCTGGATCACTTCGGTAGTGGGACGAGTTTCTTCACCGGACGCTTCAAGGTGCCGCCGGAAGTGCGCACCTCAGCTGTCCGGACTTCACCGTCGCCCCCGGGGAAGACAGCTACTATGCGGCCTCGCGGCCACGTGTTTCGTGGCAGCTGGCCGTCGGCTATGAGGACGGGGTCATTGACCTGTAGACCCGGCCCGCGGCTGTGCGGCTCCCGCCGGTACTGTAGCTCTGGCAGGTACTCGCGTACCCAGCGACGCCAGAACATGTCGGCGAGAATCTGTGAGCGCCGCCACATCTTTTTGCTGTCGATGTCTTGTTCGGTGAAGGTGCCAGGGGTTGGCAACCTTGCTGACCCGCCGAGAAGAAAATGGTTGGGCGTGATGGCTTCGTCGTCGTTGCTGTCCACTGATACGTGTGTGAGCGGTCGGCTGTTTACTGTATATTCCGCTTCACACAATAGGGTAGACAACACCTCTTCGTGCGGGTGTCTCTCGTGGAGGACAGCATACAATGCGGTCTTCACGCAGCGGACGAGGCGCTCCCAGGCGCCCCCCATGAAGGGCGCTGAGGGCGTTATAAAGCGCCACACGATGCCACGGCGACTGGCCTCCCATCGGAAGGCGTCTCGGAGCTCCCTGTCGGCACCGTGCATGTTGGTGCCGTTGTCGGAGTGGATCTCGGCTGGGCAGCCTCGACGCGCAGCGAACCGGCGCAGTGCCAGTACTGCGGAGTCTGCGCTGAGGCTGGCGGCTATCTCGAGGTGGACGGCTCTGGTGGTCAGACATGTAAATAGGGCTACGTACCTTTTTTGGTGTTGTCGACCAACTGTAACTGACAATGGCCCGAAATAATCAAGCCCTGTGTAGGTGAACGGCCTCTGATGATGTGCTAGGCGCGTTCTCGGATGGTCGCCGGTCGCAGGCACGGATGGTTGTGCCTTGCGAATACGACACTGTAGACATTGTGTCAGTATTTTCTTTGTCGTGGGTCGCATTCTGATGACCCAATAATGTTGTCGCACCTCGTTGATGGTGAGCTCTGTGCCGCTGTGCTGTAGGCTCCTGTGAGTCCAGTCTATATATAACTGGGTGATGCGGTGATCACCGTCCAATATGGGTGGTCGCTTCGCATCATCGGCTATTTCTGTTACGGCGGCGATACGACTTTTCAGTCGTATAACTTTATCTGTAAGTTCTATGCGGAGTGGCTTCAGTCGACTGTCTTTTTCCACGGACTTCCCTTGCTGTAGATTCGCTATTTCCTTAGCGAACGACTGTTGTTGTGAGACCTGTATGAGTAATGTCTCGGCTCTTCGGAGAAGTTCCGCTTCTAGGGGATATCCCTCGACTTGAGTGCCGGTTGTTCTCGCCGTCTTTTTGGGAAGGGTGGTCGCCTTCTTCTGTTTTCTCCAGTCCGGATCCTTTTCGGCGTTCTTCTGTGTTCGTTTGTAGAACGTTTTCTCTTTCCTTTTTTGGCAGAGATCTATAAAGCGTAGAACGCAAGCTGTAGCACGGAGTAGTCTTTCCCACTTCGAGAATCGTGTCGGATCCGGAACCACTTCTGTTAGAGCTGGGGTATTGTTGCCCTTGCTTTCGGTGACTGTGTGTGTTTTTTCCTCCCCTGTTTCTGTGTTTATTGGAGGTTTTTCTGTTGGCCATGTGGATGGTTCGTTATACAGGAAACCTGGTCCACTAAACCACTCGTGACTCGAGTCAAAGTGGTGCGGTACGTCGCGAGTAGCGCTGTCTGCTATGTTCATTTTCGTGGGCACCCATCGCCAGTCTTCGACTTTACTGTTTTCCTCAATGGATGCTATGCGATGGGCTACGAACGGTTTGTATACCCGCGATCCTCTTCGTATCCACGTGAGGGCGGTCTTGCTGTCTGTCCAGTATGTCACTGATGCGGGTTTGATGCTGTGCTCTTTTATGACGGCTGCTGCTACGCGGGTTCCTAACACCGCGGCCTGTAATTCGAGGCGCGGTATTGATTGTAGCTTAATCGGTGCCACCTTCGCCTTTGCCATGACGAGGGTGACATGCTGCTTGCCATCTGCTGTTGTTGATCTCCAATAGACCGCTGTCGCATATGCCATTTCGCTCGCGTCGGTGAATACGTGGACTTCTGTTTCTAGGGCTTCGCTGTATCCTGGATAGCACCTCGGTAGGCTGACGTTTTTCAGCTGTCGTAAATGTTGCACCCAGTTCTTCCACTGGGCGGACAGGTCGGGTTCGAGTACCTGGTCCCAGCTGGTTCCTCGCCTCCATGCCTCCTGAAGTATCTGTTTGGCTCGAATGGTTACTGGGGAGACGAGGCCTAGTGGATCGTACAACGACATGACGATCTTGAGTGCTTCTCTCTTCGTTGGCGCTTCTTTATCCAGGATTCCGCTCGGTAATCGTGCGAGCGTAAGGTTGAAGCCTAGCCTGTTTTCACTCGGTTTCCATATTAGTCCGAGTATTTTTTCTGTGTCTGTCTTCCCGATGTTGACTTCTTCAGTCCTGTTCTGTGTCGGGTCTATATTTTCTATCAATTTTGCGCTGTTTGATACCCATTTTTTGAGTTCAAATTTTGCCTGTAGGTGAATGTTCTTCACCGCTGTTGCTGTTTTCGTCGCTTCTTCGACGGTTCTGTAACTGTCTAGGTAGTCATCCATATAGTGACTCTGTATGATGGCTTCCACCGCTTCTGGTTGAGTCTCACTGTGCTTTTTCGCGTTCCAATTCTTCGCGTATATAGCTGTGCATGGTGAGCTTGCAGCGCCGAAAATTATTGACGTCATGCGGTATTCTTCAGGGGCGCCTTCTCGTCTGTCGCCTCTCCAAAGATAACGAAGGGCGTCTCTGTCCTGTTTACGCACCTTCACCTGCATGAACATCTCTGCTATGTCGCCGGCGACTGCTATCGGATGTTGGCGGAATCGCATCATGACGCCGGGCAGCGACTGTAGTAGGTCTGGACCCGTGAGTAGGAAGTCGTTCAATGACATCCCTCTAGATTTGGCTGCGGCGTCGTGAACTATGCGGAGTTTCTCCGGTTTCATCGGATTGAACACGTCGAAATGGGGTAGGTACCAAGTCCTACCAACTGTACTTGTTTCGGGTGCCCTCTCGGCGTAACCCTTGCTGATGTACGCGTTCATCTGTTCTGTATATCTATCTCGAAGAGCAGGCTTGCTATCGAGCTTCTTTTCTGTTGAGACGAGCCTGTTGAGTGCTGTCCCGTAGCTGTCTGGCATTTCGATATTTTCGTTTTTCCAGAGCAGCGCTGTTTCTATATGGCCGTCTTCTGTCTGTCTGGTATGACGGTCCAATATGGCTTCCGCTTTCTGTTCCGGGTCGGAGTCTGGTCTGCGGGGGTTTATGACCAGCGATTCAAGCGCGAAAAATTCACGCAACTGTTCGTCGAGATCTTCTTCTTTTGCTGTGAGTCTGTTGACGAAATTCACTTGGTGACCAAGTGTTCTGGTTTGTGCGCCGTGTAGAGTCCAGCCCAGTGCCGTAAGTGAGGCGACCGGCTGGTTCTTGGGCCCTCTGCGGACCTCGGTGGCCAGCAAAAGGTGCCAATTATCTTGGCCTATCAGTATCTTTGGCGCGCCGCTGTTGTACGTCAACTGTTGCTTGAGGTCATCCAGATGTTTGCAGTGAGCGATGTCTTCCTCACTGACCGTCTGCGTCGCGAGATTGAGCTTCGGTATGGTGCGCGCTCTGAAGGGCATCTTGTCCTTCACCTGGCTGGAGAGTGTAACTGTTACCCTTCTCGACATGGGTGTGTCGATCACGGTGTCTCCGATGGCGCCTATCTTCAGGGGTTCGATGCGGCCCCTCGCTCCAACTTGCTCCGCTATTTCCTCATCGATGAGCGAAACTGTAGATCCATCGTCGAGGAAAGCGAACGTGGATGCTTCTCCCGCCGGTCCGACGACTCGTACTGGTACCATCTTGAGGTACGCTTGACTGGCTGTTGCTCGTGAACTGGCGACTATTTCGTTTGAAGCTTCCTGTCTTGGCTCCTCTTCCGTTGTCTTCCTGACGAAGTGCAGCAGTCTATGATGCGTGGCTTTGCACCCCTGTATATCGCATTTCTTCGGCTTGCACTTGTGGTCGCTGCGACGACGTTGCAGACAGCGGAAGCAGAGGCCGTGCTTCTTCGCTAGTTCCCACTTGCTGTTGTTGGATGCCTCTCTGAACTTCTTGCAATCAGACTCTTGATGACCTTCTTTATCACAGATTCGACATTTTGAAGTCGGTTTGTCTGTGGTCGTATGTGCTCTTTGCACAACCCGCTTTCCCGGATTTTCTGTCGAGTGTATGTTCTCAGGTGGAGCGAAGGCACTGCAGTAGCGAGCTTGTTCTGTAATGAACTCGCTGAAAAGTGACAGATCTGGCACTGACTGGTACTTATCTGTGAATGTTCTGTACCACCGTACACGCAGGGAGTTCGGCAGCTTTTCTGTTAGGATTCTCATTAGCTCAGCGTTGACGAGGTAGTAATCCTTTTTTAGTGCTCGCAGAGTCACTATGCCGCTTCTCACCCGACTGGCAAACGTGCAGATGTCTTTCGGTGCTTCGCTGCAGCGTGGCAATCCTTTCAGCCTCTCTGTTTCGGCCTGTGCTATCGAATCTGGACGGCCGAACTGCAGCTCAAGTTCCCTCATGATGTCATCTGGCCTTGCGTGTCCTATGAGCTCTGAACTCACTGTATCCAATGCTCTTCCATGTAGGCACCTCCTGAGTCTTGCTGTGTTCTCGACATCGTTGAAATACGCCCGAGTCGTATCATATATGGCGCGGAATGAAAGCCATTCTGTATGTGACCCACTGAAATTCGGTAGGGTCATGATGATCTTCGACGCCGAAGGTTGATTCGATGTCCCTGTATCTGTTTTTTTGTCGGCTAGCGACGCTATGGCGGACGTAAGTTCCGTAATAAATGGACGTAAATCTCCCCCCCTGTTGTCTTTGATCTTCTTAGTTGGTTCTATATTGCTTTGCACGTTTCTATCTGTAGGAACTGTAGGATGTAACGATGGTGCCTGTCTCTGGTTATCTATATCTGTACTGTTGATGACCGCAGGGGGGGGGTTCTGTATTTCTGTATGGTTCCCCTCGGCGACGTCATCTTGCGGAATCCGCGCTGCGTCGGGCGCTTCTTCCAACCAGGAACGCACGTATTCATCGTTAGAGTTTCTGTCATCCATGTATTCAGCTTCGGAGTCCTCTTCTTCGGCCCTCTGAAGTGCTATTTGTGCAAGCTCCAACTTAATCTTTAGTAAAGCCTCGCGGGCTCGTGAAATTTTTCTGTTTGGTCGCGTCGTCCTGTTTGACGGCGACCGAATCTGTTCGTTACGGGCGTCACCCCGGGTAGTCATCGGTACGGCTCGTGATGATTCCTCATCCTGTATTTTTCGTGCGCTATCTGAAGGCTTGACTGTTCTTTCCGAATTTTCCTTGGACCTGGTTCTCCTGGTAGCAGCTGATGAACCAGGTACGCTTTGAGCCCCCTGTGTAACAGTAGGGCGAATTGCCAGCTGTTCTATAGATGACGGTGATCGTGGCGGCAACTGATGATGAATAGCTGATGCCGACGGTGTCTCTTGGCGTGGCTCAGCGTACGATTTGCCTTGCGATCTTGTTACCGGCATCTTGGTTTCGGAATTAACTCTTAATGTTAACTATTCGCTTCAGTATATAAGTATAATATGTATATAAGCCTCTCTGTAAACTCTCTGTAAACTCTATTGTATAACCTTCCTGTGTAAATAAACAATCTTTACTCTATATCTTCACTGTATAACTATCAACGTAATATAAGCGTCTCTGTAAATTTCTCTGTATAATCCTTCGGTGTAAATAAACAATCTTAACTCTGTTAGCTTCTTATAAACTTAACTTATGTACTTGTGTTATATACTTTCTTATGTACTTAAGTTATGTACCTGCTTATATACTTTGCTTATATACTGGGCTTATATACTTGGTTATATACTCGCCTTATATACTTGGTTCTATACTCGCCTTATATACTTGGCTTATATACTTGGCTTATATACTTGGTTATATACTCGCCTTATATACTTGGTTATATACTTGACTTATATACTTGACTTATATACTTGACTTATATACTTGTTTTTATGTACTTGCTGTTATACATATACTTGCTGTCATATACTGGCTGTCAAATATATCTGCTTACCTCACTATTTTCTGTCCCTCGTATTATCGTCGTTATATACTTCCACTATTCACTGTCACATAAACTGTTCACTGTTCTTATATGCTGTTATAAACTTTACTGTTGACTGTCACATATGCACTGTTTACTATTACATACGTACTGTTCACTGTATACTGTCACATATGTACTGTTGTTAAACACTTCACTATTTACTATCACTTGTGTACTGTCGTTATATACTTCACTGTTTACTAAAACTTATGTGGTTAAATCGTTATACACGTGACTATTAACTGTAACCTATGTACTTGACTGTGTACATAAGCCTTTTTGTGTATAACGTTGAGGTACTGTTCACATAAGCTTGGTATATAACGTTGACGCACTGTTGACACAAGCTTTGAGTATTTAACTTTGATACACTGTTCTCGTAAGTTTATAACTTCGTCGCACTGCTATTACTTAAGTTTTGGAATGTATATAACTTCGATTCACTTTCACATAGGTATCGACACTTCGACGCACTGAGATTCGCGAGAATAATCCGGCTCGAAGGACCAATAAATGTGCCGGACGGGCGTTATCCGCTGATGGCGTGGATACGTGTACCTGGTGCTCTGCCTATACCCTATTACTACCGGGCGCACGCTTGTACTATACTTCGCCGCCAGACGGCGCTGACGTCCTACACCTAATTAACTATAGCTGTGGCTGATCATTCTTCGCTATCTCAGGGCGTTGACCTAACGAGGGAGGATAGGGGTTACTGGGAAAATAAGACACTTATTTAACTTTCATAACTGTACAGGAAGCGATTTCAGGATTAATTCGCGCACTACTTTTTCACTATTTACTTATACATATTTGCCGTACTGATGACTACGATTCTAAGAAAAGTCGAGTTTACTAAGGTACTCCAGAACTTTACTGTAACGAGAACCCTGATTTCGCTTTCTGATTTCGGAAAACTTTAATGAAAATTTGATTATGGAAATGTACAATCTTTCTGCAAATTACAATTTTGAGCTTATGTTTAAACACATTATATACATCGCCACAATTCCACATAACGTTATTTATGTACAGACATAAAAACAACGAAAATCTTTATTAAAACGCGGAAATTATTTCCAAAAAACCAGACAACTTTTCCAAAAGTGTTTGGATGAAGGGTCTTACAGGCTGAATTACACGAAAACTGTTGCTGTGACTGTAAGTATATAATTGCCATATACTAGACGAGTATATGGTCCATCTAAAACTGTTACTTATTTTTTCGTGTCTGTATCTTTCAGCCTGTAGCGATCCTTCAACTGAAAATCTGTAAGACAATTTTTTTTTCTGTTTTTGTCTAATATGGCCGCGCTAGACCGTCATACTCTCGTCTAAGTGGTTCAACTATAAGCTAAGTTATAAAAAATTACTATATCCAGGCCTAGGTCGCAACCTAGGCTACCTGGACCTCGCCAAAGCGTTAAATTATACTAAAAAACTCCACTTGCTCATATGTGTCTAGCGCGACTGAAAATTACTATATAACTATTCTAGATTCACTGATGGCACTTTGTTATCTCACTATATTGCCCATACACTGACTCTACACTATTTTTTAACTATTAATCAACACTCTATGTGTTGGATTGGTGACGTTCGTCGCGAACAATTACCTACTACACTAGTGATCCGATTCTACTTCACACGGGTGCAGGGTGTATAATTTAATAACTGGTGACATTCCTAAACATCGTGTTTTTGACCCTCGACAAAAAAAGGGTGGTTCTAAGTTGAAGTGTGTATCTGAATATTTGTGTGTCTGTCTGTGGTGTGTGATTTTGATTTATCTATGCTGTACCTGATCAGAATATTAATTCGTAATATATGTAAACCTCCCTGAATAAATCTTCTCTTATACCCGACCAGTATGTTGCCACCTGCACAACTCTTTCATTGGCTTCGTTTAAATCCTGGAAGGTGCAGGTGGCTGAGCAGGATAGGCAAGAAAGGAGGTGGGACATATCCTGCAGAGGGGCTCCACACTGACATTGTCTTTGCGACGGGTCGATGATACCCCATTTGGCCAGATTACTTCTACAGCGGCCAACCTGGGCCCGCAAACGGTTAAGAGATGTTCTAAAAGAACCATTACGTAGATAATTTTATTTAATTTAATAATTTAATTTATTTTTTTTAATTTTTTTTAGTTGTGGTTACAAAAACAGAGAAACACGAAAACCGTTTCTATTTTAAAATATATTTAGGGTTTTGATTTGTCTTTGCCTGACGACCATACTGCATTAAATACGAATCTCAATCCGAATTAGAGTTCTATTTAAACTCTTCCAGACTACCAGTAATTTATAATTTACTTACTTCATATTGCCTCTGCCTTTAGGGGGTTATTCTAAGTTTTGTTCCAAATACCTACGCAAGTTACGCCCCATTTCCCAGGAGAGGCTGAAAGGTCTTCCTGTCGACCTGATTTCGTGTTTGAAATATGAGAGATGATACTGATAAATGATCCGTGTCAATCCATATTGGTTGTTATGATTTGACATAATAAGGTCTTATTTTGATTATCAAGACACCTTAGACCTACTAAAAGCCCAGATTACCTAAATGCGTTTATCGCTTTTCGTCAAGCAAATGCTAAGAAAAGCATGTTGTTTCTGTTAATGGTTTGAAGATGAAAGAGACAGAATTATTTATTTAACAATTTATGTACACACTAGATATAAATAAAAGTAGAAAGGAACAGAAAATAGTACAAAGGTGATGCTTATTTTTAAAGAAATCTCTTCCAGCATACCTGCGAAAGGAGATACTAAAAAAGAGATGTAGACATAGTGTGTTAAAAAAAGAAAAGAAAATGGAACACCTAAAACAGATAACTATTTTAAATATAATATACAATACATGCATACCTACTCATAAATACAAAGAAAAACATATGACAATACTATAAATACAATAAAAACACTAATAATAAATACTTGTGCAATTATGACGAAATGGATAGGTAATGTTCTTTTACTCTTTTCTTGAAAACTGCAACAGTTTCAATTATGTTTTGTGACTTGGTGGAGCAGCGACGCAAAACCACGCTTTGTGCATCCCCCAATGCACATGTATTAATTGCCTTGTGTGTTGTCTCCTCAGCAATGTCATTGCTATACCGTGTCACAACACATTCGTGACGTAATTTATATGCGTTGTGATGCTGCAACGAAAATGTTCTAAAGATAGTTCATCTAAATGTATGAAAGCTTAGGACGGCCTTCATCAGAATAGGTAGTCCAATCAGGGTAATTTAATTAAACGATTTTACTTCTTATAACATTTAAAATAACTCTACAATTGCGTAAATGAAAATCACTAATATTTTGATCAACACTAATCACTATAAAATACACTAAGATTAAGGCGATGGATAGCGATTCGTCGAAAACGTGGTGCGTTGGCGACCGCTCTCAAAGAACTGAATTATAAGATGGCCGCCCCGCTACCATAGATCGACGCTCCGCTAGAGTGACGTTGACAACCTTTCACTCTTGACAATCACGTTCTAATGTGCGCCGACATGTATGAAAATAAAAATACAACGCCCCACGTTTAAACTTCGTCCATTCCTGTTGACCTAAAAACTAGATACTGAAAAATGTACGGTACATTTTATCAGCTGCTTACCATCCACGAGTTGTAAACCCAAGTTCCTCTCAGTTAACTTTTACTTGCAACAGTAACGTTTAAGCGTTAGGTTACTGTCGACTAACTGTGAGTTCAACCGTTGCGCTAACTACTGTTACTACTTATCTCTTTGCTCCATTGATCTTTAAACCAGTAGTTAAAGGTTTATGCACATCGTTTCTCGAAGCTATAAATAAACAGAGTAATATATTGCTCTCTTCCGTGTTTGGGAATAGGAAAAATTGGCATACATCTTAGCTTCTTATGGTGGTTGTTAAATTGAAGGGGTTACTGTTATGGATAAGGCTGTTTGTATCAAGTCAGACGCTGTTTGTAGAAGACAACTCTCTGTGGCAACAATTTGGGTTTCTTTTCTCTTGTTTGTATAATCTACCTCAGTGTTGCATACACACTATAAGAATTCCTTGCCCGTGGTACAGTTGGCTAGTACAGTTGACCGGACAGCGGGTAATTTTTTTTTTCCTTGGTACTGTTGACTGGACTACAAAAAAACATATTTTCCTTGGTACAGTTGACCGGACTACGGAAGTTTTTTATTGTTCCTTGGTACGGTTGACTGGACTATGGAAGAAAAAAAATTTCTCTGGTACAATTAACCGAACTATCGAAAAGTATTTTTGCGCTAGTACAGTCATAATTAATAGAAGAATAATTAATAACTAATTAATTAATTACTAAATTATATCCAGATATAACTATAGGTGCTATTATTATTATGGAGAGCGGGGTGAACCTCGACCCCCACACTTCTGGGGGTATACAGTCTCATAACCGAAGAACGTGGGTGATGCATTCGATATGCCTTCAACAATTTACGACCTTCGTATCCAAGGCGTCTAGTTCTGTTTGAGTCCATTTGAGTATGCCGAAAGAGTACATCAAAACCGGCATGACCCAACCGTTGAAGGCACGCACCTTATTGCCATCTGATAAAAGACTATTAAATACCTACTTTTTTTAGACGGGCAAAGAAGCGCTCCTTCAACGATTGCCTCATGTCAGCAACATTGACGCCCAGCGCTTCCGACATACCCGAATACTTATAGGTATCGGTTGCTGAGAGGGATCAAAGAGTTATGGAATCCGAGAGCTGGGTTCCCACAGATTCCACAATCTCCCCTCGTTTTACATGCATGACCGCACATTTGTCCACACCAAATTCCATACTGATGGCGCTAGGTACTGAAAGTTTCAGTTACCTTCAGTAACTCCATCAGTCGCAAATCGTTGGGGCAAAGAGTTTTAGGTCCACATCCATGTAAAAGAGGTGAGATATAACCTGACCATCTTTCTACAACCGAACCTAGACCTGAATCCTAAGAGGATGCAAGACTAAGCAGAACCAAAGTGGACTCAAACTATCGCCCTGAAATATACCTCACTCTATCGGGTCGCTATTCCTCTGAATTTGCCGACATCCTGGATAGCGAAGGAATGTCCTTCATTGCCCCATACACGACATGCGCAGAGTTGCATCACCTTTATACAACTCTAGCACCCTTATGAGCCATGTATGTGGCACCGAGTCATAGGCCTTCTTATAGTCTATCCAACATGTCGACAGATCCTTTCGGGAACGGCGAACCTGGTGACTAATGGCCATATCAGTGAGGAGTAGCTCCTTAGTACCATGGGACCCGTTTTCACGTCCATTCTGAGAAGCGGACATGACAGAATTGTCATCTATACGTTTGCTAATTTTAGTTCTCAAAATGGATGTAAGAACTTCATAGACTGTCGGGAGACAGGTGGGTCTGTTGTCAGGAACTCTGGCAGCGACCCATACTCTAAGGCTGACTGGAACAGGGTCGCCAGGCGAGCGTGCGACCTTGTGAACCATTTTATTCAGAAGTTGTGCAGCCCATCCGGCCCTGGAGATTTCCAGTTAGGCAACGGACGGACTGCACGAGCTACGTCTTGGGGGCTAATAGTAATGGCCCCTATTTCTGATACTGGATCGCACGCCCGCTCAATCACCCGAGTCCATTCACCCTCGGCATGGCTGACAGGCACCGACCAGATGCTGCACCAAAACGAACACATTGCATCATCATCCGGCAGGTGCGTGTCAGCCACACCTTAGTCCGGTCGCTCCCAAGCCCTATAAACCCACCTTTCATCTTTTGGAATGTGCGATTCTGGGTGTATCGGTTCACCCGCCGCTTATACTTATTGAAATTATAAAAGGTTTGTATTCTTTGTATGTAGTCTTTAACACTTTTCATTTTAACTGTACATTCCGTCCACAATTTTATTAAAGTACTATTGTTAAAAAAAAATTAACCCTGGTCCGGTCAACTGTACCACGGTTCACAGAAAAAAAAATGGTCCAGTCAACTGTAACACTGTTAAATTTTTTTACCATGGTAAAGTCAACCGGACCTAGCCAACTGTACCACGGGCAAGGAATGACTATAAGGTCGAATGTCGGTTGTAAAATAAAAAAAAACACAGGGTCTTTTTTTCTTCATGTGACAGTTAGATACTTTCAACCCTAGTGAAGTTTAAACTTGCTGGGAATTGTTGACCAGTCTTAGTATATCAAGGTCGATAACAAGGACATAAGTCTTGGTACGGTTTACCTAGCTGTAGCCCTGTAACAGTGTATATTTACCTTTTAGTAACATTATGTTAACAAATCTGTAGGTGTAATACAATATTTGTGTGTAGGTACATAGAAACAAATATTAGGTTACTCAGAAATACAGTTTTGGAGATACTAAGCTGGTTTGAGATTTCAGACGTCGTCGTCAACTAGAATCGATAATAGATAAATGTAGTTACTGTAGGAATATTTAATAGCATTATAGATGACATTGAAGATGTCTCAACGATTTAGGGGTAGGTCTAGAGAAGAGCCGACCCCCAAATAAAATGTAATAAGGTTAGACACAAAGAAAGAAAGCAATTTAATAACATCCGAACTGCAACACCAATAAAATCAAACATCTTCGACTCACCATTAAAAACGCATACCTGGGTCATAAACTTCTTTATCCACACCCTACATGGTCATCACAGATCACCACAAATCTGAGAAGCTCCACAAAATATGTGGAATCAAATCCGAAGCAGCGATAAAGCCACGAGGTTCGCTGCAAAACACAAATATTCCGTCGAGAAGGGAAACTTCTACGGAATTTGTTCGCAGAATGAACTCGATCGGATAATATAGCTATTTATGGTATTTCGCTCGCCTTTTTTTCTATATCGACAGATTTGCCGGCGCGATGCCGTTCGGTAGCGGAAAAGTCGGTTTAGTCGCAATAAATTAGGGTTGTTGTGCTACTATCGTAATGTATAGTGTCAACAACACGTGCCCTAGGGACGTTCTGCCAATATTTATTCTGTTGGATAGTACCTAACTATTCTGAGTTTATTTTAGATGGTGGTTGTTCTTTTGGATTTTGATAGGGTGGGTTGGGTTTTTGTGTGTACGTTTCGTAAATAGTTGTCTTTTAGGACACAGTCACGCGAATTCACAAGCGTTTTACATTCAATGGAAGCTTTCTTTCAAACTGAGTATCTTTTTCCAGTTCTTTGTTTAAAAGATTGAGTTACCATCTATACCTTTTCATCAACTGTAAGTGGTTACTCTATCTGTTTTGCAACATTAAAATGTGCCTTATTTCTTGCATATATTTTAAAATGTTTAGAGCTCATAGAAGTGAATATGTGTCTTCTTTTAAGTGAAGGTATCTGAAATCATAAAACATGCATCAATCAATCAACAAAATCTCCTAGTCATATACCTACTAATGACCCGCACCAATAACTGTATGGACAATTGGACATTCACAAACAAATCGACCTACCCACACGGCACACGGCAGTATTCGCGCGATTCTGTTGCGGTAGAGCTCGGGGTAATGAATAGCCCAATTTTCCGCATTTTCCGCCATTAACAACATCCGGCCGCCATGGGTGACGTGGCCGCAAATAATGGACGCCCGTATAACCGTTCGTTTGTTTGATATGAGAGCCTTTTTATGAAATAGGGGGCGCCACCGCTCGGCCACGAGCTACGCGAATGCGATTCGCGGAACAGCTGAAAGAAGTTCTTTTGAACATGCCACATGCGACGCGACTTGCGACTTGGTATTTAGGCGTGTTTCTTTTCAATTAAGTCGCATCACCATGTCGTGACCGGAGTGTAACTGTTCGTTTGTTTGACGAGAGAATATTTTTATGAAATAAGGTTTTATCGCCTTTCCAGCAGCAACTTCAGAAGTAACAAATAAAAGAACTTGCTAAGACCTAGTCACTGCGAGGAGTTCGTGGCTAAATAATAAGAGCCGCTCGGGTCGATCTTTAGATTGAGCCGTGCTTGCCTAGGCTGGTCTGTGAATGGGTGACCACCCATTACATACCGAGTTTCCTCCGTGCCTCGGAAAGCACGTTAAGCTGTTAGTCCTGGCTGTCATTTGTAGATCTTTGATAGTCGTTACAGGTAGTCAGTGACCCAAAAAGTCTTACCACCAGTCTTACCAAGGGATATCGTATTACCCAGTACTGACTGGGTTGTGGAGTTCAGATAGGCAGTCGCTCCATGTAAAATACTGGTATTTCAGCTGCATCCGGTTACACTCGAAGCCGATCCCAATATAGTTGGGAAAAGGCTAGGCAGATGATAATAAGACCTAGACACTGTGAAGCGACGGTACTCACACTAAGAAACACCTGTCGCTTGACACGTCACAAGCCGCGTCGCAATTTGCATCGCCCGAGGTCGTGAACGAACCGTCCATGTAGGTTTGTTTGATATGAGAGCCTTTTTATGAAATAGGGTAGGCTTTAGGCTTCGGACGACCACGTGGGCTTTTGTTTCCCATTTTTTATGACGTGGAGTGTTTGAAGTGGTGCCGTTCGGAATATGATTTTGTGCGGTCGGAGTTGTATGAATATTTTTTGTGCGGTTTTAATTGACTAACGTGTGTAGATTTTAACGTGACTGCAATTTTTTAAGCGTGTTGGTGTAGATTTTAACGTGACTGCAATTTTTTAAGCGTGTTGGTGGGAACCGATGTTAAAGGTACCTACTCCGGTACATACTGCGTTAAAGATTAAAAATAATATACCGCGTGTGCCAGAAAGGTCTGGTTATATTTTAGGATGTGGTGTAGTGTAGATCATCAAACTGAACAACTTTTTCTATTGGAACAACATCATAATCGTGAAAAAATTATCAGCTGTCCTTTATAGAATAGAAGAATAGAATAGAATATTCATTTATTCGTTAATGGACAGCAGCAACACAATAGAGCAGCACATACATATACATATAACAACAATCAACTTAACAATTAATTAAACAGCTTAACTGCGCTGAGCATGCCCATAACGAAAGGGTCACCAACTCAGCGTATTGTATCCTGGGTGTAAAACACTCAGCGCTGGTTACAAAAAAGAAAACTGCTGCTGCTGCTGGTTATATAAAACTTCAATGGTGTCGATTCTGTTGTTCACAAACTAAGCTTAATATTTAGAGCTGTCGAATTTAGTTGGAACTAATATTTCTATACAAATGAAGGGTGCACGTAAAACATGTCGACTAAAAACACGGTGAAGCACAACGCATAAACTAGTTTGACATCTCTAACTTAGTTCATAGCTATAGCCGTCCTTTACACCTTTAAAGTAAAAGACAGCAATAGCCTAAATTAAGTTTAGTTTGTGCACAACAGAATCGACACCAATATCTAAGATAAGATCTATGATGGAACAAGCGTGCCCAGAAGTTGCCTGTTTCTCTTCTCTTTTCTTCTCCTGTAACGTTTCCTATGCCAATAATCTTATCAACGTTTTACAGCAAGTCCGGTAGAGTCAGTTTCCATCATTTAACGAAGCCAAAGATGTATGTCAACAAAAAAACACATTACTGACAAAAAAAATCCCAAAGTTCCAATTACCACAAAACCATCAACAAAACTGAGATATATTTACCGTATTTAGTTAGCTTTATAGTCTCTTAAACCTTCCTTAATATAAGCAATAAAAGCTTAACCGCTAACTTGAATAAAATAGAGCACATTGTCTCGGGGTCATAAACTGCACGGTTCTTAGGGCGGGGTTACACTGAGCTCGCCAAATCCCCCGTATGTACTAATAACCCGTAAAGTCGAATTAGTAGTGTGGAACTGTTGTGTTTTCTAGGCTTCGTGTATTATCTGTATTAATATAGCTGGCTTGTACGGAGGTAGAGATATTTTCGTGAATTAATCGGCGTGAGGTGAGAAAACGCTAATGGTTTGGAATAGTGACCTAAGTAATTACTCGTGTATTCTTAGTTGGTTCTGTCGTACACATAGCAAAAGTATCTTATTATTTTATTTTCTTATGGGAAGTTTTATATCTTTCTTGGGTGACCACTGAAAACCAGGGACGAGCACATCATGCCCCTGTGGCAATTTTTTTTTGTTTTTCCTCTCTCTGTGATAGGTAGGGAGCTATAACCCACCACGCAGGCCCAATACGGATGGATGGTCTTCGAGTTTTTGGTTGTATGAATTTTTTTGTCATGACATTCCGAGTTCTTCACGATGGATCCCATCACCATTTCGAAGTGAAGTGAAGATATCTATAACACAAAGTGAAGTGCTTCATCATCATTATCATCAGCCTATTAATGTTTCCACTGCTGGGATACAGGCCTCCTCTCTATGAGAGGGAATGGGCTATAATCCACCACGCGGGGCCCAGTGCGAATTGGTAGATGGTACATGTCTTCGAATTTTTTGGTTCTAGGACATGTCGGTTTTCTCACGACGATTTCATTAACCGTTTTGAGAGCAGCTGTGATGAAATAAATTACACAAAGTAATGCGCCTGTCTGGGTTCGAACCCACGACTTACTGTTCGTAATTCGGGGCCGCCACCACTGGGCCACCGCTGCCCTCTGCTCTGAAGTTCTTGCTTGGGTTGAATCTACAACTCATCATTCGCAGCCGCCCCTACTCTACCTGTTATACACGATAACAACATATCCAGTTAACGATAGATCACGAAGAAAAACAAAACCAACCTCAACATCTCTGATACTATCATCCATCACATCACATACCACCCACCTACACACAATATCCTTCAGCTTTATCTCCCGACCTCAATGCTGGCGCCCACCAATCATAGCGAGGCGAGGCTAACGATTTCCGATATAAACGGTAACCGTTAACGGCAGCAGTTACCGCGCAAACGGCTCGCGATACACAGCCGGCGCGGTATCGCCACGGTAATGAATTTCCTCTTTTCATTTAGTGCCGACCCGGGCTTACCTTCGGCTCGTTTGCCGAAGCACTTTTACAGGATTTTGTTGTTGAAATCAGTGGAGGACGGGCATAAAACTAGATACGGGTGAATTAAACGGCTTAGTTGATACGAGTGGCCCTGTTGGATGTTGAGTTTTATTGGAAACAAATCTGAGGAGTTACGAGTATGTATTTTTTTTGGTGAGGTCGTAAAGTCAGTTTTTTGATAGACAGAATAATACTTTAAGCTTGAAGTAGTAGGTCATTTTTTTTAACTTCAAGATAAAACGGCATGACTCGATAAGGTCGAAAAAATATTTAAAACTAGCTTCTGCCCGCGACTTCGTACGCGGAACTTGTTGCTTATGCAAGCGACAACGGGGTCGTCAAAACCGAAGATCTGATACGTCTGATGTCGAAGCGCAATTCTCTATCCGTGAACGTCTTCGACTCGCGAGACAATGCGTGAAGTTCACGATCAGCAGTCAGTCGCGCATCACGTTCCCCACTTGTCTCTAGATACCTAGAAGTCGATGTGTAGATACGCTCAGAACTCAAGCGTAATTCTCTTTCCGTGAACGTCTCCAACTCGCGAGACAATGCAGACGTTCACGATCAGCGGTCACTTGCGCATCATATTCTTCATTGGTCTCTAGAGACCTGGATGTAGATGCGTAAATACGCTGAGAACGCAGGCGTGCTTCGCGATCCGAAGAAGTTTCCACGGAGCGAGTTGAAGCCTGATGTTCTCGAGCAGCATCAAGTCTCTCCTGACCCTCTTCGGTAGATTCTTGAAATCTTATGATCCTTAATCTTTTAGCTCCTTTGGAACATTGGGAAAGATTTGACCTCTTTCTAGGCTAGTTTTATTAAAATCTAAGTGACTGCTCCACTGCGTTACCGGGTAGGCTACTGTGTCACGAAGTTAAATGGATAAGGAAATTAAACACTGAAATAAAATAAGCCGGAAGGCATATTTAAAAAACTAAAAGGGAGTTTTGGCCAGTAGCGTCAAATTTTCAATGAAAATGCCATCGTCATCGAAAATCAGTCCTAAACTGTTACCACCTTTACCGCGTGGAAGTACTCCCAGCTTATGTTATTTTATAATTATACATTGAAATTAGTGATAGCTTTGATTTCCACATCAGATGTTTATGATCTTCGATTTTTATAAGTCAACAGGAAATGCCCATCAGACCGAACAACTTTTGCTAAGACGTCATTCCTATATGTGTTATGGTGTAGCTGGGCTCTCGGAGTTCCACAACAGGTGTTCCAGATCTTCAATTTTTATAAATCAACAAAGAGTGCTCATCAGATTGAACATCAACTTTTGCTAAAACGTCATTCCTATATATATGTTAGTGTAGCTGGGCTCTTGGAGTTCCACATCAGGTGTTCCAGATCTTCAAATTTATTCTCTCAGCAGAAAATTCTCATCACGTGGAACAAATTTTGCTATGGTACCATTTTTGTATCTCTTATAGTTTAGCTTGTTTGTTGCGGTTCTGAACACCTGATGGTGTTCAAGTTTCCAAGATAAATTATAGCCTATATCTTGCCCTGACTTAATTTCTATACAACAAAAAAAAATCATTGAAATCCGTCCAGTAGTTCCGAAGATTAGCGTGTACAAACAAACAGACCCACAGACAGACAGTTTTTTTTTTTGGATTCGTGCTCTATTACTGTTTCTAAACCCCCCTCAATTATTACTTTTTTAATATATTCAATGTACAGACACAGTTTTTTTACTGTTTTATTATATGTATAGATGTTTTATTATATGTATATAGATAACTGTTTTTTAGGTAAGTATAAATATTTCGTTTGATTCAACAAATTTGTATCTAGTCTGTCTAATCTAATAGGTTGAAGCTGTGAGGAAATTAACATTTTTTATCAATCATTTGTTGAGTCACTTGTAACACTTCTTACAAAACACATCGATAGATCTTTAGTTAAGGTTAAACTTTAGTTAAGGACATAAAAACAAATCCAAAAAAATCGATAGAAGTCATCAAAATTGTAATCTAAAAGTGTGTCCCTATCTATATTGTTTGTCAGGGCTTGTTTTAACGAGTCATAAAGATTTAATTGTCTCTTCGTGGGCTGCCTTAGTAGATCGTCCCTAAGTACTCATTGATAGCTAGTGATTAAGACGTTATGGCAAAAGTTACTAACTTAAACCCGAAACGATAAAAAATAATCGGGGTTTTTGTAGAGAGAGATAGGTAGATGTATATCTGTATCTGAAACCCGAACCTAAGGGTGTTTAGGCTCGGTAAATAGAAACACCGGGAGGATATACCCTAAAAGGACTTCATCATCATCATTTCAGTCGAAAGACGTCCACTGCTGGACAAAGGCCTCCCCCAAGTGTCGCCCAAGTACCCGGTCCCGAGGGACGTCATCGGTCCACCTAGTGGGAGCCCTTCCAACGCAATGTCTTCCGATTCGCGGTCGCCACTCCAGAACTTTGCAGCCCTATCGGCCATCCGTTCTTATAGCAATGTGCCCTGCCCACTGCCACTTAAGTTTGGCAATTCTTTTGGCAACATTGGTTCTCTTGCCCTAGAAGTACTTACACTGACCTTATTGTTGAGATTCTCCAAAAAGGTCTGGTGTGTAGTATTTGCAACTAGTGTGGGTATATACACAGATGTATGAATGTGGACGAGGAGTAAGGATCTTAACACGCTTGTCAGTAGTAAGTCTGTAGTTTCTGCTTACCTCCACGAGAAGAAAGCGCGAGTTTAAGTATATCATTTAAACCATAACTAGTATATTTCTTGTTACATCTACATTTAAGTAGTTAGTTACGAGAAAGTTAATCAAAAATGTAGTAAACATTGTTCATAAAATTAAATGCCAATCATCTGTCAATATTTGATGCGTGATTAAAAACTGTTATTGTTAAATTACAACACACAATTCTGTGTCTACTTATCACAACACAACAGTGTACTTAACTAGTAATAAATTCTGTAAGTTAATAGATAATGACCATGACGGTGCTGTCACATATTACTAGCTCATTATTTTATTGGCCCTCACCAGAGAAGGAGCATTGATGATAACATTTGCTACCTGCCTGTGTTTCAAAGATATTGCGTTTTATATTGATGTTTTCATAATCTAGGTACTAAACAATTTGGTTGACTGGTAGAGAATGCCTTGTGGCATTAAGTCCGCCTATGTACCACTCTTGTACATGAAGTTAAAATAAATAAATAAACAATCCTATATCGTCTAGTAGCACTTCAATACCCGCAATTACAGACACAATTAAAATAACAATGCACTGTGCCTCTGGAGGCATGGCCGGGAGCATACGGGTTAAATGAGCAATATTTGTTATCACGTTATCGAAAACGGCTCTAACGATTTCAATATAGCGGTTTACGGGGGCGAAATATAGATCTAAGTCTCATTTCTGGGAGAATTCTTTTTCTTTATTTGCACCCCAGCATATTTATAGCTCGGTCACGCAGGTACTATCGAGGATACTCCCGCCTGACAACCATTAAGCTCATTTTTGCTTGCACTCGCAACATAAAAACGCTCTCTAGCCCCGCCCCGTTGACTTTGTGTAGAAAAAATGAATGAAAAGATACCGAATCGGCCCAGCGCATTGACGACGCACGCCAAACGAGAGTTATTGTTACTTTGCGCGCCAAAGTTGACGCTTTCCTAATAGGCCTTAACTGTAAGGGGGCGTGGCTCGGCGCCTCCGCATGATTTAAGCGAAAAAAAAAATTAAAAAAGGGTCAGGCGGAAAAGACCCCGATAGTACTTTAAATGAAACTTGCTAGTTTTGATCCTAACAAACAATACACCACATTGATTTTAGCCAGATGAAAGAATAGCTAGAAGTTATGATTTATCTCCAAAGACCCACTGCGAAGGCCATGTTTGTCCAATGAATGCCATGAGATAATGCAAGCTAACAGTAGTAAATTAAACCCGAATGATACAAGGGTGTATCACGAATAAAAAAAATAAAAATAACAGGTTCATGATTGATTCAATATTCGACCAAAATAAGGCACATACCTAAATATAATAGTTGTATCCCAAACGAAAATAAATAAACCAAATGGGGTAATCTTTGTATCCATCAGTTCAACCCACCACTGCCGCTTTGATTTTCCACTGGTCCGGCCACGGTTATTGATTCGCATTGATTTCGGGGGACGCTGCTCTTTCCGTTTTAATCGGGAGGGTTATGATTTTAGAAGGGGCGCGGCCGCACTGTGTGTGGGAGAGTGTGGAGTTATTTAAGTATGAAGTTATCCGTCAGTCAAAATTCCGATTTTGTTAAGACAAATGCTAGAAACCTAATCTCACCTAGCATTTTTCGACAACCAGTTTAAGAAAAAAAATTAATAATCAAATCAATCAATCAAATCAAATCAATCAAATCAATCAAATCAATCAAATCAATCAAATCAATCAAATCAATCAAATCAATCAAATCAATCAAATCAATCAAATCAATCAAATCAATCAAATCAATCAAATCAATCAAATCAATCAAATCAATCAAATCAATCAAATCAATCAAATCAATCAAATCAATCAAATCAATCAAATCAATCAAATCAATCAAATCAATCAAATCAATCAAATCAATCAAATCAATCAAATCAATCAAATCAATCAAATCAATCAAATCAAATCAATCAAATCAAATCAAATCAATAAATTTAATAATCTAAAATATTTAGATTTAAATTTAAATAATATCGCTAGACATTACACACAGCGCTATCTAGTGCCACACTAAGTAACGAGGCTTGTGTCGTGGACACCAGATAGTTGATATACTACTTATACACTTTTTGTTTGTAAATACACACTTATTATACATATAAACATCCAAGACTCGGAAACAAATGTCCATGCTCATCACACAAACATTTGCTTCTACCGGGATTCGAACCCGGGACCCTAAGAACGTCAGGCAGCCTCAGTACCGCTGCGCCATTCGGGTCGTCGATTTTACCTATTCTTTCTTTTTTCAACTTGAATTGGAATTTCTCCTGCACGAGTTTACAAACATTTAAACTCACATAAACAAACAACCAGACCCGGAACTAACTACCTGTAGCCTGTAGTTCATACAAATATTTGTTCCGTGCGGGCATCGAACCCGCGAAACACAGCGCAGCAGCCAAGCGCCAACCATGCCGTCGCAAACTGTGCATTAACAAACATTGGTTAAGTTTACTATTATACTTTATTTCTGAACTTGTAGTTAATGTTAAAAACGCTAAACTTGATAGCGGCGTGACAGTCGCAAAATCTTGCATTGCACAAGTAGAGTTATCCACAAGAACCTGACAACAGAACGCAGAATTTGCCTAATAAGTAGTAATAAAACAAATAAGGTATTAGCTATAGCACAGAGTACATTCCCCGATCATAATATTTGTCATTACTTGATAACAAATTGTGGAATTATACAGTTGATAGATCATCTAGAACAAAAATTGTTAAACTACACAAAGAATGACTATTGTTTGATTTTTATAGGAGAGAAAGATTTTAGGAAAACTGACAACTACTTTAATTTAATCATAAGTTTAAGGAGTATATTAATGACATTAAAACACACTAACATTTTGCTCTGTTTACCGACCTACAAATTTGATGGATGTTGTTCTATGTTTAACTCTAGAATAGAAACATTTAGTAATTTATTATACCATGATATTTGTACTCACGACTATGCTATGATATTTGATTCGAATTTAAATCTGACATACGATGAGTCAATGTTTTATAAGCACCGTGGAGTTCTCAATAACTATAGCATGAAGAATATTTTTGACAATCTAAAGTGCTATCTTGACATTTCTAAAGACACTTGCCCTATAAATATTGAGGATCCAAGTTCAGAAAACCGTACTAAGTTAAGAAACGAACAGTTTTTTCGTCCCTAACAATGAAAGTAGTAAGATAAAACATATAAATAAAGTTGAAACTCCTAACCATAACATACGACTACTGCACCAAAATATTGCAGGGTTATTGAATAAACTTTCTATGATTGAAATATGTTTAACTGAGTTTAAGGACTGTCATAAAGAGGTAGACATATTATGTTTTTCAGAAACATTTATTAGTAATAATAATGAATTAAATATAAGTGTTAACGAATTCGTACTTGCAACTTCATACTCACGAAATACAGAAAAGAGGGGTGGTGTGTGTATTTTAATTAAACAGTTGTTAGAATACAAAATAATTAAATTATGTAAAGAAATGGCAGAAGATAAAATATTTGAGTGTTGTGGCATAGAAATACCACGTTATAACTGTATTATTGTATGTGTTTATAGGACACCCAATTCGAACATTGCAATATTTTTCAATAAACTCGAGTCTCTGTTGCATAAACTAGGTGACAGAAAAAACAAAAATATTATACTGGTAGGAGATCTAAACATAAATACCCTTACGACTAACAAAAATGCCACTACACTAAAAGAAATACTTTTAAACTCAAACATGACTTTAAAGATTAATACTCCGACTCGACATACTACTTGCATAGACCATATCATCACTAACATACCAGACTCGTCAGGGGAAACATGCGAATTACATCTATCGGACCATAATACTGCTCAAATGTTGACATTCACATCAAAAATATCATCGAACAAGCATGCTCCATCGCATTGTTTCATGTACAAGAGGAAGTATAGTGAAAAGTACATAGGAAAATTTAGAGAATGTCTCTTGAGCCTGAATTGGCAAGATATTTATGATGAAATAGATCCTAATACGGCTTTTAATAATTTTCATGAAACCTTTTGTCTATTATATAAATTAAATTTCCCGATTCAAAAAATAAAAGTAAAAGATCAAACACCTACTCTAAGATGGATAACTAAAGGTATTAAAAAATCTTGCCTCTCTAAAAGATATCTAAAATCAAAATATCAAAAAATAAATGTAAGGAAAATAAATCGGTTTATAATAAATACGCTAAAATATTAAAAAAAATGTATTAACTTGGCCAGAAAGCAATCTTCTAGCAAATTTATTTTGAAAGCAAAAAACAAATGTCAAGCAACATGGAAATTAATTAAAGATAAACCTAAATGTACAAAGTCACAATATATAGAGGCCATTAAAATGAATGATGTTACGATAGAAAATCCTGAAGAAATAGCGGAAGCTTTTAATAATCACTTCATTGATGCTACAAATATAGACATAACCAAGGAGAAAAATAAAAACAAAATTACAAAAAGCACTAGCAATGTAAGTAATAGTTTATACCTCGAACCTTGCACGCCCAATGAAATCAATAAAATTATTGGATCACTAAATAATACCAACGCAGTGGGATATGATGAAATTTCCACCCACATAATAAAATCATGTGCCGATATATTGTCTCCTATAATAGCTCATCTAATTAATTTAAGTTTCTTTGAAGAAAAGTACCCTGACAAATTAAAATTCTCAGTCGTAAAACCATTATATAAAAAAAGTAATAAACATGATTTAAACAATTATCGTCCAGTGACCTTAATACCTATAATTTCAAAAATATACGGAAAAGCAATGTATAACCGAATTGTCTCATTTATATCCAAATACAATATAATAAGTACGGAACAAAATGGTTTTCAAAGAGGTAAGTCAACCGCACTAGCTTGTTATCAACTAATAAAATCGATTACGGAGAATATATAGATAAGAAGATTCCGGTCACTGCAATATTTTTTGACATGACCAAAGCATTTGACTTTGTAAATCATGATATACTATTAGAAAAGTGTGAGAGTTACGGAATAAGGGGCAAGGCGTTAAATTGGCTAAAAGATTATTTAACGAATAGACAACAACGGGTTGACATTTTAGGTGTTAATAAAGACAGAGAAGTGATAACTTATAAATCTCAATACATGACCAATACGTATGGTGTGCCTCAAGGTAGTATTTTGGGGCCATTGCTTTTTCTTATTTACATAAATGATTTGCCAACGGTGACGAGAAATAAGTGCGTGTTGTTTGCAGATGACATCTCAATGATAATAAATAAAGATAATGAAAATGAACAATTTGAGGATAAAATTAACGCTGCAGTAGAAGCTGTAATAGAATGGCTTGAACAAAATAATTTATGTGTGAATGTTTCCAAAACAAAATACATTAATTTCTCTAATTACAAAATGACAAATGAAGCAATGAAAATTATTGGAGGTGATAATAAAATTGAAGAAGTTGACCATACGAAATTTTTAGGCATAGTAATTGATAAAAATTGTAATTGGAAAATACGTATTGAAAATGTATGTAATAAGCTAAACAGCTTTGCATTTGCACTAAGAAATCTTAGGAAAACTGTTGGACGTAAAGCCGCGCTGTTAGCTTATCATGGATATGTCTCATCTGTGCTAAGATACGGCTTAATTATATGGGGCAATTCCACTGACATCAATAAGGCATTTATTGTGCAGAAAAAATGTTTACGAGCAGTGTTTGGTGCAGACCGATTAGATTCGTGCAGACCTATTTTTAAAAAACATACATTATTAACATTAGCTTGTACATACATACTGGAAATGGCAGTATTTGTAAAAAAACATCCTCACCTATTCAGTAGAGCCGATAGCCTCAATGTTTATAAGGTGGGCAAAATGTCAAGGGATCCAACAAAATTAGCAATGCCAAGATGTAGAACAGCGTACTGCCATAAAAACACGAGTCGAATGGCAATACAGATATTTAATAATATACCAAAGATGATTAGAGAACTGCGAACCAGCTTATTTCAAAAGCATCTCAGAGCATGGCTTATAGAACATTGTTTTTATAGTGTTAAGGAATTTATAAATTTTAGGAAAAAGGGAAGAATTGCATGACATGTAATAGTAGATTTTACAACAAGTGCACAAAACGAACCATTTTTATCCGAGATTTTTAGCAGCCCGAGCCGAAGGCGAGGGCTGATAGTAATGTCGAGGATAAAAATGGTTTTGTGGACGAGTTATAAACTCTGCTTTTCACTTCGATTGCGAGGAAATAAAACAGTAGTATAAATTGAAGAAATTAATAAACACGCAAAAACAAGAGCTGTTTCCCGCCGCTTTCTTTTTTTGAAATCTTACGACATTGATTAGACTTGGGCTGCAGACCTATACTTACAGCCTACTGTTAAATATATTTTTTTTATAATAATTTTCTTAAATTAATTAAATAACCTACCGTAAGTACTTGAATTTATTTTTTTATGTATTTTATGTCTTAAAAAACAAATAAATTAAAGTAAATATTATAAAATAACAAATTCTATCTATGAACTTCTTATTGCGTTTGGCTGTATGGCTCATTTTCTTTGCCTTAATATAGATACATTTATGAGTAGATACATTAATGCCCTTGTGCACAAAATTCGATTTTGTGCAGCCTATATCCTGCACAAACAAGCACTTTCAGAGCATGAGAAGTGAAAATTATATTTGACATTTTTATTTTAAGCTATTGACATATTTTGTAATTGATTTTCTTTAATTAGCATTTGTAAGTTGTATTTAGAAAACTTGTAATTTAATTGTTTTTATTGACATTTGTAATTTGATACTATAGACAATTCTTGATTTAGTAATTATTTTATTTTTGACATTGGAATTTAATTAATTTGTTAAATTAGAATCATTGAATGTCACAAAATTTGCATGCCGAATTTACATAGTTGGCGGAATATGAAGAACTATTGTTTATTTGTTAAAAGATCTGTAAGATACCATATTTCAGGCAAATAAATAAATCTAATCTAATCTAATCTAACAACTTGGGCCAGTAACCCACCAGAGAGCTCCCGTCTAGTCGAAGGATCCTCACATTCCCGGGGCTGCGGGACCCCGGAGCTGCGGGACTGTTCGAAAGAGATACCGTGGCCCCGGAACACAAAGGGCGAAGAAGGAACATGGATGGGTTTTAGTCAGTAAAAGTCTGACACTCCCTCCTGCTCCGCCCAGAGCGGGAGGAGTCATTTGATGATTTCCCACCCGAAAAAATGCCTCATAGTTTTATCACAACATTGCTTTACGACTTGTATAATAAAGGGCTGGGGACCCGCCATTTTGTTTGGCTAAATGAACAAACTGCATAGTGCTCATTTGATATTATTTCAATGTGGGCTAATAAAGGAAACCGCAGTAATTATGTTAAACAACTGTTTTGAATTAGAGTGTGTTGGGTCAATTCGGGTGGTGTAGGGATGTATCATGTTATTTAGAATTCGTGTTGTGTTTTTAGAATTGTTAGTAGAACACTTGTAATGAATGGTTAGGTACTAAAATCAATTAACTGGGCATTTGAAAATTCGGAATGACAACCGTTCGAATAACAAACAAACTAACAAGGCAAGTTGAGTAAAAGCTTATAAAAAACAACTTATCATACGCCCCCTTCTTTCATTTGTATAGTTTCAAAAAAAGAACACGAGAAGTAAACATTCGAATTTTTGTGCCTAGCTCAGATCAGAAAGCTTCATAACTAAGAGAAGCCTAACGATAATTCACACAAAGAAATATTTTCACCATTGAAACTGTACGCGAGCAGCACATGTAAACCTCATTCTATAGCCGTCTCTCAGTGCTCAGTGTAATCATAACGGAACACGGATTATACAGAGCTCGTGAATGCAGTTCAAATCTGAAAATGTCGATCAATATCATTGGTGAAATTCTCCTAAGTTTAGTCGATCGACTGTAAAGCCCCATTATTATACATAAGCTTCAAGCCTAGGCCCAAGTGCCATAAAAGTAAGAAAACATTGGCCATATTTCCATTTTAGACTTCAAGTACATGCAATAAACAGAATCACTCAATGAAAAACCGATCCCTCACTTTTACATACCCACTAAATATAAGAAGATACATTTTTCAGTATTAGAGACCATAAACATTTTATGGGATGTTATTTTGACTGGCCCTATTTATGATACCACTTTACCTTTTAATATGCTCTGAATATAAATTGGTTTGGCTCTTCGTTGGTTGGTCTAGTGTTCGGAAGTGTGACTGCTTAATAATAATAATCATTTCATTATAGGGCAACTTATGCCCATAGATAAAAAACACAAAATAACATTTAACAACAATAAACTATTACATATTTAAAAAATCGGTCCACAAATGGGAGAGAAATCAGGTAACATACATAAAAAAAAAAAAAATACATACACACGAACATATAACCTCCGCCTTTTTTGAAGTCGGTTAAAAACTAAAACTATTCACGTAACGTTGTCGGCGTCGTGTTTCGTTGCGAGGTGTCGCGTAACCGTCCTCGGAAACGTCGATAAACGACACCCTTCGGCCAAAAGTCCTCTTTCAAGCAGATCTGTAAATGGTGGGTTGGAACTCGTACCACGAATGACTTAAAGTTGATGTTGTGGCGCGATTCCAACCTTTCGACCCTCAGAGTCCAGTTGGTCTTCACTTTCAAATACTGTACCACTTCTTCAGTTGTAGTGGAGTGATGCAGACGTTTAATGCACAGCTGCGTCGTAGGCACAGCAGGGCGCAGCAGCATGTTGGGTCCACTCGGTGCGGTACCGCACAGGTTACGAGAACAGGGCTTCTTCTTCCTTTCAACTTTAATGAGGCCCTCCTCATCAACTTGGCTCGTTCTTAGCACAGAGTTACGGACCGCAACCGCTTAGCATGGGGTTCTCTGGTAGGCTTCTGGCCTATGTTGGCTGCTGTAGAAATAATCTGGACAATTGAGGTAGCATCGACCCGTCCTAAATACAATGCCAAAGCTCTACCTCCTGTCTTGCCCATCCAACAGGATTTAAACGAAGCTAACGAAAGAGCTATGCAGGTGGCTATGATCGGGTATTATTTGAGTCCATCGACATGCAAAGAGGTTGGGGTTAATCTGCCCGTTTTTGTTTCGATACTCAGGTAAGGTGTCAGTATTATGGTGTTTTTTACGTACTACAATATTAACATTTTTTTTTAGATTGAAAACAATAAAATGCATATATTTTGTGCACCTAGCACAAAATATATGCATTTTATTGTTTTGAATCTTTTAGTGATTGCCCGTTGTTTCCTTTTTTAAGAGGTGTAAAATCGTCATCTTCTCTTCCTGCCCTCGGCGCATTCTATATATTTGGGGTCGGTACAACACGTATTCTTCTTCCATACTCCCCTGACCATCTCAGATGTCACGGCATCATTTACTTCTTTCTCTTTCATAATTATATCATGCTTATGAGGTGTAATTCAGAATGTTAATCTATAAAAAAGGTACAAAAAAGAAGCAAAATTAGTATTCTATGTAAGTGCCTCACTTAGAATATATAATATTAATGCGATAAAATAATATCACACGGAAAATACACCATAATACGCAGGTATTAATCCAAAAGCTGCATACAAAATATAATCCCACCCTCCAAGAGCGAGCGTCGCAAAGAGTATCATGATCGACTTAGCCCTCCTTGGTTGCAAATAAATCCTCTTTGCAATGAACACAAGCGTAATAAAACTATTTACATAATAACTCATGTCGTAAGAACCAAGTGTTTCAGAAAAATGTCGGAAAATGAATTTTTCCTCCCGACTTCGCTTTTTAAACTTTTTAAAGTGTCGCTCGGTAGCTCGCGGTGTCTGACGGTACCTACATATATTTCTTTTTTTTTTCGTTTCTTTTTTTTTCTGTGGATGGTATACTTTTTTGTTTGCGTAAAGATGTTGCCAGTTAGCTTTAGTAATTTTATGAAGAAAGGTTGGGGGTTTTATTTTTAATGCTGTTATGGGACAAATATTGTACCTTTAAAGATAATATTGCGGGTTTGCGTGTCTAAGTGTGTGTTATGGAGAATAAATGTTTGAATGGTTTCAGTTTGTCAATGAATTCGACTCTAATGCATTGACATACACACATCAAAAAAAGTTTGTGATCACTAGCATAAACTGATAAAAAAAAAATTGAACTTTATCACGAAAAATTTTTTGTTGTGTTTTTTTACTGTTTTATTGTTTTATATTCTAAATCTATATTTTTAAATAAAGAATCTAAAAAAAAATATGGTATAATCTACCGTAACAAAAAAGATTTCGATTTTTCAAAGTGGTGGGTTAGTATTTTGAATTTCTTAGTTCCTGTACTATAATAAATATTTAAAAAAAAAACCAAATTGATTAAATCTAAGCACAAACAACCGAAAACATTCCCCCAACCTGAAACTACTTATGTAACTAAATTCCATTCATTAATCAAAATAATCCTTAAAACAAGTTACGTCATAATTAAAGTAATCGGAGCACGGCCCTTTGTGATAACTTTCGAACAATTTCCACAAAATGAAATCGTCATTACGGCACCTGTTCCAACGAGCGAGGAAGCGACTAGTAAGATTTAAATTTTCTCGCACAAAAAAAGGAAAAAAGAGTAAAAGAGACACTTCTATCACCTTATAGTTGATCGTTGACTGTTCACACTGCCAGAGAGTACTATCTACTGTCTACTACATTTATCGCAGTGACAAGAGCTAGCAAAGAGAGTACTCGCTCAGCGAGGATCGCTTGGCGGAGAGAATACTCGCTGAGAGGCTCTCGCTTGGTACGCACGACGGGCTTTCAAAATATCACTCATCACTTCAGCCCAAAGACGTCCACTGCTGGACATAGGCCTCCCCCAAGGGGGGTTTTGCCATAATCGCCACGCTTGGCAGGCGAGTTGGCGATCGCAGTACGGTTGTACAAAAGCACAGAGAACGCTGCTGCCCATTCTCTGGTAAGTCCCTTAGTCGCCTCTTACGACACCCACGGGAAGATATGGGATGGTGCTATTTTTTACGTCCGACACCATACAGACTCAAAATATGTAAAATTAATAAGTGGTAAATTATTAAATTCATAAGTGGAACTATCATTGTACGGTAAATCTATACAAAGTGAGGCCAGGTTATACTGGAAATGTATAGCTTGATACCTGCGAGTAATCGATGATCACCATCGCCCACTCACTCATGGCCAAGCGTCAAAACTATTGAACTACACATTTTCTCGCCAACTCGTACAAATGGCGACATATTATCAAGCAATATGTTTCCAGTATTACGTGGCCTCGCTTCGTATAGATTTCCCGTACAATGGTATAAATTTGTTTAGTATAGTTTGATTGGTCGCCATGCGAACTTACGGCCATTTTCAATAACTTACTAGCCGGTTTCGGTAGGTTGCTATCTCTGTCTGTTTGACATTTTGCTTACTGACCGTTTAGAAACAAAACGTCACAGAAAAGCTTTCTTTGATTTTTCTATGAATCAAGTGACAGGTAGGTGACAGGACAGGATATTCTTTTTTATAGAAACACCGATAGATACGGAAGTAGACATATTAACCAACAGTTAAGCGTAAGTAAGTTGTAAAAAAAAAACTGGGCAAGTGCGAGTCGGACTCGCGCACGAAGGGTTCCGTACCATTATTATCAAAAAAGGGCAAAAAAATCACGTTTGTTGTATGGGAGCCCCCCTTAAATATTAATTTTATTCTGTTTTTAGTATTTGTTGTTATAGCGGCAACAGAAATATATCATCTGTGAAAATTTCAACTGTCTAGCTGTCACGGTTCATGAGATACAGCCTGGTGACAGACAGACGGACAGACGGACAGACGGACAGACAGCGAAGTCTTAGTAATAGGGTTCCGTTTTTACCCTTTGGGTACGGAACCCTAAAAACGGCCGTTAGTTGCTACTCGCTAATCGTTGATAGTAGGACCAGCGCTTATCGATCGTGGTCGTTTTTTGCTCCTTAAATACAAGATGAAAGGGTAGAACAGTAGCTAGACATTATACAGGATGTGAGAGACCTCATCACGAAGCCGTCAACCAAGCATTCTGTACATCAAACTAAGTAACTTTACGCAAAAAATATTGCTGGGAAACCATTTTTTTTTTGGGGTGAAAAATCATGTTTTGTGTTAGAACACAATGTAACGCACTGAAAACATTGTGCTGATGGATAGATTGAATACTACGGGGTCGTGGTGGTGTTAAAAAATTTAACATTAAAAACTTGTGTTAAAAAAAAAAAAAACTTGTCAAAAAGTTGGAACTTTCACCCCCAATATCTTCGTAACCAGAAGGTTCCCAGGTATGGTGTAGAACAAAAAAATGATTGCAATGACAAGGAGAACAAGTGCCTTTTGGCTTCGTTAAGAAGTGTTTTACACCCTTTGTTACCAGTATCTATAGACATCTATAACAGCTAGATAAAGTTAATTGTTCGTATCATAATACTCCATTATTAAAATTTTCTTTCGCTGCGAAAGTTTCTGTTATCTTTGGTCGTCTTCCCCCTCCGTTATAAATGAAGTTATTGAATCATATTAAGTACTATTCTTTGGCTTAATGATTTTAATAGAAGAAACTTTTGAATTTATACTTTTAAGAAACTATTACGCTTGTATTTTTAATGTGGTAAGGCAGAGTGTGTTATTTTTCTCTTGTATTTCTTCAACTTGCCATGATGTAACTATACAGGGTATAAAAAACTGAATTTCCACGAAGCCGTTATCCAAGCATTCTGTACATCAAACTAAGTAACTCCATGCAAATTTTTTTGCTGGGAAATGATTTTTTTTTTGTGGTAAAAAATCACGTGTTTCGGTAGGACTCAATGTAACGCGCTTAAAACATTGTGCTGATGGAAAATATTGGATTGCATAATACGGGAGTCGTGAAGGTGTTTAAAATAAAATCTTACATTAAAAAAAATGTACCTACCTATTAAAAAAAAGTTGAAACTTTGACCCCCAATATCTCCGTAACTAGAAGGTTCCCAGGTATGGTGTAGAACAAAAAAAAATTGCAATGACGGGGAGAACGAGTGCCTTTTGGCTTCGTAAGAGTCTTTTTACACCCTTATTCTTATTCTTTATTGCACACAAAAAAATAAATATACATAAAAAAATTGCAATTATATAGCTTATGTACAAAGGCGAGCTTGGGTTTTCTTACAGCAAACCTAATTTTGATAGCCATACTATGGCTATCAAAATTATATAATTGCAATTTTTTTATGTATATTTATTTTTTGTATGTATATTTATTAAAGGCTATTAGCCTTTACTGTACTGAAATTAATCTAATAAGAAATAACGTTTACAAGCTTTTTAAAAATTCTAGCACAAGTCTAGGTATTCAACGAAAAACCTAGCTATATTCTTTAGCAAAACGGATCTAATACTGAATTTAAAATTTTCCGTTGTAAAAAAGCTTGAATTTAAAGTTCCGCACTTGGGCTATAAATCCATCATTCTGTCCCTCTGTGTCGAAGTCGCCTGGCTAATTGGATTGGATCAAAGCAGTTGCACTTTCCGTTTTTTCCTGGCTAGTGTCCGGTAAAAACTGCATTTTTACTCCGAAAAGTTTCCGGACGAAGTTTTTCGGCGATCGTAAATGCTCCCGTTTAGTAAATGAATGTTCGTTTTACAATTATAGCAGTAAATGTTCAATATTAACATAATCTATACTAATATTATAAAGAGGTAACATTTGTTTGTAAGTTTGTATGTTTGTAAGTTTGTATGTAGGGGGTAATCTCCGGAAGTAATGAACCGATTTCAAAAATTCTTTCACCATTAGGAAGCTACATTATTCGTGAGTGCTATAGGCTATATTTTATTCCCGTACTCCCACGGGAATGGGAACTACGCGGGTGAAACCGCGGTACGTCAGCTAGTGTTCAATATTAACATAACGTAACATCACGCCTGTTATCACCGAAGGGTTAGGCAGAGGTGTACAGGTACATTTCTCCAGTTACGTTTAAGTCCCTTGTAATAGGGGGCCAGCCTATTGCCATCAACCGGGCACAATTCCAGACTCCGTGGCTGCTACTGAAAAATCTCTGATGGAAAAACCCAATAACACTTTGTCCGACCTGGGAATCGAACCCAAGATGCTCAGCAATTGCGCTTGAGACCACTAGACCAACTAGGCAGTCATTTATGTTCATGTTCAATTTTATAAAACAAAAATAAGTAGGTACCTACCATTATTTAGGTATTTATTTATGTATTTTTTTCATTCATCAAATCAACGTTACTTCAAGTTAAACCTATCATTAACAACAAAACAATAACTTGCAAAACATCTCATCAAAACTTCTTTATCATAATCAAATGAAAAAAAAAATCACCAGCTTTTTCCTTGTTCTAAAAACAAAAAACAATCCGACACGCGATGCAGAAAAATAAGGGCGAAACTACATCAATCTTCGTCGTCCATCGGCGACTCATCGGCTACGAACGCAGAAAAAAAAATCAAAAAGCTAACCGGTCGACGACCGACGAATACAGATGCCTTTTTTAAGATTCCCGCCGAAAAGACGCGCCATTATCGACTCATCCCTATAAGGGAGGGGCACTATTGCGAGTATTTGCCATACTGGTAGTGCAAAGTACTGACGCCATGTTTAGAGTAGCATTTGAGTGTTGAATTCGTAAATATTGGCTCGTTTTTGAGGGACGATAGTGAAACGATTCTTCTAAATAGAGTCATTTGTATTGTAGGGGAGGGTTGAGTTACATAGTTGTAAGTGTGGCCTTTATTGACCACTTTGTGAGAACCACGTGTGGGTTACCGATTGCTTTGTCAGCTCAATGTGCGCGGAATACAAATTCGTTCTTTTCTACTGTTATGGCTCGGTTCTGGTCAAAGTGTAAAGGTTTAACCGTTCTTTTACAATTATTGTCATCTTTTATTTTATTTGTACGGTTGAAAAGAATGGGAACCATTTTATTTTTCTCCCTATTTTATTATGAACGTTTTTCTTTTGTTAGCTTGAGTTTTCGGATAAGAAGACTGATTTTCTTTATGATATTTTAGGTTAGATATGATGTAGACACTAACTAATCAACGTTCCCAACAAGAAACATATTTCTTAATCCAAAACAGAGCATTAATCATGTCTACGCCATATACACTACTTGATGTAGGGAATTCCCAAGATACATCAAAAATTCTATCTGTCGGTTGTTTTCAGGTCTTTTCCATATACATAGATGTAATAAATCAAGACAATTTCCTTTTTTGTGTAAACAGAATTGTAAGTAGAACATTACTTATTATAGAAAAAAAGTTCTTGGAAGAACATGTTTTTTATATAAGTAGCTGAAATGACGATGTAATAGAAAAAGTAAAGACGTCTCTTACTGATAGAAATTCGAGTAATACCAACAAGTTAATGTTCTTTAATTACTACAAAATATTAGTATAATTTTCTCTCCAGTTTTCGGGTTATATTTTGATATTTTTTGCTGTGTTGTAGTATGTACAGTACATACTACACTTCAGTAAGTGTAGTACATCTACAATAAATATTTAAAAACTACCTACAAAAGCGTGAGTAATAAAGCTTTGTTACAATTTTGCCTACAAAAGGAACAATAACCTAAACTTACTGATACCTAGGAACCACAACGGAAAATTAACTAATACACTCCATTCTTCTTTTGTACTCCAACTTTCTTTACACTCAAAAAATATCTGTAGTTCTAAATCATGTCAAGCACAAAGAAATCTAATGAATAGTGTATATTCGTCTTATTTTTGTATGTAGGCCAAATCGTAATTTATACCACTTTTTCTCGTGTCGTTTGCATTAACACCCGAGGTCGAAATCTGCAAATAATGGCGTATCCAAGTCGTATATTATTATTGAATTTATCAGACCACAAAATATTCTTGTGAAAAATAGACTTTCATATCGTATAATTGCCGGGTTTTTGACGCCGCAACAAAGGACTTCATATTATTTCAAAACCAGAAAACAAAACAGAAAACGTATAATTAACGCTGTCTCTCTTCAGTTATTAAAACAATAGTATATGCTAAGGTAATATTACACTGACAAAACTCCCCGGCCCGGACGACGTGGAAGCATCCCACATAATTAATTTTAATTGGTAATAGCGCCGACCGTCAAAAACCATATATACAGAAACAAAAACTAAAATAACGTTACTTACAAAATTACATTTATATTCGTGTGACCACAATTCTCCCCCGGCCGCTGCCGGAAAAGATCATTTTGCAGAAAGCAATTAAACTTTAACTTCATTAATGAAAACACCTTATTTTCTTTCGTTCAAATAATAGGTCGGCCATATTGTTCGAGGCCAAGTCGGGCCCCCATTGTGTCTTGAACAATAAAAGGCGTATTTCAGTCTTCGGGGCAATTGTACGGGGGTCGCGTCACCGTTTTTTTTACTTTTAATTGGAGCACGTCACAAATATTAAGTGCCTGCGAGGCTCTGAACACAGCTAGAATAACGTTGTATTTAAGTTGTTTTACAATAATAACCTTATTTTTTAAACGTAAGAAACGTTTAAAAAGATACTAGATTTTGTCCGAAACTTAGCATAAGTAGAAATTGAGAATTATCCCAAAGAACCACAAGGGAACTATTCTTATGGTGACGAGTCGGGACTTCTAGTACAGAAAAAGTTTTTGGTGACCAATCGGAACTGTGACGAGTCGGGCATGACTCAAGTATCCTACATATGTGCTATCCAGGTCATTGCTTATCCATTTGTCAATTCACAAAAACAAAACTATTTATTATTATTTATCATTTATTCTCTCTACACAAAGCTGACTTAAACTGTGTACAATATAATGTCTCAGCAGGCTTCAGCCTTTGTGAGAGAATCACTGTTTTGTGTGTGTGTTTTTGTGTTAAAAAACTTTACGAGTACTTAAAATTCACAATATTTCGTCCAAATCCGTTCAAACATTCGGGCGTGAAAACGTAACAAACAGGTAGCGTCATTTTCGATTTTAAAAAATGACAAGCTTATGCATCAAAAATAAGGTTACAACAACAGTAGTTAAAGAGAAAAACCCCAAAGGTAAACACAAAAGTAAACGACAGAATTTTAAAATTGATCTACCAGGTAAAATTACTAACATACACAGTGTCTAAATAAAACCTGGTATTTTTTCGCCTGTGACACTGATTCGGTTACTTCGAAAAAGGGGTTGTCCGCACCCTTTTTTCATTTAGAGAACCTAGTCATTGAACTGAAAGAACCACCCGACTCGGTTCTCTTTTTCGTGTGCAAAGCGCGGACTTTCAATCAACCGGAGCCGTGAAGTTTTTGACACATGAAAAGCAAACCTTTTCTATAACTTACTTACGGATAACTGTCAGTTAATATAGCGTCTCGTAGCTATCGGTGTTTCTATAAACAAAGCTAGCTTGAAATATCCTATCCGCGTCACCTAGCTGTCACTTGATTCATAGAAAAATCAAAAAAAGCTTTTCTGTGACGTTTTGTTTCTAACCGTCCGTAAGCTAAATGTCAAACTGACATATATAGCAACCTACCGATACCTGTCAGTAAGTTATTGAAAATGGCCGTTAGTGATTTCACGAAAGATAGTATGATAAAATTATGAGAGTACTGAATTATTCTTTTGGCGTTTGAATGTCATTAAAATTGCGAAATTGCCATTGAAAAAACAAATAAAAATGGCGGCGTTAATCATGATTTAGACTAAACGCAAAGAGATCCATGTACCTACAACTATAATATCAGTATTAACAATTAAGTTCAAAAAGTTGAAGCCTAATATTCATAAATTCACATAAAGACATAACAATAACGTTTCATGACTTGGATCGACGATTCCTGTATTGTTTTAAATTATTCTGACTTAAAAAATATCCACTAAATAAAATAGAGTGCTACTACATTATTTCCCTAGCTGGTTTATCTTTCAATATCAAGTATTTTCAAATAGTAAAAGACGTCAAAGGTCACGCCCTAGGGCGTTGTGTCTGCCGTTACTTGCTTCTTCACTTGAGTACCATCGATGCGCAAATCGCGTCGCAGTGACTCGTAGCAGCTATCTAAACCACTTCTATAATATTATGTACTAATATTATAAAAAGGATAAAATTTGTTTGTTAGTTTGTATGTAGTGGGTACTCCGGAACTAATGATCCAATTCTAAAAAATATTTCACTTGCAGTAAGCTACATTATTTGTTGTTGCTATAAGCTATAAATTATATTTGTATCATGCATAAATTAGCTGAGCTATCACAATAAGATGACACCATAAAACAATAATTCTAAGACATCTCTAAAAAAAAAAAAACTTTAGTTTGAGCCTGAAAATGAAAACCCGATTTATTTTCAATTAGTTGCCAAATTCGATTTTTACAAGTTGAGTCATTGAGTTGAAACACAGTGACGTCACAGTTTGCCATTGCCATACAAAATCTATGAGAGAACCGCGTTTTGACAGCTCTTAAAAAGTACCTCAAAGGATTGGTGTGTCATCTACCCCATTTTTGCGAACGAAGTTGCGAGCGAAGTACTAGTTTGTTATATCCGCAATCAATGTTGCAAGAAGCGTAACAAGACGTGCAGTTTTCTGGTTTTCAGTTTTCTGTCTGGTTTGTTTTATTTTACAAAAAAAGAGTCGTAACAACTAAGATGACTCACACGGGTCCCCCAATAGGTACATTTTGTTTTAAACATTCCCCGCTGTTTTGAAGCCCCCATATCCCATTTCGTTTTATAGCACACGGCTGTAAGACGAATAAGTTCTTAGTTTTCCATTACTTTTATTGCATTTCAGCGTGTCTTCCTAATCACTTGAGTGTAATTAGAATCAGGGTTAAGGGTTTAAACTAGCGTCATTAACCGTTTAGTGAGCGGGAACTAAATTAGATTTAATAGTCAGGTGCGTCTTTTGTTGTACTAGTTCAGTAATGTTCAGTTTACTTTGGTCTTTGCTGTTTGTGTAAATTACTGTGAAGTTGTGCGAAAATTATGTTGGTTTTTCTATTTAATACTCGTATTACTGATTTTTCTTTTGTTTTGTGTAAATTGTTATGTGACTATGTGTACTTTAAAACAAAAAGAAGTGTAGCGACACTACAAAAAGATTCTACATCAACACGGAACAAAAAAGTACTACAGCGCCATCTATGTAAAATACTCTATCTGTAAAATACTATATTTCTTGCAAATAAATAAATCTATCTAAATCTATCTATCGATGACAAATATGAGGAACTAACAAGCGAAACATGTCAAAGTCCTACATCGCGCAAGCAGAGTTATCCGCGACATAAGACGATATACAAGAACACATTATAACACACACGTAAACGGGTATTTATCGCGAATTGTATCTTTAATATAAGCCCGACGTTTCGACCGGATTGCACCAGCCGTGGTCGCGGGAAGAACATATACAAGAACCCGACAACAACTGTTGGGCAGAGTAGCCCACAAAACATAACACCCGTCTGGTCGGAGGATCCTCCCTTTTATACGGTGGATGAAGAGCTTTACACCCTGTTCTTCATACCCCCTAAGAAGCATTTGATCAATACATTTTTTGAGTTGAGAATCTATAAACATGATCATTGGAGGTCGGAAATTATCCTACGAGAAAGTACTACGGGATAATAAGTATCCTAAATGTATCTTTACCCAGGTTACTGTTATCCTTAAGTATTGGTTAATTCACATATATAAATGGCTTTTCCCAACTATGTTGGGGTCGGCTTCCAGTCTAACCGGATGCAGCTGAATACCAGTATTTTACATGGAGCGACTGCCTATCTGAACACCACAACTTTGGTAAAAGTGGATGTCAGACTTTCGTTTACGTTTACACTTACAGTATTTTTATATCAGCATAGATAGTTATTACAGTTTTTCAGTTATTGTACCACTCAACGTGTACAAGTTGATCTTATAGTTATAGTATGTATCCAAAATCTCCATACTAAGTATGAACAATAAAAAAAACGAAGAAATAAAAGACAACCATCTGTACACGACGACAGCCGAACGTTATTCCATAGTAGCACAGGTGCAACCACAGAATATTTACTCAAACAACAACGAGCCACCAGACATATTGCTTGTATGAATTCAAATATACCTGCAAGACTTGCTATCATATTTTGACGTCAAGTAACTGCGCCTGTATTCTGGAGGGAGGCGTAAACGTCCGCCATGTTGGAAGTTATGGCCACGTGCCGTGTACACAGTGGGTGGTGATGGTTGTAGTGGTGATGTTACTGGGTTTACATTTGGTTTCGTGATTTTGACAGTAGTATAAATAAATAATTATAGTCATCGTCGTAAGCACCCATCAAACTATAAATAGAAATCTACCTTATTGCCGGCCAATAAGGCTCAATACAAGAGATTAGAACAATGTAGGGACATAAAACTTGCTCATTACAGAGAGTCACTACAGTTATTGACGTTGTATCGGCTTGAGACGGTCAAAAAAGAATTTATATTTGATTCCGAGGCCATAAGTTACTCCTCTAAGTAATTATTTTTTAAAACCGACTTCACAAAGGAGGACGTTTTCAATTCGTCAGAACCTTAGGTATATGTAATACCAAAAATCCTGTCTGTTTAATTTTTAAATTAATTATTTCTATGTTACCTTGTGTTTATTCTAAAACAATTTACACTGACACAAGATTAATTGAAGAGCCTTCAAAGATACTGAAGAATAGGTAGCAATAAACCAGCAGAAAAAAAATTAAAAAAAAATACCCGTGTTTTTCCAGTCTTGTCAATAAAGCATATTTCCCCACAAAACAAACTGAATATATGCGACTCCATATTTTATTAAGAAATACGGCATTTCTGATTTCCGTTTTTTCAGCAACGTAATTTATCTAAAAGCCGTAAAACTAGACGGTTGGAGGCAGACACGTCCGTCTCCGTATAAGTACCCTGGCGAAATGCCAAGGGTGAAGGAATGGCCTTCAGGTCATCGTCGTAAGCACCCATCAAACTATAAATAGAAATCTACCTTAGTTCCTGCCAATAACGCTCAATTTCCTTTGTCACTGAGTCACTTTTTAAACCGTTTGGAATCACCTAAAGTCACCTCAGGCTATCGGCACATCTGGATTGAAATGGAGGTTTGGGATTAGGCTTTATTATCGGGTAGGTAAGGTCCAGATTTGATTGTGCTCTACCTGATATTGCATCAAACTGGTAGTCTGCTGTGTTCTCATTTTTGACGTTGTTATACGTAGATGGCGTTCGCATCAATTTTAGCACTCTTTTACCCCATTGCGGTATTTTGTTTCACTTTGTTTATAATAAACAGTGATTTTTGTTGGGGTCGAGGTCATTTCACTTTTGTTTATGCTAACAATCCTGAGTAACGTAGTAGTTCTGTATTTGTTTGGGACTATTCACTAGGGGAACAGTAGTGAAAATATTGTTTATGGATTTAGTCAATGTAAATATAATGTATGAATGTTTGGAGGAATTACATTTTATTGTATCCCGCACCAGTTCCCTAACTTGGTAGCTAGTATCCTTGACCGTTCACCGTTCTTGACCTACTTTTTTAGTACTAAGGATCATACTTCACTATTTAAATAATCACAGCACCCTTTAATATTATTCTCTTTACATGTTCCATTTTAAAATTAGAATTGTAACTGATTACATCCTCACCTAACCAAACCAGCGAAAAAAAAGGCACATATAAGCAAAACCAGCCAGTCTCTAACACTGAAAAAAAAAAACTTTACCACCATAATGACTTTACAAGACTTTCTCAGCACACACAACTAGTCCGCGCTTAAAAACTCGCCTAGGATAGTTAAAAGTCTTTAGTAATTTCGCACCAAGCAACCAAGCCTTTGAGCACAACTCTTTGTAAGGCCAGCGGTAATTAGAACGAGGAAACCAAAGACTTACGTTGAGAAAGGTCCCAACGAAAGTCTTTGGTTCCTTTCTTTTCTTAAAACCGGACACCCTCGATTTGCACCCCTTTATGTCTTATTGTTTGGGGTCAACGGACGGGCGGGTTGCACTTGGATTGGAGTCAGCAGTTTTAAATGTTGTGATTTAAAACTTGCTTTTTAGTTGGTTCTCTCGTGTTTGAAGATTGGTTTTGTTTGTAAGATACATCAGAGCTTCATCGCGGGTCCTAACTAGTTCACCGTCTTACACGGTTTAAAAAAAAAACGTTTGTTCAGGTGGCCCAATGGAAAAGGCTGCAAATGATGAGTTAAAAGGTTTTGGGTTCAAATCCAGGGATTTTTTGGAAATTATTTCATAACCACTGCTCTCAAAACAGTAAGGAAAAATATCGTGCACATATCGTTAGACCTCTTCGAAAAGATATGACTTGTGCCATTCAACAACATAGTCGCGCCCACGTGGTTGTCTACGGGCTATCCCTTATCAGACATCTGAAGGCCTGTGTCCCAGCATTGGGATCTTAATATAATGTGAATACATGATGATCCATGATAATTTCCTCCCATCATGGGAGAGGCTTATGTCCAGCAGTGGACGTTATGGGCTGTTGTTGTCACATGATGATATCTTCCAGAATATAATACAATAAGTCACGACCCCTCTTACTTCAAGAACCGGTACATAATAGACTACTTCATCATCATCATTGCAGCCGAAAGACGTCCACTGCTGGACATAGGCCTTCCCCTAAGTGTCGTTACATTGAGCTGTCCCGTGCGACTCGCATCCAACGAATTCCCGCAACCTTTACCAGGTTATAGACTACTTACCTAAAAGTATTTTGTATTACAAAGGCATAACGTTCAGAGTCCCTACCTCCAATAATGCTGACTTCATGAATTCCACATGTAATAGCGTCACACGAGGTCCCCCAAACGGCAAACGACTTTTCAATATTAAAATGTTTTACCTTCAAACAATTTACCGGCCCTCATTGAATCTAAATTGTTATTAGAGGTTAATGGACACAATCTAAAACTCTTGCGAATCCTAACCAAATATGTTAAGGGCTTATGTAAAACATTGTGTTGGTACACCTGCATGGTCATCATACGCCGCTATTCTGGAAAATCGGGCTTATTTCGTTCAGACCATTCCACTTTATTGATATAGAATATTGGAATACAGCAGCATCAGCAACACATTTGAATTCGAAATGTTTTCTGTTACAAGATGTTGGGTGAATAAATTTGAACTCTAACGCTTTTGTGTTGGGTTTAAATTCATGTGGGGTGTTTGGTTGGAGGGCGAGAGAACAGACGGCGATTTGTGAGGCTGGTCTGGTAGTTGGAGCAGTGCCAGCGTAGACTTGGTGCACTGTGGACCCGGCCGGTGCTTCGCCCGCAACGTTTTATCTATTCAGAATTGAAAGCGTTGATAATAAAATTGTCTGGACACGTTTACAACGCCTGCAGACCGTAACTACATAACGCTAATTGTTTTTCTAACTGTTTAGTTTGTTTCTCTTTGTTGGGCGCTAATAAAGAAAATGCTGAATGGATTTGTTGGCTGATAGAACCGAGTTTGTACTTGTTTTTGAACTTTGTTGGCAAGTAAAGTTAGTGCTTAATGCTGTTAGCTTTATGACTACGATAGGAAATTCACAACTGAAAGATTTAAATTGTTTTACTTAACATCACGCCTCTTACACCCGAAGGGTTTGATGGAAATCCCAATAACACTGCCTGACCAGGGAATCGAACCCAGGACCTCATACCCAGCAGTCGCACCTTCAACCAATAGACCAACGGGTTCTCTATTGTATTACCTAACTTTTTTATTCATAATTTAAAGTGCCATAACTTTTTTTGTCCTAATCATTATTTGTCCGAATGATAACTTACCCGAACTTAATATCACATAATATCACATGCCATAAAATTGAAATCCCTAAATACAATATGCTCTAAACCCGTTTGTCATAAATATTACAATCAATAATATACAAAACACTTAAAATCGTTTTCAATAATAGTTATAAATCCTAAATTTAAAAAAAAATGTTTAGATCTTAATAATATTGTTAAAACAAACCGGTATGTTCCCAGACGTTCCCAAAAGGGAACAGAACATTGTTATTTTAATTGTGTCTGTAATTACGGGTACCTACAGTAAAGTAAGTATTAATTAGCTTTTGCTATGCTATGAACTTCTCTCAACACAACACATTTTTATACAATACTAGCTGTTGCCCGCGGCTTCGCCCGCGTGAAGTTCGGTAACTGTCCCACTGGATCATACTAAAGGGATAATAGTGTCCTCCATGTTAATCCAGGTTATAAACTATCTATGTGCCACATTTCATAATCATCACAATTATTATTATCACAATCACCATCACTATCACAACCGCCATCATTATCACAATCACCATCACTATCACTATCACAATCACAATCACCATCACAATCACCATCAAAATAACTATCACAATCAACATCATCGTTATCACAATAATTATCATCGTAATCACAGTCATTATCACACTCACCATCACTATCTCATTCACCATCACAATCACCATCACAATCAACTTCACAATCACCATCACCATCACAATCACCATCACAATCACCATCACAATCACCATCACAATCACCATCACAATCACAATCACCATCACCATCACAATCACCATCACAATCACAGTCACCATACAATCACCATCATCATCACAGTCACCATCACAATCACCATCACAATCACCATCATAATCACAATCACCATCACAATCACCATCACAATCACCATCACAATCAACGTCACAATCACCATCACAATCATCATCACAATCACCATCACAATCACCATCACAATCACCATCACAATCAACGTCACAATCACCATCACAATCACCATCACAATCACCATCACTATCACAATCACCATCACAATCCCCATCACTATCGCTATCACAATCACTATCACAATCACCATCACCATCACAATCACCATCAAAATAACTATCACAATCAACATCATCGTTATCACAATAATTATCATCGTAATCACAGTCATTATCACACTCACCATCACTATCTCATTCACCATCACAATCACCATCACAATCAACATCACAATCACCATCACCATCACAATCACCATCACAATCACCATCACAATCACCATCACAATCACCATCACAATCACAATCACAATCACCATCACCATCACCATCACAATCACCATCACAATCACAGTCACCATCACAATCACCATCATCATCACAGTCACCATCACAAACACCATCACAATCACCATCATAATCACAATCACCATCACAATCACCATCACAATCACCATCACAATCAACGTCACAATCACCATCACAATCACCATCACAATCACCATCACAATTCCATCACAATCAACGTCACAATCACCATCACAATCACCATCACAATGACCATCACAATCACCATCACAATCACCGTCACAATTACCATCACAATCACCATCACAATCACCATCGCTATTACCATCACAATCACCACCACTCTCAGAATAACTATCACAATCATCATCACCATCACAATCACCATCAAAATCAGTATCACAATCACCTTCATCGTAATCACAATCGCTATCATCATTATCACAATCACTATCATCGTAATCTCAACCATTATCATCGTATTCACAATAATCATCATCACAATCTCCATCCTCGTCATCACAGTCGTTATAATCGTAATCACAATCATTATCATCGTAATCACAATCACTATCATCTTAATCACAATCATCATGATCACAATCGCCATCACTATCTCAACCACAATCATTATCACAATCACCATCATTATCACAATCACCAACACTATCACAATCAAAATCACAATCACCATCACAATCACCATCACAATCACCATCACCATCACAATCACCAACACAATCACTACCCTCGTTATCACAATCATTATCATAGTAATCACAATAATCTACATCATTATTACAATCACCATCACTGTCACAATCACAATCACTATCACCATCGCTATCACCATCACAATCACTGCTACTTTCACAATCACCATCACAATCACCATCACCATTACAATCACCATCAAAATCACTATCACAATCACCATCATCGTTATCACAATAATTTTCATCGTAATCACAACCATTATCATCTTAATCACAATCATCATCATCACAATCTCCGTCCTCGTAATCAAAACCATCGCTATCACCATCACAATCACCGACACTATCACAATCACCGTCACTGTCACAATCACCATTACAATCACAATCACCATTACAATCACAATCACTATCACAATCACCATCATCGTTATCACACTTATTATCATTGTAATCACAATCATTATCATCGTTATCACAATCATCATTATCACAATCATCATCATCGTAATCACAATCATTATCATCTAGATCTCAAAATAAATGCCATTTTCGTAATCAGCACCCCTGATAATCTCGGTATCGACACCCATATTGTTTTTTAGACATTTCAACCCCGTCGCACCCCAACAGGGAATGGTAGTATTTCAGGTCTGCCACATCAAATCTTAAAATAGTTGTTTTTGTAATACACCCGACCCAATTCACCATAAAAACAATACCTATGTTGAAGTTCAGGCTTTGTTACCCCATTTCCCCCTTTAGGGGTTGAATTCTGAAAAAAACTGAAACACAAACGTTAACTCATTTATCGATAGGAGTACTCCTGTTAAGTTTCGAATAAAGTAGTCTAACTAATCTTATTTCCCCACGTAATCTTTGGACTCCCGTTCCAACCCCTAAGGGGGTGTATTTTGAAAAATCCTTTCTTAATGCACCCCTAAACCTCATAAAGAACCTTTGTGCCAAATTTGGAATCTCTAGACTCGGCGGTTTGGGCTGTGCATTGATTTTTATACTTTGCCACCCCATTTCCCCCTCTTAGGGGTTGAATTCTGAAAAAACCTGAAACCCGTTTCTACTCATTTATCAATGGGAGCACTCCTGTGAAGTTTCGAATAAAATAGTCTTAAGTAATCTTGTTTTACCCATACAAACTTTGGATTCCCGTTTAACCCTCTTAGGGGTTGAATTTTGAAATATCCTTTCTTAGTGCACCCCTAGACCACATAAGGAACCTACTTGCCAAATTTGGAATCTCTAGACTCAGCGGTTTGGGCTGTGCATTGATTTTTATACTTTGCCACCCCATTTCCCCCTCTTAGGGGTTGAATTCTGAAAAACCCTGAAACCCGTTTCTACTCATTTATTAATAGAAGCACTCCTGTAAAGTTTCGAATAAAATAGTCTAACTAATCTTGTTTCCCCATACAAACTTTGGAGCCCCGTTTAACCCCCTTAGGGGATGAATTTTGAAAAATCCTTTCTTAGTGCACCCCTAGACCACATAAGGAACCTACCTGCCAAATTTGGAATCTGTAGACCCAGCGGTTTGGGCTGTGCGTTGATAGATGAGTCAGTCAGTCAGTCAGTCAGTCAGTCAGTCAGTCAGTCAGTCAGTCAGTTTCTTCTTTTATATATTTAGATTGCTCTTATGAAATTTGTAAGAATTAAAAAGTAGAACCATCATATCGCAGAAAGTTCATAGTTAGAATCTTCTTTTGTTTTGGCATACATTTCATATAAGTAGTCACTAAAAGGCAGAAAATCAATCAATCAAACCGTCAATCATTATAAAACAGTTGAGTGTGAACATAATTATGTGGATTGTATTTTTACCTGTAATAAGTATGCAAACATGCAAACAAACATGCAGCAAGCAGGCAGCAAGCATGCAGCAATCATGCAGCAAGCATGCAGCAAGCATTCAGCAAGCATGCAGCAAGCATGCAACAAGCTTGCAGCAACCATGCAAGCACGCATACAGTATGCAAGCAACCATGCAAGCGAGCAAGCAGCATACAGCAAGCATGCAACAAGCTTACAGCAACCAAGCAAGCACGCATGCAGTATGCAAGCAAGCATGCAGCATGCAAGCGAGCAAGCAACATGCAGCAGGCATGGTTTCTGTCACGGCTCCGGCGCTGCGGAGCTCCGGCGGTCCCACGCGAGCTTATCGTCGCAGATGTGTTTAACGCTCACCACCGCAGCTTCGGCTTGCTGGCCGGCTTCGCCGGCCAGCCTCAGCAGAGGCGGCGAGTGTTACAACCACCTGCTCCTCAACTCGCGGGCCGCCTCGCCCCTCCGCGCCTACGCGATTTTAAATTACACTCTAGGGGTAGGGCAGACAAGATTGCGTAGGGTCGGATTTACTGCGATTCGTTTCTGTCACTAAAACCTAATTTTTAGCAAATGTTATAGGACCAAAAATTTTATTACACTTATATGGACATTAGGAATAATACACATTATATAATATAATATTTAGGATAATTGACTTTATGGCATATACAATTAGAAGATTCAATTATTATAGTATTCGATATTATGACAGAACAGTTTTAGAAATAAAGATAATTATGTAAAACAAAAATTCGGGATTTTGAACATTATGGTAAGTGAAGTTTATAGCAAACGTTTTATGGATAATGATTTTCGGACAAAAATTTTTAGGAGATATAAGGGAGTACCGACCAACGAGATAGTCACTAAATTGTATTCTGCTAGAATCTATACATATAATAAAACAGTAACAAAAGAAAAACTGTACATTGAGAATTTTCGAGAAAAAATAAGTGGCTTTTGTTAGAAAAACGTAACTGATGACAAAAAGTGACTTTTTAGAGTTTTTGTCTGTTTGTCTGTGTGTATGGTACGGCTTCACGCCAAAACTACTGGATGGATTGAATTAAATAAGCAATATTGATTTTAATAGGTTTTTGTTCGTAATTGTATGCACAAAATGACGTTATAAGCTATATTATGTGACGCAGACAAAGTTGCGCGGGTCAGCTAGTAATAGATAAAAACCTAAATTAATACGTGCGATAGCTCTTCTAAAAGGCGATCGGAAAACCAAAATCACAGCTTAATCGGTTATCCTACTAATATCACAAATGCGATATTTTGTGAGGCTTTATTAATGTATTTCAGCACACATAGACAATTTATAACCTATCACGGTAGCATGATCCTGTGGGACACTTATCTAACTCCACGCGGGTGAAACCGCGCGCATAAGCTAGTCTACACTAATATTATAAAGAGGAAAGATTTGTATTTTTGTGTGTGTGTATGTTTGTAATGAATAGGCTCAAAAACTACTGGACCGATTTAAAAAATTCTTTCACCATTCAAAAGCTACATTATCCACAAGTAACATAAGCTATATTTTATTCCCGTACTCCCACGGGAACGGGAACTACGCGGTTGAAACTGCGGGACGTCCGCTAGTAATGAATAAATTCAAAAACTTCTGCGCCAATTTCAAAAATTCTTTCACCTATAGAAAGCTACGTCTTTTCTGAGTAACATAGGCTATATTTCATCCCCGTACTCCCACGGAAACGAGAACTACGCGAGTGCAACCGCGTGACGTCCGCTAGTCATACATAATTCCAAAAACCCTGTAACAGAAAACTGAACTACAAAATTCCGGCACAGCCAGAAATGGCACATGAACAAAAAAAAAAGCAAAACTAAGTGATACAGCATTTTTCCTATTACGAAGCGCCATACACTGGCAGCTTTTATTAAAGTAGGGCCAAGTCGCGTTTGTAGCATAATCTAATCAGCTAAAAGGTTTCTAGAGAGCTCTGATTTATACTGTAATCAATCCTGATATTAGTAAACGGATGTGGACGCTTTTTAGGGTTCCGTACCCAAAGGGTAAAAACGGAACCCTATTACTAAGACTTCGCTGTCTGTCCGTCTGTCCGTCTGTCCGTCTGTCCGTCTGTCTGTCACCAGGCTGTATCTCATGAACCGTGACAGCTAGACAGTTGAAATTTTCACAGATGATGTATTTCTGTTGCCGCTATAACAACAAATACTAAAAACAGAATAAAATTAATATTTAAGGGGGGCTCCCATACAACAAACGTGATTTTTTTGCCGTTTTGTCTAATGTATAGATAATGGTACGGAACCCTTCGTGCGCGAGTCTGACTCGCACTTGGCCGGTTTTTTACATTTATCAGTCTAATACGTCTGGCTCTGTTTATTGGCAATTGTAAGTTGTGAAAATAGTTTTAAACACATTTTTTTTGTAAATGGGAGACGTAAAGTTGGTGGTAAACCAAAATAGGATTGCATTTATTATTTTAAGTATTCGTGTAAATTATTTAAATAAATATTGATCCAGATTTGATCCAGATTTGATCCAGAGTTGATCCAGATTTGATCCAGATTTGATGCAGATTACGGTTTACGGTACGATTAGGTGTTACTTCGTAGGCTGAATTGGTAACAGACAAAGCATTTGACATACAGGCTGTACGATTGCAAGACATTTGCCTATTTCCATTATTTCATCAAATTATACCAAGAGTTCCACAAGTTAATATTTTTAAAGGTAAAGAAAATTGTATTTTACATGACTCGATTAAGAATGAGGGATTTTCTTTTTAGCTCTTCCCTTGTCGCTGGATAGATGGCGCTAGGAGTAAGTATGATAATGCAAGGAACGGAACCTAAACAAACTGATTTTAACAAAGCGCGAGAAATGTTGGTTATATTCGGAGGGTTAAGCAAATGAAAGTGTCAGTCAACGAGAGTATGTGACGGGACACAATGTTTTTTTTTTCAAGCTTTTTGGCTTTGGCATAGTAAGTTCAACGCCATCTATAGAGTTCTTGGAAACTAAGTTTTTTTTTAAAACCTCAAAAGGAAAACCTCTCATTCTACTTGCCTAAGTTAATTCTTCTAATCCAATTTTCTGAACAAATTCAAGAATGTTATATGATTAAATTCAGTTTTAATCTTCTAGGTGCATTGGCTGATATTTTATTAAAGCTAGCAGTATTCTACAGCCATAGTTATATTTGAATGACCCGCATTGCACCTCTGAGAGTAACTGGGTCGGCTTTGAATGTAAGGAATAATTCGGGTCTTACTCGTGTTTCAAAACTTGCTACAACTTGCTAAAATATTCTACTTTTCTTCAAAATGTGTAAATGTTTTCAAGATATTTTTCAAGTTACGAATGGAATGTACTTTTGTGCAAGCTTAAGTGGAAATGTTATAGAACTAAATTGTCAGTGGGAACTTCAATGGCGAAAATGTAACATTGTTAAACGATTGAAATACCTATCAGATATATAGTTTATCAATGACTGGTTTAGGAACAAATCAATTTCAGGACTTATGACTTTTATGGGCTATTTTTCAACATTATTTAAGCTAAGATATGCCCTTAAAACACACACACTACACAGAGGAAACCACTCTATATACATATCGTCTTCCGACGCTCGGGGAATACGACCGTTGCCGAACAGTGACGAAGATTTGTATGCGCATTATCACTTTGGGAGACCTGTAATAACTAACTATGTAGGCTATTACACAAAAAAGTAAAACCTAAAAATATTTGAACGTCACCACAAACCAATCCATCTGACGCCCACATTGTTTGACATAAATACCACTTTAGAATACCAGAAAAAGGTTCAATATGAATGAGCTCATTACCACAAACCACAAATTGCACCTCATATAATTTGTTGGAATGCACGTTTGCCATTATTAATGCACCCCAGGGACGAGGGTGCCTACACTTATAACGTGCCCTGTATTTTAATTCGGACAAAACACGCACTGAAATTTAATTTCCGTAGTACAATTATTTTTGTGGTCACTCTATTGGTAGAATGGTGGGCAGTCCACGATATTGGATTTCGTATTATGTGAAGGACGAAAATTGGTGGTCTGCATACGTAATGTTTTTGTGTTGAAAAAACAATTATAGGGTGAATTTGAATAGCAGCTTACCTTCTAACCCTAAAATTAGCAACTCTATTTGTGGTGGTTCAAACTTCGTTTGAAATACTGTTAGAATAAAGTTCTAATCAGCTTGCACTACAAAACGGTTGTTACGTCAGTCACTGCGGCCGAATAGTGCGAAATGAGTGGTTTTTTGCGATTAACAAAAAATCTATTGATTGGACTAAAAAAATAAAATACATAAGACCTGCTTTATAGTTCTTTATAGTTCGTATTGTTTCGTAAGCTAGATAATCTCTTAAATATAGGGTCTACTATTGTATTCCATTTCTATAGCCACTCATTTTAATTTTAATCTCTCATAAGCTAACACTTATTTTTGTGAATGCTGGTTAACCTGTACTTGGCGACTGTGTAAGTCCAGGACTGTAAAACCTATGTATACCTAAATGTTATACACAGAAGCTGTTGGTGAACCTGTACTAATAAATAGTTAGTTCAGTTAGTATGCAAAGTTTCATGATCTAATTTGAAGTACTTTTTGAATACCAGCGTTTTATTGTTCGATTTGGAGGTAACTTTGGATTTTTTTTCCATCAACAAAAGTTTATGGAATAGTGTTTTCGTCACACATAGGACTTAGCATTAATCCTCAACTTTACCATATATTTATTTCAAAATTAATGCTGCAGTATTTTAGGCGTAACGGAGGATCATACTGAGCCTTTTGAGGGATATATAGGTAGCCCTTAAACGTAAGTAATATGAAGCTTTAATTTTGAAATAGGGCTCAACTAAATAATTTTAAGTTCCAACAAACAGAATACAATTGAAGTCAACTCAGCTAAAAAAACATTTGCATCTTGTATATTGAAAATGTAACATTCTTAAAGGCGAATTGCACCATCATCATCATCTGCCGAGCCCAACTGTGTTTTGGTCGGCTTCCAGTCTGACCGGATGCAGCTAAATATCAGTGTTTTATATGGAGCGACTGCCTATCTGACCTGACAACCGAATTAGTACTGGGTAATAGGATATCCCTTGGTAAGACTGGTTGTCAGATTTTTGGGCCATGGGCTAACTGTAACGACTGTCAAATATCTGCGAATGACAGCCGAGAAATCAACAACAACAACAGCCCATAACGTCCACTGCTTTACATAAGCCTCTCCCTTGATGGGAGGAATTTGCCGTAATCTCCACGCTTGGCAGGCGGATTGGAGATCGCAGTGATGAAAGACTAACAGAAAACGCTGCTGCCCATTCTCTGGTCTACGGAGGCGCAAGGTGTTCTGCCTCAGACATTAGTCGCCTTAGGCGCGAATTACACAGAAACGGCGTAAGGTGAAGGCGCGGCGCAGGCATCTTGCCGCTTCAAAACGTTTCAATACAAAATGTAGGCAGGCGACACGATGTGAATTATACTCAAGCGGCGTGGCGCAGGCAAGTCGTTTCGTCGCCTGTTCCGCGTCGCTAGCAGTCGCGACTGGAGAGGCGCGCAAGCAGCACGACATTTGTTTATACAGTAGGTGTAGAAAAATGAAGACCGTGTTTTACTTTCGACAATAGAATGTGGAAACATTCTAGTGCCATTTTATACACTGTAAACGAAACACAGAAAACAATCAGGATATTCGCATAATTTTTCCATTATTTTAAAATATCTATGCTCTTGTGACATTTTCCACACAGGGTGCACCCAATATATTCGGTGTCTCTGCACGTTAATGAGTTGCAGCAAAGCAAGCGCATCTTCGTCGTCTGAAGAGGAAGACATTCTATCACGATAAAGTCAGCCTGTATAATGACTAGTTGCGGCATCTCTTCGCCTCTTTGATATAATTTAAATCGCGTCCGTGCCTTATCTGTTCCACGCCTGCTCTGCGCCTGCGCCGCGTCTTCACCGTACGCCTTTTCTGTATGTTTTGCGCCTTATACAACACCCGTGAGTGTAGCCGAGAATTCACATGGAAACTATAAAACCAGCAAAATAAATATAAGTTTAAAGTGTATAATGTCAAGGGAAAACAATCAGTGTGTATCGAATCAATTTGCCGTGGAGTCGGGTCTGGGCAGTGGGCACTGGGCAGTCCGGCCCGAGATAAACGGATTATGTCAGCCGCTGTCAGCTCGATGGGTGACCCGCTGAGACAAAATGGATTAGAAATGGAAAGAGTTTGTTTTGTTGGAGTGTATAATGGTATGTTGCTTGTTTATTGTATAATTTTAACTAGCTGATGCCCGCGACTTTGCCCGCTTGACAAATTATACAGGGTGTAAATCACCTCATCACGAAGCCGTCAACCAAGCATTCAGTACATCAAACTGTAACTTTACGCAAAAATTATTGCTGGGAAACGACTTTTTTTTTTGAGACGAAAAATCATGTTTTGTGGTAGAACTCAATGTAACGGACTCAAAACATTGTGCTAATGGATGGATTGAACAGTACGTGGGTCGTGGAGGTGTTTAAAGTAAAAATCTTACAATAAAAACTTGTATTAAAAAAAAAAAAAACTTGTCGAAATGTTGGAACTTTGACCCCCAATATCTCCGTAACTGGAAGGTTCCCAGGTACGGTGTAGAACAAAAAAAATATCGCAATGACGAGGAGAACAAGTGCCTTTTGGCTTCGTTAAGAGGTGTTTTACACCCTTTACACTAAAACCTTCATCTTGAATCACTCCATCTATTAAAAAAACACGCATCTATATCCGTTGAAGCATACATAGGGACAGAGGCGGCGGGCAACTTGTTTTATAATATGTAGTGATAGTGATATTCAGTGTTTTAATGGCATTTGTCAGTTTGTACTTTGCTACAACGATAGGTTACTACGTAGTTAACTATAACAAGGTTCTTTTGAATGACGTTACCGAAAGCTCCAAACTAGTAGCTCATGTGGTCTACCATGACGTCTTAAAGCAGGATCTTTTTAATCTTGTTCCAGTTTGGGTAAGAGACGGAGCTATTAAGGACGTCTAGCGCCATCTCTTTCCCACACTGGAATAAAATTAAAACAATCCTGCTTTATACGTCATGGTAGGCCACCAGTTCTGGGCCGACACAATTTAAATTGCCATCGACACGCTAGGAAGAAGAAAATGACATTGACTTTTGCTTTTTTTATTATTTTGAAAAAACGAAATGGTGGCGTCAGTTTGGATTTTGGCCACGTGCCAACGCAAGAAAATAAAAAAAAAATGTATCTAGTGCTTGTATCTTTTCGAAAAGTTTAGGCGAAATTATTGTTAAAATGCACGTGGGGCATCTTTACCGAGTTTTCAAAATATTATTCTTAGTAAGTTAGCCTTTAGAATATGCGTATCAGCACTTTATATACTTAGCTTTAAAGTTCTGGACTACCAAGATTGCAATGGTTTAGTCCAAAATGTATAACAAGTTTTTTAGTAGATTTTGAAAATCTCCATGCAAAATATTATTTTAATGTTTTTGTGTGTCTGTTTGTTTCAAATAATCTCCGAAATCTTATTAAAAAAAAGGATTAGGGTTCCGTGAAAAAAATACCCAAAAAAAAAAAACAAAAAGAAATTGGCAAAATCCGATTCGAATAGTTTTTTTTATAATAACCACACGGACGAAGAAGAAATCGCAGGCAAGTCAGGTAACGGCTAGTACATCATACAAAAACTTAACCAAACCAGCTGACAAATATTTTAGTTTCAATATTACTGTATCTTCAAAGTAACAATTTTATTTAAAACCACCAACGGATTTTCCCTCCATAAATTACGGATCGGTTGCTTGAATAAATTCACAACTACCCGCAAAGTATTTTAGAATATAAACAAAATTTTATTTGAAAACTTGATGTATGCTCAGCGTTAGAAATAGCTCCACATTGCATAAAACGCTGGGAAAATGCTTTGTATTATGCTAAACTCTGTCTGGAGGTGTTAAGAAGAATAAAATAGGGATCACTTTAACGCCCAAAGATTTTGGAGAAGAATAGCTGTCAAGCTAGTGCCGACTAGAGTGCATTCTTTCAATCTTTTGTAATTTAATTCACGAAATGGAAATACTAGAGTGAAAGGGAGACGGGATATTCTACAACAGTTGCCGGAGTATTTATCAAGATTTCCTTTTATAAAAGAATTGTTAGGATAGAACTATACGTACAATGTTGAGATTTTTATGTCGTTTTCTTGGAAACTAAACGAGATATTTCTTTTGTTTATATCGTTTAGTTCTGCTAAGCTGGGAACTGTTTTGTTACGAATTAAAAATAAATTACTAGTTTGGTTTTGATGATAAATTGTTGTGCTTAGATATTAAATTGTGTGACGAAAAAAGATGAAAGAAAAATTGCAGTAAGTATCAGTATCTATACTATACTGTAAAGCTGAAGAGTTTGTTTTGTTGAACGCGCTAATCTCAGGAACTATTGGTTCGAATTGGAAAGTCTTTTAGTATTGGATAGCCGATCGGTTATGGATTTATCGAGGAAGGCTATATAAAATCACGTTACGGCCAATTGGAGCAGAGCAGCAATGACAAATGTTGCAAAAATGGGGAAAATTGTATTTTTATAATAATTTTACGCGGGTGAAGATCGTCATCATCTGCCATATATTAGTAATGTTTCTGGAGCAGCGGTGGCACAGTGGTGGCGGCCCCGACTTATGAACAGTAAGTCGTGGGTTCGAACCCAGGCAGGCGCATTACTTTGTGTAATTTATTTCATCACCGCTGCTCTCACAACGGTGAAGGAAAACATCGTGGAGAAACCATGTCCTAGAACCAAAATATTCGAAGACATGTGACATCTACCAACCCGCACTGGGCCCGCGTGGTGGATTGCAGCCCTCTCCCTCTTATAGAGAGGAGGCCTGAGTCCCAGCAGTGGGAACATTAATAGGCTGGTGATGATGATAATGATGATGAAGAAAATGTTTCTGTATGTAAGGGTATACTAGTCAACAAAGAACATTCACATATATGCAATAACCTAGCTTTTGTAACAATGCACCAAACCAAAATAATTAAACAAACCCGGTTAGTAAAAAAGCCTACATTTTCTTGGGACCTCAAGACCTTTAAAAAGCGACACCAAAGTCGTTTAATCCTACCCAGAGTAAAGTATGCACGGGACAAAAGAAAACAAAAACCTGTGAAATACATTACGTAGAGTCTTAAGTTCAGTTCCCGGGTAGGCCGCAATAATGCAACGCCCATTTGTCAGGATAAACACTGTGGCAAGAAAAACTGGCTTCGTTACCCACAAATATTTTGGCAAACTTGTTTGTTTGAGAAAAGTGTTTTCTTTGGGAATTTAATTTACGTAGTGGTGAAATGACGGTCGGGTAGGTTTTAGAGCTGGTTAGTAGTACTTTTTTTACAATATTTAACTTTGTTTTTTATTTGTATCTACTGAGACGATGTAGCTAGTGCACACTGGTCTTTCATGTAGAGTCTGGCTTTTGAATACCAGTATTTTACATGGAGTTACTGCCTATCTGACCTCCATAACTTAGCCTCTGGGTAACACTATACTCTGGCTTTCTACGCGTTTTGTTTATCCTCATGAGACATTATTGCTTAGGTTTAGTTACCTATTTCCAAGATCTTTTCTGTATTTTCTGTCAAGAACCTGTTTATATAGTCCTGCTGATATCTACACCGAATTAATCTCGTTTGATGATCTTGTCATCATAAAACTGATATTAATTAACCATTTGCGAAAATAAATTAATCAAAATAAAAACCAAGCATTCATTATGTAATGAAGTCATTATACAGTTAGCATTTACTTCACAAAGCAATGCACAAATTATGGTATAATATATGCATAACAGTGCCGGTGAAATGCACTTTTTGCTTTCATTGTACATCGGTCAAAATGGCGGCAGACTTTTAAATTTCCCATTATTGCTGTAAAAGGACGAAGCCTCAGTTTTTTTAGAAAACTGCTACGACCACTCGGCGTAAATTACACGCTATAGTTCCAAAGTTGACCGTGCGGTGGCGCTGAAAAGCGAAAATTTTCGACTGCCTTTAAACAGCGCATATTATTTCGTAGTGGCGTTCATTACGACCCTGTTTTATCAACTCGAAACGAATGTCAATTCAATGTAAATAAAACCACTGATACAAGAATTTATTAATGAAGGAATAAATATTCTCATTAAAATTTTAATTCTTTAATTTAATAAAACTGAGCGCGACTCGTACGGAAATCCTTCAGTAATCCGTTTACGATAATAAGAATTTTGCACCACCCTGAAATGTTTTCACACTTATCATTTAAGTGGTTAAGCCTTTTAATGCATAATTTTCGTCGTATATCGACCAATTCAAGCCAATAACAGTTGAAATTACAATAAAAAACGGATTTTCTCTCGATATTTCTGTATTGTGTGTTGATGTATTCATTGTGTATGGGAAGCGAGGACTATTGCCCTTTCATGGGATGGGAAATTATAGTATTACAGGTTGATATTCGTTGCCTAGCAACGGGGATCTTTTTGCTTGATTAAATGTTCGGGGTGTGCACGGAAATCACGTTGATTAAGTTCTGTGGCAGAAAGAACATGTGCCAATTAATATAGTCCCATAACTTTTGGTTGTATGTTGTGGCGTAATCCACCTTTCTTGTTTATATTGCGTAGTTCATGGTCTGCCTTCATTTAGACCTAAATTGTGCCATTTACGTAACAATGGCGACCCAATTTCAAGCTATTTGTACATGTGAAAAGATAACATTCTTTATAGCAAAATGTTCAAGAAAGAAAATTCATGAAATTTTAAGCTTACACGCTTACTTGGTCACGCAAGACGTGTGACGTATTAATGGCCGCAAAAGGGTCTATTTAAATTTAACCCTTGGTAACCCTTATGTAAGATTTCGGTCCTTTAAGATTATTATCTTACCTAATATTCAAAATGTCACTTTTGAAATTATATCGAAAAATATTTATTGAACAGAGTTAATCGCAGAATCTATTTTTATTAATTAAAATTACATGTAAATAGCTTTCTGAAAATTAAGTGTTGATTGAGATTTTAGGATAAACTTTTTTTTTTGAGTATGATAAAAACACATTTAAGATGGTCTTAAAAGTCTTAAAAATTTTAAATCCAGATTTTTCTGTAATCTTATAAAAAGCATGTTTTCAATAAAATTTGGAAATTGGTTAATCTTTGTCTAAGCTTGTAAGCCTTTGAGAGATTTGTAATCAATTAGGTGTTCAGTAGAAGAATTATTTAAATTTAGATTTTTTTAATGAATTAGAAAGTTTATAATAGATCATCTCATCTGCCAAGCCTTTTCCCAACTAAGTTGGGGTCGGCTTCCAGCCTAACCGGATGCAGCTGAATACCAGTATTTTCATGGAGCGACTGCCTATCTGACCTCCACAACCCAGTTAGTACTGGATAATAAGATACTCCTTGGTAAGACTGGTTGTCAGACTTTTTGGGCCACTGACTACCTGTAACGACTGTCAAAGATCTACAAATGACAGCCGGGACCAACAGCTTAACGTGTTTTCCGAGGCACGGAGGAAACTCGATATATAAGGATGGTCACCCATCCACAGACCAACCTAGGCAAGCACGGCTTAACCTAAAGATCGACCAGAGCGGCTGTTATTATTTAGCCACGAGCTCCTAAGCTTATAATAAATCACTGTCCTAAATTGTTTTTTTTTTCTGTTTATTATTACGAATAAATTATGTACTATGTATGTCGTAATTGGTTACGTCTATTAAATTTATCTCATTATCCTTGTCAGTGTATGTTTTTTGGCATAAAAACGCCTTATTTTGTTATACACGGTTTTCCGTTGCAAAATTATAGGTGCTGCAAATACAATGTTTTTAATGACATTTTATTTAACGAATTGCTCAATGGATGAAAAGAAAACAAGAAGTGAGTGAGCCTCTTATCTTTGCGAGAAAGTTCTAACAAAAGTCCGTCGTCCAGTGTCTGCATACTTTTCCAACTTCCCTTCTAAAGTCCTACATTTTTCAATACTTGGGTACTTGTAGTAAGAAGCTGTAATGTTTTTAAACATATGTATCTAAATTAATTGCTTGTGGTTTTGTTTTTTTCTTATTTTTAATTAGTTTCTGTAATTCTATATCGTTATCTGTTTGGGCTTCGACATGTTTGAAGTGTATTTCTTCTCGTGTTTTTTACTACGTTCATAATGAAACCTTTTAAAATTAGTTTTTGAGTGTTCTTAAGGGCATTGTATTTTGATACTAGATTTTATCAATGAAATAAGTTATTGTATGTGATCCCGATGACTTGGTGAAGATTGAGGAAATCCCTTGGATGCGAGTCGCACGGGACCGGTCAATGTGGCGACACTTGGGGGAGGCCTATGTCCAGCAGTGGACGTCTTTCGGCTGAAATGATGATGTGATCTACTTTCCTTCCTCCTCTATCTCTAACCTTTACCTCGTTTAATATTCACATAGAAACAATTTACCTATTCTTTGTACTCTCGATCTACAGCTTTCTGAAACAACAATAGACGTACAAAAGCCACATATTCATCCATATTACAGTTATGTAGCACATATGTCTTGATCTAGTGATTTCTACGTTAATTGTGTTTGTTTTCCTTATTTACTTCACCTGTGTTTACGTTCGTAATCGTATTATGTGCAGAATGCTTGGTTGTGTTAGTTATTGTTGTATTTACTGGGTTATGTTAGTGTTTCATGTTCTTTTTGGCACTAGCTTTTTATTGATTAACTGTGCTCAGACTTGTTTTACTTTATTAATTATACAGGGTGTAAAAGACCTCATCACGAACCCGTCAACCAAGCATTCTGTACATCAAACTAAGTAACTTTACGCAAAAATTATTGCTGGGAAACGACTTTTTTTTTGGAGGTGAAAAATCATGTTTTGTGTTAGAACTCAATGTAACACACTCAAAACATTGTGCTGATGGATGGATTGAAAAGTATGGAGGTCGTGGAGGTGTTTAAAATAAAAATCTTACATTAAAAACTTGTATTTAAGAAAAAACTTCTCAAAAAGTTGGAACTTTGACCCCCAATATCTCCGTAACTAGAAGGTTCCCAGGTATGGTGTAGAACAAAATAAATGATTGCAATGACGGGTGCAATAAGTGCCTTTCGGCTTCGTTAAGGCTAGGTAGTTTTGCAAAAGTAGGCATTTAGCGCTGTAGGCTACGCGCGAAACACTTCGCGTGGACACAGCGCGTCAGAAAACTCGTATGACTCCGCGCGGCGACACAGTATAGAAATATGCAGTAGGTTATGTAATATTACAAAATTTGTTACTCGTAGTAGCGATAAAGTAGAGCTTCGATATAAAATAATTGTCTATAAAATATTAGAATATAAAATAGGTAGTCGTAATTGGGCAGTTGGAATAATTAGTTGAAATAATCAGCCAGTTTGCAGGTTTGAGAACTGTAAAGATAAAATTTTGATTTGTTTATGTTTTTATATTATTATTTATTTTTTTTTTCAAAATATTTGAGGAAAATATTTCAATTTCAACTACGACCATTTACTTCAAAGATAGATTTGCATAAAAAGAACCTAGGGTGTCAAATAAAACAAATTTATAAAAGAAATCTATATAATAATATAAAAATTAAAATTAATTGCTGTTCGTTAGTCTCGCTAAAACTCAACAATAGGTCAAGGTTTGTATAAAAGATAAAAAATAGGGGGCAGGCTGTACGAGCAAACCCGTACAATAGCATATGTATCAATTTTATGCTGACATCGACGCGCAGCGAATGAATAAAATATACATTTTTAAGTCAACGATCAGTAGTCGCATAGCACCGTTCGGGCTAACAACAAAAGACTCATTCGCCGCGAGTCGATCAGTTATCAGTTTTTGGGTGTTCTTTCAATACACAGATTCAATCATTCTATCAGTCTATCATTTAAATGTACCTTAACCCGTACATTTTTGGTCCTTCGAGCCGGATGTCGCGTGTGTTAACTACAGTGTAGCAATCAAGTACTGTAAAGCTTTCACTAGTGACATCAAGTGAACTATCAGTGAACTATCAGTAAACTATCAGTGAAGGTGTTTGTACTGCCAGCAATAGTGCAGTACATAGCAGCAGCAGCAACAATCAGCAGGGGTCAACAGGGATCCGCCTTGGTGAGCAACAAAGCTCCCGCTTGGACAATCAAGTAAGATCGTTCCATTTATTATCATTTCAACAACATGTCGTCTGTGGAAGACGTACTCGCCCAACAACAGCAACTACTCAATCAGATAGAGCAAAATTACTCAAACTTCAAAAAAGATGGCTCCGATCGCAAAACCTCGGACTATATACGCCGAAGGTTAGAAAATTTGGATGCATGCTGGCAAGAGTATCAATCAAATCATATAAAATTGTGTAACATCGAATATGCCAGATCGCACACTTATTTTACTTCGAATCAATTTGACACTGTGAAGGAGAGATATGAGAAAATCAGAGCAATTATTCAGAATCATCAGCCAACAGAGGAAAGACCATCAACACCGCTTCTAAAGCCTGCTACTCCTCTAGCTACCTCAAGCGCCGTACAGCAACTTTCAGGACAAGCTTTTAAGAGTCAGGGATCAAACAGCAAGACGGATGAGATGATGAGGAAACAGATCAGCAATTTCAAGGCCTTTGAACATACTGTTTCAAGCATCAACATGGATGCGGTAGCGGAGAAATGGGAATTCGATCATCTGTTGAGTACGGTAAGGTCTCGCTGGTCTAAAATTGACGCCCAGCATTGGGAATTAGACAGTGAGCTGGGAGACCGAAATCAAGAGTATCATCATATGTACCTCAAATACGAAAGCACATACAACGATGCTATCAAAGCAATCAATAAGAAGATGTCGTCCGTCTCACATAGGGAGCATACTACGCCAAAAATAGAAATACCTACATTCAGCGGCAGCTACCATCAGTGGACATCCTTTAAGGATCTCTTCACCGAAGCAGTTCATAGCAACCCGTCATTATCTGGGGCTCAGAAGATGCAGTTTCTCAAGTCGAAAGTGAAAGGTGAAGCAGAGCGCCTCATACAGCATCTCCCTATCAGTTCGGACAACTATATCATTAGTTGGGATATCTTAAGCCATCGTTATGACAACAAGAGGATGATATTTACCTCACAAATTAACATTTTATTAAATATACCAAATTTACAGCAAGCATCAATTAATCATATCAAACGAATCCATGATACAGCACTTGAAACGATGAACGCCATAAAAACCCTCGGCGTTGATGTGACTTCGTGGGACCCGTTGATCGTGCACATCTTGTGTCAGAAATTGGATTCGGACACATTCAGTGAATACAACGCAGCAATCAAACAACCTCGAGAATTACTTGAGTTGAATGAATTTCTAGCCTTTCTAGAGAGTAAGTTCACGAGCATGGAAGCAAGTAGAAGAAAACAGGAGATCAATAATCAAAAACCCTTTTCTTCAAACAGCAATAAACCATCAGAATCAAGAAATTATCATACAAAACAATCATATTCAAGCAACAAGGCTATTTCGCATTCACCAAGTTACAGGAAATTGCAAAACTATCGGCCAAACTGTCCAGTCTGCAATGACGCACATGGCATATTCTTTTGCAAACAATTTGCTGACTTTTCCCCGATGAAGAAAAAACAATGTGTTACTAACTTAAATTATTGCCAAAACTGCTTATATGACCATAAAGGCAAAGAATGCTTATCAAAGAAGCGTTGCGTCGAATGCAACGAATTTCACAACACATTACTTCATGAATCGTTTTCTAAGGAATTGTCAAAACAAGGAGGCAACGCGATACCTTCTACACAGCAAAACAACATCCGTTATAATCAAGAACGTGCAAATCAAGGCAACACGCACGTGACACAACAAAATATGATGCAAGAAACTTTGCTTTCAACCGCACTGGTAAAGGTTCAGAAAGCAGATGGGACCTACCTGATCCTCCGGGCCCTTATTGACCAGGGCTCACAAATGTCTCTTATCACAGAGAACGCCGCTCAGCAGTTAGGATTGCAGCGATCCAGGTGTGACGGCATAATTACAGGCATAGGACAAAGGGAAAACAGTTGCAAAGGAATGCTGAACCTGAACTGTATGTCAAGCTCAAGAATCAAACTCTATCAATTTAATATCGATGTTTACATTATGAACAACTTAACAAAATATTTACCATCATACTCATTCCCAAAAATAGCATGCCCATTTCTGGATAATCTAGAATTAGCAGATCCTGAGTACAACATCAGCCGACCCATTGACATACTGTTAGGTGCGGACGTATACTCGAATATTCTTTTAGCGGGCATGTGTAGATTAAGCGAATCACTTCCGCTTGTTCAAGAGACTCGTCTGGGTTGGATACTATGTGGAAATATGAAAACTAAATTAATGTGCAACGTGGTACAATTCGACTTAGACAAATTTCAGCAATTTTGGGAGATGGAAGAAATTACAGAAGAAAAATCATTATCATCAGAAGATCAAGAGTGCATTCAATACTATGAAGCAACCACAAGTCGATTGGATGACGGAAAATACGAAGTGAGACTTCCACTCGTACCACAATTTGAAGAGAAATTGGGGCAGTCCAAAAACAAGGCTGTTGCTCAATTCATTCATTTAGAAAAGAAATTACATAAAAACAATACTTTGTTCAACGCTTATAAATCATTCATTACCGAGTACAAAACCTTAGGTCACATGAAACCTTCACCTTGCAATCAGACACTGGAATGTTTCCTACCGCATCATTGCGTATTGCGCGAAGATAGTGCAACGACTGCATTACGAGTTGTTTACAATGCTTCGGCAAAAACATCAACAAATCAAAGTTTAAATGACCTAATGTACACGGGGCCTAATTTACAGCAAGACCTTCAGTCTCTTATCATTAAATGGAGACAATATCAGTACGCATTCACAGCTGATATAGAAAAAATGTTTAGGCAGATTTGGGTACACCCAGAAGATCAACCTTTACAAAAAATTGTGTGGAGAGATAACCCGTCTCAAACAATACAGGAATATCAATTAACAACCGTAACATACGGCACAAAAGCAGCTCCATTTCTTGCAATGATGACATTGAGACAGTTAGCCACTGACGAACGGGACAAGTTCCCAGAAGCTGCTAAAGTCGTCGAAAAATCATTCTATATGGATGATCTAGTACATGGAGCCTGCTCCCTATCATCAGCACTACAGTTGCAGCAAGATTTGTTGAATCTACTGAAATCAGGGGGCTTCAACTTAAGAAAGTGGATGTCAAACGATAGTCGTCTACTACAAATAGAAGATCAAGACTATTATAAACAAGAAAGCAAGAATTTTAGTCAAGCAGGATTAACTAAAACATTAGGACTCCGCTGGAACCCTACACATGATAACTTCACATTTGTATCAAAAATTGAACCATCAAGCACCAATATCACTAAAAGAATCATACTATCAGACATGTCTAAAATATTCGACCCATTAGGATGGATCGTGCCCGTAACAACAAAATTGAAGATTTTATTTCAAGAAACATGGTTATCTAATCTTCAATGGGATGAACACGTACCGGATAAAATCAGCAAAGAATGGATCAAAATCAAAGAAGAATTGGAAAGTATCAATCAATTTAAAATACCAAGATGGTACGGTACAGAATCAGCAAGCTGTGTAGAGTTACACGGCTTTTGTGACGCATCAACAAAAGCTTATGCTTGCGTCATTTACAGCAGAGTTGTAAATAGTAATAAATCAGCAATATTAGTAGCCGCTAAATCAAAATTGGTTCCTACGAAAAAACTAATATCACTACCTCGATTGGAATTGTGTGGAGCACTGTTGCTGGCCAAGCTCATGACCAAAGTCAAGCAAAGTCTAACTGGTCATGATCTACATATATTTGGTTGGAGTGACTCTACTGCCGTATTGGGATGGCTTCAAGGAAACCCAAGTCGGTGGAAAACGTTCGTAGCAAATAGAACAACACAAATAACTAATATCATTCTACCACAATCTTGGCGATATGTGAAATCAAGTGAAAATCCCGCTGACTGTGCTAGCAGAGGACTCAGAGTGACTCAATTAATTGATTATCATTTGTGGTGGCAAGGACCGACATGGTTACAATCTTTTGAAGCAACAAAAGAAAATCAAGCAATCTATACAACAAACGAGGAAATAAAGAAACAAGAAGACGTTCATGTTGTGACAAATAATGAATCAAGCATCATTACCGTCCTGTTAAGCAAGTATCAATCAATCAACAAAATTTCACGTATTCTAGCATTAGTGATGAAGATTACGACCTACAAAAGAAAAGCAAAAAAAGCAATATTTATCATTATCAGAAATCAGTCAAGCAAGGCAAAAAGTAATCAAGCATATACAGCAAAAAGAATTCGTGAAAGAAATAAAAGACTTAAAGCAAGAAGGCAAGTTAAATACAAAAAGCAAATTATCAAAATTAAACCCTTACCTGGATGAAAATGATATCTTAAGAGTTGGAGGGAGACTAAAAAAGGCACATATCAGCCATGACATGCAGCACCCTATTATCCTGCCGCACAGTGGACGTCTGACAGAATTAATAATAGAGGATGCACATCAAACCATGTTGCATGCCGGTGCCCGGCTGACATTAGGTTTTATCAGACAAAAATATTGGATTCTAGGAGGGAACGTCGCTACGAAGAGGCAGCTTCGTCGTTGCGTAATATGTAAAAAGCAAAATCCAGACAGCCAACAGCAAATCATGGGGCACCTGCCGGAGGCCAGAAGTAATCCATCACGTCCGTTTACGCACACAGGCGTAGATTTTACTGGTCACATCTACGTCAAAGCAAGCAAAGGACGAGGCATTAAGAGCACAAAAGGATATGTAGCTGTCTTTGTGTGCATGGTCACCAAGGCAGTGCACTTAGAACTAGTTGGTGATCTAAGCACAACTTCATTCATAGCAGCATTAAGAAGAATGGCACCTCGCAGAGGGACGCCTAGTCACATTTATAGCGATAATGGTCGCAACTTTGTCGGTGCTAACAAGGTACTACAACAGGAATATCAAGCACTTATGAATATCATGCAAGACAAAGACCTAAAAGCAGAAATTTTAAATATGAAAATCGAATGGAGTTTTAATGCGCCCTCATGGCCATCGGCGGGAGGCCTATGGGAGGCGGCAGTTAAGAGCTTCAAATATCATTTCAAGAGAGTTATTGGTGACCAGATTCTTACATTTGAGGAACTATCTACGGTACTTACACAGATTGAGGCCTGTCTCAACATGAGACCATTATGTCCTATATCAGAAGATCCAGATGATGTGGATTTTCTAACGCCTGCTCACTTCCTAACAGGTGGATCAAAGGTTACCGTACACGAGACTGAAACGGATTTAAGAACCCGTTGGCAGTTGACACAAAAAATTGTACAGGATCTCTGGAAAAGATGGAAGAATGAGTACCTAGTACAACTTACAGAAAGAACTAAGTGGAGACAAGCAAAAAGGAACCTCAATGTAAATGATATTGTCATGATTCATGATGACAATCTTCCAGCGGGAAAATGGCTGATGGGCAGAGTCATCGAGCTTCACCCCGGTTCCGATGGTCATGTTCGCGTGGTTACAGTAAAAACCAAAAACGGAACACTGAAACGTCCTATCACAAAATTATCAAAACTCCCAGTTAACAATGAATCCTCGCAAATCAAGCAAGCAAAAACGACGGATTCGGGAGAGTCCAACACAAATAAACAGTCTGAAACAAGGAAAGCAGGCACTCGTTACAACATAGCGTCGGTGTTTACAGCAATCATCCTATTTTTTAGCATCATTACAACTTCCCAATGCGCACTTAACGTCACACAATTTAGAAGTAATCAGCATAATTATTTACTTCGATAAACTATCAAACATGCAAATCATAAGAGACAACTGGAAATTAATCATATACTACGACTTAGAGCCTTATTGGGAAGGAATTACGGCACTTAACAAAAGTATCATATCGCTAGAACAAACATGCAGCAACATTAAAGCACAATCATATTGTGACATAATATTATTGCAACTACGTCACGGGTACAACGAACTGGATTACAATAATCATTTGTTACTCAGTCAGCATTTTGCAAGGCCAGCGAACAGGTGGCGACGAGGTTTTATCGACGGTGTCGGTTACATAGCAAACGGGCTGTTCGGAATATTGGACGCTCGATTCGCGGAACAGTACGAGAAAGATATCACTCTACTTCGCAATAATCAAAAGCATATTGTCTCATTTTGGCAAAATCAAACCTCGGTCATAGAAGCAGAATTCAGTCTCTTGAAGAGGACGGAGGCTACAATGCACAAACAACATAAAATGATTCATCAACAGTTTTCGAACATCGAAAATACATTAGAAGTATTAAAGGCTGAAACTCAAAATCTTTCGAGAGCAAGTGAAGTTTCCATGGGAGCTATAGTCACAAGCAATTTACTACACGACTTGAAAGATTTACAGAACGCTTTAGTGGATACAATTACAGACATCTATCATGGGCGATTTAATCCACATTTATTAACCGCCGAACAATTACAGGATCAGCTGAGCACTATAGCAACTCATTTGTCTACTGACGTCACCTTACCTGTAGAAAATATTCATACGGATCTTGCACAACTTTTTAAACTTCTACGAGTCAAAGCAAGAATGCTTAAGAATTACTCAATATTTGAGGTACAAATACCTCTGATAAGCAGGGACACCTATGAAATATTCAAGCTTATACCAATCCCTGCGAAGAAAAACAACAACACAATGTTATCAATTAAACCAGTGTCCGATTTCATAGCTGTAAACCTGAAAAAGGATGCCTACATCATCTTGACAGAAAATATCATCGATTCCTGCCTAGTGACAAACGTACACTTATGCAACATTCATTCTCCTATTTACAAACTAAGCAGAGATAAAGACTTCTGCCTATCAAAGGCATCATCATGTGAGGTCAACATCGATCCCTGTCAAAACCTTTGGATAGAAAGCCACTCTATCAACAATTATATTTATTTTTGCTGCGGTCAATGTAACCTACGAACAGTATGTGGAGATCAAGTTACCGCGCATCAACTGACTCACTCCGGACTTATATCAATAGATTACGGCTGCATAATCAAATCAGATAATTTTGAAGTAATTGCTCATCAACAAAGAACGAGCGATGTTAGTATCAGCGCTAACCTATACTCAACAGTCATTGCATCCATAAATCACGTAATAAACGTGTCTATTCCTCAAGATGTCTTGAATGACTCCAGCATAGAGAGCGATCGAGAGTTTAAAACAATTGAGGACAAAATCAAGATCATGAAAGAAAATGGATTGTTAATTGACAGTCTGTCATCCCACGACATTCATCATTACACCGCGATCTACTGTATGGTCGCCGTGGTAGCAGCAGGTCTCGGAGTGTTCGCGTGGAGCCCGCGCTCTCGCCGGCGGCGGCGGTGACGCCCGCAGCAGGCGGCGCGCCCGGCAGCGGCGCGGGCCCGGCCACGCAACGTGCGTGTGTTGGGGATAGTGTAGTGTATCAGTGTGACAGTGAAAGGGCGAAGGTGGTAACTAGTGCGCGAGTGTTAGATAAAGCCACCTCCCCTATGTTAGGTTCTTATACAAGCATATCTAATTTGTGAAGTGTTAACGATAGAGACACTAAGAAATTAGATTAACATCAAATCATGTATTATAATTATTTGTTTATCATTTTTATCACTTGTATTTTTATATCTTTTCCTCGGGGAGCATGTACGAGCAAACCCGTACAATAGCATATGTATCAATTTTATGCTGACATCGACGCGCAGCGAATGAATAAAATATACATTTTTAAGTCAACGATCAGTAGTCGCATAGCACCGTTCGGGCTAACAACAAAAGACTCATTCGCCGCGAGTCGATCAGTTATCAGTTTTTGGGTGTTCTTTCAATACACAGATTCAATCATTCTATCAGTCTATCATTTAAATGTACCTTAACCCGTACACAGGCAGTAGGTAGGTGGTTGGTAGGTAGTAGGTAAGTAGGTTGTGGGCAGGTAGGTACTGTAGGTAGTAGATAGGAAGTAAGTAGGTAGATGGTAGGTAGTACGTACTACCTACCATCTACCGATGGTAGGTAGTACATAGGTTGGTAGGTAGGCGGTCGGTAGTAGGTAGGTAGGTAGTAGGAAAAGGCGCATAGCAACGCACAGCTAGTTTTAAATATTTTCATGTACTGTCGTGGTGTTTTCCGCCTGACCATTTTATTTTTTTTTCGCTTAAAACATGCAGAGGCGCCGAGCCACGCCCCCTTAAAGTTTGGGCCTATTAGGAAAATGTCAACTTTGCCGCGCAAAATAACAATAACTCTCGTTTGGCGTGCGTCATCCGTGCGCTCGGCCGATTCGGTATCTTTTCATTCATTATTTCTATACAAAGTCAACGGGTCGCGGCTAGATAGCGTTTTTATGTTGCGAGTGCAAGCAAAAATTTGCTTAGTGGTGGTCAGGCGGGAGTGTCCTCAATAGTACTTTAGTCATCTTAAAATTGCCGGTTGCAATTATTGAGGCTGCCCCACTGACCTATAACAAAAAGTAAATGAAGTACTGGTAAAATGGGGTGAATAGAAATGCAGGGGTGAATGGAAACGAAACTTTGAAATGGATTTTAACGCTGAATCAATACTGTATTTTGCCAACAAGGTATCTAAACAAATAAGAATAATTTAGTTAATAAAATAGAGTACTTGTTGGTAACATATCACGTGAATTCAACTTTAAAATCCATTTCAAAGTTTCGTTTCCATTCACCCTTGCATTTCTATTCACCCCATTTTACATATCGATATAGACAAAATATGATTTAATTTTATCAATAATCTTAGCGTTCTCTAGTAGTACTGATATTTTTATACTGTGGATATGTTTCTATTTGTTTCTTATTCTCTTCTCTCTTATTGCTTTACACGACTTTTTTCGCCTGCTTTGTTTATTGCCCATTATATCTAACAAAAAAACTCTCAAAAACAGATGATAAGGTGCGCGAAGTTGTCGCGGAAAAAACTGACACAGGTCCGTCGTCCATAAGCGCCAGCACGCGACTGAACGGACCTGTCGGAGCCGCCGCGGGCGCTTTTAATTCATATTTAATCGTAGTAATTAAGAAAATCATTTTATCAAGTCAAACTCTGCGAAATTGTCTATAACTAATTAGTTTCTTTAATATAGTACAAAAATTAAATGTAAAAAATCAGTAATATAGTCATAATATTGAAAAAACGTTATAAAAAGGGGCAACTTTGCGATTTTTTTCTATCGAGTGAAGTTCATCAGGTCTTGCAACTGAATGCGATTTTGACTAGACAAAATCCTTAACTAATACATATATTTTTTTTTTAAATTTAAAACACTATATTCTTTGTCTCAGATTGTTTTAAAAAACTTAAATTCGGGGCCACCTAGCCTGGTTCTAGATGTAATAAAAAAACATGAGTTTCGGATCTTCCTAATATTGATCTTATTGGGAAACATCTGAGAAAAACAGCTGCCTGAGAGATATCTCTCGATGGCATGTAAAACCAAGGCAGAGGCCCATACCATATAGAATTCTGACATCAGGTTTAGGCACTTACCTTACAAGAAAGAAGAAAAATAATATTAGAGTTAGTGTTTAAAATTTTGATTATCAGTGAGCTGGTTCTTATGTGGTTGATGGTTAAAGCACAAAAGGGCTAATTATTCTACAAACCATAAAATTCAGATAAATTAGATCGATAATCTAGATACTAATTATTTGTTTGTATGTAGGGGGTAATCTCCGGAAGTAATGAACCGATTTCAAAAATTCTGTCACCATTAGAAAGCTACATTCACCCTGAATAACATATGCTATATTTTATCCCCGTACTCCCACGGGAACGGGAACTACGCGGGTGAAACCGCGTGACGTCGGCTAGTATCAGATAAATCGGATGGAAAATATATTATTCGAATAGAGTTCCGAGGACCTATACATACCAACAAAACAATCATTACGCCAAGTCTCCGCCAAATTATCCTTCAAAAATTAAAAAAAAGTCAGGTACGCTATAATACTGAAATTAATCAACACAACAAGCATTAACATTAACTAACCTACTCGCTAAATATCACAAACAAACACACAATCCCTAAACAGAACATGTAACAATTTCCAAACGAATTTCAACAAAATAACACGTGCTATTCAGATGAATCCGTGATAATTATGTTTGTTACTGAGACTCACATTATTTATTCAAATCGTGTTGGATGTACGCGCGTAAGTGATTTTAATGCTGCTAATTAATTTCGTTAACTGCCACGTGAACGTGCGTGATGATAGCTATCTTGTGACAAAATGATGTCACGTCAATTTGTGGGGAGTTACTTGTGACTTATTGGAGAATTAGACGGGGATGTTGATGTGAGCAATCGTAAAATGGTTCTTAAATTGGTCTCTAGGTCTATTAGTTGGTCGTGCTGAGATTTATTGATCATAATTCAAAACTTTTCAGTTAATGTGAGAATTTTTAATAGCCTAATCTGCCTGTATTCCCAATGCTAGGACACAGGTCTCTCTATAAGAGGGAATGGGCTATAATCCACCACACGGGCCTAGTGTGGGTTGGTACATGTCACATGTCATACTATTCCGGAAAAACCTTGTTATAATACCAGGTTTTTTAACGCATTTATTTTAAGCTTCAGAACAATAATTGAGTCATTTGAAAGGCTTCATTTGTAATCAGAAAAATTCTGTACATAGGATCCGGATTATTCGGTATTCTTCGCAAATGTTTTAAAATTAAACCGTCAAAAGACAGATTCTTATTCACAGAAGAACTTATGCCATCTTAAAATACTTAAGTAATTATATTATTACCATTACCAAAATAACAAAAAAAAACTACCAAAAGAGAAAATTTCACGCAAACAAAACCAAAAAACTGTCAGTCACGAAATAGTATCCAATATTAAACACGCATTCGCGTTGACAACAAAATTTCAGCCTATCCAATATCAAATTCGATTTTGGTACAAATTAAACGATTGGTTTACCAGGAAACAGGTTTACATTGATACGACGAAGGCACAGAGGCATAGGCCGTTGTGAAGCAGCCTTTATAACCCAATTCCTGTACTAATTCGGTGAGCCACGATGACCCAATTCTGGCACTACACGAGGCAAGCTATATATTTATTCCTGGAAATTTAATGTTAACCTCTGCTTTTGTCTTTTTTCAGGTAATATTTTTGTTCTTCTAGTATGCTATAGAGTGAAGAGTTTTGGGGGAAAATCATTGGTTAATCGTAAGTTTTCTATTTTCATAATTATATGTATTTTTTAAGATTTTGTCAAGAAATGGAGCAAAATGTTTAAAACGCGTTAAAATGTTATCATTATCAACCTTAGTGGACATTCATTTAGTAGAGACTTTTCCTTATTTATTTGTATACCTATTTTGCACAAATTTTCCTGGAAACCTGTTTTTCTTGGGGGTCTTAAAGTAGGAGTAACGAAAAATCACCGGAAGAAAACCCAAGTAGTCAATAAATGTTTAAGAACATACCACATGGTAATAATTAAGTAATGTGCTTTTCAAATGATATGAAAAATCGAATTTTACAATTGGGAATACATATACATGAAATACAAAACGCTTTTTATTTATTAAAAGTGCCTTATATTGGCCCATAAAAACATTGTGGTACACTTGTTTAAGTTTCTAATACATCACTTATTTTACAATTTACTGTTTTATGTAGCATGTTTTTGGTGAAACGGAACGTACTCTCAAAACGCATCGTTCTCGATAACGCCGGTAGTGACGTCAAAGTCTATGTGTCAAAAAAACACTTTTATTTGAAAAGTGTTTGAAGTTTCACTAAGATTTTATTATGATATTGTTATTGCAATTTTTACTTGACACACATACAATTAGTAAAATATTCTATTATGGGCAAAAAAATTGATGTAAACAAGGCAGCTTGTGGTAAATGACGTCACATCATGGCCGCGACAGCTACGGACTTTTGAACTGTCATAGAAAATTGCAGGAGTTTAATATTATTTTAGCAGTAGTTGAACTTAACTTTTAATACTTTTCTTGGGTTGATAGTACTGTATTTTATTGATTTAAGTAAAGAAAAAATTACGTACATATTCCCTATTCAATACGAAAATTCAAAATAGCTATTTCATGTTTCCACTTTTTACAAAAACAAGCTGAACTGTGTGTAGAACTACACATACATGTAGACCCCGATAAAAGCCTACTCGGTTCCCAAGAAGCAAAAAACGACCCAACTCCATCATCAAAGCTCGTAATCCTCCGTCAAAGAATAAATTAAACACAGAGGTGACAAACCGGTCAAATGGATAACACAGCCAAAGGGCGAACCACTGACGAAGCAAATTTAATGAAACGGAAAAGTGAATAAAAAGGTAAAAAAAAGGACAGGAAACTCCTTGGCCCTCTCTAAGGGAAAATTGCTTACCTAAGTTATTTTTCTTTAATTATTACAGACTTCAAGGTATTGAGTATCGCCAATTACAGTTGGTCTTTAATTACGTATCTGGGAACGATGAATGGAAATGGGTAGCAATTAGTAATTTCGTCGGTTATTTAATGTAGTGGTAGCTGTTTTGTAAATGGTTGGTTAATGGTGGTTTGTTAATTTGTTTACTTGACGTTAAAGTTTAAGTTGTTTATCGTACTGACAGAATCAAATGTTTATTTGCTAGTAAGTAGGTAGCTGTTTCCCACGACCTTCGTCCGAGTGTAATTATCATAAAAATTTTACTTCCCAATTTGAATCAAATAAGGTTAACAAATTCAAAAGCTTTATTTTTTTTGCACGGAACCTTAACCCTTTTCCATTTGCATTCAGCAAAAAAAGTGTTATTTTGAAATTACACACAGACACCTAAATTTTAATTATTTTTTGTGTTTTGTTCAACATGTTTTCATTATTGACATATCTCTTAGTTCTCGTTTTTATTATAAAAGTTTAGTTGTTACCTCTGAAAAAGAGAAAGTTATAAACCACCCTATTTTTAAAAAAAAAACGTGAAGAACCTTTGTCGACCTCAACGCCCGATAAACAAAAAAAATCTCAAGCGAACAAAACAAGCCAGCACTCAAGTATCAAAACTCATGTTTCCCAAGAGTCATAGGTGCAAATCTTATTGCGTAAGGTCTTATCACCGGCTGCCTACGTTATCTTGACAAATGTCTACGGTATTACTCTTAGCCGCTACCTACAACAATAAGACATTTGTTTAGACAATGCGTTACAGTTTTATTTGTGTCTTGGCACTAGATTTTGCTTGGGTGGCGGTTGGAAATTTAGGGCTGGTATACAAATATCCACAGACCTGCACTGAAAGAAAGAAAGAAAAAATATTTATTTGTCGCAGGGACATGACGAGCATACATACAAAAGGAAAAAAAAGTAAACAATAAACGTACAAAGCATTACAAATATTTATAAATAATACAAACGGAAGGAACAAAAAAATTGACAGCTTGCACGTCGTAGCTGCGACAAGCATCAGGTTACCACTCAGCATGATGCTGCTGCTGCTGTGGTGCACTGGTGTGGTGTATTTTGGCCCAGTCCCTACAACAGGAAGGATGCTTCTGGGCCAGCAGTGGGAACGTTAAAAGCTTTCGATCCTATTTAAATTTGCGGAGAACTTATAGTTATGATGTATGTTTCACTGTTCTTTTTATTTTTTCATCAGTGTATTTGAAGTTTTGCATGGGATCTGCCTGCCACACGAAAACAAAATCACTCAAAAGCCACTATTTCATAATCTGACGATCGTCGATTATGTCGTCGACGCTAATACTCTTTTATTTATGCTTAACATTATAAAAAAAAAAAAAAAAAAAACAAAAAAAAAATGCCTTGGACTGTTTCATTTTTACCATGACCCTCTAGAAAACATCCCCTAAAATATTTTCTCACCAAATAGATATTATCCTGAAAAAAAAAACTCAACGTACAGACAGAAGTCAGTAACATTTGTATCATAGCACCGGATTTTGGAGCTACGAATACAATATTATTATGCCTACGGGGCTCCTCTGTTATAGGCATAATCATTTTGATAGACGGCATTCTGTTTTTGTCTGTCACGCACGCATATTGCGTTTTTGTTGCTTCAGGAAAATGGAAAGCTGGTTCGATTCGACCTTGAATGTGATGGAAACTAAATCTTGCCTTTTTTTGTTGACAGGGTAACACGAATGAACGGTTTTGTTTGTGTTCTGTTAGGATATTTTACTTATACTTTAATTCCAGTAACCAACGGGGTATTGTTTAGCAGTGGCTTCCAACAGGCTAATTTCCAAATTTGGGCTACATTATAACAGAAAGGAAGAATGGAAATAAGTCTATTTGGCATATACCACAAGTCATCATCATCTGCTTAGCCTTTTCCCAACTATGTTGGGGTCGGCTTCCAGTGTAACCGGATGCAGCTGAATACCAATATTTTACACGGAGCGACTGCCTATCTGACCTCCACAACCCAGTTAGTACTGGGTAATACGATACCCCTTGGTAAGACTGGTTGTCAGACTTTTTGTGCCACTGACTACCTATAACGACTGTCAAAGATCTACAAATGACAGCCGGGACCAACTGCTTTTCGTGCTTTCCGAGGCACGGAGGAAACTCGGTATGTAAGGGTGGTCACCCATCCACAGACCAACCTAGGCAAGCACGGCTTAACCTAAAGATCGATCCGAGCGGCTGTTATTGTTTAGCCACGACCTCGTACACAAGTGAAAACAACATTTAAAAAAAAGAAAAATATATTATTGTGAGTCTCGCGGCTGCGCCGAATAGGTCCTTTTCAGCAAAATGGCAACTAGTGTCTGAGACTGGTTTTCGACTGGACCTAATTATCTATCTCAAAGGGCCAAGGCACCCTCCGTATTTTTTTTTTTTCGCTTCTTTGCAAATTGTAAGTTAGTATGATTACTCGACCGCAATAAATATAATATTATATTTGCAGAATTAAAATCATTAGCTTAGAGTCATAATTACAAGTATACCCATCGGTAAACCATGACCTGGATATAGACACTAATAACTCTTTATCCCAGTAAACGTTCCCGTGGGTTAATTTCCGACCTTCACACGAGCAAAGCCGCGGGCAGGAGCTATTATTCAGTAGTTTAAGGCCTTAAATGAGACTGAATAAGTAGTTCAACAGACCAGAGAACCATCTAATGACCCCTCTGTAATAACAGTTCCAATCAGTATCTTAACACACGACCTAACGAAGACCCCTACGCGATAATTGCTTAACATCAAACGTATATTGACTTAACAGCATATTCATATTTATGCACAGATGATTGGATCGCCATTACTATGCATTTACACACTTGCATATATATACATAGTACACACTTGCTATATGTGCATAGTGCATACACACATGCTAACTGTATAGACGCTTGGCCACGACTCAGACGATCGAGCGACACGCGAGTTGCCATGGCGACTGCGGAAAAAAAAGAAAGAAATTGCTTAGAGCTTGCCACGACCCCCTGTGACGCGATGGGGCTAAAATGTACCGTAGACGGTAGGTTATGCATGACAGTTTTAAATGTGCATGCAAAACCGAGTTCCGTTGAGGATACATAAGTTAGCCATACACGCTAGGGTGAACCTGACAGGTTTACCGGTACATTTGGACTGTACAGGTAAACCGGAGCGTGTATGTTGCAAAACTATGTAGGATTCCACAAGAGGCAGCTCATCCTTACCTGACGGGTATACCTGTACAGGCAAGCCTGTCAGGTAAACCTTAGCGTGTATGGCTACCTTCACATTCATTCATGTCTGCACAGTTTGACTGTGCAAGCAAAACTGCACGTGCATAACCTATCGTCTATGGCCAACTTAACCTGTAGTTACCCGTAATTACATACACAATTAAATAACAATGTTCTGTTCCCTTTTGGGAACGTCTGGGAACATAAGCGTCAAAGCACGTAAAACAAATGACGTCGATGACGTCACAAGTCTCATAGTTAACGGGGCACTACAAGGTGTTTACACCTAGATGTATACTATAAGATGCAAGCTATAATTTATGGACGCCAACGTTGCGTGTGTGGCCTGATAGCACTGAATTACTGTTGCTCACTGATTGACGCAGACAAATATCTTCGGATTAATTAGTGGTGCTGTGCTTCATATTGGCTAATTAACTGGGTAAATATAGTGTAGATAGAATTGCGTGTAATGTATCTAGTTGTTAATGATTATTCGACCAATTAAGTTTCATTTTAAGGTTCGTCCTGTTTAGGTAGCATAGTATTGCAAAACTTAAGTCGCAGTAGGCAGGGTACAATTTACATTGCTCGCAGAACGGATAGCAGCTAAAGGTTCAAGAGTGGTGGCAAATATCGGAAGGCGCAGCATTAGAAAACCTGGTGGAAGTCGTCACAAAATCCTCTGGTGCGGAATGAACAGTACTGGCAGTGCATGAGGCGAGATACCGCGGCCCTGGAACACAAAGGGCTAAGAAGGAACATGGATGAGTTTTAGTCAGTAAAAGACTGACACTCCCTCCGCGCGACCAGGGCGGGAGTCCGGTTATTTGATGATTTCCTATCCGAAAAAAGGCCTATCTTCGTTAAGGCCAGTGCACACCGAAGACGTGACTCAACAATAGAAAGCATCGTTTTCCTCAGACCATAAATACTTTTAGATGGAACTCAATAGTCAAATACAATTAGGTTACTCGTAGCAGCTCCTCACCTACGCAGGTAGCCGCATGAGGAAAGTTCTCAGTAGAAACTCATCTCATTAACACTGGCGGTAAAGTGTTGCTTATTTTTATCTATTGGCCATGAGCTACACGTGTGACTCCGGAAAAATAAATGAGTAAAGTTGCTAGCCATGCCACGTGTCATCGATTTGCGGAACGACGCTATCTACAAAGCTAATTTTATTATAGCTTAAAACATCTAAAAAACACGCTTTCTCGTATTCTTCTCAGGGAGATACTCATATCACGGGAATTTATAAAACAATAACTAGTCCACCATCATTGGGAGTCCGCCATATTGGATTTAGAAAGACGTCACTTAGCAAGCCGTGTATTGTCATCCAAACTAAACATGTATGCAACATTTCAGCTCAATCGGACACCGGGAAGTGGTTCAAATTTAACTTATAAGTTTTTTTTGCATAGTTAAATGTGAAGCTAATAAAACCTTGCTTAAATAGAGGCGCGCACGTAAGACTCGCTTGAAGTATCGCCCGAGGTCGTGAGCTGTTACGAAACTGATACTGGATTACTGAGTTTTCTCACAATTATTTTATACGGGTGATTTTTGTTTCATATTTCTTAGGTACTATCTATTTTCTATATCTAGTTTCACTTCTTGCCAATAATTTGTACATAGATACAACAAAGGCTTTCTACTTAGCAAAAGATAAATCCTTATATTTAAGGTCTTTAAGGCCGTGTTTAAAACCGGTGCTAGGGATGAATTCTTACGCATCATCAATTTACATCGGTCAATTTGACCTATTCGTAAACAAACCGATTTTCCCATATTCGTCGTCCTTAACTTACATTAACGATTTCCAGTAACAACATAATTAATACAAATATCAGAAATAACTCCAACTAGATATTAGTTCCGGGAAACAAAATTACACACACCTAACATAATGTCAGAAATTCACGGTTAACTCGTTTTAGGACAAAATGTGTTGTTTTGTCCTTGGTCACGATTTACGAGGGTACAGCCCGAAGGCTATGTAAAAACATCATTGGAAAATCAATCTAGAGCTTCAGGAACAAGGCTGAATTTTGAATGTGCTTCAACCTCAAGTTATTGTCACATTTTATAACTTAGTTTCGGTTTTAATGTTTGGTCAATACAGATACGGATATGAATGTATATTAAAGGTGTCCGTATTTTGAATAGAAAGGTTCTATTAATACCAGTTTGAAAACGAAATTTTCTTGTTACGCCTACCCACTTTTGTATGATCCTCGAAAATGAGCTTAACAATATTAATTTGTTGAGTTATTTTTAAAGTCGGTTCCAAATGAGATTTTATAAGGAAACAGGGGCGGAATATAATTATCAGAATTGTGAAAATAGATCATTTTTGTTCGAAGCTTTTCCTTGTTTCTCTTCAAAGGTAGAAAATAACTAAGTTTACAAACATTATCAAACAATCCTGGTTTATTATGTAAAGGACAAACAAAAAATCGGTGTCTCCAAAAGCGAATGTTTTCTCCGTAAAATAAATTGATCACTTCAATCAGTTGGAACATTGGATAACTTGATGAATTACTACAGTCCCCTGGGAGTTCATTCACAAAAGAAAAATCTTTACGAAACTTGAAAAAAACATGATTTATTATTCTCTTCACATAAATTCCAATGGGAATTTTGATACAAAAATCGAATTTGTTGCGTTCATTTTGATTAAAAACTTATGAAGCATTTAGTTTTCTCAAAATAGAATCGAAACTTTATAGGAAACGGGACTTTTCCTATAAAGTTTAGTTTTGGGACACCGATTTTATACCAATAAGTTTTTGCTCACAAACCCCGTTTTTATATTAGTATGTTCATAAAGTTGCATTTTAGCTCAGAACCTAGTATAACTAACTATTACAATTGAATACCATTAAATCCGTATCAAGAGCAGCGGTGGCCCAGTAGTCGTGGTTTCGAAACCAGGCAGGCGCATTACTGTGTGTAATTTATTTCATCACCACTGCTCTCAAAACGATGAAGAAAAACATCGTTCGGAAACCGGCATGTCCTAGAACCAAAAGCATCGTGAGGAAACCGGCATGTCCTAGAACGAAAAACATCGTGAGGAAACCGGCATGTCCTAGAACCAAAAACATCGTGCGGAAACTGGCATATTCTAGAACCAAAAGCATCGTGAGGAAACCGGCATGTCCTAGAACCAAAAGCATTGTGAGGAAACCGGCATGTCCTAGAACCAAAAGCATCATGAGGAAACCGGCATGTCCTAGAACGAAAAACATCGTGAGGAAACCGTCATGTCCTAGAACCAAAAACATCGTGCGGAAACTGGCATATTCTAGAACCAAAAGCATCGTGAGGAAACCGGCATGTCCTAGAACCAAAAGCATCGTGAGGAAACCGGCATGTCCTAGAACCAAAAGCATCATGAGGAAACCGGCATGTCCTAGAACGAAAAACATCGTGAGGAAACCGGCATGTTCTAGAACCAAAAATTCGAAGACATGCAACATCTACCCGATCATTCTCAGAAGATCCCAACCCGCACTGGGCTCGCTTGGTGGATGATAGCCCATTACCTCTATAGGCCTATGTCCAGCAGTGGGAACATTATAGGCTGATTATGCTATACGAATCGTTATTTTCTATAACCAGAAACTTTAATACATTTCTCTAACACATCTACGCAATAAATATAACGTTATTCCACCGCTCTTTCCTTCTAAAAACACTAAGAAGACAGACTACGAACTCTAGATATAAATAAAAGCTTGGAAGCCACAACCTGTGCCCTTGAGAACTAAGTGGCGTATTAAGTATCACTTTTGTCCAAATTATATATTTTTCACTCGTCGCCTCCCAACAATGAGGGACGCTTAATGTTATAAATTACCTAATTAAGACGTAAAATGGAAATAGAATAGAAACTAAGTACCTTACGGTAGTTTACGGAATATTTCCAAGGCTTTTCTGTTTCTGGGTAAAATTTTCTCACGAAGAAAAAAGTTTAATTATTAATTTTTCCGTGAAGGCTGTAGGGATTTGATGGAACTTGAATGATTCAATTTGAATATAATCTTAAAAAAGAAATAAATAATATCCTACCAACGTTAGTCTCTGAGATAATTATGTTAAGGATAAATATTTTATTAAGGATAATTATCCTTACATTGTGTATTGTTTAACTAAAAAAAATACTTGGTGGCTTTTTATTGTTTGGTACTGGAACAGTGTGCACACTGGGTTTTAGGCCAACAGTTTTTAATTTTAGATAAGTTTTACTAACATAGTTTTAAGTAATTGCTAACAATTTATGGATTTTAATCTGAAATTAATGCTTAATCTTAATGTTGTATTGCCCACTGCGACAAAAGATATGTTTACAAGCCTATATGACTACAATTGTCACTCCATACTTAGCCTTATAATAACATAAGGCACTATTCTCTGTCGTAACACGACTCTTTCGTTCTCGCAGCCATGCCCCGTTCAAGCACGCCACCCACTCGACTAAGACTCCCACAAATTACTGGAACATGCACAATCTAACCCTGCGAATGTCTGCAGAAAACACTCGGGCCACATATCACTTGAAAAGTGGCGGTATTCGTCGTATCGCCCGTATCTAGCACTGCTCGGCACTGGCCGTGCACCAATTCACTGTAGCAAGGCCAGCTTTGAATAATTTTGGTGTAACCATGTCGTCGGTGCCAGGCTGGGATGGCCACCGCTTGGCAGAGTTGCCCCTTGTAATAAATCTACATGTTGGGCCGAGATTGGCTGCAGACATGCTAGGGTTAATCTCGTATGTCACATGTTCAGGTTTATTGTGTAAGCGAAATGGGGTACGCGAAAAAATCTGGTTAAGTTTGTTATATGTATTTGAGTTTGACATGCAATGTGTCATCTATAATATGTATATTGTATTTTTGTTTGTATTTCACTACGGGAGAAATTGTAAGAAACCGCTTGGATGCCTTCAACAATACTACGATGATAAATCTTTATATTTTGTCTCTACTAATTATAAACAAATAGTCAATCGATCAGTGCAAAGAACACATTTCGGTTTTTTATGGATGTAGGAAGCCCACATCCTTACAAGCCAAGAAAACAACTATGTATTTGAAAGTGAAATCAAGGTGTAATGTATCCGCTAAGTCTGGCTATAAATTAAATAGATAAGTTAGTATCTAATGTAACAATAATTCACGTAATTATTGCTAGTTTCTGAGGTGTTGAAACTGTGCCGCCATGGTTCACTTGTTTTTAAGGCTATGTAACAAGATACAAAAACAGGTAGGTTAAGATTTTATTTTATTTAGATAGTTATACCTTAGAAGATAATTATACCTTGGAGAAATCGAAAGATAAAAATATATGTATATTCAACACCAGTTCTTCAAGCTAGTGTTTATGGTCATCTTGTAATTGGTGATCTTTTTAGGGTTCCGTATCCAAAGGGTAAGAACGGGACTCTATTACTAAGACGCTGCTGTCCGTCTGTCTGTCTGTTACCATGTATCTCATGAACCGTGATAGCTAGACAGTTGAAATTTTTCACAGAATGTGTATTTCTGTTGCCGCTCTATCAACAAATAATAAAAAAAAATGTATACGATAGTACGGAACCCTTCATGCGCGAGTTAGACTCCCACTTGGCCGGTTTTTTAAGCAATGGGTAATGAAAGCCTATACTTATTTGCCAAAATCTAAACGTATCCATTCAGGCCTTCCAGTTTAACGCACACAATCACATAAAATACTAAATTAATCCCAAAATCGCGTTATACGCATCATTTACGTTTTGTAAGGGTCTTCGGTCATTAAAACGGTTGGGTATGCATGTAAGGGCCGGTGCACACGATGCCGAATCATGAATACAATTACACGGCCCGACCGCCCGGCTCGGATTAAATTCTCTCGACCGATGAATCTCAAATTCTCAACCTTCGAGTATATGGAGTACAATTTAATGATAATAAACTGTTTCTATAGCTTCGAAATGTTTGATAGTAATAACGGTATAATTGGTAATGATATTATATTAAGTTTCCTTTTCTGTCATTTGTAGATCTTTGACATCATCATTTGTCTGTTGTGCACAAACTAAACCTAATTTAGGCTATTGCTACTAAATTAGAGATGTCAAACTAGTTTATGCCTTGCGCTTCAGCGTGTTTTTAGTCGACATGTTTTTACGTGCACCCTTCATTTGTATAGAAATATTAGTTCCAACTAAATTTGACAGCTCTAAATTACGTTCGTCTCTTTCTCGTTTTATTAGAGAGAAAAAGATAGCAATAGCCTAAATTAAGTTTAGTTTGTGCACAACAGAATCGACACCAGTGGCTCGAAAGTCTGACAACTATAGTCTTACTAAGGGGTATCGTGTTACCCAGTACTAATTGGGTTGTGGAGTTCCGATAGGCAGTCGCTCCATGTAAAATACTGGTATTCAGCTGCATCCGGTTAGACTGGAAGCCAACCCCAACATAGTTGGGAAAATGGTAGGTAGATAATAATAATATGTTTATTCAACTCAATACAAGTGCATACATTACATAAAAACTATCTTATATGAGCTTATATAAACAGAAATTCGACAAGACATCTGTGTCTGAACTAGATAAATGAATAACTGTATCTCAGACCACAGCGCTCTTCCTTAAAAATATACATTTATTTATAAGCTTGAGGTTCACATTGGCTTTAATTATATATTATATTACATAAGGTTTTAATCATATAGGAGCAAATAAAATAAAAAATAAAAAAACAAAAGTATCGGAGTGTTGTGGTGACCTCCTTTTGTGTATGATGTAGATGAGTGAGTGTGTGTAGGAGGGTGTGTATGTAAAATTTAATGTTGTACCTTTAAGAGGTTTTCGGTTTCGTCATATGTCAATTTACGAATGTACTCAAACACTTCATTCTTACACCTTCTGATATTTAAAGCTTGTATATCGACAATTTCATCAATACAGCTATAAAGGTACGGACCTAAAAAGCAGAAATATCTATCAACGAACGGGTGTTTAAACATGAATCTGTCGGTGCTGGCTATAGGTTTTCGTCGTCTGGATGGTATATCTCGTCTTTTAAAGTTCACTTTCGTATGTTGCTTCAAGATAGTGTGCAGTATGAACAATTGACGGACAGAGAGGACCTCAGAAGTTTGGTACAGTTGATAAGTTGGGAACAAATACGGACGGAAAGAGCTTACCTTGAGAACAATTCTTTGTGCCACTTCAAGTGGTTTTAGTATGGTTTTTGGTGCACCACCCCGTACAGATATACAGTATGACAAAATTGATTGACCGAGTGCCAGATATACTTGCTTTATTAGTTTAGAGTCTGCAACATGTCTCAGATTTTTGAAGACGTATATCAGTTTTCTTAGTCGAGCAGTAACTAGTTCTATATGCGGTCTAAAAGAGAGATTATTATCTATTGTTATTCCTAAATATTTTGTACACTTGGTCTTGACTAACTTTGGACATTCGCATATTACATTATTGCAGCAGTTGCGTGCAAATAGAGAGAGTAATGTAGGAGGTGCACTCGAATTGCGCATTGAGAACGTTATGTACTGCGTTTTGTCAGCATTAAGTGTCAGCATGTTATTCGTTAACCAGTGGCACACGATGTCAAGGCCACGTTGAGCATCCTCATATACCTGTTCCCACGTGTCAGCCGAGAATAGAAAAACAGTGTCATCTGCATAAGAAATTATTTTTCCACCTACAGAAGTAAGACCACAGAGTTCATTTAGGTACACAATAAAAAGACTGGGACCTAAAATACTGCCCTGTGGCACACCAAAAGTGAAAGGTAAGTCACTGCTAACGTGTTTATCAATTTTAACACATTGACAGCGCCCTGAGAGGTAATCTTCAAACAATTTTAGTTGTTTACCTCTTATGCCTAAACCTTCTAATTTACTGAAAAGCAGAGGCACAGAGACCGTGTCAAAGGCCTTTGCTAGGTCCAAGAATATGCCAATAGTTTTTTTACCGGAATCAAGATTCCTAACCACGTAATCTACAAGCTCGTGGACAGCATGACAAGTTGATTTACCTGCTCTGAAACCAAATTGATTGTTAGAAAGAAGGTTGTTCGTTTCAATGTATTTGACGAATAACAGAAGCTACGCCCAAGCTGCAAGCTCCGACCTGGATGTCGCAGTCACCTGCGAACGGACGGGTCACATCAGCAAGGAGGTGGCGAATCAGGTACTCGCGGCTATCCAATTGAAGATAGTCGCCGAGGCCTCTTCCCCTACACAGGACTCACCTGCACCGACCTTCAGAGCGAGGCCGGTGTTCAGCAGCGGGGCCCTTAGACTGTGGTGCGACAACGACCACACCTTATCCTGGATAAGGAAATTAATCTCCGAGTTGCCTCCCCCTACCAGCACCACGCTAGTGATCAGGAGGCAGGCGGACATCAGGCGCCGGGTGAGATGCGGAATCTCCATCCCCGACGAACAGGGGATCTTCACGGAGCCGTCCATCATTGGGCGTACTCTGTGTTACCAGAACCCTTGGGTTGGAGTTAGGGAGTGGGTGATGCAGGGCGCCTATAAACAGGCCGACGCATGGTACGTGGTGGTTGGGGTCCCTGAGGACCAAATTCCGACCCTGATGAAGGCCGAGCGCCGTCTCAAATTTGGTGTTGGGACGGTGTACGTGAAATTCCAGGGTCCGAACGGCAGATTTGCCGACGTCCCTCAGGGTTATCCGACCGCTGAAGCCAGCGCCGACACACAGGCGGTGGAGGCAACTCCACCCCCAACAAACACCGCGGAAACACCCGCGGTTGAGCCTGCAGTAGCAGTGCCAGCCGCCCCTACAGCCGCTAGCGTAGGCGCCGTCCTCTCGGGGGAGGAGCTCGAGGACATCATCCTGTCCTCGGCCTCTGACCTGGAGGGGGACGGCTTCGACGCGGGCGACCTGTTTGCCGGGCTGTGGCTAGCAGGAGACGAGGAAGGAACGTCCAACGATGGCGTCCCCTTCGTCGACCTGTAAGGTCCTGCAGGCCAACCTCCACCACAGCCAGACCGCGACGGCTCAGCTGCGGAAGTGGCTGGAGGTTCAGCACACGGCCATTGCCTTGATCCAGGAGCCGTGGATCAGGGCGGGCCAAATACAAGGACTCTCCAACCTCGGTGGTAAGCTCCTAGTAAGTACAGATCATGACAAGCCCAGATCGTGCATCTATGTGACACCTAACATTAAAACACAGCCACTAACAGATTTCTGTTGCAGGGATGTCTCTGCAGCTAGGCTACTGATACAGCGGGGGGACACAGTAGCATCTGTGGTCTTTGCCTCCGCTTACATGCCCGAGGAAGAGGACCCGCCGCCGCATGAACTCGCCCGCCTCGTGACTTATTGCGAGAGCACAGGGCTTGAAGTTGTCATAGGCGCTGACGCGAACGCTCATCATCCTCTGTGGGGCATGGACACGCTAAATGCTCGGGGTAAGGCTTTAGTAGATTACTTATTTACAACAAACCTAACCCTACTGAACATAGGCTCTGAACCAACCTTCGTAAACAGACGTAGCCAAACAATCATAGACCTCACTCTGGCATCGGAGGGTGCAGCGGCCATCACCACTGGCTGGCAGGTCTCCAAGGAGGCTTCCTGCTCGGACCACAGGTGGATCCGCTTTGACATTCAGGTCTGTGTAACACCAATACTGCCACGGAGAAACCCGCGCAACACTGACCGCGCTGCATACACACGCTTCCTCGAAACCAAACTTGCGTCAACAAACTACGGGATGACCTACGAGGACACGCCGCAGATCGACGAGCGTGTTAGTCATCTCACGAAATCAATGCTAGACAGCTACCACTCATCCTGCCCCGAGACCACTCCGCCCACAACACCAGGGAAACAACCATGGTGGGGAGCGGATCTGGAACGCAAGCGCGGGAAGGTAAGGTCAGCCCTAAACAGAGCCATGAACACCTGTGCTGATGAGGATTGGGACGCGTACTACGCGGCCAAAAAATGCTACAAAAAATGCATCAGGTTCAGGAGCACCACTGGATGGCGAAAATACTGTGGCAGCATCGAATCCTGCCAACAAGCAAACAGGGTAAGGAAGATCCTGGCCCAGCAGAACACGACTGGGCCCGCTGTTCTCCGCAAACCTGACAACACACTTACCACCTCGCCAGAAGAGGCGATGCGCGTCCTTATTGAAACTCACTTCCCAGGCTGCGCTTTTACACAGGCCATCGACTGGACAGAGGTAACCCAAACACCGTCAGAAAACGACTGGCGCTATGCACACAAAGTCATCACGCTGGAAAAACTCCAGTGGGCGATCCGGTGCTTCCATCCTTTCAAGGCAGCTGGTCCGGACGGAATCTTTCCTGCCTTACTGCAGTGGGGCGGGACCTCTGTCGCGAACAGACTGGTACCCATAATGAGAGCGTGTTTGGCATTCAGATACGTTCCAAAAGGATGGAGGGAAGTGAAAGTCATATTCATTCCTAAGCCAGGTAAGAGTGACTATACCAACGCCAAACACCACCGAGCAATCAGCCTAACCTCCTTTCTCCTTAAAACCATGGAGAAAATGTGCGAAAGAGAGCTGAGGGACGGCGTTTTAAAAACTATCCCACTACATACTAACCAACACGCATACAGCTCGGGTAAGTCCACGGAATCCGCCCTCCATTTAGTGGTCGGCCGGATAGAAGAGGCGATTCATCAGAAGGGCACTTGCCTGGGCACTTTCATAGACATCGAGGGAGCATTCGATAAAACAAACTTTTCCAGCATAAACACCGCGCTCTCTCGTCACGGAGCAGAACAGGTACTGATAGACTGGATTACTAACATGCTAAGTAAACGAGTGGTTCGACTTGAAGGGGAGCAGCAGATGGCCATGATAGCCAGAGGCTGCCCCCAAGGTGGCGTACTATCCCCGCTCCTTTGGAATCTGGTTATAAATGACCTCATTACGAAACTCAACGCGAACCATTTCTACACAATAGGGTATGCCGACGACCTCGCTATCCTCATTTCGGGGAAAGTGACGGGGACAATCTGCGACCTCACTCAACAGGCACTACGCACCGTTGAACGATGGTGCAGAGAGTTCGATCTCTCAGTGAACCCCACGAAAACTGAACTAGTCATGTTTACCCAAAAACGAACACTAGGCCCTTATCGCCTACCCAAACTCTTTGACACAGAACTCCAGTTAGCTAATGAGGTCAAGTATCTGGGAGTCATCCTAGACAGCAAGTTAAACTGGAGCAGCCACTTAGACAATAAAATAAACAGGGCCTGCATTACCTTCTGGCAATGCAGGAGGATGATAGGTAAGAAGTGGGGCTTATCTCCTAAAATTATACTTTGGTTATACAGCGCGGTGATCCGACCTATGATCACGTATGGGGCAGTGGTCTGGTGGCCCCGCACCAAACTAACTACAGCCTCCATCAAACTGCAACGCTTGCAAAGGCATGCCTGCATGGCGATCACAGGCTGCATGAGGACTACTCCGACTGCGGCTCTTGAAGCCATGTTGGGGCTGCCACCGCTACATCTGTTCATACAGCAGGAAGCGACAATGACGGCGGTACGCCTCAAAACACTTCAAATCTGGGGTAAGAGAGAAACACAGCACACCGCGGTACTGGAGGGATTCTACAACGACTTCCCCCTGGCGAAAGCAACAAACGATCGGATACCAAAACAATTCGTATTCGATAAAAAATATAAAATCCAGCTCCATGAGGATCACCGCTGCGAGGGATTAAATCCTGCGGAACTGCGGATCTTCACGGATGGATCTAAAACAGGTACTGGCACTGGTGCTGGAGTCTTCTCGGAGGATCTCAACATCCACATAGCCAAACCTCTGGGGGCCCACAACACGGTATTTCAGGCAGAATGCATGGGCATTTCCCTGGCGGCATCTGCCATCTTAGCCAGGAAGGTTGTGGACCACTCAATTCGTATACTCTCAGACAGCATGGCTGTACTGCTAGCACTGAATAACCACACAGTGAACTCTGGGTTAATACACGAGTGTCACCAACGCCTGAACCAGGTTGGTAATCTCAATAATATAACTATCCAATGGATCAAAGGACACAGCGATTCCCGTGGCAATGATGCGGCGGACGAACTCGCTAGAAGGGGATCGAGCACGGCAGCGGTGGGACCCGAACCTATCGTACCACTCCCTTTCGGATACCTACGTACACTGGTAAGGAAACGAACTAGCGAACAACACCACAAGCTGTGGCTGGACCACGGCGAGTGTAGGCAGGCCAAGGAAGCACTTCCTGCTATCAATGGCCGCTTCACCAAACGCGCGCTGCGGTTGACCAAATGTTAGGTTAAATTTATCTGTAGTTTAAAAATCGACTAAACTGACAAATCGATTTGAGAACAATTATTTTTATGTGGCAACACCAAGCGGTGACGGTTGGTGGCAAAAGAAGGCTCGTTCCGGCAATCGATTCGTTCACTTGGTTTTGGCGCGAGCTACGGTTCGGAGCTACTGAAGTTACTGGTGGATACTTGAGAATATTGTAGCTGTTTGCGTATTATATAATTGATTGTAGTAGATTGCTGGATAAAGAATAATTAAATAATATTGTCATCTACCCAAGGAGTTTTCTTACACTTCAGAAGTGGTAAGTACATACATGCTCACATTAATTTAGTTTGCAATTTTATTGTGTAATGGTTCTCTTTGTGTTGGCTTAAATTGTAACTATAACGGTAAGTACAGAATAGCATAATGAATTTTAATTATTGCGTTTATATTTCGTCTGATACAGTTACATTTTATTTTTTATTGTAGGTAGTTGGTACATAACAGTTGAAATTTGAATCAGGCGGTTACTTTTGATAATTTTGAATTTCTTTCGTTCTGGCCTTTATTATAATATAATGTTTGCTGTCAAAGTTTATTAGGACGATATTATGATGTTATAAGTCAAGTTATATTGAGTAAAGTCAATTGACTTTGAGTACGTGACATAACTTATTTGGATTTAAAGTCGTAATTAATAGTATCCAGGCGTAGGATGGGGTGCAAGGGGAGCCCAAAATTTAGTTATTTTTGCGATTGGGCTTACCGTTTTCGAGATATTTAGGATTTTAGTTTTAGATTTTAAAACATTGAGCATTTTCATAGTTGTTTTAATTTCGAGTTTCAGTTATGGATCACGAGGCTCAAGGGCGACGGCGTTTAAGGACGCCTTCACATGGAAGATCACTGCGTCTCGACGAAGCTTCTGGGTGCTGCCGCAGCCATAGTCGACGACGCATCAGTACCAGAGATGTTCGAAGTCCGCAGCGCAGTCGAAGTCCGCAGCGCAGTCGAAGTCCGCAGCGCAGTCGAAGTCCGCAGCGCAGTCGAAGTCCGCAGCGCAGTCGAAGTCCGCAGCGCAGTCGAAGTCAGCAGCGCAGTCGAAGATCGCAACGCAGTCTCCAAAATGTTACGAGCGACCGAGCTGAACAACTCGAACGAGAACGCGAGGTGGCACAGGAGCGTCTGCGGTCCCTAGAAAATCAGTTGCAACAGGAGCGGAGCAGACGACGCGATGCTACAGCGACACGAGGTGGAACAAAGGTTAGAGATCATAGTCCAACGTTTTCCTCAAAAGATGTCATGAATATTTTAAAATCAATTAGAAACCAACCGTCAGCGGCTGGCCCACTCGATCACTCTAGTAACGTTGTTAAAAATCATAAAAATATTTTGCCCGATTTTGACCCGTCTTCAAAAAGTCAACGTGTAGATGTGTGGTTAAGAAAAGTGAACGAGTGTGCCACCGTTTATGGTTGGGATGATAAGACAACTATCCATTTCTCAATGCAAAAATTGCAAGGACTGGCCAAGACCTGGTATGAAAGCCTAGATTCAATTCTATTTTCTTGGGCTCAGTGGCAGGACAAATTGTCTCAAGCTTTTCCTTTTGAGCAAAATTATGGCCAGTCCTTGGAAGATATGCTTAGGCGCAAAAGTAAATATAGTGAACCTATTGAAGTATACTATTACGAAAAGTTGGCTTTACTGAACCAGTGCGATATAGTTGGCAAGCGTGCGGTCGATTGTATTATTCATGGTCTGAGCGACAGAACGATGAAATCAAGTGCTTTAACGTTAAGATGTTCTCAACCTGATCAATTGTTACAATTCTTGATGAGCAATAAGGAATTGACAAATTCCTTCGATCGTTCCAATACTAATGTTAAAGGTAAAGTAGGATCCGGCACTGTTACAACGGATAAATCTACTAATAGGGGAAACGTATCAAATGATAATGTAGCATTCTGTTTTAACTGTAAGGAACGAGGTCACATATACCGAAAATGTCCTAAACCGCTGATTCGATGTAATCAATGTCACAGGGTAGGCCACAAGGTCGATAAATGTCCCACAAAGCTGGAAGACAGCGACAGTAAGATAGCTAGTACACAAAAGGCAATGTGCATATCATTAGCTAATCCTAATTCGAAATTTTATAAGGATGTCTTGGTAAATGGGGATTCCATTAAGGCCTTTATAGATTTTGGAAGTGAGGTTTCTCTACTAGCTAAATCAGAGTCTGTAAACTTGATGCTTGAGTGTGATGGCGTGCGTACCCCAATGAGAGGATTTGGGAATGACATTGTCTATTCTTTAGGTAAGGTGACGGTAGACATTAATATTGATGGCGTTATTGCTAACACTATTTGTCAGGTAGTTGAAGATAAACTTTTAGATGTACCATTACTAGTAGGACAAACTTACACCGAACAGTCGCACGTATTTGTATTGAAATCGGCTGAAACGTTACAGTTTATTGATATTAATCAAGAAATACCATTCAATAAAACTGAAATCAACGATGAACGTTTAGTAAAAGTTATTTCCGCAGCTAATTTAGAAATCTATGGTCCTACTGCAGTCAAAGCTTATACGGAACCACGGTTGAATGGTCAAATTATAATTAATAGCAAGGTTATAGGAAAACCAACGTTTCAATACGTTGTTTGCGGAGGTGTCTATGCACTTAAGGACGGTTTCGTATATGTATATGTTATGCCCGCATCGAACCATTGTCATTTAAACAAGGGCTCAATTATAAGTCGTGCTAGCCAAGTTCAAGTAGTTAATAGCGTTTTTAATGTAGATGATAAACTGATGACTGATCGTATTGATATTAGTAAGGTTCATGTTGGCGATAATGTTGGCGACGATCATAGATCTAAATTGTTAGAACTACTTAATGAATTTAAAGATTGTTTTGCATCGAATTTAAAAGAACTAGGAAGTACTAACGTTACTGAAATGAACATTGAAATAAATAGCAAACGTCCAATTGTATATAGGCCTTACCGGTTATCACATAAAGAACGTGATCAAGTGCGTGAAATGGTAGGCGAGATGTTAGAGGCTGGGATTGTAAGAGAATCCACCTCTGAGTATGCTAGTCCCGTGATTCTCGTGCGTAAGAAAGATGGGCGAATGAGAATGTGCATAGATTATAGGATGTTAAACTCCGTGACCATTAAGGAACATTATCCGATGCCGGTAATAGAAGACGAGATTGCTAGGCTCTCAGGTCAGGCGTTTTTCATCACGCTAGACTTATTTTCCGGGTACTATCAAGTGCCAATATCAGAGCAGTCAAAGCCGCTGACGTCTTTTGTCACTCCAGATGGACAGTTTGAGTTTAATCGAATGCCATTTGGATTGGCAAATGCACCAGCGGTTTTTCAAAGAATGATGAATAGAGTCTTGGGGTCAGCTAGGTATAGCCAAGCCACAGCTTATATAGATGACGTTTTAATATATGGAAAAAGCGTAGAACAATGTTTAGAGAGGCTAGAGCATGTCTTGAAACTACTAAAACAGGCAAATCTAACTCTAAACCTATCCAAGTGCGAATTTTTGAAAGATAAAATTAATTATTTAGGTTACGAAATTAGTGCTTTAGGTTTTAGGCCAGGTGACAAAAAAATCCAGAGTGTTTTAGACTTTCCTCGCCCTATAAATGTTCACACTGTTCGTCAATTTCTTGGGCTTGTAGGCTATTTCCGCAAATTTATTATGAATTTTGCACACATTGCACAGCCCTTAAATAAGTTGTTAAAAAAGGATGCTTCTTGGATTTGGTTAGATGAGCAAGAAAACGCGTTTAAAATCCTCAAAGAAAAGTTAATCCAACGTCCAGTTTTGGCAATTTATGACCCAAGTGGGGAAACGGAATTGCACACGGACGCCAGTAAATATGGCATCGGTGGAATTCTGCTTCAACGTTTGAGGGGAAGTAGTGATAGTTTTAGGCCCGTGGCATTCTACAGCCGACAAACTTCTCCAGAAGAAAAAAACTTCCATGCCTATGAATTGGAGACGTTGGCGGTAGTATGTTCTTTACGGAAATTTAGAGTTTATTTGTTAGGACAGAACTTTAAAATTGTCACTGATTGCAGTGCACTACGGTCCACATTTATGAAACGCGATATAATACCGCGGATAGCGCGTTGGTATCTCTTAATACAGGAATTTCAGTGCACAATAGAATACAGGCCGGGGAATAGGATGGCTCATGTGGATGCTCTGTCACGTAACCCGATCATAGATGACGGAAACAATTTGGACGCAATATTAGATGTTACTGATCAGTATCCAAGAGTCATGATTATTACCGATGATGACTGGATTGATGATGATGATCCATACATTACAGTTAGGTGATAGCGAACTAGGCCGTATCAGAGATATTTTAACTACAAATTTAGATGTTGAAGGGCTTAAGCAAATTAGGGATAATTACGTAGTAAAGGACAACAAGCTTTATAGATGCATTGATGGAGATAAAACAAACTTACGTTGGATTGTGCCAAAGGGTGCGAGATGGCAATTGTGTCGTATGAATCACGACGACATCGGCCATTTCGGCGTAGAAAAGACTCTCGAACGAATAAGGAATGCATACTGGTTTCCTAAAATGTCAAAATTTGTAAAAAAATATGTTGAAGCATGTATTGAATGCGCCTACTCGAAAAAGACTTCATGTAATGAGGGTCACTTGCATCCAATTCCTAAGGTCGAGGTTCCTTTTCACACCGTACACATTGACCATCTCGGACCCTTTGTGCGTTCAAAAAGAGGGAATTCGTACATTTTGGTGATGGTAGATGCGTTTACCAAATTCGTTTTCATAAGGCCCGTAAGGAATACAAAATCTCTGGTTGCAATAAGAGTTCTAGATGAAATTTTCAGTACCTTTAGAGTTCCCGATAGAATAATTAGCGATCGTGGCTCTTGTTTCACTTCCCATGCATTTAGGAGGTTTTGCTTAGATAGAGGGACGAAGCATGTATTGAATGCGGTTGCTAGTCCACGCTCGAATGGACAAGTTGAGCGATACAACCGCACAATTCTTGCTTCTTTGACCGCTATCAATCTCAACGATAATGAAAAAGATTGGGATGATAAGGTCGGAAAAGTTCAGTGGGGAATTAACAACACAGTTAATAAAACAACGGGAAGGATGGCTGCTGAAGTCATGTTTGGTAATTGTATGAGTAGCGAGTTAGACCCGAGACTAAACGTAGTTCGGCAAGAAACGCGAGAAAATAATAACTTAATAACTATAAGAGAGGAAGTTAAAGATAAAATAGATGAAGAACAAGAAAAACAAAAGGAACGATATGATAAAAGCAGACGCCCTGCCCGTATCTATTCTGAAGGGGAATTAGTCAAAATTACCAATACGAATTTTAAAAATGATGGTAAAAGTAAGAAGCTCCTTCCTCAATATACAGGACCGTATCGCGTCATATCGGTATTAGGAAAAGATAGATACAGAATTGTAGCAATACCAGGATTGAGTAGTAGTAGACATAAACGTAAAACGACCGTCGCTGCCGACCGCATGCAGCCCTGGGTACACGTGGCTGCATTGAATTTGAACGACAATGATTCAGAGAGTGAAAATCATGAGATTGACAGTAACTAGGTTTATTATTTACAATTTTCAGTATATCAGTGTAAGTTAGTAGTGTAAGTTATTTAGTTTACATATTTACATATTTAGATTATTTAATAGTGAGTTGTATAAAATATAATATTAATACGTTGGTAAGTTAGGCGTTTGTTCAATTTGAAGTTTGGATCAATTTGTTACTGCAAAGTAGAACTATTAATTTTTGTAATTTATGTGTATAGTAAATAAGATAGCAACCATGTGATTGGTTTGCCAGTTTAGCAACCATGTGATTGGTTTGCCAGTTTAGCAACCATGTGATTGGTTTGCCAGTTTAGCAACCATGTGATTGGTTTGCCAGTTTGGCAACCATGTGATTGGTTTGCCAGTTTAGCAACCATGTGATTGGTTTGCCAGTTTAGCAACCATGTGAATGGTTTGCCAGTTTAGCAACCATGTGATTGGTTTGCCAGTTTAGCAACCATGTGATTGGTTTGTCAGTTTAGCAACCATGTGAATGGTTTGCCAGTTTAGCAACCATGTGATTGGTTTGCCAGTTTAGCAACCATGCGATTGGTTTGCCAGTTTTCGACCAAGTGATAGACTTGCCAAATTATGTAAAAAGTTAATTATTATAAGTGTGCTAATGGAATAATGAGATTAATTTGATAAGACATAAATGATAAGCTGTTGATTAGATACAATAATGATGTTGGAATATGTATAAAACAGTTTTTTTTTTTTTTTATGTTTTCTCTTCTTACTTATTGTGTAAAACGGATCGATTGCCCGAGTGTTAGGTTCTTCCTGACTTATGTGTATGAGGACATACACAAGGTCAGGATGGACGAGTGTTAGGTTAAATTTATCTGTAGTTTAAAAATCGACTAAACTGACAAATCGATTTGAGAACAATTATTTTTATGTGGCAACACCAAGCGGTGACGGTTGGTGGCAAAAGAAGGCTCGTTCCGGCAATCGATTCGTTCACTTGGTTTTGGCGCGAGCTACGGTTCGGAGCTACTGAAGTTACTGGTGGATACTTGAGAATATTGTAGCTGTTTGCGTATTATATAATTGATTGTAGTAGATTGCTGGATAAAGAATAATTAAATAATATTGTCATCTACCCAAGGAGTTTTCTTACACAAACCACAGCTGCGCACAGTTACAGCCGCTGTTACCGGACACGGCTCTTTTAATAAACACCTCTTTGTCTTAGGAGTCACAGACAGCCCCCTGTGCCGTGCCTGCATGGAGGAGGACGAGACAGCAGCCCACGTGCTTCTGCACTGCCCAGTGGTTGCAACATACAGGGCAAAGTACTTTGGTAACCCAGGTACTCTCCGCGAGATAGTCAGCAACATTGGGGCGTTGCTGGCGTTTCTCGGGGAATTGGGATGGATAGAATAGTTTCCCACCCGCACGCAAAATACGCGCTTCGACGTGGAGTTGCGGACACTAGCCCGTTATACAATACAATACAATACAATAACAACCAATACATCGTTCGCAATTTATGGAGTTCCTAAACATGTCACAAATCTACATCCACACTAATATTATAAAGAGGAAAGATTTGTATTTTTGTGTGGGTGTGTGTACGTTTGTAATGAATAAACTCAAAAACTACTGCACCGATTTCAAAAATTCTTTCACTATTTTAGAAAACTACATCCACCCTGAGTAACATAGGCTATATTTTATCCCCGTACTCCCACGGGAACGCGAACTACGCGGGTGAAACCGCGTGACGTCCGCTAGTGAGTTTATAAATAAATAACTTTAATACCCACACATTATGTTCAGTTTGAGCTAGGACTTAAATTTTTTAATGGCTTTTCATTTTGTGTTTCATTTATGTTTTAAAAAGTGAGATAGAGGGTTTAGATTACTATCAAAAAAATAATATCAAACCATATTCCAAAGCCTTAGAGTCTCTAATCCTGCACGATTGCTGGCCATCCCAGTTTCTCCTAAACCTTCAAATCACCTTCACACATATTGACTAAACATCTAAAACCCTTAGAATACGTGAGAGTATCGGTCTCGGCTAATATATTTCCCGCACGGCTGAATGACTGACAGGGGGTATAGCCCCAACAAAAGGTGCTGCTTTCAAGTAATCCTGTAGACACGAGCCTGAATTGGACTCTATTCTTTGTGTAAGAACTAATGTAGATGGTTTTAGTTACACTATATTTTAACAATACAACATGTACAACAATGGAGTGCCTTGTTGGTCTAGTGGTTGCAAGCCCCCAGCAAGGTCCCAGGTCGGAGAAAATGTTATTGAGCCACGGAGTTTGTGCCGCGTTGATGGCAATAGGCTCGCCTCAAATATAACTTTCACGCCACTGACTTCCTGTAACGACTGTCAAAGATCTACAAATGACAGCCGGGAGCAACGACTTAGCGTGCTTTCCGAGGCACGGAGGAAATTCAGCCTATAATGGGTGGTTACCCATCCACGGACCAACCTAGGCAAGTGCGACTTAACCTGAAGATCGATCCGAGTGGCTGTTGTTATTTAGCCACGAGCTCCTCGTTAAACGCAACATCACTTAGATTCCCTTCATTTCTCCTTCGCTTTCAAAGACACCATTTCATAAAATCAACCTCAAATAAATATGATAAATGCTCTGTAGAGTTCAACCACAAATCAGAAAAAAGTAAATGACTGTTAAACGTTTTTAACGATAGCAATCGGCCTGAAATGGCCAGTACTTTGCTGACGGAGGCCACATTAGCCAAGTTATGCTTATTTATGGCAACATTCACTGCCAAGAGTTCACCGCTGAAATGAATATTTGGCATGCTGGCTGTTATTGGCGATTATTAAATAAGGAAAATTTAATTTTTAAAGTTTACTTTGATGTTTGAACACAGCGTCGTCGTCGATAAGTTGCAAAATAAGTTTGAAGGTTCACATGAAATGTTATTAAACGATTGAAGAATTTCTGAATGATAAACTAATGTAGACTTATTTATTTATTTTTGACTGGAGAATACACGCAATAGACAATTTCTAGTAGAATATTGAGAGCAATGGTAATTTATGATATGATTATTTATTTAAGCATTGACTGCAGTAGTAATTACTTCTTAATGTGACATTTTATAATTTTTGTTTTTTTTTTAATCATCATAATGTTAATTTTTGACATACATACCAAATAATTTGTGTTTACCTCTCGCATGATTTATATTTTTTTATTTCGCATGCAACCATATATTTGTACGCCTCTTTGCATAACATAGCGACCTATTTTTAATTTAAGAACTGTATTCACTACCTATGTTACACAAATAAAATTGATTTTGATTTTGACTATTAACTGCATTTACGTTTCGAGAAATAAATATCTCTCTGTCTCTCTTCTTCGATCTTTGACCACCCAATGCTGAGTGTAGGGTCTCCAAATATGTTAATTCCCATGTAATACAAATTCACAAAAATAACTGCACAACGGCACCAAAACGGTCGCCACAATAATTTTCTGGAAAAACTAAGTCGCATGTGACTGGCTAGCTTATGGAAGCTACTACTGGCACTGCCAAACCCTGGCTGACTGCTGGTACTGGCTCTGTTCTCTATGATTCTACTGGGCAATTCAAACATGGCTGCTTTTGTAGTGTTGCACGAAAATATATTTATTTAAATTACGGTTGGTGTTTTTTATTTAATTAAATAAAACGGCAGTTTTATTCCACTACAAGTACATTATACTCGAAAATAATTTTTAAATAAGACGTGTCAAAAACGAATCAAAATCGCAACCACCAGAAACGGACATGATTCTCCAATGCTAGAAGAGACCAATCAGATGAAAGTCAAAACACCAATGCTCATTCCTATGGATTGTACCTGTCTTTACCACTATATCTATATTTGCTCTAGGCTGCATAAGTAGTCGGCTGATTGTGCCCGACTGGCTGCGCTTGGTCGGGCTTCCTCTCCCATGCCAGAGCATGTCTTTCCTTACAAAATAGTGCCCCCTGGTGTATCCGGCTTGTCCGGGTCAGGCTTACTCAAGGCTGGGTGTGGTGCTCAATCATCAATCATCAAGACAGTACCTATTATTCCACTACAAGTAGTTCTTGAGGTTCCTACCTGTAATCAATAATGGCTGTGTGACTTGATGTTGTTAAATTTTAAATAAGATTACGTACAGTAGGTAATACAGGTTCCTTTTCGAATGGCGTTCACAAAGGGGCACTGTTGGTAAACACATACATAACAGCACGCCTATTATCCCCGAATGGTAAGGCAGAGGTGTAGCTTAAGTTCGATGTAATAGGGGGTGACCTTATGGCCATCAACCGGGCACAAACCTAAGCGTGGCTGCTCCTGAGAAACTCCTGTATGAAAAACTCAATAACACTTGGCCCAACCTGGGAATCGAACCGAAGACCTCACATTCAGCAATCGGGCTTGCGACCACTAGACCAACGAGGCAGTCTGCTAGTAAAATTTATTAAAATAACAAGATGAAGGTAATGGTTTCTAAAATGGCCACGCGTCACAAGATTCTTGTATCGCTATACTTCTGTTAACGTGTCGAAGTCGCCATGACATCGAATCTCGAACAACGTACACTTCGGATATTGACAATACCTACAATACGATCTAAGACGAGCTACGAGTCTTACATGACGTGTATATTTCTTCCGGAACGGTTTCCATGGAGGTCCGTTGTGGCTAAAGTCGTGTGCGACTGTGGCCACCCATTGTACCTTTGTTCTTCGAAAATCAAACATGGCGGCCATTGTTACCTACCCATGGTTAGGGTTGAAAAGTTTCACAAAGAGAAAACGTTGTATTGTCTCATATTTTTGTGAGGTATCCCAATTTTGGAAATGGTGAAGGTTTACAATACATACCTACATATTCAACGTTTAATTTTCCTTAGAAAATTTCGGCGTTATTAAATCGTAATTTTCCCTTTTTATGTGAACTCGTGACTAATGCTACACGTGCCATTCAGTTCCTCTTACTTTTCTTAACATTTCCTGGAAATAGACCTTAACTAATTTTCACTTTTCCTCAACGCAATCCGTTGGAGGCCTCAGTGTGCTTAGTGTGAGATTTGCTATTTTCGTTCACCACATTCGAGCGCGTTAACGTTTAGGCAAATTTGTATGGCGCTGGGGTAGCGCCATCTAGCGTAATATGTCAGAACTAGGTAGTGTGAGTGCCGCATCGACAATCGTTAACTTGCGAGTGTGAGATCCTAGAATACATTCATTCGTTTTCGCGTTAATTCACCGTAACTTGTGTTGCGTACATTAATAACCGGCCAAAATAAGTTGACATTCGTATTTTGTGTTCATAATATAAGCGACTGCCTATTCAATTAGTGGTGGTTATAGAACGAAGTTAGACGACATTACTTATCTGTGGTCAATGGTCATTAGTTTTGTTTGTGTTTACGAAAGTTTGTGTTAGTTTTGAATATTATTGTTATAAATAAAGACTAGCCCGTCCCAATTTGAAATGCTGGTGACATAAATGGAGCAGTTAGTGTAATTTATATCTTTTGGTGTGTAATGAGTGACCTTGATCCATCTGTGAAGTTTGTAAAACTAAGTTTGTTACTTTTTAGGCATGGAGATCTAAGCAAATGATCTTATAATGCCCGAGTGGTTTGTGGTGGTGTTTCTATCTTTGTTTACGTAACCGTGTTTACTTTTTTGTGGCGTTATATTACGCTTATCTTGTGCTTTTGCGGTCTCAAACATTGTCCAAACGAAATAATACGAGATTCCATGGTAAGTTTAATTCACAATACTAAATTAAATTAAATTACTTTGTTATTTCACCACTCTCATGATGCTCTCACCACAAAATCTTAAGTGAAAACTTTTCACGCTCGCGTTTCGTATTCGAGCTGTCAAAACTGTCAAAATTGTAACTTGCACTCGCGATAGCATGCAAACGTTAGCGATGTGCTCCAAACGGACCTCATTTTCATAGAGGCATTCTATTGTCATTACCGACGACGTAAATGGTAACGTAAACTCGGTTTACGTGGTCGACACATTACTTGAATTTTAGTAAAAAACTCGCACTTAGCATACAGGTGAAATGACTTGCGACGCGACTGCCGTCAAGAACCCGCGCGCGCGTCTCTTGAGCGTATAGATCATTAACAAGAAGTACTTACCTAATGCTTTAATTGTCTATCATTGAGCTATTACTACTATTTATAGAGAAGACATTCTGAGAAAGGGACATTCTGCGAAAGGGACATTTTGCGAAAGGGACATTTTGCGAAAGGGACATTTTGCGAAAGAGACATTCTGAGAAAGGGACATTTTGCTACCTGTAGTCATTTTGAGAAGTAGTCATTTTGCGACTGAGCCCATTATGGCTCAGGGCCATTATGGCATATCGGTACGGGGTTAGCCGCCCCCCGCACGCCATGCACTGCCGCGCTTGTTGCACAGATTTTGTTCGCGCTGTCTTCTCTATACGTAGTAGCAATAGCTCAATGTTGTCTTCGCCATTAACGCAACCATTTTCTTAAACTTAAAAAAAAAAGAAAAAAAAACGAGTTTATTGTTGAAGTGTTGCCAGCCCTAACGCTAGTGGATCTTAAAGCGAAACTTTAGCATTTCGGGTACCTTGCCTCTTTGTGTTTTTCGTACTCAACGCGGGCATAAAATTACTCAGTAATTAACGAGGAAGTGTGCATTCCGCGGATAACCGCCTAACAAAGTATGTGTACATTTTTGTTCGTGAATTTATTAATATGAAAGGTATATTGTGGGGAGTTTTAGTACGGTGACTTGGAAGTTTTATTTTAAAATTTGCTTGAGGGGTTATAAACACACAAAGAATAGTCAGTTCGTACCAACTCTCAGTGTAAACTGTAGAAATTCGATAACCATGAAAAGAGCAAAAATATTTTTCATTTAAAATTAAAACATTTTACACAATTATTGCAACCTCATGATTAATTTAACACACCCAAACCACCCGTAAGTAACGTAATTAAATAACATCAAAACAATTCTTTCCACAGCATCTCAATCCAATTAGAGACGTTACCGCAACGTACAGTTATCTCAAGAAATTGGCTAGAGTGGTGCAATCTCGGCTGGGATCGTACCAAGCTCATTTACACTGCTGTACTAATTCAGTAAGGATAGGTACGCAATTTTTCGCCCGTTAGACCTCCTTCGCCCCTCTCTAGCACCCCATTCACCCCCTCTAAGGCCCCCCAACGGACGTGATTTGGAAACAAATACGTACATTCGCAGAATACAACATTTGTTGGTGCTAACTTGCCCGTTGTTCCGTCTTGAATACTACGGACAACGTTATTTCGAATGGAATCTTGTTACATTATAATAAATGTGTGGGTTCAGTCTAGTGTTAGCGTGCTGCCCATAAATATGTCGCAGATGTATGAGGTCAAATTAAATTAGCTGGTGGAACTACACAGACGTAATGACTATCGATATCTTTCAACCAAGCTAAAAATCTTACCTTATCTTTCTCTTCCTCTTTTCCTTTTTTCTTTTTTTCCTCTTTTTGCTTTTTTCTTTTTTCTTTATCTTTTTCTTTTTCTTCCTTCTTTTTTTCTTTCTTTTTTTTCTTTCTCTTTTTTAGGGTTCCGTACCCAAAGGGTAAAAACGGAACCCTATTACTAAGACTTCGCTGTCTGTCTGTCTGTCTGTCCGTCTGTCCGTCTGTCTGTCACCAGGCTGTATCTCATGAACCGTGACAGCTAGACAGTTGAAATTTTCACAGATGATGTATTTCTGTTGCCGCTATAACAACAAATACTAAATATAGTCAATGGTACGGTACCCTTCGTGTGCGAGTCCGACTCGCACTTGGCCGGTTTTTTTCTTTCTTTTTTAGGGTTCCGTACCCAAAGGGTAAAAACGGAACCCTATTACTAAGACTTCGCTGTCTGTCCGTCTGTCTGTCCGTCTGTCCGTCTGTCCGTCTGTCCGTCTGTCCGTCTGTCCGTCTGTCTGTCACCAGGCTGTATCTCATGAACTGTGACAGCTAGACAGTTGAAATTTTCGCAGATGATGTATTTCTGTTGCCGCTATAACAACAAATACTAAATATAGTCAATGGTACGGAACCCTTCGTGTGCGAGTCCGACTCGCACTTGGCCGGTTTTTTTTTCTTGTTTTCCTTTTTTTTTTTGTTTTTCTTCTCTTTCTCTTGCCCTTATCGCAATTCATTTCGGGTCGGCGTAGCATGTCTTCTTCTTTTTTCAATACATCTCTATTACTCGCCATCTCATCAGACACCTCCTTTCTTACCATAAGCTAAAAAAAGTCGACGAAATCTAGAAGTCCGTTTTGACAGCCGTCAAATCCATAGTAAATAAATTGACACCGCTATCGAAAATTGAACTTTATTACTATTCCGCTAACAAATGTCAAACTGGGCCTTTTATTTTTTGAATATTTTTAATGTTTTTAAACAAATACCTACAGCTGATAACGTTGTCACTGGCCATTGAAAGAGAAACACGTAATGAGAGGTTTTCCTTTTGAGGTTTTAAAAAAAAAACTTAGTTTCCAAGAACTCAATAGATGGCGTTGAAGTTACTATGCCAGAGCCAAAACGCTTGAAAAAAAACCATTGGGTCACGTCACATACTCTCGTTGACTGACACTTTCATTTGCTTAACCTTCCGAATATAACCAACATTTCTCGCGCTTTGTTAAAATCAGTTTTTTTAGGTTCCGTTCCTTGCATTATCATACTTACACCTAGCGCCATCTATCCAGCGACTAGGGAAGAGCTAAAAAGAAAATCCCTCATTAAAATTATGACTTTAGATATTTTTCTATCTGAAAAACTAACCTCAAAATATGGTGTTATTTGCTGATGACACTTCCCTAATTTTTAAGATAAATAGGCGGGCCCAAAATCTAGATGACGTGAGTAATGCCCTACTTCAGGTCCAAAATTGGTTCACAGCAAACAATTTGGTATTAAATGAAAAAAAAACCAAATGCATAAGATTTGCTTTACCGAATGTTAAAAGTAGTGATTGTGATATAATATTGAATAAAGAGAAACTTGAATTCGTAGATAAAACGGTTTTCCTGGGGATTACGCTTGATTCAAGGCTACAATGGGGTTCTCATTTGACATCTCTTGCGGGGCGGCTAAGTTCAGCAGCCTATGCCATTAGAAAAATCCGTCAGTATACTGATGTAGATACCGCTAGACTGGTTTATTAGTATAATGTCTTATGGCATTTTGCTGTGGGGACGGGCTGCAGATATTGAGTCTATATTTATTCTGCAGAAAAGAGCCATCAAAGCCGTATATAATCTTCGTAGGCGCGATTCTCTAAGGGAACTGTTTAAGGATATTGGCATCATGACGGTACATTGTCAATACATCTACGAAAACATAATGTACGTCAGAAAAAATCTGCACCTTTTTGGTAAAAGGGGTGACAGACATAATTACAGTACTAGAAATAGGGACCAACTAGTTCAGCCAGGTTTCATCTCGCTAAAGTAGACTCATCTTTCATGGGGTACTGTTTGAGATGCTATAATAAAATTCCACAAAGTATTCTTGAACTGAATGAGACGAAATTTAAAACATGTATCAAACGCACACTATGTAAGCAAGCTTATTACAAGTTGAGCGATTATATCGCTGATAAAAATGCTTGGCTCAATGCTGGTCCTGCTCCACATGGACAGGGGCGCATAAATTGATGGCATTAAATTGTATTGTTGGAGCTGCTGAAGATTGTACAACTATCTTTGCATTGTATAGAATCAATCTCTTTAGTATTATATAAATGCATAGCCCATATTGTGTGAGTACTATGTACTAGAAAGCTATCATTCACTGGAAACCTACGTCTTTTCTTGACTTGAATGTGCCCTGGCGGGTTGGAGTATGTCATGCTCACTCAATTGTCTCGCTGATGGTGGCGCATGTATCGGATCATTTAGTTCCCTTCAAAATGGTTGAGTTGAATGGTGCTGATCCATGCGTCATGTCCGTGAACGGGCGCTGTCAGTTGTGACTGGTCATCTCTTGGTTGCCATGGCTTATTTGAATGAATTATTTTGAATTGTATTTTTTTTTTGTTTGTGTGTTTTCCTGTGGACACTTTTACCGTGCACATCTTGCTACATTGTTCTCACATAATATACCATCTCAACGTGAATGATGTAACCAAGATTTTGTAACAATATTCTGATTTAAAAGAGTGTCCATGGAGTTTCTTGCCCGTTCTTCTCCATAGAGATCTACGCTAGGGAATGGGCAACTACAGTACTTTCACAGTTTTTATGTCTTGTGACTGGGACTGTAGCTACATTTAATTTTCATCTTTGTTTCGACAATTCAAAAGTGCCTGTAACTGGCTTACCTGAAATAAATGCTTTGATTTTGATTTTGATTTTGAGTGGCCACTGAAAGAGAAGTACTTAATTAAAATTATGACTTCAGATATATTTATGTTTTGTTTTTATCGGCAATAGATATCGATACCCAGCAACACATCTGTAAAGTTTTACTAACTGCAGGCTTAGCCAAGTTGACAATCTACAATCGTTAACGCTAATAGAAAACTAATCAAATGTATGTGAATGACATCATCTCAACGTCAAATCACGTGATCAACACAAACGAATAGAAAATTCGTAGACAAGTTTACATCGTTTAAAATGATAGAATAGAATGTTATCGTTTCTACATGTTGATCGCTATACTCTTTGGTAGGACCGCTCCCCATAGACTAAAGTGTAGGTTTTTTCTACAGACATTAGATGACTTTAGAGAACGAGCGATCGATTCAGTCGTGTCAACTTGGCTACCGAATTATCGCTTTGTACAATCGCTTACGCAGAGGCGTTTAAGATTGTAGAAAGAAAATCGATACGAAACGTTTGTAACTTGGCTAGGCCTCTGCCTCAGTGGACGCAAGCCGGTCCGGGGTTCAGGGTTCCTAGGTCGGGTAAAGTGTTATTGAGTTTTGCCTTTAGGAATTTCTCAGTAGCAGCCACGGAGTCTGGATTTGTTCCCGGTTGCAAGTCCCGTGTTATAGGGGCATTGACGGCCATAACATGGGACTTACAAACGAAATATGGCGAAATATGGATGTACTATTAGGGAAACCTCTGCCAACCCTTCAGGAATTACAAGCGTGATGTTATGTGTTATTTACACTAATATTATAAAGAGGAAAGATTTGTATTTTTGTGTGTATGTTTGTAATGAATAAACTCAAAAACTACTGCGCCAATTTCAAAAGTTCTTTCACCATAAGAAAGCTACATTCACCCTGAGTAACATAGGCTGTATTTTATCCTCGTACTCCCACGGGAACGGGAACTACGCAGGTGAAACCGCGGGACGTCCGCTAGTGTTAGATAAAACAATAGCTGATTCTTTAACATAATTGGCGAAATATTGGTGATATTTTAGGTACACCTCTGTCTAGCCCTGCAGGGATTGCAGGCGTCAAGTTATAAGTTATGTTCTGTTTTTTGTTTTTCTTATGCATTTTTTTCGGTCAAGGAATATTTAGTTCTTATAGTAGCACATTGTTATTCGCTTGCTTACTTTGTCGCTATGTAATATTAATAAAGTTTTGCGGCAAAGGTCTGTGGAGTTTGTCTTTTCTTTTTATAAACTAAAACAGGAACTTTGGCATGGTCGCTTTATTATTTCAAGTTTTTTTTTTTTTTTCAAATTGAAAACAGTTTTCGGATTATTAGTTATTTTCGGAGCTTTTCGCAGAATAAAGGTGAAGTACGACTTTGGTAGTAAAATGCATAACATATCAGCCTATAATGTTCCCACTTGTGGGTCACAGGCCTCCTCTCTATGAGAATGGGAATGCGTTATAATCCACCGAATTTGTACATGTCACATGTTTTCGAAGTTTTGGTTCTAGGTCATGCCAGTTTCCTCACGATGTTTCCCTTCACCGTTTTTGATAGCAATGTTGAAATAAATTGCACAAATTAATTCGCCTGCCTGGGTTCGAACTCACGACTTACTGCTCGTAAGTCGGGGCCACCACTGTTATCAAAATCTGTAGTAAAATGAAGTAGGCTCAATTTTACTCACGAAAGCTCTTCATCTCGAATAGAAAATCGATAGCCAAGGTCGCTCCCCACTAGATACATGCAAAACAGGACCATCAAATCACTCCGGGCCCAACATAAAGCGGCCTACATTACTGCCTCGCACTACTTTATATCACGTCCTCCCACACAAAATCAAGCACATCCCATCCTAGTAATCCAATTACCAAGCAAGTTACTCGGCGTTTTCGCCATTTTCGTACCAAGACCCCATTTCATATCTGTATGGTGTAATTATTATTACTATAGCCATTGTTTCGGTAGTAACAGTAAACAAGGGACCAAGTGAAATATGCGTTTACTGCCCACCTTCCCAGATAGCATCAAATCACGTTGCAATATGAACTATGTATCCTACAACATAAGGCTCTTAATCACTTGTCTTATCGCGCGGTTTTCATATCTCTTGCCAGTATGTCGCCCTAATTTGAACTCTAATTTGTAAGTGGTAAGGTCGGTGGTGTATGCGGCTGTCTGATTCAAGATGTTAAGATCCCCTACTACGATTTCGTGTCAAATCTTCATCTCGAAGACGTCTAGTACGGGAATAGATGACATATCCAATTTAGATGTCTGGCAGTAAGTTATTCATGGAGATTCAAGATAATTATATTGTAATTATTAGACAGGCTAGATTTGCATGACACTTATACTTTGGTCTACTGTATTGATATCTTCGTATTACTTACTGATGTTAAAAAAAGGCAAAACGGTTTATTTAATTGACACGACCTAAGCAGTTATGCTACAAATGGGTACTTACATAAATTGCAAGTGTTTTTAGGGTTCCGTACCCAAATGGTAAAAACGGGACCCTATTACTAAGACTCCGCTGTCCGTCCGTCTGTCTGTCACCAGACTGTAATCTCATGAACCGTGAGAGCAAAACAGTTAAAATTTTCACAGATGATGTAATTATGTTGCTGTTATAACAACAAATACTAAAAACAGAATAAAATAAATGTTTAAGGGGGGCTCCCATACAACAAACGTGATTTTATACCGTTTTGTCTTGTGTTGTCTAAATAATGGTACGGAACCGGAACTCTTCGTGCGCGAGTCCGACTCGCACTTGGCCGGTTTTTTTAAACTAGCTGTTGCCCGCAGATGCGCTCGCGTTAATGTGGAATTTCATAATCAATTCAGGTTGTGTTTCCTTGTAACAATATAATTCAATCATGATTCGAAAGTCGCGTAACGTCATTGTTGTTTTTCTCGAGAACAGTATATTTTTGTCGTTTTTTTTTTTGTTTTTTTTTTTGTCTGTATGGTGTCGGACATAAAGAATAGGATCCCATATCTTGCCGTGGGTGTCGTCAGAGGCGACTAAGGGACTTGCCAGAGAATGGGCAGCAGCGTTCTCTGTGCTTTTGTAACAACCGTACTGCGATCGCCAACCCGACTGCCAAGCGTGGCGATTATGGCAAAACCCCCCTTGGGGGAGGCCTATTTCCAGCAGTGGACGTCTTTCGGCTGTTAATGATGAGTATATTTTTTGTATGGAATTTTTTCTATGTCCGTTTCTGTACCTATACCTGACAACGTAGAATGATCGGTTCAGAGGTTAGGGCGTGAAAAGGTAACAAAAAAAAACGCAACACTTACTTTCGCATTAATATTAATAGTTAGGAAGTTAGGATAGGTTGTTGAGGAGCTCGTGGCTAAGTAATAACAGCCGCTCGGGTCGATCGTTAGGTTAAGCCGTGCTTGCCTAGGTTGGTCTGTGGATGGGTGACCACCCATTACATACCGAGTTTCCTCCGTGCCTCGGAAAGCACGTTAAGCCGTTGGTCCCGGCTGTCATTTGTAGATCTTTGACAGTCGTTAGGTAGTTAGAGGCCCAAAAAGTCTAACAACCAGTCTTAAGAAGGGGTATTGTATTACCCGGTACTAACTGGGTTGTGGATGTTAGATAGGCAGTCGCTCCATGTAAAATACTGGTATTCAGCTGCATCCGGTAAAACTGGAAGCCGACCCCAACAAAGTTGGGAAAAGGCTAGGCAGATGATGATGAGGAAGTTAGGATAGGATACTCGTACTAATTCTACACGTGATACAGCAAGGTTACTAAATAATTGCATATTGTATGAAAAAAGTGTGTAATTACACTCCCACCATGATGCTATCGGAAAACTATCATAAAATTGCGAAAACCAATTCACACTATTGACATTTCACACAAACGATTCCCTATAAATCTGCATCCAATTAGGACTGTTATTTACTATAGCCGTTATTCTACGTGATATATACCTAATTTATTCAATCTATATATTGACTCGAAAACTAATAAAACAGCACCCTTAGCCTGATCAAAAATGTACACTCAACTACCGTAGCAAATTGTGAGAACAAATAGTTAGGGTTCCGTGCCCAAGATGTATAGTTAGGGGTCAGTAAAATAACGAACTGCCGAAACCCAATACTAGGCTGAGGATTTATTAGTTCTAATTCAAAATACAGAGGCGGAAACCATTTGTCAGGGGGCTCCATTATACGTCGTAATTGTATGGAGAAACTAGAAATATTTCGCTCGTTAAAACATGGGTGGGTGTCTTGTTGGCTACGGTGAATTTATGGGGAGTACAATAGTGGAACTTTTTATTTAAAGTTTTTGGTTAATTTTTAAGGGTGCTCATGGAAGAGCATCTACTACTGTTGGTAAAGAGAGAAAAAAAAAACCCGACTGCGTAAAAATTAACTAATAATTTTAAATAAAAACTGAAAAGAATAAAACAAGTTCAGGAGACAGGACATATTGACTGCAACAGTCGGGACCCAATAAATAATCTAGACTAAAATATGGGTCCCGACTGTTGCAGTCAATATGTCCTGTCTCCTGAACTTGTTTTATTCTTTTCAGTTTTTATTTAAAATTATTAGTTATTTTTTACGCAGTCGGGTTTTTTAATTTTTGTTTATTATTTTTTTTATTTTACACTTTTTAGTTACTTAGATATACCATTTTAAAATTCTCATGATGAGCCCTTTATGAAGCCGTTCAGGCTGCAGAGCGTGCCAAACATTTAAATTTGGGGCCAGAAATCCGCCATTTTGCTTTTATTTATTTTGATATACCCAGTGTCACTCTCACAGTAAATACGAATCTAACGACACCTCTCAAGCTAAAATCCATCGAGCCGTTCAGGCTGCAGAGCGTGCCAAACAATTATACATACATACTTACACACATACATACTCTCCAAAAACATAACCCTCCTTCTGGCGCAGTCGGGTAAAAAGAAAAGGTTCCGTCACACCGTGCCGCCGCGCTGGTACAGTGGAGCTCGTGGCTAAATAATAACCGGACGATCTTCGACCCGAGCGGCCACAGGTCAGTACAAGACGGTACAGACGTTCATCATCTACCTAGCTTTTCACCAACAATGTTGGGGTCGGCTTCCAGTCTAATTGAATACAGCTGAATACCAGCAGTATTTGACAGATCGACTGCCTATCTGACCTCCACAACCTTAGTACTGAGTAAATAATAAATAATAATGAATAATAAATGTGACTAGTTTAGTTCTTCCCGTGGGTGTCGTAAGAGGCGACTAAGGGACTTACCAGAGAATGGGCAGCAGCGTTCTCTGTGCTTTTGTAATAACTGTACTGCGATTGCCAACCCGCCTGCAAAGCGTGGCGATTATGGCAAAAGAGAGGCCCATGTCCAGCAGTGGACGTCTTACGGCTGAAATGATGATGAAGAACGCTTAATGTGCTTTCCGCGGCGCGCAGGAAACTTGGTATTTAACGGTCAGTCACCCATCCACAGACAAACCTAGACAAGCGCGGCTTAACTTGAAGATTGATTGGAGCGGCTGTTATTATTTAGCCGCGAGCTCCTACAGATGTTATAATGGTAACAAAATTCGTCCGGCGCCCTTTGGGCAGACAATCGGTTTACCAAGTTTGTTGACTAGTAAACCTTTTCTCCATAGCACAAGCGTGTTTATAGCTTGTGCTGAGCAGACGAAAGATTCGTTTTCATTACTCATACTCGGAAAGCAGGTCTAAAGTTGCCTGAGGAGCGGGTTGAAAGTAATACTTTTCAGCCCTAGGGAGAATCGTTTTCAACTGACAGCTGTCAAATTATTAAAAAAAATTGTTCATTTTTCTATGAACCATGTTCCAACTTTCTATACAGCCACGATGTTAAATTCAAATAACATACAATTAAGTATTAATTAGAGAATATATATTTTTTAAATAACTTTATTATAATTAAGTTTCAACTATTTCTTTAAAATAACATAGATTTGGGCAAAATATTTACCATATTTTCGATGATGAAAATGAAAAATAAGTAATGGCTGAATAGCTGGCCGGTCACAGAAAAAAAAGCAAAATAGGCGGGAAAGCGGTCTTCCGTGGTCCGATCTTCATTTGTTGATTGAATGTTTTTATTTTCCTTGTATTCGTAATGAAAAGCACAGTGTTTACCTCGGGTTAAAGACTTATTTAGTCCCTCGAACTATTAGCGCCCTCGCTTCGCTCGGGCACCAAACCCCGCCTCGGGACTAAATAAGTTACTTTCACCCCTAGGGTAACAATGTACTATTGTTTGACGATTTCTGATTGGTCGAAGGGTAAGTACCACCTGTTATACCACGTGGTTGCGACAGGTGCTATGTAGATGAGTGAATGGGAAATTTTTGCGTAGCTTTTGCTTAGTCTAGGTAAGATAAATTAATTACAGACTTTTTGCTAAGAATGTAAAGAATGACTCAACTCAATCTACTTGTTGTATCTTTTACAGAAGGATTTAGACATCCACTTAGAAACACTGTTTTATGCTTGTACGGTTTTTATCTAAACTTACACTGTCACTTACAGGATATCTCACAAAATTGAAAATTACGGAAGATATACCGTAAATGACAGTGAAAATTTATCCACTTAAAATAAAAAAAAAAAACTAAATTAAATCTCAAATTATAAATGATATTTATTTTACAAGTAGGTTTTTACAAACACTACACGTCATTTTTTAAAACTAGGTGAGGCCCGTGTTTCGTACCTGACTACTCTGAGAAGAAACAGCCGAAACAAATGATGCTGGCTTAGATGCACTAAAGCCATTTTATATGCGTTGGTATCATTAAATTAAAGACGACATCATGTACGAGCTGCAAAAAAAAAATAAGACAAGTCGAACGAAAAGCAGAATCTCTCAACAAATCTCCAGATAAACAAAACAAGATCCCGCTTCACATCCAAACATCCAAAACATCCACCGAATTCGGCGAATGTTAAACGCGTGATAAACTAACAGTAAATTAAAGTTTGATTCAAGTTTACTGGAAGTGCCACAACTGTCTGCTAAGTTTATATGCTGACAGGACAGGTAAAGCGACCGACATTAAGATTATATCAAAGAGCATTTGTGGAAACAAACATGTTTGCTACCCGTGCAATGAGGTGTAGGAGTGCTAGATGTGGCTTGAGCGTGGTTCGATAGATGTACAGTCATGTATACACGTAGCAACTTTTAAAATGTATTTTCTTTTGGAGGAGCTCGTGGCTAAATAATAAGAGCCGCTCGGGTCGGTCTTTAGGTTAAGCCGTGCTTGCCTAGGTTGGTCTATAGGTGGGTTACCACCCATTACATACCGAGTTTCCTCCGTGCCTCGGAAAGCACGTTAAGCAGTTGGTCCCGGCTGTCAATTCAAGATCTTTGAAAGTCGTTACAGGCCCAAAAAGTCTGACAACCAGTCTTACCAAGCGGTATCGTATTACCCAGTACTAACTGGGTTGTGGGGGTCAGATAGGCAATCGCTCCTTGTAAAATACTGGTATTCAGCTACATCTGGTTAGACTGGAAGCCGACCCCAACATAGTTGGAAAAAGGCTAGGCAGATGATGATGTACTGATTATAACTTTTTGTTGTTACGAACGTAGTATTTTGGAAACCGTACTATTATGAAAAAAAGTCTTATCTCAAAGTAAAAATCGTAATTATACGAGTAAATTACTTTTGAATTTAGCTAAATGGATAGATGTTAGTGCTCGTGACTGTACAGCCAAATAAATTCAAATTTTGGAGAAAATCGTGTAAAAAGGTTGCTTGGTGTAAAAATACAAATATTCGTGACTGTTAAGTCAGCGAAAGAGATCATTAACTTATAGGTAATAATACATTCATTTTGAGGCAGGTGATTGGCAAAAACAATTGTGTATCAACCACACAATGATTTGAAGTACTGAACATTATTATACGTATACACTACATGGTTCGAAAATGCGTTATTTAGTAAATATCACGTTGACTTCTTTGTTTGAATATTTAAATATGCTGTTTTGACTTCCGTACGTTTTTCTTTTCAAGGGTGACCACTGAAAACCAGCGCTGTGCTGTGAGCCCCATAGCACAGCATCATGCTGAGTCCTATTTATATTAACCCATTTATCGCACTCACGACGTGCAAGCTGCCAACCATTTTTTTTAATTTACTTTTTGTGTATGTTCCGTTTTGTAATACTCGGAATGTTTGTTATGTTTATTGTTTCTGTTTTCATTTTTTTTATGCACGTCATGTCCCTGTGATAAATAAATATTTTTTTCTTTCTTTCTTTCTTTGTATGTTTAATGAAAGTGTGACTTATGACTTACTTACTACTAAGTTTCATTAAAGACAGTGATCTGATTACCATTGAAAACATTTTTGTTATGCATTATGGAAAGAAAATCACTAAAGGCTTACAGCAAATATTCTCTCTTGGATTCTCTTTATATTTAAAAATATCATCGTAGAATTCGAATGTTAATAGTAAACAATGCGTGCATTGTATATTTATACAGAATTTAACCGATAAAATAATAAATTGCTTTTCGTGTAACGTAAGTATTTATCCGTAAAATTTTGTGTAAAGATTTCTTCAAAAAGGAAATGATTTTTCGTGAATAATTTAATTTTTTATTTAATATCTTACATATATCTCTTTTCAGTTTCCACCGAACATTTTCGGAATTTTTTGTTAGTTAAATGACTTCTACCCCATTCAGGCAATACTGCCTGAATGGGGTAGAAGTAATTTAACTGACACACCAATAAATTGACATACTTTTTAAGAGCTGTCAAAACGCGGCTCTCATAGATTTTGTATGGCAATAGCCAACTGTGACGTCACTGTTTATATATTCAACTCAATGACTCAACTATTTATTGATTTCAAAGCAACTAAAAACCGAATTTGGCAATTAATTGAAATAAATAGGGTTTTCAGGTCTAAAATAAATGTTTTCTTTTAGAGATTGGTGTCTTGGAATTATTGTTTTGTGATGTTATCTACCCTACTATCTACCAATGAACTTTGAAAACAGACATGAAAAATAATATGTTAGCAAAATATTGCTACTAATAAATGCAAAAGTTTATGATGATGCATGAATGTTTGTTACGCTTTCACACAAGAACTACTGAACGGATTTAGATGAAATTTGGTACACAGTTAGTTTATAACTTGAATTAACACATAGGATACTTTTTATCCCGGTAGTACGATTCCGTGGGATAATTATGGAACTTCTTACTCTCTCCCGGTCGCGGTGTTAAGAGTAGTAACATACAGAATATTAATTTTGTTTATTGACAACACTGATGTCTATTTTAATTTGTTCATGGCAACACTGTTTCTCTTGCCTCCATAAAACTATAGGTACTGTATCGACGTGTTCTGTGTGCAACTTTGCAATCAAACTTAATTATTAATAAGGAAGTTATTGAGGTTTTCAATTCTACCACGAATCCTCGACCTGGAAACAGCATCCACTACAAATAATACAAGGGGTAAACCCCAACACCCAGTTTATTGATATTATTCCGATATACATATAACAACACTTCTAGTATTTTACTATTTATCTCCATGATCATATGGCACGTGTAGGTACCTAATGAAAGGTACCAAATATCTTTGTTTACTTTGCCTAACTTCGTTCAAAGTTGTCAAATTGTTAGAAATACCTAATAAAGTTATTTTTTTGTTCCAGGTATGTTACTACTTTATAAAGAAGAATGGCAGTATTGTAAGTCGGACTTTGTAAGTCGGACTTAAATGAGCCATAATGAGGCGACACTCGTAACTATGTCTAGAAAACTTTTTAACTACATAAACAATTTAATTCCTTTGCAAAGAAACTTACGTAGAAATAAACTGATTGAAGATTATTATATGACTTAAAGTAATGAAATAATGGATAAGTGTCGTTGAAATGGTTCGGATTCTACAAGTCGTTCCGTACGATAATGCACATAAACATTTAGTAAAAACACAATTATAAAATCTGTAATCGAAATTTGATTTTCATTCTGGGTCTCGTAGCTGTGCTACGAGTTTACGTGTACAACTGGTACGAATGATTGCTACATTATTGGTTGAACGTAGTTAATTTTATATACAAAATGGAAAGCAATAAATGATTAGGTTAAGGTGTTAAATAAAGGGTGTAAAACAACTCTTAACGAAGCCGAAAGGCACTTGTTCTCGTCATTGCGATAATTTTTTTGTTCTACACTATACCTGGGAACCTTCTAGTTACGGAGATATTGGGAGTCAAAGTTCCAACTTTTTGACAAGTTTTTTTTTAAATACAAGTCTTTAATGGAAGATTTTTACTTTATACACCTCCACGACCCCCCGTACTATTCAATCCATCCATCAGCACAATGTTTTGAGTGCGTTACATTGAGTTCTACCACAAAACATGATTTTTCACCCCAAAAAAAAAAGTCGTTTCCCAGCAATAATTTTTGCGTAAAGTTACTTAGTTTGATGTACAGAATGCTTGGTTGACGGCTTCGTGATGAGGTCTTTTACACCCTGTATAGCTTTGTAAGTATAGTTAGTCGTTAACAGTAATAGCCTAGTGGTGTGATCGTCGGACTGCCGAGTCATAGGTCTCCAGTTCGAACCCAAGAGACACACTTCTGATTTTTCAGATTCATGGGCGTATTGTATAATTATTACTTGCTTCATGAAGGAAAACATCGTGAGGAAACCAGCATGTCTGAGATATTTCTTGACGTCATGTAAAGTCAAGACAGAGACCAGTGGGCGGCATAAAAACTCTGACACCAGGCTATGTCGTAAAAAAAAAAAAAATGTCTGACGTGGTTTTATTATGTTTGACTTCACTTACTCTTAATATCCCTGATACACCTACCCAAAAGACTCATCAACAATACGAAAAACCTTAACAAACTTAAACACACTCAACTCGAAATCAAGGTAAATAATCAACAAAGAGCATCCAATGGAGACGAGACTCCTAGCAAATTCTCTTGGCAAACACACCGGGGGTGTCACAGTCGAGTGTCCCGACACTCTCGACACTGTGATCACTCACACTTTCGTCCCAGACACAAATTAACGAATGTCTGCAATTAGGGGCAGACACTCGAAAATGGCTGGAGCTTTAATATTTTAAGGACGTCATTTAATGAGATTTAATATTGTTGTTCTCACCCTAAATTTGATTTAAGCACGTTTCTTTAATTATTTGATCAATGCTGTCTGCAGCCTTAATAACGTGTTGTGGGAGAATGTATTCGTATTTAAATATTAGAGTTTCTGTTTTCAGAGTAAGCAAAACTTGGGGTAATGCAAATATTGTAGTTGTTCGCGAGTAGTTTTATTAAACAGCTCTTTATGTATTCAAGAGTTTGTATAAACTTTTTGGTGCTTATGTTTTGGTCTGAGGCTTATTAATAAAATAAGCCTACCGAAACATAGTACCGTACGCGTTTTTTGTTTTCTTTTTATAAACTTTTGTGTTTTATGAAGCCTTCAGTGTTTTACAAAATAGTAATTTCAAATAAGATTTTGGTAATATATTGGGTATTATACTTTAAATTGCACATACGACAATGTTGTATAGGCATTATAGCATAAGCCATGCCTTTATTTTGTGAATTGAAATATCTAATCCAGTATTTACTAGATTTATTTTTATACAGCGTGGCTTTCTGATATTTAAAAATCTTTTAATAAAACACTAAGCTATTATATCGCTACATACATTTATCATTTTGATAAATCCAGATTACCATGGTTTTCAAATAAAACATCCCGGATTCAAGTTTTTATTTGTTCGTTTATTTAATAAAATACAGAATCAACTCCGTTCATTGTTTCAGTAATGTAAATAACATTGTAGGTACATGAAATAACGAGGAAAACAAAATGGCTGATCGGAATATAATTTGTTTGTTTTGTACGATATAATTTGCGCCTAGTTTTTGTGTAGAGTATATTATGTTGTTGTATATGGTTTCGTGTGTGTTATTTTGCGCAGTCAGTTGTTTATTTATTTATTTAAACTTCATGTACAAGAGTGGTACATAGGTGGCCTTAATGCCACAAGGCATTCTCTACCAGTCTACTTTTGGGTTACATAGGACAACATTGACAACAATACCGCTTTCACATTTTATAACTTCATGTTTACTTAGTATTAAATCCGTCTCTAACGATCTCACTGCTAAACAGGCCACATCTCTATGATAGTCCTAGCGCCGTTTGGTCATGCTCTCTCAAATGTCTCGCTGATGGTGTCGGGTATGTCGGGTCATTTAGTTCCCTTCAATATGGTTGAGTTGAATGGAGCCGATATTATGCGTCATGTTCGTGTACGGGCGCTGTCAGTTGGGACTGGTCATCTCTTAGCTGCTACGGTTAATTACTTTATTTTTAAATGGTTGATTTAATCTTTTACTCTGGACGCTCTTAATGTGCACGTCTTTCTACATCGTTCTCACATATATTTATAATATCAACATGAATGATGTAACCAAGATTTTGTAACAATATTTTGATTTAAAAGAGTGTCCATGGAATTTCTTGCCCGTTCTTCTCCATAGAGATCTATGCTAGCGAACGGGCAACTGCAGTACTTTCTCAAGTTATTATATCTTGTGACTGGGACTGTAGATTTGTTTTTTTTTTTTTATATTATAAAGTGCCGTAATGGTCCAATTGAAATAAATGGTTTGAGTTTGGTCATCGAATTACTTTGGCTCTCAGACGGCTTCCTCGCAGTGACTTCCTTAGCCGTTTTGAGAGCTGTTTTATAGTACAAATAGTGAAGTGCGTGGCAGGATACTGTCAGAGCTAATACCACTGGGCTATGAGAAGTCAATAAAAAAAGTAAAAAAGAAATATACTGTAACACTATTAGCTTAGTTTTCCGGGCCACGAGATGCACTCCCACTCAAAGCAAATATTTGCTGGCCCGCAGATCTGGGTTCGACTATTTATGAATGCGACGTTTATGTAAACAAACTACCGGTACGCTAGAATATTGCGTATGTTTGGAAACTTTTTTTTAAACTAAATTTATGCTTTGGGGGTATGAAGAACAGGGAGTAAAGCTCTTCATCACCCATAGAAAAGAGAGGATCCTCCGACCAGACGGAGTCTGGTGGGCCACCGCCCAACAGTTGTTGTCGGGTTCTCGTATATAGTCAAGTCGCGGATAACTTTGCTTGCGCGATGTAGGGTTCCTGACGTGTTTCGCAGTTAGTTTATCATCCGTGTCATAGATGGCACTGTAGCACTTTTTGTTCTATGTTGCTGTAGGTAGTACTTTTTGTAGGGCCGCTACAATGCCTCGTTGGTCTAGTAATAGTGAGGGTTGTCAGGGGTGAATGGAAGAAAAAGTGTTACAAGGGCAGTAAGATGATACCTAATGATGATGATAGTCTAGTAATAGTAGGTCGCAGGCACTAGAGAGCATGAGATCTGTTCTGGCAATATGTTATTGTGTTGTTTTCATCAGGAATTTCTCAATTTGTCAAGATTCGCGCGCGTTGACAATAGGATCGCCCTTATTGCTTTGAAATTAAACATAACTAGAGTTAAGTATAATATAATAGTACATTTTGATACAAGTGGAGAAAGTTTGTTATTGCAATCGAGGCGGAATTATAACTCCCGAGCCGTAGGCGAGGGTGTTTTTGAGCCGAGAATTGCAATAACAAATGTCCACGTGTATCAAACGACGTTTTTCAATACACTTTTGAAGAAATAAAATAAAATAACGAATATTTTTTTTGTCATGAACTATGAAACTATGATTTAAATTTTCTTTTTTTTTCGCGCTTTGGTCTCGCCAGGTTGAAAGAGAGGCAATGGTATGAAGTCGCTAGACAGCCTAATATAAAAAAAAAGATTTATTTTATATTTTTGAATTCAGAACACAAATAAATGTTAATTTGTGTATAAAATTAACTATTAGTTTTAAATAATCATGTTTATCTATGATATTTTATTTATAAACACAATTTGAAAATTCAAACAATATTTATGCCATAAAGACGCGTAGTGCTTTGCAAAAAATAAAAAAAAACATTCACCTCAGACTATAGGCATTGAACCAAATTGGACTAAGTATAGGTATAGTTATCTGTGGCAATTTTCATTCCTGCACACGTGCGGGAAAGTGGAAAAAATCGCACGCGTGTGAAATACATTTCATGTTGTACCTAATCGTAGTGCGTTAAGGACCAGTTTTCGAGGAAGTGTATTGAAAAATAAATAATATCTCTTCTCCCGCTCTGGGCGGAGCAGGAGGGAGTGTCAGACTTTTACTGACTAAAACCCATCCATGTTCCTTCATCGCCCTTTGTGTTCCGGGGCCACGGTATCTCCTTCGAACAGTCCCGCAACCCCGGCAGGCATCGGCCCTTGCGGAACCCTTCCTATTGCTGACTCTCTTTGGGGCGCGCGTGGAACACTCCTGCGCCGTCGACACGGCCTGTTGTCATGAGATGGACGGACGGCGAGCTAGCCCACAGCCCACCGTCCACAGGCCCGCGCCTACGCACGCACGCATATACATTTGCTTAACACTTTGAGTATTACACGTGTAGCTGTTGTATATGTAACGTTATTTTAAATAGCCAGCGACGAAATAAACCTTTAAAACTTTCTGATTAGAGCAGCTAGATCCCACTCAGTGCCACAAGCTCCATCCCACATTTTAATCTATTCAGTATTTTAGTTTTAAAACTCACATTTGCGTTCCCAGCATAATTCTCATTTAATATCCACACAACTATACCCATTACAATTTAATCGCGCCCCGAAGAAGCATACTTTGAACATGTTTAGAACAACAATCTTGTACTTTCAACTTGTTCAAGCTCACAAGCGATATTAAATAGAGACAAAGTACAGTCATCAAAAAATATCACCAGCCCAACAACACAACTTTATTTGGTACCAGATAGACGCGATCTTCTCTCAACTTTTTTTTTTAACTTTTTCCTTTTTACAGCCGCAAGGAAATCGTTTAAGTTAACTCGTTTACTCATGAAACTTGCCTTGTGGTGCGGATTACGGAGATAAAACTTAGTTTGGGTGCTTCTATTAAAATGGTTTCGAAAAGTATTTTAATAATTCGCTGACTGTACTTTATCTGTTTGCTAGAGTTTGATTGAGTCTTTAGGAACGTTTTGATTTTGGAAAAAGATTATGTCGTTTGAGGAAGTTAATTGAATTTTGGTCATGTTTTGTAGTTTCTTATTAATGACGAATAATCGTTGTTATAATTATAAGTGTCTGTTCCGTGGTTCCGCCTTTTTCATGAGAGTAATTTACATTCGGGCAGAATCGTATTTTTATTTACAACTAGTTGATGCCCGCGGCTTCGCCCACGTGGATGTCGGTTATTGCGAAAAAAACTTAAATTACAAACTAAAACCTTCCTCGAGAACCACTCTATCCATTGTTGAAAACAGCATGAAATATGGTGCTGCAGTTTTTGAGTTTATCGCGAACAGACAGATAGACAGACGCGGTGGAGGACTTTGTTTTATAATATGTAGTGAAAGTGATTATACTAGGTTTTTTCTGCGGCTCCGCCAGCGTGGAGGTCAAGAATTATTCCACAGAGAGGTACTACCGGGGAGAAAAGTACCCTATATACCTACTAACCCAGGCCATGCTTTACCCGCTTATAAATATAATTGAAATACAGTCAGAGCTATTGTTGTATTTTAGTATTAGTCTGGATTATTTTAAAGTATTCGTTTCAAAGTATGGTCCCCTTATGTCATCATCTGCTTAGCCTTCTCCCAACTATGTTTGGGTCGGCTTCCAGTCTAACCGGATGCAGCTGAATACCAACATTTTCCATGGAGCGACTGCCTATCTGACCTCCACAACCCAGTTAGTACTGGGTAGGTAATGAGATACCCCTCGGTAAGACTGATTGTTTGTAGTCCTCTTATGTCATCATCATCAGCCTATTAACGTTCCCACGAGGGAATAGGCTATAATCCACCACGCGGGCCCAGTGCGGGTTGGTAGATGTCACATGTCTTCAAATTTTTGGTTCTAGAACATGCCGGTTTCCTCACGATGTTTTCCTTCACCGTTTTGAGAGCAGTGGTGATGAAATAAATTACACAAAGTAATGCGCCTGGCTGGGGTCGAACCCACGACTTACTGTTCGTAAGTCGGAGCCGCCACCACTGGGCCACCGCTGCTCCTCTTATGTAATCGTCCCTAAATACAATAATGTGTCCTTATTTTTCATATTCTCCTCGAATCAAACATACAAAAACAAATCAAACTCCACAACAAAGTCAAAGTTATAAATAAATTCCGAAAGTAATAAACACATAACGCAATTCACAAACATGGTGCGTTTCCAAACATATCGACACGCGATCCTAAAGAGCTCGTGATTTATATTCAGAGGCAATTTGCTTCGCCTTTTATGTCCGTTATCAAATAGCTGTGCTGTGCTGAATGAATGTTCTAGATAAAAGTTGATAGAACAATATTTTACGCATAATAATGGTGAGAGAGAAAGACAGGTAAAGACGTAGACTACGCATTTGATAAATAAATAAATATTGCTGGACATTACACACAGCGCCATCTAGTGCCACACTAAGCAACGAGACTTGTGTCGTGGACACCAGATAGTTGATTTCGTTTGATTATACTACTACATAGATACTTTTTGTTTGTAAATACATACTTATCTATACTAATATTATAAAGAGGTAACATTTGTTTGTAAGTTTGTATGTAGGGGGTAATCTCCGGAAGTAATGAACCGATTTCAAAAATTCTTTTACCATTAGAAAGCTACATTCACCCCGAGTAACATAGGCTATATTTTATTTCCGTACTCCCACGAGAACGGAAACTACGCGGGTGAAACCGCGTGACATCCGCTAGTTATACATATAAACATCCATGACTCGGAAACAAATGTCCATGCTCATCACACAAACATTTGCTCCGACCGGGATTCGAACCCGGGACCCTAAGAACGTAAGGCAGCCTCACTACCGCTGCGCCAATCGGGTCGTCAAACATGATAGTGTAGTGTTCACTAGAAACACTAGTTAGGGTTCAGAATAAAACCACCAAATTATCAGTAAGTAGATGAACCACTTCAAGCGTACGTGCACCCGCTGCCCGGGATAAATGTGGATTGGTCGACACACGGAACCATCAAGCTCACGCTACGTTTATTAGTATATCACAGTTTTTTTAGGGTTCCGTACAAAAAATTAAAAAAAACGTAACCCTTTTAGGATCACTCGTGCGTCTATCTGTCTGTACGTCTGTCTGTCACAGCCAATTTGCTCCGAATCTACTCGACCAAATCAGGTGAAATTTGGTAGGATGGTGTAATCCTATGACCCAAACATAGATGTGCAGGGTATTTTTTTTTTTAAAGAGTCGTTTTCGGGGGACAAATTAGGAAATTAAAAAAAAAGTTTTGCCAGCTTTTCTGTGTCAGATATCCAATCCCTTTCATTTGATATATGACACAGAAAGGCTTGCAAAACTTTTTTTTTTAATTTCCTAATTTCGTTATCTATCGTTTCCTATTTCGTCGTTATGTGGATCTCATTGACCATTCCCCCCCCTGATCTCCGAAACTACTAAGACTAAAATTTTGAAAAAAAATACAAAATATAGTTCATTGCTTGTAGATTACAGGAAAACCTATAAGAATTCTATCAATCGAAAATAAAGCGGGAAACTCAATATAAGACTTTGGCATTGTACGGAACTCTCTCCACGCGAGTTCAACTCTCACTTGACCGCTTTTTTATATAGAAAAGTACTGGCATCAGAGGCTTTGGATTTTAGTGCAGAAAAATACACTCAAGACAAAATTGCTAAGAGACTCTTGTAAGAATCATCCTGCCTTGTAGATATTCTACTGGTAGTCTTGTATTTTTAATATAATGACAACGAACGTAAAACATAAAGAAAAAAAACAAATACCACTAGAACTAATATATACGTATAAAACCTTACTCTAATCCTATTTTTTTTTTTATTTCTTTTTTTTAAGACGAGAATATTAGTATTTTTTGAGAATTTTAATCAGTCTCATTAACGTAGCTTGAGTAATTTATGTCACATCGTGAAGGACGCACATAAATAAAATGAAAAAAAAATCTCCCCCAACACATGATCCTTAAAAGCTCACGCGGAAATAATCGTTCGATATTCAAAACGAAGGGCTTCGCTTTTCGCGCAATTAACCGCCGAGTTTAGTCCCTTTGCTTCCGGTCGGGTACTTCCGGTTCGCCCCCTAGCTGATGACTCGCAGTATATTGATTAATGAAAAAATGTATTCTAGAATTTTTGGTGTGAGAAGTTCAAGCGAATTATTAGAGTGACAAGTTTTAAATATATATTTTAGGGAGAGAGACACATAAGAGTTTAATGCTCGTAGACTGTTTTTGCCTACCCCCATAAAAAGTCGTGAGTTTATTGCGTAAGCGAGAAAAATAACCGTTTAAATATAAAAAAATATATTTAAGAATCAGCATTGCCATCCAACGTGGCAATGCTGCCAGCCTTCTGGGCACTTTTCCTGTTAACAGCGATGTGGACGAATTTTTCGACGCCCTGTAACCCTTTTTGATACTTGTAAATATTTTTATTTATATTATAGAGTTAGTATGTAAATAATGTAAATATTACAGAAAATAAAAATATATTTTAAGTGGTGGTGCAACTATTCTCCTTACGGTAGAAACTTACGTCACGACTATTTTGGAAATGGTTGGTAGTTTCAAGCAAACAGCGCTAAAACGAATACACCCAAACAAAAATACAAGCAGGTGCAACCAGGCCAACGAATTACACACTTCAACTCCCCACCGCACTATGCGAGAATAAGAGAGAAAAAAAAACTTTTAAATTTCTTGCAAAAATACTCAGGCGTTTCATGCGGAATTGTATTGTTTTCCAACACCCTGGATACCGGCGCGACTGCGGAAAACGATAATGAGGGAGCATTTTTTCCGCCTACCCTCACGCTCCTTGAAATGAGGTCGAATTACGAATTGTGTGCTCACTCATAAAAAAATTACTCCCACCACGATTGTGCCCGCCGCAAATTAACGATACAGGTATTTTTTTGCACAATCAAATGTGTATTGTAGGTTTTGTGTTTGAGATTTTAGAGCGAGAGAAAAGTTCATGCTCATATTGATTTAAAAATTAAGTTCGACAGTTCAAAACAAAAGCGATCATCTGTTTGAAATAGCTGGCAAACAAAACCTTATTTAGAAGATATTGTTCGTAGAGAGATTTGAATCCAAATTAATAAGGCTATATCTTTGAATCGTCTTCTCCAACATTTTTTATGCCAATATTTCCTAAATTACGAGTAGATCCTGTCGACAAATGTGTCACAAAAATAACGATTGTTTAAAATTGTAAGCAGCAGAATCTCATTCCACATTCGTTACTGCCCCGTGTTTGAATAAAATTGATTCTTACTGATGCTGGTTCTTACTGAAACTAGAATACAACACTGGCATGAAAAACTTAGTATCACACTTTTAAAATTGCAATATCTTTTTAAGTACACAAGAAATACTTTTGAAACAAAAAGGACTCGAAAAAGAGTTTAATTTTGTACACAAAAACTCCATAGTCGGTAACCTTCTTTTAAGAAATGGCTGAAAAAGAAAATCTCTAACTTCTATAGTTTAGAAAAAAATGAAATTTTAAAATTGTAGTACTTAGTTTTGCAGGCCAGTGTAGTTTCAGTAATTTCTCTGACGCAATACCGTCATTCCTGTAATGCCCAAACGGTTTGGCGGAAGTGTACTTATAATAAATCCATATTTCGCCAGTTATGTTTGAGTCCTTGGTAGTAGAAGAAAAGCCTATGATCAACTAGGCGCAAATCCTGACTCCGTGCTTACTACTAAGATATTCCTGATGGAAAAATTCAGAAACACTCGACGGTCCCGAGAAGCGAATCCAGGATCTCATACTTAGCCCCACAACTAGACCAATCAATCAAACGACTCTATACAATATTAAAGGCCATAGACACTGTACATCTAAAACCTCCACCTCTTTCAAACACATATAAAAGAGTTCGTATCAAAAGCCTTCACGTCTATCCTGAAAAAGAATCCTCTGCAAATAATAATATGAGAGCAAAATAATCACCTGAACACAGTTCAAAGTACCCCGATCCCAGGCGTTTTGTACCTTCCGATAGAAAAAGAGTCTCCATTGGCAGACACGCTTTATGTTCACATAAAAAAATTATGACGGTCCCTGAAAACGCCAAATTGAATATGAAATCAGCACGATGAACTTTTAGTCTAAATTTAATGAAGTGAAGTGGGCACGTGTTCCGGACTGGCAGCCATTTTGAACGGCTTTTTGTTCAAATGTTGCTCTGAATATATTTTGGATTTATTTTGAAACGGGAAATTTTAATGGCAATACAAGGAAAAGTTGTTCCAAAAATTGCTGCAATCGTACATTATGAGCGAATAAAAAAACACATTATTTATTTATTAGTATGTTCTCATGTATTGCCACATCTACTACAACAACTCACTCTTTGTTTGCTTGGTTGGTGATTATCTACTAGATAAGTGTTTTTATTGTGATCGATTAGCCTCATATTCGTTATATTTTAATAGGAACGTGGATTTCTGTACGCTCATAAATATGTTATATTTTTAAGGTGAATGCTGCCCGTGAAATTCGATTGAATGACTATTTCATGAAAAAGTCATTCAATCGAGTTACATGAACTTGGAGGGTTGAATTGATGATTTTGATGATTATCATTCTTTAACTACATACGTCTTACAGCCGCGAATAATATTTTAATCAACATACAACCTAGCACTGGCCAGCAAATTGCAAAAAACGTAAGAAAATTTGAATTTCGCGGGCTACCCTGGAGCATCAGGCTTAAGTTTCTCGGTAAGTGGATTATTGTTAATTCTTGATGAGTAATAATAAAGTTACCTCTTATAAAACCGTTGAGCAACTGCTTGCAAAAATCAGGTAGCATCACCACAGCATAGTTGCAACATCACTTAAGCGGCAATCAATGCCGAAAACTTGTCAAAAAGTTAGGTAAATCGTGGTTTTTTATCTAAAAAAGACTGGAATTATTATGGGATTTTTCTTTATAAAAAGTGTCGGTCTTATTGCCATTTCTAATCACCATAAACTAAAGGCATTTTTGTAAAACGAAGAGCTAACCAGCGAACAAAGAGTTTTTATAATTTAAAAGTACACCAAAGCCTTCAAAACGCATTTAATTCAATTAACTAAACACCTCGCCTCACCGCTATCACTAAACCCAAGTTTAATGAATCTTAATATCTGTGAAGGATATATTTCAAGATGTTAGAGCTTTCGGAATTAATGTACCGTCGTAAGATAAACGATACGATTACAACGCAAAGATCGCGAGATACTTCTTATTTATGATCGTTTAACCCTTCAAAAGTAATGTGAGATTTTTTGTATTTTTTAAACGCATGTTTTACTTTTAATTTTTTAAACGCATTGTGGTCCATGTTGACTAAGTCGATTATACTTTATGTATAATCAGCTATTTTCTCTTTCCAATGGCAATATCGTGATATCACCAGTTCGTCTGCCAAAAATTGGTGATTAACGTATTATTTATCATCATCATCACTAACCAAATCGCAGTCTGTCACTGTTTGCAGTCATCTCCAATCTCACGAAAGTATCGTCGATTGACCTTATTTGACCTAATTACCACAATTCTCAATATCTAAAGTAAACAAGTCAATATCTAAATATCAACTACAATTTACTAGATAAAGGCCAACACCTTCATCATCACTAGCCAAATAACAGACTGTTGCCATTGTCTGTCTTATTTGACCTGATCACTTTAGTTGAACATTAGATATTGACTGGATTCTATTAGATTATGGCCGAGACCTTTGTGTAAATGTGACTTAGAATTTGTATTTTGGCTAAGTTATTCCTGTCACTTTCACACAACTCATCATGCTATTTATCTTTTTCCCAACTATTGGGCTATTAGGCTTCCAGCCTAACCAGGTGCAGCTGAATACTTGTATTTTACATGGAGTAATAACAACACAGTTAATAATGGGCAATACCCTTGGTAAAAGTGGTTGTTTATTTATAGACTTTCGGACGACTACTTTTTACAACTTTCAAAGATCTACAAATGCTGCTTTTGTATTTCTGCATAATTATAATACTGCTCTACAAGCACACAAAGATCTACAAATGCTGCTTTTGTATTTCTACATATAATACTGATCTACAAATGCTGCTTTTGTATTTCTACATATAATACTGCTCTACAAGCACACAAAGATCTACAAATGCTGCTTTTGTATTTCTACATAATATAATACTGCTCTACAAGCACACAAAGATCTACAAATGCTGCTTTTGTATTTCTACATATAATACTGCTCTACAAGCACACAAAGATATACTACAGCTCACTACAGAACTATGAGTGCAAAATTGAGACGGTAAGTTGCCCAAGTCAAAGCACTGTAACTTTTATGGATACTGGCTTCAGAATGCACACCCGATTAGACGCAATAAGTACGAATTTTATTTGAATTATGGGTGAAATGTTTTCACTTCATTAAATTCAGTTAATTAAATCCCTCTGGTGTTTAGCTATGAAAAATATATGCGAAATATTTCATTTCCCTTTTAACTGTGTGCTTTTTTAATTCGTTTTCGGTGAAAGTAATAATTTTACTTCAGTTCCGCATTTTACGAATGTTTTTGTCGGAGAAATAATTGATTCATAATTTATGGATTTTTATTCAAAAAAATAATGTATACGTAGTTCCCATATTTTGTGCAGATGAAACATACAGGTTATTTACAACTTGCAAAAACAACTGAAACCCAAACCCTCTTATTCACAAATGACATAACAAAAACGATTTTATGGTCTAATTCCACTTCATTTTTACGATCTTTTCGTATAATAACTATACCAAACACATAAAAAGTGCCTAAATCCCTAAACACTATGTCGATTCATTTACCACACCTCATAAACGTAGGTAGGTAAAGAACATTTCGCTCTTAAGGCAACTCTATTTGTGGTGGTTCAAACTTCATTTGAAATACTGTTGGAATAAAGTTCTAATCAGCTTGCACTAAGCGGTTGTTACGTCAGTCACTGCGGCCGAATAGTGCGAAATGAATGATTTTTTGCGATTTAGAAAAAAACTATTGATTGGACTAAAAAAATAAAACACATAAGACCTGCTTTATAGTTAGTTCAGTTAGTATGCAAAGTTTTATGATCTAATTTGAAGTACTTTTTGAATACCAGCGGTTTATTGTTCGATTTGGAGGTAACTTTGGAATTTCTTTCTATCGAGAAAAGTTTATGGAATCGTGTTTTCGTCACACATAGGACTTAGCATTAATCCTCAACTTTACCATGTATTTATTTCAAAATTAATGCTGCAGTATTTTAGGCGTAACGGAGGATCATGCTAAGCCATTTGAGGGATATATAGCCCTTAACCTAGCCATCAAACAATTTTCAGCGCATATTTATGAACGAACACAGTAATTATCGCAACATGCATTAACACAGTACCCAGGGTATCATCGCAGGGTTAATTCTACTTCGAGAGAATCTGCTGAAATGTATGTAATAAAGCCAGCTTACGACCCAACAGTGCGGCTGTATGAAGCACAATTCCAAAATAATATGAAATTATTATCATTTCGCCTCTAGTTCGCCACGCTTCTGTCTGGTTTTCACGACACAGTAAACAGTGGTTACACAAACAATCTTTTACTCTATTCCTTAAGGTCTAGGGTCGGTTTTTGAGCGTTGTTGTGGAAGTGTTTGGATTATAAAAATGTAACGACTCGTCCTTTTGATCAACGATTGCTACGATTTTAACCAAGCGTGGTATTTGAGTGATTGTTGTGATAACTTTTGTATATCACTTTAGAATTTTGTGGATAGTTTCAGAGTAAAGGTCGAATAATGAAATTGTATTTATTCTTTCTATTGGATATGTTTTCAGAATCATAGACACTGAAAACGGGATATTTAAATGTTTAGTTTTTGCTTTGAGTTCCCGATATTTCATAGTTAGTGATCTTGTCAGTTTAAAAACCGGCCAAGTGCGAGTCGGACGCGCGCACGAAGGGTTCCGTACCATTATCTATACATTAGACAAAACGGCAAAAAAATCACGTTTGTTGTATAGGAGCCCCCCCTTTTTTTTTTTTTTCGGATGGGAAATCATCAAATAACTCCTCCCGCTCTGGGCGGAGCAGGAGGGAGTGTCAGACTTTTACTGACTAAAACCCATCCATGTTCCTTCATCGCTCTTTGTGTTCCGGGGCCACGGTATAGGACCCCCCCTTAAATATTAATTTTATTCTGTTTTTAGTATTTGTTGTTATAGCGGCAACAAAAATACATCATCTGTGAAAATTTCAACTGTCTAGCTGTCACGGTTCATGAGATACAGCCTGGTGACAGACAGACGGACAGACAGCGAAGTCTTAGTAATAGGGTTCCGTTTTTACCCTTTGGGTACGGAACCCTAAAAATGTATTTGTTTTCAGAACTATACAGTCAAAAACTTTACTTTCTTTTCGTGAATGCTTATCTAAAACGCGAGAAGAGATTTAGATTTATAAATGTTTTCTATCATTAGTGCATCGTTTAGTCAATGGGTCCTGAAACATGAATTATTTTTATGATTAGCGTGTTAACAACCCCAATTGCATGATTCACTCACATACAAAATGACATAGTAACAGATTGACCTAATAAAAATGATGACTACAAAAGGAATTGCCAAAAACGATGACGGCGGGAACAATAAACATACATAAATAATCTACATGGCTCATCAAAAAGTCCATAAACCAACAGTCTATTGAAGCCACCTCCCGTTAATGTAGCCCCTCTTTTATAGCCATAAATATTGTTAAAATCTCATTAATCTTTTAATATTGAAGCGAGCCATCGGCGTGGCTACCTAACTTGGTTACTACGCCATTCTGGACACGAGTGTACGTCGACATATGCTTATTAAACACACACGGGTCACGGGTTGTAAAAGAACGGTAAGTAGGCTTTAGGTACTCTTAAAATGATTCTAGTTTAACTAGAGATAGAAATGAATTTAAAACCAAAAAACCGGCCAAGAGCGAGTCGAACTCGGGCACCGAGGGTTCCGTAAAAACTTTTTGAAGGACAAACTTAACTTAGCTGTTCGATCCCATAAAACGGCTATTACACCAACCGCAAATAATAAGTTTGTAATTGTAAAATCGTTCGGTTTTCAGATTTTTCTCTTTACATGTGCTGTTAGACATTGCTTCACGCCAAATTTCGTGATTCTAGGTCAACGGGCATATAGGTTTTCGACCTAAAACCTATAGGGTACTTCCGGCTGACCTAGGATTGTCAGTGTTTGTTAAAAGCAAGGTCTTACTCTTGGTCTTTCCTTCTCGTAGAGAGGAGGCCTGTATCCCAGCAGTGGGAACATAATAGGCTGATGATGATGATGATGATGAAGGTCTTACTTACAGCACAAGTAAAGGAAAACTTCCGAAAAATAAAAATAAATGGAAATTAAGGTAAAGATTGGTACTTACAAGTTTTCTAAAATCTAAATTTGCCCATATCTTTTTATCATATTGACTCAGGGCATTGATTTTTATACACCTAATAGGGACTATAGACTTATGTATCTGGTATAAATTTCAACTTGCTAGGTTTACCAGTTCCTGAGAAAATCAGTGGTGACAGACGGACGAACAGACGGGCAAGAAATTGATCTTATAAGGGTTCCTTGTTTACCTTTTGAGGAACGAAACCCTAAAAACATACGTAGTAACAAAACATAACATCGCCTGAAATCCGCGAAGGGTTAGGCAGAGGTGCTGCCTAACCCTTCGCGGATTTCAGGCGATGTTCTCATTAGTACACCCACATTTCACCAGTAATGTTTAAGTTCCAAGTAATAGGGGCCGAGCCTATCGCCATCAACCAGGCAGAAACCCAGACTCCTTGGCAGCTGCTCCATGATTCCTGATGGATAAACCAAATAACATTTTGCCCGATCTGGGAATCGAGCCCAGGACCTCATACTCTGCAGTCGCGCTTGCGCCCACTAAACCAACGAGGCAGTAAAACAAAAACTATAAAGTACTTATTTTATAATTTGATCTTATTCATATTCTGATTTTGTTTCGCCTTGTACAGTATCAAAAGGGGAAAATAATGACAGAGCATCAAAACATTGATAGGCATCGCTGTCAACGAGAAAAGTGCTTAGAAGGCAAGCAAGGCCGCATTGAATGGTAATCTCTCTCTCTCTCTCTCTCTCTTTGGCCATAAATAAGAGAATCAATACAATACCAAAGAAAAAGTTTCAGTAATTTATAAACATACGAGTTTACAAACTAATTTCACACAGTTTCATAAATACATATAACCCTTTTCTTTCAGGGCTGCAGTAATACGGTTAAAACTCTGAAAAGACTTGCGTTCAAAGCTTCAGTTCAGTTGTTGACTGAAAAGGCAACTTGTAACTTTGATAGATATAAAACGGCTATCGTGGCAATTCAAACAGAATGCAGTCAGACGCATAGCGGCGGCAGTCGACGTCACGTCGCGTCGTCGTCTGCACAAGAGCGCGTCATCGCAACACTCATACTTTTGTTGCCTACCACTTGACCCACATCCTCTCTACATGTCTCCTGTAACAGGAAACTCTCCCCTCCCCACACTACAACAACCGAACCCCACACAAATATAGACCTTACAACACAACATACACGATCTAAACTCGCCCAACACACTACCAACTCAAAGGCGACTCCCCACGCAATTTAACACTTTGTTTTTCCTTCAAACATGGCAGAATATTCAATGTCGGCGGAAAATGAGTTGGATGTTGCTATTTAGCGATTTGCCACTCAACAGCTCAAGTAATAAGTTTCATATTCAAACGGCAAGGAGGTGCGTTCTAATGAATTTTTTATCCTGGTTCGGCCTCCACTAGCTGCAATAATACATGTAATCCAAGCCTTACTGGCATCGCGATCTGCATATTCACAAACGAAATATTTTAAAAATTCATAAAAGGGTTATGGCCATACCTATTTTTTATTAGAAAAATAAGATGAAAGCGAAAACTCGTTACAAATACTGTTTTGGAACACAGTACCTGTGTTACACGTTTATTCTAACACAATATGAGATCCGTTATGACTTGTTGCTTTTGACGGGTGGGGAAAGAGGGGTGGAGGGGCACCAGCTAAATAATCAATTTATTTTTCCAAACAGGCACGTAACTTACTTTAATTCAAGGTTTTTTCCCTAAATAAATTATATTATTTCTAACGTGATTTGCCTTCCAAAGCAAATCTTTAAAGGGTACATAAAAATCGTTTTCTACCTGTTTCCGTCCCTATTCTTTTTATTCGTAATCAAAACTTTACGGCAATTTTATACGTATCGAAAAGGGTCCATATCAAATAAAATCGGGGGCTAAAGGCTGGCAACTTCTGTGCGAATTTGTTGTGCGTTGAATCAGTTAATGTTGCCAAGTTTTAATTGGTTTAATAATTCGTGTTTTCTGATCTCTGCGTAGGTATAAAGTTTTAACTTTTTCAATTACTGTTAGAGAAGTTTCCTATGCTATGATTCATGCTAACTCCAGCTTAGCCGATGATGTTTCTATTAATTAACGTTTATCGTTTTCATATTAATTTGAATGTTTGAATTCAATGTTCCTATGAATGAAGGATTTCAAGTTGTTGGGGTGAGTCAGTTTGACATGACGGGCATAAAAGATTTCTAGAAAAAATATATGTCTCTAAAGTACTATCAACTAAAATTAATTGTGTGAGTGTTTATACCTCCATTTCTTTTCACACCTAACCCTTAGCTAATATCTTAAAATACTTGTAAACTCAAATGTGTGTACATTTGAGACGACCTAACACACAAAAACATGTAAACAACACAAATCCTCAGTGAATTACAGGAAAAAACATAGAAAAGTAAAAATAGTTGCTCCCCGACGTTGGCACTAAGGCGTGTAATCCCCTGCTTATACCCAATTTATATGAAAAACGACATCGAAAGAAACAAAGGTTCCTCTGACCTAAGAAATTCAACCATCAGCTACAAACTGCTCGATTCAATATACTTATGTTATGTGTTTGTTATTTGATTTAATGTACTATGGAGTTATCACGTATATGTATTTGTGTATTTGATTTGTATAGGAAAATGTCGTAAGGAAAATTTTGAGTATGAATGTGGATGGGTATAAGTGTAGAGGAAGACCAAAGAAACGATGGATAGACTGTGTGAAGGATGATATGGCAAGAAAAGAAGTGTCTGATGAGATGACGAGAAATAGAGAAGTATGGAAGAACAGGACATATTGCGCCGACACCAAATGAATTTTAGGATAAAGGCAGGAGAATGTGTTGATGATGTTTAATTTGTATTGGAGTTATGGTATTTGTACTGTCCTCATTAATACTAGGTTATAGAGAAAAGTGTTAACAGTAATTTACATTTCTGTTTTCGACTGAAAGTTTTGAAATATCAAGGAAGTAAGTTACTTTTACTAACTTTTATGCCTACTATCTTAAAAAACTATAATCTACAGTAATAACAATAATATTATAAAGAGGAAAATTTGTATTTTTGTATTTGTGTGTGTGTTTGTTTGTAATAAATAAACTCAAAAACTACTGCGCCGATTTAAAAAATTCTGTCACAATTAGAAAGCTACATTCATCCTGAGTAACATAGGCTATATTTTATCTCCGTGCTCCCACGGGAACGGGAACTACGCGGGTGAAACCGCGTGATGACGTCCGCTAGTTTTCAATATAAGTGCCACTGCCTACCTGCCACCTGCCTGCCTGTGCCTGCTACTGCCTTGAAAAATCTACACAATGGCAAGTACTCTTCAGAATTTTCCGAAATTCACTAATAATATTCCCTGAAACACTTCCCTGAATAGCAAAAAAAAAAACCCATATCCTGCATTTCCCTAACTAAAAGCGATAAAATATCCACCCTATTATTCCAGTTTGGTCACTACTCGTTAGGCAGCACACATGTTAGAGATTTATCAAGCAAGTTTGCCAGTGTGGCCCTTTGTTGGTCTAAATTAAACCGTAATTAGTCAGGGCTGGCGCGCTATTGATTTATACCGGTTTTTACGGAAAACCGGCAAACTAATGTTATCATCCACGCAACGGGGCTTGTAATAACTGCGGCCAATGTTTGGGCCAATGTTCGCTGAGATTTGTTGGCTGTTAGTTGTTCGTGTGTGTTTGATTTAGGTGGCATGTTGTTGTTTGTTTTTGTTCGCACTTGAGAATAATTGTTTTCCAATGCTTACCATGGATTTTGGGAATTAATTCAGTGGGTTTTTCGACAAAACATGCATTTGAAGTAGACTGACTGATGACTATTTGAATCGCAAAGAATATATTATAAAATGTTGTATCTTTTTTTTTTGGATGGGAAATCATCAAATGACTCCTCCCGCTCTGGGCCGAGCAGGAGGGAGTGTCAAAGTTTTACTGACTAAAACCATCCATGTTCCTTCATCACCCTTTGTGTTCCGGGGCCACAGTAACTCTTTCGAACAGTCCTGCAGCCCCGGCAAATGTTGTATCTTAAAATACAATTTTAGCTGTAGAAAAAGTGTGTTAGAAAAAAATACAAATGAAAAATACTTAGTTTAGAGTTTTTTTTATATTTTATTTCACGATGACTTGTTAAACAGCAACTTGATACAACACACACTCACACAACACTTTCAATTCAACCACACCTCAATCCCCTATTGAAAAAAAAAACCGAAACAAATATTAATACATTAGGGTTGCCCCTAACGTAATTTGACTAAACGTCAACAGGCTATTACCCCCAGTGACCGATCGGAGCCGACAGCGTTCAATATGAACGTCTGAATGAATGAATGAACGATTCATTCGCGAAATTAAACTGTCAGCTGAGTTGTGTGTTTGTTTGTTATTAACTAATGCACACAGGGGAATTGTTTGACCTTTTATAGAACATTGATTTGAACTGACGCGGGGTTATGGTTTGGATTTTTCTATAGGAATATGTGAAATGTAGTGTGATGAAAATAAAAATGATTGGTTTTGTCTAAGTTTTTCAATATACAGGGTGTAAACAACCTCATCACGAAGCCGTCAACCAAGCATTCTGTACATCAAACTAAGTAACTTTACGCAAAAATTATTGCTGGGAAACGACTTTTTTTTTTTGGGGTAAAAAAACATGTTTTGTGCTAGAACTCAATGTAACGCACTCAAAACATTGTGCTGATGAGCGTTACATTGAGTTCTACCACAAAACATGTTTTTTTTAATCCATCCATCGATGGATTAAATAGTACGGGGGTCATGGAGGTGTTTAAAGTAAAAAAATATTTAATTAAAAACTTGCCAAAAAGTTGGAATTTTGACCCCCAATATCTCCGTAACTAGAAGGTTCCCAGGTATGGTGTAGAACAAAAAAATGATCGCAATGACAGGGAGAACAAGTGCCTTTCGGCTTCGTTAATAGGTTTTTTACACCCTATATTATGTATGGAGTAGACGGGCGTCGTCGCTAAGAGAGGCCTAGAAAACGCTGCCGCTGGCGTAAGCATTTATGACAGTTTTGCCGGAGAAAACCACCCAGAGAGAAGAGTGGGAGGCTATGGGTTATGCCCAGCAGTGGGACAATATAGGCTAAGGAAAAAAAATGCGTGAATTAAATTATTAAAGGCCATTGAAACATCGAAATCACGTCTAGGAGCTGCCAGTATCATCATGTAACGGAATATTGACACAAATGCCTTGATCGAGGTTTAAATATGCTGATCGAGATTAGTTTCATTGATGGTATTCGCCCTAAGTATGTATTTATTAGGATTTCTTTGTTGCTCTTTTTGGTTTTATGAAATTTAGTTTGATATAATCAGTCAGTAGATCCTGAAGTTTAACTTGAAAATATATAACAGTAAAACGGAAAATAAATAGACAAAGATACAAACATACAACTTTGTATTTTTGCCGAGTTAACATAACTGATTCTCAAACAAACAGTTCATTCGATCGTTATAATGTAATCGTAGAAGCGGCGTAGCGCATCTCGTAGACGCTCGTAGCTTCGTAGCACGGCGTAGACATTTCGTAGAGCTCGTCGTAGCATTCATTTTGATCGCATTTTATTTATTCACAAGAGTTACTTTTAGATTTTGTACTAGTTGAAACTTTACTCTGTGTTTTTAACACTTTTCTGTTTTATACAATTTTATTTTTCTGTAAATATTTCATGAAATGAACATTGAACGAGCAAAATTCAAGAGCACGTCGCATATTAAATGTGTGTCCAAACCCAAAATTCTGTAAACATAAAATCTCACTACCTAGTACCTACCATATTTCACAAAGCCCTTCTCACTGCTCAAACTAGCTACACAAACTAATTAACTCGCAAACAAACATTGCAGTTTCTATACAATGTCTGCGTACATAAATCAAACAGAACCAAAAGGTCCTAAGTGAAAATTAAAATTTCCTCCATTAATACTGTTCAGGTCATTAAGGACACGTGAGCGGACTAGTATACAGGGTGTTTATTAAGCGATACAATCTCCGGTGCGCTATGAATATTCAGCGTGCGTAACGCCGTGCCCTAGTGTGTGTACTTTTTAAATGTGGAACGCTTTGTGTGTATGTGTTGTGTGCTTTTTTATTTGTAGAATTTTTAAAGAGCTTTTAAAGTGTGTGTTGCTGTTTAATTGGATCACCCTGTATATTGGGTGCGGTATTTTGATTGTTTTTTTTTCTTGTTAGCTTGTACTGCTCCACTACTGAGCAAAGACCTCCCTAAAGCCTTCCATGAGCTCTTGTCTCGTGCGTCTTCGAACAAGCCCTCGCGTTACGTCGTCTCGCCACCTTTCTGGGTCTCAGTTATAGTTATTTATTACTGTTAAAGGGAGAATTCGCTGGGTTTGATTATCCCAGGGTCATCGACGTAGCCCGAAGAATTGCCAAACTTAAGTGGCAGTGGGCAGGGCACATTGCTCGCAGAACGGATGGCCGACGGGGCCGAAAACTTCTGGAGTGGCGACCGCGAACCGGAAGACCTCCCACTACGTGGACCGATGACCTGGTGAAGGTTGCGCGAATCCGTTGGATGCGAGTCGCATGGAACCGGTCAATGTGGCGACACTTTGGGGAGACCTATGTCCAGCAGTGGACGTCTTTCGACTGAAATGATGATGATGATTTTCTGATCAGCAAATAATATGATTTGATATTTCAGATGTCAATAAATGAAAGAATGCACTGTCTTAACACGAACTAAATGAGAATACCTCATCATCATCTGCCTAGCCTTTTTATGTTGGATTCGGCATCCAGTTTTACCGGATTCAGCTGAAGACCAGTATGTTACATAGAGCGACTGCCTATCTGACCTCAACAACCCAGTTGGTACCGATTAAACGATACCCCTTGGTAAGACTGGTTGTCAAACATTCGACACATACTACTTTATGAGAATACTAAATACTATGGTAAAATAGTAAGCCAGAGAGTAGAGTGAACTGTAAACAGCAATTATGAACCAAAGAAACAGACAACATTGTGTCCTCACAAATTAATTTCACTATAACACGACGCAGACACCACTTAGCTATAACACGAATTCACTTTCTTTTAGTTTTTGTTAGTTTTCTAAGTACTGGAAACTCGTTTGTAGTATAAATGGACAATACGATACTAAGGGCAAATTTTTGGTTGGATAAATGAAAGGGTTCTGCCAAAGGAAGGTCTAGAAAATGCCGTCGTGACAACTTAGAGGCATTTGTGAAAGATTGGCCGGAGGAAACCGCACGGAAACAAAAGTGGCAAGCTATGGGAGAGGCTTTTGCCTAGCAGTGGGACAATATAGGCGAAGGAAAATCAAAATGCTACCTGAGGATCTACGTCACACCGCCGTGTCCTCGAAGCGGCGATCGGCGGCGGCGACCTCTCGCGTCCGGCCCTGGTGCAAGCCATGGTCCGGAGCGAGACGGAATGGGACGCCGTCACCTCCTTCTGCGAAGCAGTAATGCTAGAGAAGGAGGTGGCGGAACGTGAGAGGGAGCGAACCTCTCAACGTCCCGGCCGCCGCGGGAGACGGCCCGGGCGTCGGGGGCCACCACCACGTGGCCCCCGGCCACCGTAGGCGCGGGCCTGTGGACGGTGGGCTATGAGCTAGCTCGCCGTCCGTCCGTCAAATGACGACAGGCCGTGTCGACGGCGCGTTCGTGTTCCACGCGCGCCTCAAAGAGAGTCAGCAAAAGGAAGGGGTCCGTAAGGACCGATGCCTGCCGGGGTTGCGGGACAGTTCGAAAGAGATACCGCGGCCCCGGAACACAAAGGGCGATGAAGGAACATGGATGGGTTGTAGTCAGTAAAAGTCTGACACTCCCTCCTGCTCCGCCCAGAGCGGGAGGAGTCATTTGATGATTTCCAATCCGAAAAAAAAAACAAAATGGATCGACGTCACCGCTGATAACGGCCCATACAGAGGTGGCGAAATGACCTGGACGCGCACTACGATGGCTCGAGTTGGCGCACGAAAACTGTACCTGAAAAGATATGGCCTTATAAGATTGGCCTATATCCTTAGCACAGCAGTTGGACATGAATGGCTAATAAAATAAAATAAACTCCTTACTATTGAAAATTCAGCCTTAAAACCATTATACTATTATTTTAAAATGCCTCATATATTCAAACTCCTTTACTTTGCTTTGACAATAACCGTATTTATCAACAAAACACTAACAAAACAATGTCCAGTCACCACAAGTTAGCTTCGCTATGATACAACGCATGTCTTCCTTATAGCAAATATGAATTGTCCCTGAGGAGACTTACCAGACGTCTCTTTAGAACTTTGAACTGGAAATAAAAACTAGTGGAAAACAAGACACTGAAAGTATCAACGATACCTAAGCTTTCTCAACAGCCAAAATATAATCAACTCATTTCAAAATTCTGCTTATAAACTTTTCTTTCATTTATCGCCACGCTGGTTTTCCTCGGAGAGGTGGGCAGAGGTAGTACTCCCACATTTCGCCAGTTACATTTCGTTTCCACCTAATTGGGAATGAGTTTATTGCGAAGAACGGAGCTGCTACTGAGAAATTCCTGATGAAAAAGCACAAAAGTAGGACGGGTTTTTTCATCAGGTGGGGTATCGACACCCAGAACCCCAAGTTTAGAAATAGCACTTGCGAAGACTATACCAAAGAGTTCTTTCTTTGGTTCTGGGTGTCCATGATCATATCCTCTAAAGATTTTTCATCAGGAATTTCTCAGTAGCAGCTCCGTGCTCCGGTACCATCATCTTCCTGCCCTTATCCCATGTTACTTGGGGTCGGCGCAACACGTTTTTTTCTTCCATTCTCCCCTGTCAACCGTCACAGAATCATTTACACCTTTTCATTCATATCATTCCTCACACAATCCATACATCGTTTCCTTGGCCTTCCTTTCCCTCTCCATCCATCCCCATTTATATTCATCACTCTTTTAGTCACATGCGATTCTTCCCTCCTCATCACATGCTCATACTAAGACAGTCGATTCCCTTTCAACTTTTCTGTTAGTAACTGGCGCAACTTTCAAACTTCCTCTAATATAGGTACTCATTCCTTATTTTATCCATTCCTTGTCAACACACATCCACCTCAACATTCTCATCTCCGCTTCATGCAACCTTTTTTCATCCATCTTCTTCACAGCCCAGCATTCCGATCCATACAGCACGACTCCGCGCTCCGGTACCATTAGATAAAAATAATTTATCAGGAGAATTCTTAGTACTACCTACGTTAGAAAGCGGACGTTCAAAATAATGTCCAGTGACAAGACTAGCTCCGCAGTGACACAGCACAGAGCCCACTCTGCTAATAGGTACTATTCATTGCAGCTTCTATGACAGAGGGCAGACGCTTCCAAGAAACATACGACTTTGTTAATTACTTTACTTGCTTGTATTGTGCAGAAGTAACGGTGCGTAATGATAGTTTGTATTTTGCCTGTTATACCCTGTCTGGTTTCAAGAAGATGACGAAACGTGGTAAAAATATAAGAATAGGCATGACGACAGTATCAAAAAATTGCAAATCTATTTAGTCCGTCAGTTAGAGTATTGGAAAATAATGGACACATATATTTTTTTTTTGTTTTTGTAAATCATTTGACAAAGATAAAACGCATCAAAACTCGGGAGTGAGGGCTCGTGATGTCAGCTCGCCGTCCGTCCGTCTCATGACGACAGGCCGTGTCGACGGCGCGTTCGTGTTCCACGCGCACCTCAAAGAGAGTCAGCAAAAAGGAAGAGGTCCGTAAGGACCGATGCCTGCCGGGGTTGCGGGACAGTTCGAAAGAGATACCGCGGCCCCGGAACACACACAAAGGGCGATGAAGGAACATGGATGGGTTTTAGTCAGTAAAAGTCTGACACTCCCTCCTGTTCCGCCCAGAGCGGGAGGAGTTATTTGATGATTTTCCATGCGAAAAAAAAAAAAAAAAAAAAAGGGCTCGTGATGTCAGAACTAGCTAAAAATAAAATTATACCAAGGCGTGACGTATTGAGAATTTCAAAACCGTCATATCTTCGATAATTTTGGTTTACGTAACAAAAGAAAAAATATGTGTCCAATCTTTTTTGGAAATCTGACAGACCAATTAGTTTTTTTTTGTCGTCTCGCCTAAGCTTATTTTCAGTGTTACGGCGTTCTGCTCGTACATAGTGGGTCTTTATGTGAAGACGCTCGTCTAGGGAAGGAAACTTACAGTGTTCCGTTTTAAATCATTATCACTTCAGAATTGACAGTGGTCCGTTGAGACTAAACACCCCATCATCTGCCCAGCCTTTTCCCAACTACGTTGGGGTGGACTTCCAGTCTTATCGAATGCAGCTTAATACCAGTATTTTACATGGAGCGACTGCCTATCTTATCTCCACAACTCAGTACTGGGTAAAACAATACCCTTTGGTAAGACTGGTTGTCAGACTTTCGGGCCACTGTCAAATATCTAAAATTGACAGCCAGAACCAACGGCTTATCGTTCTTTCCGAGGCACGGAGGAAACTCGGTATGTAATATGTGGTCACCCATCCAACAACCTAGATAAACGCGGCATATTCTTATTCTTATTGCATTACCTGAACATAACCTGAAGATCGACAAGAGCAGCTGTTATTATTGAGCCACGAGGTCATTTTTAATTATCTCAAGATTACATAAAGAAGATGGGACATTGGGAATATGAAGAACAAGGTGTAAAGCTCTTCATCCCCCATGGAAAAGGGAGTATCCTCCGACTAGCCGGGTGTTATGTGTGGTAGGCCACTGCCCCGACAGTTGTTGTCGGGTTCTCGTATACACTCGTCGCGGATAAACATGCTTGCGCGATGTAGGAATTCTGACGAGTTTCGCTGTTAGTTCATCATCTATGTCATAGATGGCGCTGTAGTACTTTTTGTTCAATGTAGTTGTATTTTTGTAGTGCCGCTACAGGACTACATATTTAATCTTACGTATATCTGAGATGACAACGTACTTGAAAAGCCACTGGTATTGCAGGTGCGAGTTACTATCAGATCGGCCAAATATTATTTGTCTATACATATTTGGGATAAAAAAACAACATTGAATTTGTCACTTACCTAACTGCAGGTAGGCTTATAGCAACCCGCTGCACAGGGACAAATGTTAACGTCAATCTATTACATTTGATATACCTCGTAGTTCATCTAGCTAAAACGTGCCCTACACGTTATTGCATTGCGTTGAAATTCTGATGTATCATGTCAGACATATATACAATTGTGCATCTGTAATTTCACAATATCTAGTCATAGTCTATCTTCGCATGTAGGTACTGCAGGTCTAGCCAAGTTAGAAACGTTTCGTATCGATTCTCTTTCTACAATCGTAAACGCCTCGGCGCGGGCGTAAGCGATTATTGAAAGCGCTAAATTGGTAGCTAAGTTGACACGACTGAGTCGATCGCTCGTTCTCTAATGTGTGTAGAAAAAACCTACCGTCTATGGTGAGCGTTCCTACCAAAGAGTATAGCGATCAACATTGTAGAAACGATAACATTCTATTCTATTATTTTGAACGATGTAAACTTGTCTAAGAATTTTCTATTCGTTTGTGTTGATCACGTGATTTAACGTTGAGATGATGTCATTCCCATACATTTGATTAGTTTTGTACTAGCGTTATCGATTGTAGATTGTCAACTTGGCTAAGCCTCCTTTAGACAGGGTTACTGGTAACTCGACGTATTTCCTTGCAGGACGCCATAGTAGGGGTAAAATGCAACAAATTACAACATCTGGTGGTTCCATTTGTTGCATTTTAACCCTACTATGGCGTCCTGTAAGGAATACTTCAAGTTACCAGTAACCCTGTATGGCTACGGCGTATACATGAAGACAAGTTGTGTTTACGTCTAAAATGCTTTTTAAATTATCTTTTAGTATCAGGGCATAAATCACGTTGTGTAATTTGGGCTGGTTTGTCGCTCTTATTATATTAAAGAGCTTAGTACTTCTCCCACTTAAATTTTCTAGTTATGAAGTAGAAAACCACTCAAGAAGACACACAGATAATTAACGTTTTCTGTAAAAAGTTATCATTTTATTTACCTACCTTGAACCTAAATCCTTGGGCTACTAATTTACCATTTAAGTGAAAGTTTACATAAGCCTCGCCCTTGTTACAATGTAAGCAGACCACGAACCCCTCTTAAAGGAGCCAAAAGCAATTTGTTGTTCATTTTAACTTAGTAATAATAACTTTATTATTACTGTATTCTATTGTTAAATCTGTCAAGGCTATTATTATTTTATACTAGCCACTCGCCCCGGCTTCGTACGGGTGCATTTTAATCACTATATCTATTGCTGAAAACTGCATTAAAAACCGTTGCGTAGTTTAGATCTAAGCGTAAAAACAGCGGGAGCGACTTTGTTTAATACGTTGGTACATTTTTACGACGTGTCGAAACATCGAGATTTCCTTATTTTATGTTAGTTTAACATTAATTTATTGTAGACATAAACTTACTGTTCAGAACAAACAATCTTAATGATAGTGAAGACTACATCTAAATTCATTGAGTAGTTTTATTTATTTAAAGACTTTGGAAGACTTACAGCTAAATACAATAGTGATAAATAACAGTATGATAATCAGACAGCCAATTACAAGTATTTACGTCTAGAGCTTGTCCAGTTTTGCCTAAATTCTTTGAGAATTTGTAATCTTATGTATAGATGAATAACAATAAATTAATATTCTATATATTCTTTGGATATAACAATAGATAATTAAATAGGTTGTATTGTTATCTGTCTAGATTTTAACAATATTAGGTATATTTCTACATTCATCTCAACATCTTGCCTCGCAGCTATGCTTCTAAGATTTTAATTATAGATAAAAGTCAAGACTTTAAGTCGACTTTTGTAGTTTCTGTAAATTTTCTGTAACAAAATAATAATGATTAATATTTTGTAGAGATGTTTTTAATTAAAAGTGTGTTTTAATAACTACGAGTGATTAATAGTTTGTTTATTTAAAGAGAAAGGTATTTGTTTTCGTGTAATGAGTTTCATTGTTTTAGAGTATATTTTCTCTTTGACAGAGTGAATATAAATAATGATCATTACTATTTCTCTTTTTATTTTACATTCTGCATTATTCATTAGATTGTTTTAGGACTTTTTTTTTATTTTCAACAAAGATTTTGTAGAATACAATTTAGATAACATCACGCCTGTAATCTCTGAAGGGTTCGGCAGAGGTGTACCTAATAGTACACCCACGATTTGCCAGTTACCCATGTAATAGAGGACCAGCCTATTGACATCAAACAGGCACAAATCCAGACACCGTGGCTACTGGCTTCCTGATGGAAAAACCCCATAATAATTTCCACGACCCGAGAAGCGAACCCGGGCATGCTCAGCAGTCGCGTTTACGACAACTAGACCAACGAAGCAGTCCAATACAAATTCTACACCAAAAAAAATCATCATCATCATCATTTCAGCCGAAAGACGTCCACTGCTGGACATAGGCCTCCCCCAAGTGTCGCCACATTGAACGGTCACGTGCGACTCGCATCCAGCGGATTCCCGAAGCCTTCACCAGGTCATCGGTCCACCTAGTGGGAGGCCTTCCAACGCAACGTCTTGCGGTTCGCGGTCGCCACTCCAGAACTTTTCTAAAAAAAAAAATAGTACACTCATATATTTAACATAACACTTAAGGTCACAAAAAGGCTGTAAAGTTTACTCTGCGGTCAGTAAATAACCGATAGGCACTGTTATCAGTGGTAGGCAGCAACGGGCAACCTTTTAAAATATGACCTTCTAGCCCAGGGCGGGTAGGAATGACCCCAGTTTATGTACTGTAAAGATAAACACGTACATTGTTCGTGAAAACGTGAAATATGTGAAAATAACGTTTTGGACTATATTTTTGCGTTCCTTTGTAACATTTTGTAGTTAACGTTGTTGATGGTTCTTGGTGTGATAGTAGTATACGTATATAGTTTACTTGTGTTTTTGGTAGTTACTGGAGTCACGCCGCAACGTCAACTTCAAGGCGTTCGTGGTGCGAATACCGAATTGTTATCTGCCCATGGTGAAGGAGGAAGACTTTTGGCCGCAGGACGTGGTGTTCCGTTGCTTCCGCGGACAAGTTCCACCAGACAGCCAACACAAGTGAAGTGTGACTAAGTGAAGTGCTACTAACATAGTTTAAAGTCTTATTTAGTAACACAAGTCTTGTATTTATTTTATATTTATTGTAGTTTCTATGGTATATATTTATGGGCCATTGTAACCTGAAATAAATTGATGTTGTTGTTGTTGTTGTATATCTAGGGCATGCGGAACCCGGTATCGGTCTCATAGTAAAACCGGTTTTTCCGGGTTTAGAGTAACTGAATGTGTTTATACGTCGGTGTCACTTAAACCCTGTATACACTTAGACGCACACTTAAATACATCACTATCGTCACAAGTCACCTTTCCTACCAGAAAATACGTCATTATTTATTAGTGTATTTGTTCAATCACATATCGAGTGCCCATCAGAGGGACGCGGCTTATGTCACGGAGAATCGTGGTTATTTTTATCTCAGCCAGGTTGAGGTAAGTCCCTACGGATGTGGAACGGTACTTTTCCTTTCTTGTTAGTTTGCTTGTAGGTAAATCTTACACTAAGTGAGCGTGCCATGCTGTTATTATAATATTAATATATTTTTTTATGTTTTTTTTAGTAGGTAGTGTTTTATAATGGAATGTTTAAAATGTAAAATAGTATGTATAGTAAATAAATAAAGGAATAATATGTTAACTGGCTGAGGAAATGTCTTGGTAGATTTTTTATTTGGAGTTTTTAGATGGAGTTACTGTTTTGTAGGTAGTGCTTGGATACAACGATTTTTAAACAGTATTTACAGATATAAAAAATATTTGTACGCCATATTATGGCAGGTTGTGCTGGAACCAATATTGTAACATCTATTTGTACCATGTCCTAACAAATAAACATTTTTGATTTTTTGATTTGATTTGATAACATCAGTACGTTGTATGTGGCGTATGTGGCTCATAGTGACTGAAGACGTCACACAAAATGTTGTATAGAACGGCCATTTTGTTTTTCAAAATTACCAATGAAAAAATTCTATTCAGGGTTCAGAATGAACTACTGAATACGTGGTAAGTGTTTGTGCGGCGGTGACCCTTTGTCCCTGCAGTATGTTTAAGTCTATGTATACCTTGTTGTACGAATGTGTTGTTGACCCATCTAACCAAAGTGAGGAAAGAAAGAGAGTATAATTTTCAAGAGTGAACAGTGGAGCTTATAATTTTATGTGACAAAACCTAATAAAGGAGTAGGTTACAAGGGAAGCTTAACAAATGATAAAAATAGCATTTACTTCAACGTCGGGTTTACGTAGGTATTCAAAAGCAGTAAATAGTATTACTCAAAAATTAAGATGGTACGCTAAGGATTTTTTTTTTGACATAGCAGTGCGTTTTACATAAATGGATTTTCTTTTTCTAAGTGTATCAATAAAATTGATAAAAAACCTTCAAAAATATAAGGTGTATCTATTCATACACGGAATCTCTTAAGGGGTCATTGTACTCATCATTATGAACAACTTTTACAATAGGACCAGACCCTGAATCACGAAAAAAACAGCTGTTCCATACATTTTGTCGAGTTATGCGAACATTGTTGTAGGATTATTTTTTTCCGCGATTAAGCGTTTGGTCCAATTGTAAAAGTCCGAACCCGGAATTCATACACGAAATCTCTTAAGGGGTGATTTTACTCAATATTGTAATAGATACACCTTACATACGTGTAGACCTAAAAAATACTGCGAAACTATTTAAAAATCCAATGAACCAAATCGATCACAACATGAAAGGAACAGTTCCAGTAAGCCCGGTACTCCCGGTAACGCCGGGAGAGTACGAGAGTACGACTCAGTAATTGAATCTGCATCCGCAAGTATACCCGCTCCTTTAATTTGAGTAAGTGTTGCGGTACCGTCCGCAAACACCGCAACGAACCGCATCTAACCGGTTATAACTTGCTGTAACTGGTATAGGGAAGTTTGAAGTGGTTTTGGCACTAAAATTAGGCTGTGGAAATAATATTGAGTGGGATAGATAATATTTTTAAAGACTTGATGCACCTAGCAAAGTCTTGTCTATTCAGTGCACGAATAAGTGGAAATCATGAGTTAAAATAACACTTCTTTAGAATTTACACCTCATAAAACCAAGTCGTTTCGATATTCTTAGCTACAGATCAACAACTTACACTGTTAACATGCCAAAAAAACGTAGATTTCTGTGCTATACACAGAACATTCACCCGTTTCATTGCACCCGTACAAAACCGGGGCTAGTTGCTACACACAGCACACACACACACACATAGACAGATAGTAGATATAAAATCTTCCAACATAAAAGAAACCCATTTCAAAACAAAAGGCAACTTTATCATGCATCACTCCACACAACATATTTGTCGAAAGGCATCAATACAACGAAAGGCCTACTAAACATCGACAGACAAAAATAAGACACTTGACTTTCCTCAATCGAACGTCTTATTTTGCTGACCGTAAATAAATTTCGGAGGCCCAGCACGTTTCTTCGGACCGTACTTCAGATAGATTATGCTCCCTTTGTCGTAAATTTTACGACTTCAAAAATTAGTCGTCGTGAGCTGACTAGAGCGGTCTGAACACGTAATACCAAATTGTTTTACGTTGGTTTTGTGGCCACACGGGATAATTTTGCTGGTGTCCTGACGATTTTCGATTACAACGTTTTCGTGTGTCGTGAATTTTGTGGTAGTTTCTAGAAAATATGTGAGAGAAAATATTTTGAAGATTTCAGCGACGGATTTTCTGTGTCAGAGTTACACGAAATTTTGATTTATCTACCGTACATAAATTTTTACTTTTATAAAATTACAATATTTATAGTATTCGGTCCACACTCTAAATCGAGTTTTGGAAAATGCCATAATAAATAAAATTAATAAATATAGCTGGACATTACACACGGCGCCATCTAGTGCCACACTAAGCAACGAGGCTTATGTCGTGGACACCAGATAGTTGATATAATACATAAATACTTTTTATTTGTAAATACATACTTATTATACATATAAACATCTATGACTCGGAAACAAATGTCCATGCTCATCACACAAACATTTGCTCCGACCGGGATTCGAACCCGGGACCCTAAGAACGTAAGGCAGCCTCACTACCGCTGCGCCAATCGGGTCGTCAATAAAATAGCAGAAAACTTTCTAAAACTACAGTATATCATAGGACTAGATCATACTAGCATTATTTAAATTACGCGAATTTCACACACAGAGTACTACGTATAAATCACCAACATATCCCTTAGAATAAAAACTGTACCAGGCTAATCAGTATACCAACAGTACATATAGTTAGTAAATTCTTATTTATGACCAATTTTTGCCGTTGCTTAATAATGCAGCAGTAAATTAAGGCTTTAATATAACGCGAAGCCGACGCGGCGGACTGTTCGCTTAGCTTCAGTTCGCTTGCATGTGGGGCAAGGCATAAGCGGAGCGGGAAATGTGCAGTACCACAATATTAATCCGAATAAAAATAAAACATTGTGTAGAAAAGAACATACATTCTTCAAGCGATAACAATGATAAACAACTATACCTATTTTAAAAATATTTCATCTTTTTATTCTGTCACGGTATTTTCTACCCTATATACTACTAGTATATATTATTGTATAATAAATACAATAATATATACTAATAACTAGCGGCCCGTCCCGGCTTCGCACGGATGGACAATTATTTTCCTCTAATTCAAATAATAGACAAATAATTTACAATAAAATAATATTGCGACTATAAATTAAGATTAAGAACCGTCCACATTATGCAAAATTTAATTTAAAATGATATGTGCTATTAATTTTTCATATTATTTGTTGCATTATACTCCATTTTATTATCAGATTAACGAGGACTAGTCCCATTACAAGTTTAATAGTACCTTCGCAACGCCGCTCCCTATTTAAACAGAACTATTACTCCATTGCGGGTCTTATTCTCATAATTACTTGTTATTATAACTTTTACGGCGTAATATTCCATTTAGAAAGGTTTATTATGGCCTCTTTAATTACCTATATGATATTAGTATTGCTAATGAAATGCGAGCACTGAGTTCATTAATTTATATTTTTGAGGTTTATTGCGTAGGATACAAAATAATTATGTCTGATATTATCCACTTCTTCTGTATAATTCACATTTAATATTTTATGATATAAACGAGACTAAGTATTTCTTGAAATAAGATAAATTGGAATAAATAATGCGAATGTGAAAAGCGTGGTTCGTTGATTGATTAAAACAACACCGAGTTTCGTCTCTCTTAACCGTTTTTAGGGTTCCGTAGTCAACTAGGAACCCTTATAGTTTCGCCATGTCTGTCCGTCCGTCCTCGCTTAATCTCTGTGACCGTTAGCACTAGAAAGCTGAAATTTGGTACCAATATGTATATCAATCACGCCGACAAAGTGGTAAAATAAAAATTGGAAAAAAATGTTTTATTAGGGTAGGGTATGTTTTATAGGGGGGCTCCCCTATATGTAAAGTGGGAAGTGTTTTTTTTTTTAATTTCAACCCTAACGTGTGATATATTGTTGGAAAGGTATTTAAAAATGAATAGGGTTTCCTGAAATCATATTTTGATAATGTCAATAATTTCGGAAATAATCGCTCCAAAAGTAAAAAACAATGTCCCCCCCCCTCTAACTTTTGAACCATAAGTTTAGAAAATATGAAAAAAATCTGAAAAGTAGAACTTTATAAGGACTTTCTAGGAAAATCATATTGAACTTGATGGAAACAACAGTTTTTGTACAAAAAAGACAAAAAGTTGTACAAAATAATTTCTGGACTAAGTTTGTAGTGTATTCGTATATGCAAGCATTTTTACATAATGGATACCCACCTTTAAACTCATAAGTGGGAACACTTATTGTAACTACGGAACCCTACACTGAGCGTGGCCCGACACGCTCTTGGCCGGTTTTTTTTAATCAATTAACTGCGCCCTACTTAGTAACGAACCATAATATACAAATTATACGAAAACTAACCACAATGTGACTATCAACTTTTTAAATGATTGTTATATCAATATGTTTGCATGATTATACTACATAGTTTCAGCGTGTGACCCAACCATACCCGCTCCCAGCTTATCGCTTAGGCCAAAAATGTACCAGTTACATCGCTACGTGATTTATCGTTCGCTACACCACGCTAACTTATTACCAACGTTTATGTTGAGCGAATATGTACGAGATCATGTATTTTGTATATGCCCAGTATATGACTTAAGATACATATGTATATAGGTACATATGTGGCCGCCATTACTTTTATCGTGACTCGTTAGCTGTGAACCACTTTCGGTCTCAAATTAGATACGAATATGATCTTATTATTTATGTGTGACTTAAGCTTCTGTGATATTTCTGTTTTTATTATTTTAGGTATTTTCGAAGTAACATTCGGGTTACTCCACTATCTGAGTCATTCGTCATCTGGCGACTGTGAATCTCGCGACAGTCGCGAGATGGCACTTTTTTTTATTTTTTATTTGAATTGGAAGGTGCCAACCCGCGACCAGTCGCGAGATTCACAGTCGCCAGATGACGAATGACCATGTTTAACTTGCAAGTGCAACTATATAGATGAAATATTGAAGAAGTGTTTTAGTAAATCTAAAGAAGAAGAAATGGAAAATTGACCTATATCAATTCAAAACAAAATATGAAAATATTCGACGTGCAACGTTACCCGATTGAAAGCTCAAGCTTTATTTTAGTAATAAACTCCTGAAACAAACTTTACATACTTTCCACTTCGCCATATATTTTTATACGTAAAATGAACATTCACAGAGGAGCTCGTTGCCAAATAATAACCCCGGATCAATCTTCAGGTTAAGCCGCGCTTGTCAAGGTTAGTTCGTGGATGGATAACCACCTATTACATTTTCCTACGTGCCTCGGAAAGCACGTTAAGCCGTTGGTCTTACCTAGGGGTATCGTATTACCCAGTACTAACTGGGTTGTGGAGGTCAGCTAGGCAGTTGCTCCATGCAAAATACTGGTATAACCCGGTTCATTAAAGAAAGGAATCTTACGACGCTTATCATGTTCTCTCGCTCGCACATTAGTGCCGTCTATACTCACTCTCGCGCGTACCGTCAGCAGAAAAAAAAATAGTCTCGATTTGCTAATTGCTTTTGTTTTATTGTTAAGTTTCGTTGTATGGTCGTGTGGACTATGCGGAGACAGTAATTGTGTCTTCTCGAAAGCAAGGGAAGATTATACATAGTGATACACGTCAAATAGTGTATAATTATGTCATCAAGTATTTTGAAGAAAAAAAAATGATTTTCAAATTTCCTTTTTCACGCGGGCGAAGCCGCTGGCAGAAGCTAGTTTAAAATTAATACGAACCGGTCTTGTTTTTATTATTTTTAATTTGAAAAAAAACTTTGATTTGAAATATTATAATTATGCTGACTGTTACTATCTGTCAACGCAAGTATACAAGCCGCCATTTAAAATTCCTTTCTTTAATGCATCGGCTTATATTCGGCTGCATCCGGTTAGACTGAAAGCCGTCCCCAACGTAGTTGGGAAAAGTCTAGACAGATGATGAAAAACAACATTCATACACCGCCACCCTTCCTATAACCTACTATTAATCTGAAACCAAGAAATAATAAACAGAAAAAAAACTGATCACTCAGAAAAAGGCAAAGATACCATACCTACGTATTTTTAGAGCCTCAAAAAAGAAAAAGATAAAAGGTTAACATACACTTCTCCATTTCAATTTGTGTGCACAACGTCGATGATTAAAGAGCCTTTTCCGGCGATTCCTTTCATCATAGTTTCTGAGGATTGTGTAGAAAAAAAAACGTTAAAATTGAATGGGTTCAACCTCTAAAAGGCTGACTATGTTCAGTTGTGTCACGAGATTTTATGTTAAAGATCGTGATCTGAGTCAGTAGTTTATTAGAAAGAAAGAAAGAAAACGTATTTATTTGGCTGTAGCTGCAAGTGCACACAACAAAATAAGAATAAAGTAAAAATAAGACGCTTAAAACTACACAATAAAAAATAAAAAACTTAAAACTAAACGGGCGCTGTCAGTTGTGACTACGGTCATCTCTTAGTTGCCATGCCTTATTTGAATTAATTATTTTGGTTTTTGAATTGTATTTTTTTGTTTTGTTTTTACTGTGGACACTTTTAACGTGCACATCTTGCTACATTGTTCTCACATAATATACCGTCTCAACACGAATGATGTAACAAAGATTTTGTAACAATATTTTGATTTAAAAGAGTGTCCATGGAATTTCTTGCCCGTTTTTCTCCATAGTGATCTACGCTAGGGAATGGGGCAACTACATTAGGTACTTTCACAGTTTTTATGTCTTGTGACTGGGACTGTAGCTACATTTAATTTTCATCTTTGTTTCGACAATTCAAAAGTCCCTGTCACTGGCCTACTTGAAATAAATGCTTTGATTTTGATTTTAAAACAGAAAAAAATAGGTGAAATAATATTGTGTGTCTTACGACTGCGCCCAATAGGCCCAGTTCAGCAAACTGCCGAGCAGCTAGTGCCCGACGTTATTATTATCGTAAACTTCTTAGGCACAATTTAGGTTGGTCTGTAGATGGGTGACACCCTCACATACCGAGTTTCCTCTGTGCCTCAGCAAGCATATTAAGCTGTTGGTGCCGGCTGTCATTTGTAGATCTTTATCAGTAGTCAGTGGCCCAAAAAGCCTGACAACCAGTATTACCAAGGAGTATCGTATTACCCAGTACCAACTGGCTTGTGGAGGTCAGATAGGCAGTTGCTCCATGTAAAATACTGGTATTCAGCTGCATCTGGTTAGACTGGAAGCCGACGCCAACATAGTTGGGAAAAGGCTAGGCCGATGATGATGTGTGCCGTTCGGATTGCATTTTTAAATTTACGTATAGCTTTATTTTCTTAAATTGGTCTATGGTAAGCCAAATATAGGTTTTCTGCTTTGAGAACGGTATCTTTTTAACCGATTTCCAAAAAGCAGGAGGTTCTCAATTCGATCGGTATTTTTTTTTTTTTTTATGTATGTACACCGATTACGCTGAGATTTGTGATCCGATTTACGTGATTCTTTTTTAGTTTGATGCGGAATACTTGCCATTTGGTCCCATGAAAATTTTACATAGTTTGGCCTAGTAGTTTTCATTTTATGAATATTTTTACTTCAGTCGTGTGGTATAATTTCATGTATGTTCACCGATTTCTCCTCCATTTGTGGAGTGATTTTCAAAATTATTTTTTTATTTGAAAGAGTATACTCCTGAGATGGTCGCATTTAAATTGGATGAAAATCTGATGCTGGTCTTCGGAGATATACAATGGAACTCTTCAAAACTAGACGGTAAATCGGTCGTGATTTTTGCAATCGCTTGGATGTTTATTGTTTATATACAATATCATGACGTAACATCACGCCTGTATGCTCTGAGGGGTACGCAGATGTGTACAATACACGCAAATTTCGACAGTTTAGATATGTTAAGTTCCATTTATTGGGGATAAGCCTATTACCATGACATGTATTGTTAACAATGTAAAATAAATGCATAGCATAGATACATTTGTATAGACTATTACGACTAAAAATGGAAAAATAAAAAAACTTTTTACAAAAAAAATAAAACCGACTTCAAAACACAAAAAAGTGAAAAATAACTTTAGCTTCAGAAGTCGGTGACAAAAAAAAAACTAAATGAATCAAAAAAGGTCACCGACTTCTGAAAGTAAACTTTAAAGTGCAAATTTTTGCTCCAGTACTGGTACTGGAGCAAAAATTTGCACTTTAAAGTTTAATATTTCGTAAATGGAGCATTAAATCGAAAAGTAGTGTAAGCAACCCCTAGGTCATTTTAAAACACCTATTCAACGATACCTTCGTTCCTTGTCAGGACTACGGAACCCTAAAAAATCAGCTGTTCCAGTTTAGCCTAGTATATAACTGTGCTTTTTTTTTTTCGGATTGGAAATCATCAAATGACTCCTACCGCTCTGGGCGGAGCAGGAGGGAGTGTCAGACTTTTACTGACTAAAACGCATCCATGTTCCTTCATCGCCCGTTGTGTTTCGGAGCTACAGTATCTCTTTCGAACAGTCCCGCAGCCCACTTAAATGTGCCTTGATTGCAATTTTTTGTTGTACAACATACAATTCAACTAATGATTTATTTTCTTTTTTTTTCAGGTAAACGTCCATAAACATTCAAAATAAAAATACTTCTGAAAAGCTCACAAGGGTAAGCCTTAAGATACTACCGGGTTCACTGACGGTCTACCAGTTTCACCCTTAGGCCCTGAAAAACAAGGTTGAAAACTAGTCGAAAGTTAGTGAGCGCGGTAGTATAGTCGCCAGCGCATCAAGCTGGAAAATTTTCTAATTAGATTTTGAACCTAACCAACAACCTTTTATGGTTTAAAATCATTTGGAGAAATTTGACAGTTTGCGGTAACTTTATGTGCTGGCGACTGTACATAACTGTTTAATTTATAAATGTCGCTGAGTTATCTAACAATTTAAACTCACCTGCCTAGCCTTTTCCCAAATAATTTTGGGTCGACTTTCATTCCAACAATACGACAACAAAACGAATATTAGTAATTTGCATAGACTGTCAATCTGACCTCAATAACCCAGTAATTGGTAACGATACCCCTTGGTAAGACTGATTGTCAGACTTTCGAGCTTCAACAATTTACTACGTGTTTTGTGTATAACGTAACTAAGATGAATCTGTCTATAGTTATGAAATGACAAGTGTAGTTCCGCGCCCTAAGCAAAATATTTAATATTCATTTATGCTAACAACAGCGACATCTGTCGGAGAACAAAGAAGCTATTATCTTCAGTATAAATTGCTTCCAAGGAGTTATAATGTACCTTAGATTTAAATTATTGCAGTACTATAAAAACGTAAACGACCACATCTAATAGAAGTCATTTCTATTGTGGAATACTATGTTAGCCTGTTTGAGTGTCCCACCGCTGGGCAAAGGCCTCCCATTTCTCCATCCAAATCTCTCTGTCCTGTGCGATTAGGGTATATGCATGATTTTTTTTATCACTCTAAACAAAGCGTATTAACATCAGAAGTAGCAAAGTGAAATTATTTTTTTAATATCTATAAAAAAATATTAAGTTATAAGCATTTGAAACTGCTGATTAGACAGAGAGATCCGATACAGTGAATGACGTCATTCGCTGCATCGACGTACAAAATCCATACTAAATTCCGTTTATCTAGAAGGAGATAGAAACAAAAGTTTAAATGGTTATAACTTTTGTGTTTGGCCGATTTATGTCTTGTTTTCGCTTTTTGTCATTATTTTTATAATTATTACTTTAACATTCCGTATCGAAATAAAAAACCGGCCAAGTGCGAGTCGGACTCGCGCACGAAGGGTTCCGTACCATTATTTAAAAAACCGGCCAAGTGCGAGTCGGACTCGCGCACGAAGGGTTCCGTACCATTATTATCAAAAAAAGGGCAAAAAAATCACGTTTGTTGTATGGGAGCCCCCCGTAAATATTAATTTTATTCTGTTTTTACCCTTTGGGTACGGAACCCTAAAAAAAGAAAATTTATGCATATCCCTATTATTCAAAAATTTGAAATTTAGATTAGATTGGATACCGAATAAAATACAAAGAAGATGAAACTATCAAAACATGGTATTTCAAGTATACTTAATTCAACTCCCAAAATTGCGTTCACACGTCTTCCAATACTTATAAGAGCAATAACGTATCCTCTCAACTCGAAAACGTTACGAATAACCGTTACTATAAGCAGTTATCCATAAAATCCCGGATGTATGTACTGGCAGTTTGACGGGAGTCACCCCTAAATAATGGGCGGAATTTCGCACCATAGACCAGAGCGTAAACTATTAAAGAGATGCCAACAACCGGCTATAGTACGATTTTATGACCCGCTTTTGCATATTGAACGGTACGAAGGCACTTCAGTTTGGCAAATAACCGCTTTTTTTTTCGTTTTCAGATGTTACTGGTAACGTGTTTATGGTTTATAAACGTTTTGCAAGAGATGTTGGGTTCTGTCATGTTGACTCAAGTTGGACGAACAATTCAACACTATTGTATATAATCGTTGTAGTATACTAAGTAGACAAAGAAATAGGTTTGCCTGTACAAAATATGAACAAAACTGAACTCGCAGACATTTAATAACAATCAATATATTCCCTACCTAATATAATCTACATGTTATTATTAGATATCGAAACAAATAAACATTATAGTATTAACGAAAATATAAGTACATCATATTATACGATCATTGATCTCTACAAATAATTAGAATGAAATTAATAAACGAACGTAAATCAATCAAAAATCTTAACTGAACATATTTTCCTCTTCCTTCTTAACTTACTCGGCCGCCGGTTCAGCGGCTTCTGGCGGCGCTTCGCCCTCAGGAGCAGCTTCAGCAGGTGCCTCGGCCTCAGCTGGCGCTTCACCTTCGGCTGGAGCTTCAGCTTCGACCGGCGCTTCGCCCTCGGCTGGAGCTTCGCCCTCAGCTGGTGCTTCACCCTCGGCTGGCACTTCACCCTCCCCTGGTGCTCCGCCTTCAGGCGCTTCGCTTTCAGGCGCTTCGCTCTCAGCTGGTGGTGTTTCAGCTCCTTCTGCAGGTGTTCCAGCTACCGCAGCTTCTTTAGGTTCTTCAGCAGCAGGCGCTGCTGCTACTTTAGCCGGTGCTGCGGCGGGTGCTAGCTCTCCAGAAGGTTTCATTGCAGCTGTTGATTTGGCTGCCACTGCTTTACCATCCCCCTTTGGTGGTGCTGCTTCCTCTTTTTTATCTTTTCCTTTTTTCTGTTTTCGCTCCAAAGGCAAATATAGTTTGTAGTCTTGTGGCAGCTCATCTTCCGTGTAAAGCTTTTCACTAAAGTAAATTCGTCTAATTCTTGCATTAGCATGTATTTGCACTCGTAAAGTTTCTATAAATTGTGTTCCGTACGCCCTTCTCGTGAAATCGGCAAGATTAAATTGTATCTGGTTCCAACCACCTGCCAAGCCAATAGGCATGCTTGTACAAAATGGCTTGATTTTCGTTGTAGATTGGAAATTAGAAATTCTGAAGCGCCGCCTCATATTTTTATCATCAAGTATAGTTATTTCGAAAGAGAAATAGCGCTTCAAGTTCTTTACAATCATGACAAGAAAGGGTAATTTTATACCTAGTACTTGGTTGTTCTTTGGACATGTTATATACGTTGTTGCAACGTTTGTACTCACAATTTCCAGGACTATAGAATTGACTTCATTGTCAGTAAGCCGTTTTATGTGTCCATTTTTCACTTCCATGTCCCATATCGCGAGAGGGTTAGACCCACAACTGTAAAATATGGACAACAATCCATTTTGGTAGGTGTTTTTGAACATCGTTTATTGATTCGTAGAACAAAAGCAATAAAAATGCTAATAATTATTTGTTTTAGACACGTTTGTAGTTATTGTATACTCTGATTGTTTATCATTTCGGAACACTTTGACGTGCATTAACAGATGTCAATTCATAAAAAGAAAAAATAAATACAAAAAGGTTTTTTGCAATTGCTAGTGCGTCTATTTCAACAATGAGTATTCGCCATAGATTTCATTAACAATAACTTTAATTAAAAAAACGCTTTGAGTTCTGATAAAAGTGCATTATGCATGTTAGAATCATAGTATGGCCGCGTATAGACAGGTTCGTGGCCAGTAGGGGTTCACTAAAATTGTGTCTGTAAATATAGTAGCAGCGCTTATCAGCGCGAGCGCGTGCTACTAACTACTACAGCTTTTCTAACCAAAATTTGGCAGGATATCCGATTTAACGGCGCTCCTTCAAGGCGCTAATCCAAGATTCGATTTGTACAGCAACAAGTGAATCTAAACTGTTACATTACCAGCTAATGCTCGCGGTATGTAAGCGCAACGCTTTAGGCTGAGGCCAAACGAGCGTAATGAGGGATTTTCTTTTTAACTCTTCCATAGTCGCTGGATAGATGGCGTTGAACTTGGTAAGTTACTGCAAGGAACGAAACGTAAAAAAACTAAATTTACCAAAGCGGGAGAAAACTAGAATAAATTCGGAAGCCGGTGCATTGTTATTTTAATTTTGTCTGTAATTGTGGGTATCGAAGTGCTAAGCAAACGAAAGTGTCAGTCAACGAGCGTATGCATTGACTTAAGATATTTCTTTCTATCTCTATGAGCGTATGTGACAAATGATGTGACATGACATAATGTTTTTTTTTCCAAGCGTTTTGGCTTTGGCACATAATAAAGTAGTCGGTCCAACGCCACCTCCGGTGTTCTTGGAAACTTACGTTTTTTTAATACCTCAAAAAGAAAACCTCTCATTTTGTGAGTCGCGTAATTTCGGTTTCATACATAGTAGGGCACATTTTACATCGTGACGACGTGACGACGTAAAATATGTATGAAACTGAAATTACGCGACTCAAAAAATTACGCTCGTTTGGCCTCACCCTTAAGAAGCGTAAGCTAGTGGTTCCTGCGCAAGTTGTCACAACATGACGCACGCAGAAAGTAACGTTTTGATAGATGTTCGAGGCTTGCTCGGTTTGCGCTCCACGGAAGCAGGTGTGCATGCAGCTACAGGCAGAGGTCACACCGAGCAAGATAAACTACAGGAACGAAATGCGCATCAGGCACTAGGTCGAAAAAGCAGCTGGTCACAAGACGGGCTGTCCGTCCACGTGCAATCAAAGGCTCGTCGCAAACGGGCCACTAAGCCACAGCCACCGGTGACTGTCGCGCACTACCGCGAGTCGCCGACACTGCTGTAGCGAGTGGTCGCCACCAGCCACACGTGTGCGGCGAGTTTCGGCCCGCACAGTGTTTTATTATTTTTTATTTTTTATTACGGTACTCTTTCAATTTGGTGACATTATTTTCTCCTAGTTGCATGGTAAAATGTTAAGTTTGTACAGCCTGGTGACCCGTTTGCGCCGAGCTAAAGTGTTTCTGGAGCCAACTGTCCGGCCGCATAGTGCGCGAAGTTCCTATGGGCTTCCACTTAAAAACGAACGGGTGCACGCTTGCAAAATAGTATGAGCAGCGCTAGCGGCGGTAATAAAAACGGAAGAGGGATACCGCGTGGTTTTAAGCGGGCCCCCTTAAGGTGTCTCGACCAGGTTCTAATCACTTTTAAGATAAACACACTGGTAAAATAATAAAATTTAACCAACATTATTCATTATTTAAATTAATTAATTAAACTAAAATAATTATTAATTTAATCTTCACAAAAACTATAACTTAAATTAATCTTATAAAATCGAAATCATAGTTATGTATACATTGTTAGGGAACAGTTAACTATAACTGCAAATTTATACCTATACTATAGTAGTCAACCGATTGTTGCCAAAAAAAAAAAAAAACTAATATTCACTTCTAAAACCAGATGATAATGCAAACCATCTGCATACTGAGTAACCATAATCTATTCAGCATTAATTATTCTTTCTCCATAATCGCCTCTAAACTATAACTTTCCGTCCTTTCTGCTACTGCGGCATCAGTTCCTTTATCCTCAAAAGATACGGGTTCATATTGTGTTGCAGTTTCTACTGATTCTTTTACCGGTTGAGTAGTCTCTGTAGTAGCCTCAGCAGCCAGAGCTTCTGCATCGGCAACCGGAGCTTCTGCGTCGGCAACTGGCTCCTCAGCTGTTGCACCTGGTTCTGTTGTCGCTGCATCACCCTGATCAGGACCGCCTTCTGCCGCAGCTACCGTTTCTCTGCCAGCAGTAACCGGCTCTTCACCCGTGGCAACCGCCTCTTCAGACGCCATGGTCTGATCAGGAGCACCTTCTGACACAGCAGCTCTAGTCGCTGATTTTGCAGATATTACACTGGCTGACTTTTCTAAAACCTTAGACGCTGTTTTAGTTGGTACTTTTTCACGTGCCACAACTTTTTCGTCTGTTATGGGTTTATCTTTGCTTTTAGCTGGCCTTTTTTTCAAAGGGATAAACAGTTTATACTCTGCAGGCATTTGGTCTTCTGCAAAGATTCTGTCTGCAAAATATATACGTCTGACTCGTATATTAGCGTTTATTTTAAATTTCTGTACTTCGACAAATTGTTTGTGGTACGCTCGTCTACAAAAATCAGACATATTGAACTGGATTTGGTTCCAGCCGTCAGAAAGAGCAATTGGCATCACGGTACATAGCGGTAAGATCTGTGTTGTACTCTGGAAGTTTGATACACGAAATCTTCTCCTAGTTCCTGTATCATCCAAGATAGTAACTTCGAAAGAAAAATATTTCTTTACATTCTTTACAATCATGACCAGAAATGGCATCGTTATTCCCAGCACCTGTTTGCCTTTAGGGCATATCATGTATGTTGTACTCACATTACTTCCTCCTATTTCTAAAACCGTGGACTTTATATCCTCGTCCAAAAACTTAGTAATGTACCCATCTCGGGTGTATGTATCCCAAATTTTCAGAGGCTTAGAACCGCAGCTAAAAAATATCGTAAGCAAACCGCGTTGATATGAATCCCTAAACATATTTATTAAATATTTTATTTTAATAAGCTTATCAAAGAATAAGTACTCCGATCTGTCATTCGTTTATTCTGTCAACGCGATGTCAAAGACAAGCAACTGAAGTAATATTTTATCTGTAAATAAGATTCATGGTTTTTTATAAAGAAGATGCTAAAGGTATTATACAAAAACTTAGCAGCTTAGAAAATTGAGTCAACACTTAAAGTACTTCAACACTCGAGAGTTAAAGTTCATTTTTCCTTAAACTAGTATTTTATCTTGTTTATAGTCACCGCTACTATCTGGTTTGTGGGAAACATTTTGCCATTGTTATGAAGAAGTGAAAGACCAAATTCAAAGTGTATAGTATTTTCGAAGCGGCACCGGGTGGCGCCGGCGGAAATTTGCGTTTTTGCCAACCCTAGGTACGTTCACACCCTTTTATCACAATTCGTCTATAGGAGTATTTATCGTAAATTTGCTTTAAAGCGCTATGCGCCATCGTGCTCTTAGAACAATAAGGTGAAAACGCCAGGGTAGACCGCGAGATTCAAATGTTCTCACGTTTTTTTGCAATTTGCCGGTTAACGTCACACTTTTTCATGAAATAGTCATTATATAATTGTTTTTTTCCCTAACAAATAAAATAAAATAAAATATAACCAAGGTTATCGACGTAGCCCGAAGAATTGCAAAACTTAAGTGGCAGTGGGCAGGGCACATTGGTCGCAGAACGGATGGCCGATGGGGCCGAAAAGTTCTGGAGTGGCGACCGCGAACCGTAAGACGTTGCGTTGGAAGGCCTCCCACTAGGTGGAACGATGACCTGGTGAAGGTTGCGGGAATCCGCTGGATGCGAGTCGCACGGGACCGGTCAATGTGACGACACTTGGGTGACGCCTATGTCCAGCAGTGGGCGTCTTTCGGCTGAAATGATGATAATGATGAGTCATTAAATGGGATTAAATGAATTTAGAGGGTTGGATACATACGTTGTTACGGTCGCGAATCATATATTTTTAAGATAAATAGCCTGACACTGCAAATTGCAAAAAACCTAAGAAAATTTTGGATTTTTAAGAAAATTGAATTTCGCGGGCTACCCTAGCGCTTCGCCCTTAAGAGGGCCCTTCCCGGCCCGCCTTTCGTCAATGCGAGCATGGTCGAAAAGCTTGTTGTTTCATCCAGAGCCACAGCGGTGGTATTCTTTCAACTCCCCTGTCTTACCTAGCCCCGAACCTGCACTACTTGCCTCCCGCATACCTCATACTTGTTGAGAGGTATTTTAAGGATCGAAATGATAAAACCGTATTAATGTTGGAAACATTCATATTGACAAGAAGGAATGACAGGGTAATACAAAAATATTATAAAAAGCAAAGATTGAGAGAAGATCTCCTTCAACATCCTCCCTTTTTCGATAATCTTTATCGTATAAGTCCCACCATTCCTGAAATTAGATCCAGTCTGGGTTTATGCACAGGCTTAGTCAAAATATGAGCACACTGGTATTCTGTAGGAACATATTTAACTTGAAGTTCTTTTTCAGTAACTAATTCCCTTACATAAAAATGTCTAATAGAAATGTGCTTTGTGCGACGATGTAACTCTGGGTTTTGTGCAAGCTTTATAGCAGGATCATTATCAACTTGTAACGTAGGGACTTTTATCAAAGTAGTAATTTCATTGAAAAGTCTCTTCAGCCAAACAATCTTACGAGCCGCTTCACTAGCTGCAACAAGTTCTGCTTCGGTGCTTGAGATAGCTACAGAAGTCTGTTTACGACTTGCCCAAGAGATTACTCCTCCTGCATACACGCATAAGATTCCAGAAGTAGAGCGTCCTGTATCGAAATCTCCACCATGATCAGAATCACTAAAACATTCCAAGATTCCAGTTTTGTATCCTTTTTTGTATACAATTGCTGTATCTAGGGTTCCCTGAATGTAACGAAGTATGCGTTTAACCTTGTTAACATCTTCTAAAGAGGGATTTGTAAGTTTCCTGGATACGACACTAATAGCATATGATATGTCCGGTCTAGTACCTGTCATTAGATAAGCTAGCGCACCAACGGCTTCACGATAGGGAAATGTAACCTCATCCTCTTTTACTGAGCATAGTTGTGCAGGTTGTGCTTCTTTGATGATTGGAGTACTAACGGCTTTACAATCACTCATACCAAAGCGTTCCAGTAGTCTTTTAGCGTAATGTTTTTGAGAGACTTTGATGGAACCATCGTTGTTGTTGAAGATTTCCAAACCCAGAAAGTAAGAAGCTGGTTTTGTGGTTATCTTGAACTTCCGTTTCAATTCTGCCAAAAACTTTTCAGATTCCTTTGGGTTCGTTGAAGCTATTAGACCATCATCAACATAGAGTCCAAGAATTATCTTGTTGTTAAGTCGGTTTCTAATGAACAAACATGGATCTGTGTCACATTGTTTGAATCCTAAAACTTTCAAATAATCAACAATACATTTGTTCCAACATCTTGGAGCTTGTTTGAGACCATATAAACTTCTCTTCAACTCACATACTTTAGTCGTACCATCACTGTATCCTTCTGGCTGATTCATGTAGATATCTTCATCTAAAGAACCATTCAAAAATGCAGTTGCTACATCAAACTGTCTGAGGGATAACCCTTCATTTGCAGCGATACTAAGAATCAATCTTATTGTGGCCATTCTAGCAACAGGACTAAATGTATCACTATAATCAACTCCTTTCTTTTGTGCATAACCTCTTGCTACTAATCTCGCCTTATGTTTGTCAAGACTTCCATCAGCATGGGTTTTAACTTTGAATACCCACTTGAAGAAATCAGTTTTCTGTCTTTTGGTTTATCCACCAAAATCCAAGTTTTATTCTCTTGTAGAGATTTTAGTTCACTTTCCATTGCTTTTAACCATTCCGCTTTCTGAGGACTTTTTATTGCTTCTTTGTATGATTTGGGTTCATCAAAAACACTAACAATAGTAGACATTATAAAGTCTTCAAATCGTTGTGGTGGTCGCAATGTCGACCTATCTCTTAGATTCCTTATCGTAGAATTTCCTTGTTCATTATCTTCATCTGAATCAACTTCTGATAATTCAGGCGTAATATAGGACTCATTAGAATCTTCTTCATTTCTACAAGGTTCATCCGATATTGTAGGCAAATTGGGAATTGTTTCTTCAAAACTCGCACCATCATTCAATGTTTGAGGCACATCTGAAATAGTTGCATCTTGTAATATATCCTCTCTTGCATCTAACATTGGATGATTTTCTGTAGTTTTAGGAAAATGAACCTCCATCTCAACAATTGGACTTTGTTTTTCTGTTTCAGAGATATCTGACTCCAATCCAATAGATGTGATGACTGACTCGTTGAATATTACGTCTCTTGACCGTATCAGTGTTGGATTCGATTTATTGTTTATGCTTAGTAACCGATAACCATCATCACCATCATAACCAATGAGAATACATTTTTGAGCTTTTCTGGACATTTTCGTTCTCTTTACTTTTGGAACATGAGCATAACATTCAGTGCCAATGATTCTCAAAAGTTTGATTGAGGGTTTCTTTGAAAACCATAACTCAAACGGTGATTTTCCTTCTATAGAAGTCGTTCCAGTTCTATTCAGAACATAAATAGATACATAGATGTTTTTATTCAATAGATGATTATTTAAATTTTAAACAGACATGATGTAAATAAATTAACGAAGACTTATTTAAATTTAAACTGACATTATATAGAAATTAATTAATACATTGATGAATTGTCGTAACCATGAAATATAATTTTACTCCTAATAATAACTAGTTTACTAACTACTTATTTTAATAATTGTTTTTTATAATGTAATTAATGTTCCTAACTAAAACTAATATTAATCGAAGCAAGACTGTAAATTCTATTGTTATGACAATGATGTGTATATTGTGTATGACTATTGACATAAAATTATATTATTAGGCATGTACTAGAAATATTTGCACGACTGATAAGTCGAATATAGTGAAACTAAAATTATTTTACCATATCATGTAAGCACCTATATTCTAGCAAATAAATAAATTTCATTTCATTTCATTTCATTTCATTTCATTTCATAAGCAGCCGTGTTGACAAGCTCAGACCAACAGGAGAGTGGAAGTTCTTCGTGAGCGTGCATCATAGTGCGAACAGCTTCTACCAAAGTTCTGTTGTCTCTCTCACTACACCCATTCTGTTCCGGCGTATACGGCATTGTCAAACGGTGTTGAATACCATGATTATTTAAGATCTTCTTCACAGCTTCATTTTGGAATTCTCCTCCGTTATCGCTGAGAATAGTCTTTATAATATGACCAGTAGTCTTTGTTTCGTTTATCATTTCCACAAGTTTATCTTTCACTTCAGACTTGTGCTTGATGAAATAAACATGACGATACTTACTGAAATCGTCTTTAAATAAAACAAAATAACGAGACTTTTTGAATGAATTGGGGAACGGACCACATACATCTGTGTGAATGATCTCTCCTGGTGCTGTAGCTCGATCTCTTGTTCCAAATTTATGTCTATATGTTTTACCATAAACGCATCCTGTACATAGTTCAGAATCGAGTTTGACTTTTATACCAAGTTCCTTTTCAATCAATTGCTTCACATGTCTTTTATTCTGGTGAGCAAATCTTTCATGATAGAGTTGTAAAATGTTTTGTGTTGACAGTGAGTTCAATTCAGGAGATGAATGTATAATTGTCTTTACATTTAGTTTATAGAGTCCTCCATTCTTGACTCTTGTGCCATTTAAATTATTTTTTCCATCTACTATCAAAAGACAAAATTCTCTTTCAGATGTGAAGACACTCTTCTCAAGTTTATCTTGCGCAGCAAGTACGGAAAATAAGTTTTTCTTTATTGCTGGAACATACCATACATCACACAGTCGAATGTTTTGTGTCTGACCGCGAACGTCTGCTATCAAATCAACTGTACCTTTACCAATAGCTTGAATTGTTGAGCCATTTGCAGTTGTTACTGTTTGATTATTGCTGAAATGTTGAAAGCTGGAAAATATGTCGTTTCGACAGGTGACATGACTTGTAGCACCATTGTCAACAAACCAACTGTCAAGATCTTCTTCAATAATATTTACGACTTCATTTGTAACAACTTCCATTAATGAGAGAGTCAGATTAGGATTGTTAGCTTGACTTGTCGATGGGCCAGGTGTTTTAGGAGGTTTCCCGTCCGATATCCACTTGCGACATTTTTTAACTTTGTGTCCATATCCGCAATACCCACACTTTTGCTTACGCATAAACTTGTTTTGTACAACTAGCGCTTGTGCTTCAGTAATATCTTCTTTGGTCAAAAGTGAACGTTCGTAAGCACATACTTGTGCTGTCAGATTGTCTATATTTTGATCTTTTCTTGACATTAACATCCAACTAGACTTGAAGGAGAAGTACTTCTCATCGGGTAAAGTTTCCAAGATCTTGCAGATTAGTAATATCTCTAGAAGATCATATTTGGTTTCACCTTTTTGAAGTTCCATTTTCAATTCATGCCATATATTTTTCAGTTTGGATATATGCATTGACATGTCATGTGAGAGATCTTTTTTATAGCCAAAGAAACTGTAGCATAGTGAATAGCTTTTGTCTTCAGATGTTCCATTGAACAAAGTGTGCAATTCATCCCAAACCTGTTTGGCGGTTGAGAATCTCATGACCTTTTGTAAAGTGGCATCCGACATATTAGCCATTAAAATAAGCATCGCCGTACTATCTACCTTATGATATGCTTCTAAAGTCTTTTCATAATTTGCTATAACGTCTGCAGTTGCTGTAGTAGCTGGTTTTATAGGTTCTATAAGTTTTCCATTTATAGCATCCATCCCGCCAGGAGTACCCCTTAAAAGCAACAGTACCTTACAGCGCCATGTTGACCAATTTTCTTCACCTTCTAAACGACCGATATCAATTTTGCAACTCGTAGACGAAGTCGACATTTTGACAGGCCCTCGTTAGTTTTTTTTTTTTTTATTTATAACTATTTTTGCAAATTATTTGTTTAAAACCTTACTTGATTCGTTAATCAATCGTTTCCAATATAATTAAACGCTCTGCTACCATGTTGAGAGGTATTTTATGGATCGAAATGATAAAACCGTATTAATGTTGGAAACATTCATATTGACAAGAAGGAATGACAGGGTAATACAAAAATATTATAAAAAGCAAAGATTGAGAGAAGATCTCCTTCAACAATACTGCCTAACGCGAGGACAATGAACGAAAAATATTGTTCGAAAATTTATAAAACTTGTTCCAGGAAATATGTGTTTTTGAATTAGTCTTACAAGTATGTGAAATAAATATTTGTTATTTAGAATCTCCACTACATTTGCAAGGCTTCTATCAGGATGCTTTCTTTACTTTTACAATTTATAAGTACATTATGAACGGCCAAAGTTGAGGTAAAAGTTGTGCAAAACAGCAATTTTTGGAGGCTTATACTGAATTTGTTTCTACAAATTTTTATTTTCTGCTTCGATAGAAGCCTAGATATAGTCCACAAGATACCTATTAGTTCAAAAAATTCAAAGATATATGTCTAACAACGGCATAATCACGCACGAGCTATTGTCAGTATTCTCGCGAAAAGTATGGCGGGTTGGCCGCTGCTCTTAACAGCCGATTGTACTGCATGATTATTTCGGTGCTAAAGTCCCCGTCACGAGAAGCTATAAATTTCGTAAACACACATTCGGGTTCGCAACCTTTGGATCAAATACAAAAACAGGACAGCATTGACAGCGTCAGCGTGAACTTACTTCAAAACGGCGGCCCAAATGTTTACGGTCCATGAAGTCAGACGCGTTCAAGTACCACAAAACATTAGACGACAGCGCTTTATATCGCTAACATATAACCCGACCAAGTGAAATTGCTCGTTAGCTTCGTATAACACGTATGTTACTTTGAGTTGATTGAATTTGGAATTATTTCTTGTTGATGAAATTGTCGCTACGTAACTTGGTAGAAGTTCATTATTTACAAAAATTATAGCTTCATGTGACGGGGACTTTAGACATTGTCAAAAGGGCGCTGTCGGTAATCATTTGATCAATTTGTCGAAATTGTATGGCGTTAGGTTTGATTAAGGCCAAGTGCTAGAATAACCATGCTGCAGGGTAATAAAAAATATTACCTTATTCGTAGGGCCAGAAAGTAAATTCATTGTGAAAAAAATATATTTATATTCCCACGCAAATAACAGCCAATTGATACAAATACGTTACCCTTTTGCTGTGGGCGTCGATTGTCGATTTGTCGCCACTTATGCATTATACCAATCTTGACACCCAATACATATCCAATCACAGATGGAAGGCACCGAATCAGCTGGAATTGACATCGTGGCAAACTATGTTTATTCTGGAAATACTTCACCTACGTTAGCACTAACGTAGGTGAAGTTTAGTTTAAGACTTTAAATCTTTTGCATGCAATTTGACTTGTGCTTGATCGAACCGTAATGCCGTCACGTAAAAGAACGCTGACGGCTCAAGAAAAAAAAAATCATTTTTTTAAATTCCTCCCTTTTCCATGTTACTAATAGCTAGTAAAGTATCTATTATTTATTTATTTAAGGAAAAACAAACAGTAGCACAATAAGAATTCGTAACAATAATTTAAATGTTAAATTTTAAAACAATTATGCTACCCACAACGTTCTTCACAGATTACAATTCAAAGTATTTAAAAACTAGCTAGTAACATAACAACACAAGTACAATACATAAACAACGGTCATTGTCCTGGAACTAATATCTAAGATTTTTAAATGTATGTGATTATGATTCTACAATAAGACAATTACACTTCACTACATATTATAAAACAAAGTCGCCCGCCGCGTCTGTTCCTATGTATGCTTAGATCTTTAAAACTACGCAACGGATTTTGATGCGGGTTTTTTAATAGTTAAAGTGATTCAAGAGGAAGGTTTTAGTAAATAATTTGCGGGCGGGTGAAGCCGCGGGCATCATCTAGTATACCTATTATAAAACAATAGCCGTACTGTAGGACGCGACTGTATAAAGTGCCCAGACATACCCCTCCACAGCGCTCAGCGTTGTTTTAACGTGACGGGTCCTATACCTACTTCTTTAGTAGTAATCATAATCATTTTTATTTGCAATAAGTATTATTACATATTGGTCTTAGAGTAAGTTGAGCCTAATACATAGTTAGAAATATATGACATGCAAATTTTTACAATTTATTTAATGTTACACAATACAATTCTTTAATTATTTATGTCTTTAACGTCGGTTATTATAACAAAATATTCAATACCGAATCAAATACGATAGTTTAGATTTTAGAATAATGTAAATTATTAATATTATTTATAAATTCATGAATAGAATAAAATCGTTTTTCCAGCAGCCATAATTTTAACTTTATAAAAAATAAATTATTATTAGTTAACTCTTTGTAGTTCTTTGGTATTTTATTATAAACTAGCGGACGTCACGCGGTTTCACCCGCGTAGTTCCCGTTCCCGTGGGTGTACGGGGATAAAATATAGCCTATGTTAGTCAGGGTGAATGTAGCTTTCCAATGATGAAAGAATTTTTGAAATTGGCGCAGTAGTTTTTGACTTTATTCATTACAAACATACACACACACAATAGTACATTTTGATACAAGTGGAGAAAGTTTGTTATTGCATTCGAGGCGGAATTATAACACCCGAGCCGCAGGCGAGGGTGTTTTTGAGCCGAGAACTGCAATAACAAATGTCCACGTGTATCAAACGACGTTTTTCAATACACTTTTGAAGAAATAAAATAAAATAACGAAAAATATTTTTGTCACGAACTATGAAACTATGATTTTAATTTTCTTTTTTTTTTTTCGCGCTTTTGTTTTGCCAGGTTGAAGCCAGGCAACGGTATGAAGCCGTTAAACAGACTAATATAAAAAATAGATTTATTTCATATTTTTTAATTCAGAACACAAATAAATGTTAATTTGTGTATAAAAGTTACTATTAGTTTTTAATAATCATGTTTATCCATGATATTCTATTTATAAACTCAATTTGATTATTCAAAAAATATTTATGCCGTAAAAACGCGTAGTGCTTTGCCGAAATTAAAAAAAAACATTCACCTCAGACTATAGGCATTGAACCAATTTGGACTAAGTATAGGTATCTGTGGCAATTTTCATTCCCGCTCACGTGCGGGAAAGTGGAAAAAATCGCACCCGTGTGAAATACATTGCATGTTGTACCTAAACGTAGTGCGTTATGGACCAGTTTTCGAGGAAGTGTATTGAAAAAATACAAATCTTTCCTTTTTATAATATTAGTGTAGATTAGTGTAGATTATAGTTATCAGACATATCAATACAAACAACTGTACTGCCTGTTTCTTTTCCAAGGGGGCGTTGTTAGTGAACATTTGTGGATTAATTAAGTATTGAAAATCAACATAACATCACGCCTAATCCCGGAAGGGTTAGGCAGAGGTGTACGTAATAGTACACCCACATTTCACCAGTTGTATTCATTTCCCTTGTAATAGGAGGCGAGCCTATTGCCATCAACCAGGCGCAAATCTAGACCCCGAGGCTGCTAATGATAAATTCCTGATGGAAAAACTCAATAACACTTTACCCGACCTGGGAATCGAACCGAGGACCTCGTTCTCAGCAGTCGCTTGGTACCACTAGACCGGGAACTAATACCGAATGACTTTTTTATCACTTTCCAAAAAACCTGGGTATATTAGGTGAACGGAGTAGAAGCTTATGATACGTAGTCATTTTTTTCTTTTTTCCACAGCCTAGAAAAAAATTGATCCATCATCAAAAAACACTAGAAATTTCAAGTAAACTTTTCATATTAGAACAAAGAAAGAGAAATTTTGAAAAAAAATATGAAAGAAATCGAATTTGAAATCGTACTTACGCAATACGCTTATGATTTCAATGTCGATTTTTTTTTTCGCAAAAAATCAAAAAATATGCTCAGGTTCTACTCCGATACCCATTTTTTTTTGGAAAGTGATAAAAAAGTGTATCGTATAACGTCTACCAAAAATAAATTAAAACACGTTGTTAACGTAACTTCCAACATCGGACAGATAGAACGTCACAATAAATGAGGCGTTCAGACGTAAACACAAAAACTTGTAACATATACGAAGAAATAAAAGTTTTAAAAGAAATTCTCGCTCTCTGTGATTTATATAGCCATTTGTCATCCTCGACACTAAGAAAATATGTCACGCAAAGCCACAAGTAACACACAGGCACACTGTGTAACGAATATAACATTTTTGTCGTCTCTAAATCACATGACTTTTCCACTATAGCTGGATGCCCTTAGAGACAGTCGAGCACACAAGCAAAAACACGAGTAGCGAGAACAAAAGAAAAATGAAAAAGTGCCTTTCGAGTGTCGTGATAAGGAGTGCATGGGCGTGTTCTCGTTGTTATTGTGACTACAGTCATGCTACACGGCTTTGCTGCTTTTTGCCCCCGGATAACGCGTTCAGCGGGCCTATTACGTATCTCTGTTGACAGCTCGAAATGATAGTAACTGGGCTCAGTGTCCATCAAATAACTGTCAAAAGGTTGGTTTCGCATTATGTATGACCAGTCGCGATCAAATATGACGTCATTGGTTGTCATCGTGGCTGATAGTCACCGTAATTTTGACAGACGCTTTCGTATCGATACTTATATTATTTCGATTATGTAAGCATAGTGGACAACAAATTGATGAAAACTGAGTTTGAAGTGGCTTTCGTGAAAGACGTTACACCGTACCCAGGCTGTTATTCACCGTAAAGTGATATGCACTCAGTGCGTTACGTAATACCAATATTATGACATTCTCGGTTGTCATCAAAGTTCGGTATACAACCGAAGCTTGATAGTCACTGGATATCAGAAAGATACGTAATAGGCATACAGAACACCGTACTTTATGTTAGGGGAACCGGGGACCCAGTTAAGATATCATACCAGTTTTTTTTTTTTCAAAATTAATGGCGCAGAAAACGTTATCCCGATAGCGCTAACGGATGTCGAAGAGATATAAATGAATTAGATTTGTTTACGTATTTTCTTTGGGAGAAAACGATTTTATTTGGATCAGGACATGATAGATGGTATTCTAATCGATATTTAACGTTCGTGTTGTAATTCGATGCTTGATTCGGCTCCAATGAGGCCATGGGAACATTGGGAACCTTGTATGTATATTTTGTTGTATTACTAACACATTTCATTATTGTGTAGCGTAACATGGCGTGGCTCGATACGCGGAAATTATGTAGCTTCTGCTCTCCTCCGATCTACATATTAAATGATTACTATATTTGTATAACTGAAATCATAATTTTAAGCCTTACAAGAAAATTTAACAAGAAAGCAAACATTGTTTGTGATACAATTAACTTTTCTATTCAACAGCTTATTTTCTTTCTTAATAAGCAAAAAAGAAGTCACGAAATATCCAAAACGATCTAAAATGGCGCACAATTCCAAAATGAAAACAGCAAAAAAATTCCAATAAGTACACGACTTTTTAACTGCACAATTCCGAGAAAATTCTAAATTAGAATATCGAAAACTGCAAAAAAGGAAATAGAAACAAAAAAAAAGCAAGGATTCAGATGTGCCTGGTATATTTACAGAGCTCATTGCGCGGAGCAACGGAGCGTGGTCTGCATAATGTATCGAACGGTGCGCGATTCCGGCAAAGCTTTGTCTGCGTTATTTACAACCGACCCGTGTATTCACGCGGAAATTGGATTTGTAAAATAAGACACTGTATAAATAATCTTTATCTAAAGCATATCTCAGCGGAGCCGTTTGCCGCCCAAGTTTCGCACCGTGAGCTCTGAGGTCTGATTCCCTGAGACCGTTTGTCAGATTACGGAACAGAAATATCTGCGACGCTAATAGAGAGAATAAACGCTTCTTTATGTTCGAACTTGTTCTATGCTAAATTCCGTCCCGTACCACGAAATGTGCTGCGATTTTTTGCCGTGTCGCCGACCGTACAATTACTTCAGGCTAGCCTCTCGTTTGGAAATAATCGCCGTCGCTTCAGTGCCCTGGTAGGGACAATGTATCGAAATTAATATCCGGGGACGAAGCGGGCGAACAATTTGTCCACCCGGAATGCGGATAATTAAACCGGCCTGCAGCCGTTTCCTAGCTTACATGAAGCTGAAAATATATAACGCCGTCTACACGGAATTTAGTTTAGCTGGAAAAGTGGACAGATGTCAGCCGAAAAAAAAAGAAACAAGAACATTTCAGCCACATAAAATATTCAGTTTTATGACAATTGCAGGCCATTGTGTTTAACTGGGACACTTTAACAAAACACATAATGACAGATAAATTACGCTTTATATGACATCTGATATCCGCATTTAAAATTAAAATAATAGACCAAGTAACATTATTAACCTCTGTACTGAAATAAATACCAAACGAAATGTCAGTGAAACCCATTTATATAAATGAGAGTAGTTAACTTTTATGCTGATAGCTGTAAAGGTACTTCTATTCGTAGGTACCTAGTTAATAGAGCACCTGGACTTAACCGGTAGCTGTTATAAAATTTGCAGCGATCTCTACATACTCGTACATCTTTCAATAAAAATAGTTGTCCCGAAAAATTTAGAGGGTGTTAAAGATTAGTAACTATACTAAAAAATATGAGCCTAAAGTATCTATCTACGTCGCAAACTACACATTTATCACGATCCCTAATTAGAAAACCAAAAAAAGACACAAATACTTAGCTGCTAGTCCAAACAGCGCATCACATACATTTTCCGGACGGCCATTTTAATCCATCGCTCGGAATCGCATCGTAAATCCGTAACGTCGATTAGGCCACTGTTTGTCCGGGCCGAGGCTAATAAATAGCAATGAACATCTTGACTGTGCGCGACGATACAATAATGCGATATAAGCCGCGATTTGCGATCCGTAATAGGCTTAATTTTTTATTAGCGAAGCACTTTTGTTGGCGATAGTAACTGATGATCGATCGAAAGCTAGCGCTTGGCTTTTGTTTTTTTTCTTTCTTTCTTGATCGAGTTTGTCGTGACAGCGAGAAGTTTGTCGTAGTTTTTGTCGACTGGACTGGATCTTTTCTTTATTTGTTTTGACTATGAAAATGAAAATGTGTAATTGTTGGTGCTTCCGAATAAATAAAATAAAAATAAAATAACAGTGCTGTTAAACAAGATGTTTAGGTACAAAAACGGGTTTTTATGTGAAAATGGCTGCTTTGAGATTGAAATAAAGGTCCCGTATTAATATTCATAAGTTCGCACGAAGTATTTTTATTCACTTACCTACACATTTTGTACGTACATACATACATATGTCCACCGTAAACTGATTTTGTGCCTACTTCACGAAGATTGTAAAAAATAACTAGAAATTACATAATCTAACATCACGCCTGTACTCCTCAAAGGGTTAGGCAGAGGTGTACGTAATAACACACCCACATTTCGCCAGTTATGTTTAAGTTCCATGTAATAGGGGGGGAGCCTATTGCCATCAACCGGGCGCAAATCCAGACTCCGTGGATGCTACTGAGAAATTCCCGAAGAAAAAACCCAATAACATTTTGCTCGACCTGGGAATCGAACCTAGGACCTCATACTCAGCAGTCCCGCTTGTGGCCACAAGACCGACAAGGCAGCCATTAAAAAAAACTAAAAATTAGTTTTCATATTTACTACAATGAATTTAGTTCACGTATCAGATATTTTATGCAGTGTAAATAAAGATTCTGCCAAGAGGTCGTGCCAAGACCTGCCAGCTAGGCTCCATCGCGTGCCAATGCCAGATATAAACAAAGTACCTCAAAAATATTGCCAAGTTTTAAATTACATTTCAGAATTAAATAGCTTTTCAAGTTTTTTTTTTTTTCCAAATAGGTCTTGGCTGCCAGTACGAGAAGATTTTTTTTTCTTTCGCCGTTCATTGTTGCCGAGCAGTGGCCCAGTGGTGGCGGCCCCGACTTACGAACAGTAAGTCGTGGGTTCGAACCCAGATAGGCGCATTACTTTATGTAATCTATTTCATCACCACTGCTCTCAAAACGGTGAAGGAAAACATCGTGAGGAAACCGGCATGCCCTAGAACCAAAAATTCGAAGATATGTGACATCTACCAATCCGCACTGGGCCCGCGTGGTGGTTTATACCCCATTCCCTCTCATTGTGAGGAGGCCATGTCCCAGCAGTGGGAACATTATAGGCTAATGATGATGATGATGATGTTCATTGTCTTGGCTTCACTCATTGCTAGGCATATGTCTATCTGCCTGCCGGGGTTGCGGGACTGTTCGAAAGAGATACCGTGACCCCGGAACACAAAGGGCGATGAAGGAACATGGATGGGTTTTAGTCAGTAAAAGTCTGACACTCCCTCCTGCTCCGCCCAGAGCGGGAGGAGTCATTTGATGATTTCCCATCCGAAAAAAAAGGCATTATGTCTATCTTTAAGCATTTTTCATTTAGTATTTACTCACACTCCTGGGCCACTATCCATACACTTTTCCTTTACAGTCTAATTTGTCACCAAAGAACGAACAACCCCTTTTATTCGCCAAGTGCACAAAAGAAAGCCACTGACCACCCCTTAATCTGAAGCGTCCATCATTCGCCAGTGTTAAACAAATTTGTTAGGCGTCGCACTGTAAAAAGTTAATGATATGTGAAGAACCCTAGGAAATCCTCCTTTTAATTGTTAGTAAATTAAATGACTCGTGTAGGGGTCGGCTGTGAAATGAGATAGGACAAATTTTGATGCGGTCCGCCCGAGTACGTCCCTGGGTGAATTTATGTACTTATACCTATATACATATCTACATTCACCCAGGGACGTCCTCGTGCGGACCACGGATGTATTGAGGATTTTATCGTGGGTTCTGTTACTTGCGATATTAATTTCGGATTAGGATACAGTTGATTTTGAAGGTAAATGAATTGGAAAGGGTCGGTTCATTTGTATCCTCATTTTAACAAATAAATAGCTACCTACACGATTCAAAACCTTCCTAAAAATAAATTAAATTCTACACTTATTTGCAAAGAGTAAACTCAAATAACTTGTAATGAAACACCTCTAAAACTTAGAAGCATCTTTACAATCCCCTAAAGTCCACATTCCACTAGCACCACCACTTAAAACTGCACTAAGCAGGCTTTCAATAAACTTAAGTGTGAATATAAAAGCGGCGTTATAGTCCCTGGTAGTGTTTACAGCCACCACTTACCATCTCTAATGGCCCATGTGCACTTTATTGTCTAAAATTGCATTTTCCCGACGAAAATTCCGACACCTATTTTGTCTTTAGTACTTTTGCCTTTGTGACGGTACCTGGGTTAGTAAAAAAAGTTGCCCCCAGATGCTCATTGAGCGTCGTTATGGAGAAAAGTGTGGATTGTCGTATTGTATTAGCAGATTGGTTACTAAAAGCGTTTTTGTGCGGGAATTTTATTATAGGAATGCGTGAACAACAGCGTGAACAAAATATTCTGTCTTTTAGAAAGATTTTTTATTTCTAACCGATCATGTTGACTCCAAAAACTTGTGATCTTCGAGACCATGTCGATGATGAAGTCATAAAGATCCTATAGAATACTTATTCAATATGTAAAGCAAAACGTATCTCAACAAAACGAGATACGGGATATTTTTTCCTTTAGACTCAAACGCGTACTAAAAACGTTGGCAGCGCTTTCTAAAAGCCTGTTATTGAATAATAAAAGAGAGTGTTTTTCATTCGCTCTAACGGTGATTAAGATATACAATCGGGGTTCGCAAAATGGAAATCTATCGGATTGCTTAAAGCCATCCCTTAGTTCACGTCGCACTTATCTCTGGGATTATCCCTAGTAATGACCGTCTCATGTATTTTACTTAGACCTAACGTACCAACCAATGGATGGGATGGGTCACAACCAAAGGTGACGCTACTAATTATATTCTTTATCCCTCTCTCCCAAATACCTTTATTTAATCGCGCGGATTGAGGAAATTCTCTAAATTCTGTAGCTTTTAATAATTCGCACAGAAATTGAGAGAAAACGAATAAATTTTTCATTTTGTCGACCATTTTGCTTTTTTAAGGAAAAATGAACAGCCGGAAATTAGTTTTAATGCCCATTGGGTATCAAATTAAAGCTTTTTTTTATGAAAAATAGAATATACGTATCTAAGGATACATAACAAAAAAAGTTAACAAAGAAAAATCACATAGTATTTTTTTTTAAACAGTGGATTCAATTGTTACTGTGTACCTAAGCTGTTTACATTTTATGTACGTAGATACACAGATATTAAATAAATGTTCGCAAACTTCCTTCTGCTTTTATATATACTAGCGGACGTCACGCGGTTTCACCCGCGTAGTTCCCGTTCCCGTAAGAGTACAGGGATAAAATATAGCCTATGTTTCTCGCTGATAATGTAGCTATCCATTGCTGAAAGAAAATGTTTTTTAAACTTCATTTTTACCTTGCCATCAGAAAAACATACTGAATAAAATAAAAAGTCGCAAGAAAAAAAAATCGCTTACAAGTTACAATCATTATTATTAAAAACGTGACGGAGCCTAAAACAACATAAAAAAACACTCCATATCGAAACGAACTCGAAGATTACTAGATAAAAGAAATTCCATATATGTCAGACACGGAAACAAATATAATGATGTCTGAACCAAAAAAGGCTGTCGGGTGTTCTCGTAAAAAGTCGTCTGTACGAAATTCCGTTACGCTTTATCAACACTAATGGCTTGCAAATAGCTCCAGCAATCGTCTTACACTCTTATATCATTCCCAGCTCACCCGCTGCATTATTCAGTATTTTGCTTTTTAATATTCAGACGACATATTTGAGTCGCCTTTCAATTTTTTCCCGCGCCTCTCTCGTGTACCGGTGTGCGCGGAATTTTGAAAGCTACTTATTGATGTTCCTTGCTTAATCCCAACATATCACGCAGAAGACGGGTGGCACCATTTATTTTTTTTATCGATACCGCTGTGGGCCCCTCTTGTTCTCCCGTTCCACTCATTTTTTATAACCTATAGACGTTGGATTTATCGTGGTTGATTTTCACCGATATCGATGAAGTCTCTATCGGGGCGGCGCTAGTAATTTATACGAGGAAGGAATGGATTCATAGCCGGACGGATTAAAAAGAAAATGAAAGCAAAATATATGGGTCTGTCGATCGAGCGCTGAAATAGCGAGCTGCAGGTTGGTTTAATTATCGACATTCCTGCAGCGGGGCCGACAAATTGTTTTTGTCGGATGGCGTACGTCGGACGATATTTCATTATTATAACCGCGATATCGAGGTGGCGTATGATACGACACGTATTTACGACACTATTTATAGCTGAACGATTAATTTTGTCGTGGTGATTATAATATTAAATTGGTTTAATATTATAGCTCATTTGTTATCGTTGAGTGACGAATGCATTGCTAGGCTGCTAATATATTTATGTCATTGTGTGCAGGAAGCTGTACGCCACAAACGTTTCGGTATGGGTAATATTTTATCCACCTACAAAATCCACAATGGACATGACTTTAAATTTCAACATCAACGTACCTAGGTACTATAAAATAAAGGGTGTAAAACACCTCTTAACGAAGCCGAAAGGCACTTGTTCTCTCCGTTATTGCGATATTTTTTTTGTTTTACACTATACCTGGGAACCTTCTAGTTACGGAGATGTCGGGGGTCAAAGTTCCAACTTTTAGAAAAGTTTTTTTTTTTAATACAAGACCCCGTACTATTCAATCCATCCATCAGCACAATGCGTTGAGTACGTTGCATTGAGTTCTACCACAAAACATGATATTTCATCTCATAAAAAAAGTCGTTCCCCAGCAATAATTTTTGCGTAAAGTTACTTAGTTTGATGTACAGAATGCTTGGTTGACAGCTTCGTGATGAGGTCTTTTAAACCCTGTATACTATATAGAGTTAAACAGATCAGGTACTAAAGCACCGACATCAAAAGATATAACTTTTTCAATACTAAATCCACTTGACAGTAGTATTGGCCATCGACAATCCCATCGAACTCTTCAAAACAGTAATATCATCGAAACTTATAAAAGTGAAGCACTCAACTTTGCGGTCAGCCGACGCAGCGCTGATGGCGCCCATAGACAACGTTGGAGCGAGACTAATAGACAATTGAAGTTCTAGGCTATAGACAATCGTTGGGGCTAATATATCCAGTTGTTGGTCCTGATTCTGCAACGCAAGCGTTTTACAAGCGCCACTCTATTGCAAACAGTGAAGCTTCTTCTCTAGATACGGCCCTAATAATAATAGATTTACTTTCATGGGGCTTTCACAAAAACATTCTAGAAACAGCGATTTATGTAATTGTTGTATTAGATATATTGTATTTGGTGTATAATAATTAATATTTTATCAATCTACGATGAAACAGTTGATATCAATAAATGAAATTGAAATTACAGAAATACTTTATGTTTGGCATGATGAAACATTCCTAATTGTGGTTCAATGTTTATTTAACAGTTTATGTAGAGACACACTAAACAGACAATAATAAAGGAATAGAAAGATAAGACACGTCTTTTTCCAAACAAAAAAATAAATAATGAAATATCGATTAATCAAATTAACTTATTGTGGTCTGTTGCTGGTTTTACTCACTTCCTGGCTTATTGTTATCCACCCACATGGTAACAACGAAAACTAAGGGATATCAATCAACGTTGCAATCAACATCAATCATTTAGTATAGTTTCCGTGACAGTGCGAAAAGAAATGACACACACACTGACACTAATAATTATACAGGTAACAGATGTCCCTAACCGCGTTGTGACATATTACGCAACGAATGATCAATACTATATTGCATTTAATGCTTCCCTCTTGGACACGTTGTCTGTCTCTATACTGTATCTATACTAATATTATAAAGAGGTAACATTTGTTTGTATGTTTGTAAGTTTGTTTGTAGGGGGTAATCTCCGGAAGTAATGAACCGATTTCAAAAATTCTTTTACCATTAGAAAGCTACATTCATCTTGAGTAACATAGGCTATATTTTATTCCCGTACTTCGACGGGAACGGGAACTACGCGGGTGAAACCGCGGGACGTCAGCTAGTGCTTTATAAATATGACTATTCGGATAATATATAACTGCCCCGTTGGTGTCGTGGTAGCGCGGCTGCTGAGCTGTGGGGTCCTGGGTTCGATTCCCGGGTCGGGCAAAATGTTCTATTGGGTTTTTCCATTAGAAATTTTTCAGTAGTATTTTTTTATTACAATATGGGCCTGTTCTTGACCTCGATCACGCCTGATGGAAAGCGATGGATGAGATCTATGATGGAACGAGCGTGCCCAGAAGATGCATGTTCACTCTTGCTTTGAAGGCAGGCGGGTTATATGTGGGTGGGAACACAGACGCAGGCAGAGAATTCCAGAATATGGCTGGGCGCATAATAAAGTGGAGGAGAAGCGCTTACGACACATCGGGATATCAACCAAGTGCGGATGGTACGCCGCAGTACGTCTGCTAGTCCGGTGGTAAAAGGGTGATGATGGGATCAGGTCGTGGAGCTTGTACCGCTAGTACCCGGAGTTGGGAAGTTGGCGGTATGATACCCCCGTGTCTCGGTGCGCACGTTAAGCCGTTGGCCCTGCAATGATCTCTCTCCGGTCGTGTCGGATTGCCGTCCCATCAGACTATAAGAGTAAAGGAACAGAGAGTGCACCTGTGTCTCGCATACACTAGTACACTATAATATATCCCACGCTAATGGCTAATCTCCGTTAAGATTGGTCACCGTGACCGAAAACGGTCAGGAGGACTATTATTATTATTCGGATGATAGGTGCGTCAGAGATGATGTAGACGAACCTCCAAGGCAGTAAATCTGCTGTCAAATGATAGCTAATGGAATCACTAAAAGTCAATATTACCTAATCTATACTTAATAATATTTAGAAAAAGTAAAATTTGTTTGTAAGTTTGTATGTAGGGGGTAATCTCTGGAACTAATGATCTAAATCTAAAAAATCTTTCACTGACAGAAAGCTACATTATTCGCGGGTGCTATATATAGGCTATAATTCGTGTTCGTGTTTTCGTGTAACTTCACATTTTGTAATTAATCTTTTAATGATTTGATAATTTACATTGACATTTATTTATTTATCGTGGTTCGTTTGTGTATTTTGACTTGTTAATTTAATCTAAGTATTTTAATTCAATAATATTTTTAATGCAATTTTAATGTACTATGTATTCATTCTGATATTTCAATAATTTATGTGTTTGGTTTAAATTTTTGTTGTATAAGGGTCTCGGACATGCAATCAATGTTTTTTTTTTATAAATTATATTTATATCATGCATATAGCTCGGCTAGAGCTATCACAATTTTTGACGACGAAGTCGCGAGCGAACTGTATTAGATATAAAAAAACATTTGATTCGAAGGAAACATAATTAAGAAACTGGGAATTAGTTAATGATGATCACACACACTCTAAGTCTACGTATATTTCCTCTAACATTGAAGTGAGTATTTCTTATAATATCATAAAGTGTCTACAAAATTACAGTTATTAGTGGGCGTACTAATAACTTACAAATATTTCCTTACAAAGGCAACACTTCCAGCATCTATTACCCATTTATAAATCAGCGTTGATACCATTCCGGCGGATTGCCTGCAGTAACGGTTGCACTTATTGCCGATTCCCCTCTCAACCCCCGACCCTTGAACACTTCGTCCTGTGACCATCCCCTGTCCCCTCCCTCACCTTGAACCTCCCCTGGCCCATCGTTAACATGCCCACTTCATTTGTTCGAAGGTCGATGAACTTAGCCAGTAATAAAGTACCTTGTAAATGGATTTCAAAACAAAAGATGTTTTTCCTAGGATGTTGTTTATCGGTTTTTCTGCCAGTGGAAAGTTTTCACCGATAATTTAATCGCTTTTTAGCTGCTCTATGTTTTTCTCCGAAAAAACCAAAATTTAATTTTCAAATTCGTCTAAAAAATAGACAATAATAAAAGTTAACAGCTTCACAATAAATACCGGATGACTTTTCTAACACTTTAAAAAAAAATGGGTATATTAGGTAAACGGAGTAGAAAAAAATGGCATACCAACCGGTTTTTTTGTTTCTTTTTTCCACAGCTTAGAAAAAAAATGATCCATCATCAAAAAACGGGGTCAGAGCCCATTCGTCCCCTAAAATTCGTACCCCAGCATAAAAGTTGTGGATTCGGCCCCTATATAGGTGTCCATTGGTCTCCTGGTAGGGGACCAATTAATATTTTAACAAAAAATATTATTTTTAAGGTACCCATTCGTCCCCTCTAATATATATACAATATAAGCTAAAGATTCGGCACCTATTCAGGTGCCTATTGGTCCCCTGAGATAAAATTAGCTATATTTTACATAAGAAACGGTTAACATAGTACACTTGTGAACAGTTTATTAACGGAATTAATTTAATAAATCATAACAGATCATTAAAAAAAGAGCTATGATCAATGATAATCCGTCATGATAATAATATAACCTGACGATAGGCTTACGATGTAATATTGTCTCTCGTCTCACGAATGGCTTGTTATAAAAACGGGTTACAAAATAGATAAGGTGTTTTGTTTGTATGTTATGGCAGCCTCGGTGACATATGGGTTCTTGATAGTGACTGCGAATACGAGACTGTTCAATGTGTCTTTGTCTTTTATTAAATGAAGTTCGCCTAACGAAATAAACAATACTGTTAATATTATAATAAACTTATTTTTAACATAATTGAATCGAATTATCTCATTTGAATCCTGGAATATGATTAGTATTATTATTGATGGTAATTCACAGAATTATAGAATTTATACTTCACTATTTATTATAGATTTTTTTTAATTTAAATTGAAAAAACAAATATAAGATTAGTTTTATACTAAAATAATGTTGATTTGTTTAATCTTCAATAATTATTGTGATTTTAGTAATTTTTTGTTATTGTAGTAATAGTTTGTTAGATTTAAGTTATTATGATTTTGCATGTAGTTGGTTAATATACAAAAAAAATATGTTGATTTATCTAGTCTTCAATAATTACTGTGATTTTAGTTTTTTTTTTTGTACTGTTATATTTTTTTAGATTTAAGTTATTATGATTTTACATGTATGTAGTTGGTAAATATACAAAAAAATAAGAAGTGATTATTTACTGTTGATATGTGTTCTGACTGATTAAATATGTGTTGTGACTATTTTTTTTCATATTTTATATTTAATGTTGATTTATATGATGGTCAATCAAGGGTGGTTTTTGTAAAAGAGTTGTATTTTGTTAGTTTCTAGGACATTGTGATTTTGCATGTGTATTTGTAGTTAGTAAAAATGTTGGTTTTACATAGTTGATAAAGACTGATTTTACTTTTTATATTACTTTTATACAAAGTTATTGTGATATTGCATTATTTTGTAGATCTCTTTGACTGTACAAAGTACTAACAATTAATTGTTATTTTTGTTATATTGGTATTGATATTTGGTTATTTGTTTGTACACTGGATGTAAATTAATCTAAAATTCAGTTATTACTGGTATTTTATTTAAATAGTTACAGTTTTATTTTACTGCATAAAAATATTATAGTTATCATATCATCATCTGCCTAGCCTTTTCCCAACTATGTTGGGGTCGGCTTCCAGTCTAACCGGATGCAGCTGAATACCAGTATTTTACATGGAGCGACTGCTTATCTGACCTCCACAAACCAGTTAGTACTGGGTAATACGATACCCCTTGGTAAGACTGGTTGTCAGACTTTTTGGGCCACTGACTACCTGTAACGACTGTCAAAGATCTACAATTGACAGCCGAGACCAACAGCTTAACGTGCTTTCCGAGGCACGGAGGAAACTATATGTAATGGGGTCACCCATCCACAGACCAACCTAGGCAAGGACGGCTTGACCTAACGATCGATCCGAGCGGCTGTTATTATTTAGCCACGAGCTCCTCTATTATAGTTATCATATATTTTGCTAATGTACAAGAAACCAAAAGTTGATTAATTATTTTGAAGACTGACTTAATGCCTAGAGCCTAGAGGCATTTTATTAAACTTAATCTTATTTGAAATAAACATGATATCTACCGAATTACTATATTTTTTATTTTACCCTTTTCTGCGCGACTGTACCAGGACTACCAAGCTGCAGTATACACATATACATGTACTTATATTAGAAGAATGAATAAAAATAAATATTCTTCAGGGGACGAATGGGCCCCTCAAAAGTTCCAGGGTACGAGTGGGCACAGGGTGCGAATCTTAGGGGACGAATGGGCTCTGACCCAAAAAACGCTACAAATTTCAAGTAAACTTTTCATAGAACAAAGAAAGAGACTTTAAAAAAAAAAGAAAAATATGAACTTGTTTTTTTTTTTTGATAACAAAAAAAATAAGTGGCACACTTAGTTTTTTTTTTTTTACTCCGTTCATCTATTATACCCATTTTTTTTTAAAAGTGGTAAAAAAGTCATCCTGTTTATAGAATGGAGGTCGGATCAGTTAGGGTAAACATGTAACCTGAAAGAAAATGACAACACAATTGTATTGAAACCGAATCTATTTTTGTTATAAACGGAAAAATATCAAAGAACCCGATCTTTTGTTGTTTCGGCTTAGTATACTTTGATGTGCTTATTAATTTGTACGAGAATAAGCATCTTTCCCTGCCTACCTCCCACTTACCCAATTAAACACCTACTGGGGCAACCGATATAATTTTTTCCCCGATGTAATTGGGCAATTTTTCCATTCTAGCTGTTGCCACTCAAGTAAATATGACCAATTACCCGGAGCCACCCATTTTACGCTACTTACGTTTTGATGACGGTTAATTTTAAGAAAATTCCTGTTAAATTGTTTAGTTGATCGATAAGTAATTATACAGAGGGTAAGCTTAAATTTGGCTAACATTTTATTTATTAAGCTACTGGGAAATTCGCAAACAAGTCAATAGAAAATCACGTTTCAGGTAACAACAATTTTATTTTAGTTATAAAGGGTGTCAAACACCTCTTAACGAAGCTGAAAAGTACTTGTTCTCCCCGTCATTGCGATCATTTTTTTCCTCTACACCATACCTGGGAACCTTCTAGTTACGGAGATATTGGGGTCAAAGTTCCAACTTTTTGACAAGTTTTTTTTTTAATACAAGTTTTTAATGTAAGATTTTTACTTTAAACACCTCCACGACCCCCGTACTATTAAATCCATCTATCAGCACAATGTTTTGAGTGCGTTACATTGTTCTACCGTTCAGTTCTACCAAAAAACATGATTTTTGACCCCAAAAAAAAAGTCGTTTCCCAGCTTCGATCAATACTATTATTGATCGAAGTTTCCCAGTTAAATTTTGCGTAAAGTGACTTAGTTTGATGTACAGTATGCTTGGTTGACGTCTTCGTTTCGTGATGAGGTATTTTACACCCTGTATGTATTTAACTTTCTCCATCACATCATAACTCATTGTGCAAACAACCATCACATTAATAGCTAAGAAAAAAAAAACAAATCCATTAAAACTCAGTCCGTGTAACTATCGAATTAGTCTTCAACATTTTGGCTCCGGCTCCAACTGAGACAAATAGTCTAACAGTTTTTATTCGCAGCCAGGAGCAAGTCGGATTCAGACGTAGAACTAATTACATTATCATTAGATCCGGCACACTGGGCCGTTCAGTTATGGCAACCCTTTAGGCCCGGGATGAAATATTCGGGCACACTGTGCACGGTGATAGCTCCGTCTCGTTTTGTTAGGGTTGATCGTATTGAAATTGCGGGAGTTATTACAGGGTTGAAGATTAATAAACGAGATTGGATTTAGTGGGTGAAGTTTTGAGAATCAGAATTTCAAATTTTGAACGCTGTAATGATTGTTGAGATGCGTGTAAAGGTTCGGAATTGAAGGCACTTATTTCTAAAATTGTTAAATAATTAATAATAATAATAAAACTTTATTTCATAAAAACACAGATTTAACATGTTTTAAGTAAACACAATTTAAATGAGCTTAGGTAGTAACACAATGTAATACAATCTAGGAACTGAAATCTGTACACAATATGGAAAACCCTGCCTCTCAAACTAGGTAGGTAACCTGTATCTTGAGAGACAGTGATTCAGCTTAAAAAGTGATGCTATAATAAGTATAATAGTAGACTGTGTCGATTTACCTGAGCGATTATGAATACAAAGCTAATTCAAGTAGTAGTTTATATTTTATATGTGATGTGTGTGTCTGTTTGCGTGTATGTGCGCGTGAGTGTGTGTGTGTGCGCGTGAGTGTGTGTGTGTGTATAGGCGTGTTGGTGTGTTGTTTGTTAGTTACAAATTTTCCTTTTCTCTACACTTCTTCTTAATATTTATCGTGTGGTTAGTGACTAACCTAGTGTCAGAGTTGTCATGCCAGCCATTGGCCTCTGACTTGGCTTTACATCCCATCGAGTGTTAAAGTATTCTAATAATATTTTTGTAATAATCTTATTTTAAAATTGTGTACACCCTGTCTTATGTGGTTGTATAACATGAATGTCTTTGCCTAATATGATAGTGATGTGGCAACACTGGTGACACCGCTCTTCAGTTTAGTTTAGTTTAGTTTTTTTATTAATAATTGGCAAGAATTACAGGTCAGATTTGAACAAAAATGTAAAATAAAAAGTAAAAACACAAATCACTGTTCCCTCCGTCTGCTGGATGTACGAACTGTGCCAACTGTACTCTGCTTCCACATTACAATTATGAAACTAGTTTGTTTTATTTAAAAAACTCAACATCGAGAAATATCAGGATGTTTTCCTTCACCGAAGCAAGTGATAATTATACAATACGCACATAAATCGGAAAAAATCAGAGTTGCGTGTCTTGGGTTCGAACTTGAGACCTATGACTAGGCAGGTCGACGCTCACACCATTAAGACTATCACTCCTTATCAACGAATACAGTTAATAAAAGATAATATAGTTTCTGAAACAGACACTCGTATCTATTTAAACTGTCTTTTATTTCTTACAGAAATTCAACATCTCAATAAATAAAAGTTTACAAGCACGCTTTACGAAAACTACAACATATTACGTATTCCTAAACAATTTACTTCTAAATTACATACCAAGTTTAATGTCCCCATTCATTGAACACAGATCAATATGCATTGAACCTCTTTTCATTACAACAAGATTAGAACGTACTATTTTGTAACAGTAACGCGGTCTTGCTCAACCGTACGTGTCTCGAATAACAATACAACTAACAATTTCCTTTCGTATACAATTTAGAATCAAATCTCTGGTCTGCTTTTTACTCGTAAATACAAAATTACATCGTACCCAGACGCATAAAATAGGAACGCAAGGGAAATATTGTCTAAGTTTTGGTTAGACTCTAGCTCTGAAAACGAATTGTGTTTCTATTTACAGTATTCACTTGTTTCTCTCGGTTTTATTGATGTAATAACAATTTGTTTAAGTTTGTTGTACTACACAATTGGTTGTGTGCTCTAGGTTTTATAGGTTTTTTATTTTCTTATTCTGAAGCACACAGCTGTTTGTACATAAATATTGAGTGAATTCGTTATATTTTCATAATCAAATTCACCCCAGGGTACAACTAGACAGTTTTCAAAGTCGATTTACTAAAACTGAAATTGTTTTTACGAAAATTTCATCAGCTCTACCACGATTTAGACAGTCACTTTTCTTCTACTTATTCAATTCACGACGAAATCTTACACAAAGTTTGCACAAAATCGTCGGAACAAATTAACTTTTTTATTTCAATTGTTTGTAGCAAACGAGATTGTGCAGTCTGGACGCGCATGTAAACTCAACATCGACGGGTAGACGCAGCAATTTCCTTGCCAAATCGAGTGTGAACGAGAAACCACCAGTTTAAAGCGGTTTCCCTGCGCTTTTTTTCTAATACATGGACCGGTTGTTTACAACTGCCAGGGGTGAAAAAACATTAAAAATACACGAAAACAGCGTGTTTTGGTTTTAGCTTGAATATTGTGTTCCAATTTTTGCCAGTTCGGCTTTATTTTGCAGGTAAATACTGCGTTTTATTTTATGTGAAAGCTCCAGCATGGTCGTTCGTATTGTACAATGCGAGCATATTGTCAAGTTTAACCAATTAACTTTTATGGCATCAAATAAATTTAATGCAACAAAAATATTTGGAAACATAAATTTTACTGGAATTAAACTCGAAAGCAGGATGAGCATCGGAATACAAAATCCTTAAAACAAAATCAAGCCTAAATTCACTCAAAATAAAAAGCGGGATGAAACGCCCAAAATCCCCGCACATGACCGGAGGTTAAAAGACAAGTGGGTTGAAGACACGATAACGCCGACGGCGGGGGGGTTGAAATCTAATTTGCAAATGCATTTCCTGCCTTTCAAGCTGCAGTGACGTGTTCCCGCTTTACATTTTTAAACAGAGCAGACAGATTCGAGCGTTCCGACTGTTTTCGGGTTGATAAAACATTGTATTGGGGGATCTTTTGGACCGACACCGCTTTGGAGGGTTAGAATGTATGGAGATAGAAATTATGCTGTATTGGTAAAAGCTCTTTTACATTTTTTGATATTATTTTATACTTTGATGTTCAATGTAACAAAGGGATTCATTTTGAAAATGGATTAATTATAAGAACTCATTTTGAATGATTTTACGAAGGTGCTCGACATAAAGCTTGGACATCCATTCTTGTAAACAAATATTACTAATTTTGAACGTCACTGTACAGAGCATATTATTCACTAACGATACTTGGTGCCAAATGCACGTTATTTTACTTTCTTTATCCTACTTGAAGTTATCACCAGGCGACCACTGCCTCAAAACATCCTCTTTTACCTTCTACACAATCTTAATCGTAGTATCTTAGTCTTAACACTATTGTCACATCATTTAACTAACCGAGACGAGACATCTGGTCTCGGAGTCATGTAAGAAACACCTACATCATTTGGATTTAAAATATCGAAACTGTTGTACCACAAATTGTCAAATTTTGAACGTAACCGTTCAACATTTTATGGTTTTAAATCATTTGGAGAAAGACAGCTTGTGGTAATTTAATGTGTTGGCAACTGTACAGACCAAGTAGGCTTGTACAAAAGTTTTAACACACCAGAAATAAATATCTTTCAAGAGAAACTGATCAGTCCATCAGAATCGATCGCTGACTACAAGTACAGACAACTCCATACATTCGGCCCACAGCCGCCGCCCGCATCCCGCGGTCCGCTTAATAACGCCGATTGGCGGAATTTCGCCAGAGCTCACGGTCCATTGCCGTCGGAAATTACGTTGCGTAGAAAACCCCGACCCTTTAGCGGGCATGTATTGTGTGTATCGATGCCGACGCTTTTTAAAAATTTGATTGAAATGAAACGTTCCTTTGCGCAGAATTTGCGGTTGTGAAATTATATTTTTCAGAACGGATATATATTTTAAGATTTTCTTTATTGTGATTCTATGTTTTTTTCAACAGAGTATCTTTTAGCAAAATAGGAAATCAGTAGCGTTCGCCCAGAGGCGGCAGATCCCTTCAAAGCGTTTCAGATTTATATAACAACTTTTAACAAGATTGGCATAACCCTTCCGGTGCTTAAGTAAACATACATACTACATCATACATACATACATAAATAATAATATATATTATTTATTATATTTTATTATTATTATTTGAGGAGCTCGTGGCTAAATAATAATAGCCGCTCGGGTCCATCGTTAGGTTAAGCCGTGCTTACCTTGGTTGGTCTGTGGATGGGTGACCACCCATTACACATATCGAGTTTCCTCCGTGCTTCGGAAAGCACGTTAAGCCGTTGGTCCCGGCTGTCATTTGTAGATCTTTGACAGTCGTTAGGTAGTCAGAGGTCCGAAAAGTCTGACAACCAGTCTTACCAAGAGGTATCGTATTACCCGGTACTAACTGGGTTGTGGAGGTCAGATAGGCAGTCGCTCCATGAAATATTGGTATTCAGCTGCATCCGGTTAGACTGGAAGCCGACCCCAACAAAGTTGGGAAAAGGCTAGGCAGATGATAATTATTGTATGATTATTATATTATATAAAGCTTTAATTATATATTATTCATAAATTTTTTACTTCTCCATCATTATTATCGCTGTTAGAATGTTATATTGTCTAGACCTACGAGTAAACAGTTAAAAGCCAACATAGACTCAAATATTTGCTGCCTTGTTGTTGAGTACGCGGTCCTGGGTTCGATTTTCGGGGCGGGCAGTGTTATTGGGTTTTCCCATCAGGAATGTCTCCGTAGCAGCCACGGAGCCTGGTTTTGTGCCCGGTTGATGGCAATAGGCTCGCCTTACATGGGACTTAAACGTAACTGGTGAAATATGGGTGTAATATTAGGTACACCTCTGCCTAACCCCTCGACTATAGGCGTAATGTTATCTACACTAATATTATAAAGAGGAAAGATTTGTATTTTTGTGTGTGTATGGTTGTAATGAATAAACTCAAAAACTATGCGCCGATTTCGAAAATTCTTTTACTATTAGAAAGCCACGTCTTTACTGAGTAACATAGGCTATATTTTATCCCCGTACTCCCACGGGAACGGGAACTACGCGGGTGAAACCGCGTGACGTCCGCTAGTGTTACGTTTAATAATATACCGCAGCAAACCACAAACCAACACAACATCTGTCACAACACTAAACCTCAACAATCCTTCAATCAATTACCACGTCAAAACTAGCCCACTAATCTCCCAAGAATCAACCCAACACTAAACTTTTCAATTACCGTTCGCGACAAAAGTATATATGTTGCAAGATCGACTGGTGTATGGTCGTTGCACGCATCAGAAAGGCAACTTTTGACAGACCCCGAGGCTCTGGAACTTTTACATTAGGGATGAAGTTTCTCAGAGTTATTCTCTCACTACAGCGAAGTGTTCACGCAACGAACAAATCTTGCAAAGAACTAAACACAGCTGAGAGCAAGCTTTAGTTAAGTGTTTATGGGATTTCATATTTTTGATGTCTTTTGGGTTAGTCTTTTCGTATGTAGAATAGATTTGTTATGTACCTACACGAATTGAATTTCAGATATGAATGAAGAAATACGTAGGATGATCGATTTTTAGGGTTTCGTACCCAAAGGGTAAAAACGGAACCCTATTACTAAGACTTCGCTGTCTGTCCGTCTGTCTGTCCGTCTGTCCGTCTGTCTGTCACCAGGCTGTATCTCATGAACCGTGACAGCTAGACAGTTGAAATTTTCACAGATGATGTATTTCTGTTGCCGCTATAACAACAAATACTAAATATAGTCAATGGTACGGAACCTTTCGTGTGCGAGTCCGACTCGCACTTGGCCGATTTTTTGATAAAACTAGGTTGCAATTATGCAGCCTTTTACTAAAACCTCTGTTCAACCAGCCGAAAACTAAGAAATTAGAAGTATAAGAAAGCGGACCCCAGAATGACCCGTTCTTTAGTTAAATATTATATATATTGTAAATGGCCTTTTATTAATATCTTTCGAAAGTGACACACTATCTTAGATGAACATCTACCTAGCTTTATCTCAACTATTCTCAACTATGTTGGGGTCGGCTTCCAGTCTAACCGGATGCAGCTGAATACCAGTATTTTATATAGAGCGACTGCCTATCTGACCACCACAACTCAGTTAGTACTGGGTAATACGATACCCCTTCTTGGTAAGACTGGTTATCAGACTTTCGGGCCACTGACTATCTGTAACGACAGTCAAAGATCCACAAAGACAGCCAACGGCTGAACGTGTTTTCCGAAGCACGGCGGAAACTCGGTATGTAATGGGTGGTAACCAATCCACGGACCAACCTAGGCAAGCGCGGCTTAACCTAAAGATCAAACTGAGCGGCTGTTATTATTAAGCTACGAGCTCATCCAGATGCCTCCTCCTTGATGGATATTTTGTATTCATTTTGTTATGTATTATTCACACCTAGTTCTCTTCATGTATATTTTTCAGATTTTCAGTCCATCCGTAAATATCATTCTTAGACATTTGATTGACATTTCTATTCATGTAATGTAAATGTCAACTTGTTTTGAAGGTGTATGCTATCGCAATGAGGGCTATCGTTTTTGAGCTCACAAGATGGCGCCACTCTCGAGTAAGGTCTTGTCAATTATTCTATTTTATACTTGAAAGTACCAATAACGTCATAAAAAGTTTATTTTATTATGTATAACAACATAGTGTAAACTTCAGATACCTACATATTTACAATATTCTCCCTAAAATTAGCAAGCATGAAACATTTAAACATCATTCTACCTCCAAATACTAACAAATAAGTTGCTACTTAAAATCTTCAAGTCATAATTAATCAGGAATGGCTCAGTCTAGAACACAATCGTGAGTATTAGTATTGAATACGTGTTGAAGATATTGAACTCTGTATGACACCTTACATTTCGGAAGACCTTACTCTACACGAACGCCTCCAGCGGCGAATTCATGCGCGATAGGCCCCATTCCGCATAAATAATTTCACAAATACTTATCTTCGCGATAAGTAGTAGGCGGTTATCGGAATGAGACGTGAATAAAATATAAGTTGAGAGTCCATTGAGAAAACTGAGTAACTTTATAAATTATTTTTATTTTCAGACCAATTTTATGATACAGTTTCAGAAAACGAAATTTTAGAGGTTTTGGGAGCTTCTGATAGGATATGAACCTGATGTATTCTATCAATACGTCACGCTGTGCTATAATTTTTAGTGCGTTGTGACGTCACGAGCCCCCACTCTCGAGTTTTGATGTGTTTTATCTTTGTCAAAATTCATCGATTTACAAACACAAAAAATACGTGTTCCTTATTTTCCAAAACTCTAACTGACGGACTAAATAGATTTGCAATTTATTGATGGTGGATTTTAGCCTATTAAGTAATAACGTACGCCTGTAATTCTCGAAGCGAATACAAATCTTTCCTCTTTATAATATTAGTGTAGATAACATTACGCCTATAGTCGAAGGATTTGGCAGAGGTGTACTTAGGTACACCCACATTTCGCCAGTTATGTTTAAGTCCCATGTAATAGGGGGCGAGCCTATTGCCATTTTTTGATACGCGATCGAATGATAGTCCTTAGCACCGAACCTAAGAAGAGACCTGCAAAACAAATAAGTACCTATAAGTACAAAAGAGTAATTACAGGTCATTCTTTAGGGTCCTATTTTTTAGCAGAAATTATAAGGTTTCATCCAACAACAACAGCCCATAACGTCCACTGCTGGACATAAGCCTCTCCCATGATGGGAGGAATTTGCCGTAATCTCCACGCTTGGCAGGCGGATTGGAGATCGCAGTGATGAAAGACTAACAGAAAACGCTGCTGCCCATTCTCAGGTCTACGGAGACGCAAGGTGTTCTGCCTCAGACATTAGTCGCCTTATACGACACCCTTGAGTGTGATGGGTTGGTGCTATTCTACTCTGCCGGATACCACATGGCTTAATATTTAGGTTTCATCCACTAAACTGTTAATTATGCCTACAATAACGTCAAACAAAAGTATCCAAAGAAGAAACTTAGACGTCGTAATAAGTCGAAAATCCCCCAGTAAGACCAAAAATACTATTACAACTTCCGATCCGATTCAAATATCTAGATGAACCGAAAACTTGAAGCCAATATCGACGCTAACTTGCAAAAATATTACAAAAAGATCCGGAGAAACCTATCTTACGTTGTTTTAGGGTTATTGCCAATCTGAATTTTGGCACCGGGTCCTTTATTATGAGCAAAGTTTGGCACCAATCAATACGTAGCCTAATTTAGTATAAAGGCTCTATTATGTGTCAACTTGATGGCCTATAAATTGTAAAATTTGATAGTAAATTTTATAATTTAGTAGATTGCAAAATGTAGTATAGTTTGATAAAATATCGCAGTGTTTTGCAAGGTTTTTGCAGCAGTGAACAACTATTATTTTTTATTGCAGGTTACCGATTTTTTAAAGGGGTGTTAGTTATTTTTTCCACACTTTGGTTTGATAAAATATTTTTAGGTGTCATTTGTTTTTATGCTTTTTGATTGCAGCAATAGGGAATATGCATACATTTTCTTTTTTTTTATTTCGGAATGTTAAAGTACTATAAAAATAATGACAAAAAGCTAAAAAAAGACATAAATCGGCCAAACAACACAAAAGTTATAACCATTTAAACTTTGTTTCAATCTCTTTCTAGATAAACGGAATTTACGGTACAAAACCCATACGGTTTTGTACGTCGATGCAGCGAATGACGTCATTCGCTGTATCGGATCTCTCTGTCTGATCAGCAGTTTCAAATGCTTATAACTTAGTATTTTTTATAGATATTAAAAAAATAATTTCGCTTTGCTCACAACATTGCGTTGATGGAGGGATTGAATAGTACGGGGGTCGTGGAGGTGTTTAAGTAAATATCTTACATTAAAAACTTGTATTTAAAAAAAAAAACTTATAACTTTGACCCCCAATATCTCCGTAATTAGAAGGTTCCCAGGTATGGTGTCGAACAAAAAAATGGTCACAATGACGGGTAGAAAAAGTGCGTGTCGGCTTCGTTAAGAGGTGTTTTACACCCTTTATTTATGTTATAATTTGTATCATATCTCACACTAAAAAAATCGAATCCTAATGAGTTTGTTTGCTTTTTTCCAGGTAAGGATTATTCCTCGCATTTCCAGCACGTAAGTTACTCCAGCATGATAATGAAGACAATGGGGACATTCTCGTTTGTCTAGACTGGAATAGACTAGGTAGCCGTAAAATAAACGAGGAAGCTGCAGGAACTAAGATGTTGACTACATTTACTTGAGATTAAGAGATATTTTGCCGGTATTGTGTTGATTCTGTTGTGCATAAACTAAACTTAATTTAGGCTATTGCTATCTATTACTAAAAGGCAGTGCGAGAAAAGGACGGCTATAGCTATGAACTAAGTTAGAGATGTCAAACTAGTTTATGGTTTGCGCTTCACCGTGTTTATAGTCGACATATTTTTACGTGCACCCTTCATTTGTATGGAAATATTAGTTCCAACTAAATTTGACAGCTCTAAATTACGTCTGTCTCTTTCTCGTTTCATTAGAAAAAAAAAATAGAGAGAAAAAGATAGCAATAGCATAAATTAAGTTTAGTTTCGACAGAATCGACACACACTGTTCGTGTAACATGACTATGTAACAAAATAGCCTTCTAGAATTTTGTAAACATTAATCATTAAACTTTCAATAGACTTAGAACTTGCAACCCATCTGCATTCTTATGGCAAACGTTAGTTTCTTAACTTATAGTATTTTTTCTCTCCAATCGATGTTTTCGCTAACCAACGCATCTCAATGAATAAACAAATAAAATAAATAAATAAAATGTTTATTCACCCACAAAATTTACAGGCATGTGTATATAAAACCATACAAATGTTGCAAAATCTGTGAATGAATCACCCTGTCAATTTGTGACGGACTATCGATCGAAGAACGACAACTAATCTCCAAATACTTACTACTTCTTTGTGCCCACCCCTAGTCACCACCACAGCAATAAAGACCCACCACTTTCATCTTCACAAATACACAGACACACAATAATTCGGGGTCATTATAGCCCTCTATGTTACGAAATCCGTTTTATCGATACAATAAAACATCCTTAGCGGTGAGTCGAGCACTCGACTTATATTAATGTACTGGGAATCGATACCGAAGCCTCTCATCTCGATACTCGATAGACCCTTGAATTCGTCAACAAGTTTTGAAGGTTGATTCTACACGTGCTGGTGCGGTCATCGGTGCAAGATATTTGTGGATCGTGTATACTTGGGTTGCGGTAAGGCGTTTGATTTGCTTTTGATGTGGTAGAAAGGTACTTCCTTCATAATTATTGGTTTGTTGTAAATTGTAGCGAATATACCTAACAAGAATTGAATAAGTAAAAGGTACTTTATAATTATTGGTTTGTTGTAAATTGTAGCGAATATAACAAGAATTGAATATGTAAAAGGTACTTCATAATGATTGGTTTGTTGTTTGAATTGAATAAGTAATAGTCTTCATTTGGTCAGGTGGTACTGATGAGCATGAGGTCTCGGGTTCAATTTCCGGGTCGGATAAATTGTTTTTGGGTTTTCCATTAGGAATTTCCCAGTAGCAGCCACGGAGTAGGGAACTGTGCCCGGTTAACCATACCATGGAACCTTCTAATTACCGAGATATTGGAAATCAAATTTCCAACTTTCTTAATGTTATAAGTATACTCTAAATACCTCCATGACCGCTGCACTAAAAAGTGATCCGTAAAAAGTGATATTTCACCTCAAAAAAAGTTGTTTCGCAGCAATCATTTTTGCGTAGAGTTACTTAGTTTGATGTACAATTGTACAGAAGGCTTGAAAGTCCGTTTACACGTTGTATAAAATTAATAAAACGATTTATTTTAATTTCGTAGGCTACTCTGGTTTCTACCTTAAGCGAAGTAGAAGAGCAATGTTCATCATCTGCCTAGCCTTTTCCCAACTATGTTGGGGTCGGCTTCCAGTCTAACCAGATGCAACTGAATACCAGTATTTTACATGGAGCGACTGCCTATCTGACCTCCACAACCCAGTTAGTACTGGGTAATACGATATTCCTTGGTAAGACTGGTTGTCAGACTTTTTGGGCCACTGACTACCTATAACGACTGTCAAAGATCTACAAATGACAGCCGGGACCAACGGCTTAACGTGCAAACAGAAAAGAACGAACGGAGAAGAGCAATGTTCACCTACACAAAAATCTCATCCAAAAAAGCACTTAACATACTCCTAAACATGTCTAAATAATCATCGCGTGTCACCCACTTCCCCAATGCCATTTGCAACGCTGTCATTGATCACGGGCCCTCCAATAACCGTAATAGCATCCGTGCTTGTTCCTTATCGGTCAAGATTATACTTTATACCGTCCCAGTAGACCCCCTAATGTGGTTTGATATATTACTTTATTTGTCAAATATCAATAACGGCGGATCTCGGCCCACTTTGCGGGACGATCCCGCTGAATATGAAATGTATGACTTTGTACGACAGGCTGTGTGCTCGCGGACTTATGTATATTATGTTTATGTTTTGTGGTCTGGTTTTATGAGGATGTTTTTGGTTAGGAGAAAAATAGGGCAGAGAAGTAACTTACTAAAAGCCATTGATTTATTATCCGTCTACAGCATAGTTTTAGCGAAACTATTGTAATTTCTAGGAAAAATACGGCATAAAGATGTGTGTGTGAGTAATTTGTGTGTGTGTGTGTGTGTGAGATGTGTGCGTGTGTGAGAGTTGACATAACCAAAGATAGAATAATAACATACATTTTTTAAACGAATATTTGCTTTAGCTTATCAGAGAGGTTTAATAGGTATAGAATAGTATACATTTACAACAGAAACTTACCAATATCAATAATAACTAGCTGTGTCACACGACCTTCGTTTGAGTGTAATTATTATAAAAAGATTAACTTCCATATTTGAATAGGATTTTGTTAACAATTTCAAGGGGTTTAGATTTTTGACACGGAACCGTAATCTTTTTTCTAAAATAGAAGTAGCCAAAGTTTAATAACATTAAAAATTTGCCAGTAACAGTTCCGACAAAATCGGTCCAGCCGTTTCGGAGATTAGCAGAAATAAATAGACTCTTTAAATAAAATAAATAGAGTTAAATATTTAAATAAATAGAGTCCTTTATATTTATGCATTCAGTAAAAGTTAGTTAGTTGTAGACGATTACGTGTACCTGGGACAAACGGTCCAGCTAGGTAGGTCTAACTTTGAGAAAGAGGTCAATCGTCGAATCAGACTCGGCTGGGCAGCGTTCGGGAAGTTGCGCGGTATCTTCTCGTCCAACTTACCGCAGTGTCTCAAGACGAAAGTCTATGACCAGTGTGTGTTGCCAGTGATTACATACGGGACCGAAACGTGGTCGCTCACAATGGGCCTCATCAGAAGGCTTAAAGTCATCCAAAGGGCAACGGAGAGGGCTATGCTCGGAGTTTCCTTGCGTGATCGAATCAGAAATGAAGATATACAAGAGAACCAAGGTTACCGACGTAGCCCGAAGAATCGCCAAACTTAAGTGGCAGTGGGCAGAGCACATTACTCGCAGAACGGATGGCCGATGGGACCGAAAAGTTCTGGAGTGGCGACCGCGAACCGGAAGACGTTGCTTTGGAAGGCCTCCCACTAGGTGGACCGATGACCTGGTGAAGGTTGCGGGAATCCGCTGGATGCGAGTCGCACGGGACCTGTCAATGTGGCGATAGTTGGGGGAGGCCTATGTCCAGCAGTGGACGTCTTTCGGCTGAAATGATGGTTCAGTAAAAAATTGTCATTTTGAAATTACAAACAGATACTTCAATTTAATTTATTTGTAAGTATAGACAAAAATCTGACAAAATAATAAGGCAGTTTTTAAATCGATTGTTGGGGTTACAAAGCTGTAATATTTTACAGCCACCACACCACTGTATTTAGTGAACTGTATCTACTAGCAATTATTGCACGTGACACTCGTTATAACATAATAAACACTACTGAAAATAGAAGATACGCTCTTCTATTACAGTAACTGCATTTGACTGTTAATTTTAAGCACAATGGAACTAGAAATTACATTCTGCTGGCTTAAAATATCACTACGTATAGCTACATTGCTAGTAACAAAATTGGATCAGCCGCCATTTATAAAATGTATTCAGTGAATCGCCATTATAAAGCTTAGTTTAGACGATATCATCTAATATCAGAATTTCAAAGTTTGTATGAACAAGAAACTGTAGCTGTTATCTTAACTCTTGTCATATCATAACTAAGTTGAACATAGTTTGACGGCTTTAATTTATAAAAGCAGCTCTGTACTGGACGATTGCTATTTTTAAAAGTTTGAAGTCTGTGGTCCACTCTATCTTCAGTCAATGTTCTATTAGTTTTAGTCCAAAATAAAGCTTGGTAGTGCTGCATCAGTCTCTACTAACCAAAACTTTGAAAATTAATTTAGTTAAAAGTAACCTATGCGACAAACTTGCTAAGACGAATATGTCGTGGCCAGATCTTAGAATTGATTACTTCATGATGTGGCCGACGATTTCATGAAATGTATCCTAACATATACTACCACATCATGAAGTAAACAATTCTAAGATCTGGCTACGACGGATACATAACATACAAAAAAAGAATATAATACAATCAAACAGTTATTTCGTCCAATACCCATGCCCAAAGTCAATAAAAGTGAAATCTATGACAAACTTTTTTTAGCCAAATACAAACAAAAGATTTTTGTACCACTTATAAAATATGTCCAAAATTGCCTCCCAATCCTACTTACCCATGTCCTCATGTCGTACGGAAGCCACTCCGCCGGCTTATGCGGTTCCCCTAGTTTAGAACAACTCAGTAGCTCAGTCCTTACCGTTTGGCCACGACCTACACGAGTACACGACCAAGCGACACGCGTGTGGGGCGAAGACTGCGGAGAGAGAAAGAAATGAAAGAAATTGACACCGTGATGCGACGATATTAGGTTTAATTATCAAAATTGAACGTATATACAAAGTTTCATGTCATAAAAATGTATTGTCACCAGAACCAAAAGTGTATGCAAAATTTCAGCTCAATCGGTTGGGAGGAACTGATTTGAAATTCATTTGCAAGATTTGACCATACTTTGGTAATTCTTACTAATTAACAAGGCATGTTAAATAAAAGTAAATATTTTAAACCTCTTCATTTTTAGGCAGTAAAGTGTTGCGCGACGCGCGTCGTGTCACCTAAAGTCCTGAACGGAGCGAATTCTTACTAACTAACAAGGCATGTTAAATAAAAGTAAATATTTTAAACCTCTTTATTTTTAGGCAGTAATGTGTCGCGCGACGCGAGTCGTATCACCTAAGTCCTGATAGGAGCGTCGTGCGTCCCTAGTCACAGAATAACAAGTACCCTAGTTCAACACTACTCAGGGTTGTATTCAGCTGGCTCGCACTCGATTGACGGATTAACATCGTAATTGCATCATTGCGTGATGATATCAATGTAATTGAATGCAGGACAGCCACAAAGGACAGTGGTGTCCCGCTTTTTGGTGTAGGGTTGTCGCAACTTAGACTTTTTCATAATGTTATTTTCTTTTTCATGCGTGTCGATTTTTAATCGCCGTCGTCTAATATTTCATTCAGGATTATTAAAATGAACTAGTCAAGTATTACGAATTACTCAAGTGTAGGTTGTTTTACTGTCGTTTTTTTGGATGGGAAATCATCAAATTACTCCTCCCGCTCTGGGCGGAGCGAAAGGGAGTGTCTGATTTTTACTGACTAAAACCCATCCATGTTCCTTCTTAGCCCTTTGAACTTTCGAACAGTCCCGCAGCTCTGGCAGGATGTTTTACTGCCTGAGGTTACTGGGACATACGCAGTTTCTAATGATCTTTATAAAGTAGTATTTCTGAGATTTTAATACTTTAGAAAAGCCTCGCTCACTATACAAGAATAGCCATGCAAAGTGGTCTCCAAAAATATCTGTGTTTTCATTTTTTACTGTATAGTCCTAACAATATTATTTTCCTTATAACGTTAAGTATAATTTATCGAAAATCGATGACTATTATATAGATATCTAACATAACAATAAGGAATAATTTTAAATACCACCGACCTCCACGCAAACTTGTCAGAAATTGTTCTGGCAAAAAAATAAATTGCGCGTATTTATCCTGTAACAATTTATCTATATGCTTTTCCGCTTGCTAACGACTAACTTTTACAACTGAATTATTGTGTTGTTAATACGCTGTTTTGATTTTTGTTGCGAAGATTTACATGGTAACTTACATGTTCATATTTTCTTAATTGTTTCCTTGTTTTTTTTTTTTAATAATGTCTATATCTTTTAAAAATGTCATTTATAAAACACTTTTTTGTCAGTACTTTAGTCTAAAGCAAACATGCAATATTTCAATTGCAAAATCAATTAATTATCTATCATGTTCTACACGCGATACACAAAAATGATTAAACCAACCATGGATACACCCAAATAAAACGATAATTTAATACCATTAGGTATATACATTATTCCAATATTTCCCCGTACATCACAAATGATTAATGAGTTTATTTAAAAACGAGACTGCCAACCCTACGCAAGGCGGGCCACTTTGGTCCTCTAATACCCGATACCATTGATTCATTACGCCCATTACATATGACGCGACCAATGACAGAGTTGTTGTATTAATTGCTCAATTCACAGAGGAAGTGCAAATAGCTAATATCGTATTTGTGTTAGATCGATCATAACTGGATCAGTAATGATGTGATGTGTGTTTGTGAATTAAGCTGTGAATTTTGAAGTAGCTTGTTGTTTTAGAATTGGTGTTGTGGTGGTTATTGATATGTGATGAGTATAGTTTTGTTTTTTATAAACGTGTTCCATTGTCAAACTTCGTATCTAAAAGTAGTGATAGGGTAGGTTTCTACCAAGCCACTTGTTGGATAAGCCGAAAGGACATGGTTTTTTTTGGTACTTTATTCTGAGAAAATCTAACCACTGTAAAGAAAATTAACACAGATAATACTGCACAATAGACTGCCTAATCTCAAGTTCCAAGCTGAAAATCGCCTGCATTTTCGAGAAAATAATGTCCAAAGATCTACTATTTAGTGTAGATGTAGAGAAGTTTTAATAATGTCAATAGATGGCGCTGTGCTGAGTTTGGGCCCAATTCTAATTTATGATTACAAATATGCACTGGTGGTATTCTTATCTCTCTAATATAGATGATGCACTCTATTTTTGCACCGAATAATACACTGAACAGAACGCACGCAGTCAAATCACTAACTGTCTCAACTCTCTGACGGACTTATCTATTGTGACATTGACATCTAGCTTTTTTCAAATGTCATTCAGCGCAGCGAGTTCCGAATTACGCTGAATGCATTCTTAAGTATATTTGCTCAAAGCACAAACATGTCGGTAGGTACACCTTGTTTTTCATTTTTATTCCTCATTATATTCTCGTAACCATTCTTATTACTTTGATTACCAAAAATGCGTTTCAGTACGACCGGATAGTCACAATTCTTAGTTAGCGCTGGGATAGGATAGGAACGTAAAACACGGTGTTACCAAAATCTACCTGTGTTGCATTGTGAACTAAAAATAAAAAACTTCAAAAATTAATATCTTTATTTTGCAGGATATTTACGTGATAAGGATTTAGTTAAGTTAAACTATATTTTATCCTCTTCCGATTAATACAGTAAAATCTGTGGTTGCGTTCAATTTGAATAAAGTACCAAGCTCCATACTAATTCAGTCTTGTCCTTTAGGTGAAAGCGCCAAGATAGACTTCGAAATTCAAATTTTCTTACGGGTTTTTTGTTATTTGTTGGTCAGTGTCGGGCTAATGATTAAACTATGATGTGCAACCATAACAAACCAACAACCAGCTTTACAGAATTATAATCATTCAAATCATCATTACAAGCCTCCAAGTTTATTTAATTAAATTACTAATTCATGAAAAATACTGGACATACAGCCTGACACTGTCCTACAAATTGAAAAAAAAACAATGAATAATTGTATTTTATAATATGGAAGTCAATATAAGAGGCCATGGTTTACCTGTACCTCGATCAGTAACATACAAGAAGAGGTTTCAGTACATAACCCTAATAGAAGCCTCATCTTTTGACTCATTATTTAACTTATTTTTAACGCATCTACATCCGATAACACAAACTCATATGAACAAAGTCACTATTCCCAAAAAGGTAGATACTAATATATTCTAAACGTCAAACTAATTACAGGCCAGACACTAATGCCATCGGACATAATGTTAAGAGAATTTTCACCTGACGCGGACTAGACAGGGGGATGCACGGATTTGCATAATTTGCTATGTGACATTAATTTAGCCAGACCCAATATCATGGCGTCACCTGCGTCCAACAAAATGTTATTACCTACCCTCTCTATTATGTTGTGTATGAGCGCACATAGGTACACTAGAAGTTTTGAAATGCAAAAACTGGAATGTCTTTTACAAAACTTTGTAGGTATATGAAATACAACTCCTTGTACAGTCGAGGAGTTTAATCGATGAGCCACTAGCTACTATTCGTATTTCAGCCGTGTAATGCAAATCAGGTTTAGTCGGTAATATTCGTACTCGTGAATGTATTAAAAAGTGCAAAATTGGAAAGTAGTTGAAGTCCTCGAGTCTACATACAAGTCGAGTTTACCTTGGTTTGGAAGGTCATGTAGTACCTACCTCTTAGAAAAAAAGTAATAAAAAATAAAAAATGAACTGAAAAACAAAAAAAGAACAACAGTCTGATGTTTTCACGAATAAAAACGCTCAACTGCAAAGATTCTACACCACTTACGTATCTAAACAACGCATTGTTTCCTCCACAGAATGCGCCGGTTTTGTCTCCACCGTCTAATCACTACAGAACAACGCTACTTCTCCAATAATTATGCAATTCTCTAGTAAGCACTAGGAAACTGCCACTTAAAACAAGAAAACCTAGCCTGAACGGAACGTACAACTTGTAAAAATAATCCAATCTTCGACCGCGGTGTCATTCTGAACTAACAAACTAGAAATTTTCAAGTCGATATTCTCGACCCGATTCCCGACCCGCTGCGGGTAAAACGAGCAGAGGAGAAATTCAGACTTGTTACTTTCGGTCGTAGTCTTATTGTGAGAACTTAGTAGACGGAACTGTCGCGGCCATGCCACCGTGACACTTACGAACGGTTTTTTCTTACACACTTTTTTAGTTCGTAACTGCACTTGAGTATTTTATGGTGTGCCTCGTTTACCGGCACGATTGGAGGTAGCAATCGGTAATGATGTTCAGCTGTAACCTTATTTTGGTAACAAAATCAGGTACGATAACGTAGGGCAGTTCATTATTCGTAACTTCCAGATTCAAATAAAGCGCTTTGCTTCTACGTTTATTTATGTATGTTATGTCTGTGGGATTCACTGCCGACTTCTCTGTTTCCTGATAATTAAAATCTGGGTATCTTTAAAGTTAGAGTTTTTTCTAGACAAGCGTGCTTCATAGCACGCTTGTCTAGAAAACCGAATTACCTAGGCCACAAAACACCAAGGCCGCATCATCGCTTCACATCAGGCGAGTTGCGGTCAAAAGCAAACTTATTTAGTTTAAAAAAATAAAAATAAACTTTGTTTAGAGACAAATTCTGTTAAAGTATTAGTGGTGCCAATATTATAGGTTAGCAGCAGGTATGCGTACATTAAACCTGATTAACTAATTCACCTAACCTGATTAATAAATTTCAGTCCACTACCTCGTAATGAGAGGCGTTTGTAAATTTCCAAGTTGAACAGATTTTTGCTTCACATGACAATGCAACATCAAAAACTTTCTCCCTTTTTATTCAAAGTTCGCCTTAGCACAACATTAAGCACATTAAACGAACCCGTAAAACAAATCAACTGTCCTGAAAACACATTAAACTTAAAACTTAACAAATGTCCTGGACCCCGCATCTCAGACGCTACATTCGCTCATTATTCAGCAAATCGTCTCATTATTCCTCGGCCGCTTAATCCTTGGCTTACATTTCGCTTTTTAATTGTACCTCCATGTCTGACCCTCATCGAGGTCGCTTGTTTTTCATAATTTGCCGTCTCGTTAAACCTCGGCTTGAGTTAGTTTGGATGTGGTATAAGTTAGGAGAAGTCGCGGTGGCGTAACTGTATCTTAGGGACACAAATCACATCATGTTTGGGTTTGTTTAGGATCCCGATTTTTGCATTTATTGAGTTATTCTTAAAAATTAGTAAAGATATGGTGATTATAATTATTATTATGAACTGATGGACGCTACCGAAAGCACCAAACTAGTAGCTCCGTTCTGGGCACACACAATGTAGACTGCCATCGACACGCTATATAAGAAGAAGTGAAGATTTATTTTTAGTGGTTTGCTTACTGGACTACGCTTATGCATTGTTTAAGACGTTTCTTAAACTAGCCTGATGATGAACATGGTTAGTAATGACTAACCATGCTTTGAAGCAAATTAGTCTTCTGAGTTCTTTTAAATAAACAAGTAGGTAAAACAAGACCAAGAAACTTAGAAGTTACGTTAAAAAGGATCAGAATTAAATTTTTGTTCAGAACCGAACTTTTGTAGCCGTTAAACAGCTGTTTTCACCCAATACCTAACCTTAATTAACTACCCGAAAAAAATAAAACCGCTACTCATCAAGAACCCGATTTTTCTCCATCACAAACAGACTAAAGACCAATTATGTTGGTCTCTTACAATTTGCACCGTCACGGTGCGTCTGTTATCTGGGCTGCGCATCCGTGGGGCCAACCCTTTCGCTACATAATATTGTGATTAATTAAATCCAGAGATGGCGTATATTGCAAAGATGGACACTGTAATTTGTTATGCTGCGTCCTCAACATAAATTTTTATGGGAAAATATTTGCGTAACTTTAATCTTCGTGAAACGTTTTGAATATACTTTCAGAAAACTTTGTTTTTCCTGGATTGAACGTAAAGTTCATAGAATGTGAAGTATTCAATTATAGATTTTGTAGGAATGATAAAATAAGTGTCTTATCGTTACGATCCCATCATTCTCCTGCTGGCATATTCACAACGCTTCGATTCGATTTCGATTCGACAAGTCGTATCTTGCTCGCTTTCGTAATGCCAAAAAAGATAGACATACGACTTGTGTTTCATACTTTTCGATAACCTAAGTCCTTATTTTAAGATAGTCACCCCCTTTCTATCCACATCACACTTTCAAGTCAGGCGTGCTGTTGGCCAAATAACCATTGCGTATGAAATTATACACGGTTATACCGACGCTTCGGAATTACATGCGGAGCTGTGTCAATTATTTGTTCCAAATAATTATATTCGCTCTAGAAAACATAAATTGTTTGATGTCCCATTTAGTCGCACTGTAGTAGCTCGATCCACTTCCCCTATACCGCGTATGCTTACGAACCTCAACGCGCTTGTGGAGACCAACCCTGGATTGGACTTTTTTGCTGATGAATAGAAGACGATAATGTTAGAATGTTTGTGGTTCTGTGAGAAGACCGAATGAAAGGATTATTTAATTTACTGTTAATGGTCTGCTGTACTAAATAAAAATAAATAAAACATCTTTTGCACAGTCCATCCTGCGTTTTTTTGGTCTCATCATAGGTACTATTTATCTAACCGATCAAAACTGAACCTGATGGTTTCGTTGGTGTGAACATGGACTAAAAACAACGTTTTTTAGTCCATCTTCACAAAACACCTTTATTCCCAACCATTTCCACGATCTCAAATAAACGTGCCTACATTAAAATATCTAGTTACCAACATGACAGTGAAATGCGGACGGCGAGCGAGATATATATCGTCTAATCCACATTACGGTCAAAACGTCCGCTTGTGACAGCCCATAATCCCACATTCAATTGTGGACGTGCGCTGGTATTCCTACCCTACGATATTACGCATGTAAGGGAGACGGCCCACTCCTCGTCCACCACCTGATCAACGTCTTACTTTTAAGTGGTTTCGATTTCTACATACATACGTAAGAAAGTAAACGTTGGGAAAGGAATTGTTCTATTTGATAGAGGTGAAAATATGTCTATCTCTCTTTAGTTGTGGATGGATATGGATCTTGATGGATACCATTTATCCATCTGTTTTCCTACATAATTAATATTATCTAATCATTACTGTCTTAGCTCTCTCCCTTTTTCACACGCGTCTGTTTTGGACTAGTCTTTTTAGCAGAATTCAAAGCTTAACTATCGTCGACAGCTAAGGCCATCTTTGACGTACCTTCTTCGATAATAGTACTATTATTGATCGAAGCTTACCTTGCATTAATCCAAGTATGACCATTTGTGATCAGGGACAATAATGAAAAGACTTCTTATGGTACCTTTACACGATGTTTTTTAATTATTTTGATCGTTATACAAAATCGTTTTATCTTATTTTCCTAAAACTAACATAAACCTTCCATCAAATAAAATGAAGAAAATTACAAGAGAAAAGTAAAAATAAAACAATATGATTTGAGCTGCAATAAATATCAAAGTTTTATTAGAGAACCTTCAGCAAGTGTTGAGAGTTCCACAAACAATACAAGTAACTTTTCACTATTAACTTAGGATGGCAAACAGTAACTTACAACAAGTTCTACGGAATCAAGCTATAGGGGCCGCCTAACCTGAATAACATTCTGAGAAAATAACGTTACTCAGTCTGATTGTTAACACTGACACGTGTAAGAAGCTGTCGCTATAAATAGCTATTAAAGAAGTAATATTATTGTGTGAAGTTATATGTAAGTAGTTTTTAGAGCATATAAAGGAGCTCGTGAGTATCTAATAACAGTCGCTCGAATCGATCTTTATTGTGCGTTATGTCATATCAAAGGAAACACGGATTCCATATTAAATCAACTGTATATATTGTAATGAAAGTACAATTTAAAAATAAAGAACACCATTTTCAGAGCGTGGTTACATGAGAAATAGTGTAAAAAGGCGGGCTGTCAACTTCATTATGACATGGACAGTTGACAGCTCTAATTAGTGTAATAGGATGCGTTCCAATATTATTGTTTAATAAACTGTTTTCTTAATTCGCAACAATCTTTAGGTTAAGCCGTGCTTGACTAGGTTGGTCCGTAGACAGATGACCACCCATTACATACCAAGTTTCCTCCGTGCCTCGGAAAGCACATTAAGCCGTTGGTCCCGGCTGACATTTGTAGATCTTTAACAGTCGTTACAGGTAGTCAATGGCCTGAAAGTGTGACAACCAGTCTTACCTTACCAAGAGGTATCGTATTACCCAGTACTAATTGGGTTATAGAGTTGGAGTTCGTTGTTTTGAAATTTAACCACTGCATTATTGACTGACGTCAGACTTCTTGCCTAATATAGTGATTTATTGAAAAAGGTCAATAGTTCTTGCACATAATATGAACAATAACTTCAAAACACTGCAGTCGGGGAAGAAACAAATAAAAGCATGTTTCTATTTTCCGCAATAGTTCAGAACTCACATGAAACTAGGTTTAAAAAAATCCAATACCGAAGTTCGCTCACTATTCCAATCTCACAAAACATAACACGCGCAAATGTGATTCGAACTCACTTTCCAACATTTTGCGTAAGCAATAAGAACATAGAAATCAAAGTTTCCAAAGCTAATATATATTGAATCGTAGTTGGATGGGCAATGCAGTCCGCGTCTCATCCCGAGAGGGAAAGTTTCGCCAATGTATTACTTTGTGACGCTTCGCCCGTACTTCTAGTTCTCAACAAATGCTGCTTACGGCGCGTGAATTGGATATTGCGGCCGTTTGATCAAACTTCAGTCGGAAACTGTATAATAATAGCCTTTGTGCCACTGTACAGTGTGTTTGACATCTCTATTGTGTAAGGACGGGAAAAATATCTGAGGATAGGACTGTGGATGTAGGGATAGTGTTTTGGTGGAGTCTGCTTGCAAGAATGTAGGAAACAAAATTACGTGGCAGAGATAAAAATTTGACATCTCTATTTTGTAAGGACGGGAAAAATATCTGAGGATAGGACTGTGGATGTACGGATAATGTTTTGGTGGAGTCATCTTGCAAGAATGTAGGAAAAAAAATTGACGTGGCAAAGATAGAAATGCTATTCATAGGTTTTATATTTAAATAAGTACCAGATATAGAGTAATATCTTTCTAAATGGTTCTACTTCATCATCGACCTAGCCTTTTTCTAACTATGTTGAGGTCGGATTCCAGTCTAACCAGATACAGCTGAATACCAGTATTTTACATGGAGCGACTACCTATCTGACCTTCACAAACCAGTTAGTTCTAGGTAATACGATACCCCTTGTTAAGACTGGTTGTCAGACTAAATTGTTCTACTTACCAAACAAATAATAAAAAACTAACATAATTTCTTACTGGGCAGAATATAGTTTCATTGAAGTACTTTATCTAAGTGAAACGATATCTTTTTATCTAATAAAGTCTGTCATGTCAACGTAAACCCACTGAACCACTAATAACCCATAATATCTAAGCTTTCAAATCTAGAAACTGTTCTCATAAAAGCCTACCTAAGAGCCTAAGATAAGACTTGTTCTAGACTTTCCCAACATTACACTTTACTGGGCAAGTAATCTAGTCCATACATTAATCCCAGTAACTGGACATAAGCTTCCAGGCCGTGAATTGGACCTAGGCCACTAACAACCTGTTAATCTGACGTTTGTTAGACAATAAAGTTCACCGGAATGTCTTGCAAGAAAGGTCTGACTGCCAATGTTCTTGGTAAAAGTAGTTTTAGGAAATGATTCGCTCTATTTTGAACAGGTCTTCTAGTGTTATAGTTTTCTAGACTAGAAGTTGTTCTTAATTTATATAGTACTTGGGCGACCAAACCAAAACCAGGAGCTCGTGGCTAAATAATAACAGCCGCTCGGGTCGATCTTTAGGTTAAGCCGTGCTTGCCTAGGTTGGTCTGTGGATGGGTGACCACCCATTACATACCGAGTTTCCTCCATGCCTCGAAAAGCACGTTAAACAGTTGGTCCCGGCTGTCATTTGTGATCTTTGACAGTCGTTACAGGTAGTCAGTGGCCCAGAAAGTCTGACAACCAGTCTTACCAAGGGGTATCGTATTACCCAGTACTAACTAGGTTGTGGAGGTCAGATAGGCAGTCGCTTCATGTAAAATACTGGTATTCAGCTGAATGCGGTTTGACTGGAGGCCGTCCCCAACATAGGTGGGAAAAGGCTAGGCAGATGCTGACTTGGGCGACCAAACTCGGGTGAAAACAGGGAAAATGAATTTTCCCAGATATGAGACTTAGCTAGATCGATTTTTCGCCCCCTCAAACCCCTATCATGCAACTTTCATCGAAACCGTTAAAGCCATTTTGAAAACATCACGCCTGTAATCCACGAAGGGTAAGGCAAGGGTGTACCTAATAGTACACCCATTTTTTTATAATAGGGTGCAAGCCTATTGCCATCAACTGGGCCCTAATACAGACCCCTTATGGCTGCTACTGGGAAATTTCTGAAAACCCAGCAACACTTTGCTCGACCTGGTAATCGAACCCGGGACCCCATGCTCAGCCCTTGCAACCACAAAACCAACGAGACAAGACAAACATCGCTAGGAAACCGACATGTCTTAAAACTTCAAACCCGCACTGGGCCCGCATGGTGGATTGCCACCACCACCACCATACTCATGGGCCTACTCTCTCAGAGAGAGGAGCCCTGTATCCCAAAGGCTCATTATGTTGGGTCCGATATAAAATTAGACAGGTATTTCTAAACCTAAAACGTACGCGAACATAAACCAATATACCATTAATTCCACACAAATTGTTCGCACAAATCTAGGCACGAACAAGGTCTATAATCTGGGCTCCATCCTTCACAGGCGATACCTATACACAGGATCATAACAAACCATTTAACAAAGACCCCTGATAATTCAAATCATCTTTAGCTTGTATCGGCGTTTTGAGCACAAAGCCTTCAGGTGTAAGGTGAGGTGGGAGGGTGGAGGGATCATCTTATTGTAGCTGCTCGTATCTTGTATCGTTCGGGGGAGCTTCAGAGCGTTCGAGATAACGTAACAATGCAACGTTCACTTCAGAACCATTTATTCGATAGTGTTACCTGTGTACAAAGGTTCTAGGTTTACACAGGGTGTTGGGAATGTAGCGTAATGTAATGGTACGGCTTTCGAATGGCGCCTCTTTAGAAATGAAACGCGCAACTTAATCCTTTGGTGTCGGCGATAAGAGGATACTTGTCTTATTTATTGCTTTAGTAACACATAACGGGATGTTCTAGAATTCTAAATAATGGTGCTTACTTGCAGTCTTGTTTATTACTTACTAATTCTGTTTACAAGTGCGTGTATGCATTTGTAATACAGTTGCATAATATAAGGATCTTTTGACCGGGGGTAAATCGAAACTGCTTTTGTAACAACCGCATTGCGATCGCCAACCCGCCTGCCAAGCGTGGCGATTATGGCAAAAACCCCCCGTTAGGGGAGGCCCATGTCCAGCAGTGGACGTCTTTCGGCTGAAATGATGATGATGATGAAATCGAAACTTACCTCTACCAGAAAAAACCAGAGGTGTACCACACCTCTGGTTTTTTTCAATACTTTTTCACGTATTTATAAACAACAACAAAAAATGAACAAAATAAATGATGTCTCTATTATGTTTCTAATTTATTAAGCCAAATCGTAACAATAATAAATACACTTATAAATTAAAATAACCTAAAGTAATTATCTTAAAAATAAACTACAAAATCGCGTCAATAACTCGTCCTCAACGCTGTCAACTGGTAATGTCCCCAAGAGACTGGCGTTGTTGCCACGTTGTATGGCAACGGTAAGTCTCTGGTCAAGATAAAAGCCAACCCTTGGGTCACGGGAAGTGTCAACCATGAACTTTCTAATACGAAATACTTACGTGGACACAAAACTTTTCGTTCTCATATCAATTAAAACACCATCAAAAATATTTAGCTCAATGAGGAAACTCACACAGTAAATTACATTACCGACAAATAAAACCAAAATCTATTGCTTTACGTACCTACCTACCTCATTTATATTCATGGGAACATATTTAATTTGACATAGTAGCTTCTTTCTATCTTTATATTACACGCTATGGGCCTCATTCCGTGATTAGTTTCCGTAACTAATATAAAACAATTTATGGTTTTTAATGAGTTTTAAAATGTCATAAAGAATATTAATGACAGTAAATTAAGCGTTAATGGGCGCATTTATAATGTGAGCTGTTGAATTTTGACAAGCTATTACGCTGTTATGTATTCATGTGGTCAGGGGTTTAGTTATGGTCATTATTAGGGCTGGGACAGACTGTAGGGACTAATGCTCGTTCTCACTAACGGTCTTTCTTCTTTATCGTGTGGTTAGTGCCCAATCTGTTGTCAGAGTTTTGTGCCAGCCATGGGCATCTGACTTTACCATACGGTAAGCGATACCTTAGATCAGCCTTACTCAAAGTGTGCTCCGCGGAATCCTAGGGCTCCGTGGAGCCTCTCTAACAAATAAAAATAATGGTCATAATTAACAAAGAAAAATACACTGTAATGTATGAAAAATAAAAAAACAGTTTCATATCTGTCATTACCTCCTATTAGATCTAGGTAATTATTAGGACATGATTATTTGAATACTAAGGAATAAGTAAGTCCACAATTTTTTTTTTATTATTTCAGGTAACAAACTTATTATTTTAGGGCTTCGTCAAATATTTAGGTTTCCAAAAGGGTACCGGTGCTAAAAAATCTTGAGAACCGCTGCCTTATATAAATTCCAATTGGTACAAGTAAAAACGGGCATACATTGTAGATAACTACCCAATCCCCCCAATCCCCCAATCCCCCGCCGTTGTCTTATGACAACGGCGGGGGATTGGGGGACGCCTTAGAAGGACATACACTGACCTTATTGATGAGGTTCTTCAGACAGGTCTGGTCCGTAGTACTCGCGTGTATGACCAGATATATGGACGTGGACGAGGCAACAGAAATATGTAAGGATCGTACCAGGTGTTGCGGGACTGTTCGAAAGAGATACCGTGGCCCCAGAACACAAAGGGCGATGAAGGAACATGGATGGGTTTTAGTCAGTAAAAGTCTGACACTCCCTCCTGCTCCGCCCAGAGCGAGAGGAGTCATTTGATGATTTCCCATCCGACAAAAAAAAAGAGTCGTAGCAGGTGGAGTCGTTCATCAACTCGTCCCACAAGCCTATGGCCCATTTGGGACGAGTTGATGAAAATCAAAATAAATAATATTTTCGTTGTGCAACTCGTCCCACGTTTCTTTTTGTGTGGAACTTTAAACTTTATCAACGTTAGGTACAGTTAGGACGAATATATATATATATTCGAAAGTTTTCGTAGGCGCCATCTTGGATTTTCATTTTGACCTCATTTTCGTTATCAGCGACTCCAAAAACCATGGAAACGACACCCATGATGGAAAATACGAAAATTTTTGTCGGCGCCATCTTGGATTTTCATGTTGACCTTATTTTCGTTATCAACGAGTAAACACCAGTGGCCATCAAAAGTCCAGTCGCGCAAGTGTCTATTCGCGCACATTATTATGTTTTTTAGCGCAAGTGCGTTCGCGCAAGTGTCCTTCGTGCAAATGTCTTTCGCGCAAGTGTCCTGATACCGAGCTCAAGGTGGAATGCAATAAAATAATACCTTCTTGAATTCATGCCCGCCTAGTACTTTTCGTAACGTTATTGAAGTGTCCTGATACCGAGGGTGGGATGCAATAAAATAATACCTTCTTGAATTCATGCCCGCCTAGTGCTTATCGTAAGGTTACTAACTAGGCCCATAACTAGCATCTAGACAATGTTGTGATGATTAATATTTTAGCAATAATTTTTCTACACTAACACTTTTACTACTGATTATACCTTTTTCATACGTGGGACGAGTTGCAGAACGAACATATTACGTATTTTGGTTTTCATCAACTCGTCCCAAATGGGCCGTAGGCTTGTGGGACGAGTTGATGAACGACTCAGCAGGTGGCATTCTGGTAGTTTCTGTCTACCCCCATGGAAAAAGGCGAGAGTTGATGAATGTAGGTAACAACTATTTAGGTCCATTTTCCGTTATTTGTTGTTTCATACCCATAGCATTATTTATAAAGATCAGAAAAAAATGCTATTCAAATGAAAACTACCATCATCCGCGTTGCCCTTTCCCAACCTTGTAGCGATTGGCTCAAAAAATAATATTTTAGTTTCAAAGCGTCTATTAATCAAGATAAACACGTCTTTACCGTCAACATCTATAAAGCTGATTAAAAGAACCATTGATAGACCAAAAATCAATCGTGGGCTTGGAGCCTTAACAGGCGTTACTGAGTAGTGGTAAAGGGGCATAAATCTCAATCATAATTTGTGTCCCGTCAAGCGGAGGCCGGCGAGGCCCAATGATTGATGGGGTACCCGCGCGCTCATTCCGAATTCAAACGAACCAACCGGCGGCAGCCACGTTGCAAAATGGCCGACACGTAACTAAATTGATTAAAATCTAGTGGACTAGTTGATTTCCGGTGAAATGTCTCATTTGATACTGATACTTATGTTACTATACTGGCTTCTCATTATACCACTGCGGGACTCAGGCTTTTTCTTATAACGAAAGGGGATGAACATTGAATACTTAAACGAGAATTTTTAAAGCGTCGTATCCTCGTAAATTTTGGTCTACGTAACAAAAGAAAAAATACGTGTCAAATATAAATTTTTGAAAATCTAACTGACAGACTAATTAGATTTTTTCAGGCCACAAACCTATTACATAAAAAAGTATTCGAAAATTAACCAACCCATAACCTATAAACCACAGCTATCGAAGTATAGGCCAATCTACATTTTATACGGGTTGACGAAGAAATTTAAATTCAAGGTTGAGTGAAACAACTTACCAGAGTATATGAGTACTATTCATGTTGCACTATTATGTCAACAAATCCATTTCTGTTCTCCACTCTAATTCCAGAGTGTACTTATTGTGAACACATAGGTAGATACTGTATGTTGTATTGAGTATTTGGTTCAATGATATTCTACTATACTGCACCCCTAGCCAAGTTACAAACGTTTCGTATCGATTCTCTTTCTATAACCGTAAACGCCTCGGCGTAAGCGATTGTAGAAAGTTTTAAATAGGTAGCCAAGTTGACACGACTGAGTCGATCGCTCGTTCTATAATGTCTGTAGAAAAAACTAAAGTAAAAACCTACACTTTAGTCTATGGTGAGCGTTCCTACCAAAGAGTTTAGCGATCAACATTGTAGAAACGATAACATTCTATTCTATCATTTTGAACGATGTAAACTTGTCTACGAATTTTCTATTCGTTTGTGTTGATCACGTGATTTAACGTTGAGATGATGTCGTTCCCATTCATTTAAATAGTTTTCTACTAGCGTTAACGATTGTAGATTGTCAACTTGGCTAGGGGTGCAGATATGAGAGCGCGCAATCGTGAAGACTCGAAAACCGGCCAATTGGCCTGTTTTTCCTTTATTCTGCGTCACTGCGTGTATGTGAGCTGGCTGACCACGGCACAATTTTTTCGGTGGTTTTGTAGGTGTATAACATATCTGTTTGTTAGAATATCATTGATTTGGTTATATCACGAGTGCGCTATGGGACACTGATCGGGTTCACAAAGCGCATTAGTTGTACTTCAAACTGACTGTGACATGACGCGGAATGCAATCAGAGTTTGTAAACTTTACACCTTGTGTTATAATGGGTATTATTATATTCTGCAAGCAGCTTTGAGCTAAGTCTCTAGGTAGATAATAAACATTTTATCGACGATATTATTATGTGATGCTGATGGAAAAGTCAGAAATAAATATTGTATTTAGGTACATACGCTACAGAACAGCTTATATTAGAAATGTGAATAGCTTTGAAAGGCCATTCTACTTGTCTAGTCCTTCATGCATGCGTTAGAAGGTATTTCAAGATACCAATTGAGCAAAGGTAATTACATTGAAAAAAAAATCTTTAAAAAGAGTTTCAAAATGATTTGCTACAATAGTAGCAAAATATTGCATTACTTGTCTAGAAGTCAGCATGCAATAGCATGCTGACTTCTAGACAAGTAATGCAATATTTTTACACCCTTTAGTTTTTAATTAACTAATATCTATTAGAAGAAAAAAAAATTGTCACGAACTAAGAAACTATGATTTTCATTTTCATTTTTATTCGCGCTTTGCTTTCGCCAGGTTGAAGGAGAGGCAAAGGTATGAAGCCGTTAAACAGGCTAATATAAAAAATAGATTTTTTTTATATTTTTGAATTCAGAACACAAATAAATGTTATTTTGTGTATTTTATACACAAATAACTATATAACTATTCGTTTTTAATAATCATGTTTATCTATGATATTCTATTTATAAACACAATTTGAATATTCAAAAAATATTTAAGCCGTAAAGACACTTAATGCTTTGCCGAAATAATAAAAAAACATTCACCTCAGACTATACAGGCATTGAACCAATTTGGACTAAGTATAGGTATATATATATAGTTATCTGTGGCAATTTTCATGCGCATGTGCGGGAAAATGGAAAAAAATGCACGCGTGTGAAATACATTGCATGTTGTACCTAATCGTAGTGCGATAAAAACCAGTTTTCGAGGAAGTGTATTGAAAATATTATTTACCCTGAGCGGATATCGAACCCACACGTCACGCAGCGCAGCAGACGATCGCTCAATCACTGCGCTAACCGTGCCGTCAAACTTTAATTGGTTTTACTTTAGTTGTATACATTTCTCACAAAAAATGTGTTATTTTTTAGCTTGTTTTCAAAAATGTCCAAACTCCCTATTCCAAGAACAATACAAAATCCATACAGTCACACTACTACCCACATAAAGCCTACGTTTGTCTCAGAACTTATCCTATTACCGTCCTAGAAAGGGTTTGCCCAATTTCGCCAACGAATTCAACCATCAATTTGCCTAAGAAAACTCCATAATATATTAACAGACCCTTCCTGCAACGAATAGTTCGGCTTTATAATATTTGTGGCACGTTCGGACGATCCCAACACGGGACGACCTTAATTTATTAATAGATTGTTTATAGCTTCGCCAGGGGCCCTACCGCCTAATAAATAGATCACCCTTAAAATAATAATGCTCTTTCGGAACACCCTGTACTGACGCATAAATTTTATGAGATTAAAAAGGGTGAGTTGGTGACGGTCCCTGTTTATGAGCTGTTAAAATTTTTGTTAGTTCTAGACGGGTGGCAATTTATTGGTTTTGTTGCTGTTCGGTTTTATAGCCTGATCGCGAAGTTACGTTTGTGGACAAACAAAGAACGTCTTACGCTAGGACTGTATTTTATGTTACTTGCGTAACCACTCTCCTCTTCATGCCTCAGACAAATTTAAACGAGGCATTGGAAAGACTGGACCACCCAGTAAACGTACTATGTGAAGTAAATAAATTAGACTAAGTATTTTCGTGTCTCACATCGAGCAGTATTCTTAGCACAGGAACACGAATTTCGGCTGTGATAATGATTTCTGTTTTCATCATCGAACTTGATGATTATATTCTGAGATCTTCTGTAATTTTGTCAATATTTCTAATGTCCGTAAAATCAACGATATTTGACACTGCATGGCGGCAAAAAAGTACATATTATTGTGCCGTAAACGTACCAAATCAGACCGACCCCTAACATTTTACCCTCAAACACTACGGACAAAATATAGAGGTTTACCTCTCAATACATCCCAATCACTGAACACGAAACAATCCCTTAAGATAGGCGTCCTGCATGAGTTCACACGTGAACCTGTGAGCGGAGCATTTTAGCTGATAGCCATCGATACCTTGCAGGAATCCCGAGCGAACCCGATTTATACCGAGCGAAGTCGAACGGCAGAAACCACATCGAGATCCGATCTCTTAGCATGTGTAGCCGTTGTGGGATTAGCAAAGGGATTGGTACTTATTTAAACTGGATTATGTGTGCAGGAATGTGCAGTAGAGATACTGTGGTTAGGAATGATATTTTAAAGAAATATAATTACTTTGCACATCAATCCACTTTAATGCGCAGAAGTATCCCTATTATTTTCAATAAATTGCCAAGTGGCTGGAAAGATTTAAATACGGTGATGTTTAGGAGTAGACTACGTAAATTTTTGACAGATAAAGTGCACTATAGCATAAATGAGTTTCTAACAGAGAAAAATATATTTTTTGATTAATTTGAATAATAATGATATTTTATTAATTGAATGATATAATTGTAAAAAAAATGATAATTTAATAATTAATGATAATTGTAATAAAATGATAATTTATTAATTGAATGATAATTGTAATGAAAATGATAATAATTTATTAACTGATCTATTGAATGATAATTGTAATAATATTAATATAACCGATCTGGTCTTTTGAATGTAAGCACATGTTTCATAAATAATGTAAATGTTTGCATGCCGATTGGTAAAATATGGCTGAACTTTGAAATGTCATAACAACTATATTGTATTACCCATATTTGCAAAATAAATTTCTATTCTAATCCTCGTTGGACCGTGTTGAGGCTTTTCTGCACTCCGATCTTTTTTGCGGCCGGTGCCCAGGCGCTTGCCGCGTACAAAATCACCGGCTCCACTGCTGCCGTGTATATGGTGTGGATGATCTTATTCTATTCTGTTCTATTCTAATAATACCGTCTTCATGTTTATCGTGTGGTTAGTGCCTAACCTGGTGTCAGAGTTATTATGCTGCCCATGGGCCTCTGACTTGGGTGTACATGCTATCGAGAAATATCTCTCAGGGATTCTGGTTTTAGTTTCCTCACGATATTTTCCTTCACCGAAGCAAGTTATCTATACTATAATATACAGGGTGGAATTTTGTAATGCCACCTGGAGGGAAAGTACTCTTAATACCGGAGATAGCAAATTTTACGCAAAGGAAACATTCCTTCATTTTAAAAAAAAATTAATCTGCATTCAAAGATTTTGAAAATTCGCGTGCCACACTCGGGAATCGAACCGTCTAAATTCCAAAAAAATAACACCCTGTACTTTTATGGCACCAATCGATAGGGTCAATCATAAGGATCAAATCCCTCTAACAAACATGATAAATTAAATGAAAGGAAAACCATGAAATCTTAAGTTATAAATTCAATGGGATAAATTCAATAGGTACGATAAAGCACTTTAATAAAATGATGGACCTTTACAATTGAAGAGAATAAGATTGCAGAAGAACATTGCAATTTGCATGTGTTTGTTTGTGCAAATTGCAATATTCCTATGTAAATAGTTCTTCGTCATTTTAATTAATAAATGTCGTCAAAAGAGGAGCTCGTGGCTAAATAATAACAGCCGCTCGGGTCGATCGTTAGGTTAAGCCGTGCTTGCCTAGGTTGGTCTGTGGATGGGTGACCAGCCATTACATACCGAGATCCTCCGTGCCTCGGAAAGCACGTTAAGCCGTTGGTCCCGGCTGTCATTTGTAGATCTTTGACAGTCGTTAGGTAGTCAGAGGCCCAAAAAGTCTGACAACCAGTCTTACCAAGGGGTATCGTATTACCTGGTACTAACTGGGTTGTGGAGGTCAGATAGGCGGTCGCTCCATGTAAAATACTGGTATTCAGCTGCATCCGGTGAAACTGGAAGCCGACCCCAACATAGTTGGGAAAAGGCTAGGCAGATGATGATGTCGTCAAAAGAGAATTGTTTACTATGTTCGTAATTGGATGGACCTTTGACTAAAAGTGCTTTATCTTATCCCATTGAATTTATAAGTTAAGATTTCATAGTTTCCCTTTCATTTAATTTATCGTATTTGTTAGAGGGATTTGATCCTTATGATTTACCCTATCGATTGGTGCCATAAAAGTACAGGGTGTTATTTTTTTGGAATTTAGACGGTTCGATTCCCGAGTGTGGCACGCGAATTTTCAAAATCTTTGAATGCAGATTAATTTCTTTTTAAAAATGAAGGAATGTTTCCTTTGAGTAAAATTTGCTATCTCCGGTATTAAGAGTACTTTCCCTCCAGGTGGCATTACAACATTCCACCCTGTATAATATTATAAAGCTGCAGTGTTTGTTTGTTTGTCTGAACGCGCTAATCTCTGGAACTACTGGTCCGATTTGAATGATTACTTCTGTGTTGGGTAGTCCATTTATCGAGGAAGGCTATAGGCTATATAACATCACGCTGCGACCAAAAGGAGCGGAGCATAAATGAAAAATATTGCAAAAACGGGGAAAAATGTATTCCTTTTGTGAGCTGTTTCTCTTTTATGTGACGCAGACGAAGTTGCGTGAGTCAGCTAGTATATTAAATAAGATGGTGAATCCTCAGGACATTAGAACATTGGGTATGTTCTGTTGTACTAAGGATTCAGCCTATTACATAAAGTGCATTTCAGCAAAGTTGAAAAATCTAAAAAAGCTGAGATAGGAATGAGTTCCCATTCAGAAAATCTATCACCAATATAATCATCTCATTCATTAACTCATGTTTGTTCCCTTTAAGGCGCCCCTATATCACTTTTGGATATTTTATATGATACAAAATATCATTTAAAAATGCGGCGGTTTTTTGTATTGAAATGCGAAGCGTTAGCGACCGATGTGGCTATAATATACAACAACAACAACATCAATTTATTTCAGGCTACAATGGCCCATACATATATACCATAAAAACTAACATACATATAAAGTAAATACAAGACTTGAGTTAGTAAATAAGACTTAAAACTATGTTAGTAGAGTGCTAAGTGAAGTGTCACTTAGTCAAACTTCACTTGTGTTGGCTTGCTTGTGTTGATATACGCTAGTCTTTTCTATACATAACCACCCCAATAACCCAACCCGGTAATTTAAAACTAGCGGACGTCACGCGGTTTCACCCGCGTAGTTCCCGTTCCCGTGGGAGTACGGGAATAAAATATAGTCTATGTTACTCAGGGTGAATGTAGCTTTCTAATGGTGAAAGAGTTTTTAAAATCGGTTCATTACTTCCGGAGATTACCCCCTACATACAAACTTACAAACAAATGTTACCTCTTTATAATATACTAGCTGACGTCCCGCGGTTTCACCCGCGTAGTTCCCGTTCCCGTGGGAGTAAGGGAATAAAATATAGCCTATAGCACTCACGAATAATGTAGCTTTCTACCAGTGAAACAATTTTTAAAATTGGTTCATTACTTCCGGAGATTACCCCCTACATACAAACTTACAAACATATACAAACTTACAAACAAATGTTACCTCTTTATAATATTAGTATAGATAGATATAAGTATAGATTATACCACTTGCATACAACAAGAAGTGCTTGATTGCAAGTCCTTACAGCGCTGTAATAACACCCTGCTATCATCTGTCTGCCACAGCTTGCGCAAGTAAAAACCATTCATTATGCACTCTGTAATTTTCTTCATCGCTGCGGAAAATAGTTCCTTTACATAATCTAAAGAAAGGCTAAGTAGTGGGTAGAAGTATCAAGGCTGTGAAGATGATACTACTTGTTAGAATATTTTCAAGTATCTGGAATCAAGTTTGCATTAAAGATTCTTTCAAAACGAGTATTTCTAAGAAAGTAACACCAATCCATTAAGTAAGGCATTGCATATTCCCCGGCCACCGTAGGCGCGGGACTGTGGACGGTGGGCTATGGGCTAACTCGCCGTCCGTTCGTCTCATGACGACAGGCCGTGTCGACGGCGCGTTCATGTTCCACGCGCGCCTCAAAGAGAGTCAGCAAAAGGAAGGCCGCGGCCCCGGAATACAAAAGGCGATGAAGGAACATGGATGGGTTTAAGTCAGTAAAAGTCTGACACTCCCTCCTGCTCCGCCCAGAGCGGGTTCATCAACTCTTCCCAAATGGGCCGTAGGCTTGTGGGACGAGTTGACGAACAACTCGCGGGAGGAGTCATTTGATGATTTCCCATCCGAAAAAAAAAACCTTGCATATTACTGCTGCAAAATAAACTGATTTACTTATTCTTTTTTTTAATAAGAGCATAAGCAGTGATAGCCTTGTGATGTGACCGTTGGACTACCAAATCATAGGTCTCAAGTTCGAACCCAAGACACGCACCTCTGATTTTTTGGATTTATGTGCGTATTGTATAATTATCACTTGCTTCGGTGAAGGAAAACATCGTGAGGGAACCAGCATGCCTGAGAGATATTTCACGACGGCATGTAAAGCCAAGTCAGAGGCCCATGGACAGCATAGAAACCTTGACACCAACCCGCTTAGCATGGACGCCGTAGACACGAAAGAGAAACGACAAATCTTTTGTTCATCTGTCATTGAATCGACAAAATGACAGAAGAACAAAAGATTTGTCGATTCCTGCCTGCTTAGCATGAACGCCGTAGACACGAAAGAGAAACGACAAATCTTTTGTTCATCTACCCTCCATCCTTGATTCAATCCATTAAATCTGATCAATAATGTAGTAATATAGTTAGGCTATAAATTAAATTAATTCGTCATTACACCCACTCTACTATATTGCATTAGTTAACACGCAACGCTATTTCAACTTGCACGTAATCTTATTTGCTTACACAGAGTAACAGTATTCCCTTGCTAATGTTGTTATACTGGTATTAGCTGTATGTATGCAAATGTATCTGTGAATGTTTTACACGGAAATATAACGAAAGAAAAACACATGTACATAATGTAAATAAAAATACATAACATTAGTTCAAATCAGTATCTACTTTTTCGACGACTCCAATTTTAATTTATTTTAAACTCAATTCAGAACTCTTGTACTAAAATAAAATAAAAAGACTTTAAAATAAAATTAAATTATACGCTTCCATTGTTCGAATCACAAAAAATAATCCGATTAAACCACACCGACCACCATACCATTGAAATAGTGAGATAAATCGCATATTGATTCAATATCTTGCTAGTACAGGAGCCAGTGTGCTACCATTACTGCCCCAACCGTCAGACGAATAAATATTCATGGGAATAATTCGACAGATTCCCTTAACGATGGCACGTCAAAAAGCGAGCCGAGCATAGCCGAGTGAAGCCGACTGAAGCCGAGAGGAGCCGAACATAAACGAAGCTATCCGATTATGTATCGCTAAAATGTTTTTACACGATGTCGTTAAAGTTGCATTGACACGTAGTGGCGTTTTGTTTCGATATCAAAGGCGTCAAAGGCTTTGTGATCAGGCTTTTTTGTTTGTTAGCACCTAATGGACGTTGTGTTGACATAATGTTGTGTAGAGCTAATAACTAAAGAATACGCAGAATCAGCATGTTTTGAATAAAACCCACTAAATACTAATCTTTAAACGCGGCTTTGCGTGCATGTACGTTCAAAATTACACTGGGATCAAATAACTGCCGGAATAAGTTTCTATGTCCTAACTTGGGTCTTCGACATTCATTTAATTTCATTCTGTCAGACCGACAGACAAAGTTATTTTCACATTTATTGTAATACTCGCTTCTGCCCGCGACTTCGTACGCGGATCCTGTTGCTTATGCCAGCGACAACGGGGTCGTCAAAATCGAAGATCTGAAACGTCTGATGTCGAATTTTAAGAGCCCGGGGACGGGAATACAACGGGATGCGCGAGACGATTCGAGACGTTCCAGATCTTTCATTTTTGTAAGTCAACAGGAAATGCCCACCAGACTAAACATTTTTATAAGTCAAAAGGAAATGCCCATCAGACCAAACAACACTTGCTAAGACGTCATTCCTATGTGTTATGGTGTAGCTGGGCTCTTGGAGTTCCACAACAGGTGTTCCAAATCTTCAAATTTATTCTCACAGCAGAAAATGCTCATCACGTAGAACAATTTTTGCTATGGTACCATTTTTGTATTTCTTATAGTTCAACAGGTCTGTTGCGGTTCTGCATGAGGTGTTTGTTTCCAAGATAAAAGTCAACAGGAAATGCCCATCAGACCAAACAACACTTGCTAAGACATCATTCCTATGTGTTATGGTGTAGCTGGGCTCTTGGAGTTCCACAACAGGTGTTCGAGATCATCGATTTTTATAAGTCAACAGAGAGTGCTCATCAGATTGAACAACTTTTGCTAAAACTTCATTCATATATATATGTTATAGTGTAGCTAGGCTCTTGAAGTTTCACATCAGGTGTTCCAGATCTTCAACAGAAAATGCTCATCACGTGGAACAATTTTTGCTATGGTACATTTTTGGATCTCTTATAGTTCAGCTGGTCTGTTGCGGTTCTGCATCAGGTGTTTGTTTCCAAGATAAAAGTTAACAGGAAATGCCCATCAGACCAAACAACAAAATCAAAATCAAATCATTTATTTCAAGTAGGCCAGTTGCAGGCACTTTTGAATTGTCGAAACAAAGATGAAAATTAAATGTAACTAGCTACAGTCCCAGTCACAAGACATAAAAACTGTGAAAGTACTGTAGTTGCCCATTCCCTAGCGTAGATCTCTATGGAGAAGAACGGGCAAGAAACTCCATGGACACTCTTTTAAATCATAAAATTGTTACAAAATCTTGGTTACATCATTCGTGTTGAGATGGTATATTATGTGAGAACAATGTAGCAAGATGTGCACGTTAAAAGTGTCCATAGTAAAAACAAAAAATACAATTAAAAAATAAACATTAAAATAAGCCACGGCAACTAAGAGATGACCAGTCACAACTGACAGCGCCCGTTCACGAACATGACGCATGGATCAGCACCATTTAACTCAACCATTTTGTAGGGAACCAAATGATCGGACACACGCGCCACCATCAGCGAGACATTAGAGTGAGCATGACATACTCTCAACTGCCTGGGCACATTCAAGCTCTTCAGATTGAACAACTTTTGCTAAAACTTCATTCCTGTAAAGTATATGTTATAGTGTAGCTGGGCTCTTAAAGTTCCACATCAGGTGTTCCAGATCTTCAACAGAAAATGCTCATCACGTGGAACAATTTTTGCTATGGTACCATTTTTGTATCTCTTATAGTTCAGCTGGTCTGTTGCGGTTCTGCATCAGGTGTTTGTTTCCAAGATAAAAGTCAACAGGAAATGCCCATCAGACCAAACAACACTTGCTAAGACATCATTCCTATGTGTTATGGTGTAGCTGGGCTCTTGGAGTTCCACAACAGGTGTTCGAGATCATCGATTTTTATAAGTCAACAGAGAGTGCTCATCAGATTGAACAACTTTTGCTAAAACTTCATTCATATATATATGTTATAGTGTAGCTAGGCTCTTGAAGTTTCACATCAGGTGTTCCAGATCTTCAACAGAAAATGCTCATCACGTGGAACAATTTTTGCTATGGTACATTTTTGGATCTCTTATAGTTCAGCTGGTCTGTTGCGGTTCTGCATCAGGTGTTTGTTTCCAAGATAAAAGTTAACAGGAAATGCCCATCAGACCAAACAACAAAATCAAAATCAAATCATTTATTTCAAGTAGGCCAGTTGCAGGCACTTTTGAATTGTCGAAACAAAGATGAAAATTAAATGTAACTAGCTACAGTCCCAGTCACAAGACATAAAAACTGTGAAAGTACTGTAGTTGCCCATTCCCTAGCGTAGATCTCTATGGAGAAGAACGGGCAAGAAACTCCATGGACACTCTTTTAAATCATAAAATTGTTACAAAATCTTGGTTACATCATTCGTGTTGAGATGGTATATTATGTGAGAACAATGTAGCAAGATGTGCACGTTAAAAGTGTCCATAGTAAAAACAAAAAATACAATTAAAAAATAAACATTAAAATAAGCCACGGCAACTAAGAGATGACCAGTCACAACTGACAGCGCCCGTTCACGAACATGACGCATGGATCAGCACCATTTAACTCAACCATTTTGTAGGGAACCAAATGATCGGACACACGCGCCACCATCAGCGAGACATTAGAGTGAGCATGACATACTCTCAACTGCCTGGGCACATTCAAGCTCTTCAGATTGAACAACTTTTGCTAAAACTTCATTCCTGTAAAGTATATGTTATAGTGTAGCTGGGCTCTTAAAGTTCCACATCAGGTGTTCCAGATCTTCAACAGAAAATGCTCATCACGTGGAACAATTTTTGCTATGGTACCATTTTTGTATCTCTTATAGTTCAGCTGGTCTGTTGCGGTTCTGCATCAGGTGTTTGTTTCCAAGATAAAAGTCAACAGGAAATGCCCATCAGACCGAACAACTTTTGCTAAGACGTCATTCTTATATGGGTTATGGCATAGCTGGGCTCTTGGAGTTCCACAACAGGTGTTCCAGATCTTCGATTTTTATATGTCAACAGAGAGTGCTCATCAGATTGAACAACTTTTGCTAAAACGTCATTCCTATATCGTCCCCGTATTTGGAAAATTAAATAAGTCCGATTTTGGCGATTTTCACTTTTCCCTATTTTCAAAACACCTAAAAAATGTCGCATATTTGAGCCTTACAGGCATTTTCGTATCTTATTCCGTTCCAAAAATAAAGCCATTTTTGTCGGACAGATGAAATAATAAATATCTTCAGACAAACACAATTTTTCAAAGGAAAAATAAATAACTCAGTAAATAAATCAATAACTGTGGTCAGTGATAAGTTGAATGTCAAATAAATTAAATAACATGAGTTGTTGAATTTTTGCTCAACTTAAAAATTGTTTCACCAAACTAACTAAGTTCTAGGAAAACTAAATAACTCTATTTATTTAATTCTGCTATTAATAATTCTGATTATAACGTACCTAATTTATAAATACTTGATGTTATCTATTTCTTCTACAACTAGATAATGTTTAATTTATAAGAAAGATGCTAGGCAAATAAAATGAAATAAATTAAGTTGTTTATAATTGCCATAAAACAAAGTGCACCTGAGGAAATAAACAGCCCTGCTCTGGAAGAGCGAAAACATTGAAATGCCAGACACGAACGGACAGAGACGGGCGTCTCTGTCCGTTCGTTATATTTGGAGAGACGATAGAAGAGAAGGCGCCCTTGAAGAATACCGCATGACGTCTATAATATTCGGCGCAGCAAGCTCACCGTGCACAGCCATCTACGCAAAAAATTGGAACGCCAAACGGCACGGCGAAAGTCAACCAAAAGCGGTGGAAGCCATCATACAGAGTCATTACATGGATGACTACCTTGACAGCTACAGAAGCGACACGCATAGCAACAGCGGTGAAGAACATACACCTACAGGCGAAGTTTGAACTCAAAAACTGCGTTTCAAACAGCACAGAAGTTCTAGAAAATATAGACCCGACACAGAACAGGACTGAAGTAGTCAACATCGGGAAAACAGACAGTACAGAAAAGATACTCGGACTGATGTGGAATCCGAGTGTGGACACGCTAGGCTTCAACCTTACGCTCACACGTCTACCGAGCGGTATCTTGGGCAAGGAGGCGCCGACGAAGAGAGACGGTTAAATCGTCATGTCACTATATGACTCGCCTCTCCAGTAACTATTCGAGCCAAACAGATTCTCCAGGAAGCTTGGACCCGAGGAACCAACTGGGACCAAGCGCTCGAACCAGACCTGTCCACCTACTGGAGAAGTTGGGTGCAACATCTGCGACAGCTCAAGAACGTCGACTTACCAAGATGCTAACCGGGATACATTGAAGCAGAAGAAGAAACAGAAGTCCACGTCTTCACCGACGCAAGCGAGATTGCGTACGCAGCAGCTGTCACTGGCGATCGACAACAGCAGACGGTAAACAGCACGTCACTCTCGTCATGGCAAAGGCGAAAGTGGCACCAAACAAACTACAGTCAATACCGCGCATCGAGCTACAGGCTGCGGTATTGGGAACCTGCATAGCAGCAGCCGTCATAGAAGAACACGGCATCAAACCCGCATCAGTGACGTACTGAACAGACAGCAAGACCGCCCGCCCTCACGTGAATTCAAAGAGGATCGCGAAAATAAAACCGTTTGTCGCCCATCGCACAGCATCTATAGAAAAAAACAGCAAGTCGAAGACTGGCGATGGGTAACTACGAAAATAAACATAGCTGACAGCGCCACTCGCGACGTACCATACCACTTTGACTCGCATTATGAGTGGTTTAGTGGATCTAGATTTCTGTATGACGAACCGTCGACGTGGCCAACAGAGAAACCTCCAAGAAACAGGGGAGGAAAGAACACTCACAGTCACCGAAAGAAAAGGCAACAACAGCCCTTCCCTGACAGAAGTTATTCCAGATCGTGAAGAAGTGGGAGCGACTATTTCGTGCTACAGCGAGCGTCATACGCTTTATATATCTCTGTCAAAAGAAAACGGAGAAAACATTCTACAAACGTAGGTACTCATAAAAATACAGAAAAGTATTCTGACTGGAGAAAACAGAAGAAGGCGACTAAACCCCTTTTCCAAGATGACGGCGAAGACGTCAGGCTCTCGGGTCGAGAAATATACTATTGAAGCAGAACTTCTCCGAAAAGCAGAGACACTACTCATACAGGTCTCACAGCAACAGTCGTTCTCTCAAGAAATATCAAATCTACAGCAACAGAATTCCATAGAAAAGGACAGTCGACTGACTCTTTTTTTTATTTTGTGGTAAGATACGTATTTGATTACAATACACTTTTTCTAAATTTTATTGTTATTTTCTATTTCTTCCTTACTTTAACTAACTAAAACTTTATTAATATCATAATACAGCCTTTATTTTATATGAGACCAATAATAGTAATTAAAAAAATATCAAAGTAATAATAACGTACAAAGCCACAAAATTTTAATATTTCGAGTTGGATAAATTCAATAACTGCATTTATTTTACTAAATTTTAGTCTAGCAAATGTATTTAGCTTATAGGAAAACTAAATAAATAGCCAAAATAAGTAGCTAATTGTAGTAACGTTATAAATAATAGTTGTGGCAAAATTAAACAACTTGATTTTTTATGTGTTATTTACTTATAGTTAAAGATAGAGTTCAGTTTGTTAAAGCATAATGTAAAAGGTAATCAGGTCCACAAAATATAAATTTACCGACGGTTAAATTGTCTCACATTTTTTAACAAATGTACATTAACTGAAAAAAAACACTAAATCGCGTTTATCTCAGAACTGCAAAATCAGAGTTATTTAATTTTCCAACTACGGGGACGATATATATGTTATAGTGTAGCTGGGCTCTTGGAGTTCCACATCAGGTGTTCCAGATCTTCAAATTATTCTCTCAGCAGAAAATGCCTATCACGTGGAACAATTTTTGCTATGGTACCATTTTTGTATCTCTTATAGTTCAGCTGGTCTGTTGTGGTTCTGCATCAGGTGTTCAAGTTTCCAAGATAAATTATAGCCTATATCTTGCCCAGACTTAATACCTATACAACAACAAAAAAATCATTCAAATCCGTCCAGTAGTTCCGAAGATTAGCGTGTACAAACAAACAGACCCACAGACAAACAGACACACAGACAACAAACAGACAGTTTTTTTTTTTTGGATTCGTGTTCTAGTGCTGTTTCTAAACCCCCCTCAATTATTTATTTTTTAATTAATATATTCAATGTACAGACACAGTTTTTTTACTGTTTTATTATATGTATATAGAATAGATATATGTATAGATAGATATAGATATATAGATAGAAGATAAGATATAGATATCTGAATTAAGGAATCTCAAAATAAGTACTCGCAACAAAAGTACCAAAGCTCTTAAAAATATTCCAGCATCGATGTACATCAAAATTGTCGTTGAAAAAACGAAGCGTCGTCAAGAGAAACGTAGCACTCGAACACTCGAATACTTGTAATCAAAGTGGTAGTGTCGTTCCATCTGCGGAGACATTAATCACCCTTCCCACATTTATTGCGATTTTCGCGAATGAAAAAACGTCGCAAAAAACGCAAGGCATTACCAACCTACAGTATGAGGGAGAAAAGGGAAAATCGCTGATTGCCCTCGTGAAAAATTACACATCATCGTATGCGTCTAAAAGCCTCGACATATGCATAATGTGATGTCACATATTAGGTTTCTGTGCTCATAAAACAAATTGCTACTGTTGAGAGTGTATTCCAAGCTTTATTTTATTTTTTAGAGACTTATGGTAATTGTTTTGTCGCCTAGAGGCTGCCAGTTCTCTTGCCATTACAACTTAACTGTCTGAGCCACCACTGACGAGTAAGCTACTAAGGCTTGAATTCATGTCGCGCTGACGGTCGGTCGCGTACAAGTATACATACACACATCAACAGAATCTAGGGATACCTTATTCCTAAATTATTTACGAATTTTTAGTTTAAAATCTTTTTAGTTTTCATAAAAAGTTTGTATGCAGATTGAAACCTCTTTTATTCTATTTTCAAAATTTAAAAAATAAATATTAAAAAAAAAAGAAAAAACAAAATACGGCGGCAAAATATTGTTAGTAACTCGTTACGTTAAGGAAAATTAAAATTGTTTTATTAATATTAATTAATGAAAAGGGATTAGATTGTTATTCTTGTTTAATGTAACGTGCCGTGTGAGCTTTAGGAGTCATGTCACGTCGTCATTTGAGTCGAGATGAAATGTTACGAGCCGTGGGCATGCTAGAAAATGGTGCTATTCAACGCGTCGTTGCTGAGGCCCAACACACCAGCCAAAACGTGATATCAAGGTTGTGGTCAAGTTATCGCAGTATTGGGAATGTAGCTGAACGGCACACGGGTAGATATCGCGTTACTACGCAGAGACAGGATCGATTTCTCCAAATGACCGCTAGAAGACAACCCAATATCACAGCGATGCAACTAGTACAAAGGCTCCAGGAGGACCACCAGCTGCTGGTAAGCGACCAAACCGTGCGAAGGAGGTTGCATGAAGTTGGTCTTCATGCTCGAAGACCGCTACGTGTTCCAGCATTGCGACGTGGCAATCGCGGTCGGCGGCTTTCGTGGGCTCGGGAGCATTTACCATGGAGTGACGAACAATGGTCTTTGGTGCTGTTCACCGACGAGTCCCGGTTTGGGTTTCATCCGGATTCACGAAGAACACGCGTTTGGAAAACTCCAGGGAGAGTTAGCCGTCTACGGCACCCTCAGGAGGTCCACTCATACCAAGGCGGGACAATCATGGTGTGGGCAGGAATTCGTCTTGGCGGACGAACCCAGCTCATTTGGATCCAAGGTAGCATGACTGCACAAAAATACCACGAGGAGGTAGTAGAGCCTGTTATTGTCCCACACAGAATCCAAATGGGCCAGGAATTTCTACTCATGCACGATAATGCTCCTTCCCATACGGCGCGGCTGATGTTGGCCGCTCTCCGAGACCACGATATTCAAGTTTTGGATTGGCCTGCACAGTCGCCCGACTTAAATCCTATCGAGCATGCCTGGGACATGTTACAACGAAAAGCTTTGAGAGATTTCCCGCCAAATTTGACGACAGAACAACAACTTTACGAACACTTGCAAAGAACATGAGACCTCATACCGCAGCAAGACATTGACAATCTAATTTTAAGCATGAACAATCGATGTCGATGTGTAATTAATGTAAGAGGTGGCAACACTGATTATTAATAATTAGATTTTATAAGATTTTTTCAATTTTCATTAAAATTAATAGCTTTATAAGAAGAAATGAAGTTTTTTACCATATTAATTTGCTACGGCGATTAAAAAAATAAACATTTTTATTTAAAACAAAAAAATCACGAAATGTTTTTTATTTTTTACTATAGACCTTAAAATAACCTATCATTCTTCCATTTACTATATCAGAAAATTCTTCATAGATTTTTAGATATTTGATGAAATATAAAATATCCCTAGATTCTGTTGATGTGTGTATATCGTGTTCTATACGTCAGCGGCGACCGACAGCCGTATTTTGTTCTCTCTGACGTCACGACCGACCGTACGCGTCCAACCGTCAACGCGACTACAATTCAGGCCTTACTATTGACTAGTTCCTTGCTCAAGAAAAGTACAAAACGCTGTTAATATAAGAGATGCTTAATATGAGAATTCACACGCCAGCGAATAACGATTAAAGAAATCAAATAATGAACGTTTACGATTGCAGAAAGAGAATCGATACGAAACGTTTGTAACTTGGCTAGGCCTACTGTATGTTGCAGCGAAAAGAGCTATCAAAGAGAGTACCTACTCGCTCAACGATTCTCGCTTGACTGGCAGTACACTCGCCAACAGACTCTAGCCTGAAACATACATATATACATACCAGCGAGTATTCGCTCGCCGTCTTTCACTCGCTCATGGCTCATTGACAAATCTTTCCGAACTGCATACTCGCTGCTCGTTTCTCGCCAACTCGCATTTAATAGTCATCCCGGCTCGCTTATCGCTCGACGTTGACGTTGAGACAGAAGCTTTGTTTTCTTTTTTTAGTGACGTACGCAATTACGTACGTAATTGTTTTGTCGCCAGAGGCTGCCAGTATTCTTACCATTTCAACATATTATCTGCCTTATAAGCATGTAGACTTGGCAGGGAGAGCATTGTACCTCGGCTTCTTATCTTTATTTCCTTTCGTGCCTTATGAGCGTTCCAAATTAGCTTTCTTTTTAAGTGTGTATTACGTGGAATTTATAAGACAATTAACCTTTACGTAAAGTACTTACTCGTAAGTGTAAGTTGGTACTTGATACTACAAACAAAATACAAATCTTATCTAAAAATATATTTTGCCGAAATTGACAAACCGACTAAAACTTGTAAGAGAAATATGATAAGTCTTCTAAAACTCGATACTTATAAGTTGGGTACTTTAAGCTTTTAGTTATTTCTTAAGTGAAATATAGTTTTTTTTTCGTCCTGAAACTTCGTGAATTTTGTTTTTGCAGATAAATGGGCTTTAGATCTTTTAAAAGTCACAACAACAAGTATTTCTCTACAATACACTAATAAACAATTTTCTATTTAAGGTTGTTATATACTTGTAGTTATTTGATCTTAGTTGAGACGTAGTGGAGTTTTCCGAGGAAACTTGCTGTTGTGAAGTTTCTCCTATCTACATATTTTTAGAATTATCAATAAAATAGAATAGTATTGACTATTCCATAGGATGAAATATTCCAACCGTTTAATATTTATTCCAGAAACTTCCACCACCTAAATTCTCTTCCACCAAAAAAAACACAAACAAAGAAAAGTTCCCTTGGCAGGAAAACCGCCGAAAAAGCTGGCATTATACAAATATACATGGCAAGTAGTACATAACATGGGCGTATATACTTGATCCGGCAGTAAATGGAGCATAACTAGGCATTAGACAAATTGGCACGGCGCCCGGGCCATGGCAGGCAGTGTACCAATGTATCCATGGCTTTACACAGTATGCTGCTGACTTATTATATTTATGTTACGGGTGAATGTAGTATCATTATTTGTGTGGGTTCCGTGAGACTTTTGGTAACTTTGGGCATGCAAAAGGTGTAAGATTTTGGGCGAAGAGTAGTATATTTATATTTATGTGTAGGTACTACCGAGTTCACCGACTGTCGACCAATTATCAACCTTATTTCCTAGGGCATAACACTGAAAAATGGCAGACCGTCAGTGAAATAGGAAGTACGTCAAAAAATTGTTTTAATAATATTCTCGTTTTGTGAAATTAATGTAATGAAAACAGAACATGGCGACGTTAGTTACGATTTTAGCCACGCGCCAAAAGATCTTTGTACAGTTGTACGAAGAAATGAATTGAATAATACGAATTCAATTTGCTCAAATACACTGCTAAAGCTAATAAACAAATAATTTGAGTAGTAAATCATCTTTAAATGATAAGTATCGCATAAAAAACAGGCATTAACTTTTCATGACACATAATTAAAACAAATTAATTACTGAAATAATAAAACTACGAACATTCCATTATCCAATTATCCGCCATGACCTCTCATGCTGATTAAGACTTAATAATTAGTAATTAATTACTCAAAAGCATCGAAACGGATCATTAAACTACATTAAATAACTCGAAACGTTAACTGGGTCACACTAATAAAGTTACCATATTACCGTGATCGTTTACGCGATTAGCGACTGTAGATTGATGAAGTTAGAGGTTATATTTGGTTGTGTTGTTTCGACAAAGGCTTTGTACGTGGCGTTGCAGTATGCAGTCCCAAAAGCTGGGGCTTGAAGTCGTTAATCTTCATGCAAATTCGTGCGCAGCGTCCCTAATGGTCCCGTATTTACTATTAACATGTCTTATTCTTCACGCTGAGTTGCAGACTTCGGGACGTGGTGCGAATTGCTTGGAATCTCGCCTATGTAGGTACCCTTTACTTGGATTTAAACGGGAACGTGAATGCTCGTTGAATTTCGAAGAACATCTCCAAGGAGTACCGATTTGCTTTAGGTCGTATTCAAGGAAAGTCTTGACTGATTAACATTCTTTATATACGATCTTTTCAGTATGACTGTGGTGTTGTTAGTAAACGGTTTAATTGTTATTTTGCAAATCGTGAATAATTTACAGGGTGAAATATTTCACAAGCAAAGACGTTTGGGTACTGAAATCAGCACCCCTAGCCAAGTTACAAACGTTTCGTATCGATGCTCTTTCTACAATCGTAAGCGCCTCGGCGTAAGCGATTGTAGAAAGCGCTAAATTGGTAGCCAAGTTGACACGACTGAGTCGATCGCTCGTTCTCTAATGTCTGTAGAAAAAACCTACACTTTAGTATATGGTGAGCGTTCCTACCAAAGAGTTTAGCGATCAACATTATAGAAACGATAACATTCTATTCTATCATTTTGAACGATATAGGTAAACTTGTCTACGAATTTTCTATTCGTTTGTGTTGATCACGTGATTTAACGTTTAGATGATGTAATTCCCATTCATTTGAATAGTTTTCCACTAGCGTTAACTATTGTAGATTGTCAACTTGGCTAGGGGTGCTGACTACCTATAAATGGGAAATAAAATCTCTTAAGAAACTTCCGATGTGGCATTACAAACAAGACACCATTCTACAACATTCAGAAACATCAGCCTTTAAGAACTTGACGCTTGGATAGTCAAGGAACCTAACAAAAACATTAGTCTCCAACAATACGCGTTAGAAATAACAGTTATTTCCGAATAACAGTTATTACTTCTACATTTAAATAATAATAGGTATTTATACAAGCGGCAGGCGTTGCGCCAACTCCATTTAGCGTACGTCTCTGCTATAACAACATTATCGCGTTATTTCAACCATTATGTCCCCCTGATAATGCCCTCATTAGTTATTTGTGTTTTGCACAGGCTAACACCGAATTGATGTTATTTTGGCTGCCCGAAAATGGTTGTACCTAGTAAACGTCAGCTGCATGAGGACATTTACCGGCAAAAATGTTGGAAAATAACTCGACATTTTGAACCAGGTACTGCAAAAATGGTTTAAAATGTTTGACTTGTGAAATTTTAAGGGGGTTACAAAATTGTGCTTCTAAATACCTACAGGTTTCTGGGTGAAACCTTGGCATGCTAAATCTAGAATGGGAATAAAACATCAAGACCCTGGGTGATTTATTCCAATAATCAGTGTTCAATAGGGTGTAGCATCCTTTTTTATTTTCGAATCTCAACAACTCTGGAAAGTTGCTTGCCTAGGTTGGTCTGTGGATGGATGACCGCCCATTACATACCGAGTTTCCTCCGCGCCTCGGAAAGCACGTTAAGCCGTTGGTCCCGGCTGTCATTTGTAGATCTTTGACAGTCTGACAAGCAGTCTTACCAAGGGGTATCGTATTACCCGGTACTAAATGGGTTGTGGAGGTCAGATAGGCAGTCGCTCCATGTAAAATACTGGTATTCAGCTGCATCCGGTAAAACTGGAAGCCGACCCCAACATAGATGGGAAAAAGCTGTAATAGGCAGATGATGAATAACTTTGGAAAGTTGCGTTTGGTCATAGAGAACACGAAATAAATAATTTAAAGCAGCCTTTACCACATACCCCGTAGAACAAAAACTTAACTTTGATGCAGCAACTCTAAAATCGTACCAAAAAAAGACCAAGCCCATTTTAGAAGTCTCACCAACCAATAACCCACATTTTCCTCCTTACATTATTAGTATGATACTCGCGCGGCCATATTACTTCGAAAAACACACAAATACGGCCTTATTCTGACACGAGAGCGTATACCGCGGCCTTATTCTGACGTGACACGACGTGACGTAGCATGAACACGTGACATTCCCCTTTTTTTGTAAAAACAAAGGACGCGACACTCCGAGCGCATCCCATCTCCTAATTACAATACAAAGACTCAAAAAACTGTGACGCGTTTTTGAGACGACGCTAATATACGTCGTGCTTTTTTTAGTTGACGCGAATAGACTTCATACTTTTTAGAAAAGACGTAAAAAAAAACCATCATCCATCACACACTGTATACATTATTTAAAGACGAATTGAGGACCTCGTCCTTTTTATGAAGTCAGCTAATAAAGTCGGTGTACCTCGAATTCCGTTATCCACGGCTTCATTTAGAGTATTTATCCCGGAAAGTACACACATCTTCTGGGATAAATACTCTATGGTTATGTATCTTGTTCTTCTTTGCGTGTCGATGGACTCAAATAATACCCGACCAGTATATAGCCACGTGCACAGCTTATTCGTTGGCTTCGTTTCAATCTTGGAAGAGGGTTTATGTAGAAAACAGTGATATTAAACTTACATAAAATAAAGAAATCTTGATGTTCTCCCAAAAAAACCATACGAAGCAGGGGCCGGGTTGCTAGTGAACTAAAAATTTCCTCAAACACGAAGCTTATTCGCAGTGATCAGTTAATTAGATCATATAGACACGAAAGCATGTCTAAAAATCATGAAAATACGGTTTTTAGAACCGTGTAGAACGAGGTTATTATTGAATTAGTGTTCGCTCAGCGCAATGCAGTCTTTTGACTCAGCAGCGGAAAGACTGGCTGCATTGAACGAATTTAATGTTTTCCTCTCTATGTGAATTAGTTTTTGAATTTCGAACAAAAGGTTTCGGAGTCAGAGGGAAACATTTTAGTAGTGTTTTTGTGGGAGGATTCCTTTTGTGTTGGTCTAATAGGTTTTACGAAAATTCTGTGCACCACAGCTTTTCCGGTAAGGTTGATAACACAAAAGCTAAATAATCAGGATAACATACAGGGTTTAAAAGACCTCATCACGAAGCCGACAACCAAGCATTATGTACATCAAACTTTACGCAAAAAATATTGCTGGGAAACGACTTTTTTTTTTTGGGGTGAAAAATCATGTTTTGTGGTAGAACTCAATGTAACGCACTCAAAACATTGTGCTGATGGATGAATTGAATAGTATGGGGGTCGTGAAGGTGTTTAAAGTAAAAATCTGCCATTAAAAACTTGTATTAAAAAAAAAAAACTTGTCAAATAGTTGGAACTCTCCGTAACTAGAAGGTTCCCAGGTATGGTGTAGAACAAAAAAAATATTGGGCACATTGCTCGCAGAACGGATGGCCGATGGGGCTGAAAAGTTCTGGAGTGGCGACCGCGAACCGGAAGACGTTGCGTTGGAAGGCCTCCCACTAGGTGGACCGATGACCTGGTGAAGGTTGCGGGAATCCGCTGGATGCGAGTCGCACGGGACCGATCAAGTTGGCGACACTTGGGGGAGGCCTATGTCCAGCAGTGGACGTCTTTCGGCTGAAATACCTAATGATGATGATGATGAACTGGGCTGTCGCTCGCACTGGGTGAAGACGATGATACTTATTACGCAAATGTCAATTAGTGCTTTTTAAACATTTCACCCACGTTCGGGAGGTATGTTGAATATTAATCAATGCAGCCTGCCGGTGACGCAACGAACTTTGGTAAAGTAATAATGATGTCATGCGATTGACACATTCGATTCGCTCGTGACGCAAATGAGTAACAAAAATTGTTATGATTTCCGTTGATAGGCTAAATTATGATGGGAACCCGATTGGTCATTTATGTTAAGGCGACTACAGGACCTAAATTAGCAACTCTATTTCTGGTGGTTCAAACTTCGTTTGAAGTCCTGTTAGAATAAAGTTCTAATCAGCTTGCACTACAAAGTGGTTGTTACGTCAGTCACTGTGGACCGTGTGGAATGAGTGTTTTTTTGCGATTTACAAAAAAATCTATTGATTGGCCTAAAAAAATAAAACACTATGATGCTGATATGTTGCTTGTAAAATTATTGATGATCGCATGTATTTTAGTATTGTTTTTACTCGTTAAAATAAATCTTTAGATATAAGTTCGTGATTTTTTTTTATATCGAGTAAAATTAGTTGTATTATGTTTTCAAAACAGATTCGTACCAGCATATATCCTGAAGAATATCATATATTTTTCTGGTTTTGTTTATTACAGTAAACCATATGCTTTTTTGAATTATAAAACTCGCGTTTAGCTCCTGTAGTCCCCTTAAATGCAGTAAAAATGGAATTGAATTATAGTAAAAGGTGCTAGTTAACTGTGCACACTAAAATAGTAGGTTAATCAAAGTTCTATCTTATCTTCCTATTATTATAAATGTGAAATTTTGTAAGGCTGGATGGATGTATGAATGGATTGATGTTTGTTACTACTACTACTACTACAACAGCCCATAACGTCCACTACTGGACATAAGTCTCTCCCATGATGGGAGGAATTTGCCGTAATCTCCACGCTTGGCAGGCGGATTGGAGATCGCAGTGATGAAAGACTAACAGAAAACGCTGCTGCCCATTCTCTGGTCTACGGAGGCGCAAGGTGTTCTGCCTCAGACATTAGTCGCCTTATACGACACCCGTGAGTGTAATGGGTTGGTTCTATTCTACTCTGCCGGATACCACACGGCTAACACGGTTTGTTACTCTTTCACGCAAAAATAAATGAATGGATTTGTATGAAATTTGGCACACAAATAGTTTATAATATGGATTAACACAAATTTTTGAACCCGGCAGTACAAACCCGTACGACTATTACCGAGCTCCACGTAGGTGAAACCAAGAATTAAATTATAAAGGTTGTAAAACACCTCTTAACGAAGCCGAAAGGCACTTGTTCTCCTCGTCATTGCGATGATTTTTTTGTTCTACACCATACCTGGGAACCTTCTAGTTGCGGAGATATTGGGGGTCAAAGTTCCAACTTTTTGACAAGGTTTTCTTTTTTTTAAACAAGTTTTTAATGTAAGATTTTTACCTTAAACACCTCCACAACCTATACCAATATGACCTACTATTCAATCCATCCATCAGCACAATGTTTTGAGTGCGTTACATTGAGTTTTACTACAAAACATGATTTTTCACCCTAAAAAAAAAAAGTCGTTTCCCAGCAATATTTTTTGCGTAAAGTTACTTAGTTTGATGTACAGAATGTTTGGTTGACGGCTTCATGATGAGGTTGTTTACACACTGTATATGCCAATAATAATAATAAATATTGAGCGTTGACAACAAGGATCTTTTGTGTGTCACCAAAATCAGAACTGACGCCCCCATCTTGTTTTTTCAGTACAATTTTACGAAACAAACGTTTCCCATCAACACACCCCCTATCAATGTCATTCAATCGCCAAAACATTTTTGTAACACTGTACTTGTGATCGACTGCCATAATAATCTCTGTCAGGCATTTATTGGACAACCTCTAAAAGCATTTCACAACAAGAATTCCAAATCAATAAATGTTCCCTTTGAATTATGTATGAATAGAGCCTTCAGTTACGTGTCTAGTTTAAATTATATAAAATTAATTAACTTAATATCAACGTCTTTGGTTCTAAACTAAGATCCATTTATATCTACAATCTCATCAAAGTCATCACCGTCCCATTCAGTAGCTAAATAAAAAGTTAATTTGTTTAGAAATAGCCTAAATCATAATTTCTTCACGAAACTATTTCACATAATATGTTTACCAACAACGATAACTCTTTACTATTATTTATGCCATAATATCTACATATCTATAAGTCTATAAGAGTTTTCTTCCGTGCCTCGGAAAGCACGTTAAGCCGTTGGTCCCGGCTGTCATTTGTAGATCTTTGACAGTCGTTAGGTAGTCAGAGGCCCAAAAAGTCTGACAAGCAGTCTTACCAAGGGGTATCGTATTACCCGGTACTAACTGAGTTGTGGAGGTCAGATAGGCAGTCGCTCCATGTAAAATACTGGTATTCAGCTGCATCCGGTAAAACTGGAGGCCGACCCCAACATAGTTGGGAAAAGGCTCGGCAGATGATGATGATGAAGTCAAGTAAAATAAGAGTACATAACATAACACCACGCCTGTAAACCCTGAAGGGTTATGCTGAGGTGGTATTAGGTACATCACATTTCGCCAACAAATTTAAGTACCATGTATTCATTCTTCACATTATTGCATTGTTTTTTCGTTTACACTTTATTAGCCGTGTGGTATCCGGCAGAGTAGAATAGAACCAACCCATTACACTCACGGGTGTCGTATAATGCGACTAATGTCTGAGGCAGAACACCTTGCGCCTCCGTAGACCTGAGAATGGGCAGCAGCGTTTTCTGTTAGTCTTTCATCACTGCGATCTCCAATCCGCCTGCCAAGCGTGGAGATTACGGCAAATTCCTCCCATCATGGGAGAGGCTTATGTCCAGCAGTGGACGTTATGGGCTGTTGTTGTTACACTTTATGTATTTTTTATTTTATCCGTATCTAACCGTGGCATCACTCTGGGCCCTATCAGAATACCAGCGCGCGCTGTGACGTAGTTTAAATGTTAGGAGCACCATGCTCAAATATCCTTTTGGCCTCATACAGGACCAATTTCGTTGTACTGTTAATTTAACCATTTTAATTTGTGTGTTTTTTCCTGTGCGGGCTTATAAATGCTTTTTCACACCACCTGCTCGAAAATATCAAATTATATGTCAAGCAACCTTAACCTAAAGTGAGTCATTAGTGGCCGGGGGCACAGCCGGTCAATAATGTTGTACTGGATTTCATTATGACCCGCTGGTCAATAATGTGATTTGAATTTGGAATCTCACATGCTCAGCTAAATTGGCAGTATAGTACTAACAAACACCCTTTGGTGCCAGAAAGAGGAAAGCTATTCTCGATACCCTTACTACGCGTGGATGATATTCTCGATTTCCTACAAAATCATAACGACTGCTTCTTCATATCGTTGCCATGTTTTCGAAGACATAATATCGTAAGAATAATTAGATAATTACAAACCATTTTTTAAAAGGAATGGAATAACATTAAAACTGGCATTCATAATAACAAATACCGTACCGCGCCGTAATACCGTAATAGTAATTGGCTGTAACATTAGTTTATTATTCTTACTAATTGTTTATTTAATAAATACTTTATTTTTCGTACTATGGCTATTATTTTCTCACAGTAGGTGTAAAAAGTAGAGTATCCTCCTCTGGGCTAAAGGTGTCTTTGCCTTGGGCTATCTTGAATCCCTCGCTGCATTCAGGATTCTTGTATTAACTCCCTCGCTTCGCTCGTGAGTTAAACTCATAACTCCCTCGCTGCGCTCGGGAGTTAAATCCCGAATCCTTCATTGCGCTCGAGATACAATATGACGCCCGTGACATAAGACACAACTTTAGCCCCTCGGTGCATAATCTACTATTTCTTTCTTGCTTTCTATGTAATAGGGGGCGAGCCTTATGCCCTCAACAGGGCACTAATCTAGACTCCATGGCTGCTACTGAGAAATTCCTAATGGAAAAACCCAATAACACTTTGCCCTACCCGGGAATCAAATCCAAGACCTGTCGAGCTTGCGACCACTAAATCAACGAGCCCGGCTAAAAGACTTAAATAAGAGTTAATTTTCGGAAACACATTTGGTTTTTACAGGCGGCCTTACTAAACACACATTTGACAATTTCCATCATAATGTCCTCACAAACTACTTACGACAAAAACAGAAACACATGGCCCATAGGAGTGCTTGCTAATATTGAAGCAACTTACTCAACTAGAACAATTGGTAACAAAAGCCATAAATTATTAAAAAAAGACTATATATTCGACTTTACACAGCTATTCAAACCATCCCCCAATGACCTTATTAGGGTGTAATAACCCCAGTGTGCCCTAAAGCCGACAAGTGCGACAGATGTGGGAATTAAAAATACTGGCCTTTAAATTTATTTACATCACGACATTCGACTATTAATCCAGTACGGGGGCATAATCTGCTAATGCTCACTTTATTTGATCGCGACTATATGCAACGTGCAAGTTAAAATCATCCTTAACACAATGCACTCAAAGCCATATTTGGTTGCAAGTGAAATGTCAGCTGATTTCATAAAAGAATTGGTTCGAAAACTTTGATTCTTATAACAAAGGAGGAAGGTTTAAGTTAGAATACAGAGTAGTCATATTTTTAATGAATATTTTTAACCAAATTACAGGGGAGGTTGGGGAACATTGTATGGGCGTAATTGTAATTTTTGAAGTAACTGCCATAAATGTCCGGTTTGTTAATGTTTATTTCAAATGTAGTGCCACAATGACGGTCGTTAGATAGAATTGGTGTTTTTGTTCATTTTAATTATGTTTCACTTGATTGCTTTACTCCCTATACACATTTTGATATTAAATCATAACCTTGCTACCCTGAACTAATTAATTTAAAAAATACGTTGATATTTAACTTACCAGACTATTATTTTTATCAAAGCCCGAATCAGTAGACAAAAAAAAACTTCATAAATGCTAACGTTTTTACAGAATTTCAGGATGCGAAAACAAAATTACTAATGTTAAGTGGCGAAGCTAGTAATGTATTAGATAAACTATAACACCAAAGCATCATCGTGGTTTACGAAACTAAAAATATTAAGATTCTGAAGAATTTCTCACTAAAATATGATACACCAACTCCATATTGTTCAACCTTTATAAGAAACCATAATAAAGAAAAATGTTCATCAACATTTTCTTCATTACGACGTTTTACAAAGGGGAAGCGCGGCAAATTCCTTGCATATCGGGTTACCCGGCACTTAAGGAGAGCCAAGCCTCGCCCGTATAAGTGACGTCTCGCTAAAAGGTACTCGGTTCTACTACTTATAACTTCCGCAAGCTTTTTTAAAGACATTTATTTTATACCCTGGGTTATTTTAATGGAACAAGGGCTTTAGGATTTCGGGTGTCGACATTTTGTTGTTTTTTTTCTCTACTGCGAATTTAAATGGTTACCCATTCTCTTTGGTAATAGATATAGAATAGGGTACCTCTTAGACAAAGGTCATCAGAAAACCTTTTATAGACTTCCTACCTGTTCGCCCTAATTATGAAAATAGTTTTTGTTTCACTATTCTTTTTTCTGTCAACGAAAACACGAAACTAGAGATTTTGTACTAAATTAAACTTATAAGCAAACGTTAAAACGATCATTATATCAATTAACCAGTAAACATTTATAGACCATTTTTTTTTCTGATGGGAAAACATCAAATAACTCCTCCCAGAGCAGTGTCAGATTTTACTGACTAAAACCCATCCATGTTCCTTCATCGCCCTTTGTGTTCCGGGGCCACGGTATCTCTCAGGTGCCAAATAAATAAATAACAATGTTCTAAAATTGTAACAACAATAAGTACATAAGCACTATAAGGAAAATATGAAATAAATAACTATGCAAAAAGTCAATATACCTACATGATTATGTGAAAAGGAAAAACTTGTACCGTTCCTACTTAGATAGAGTGCGTTGTTCTCTTTACCGTCGAGTTTGCAAACAACATAGTGTAAACAAACAGTTTTTCTACAACGTACTTTTTGCAACACATGATAATTTTAGTGAAAGTTGTCCGAAAACAGTCTAAGTCACAGCCTCACAGGTAAAAACTTAATAAAACTCAACATTCATCACTTGAACACGAATAAACAATATTCATTTCAAATTTCTCTTGTTCTAGAACACGAATATTGGAACAGTTTAAAATCGAAAATATTTACGTAGTACCCACTTCAATAAGAACATCGACAGAAAACCACCCCAATGTAAAAACTCAATTCCCAATAAAAGAGTAAAAATTGCTTTCTAAATACGCGACCACTTCATTTGGCATCAACCCAACAGATTATTATTTTTTTTCCTAATATTCAGCGATAAAGTCACCAGACGAAGCAGAGGGGCCGATTATTTTCAATCGGAGTTTTCCATAGAGGGAAATATTCCCCGTTCAATCTCTCCCTCTTGCTCCATCTTGTACCCTCTACTCTTGTCGGATACCGCATTGCAGCCGATGTTATGAGAAATATTTGGATCGGTTTACAGAACAAAAAATGTGGTCGCCATATTTCCAACGAGTTGGGATTGCACGCCGACAGCTTATTTTAAAAAAGATAGAAATTTATTCGCACTTGCTTATCTCTGTATTATACCAACAAATAAGACGAAATGTTTTCTATTTCAAAAATAAGTGGCTGAAAATAATGTAATTTTTCTTTTGTTACAGGTATTACATCGCTCCACAAAAGATTTCGCAAAAGGATTTGAAGACTTAGTTTTCAAATTTGCATAACTCCCAAAGATAAAACTTCGCAAATAGACAAGTAATTACAAGTGAAAGAGTTCTCGGTAAAGAATAAACCTAATTAGACGGTGTATTTGAGAATTTAAAGATGATTCTACATTTTTTTCTATTTAAAATCACGTTTGCGAGTCATTCATTTACAAACTTGGAGTTATTTTTCATTGTTTAATTAATGTACGGCAAGAGTTTTGTGTTATCTTATTCGCCAGTTGGTTTGTGTTTATTTTTTCGCAACTCCTTAATTTTTTCGCCGGCAATTTTTTCCGTCGCTAACGATGGAGAATTTGGAATTGCAAATGCCGTTAATTGCCCGATGGAAGTTAGCTCTCGCACTTAGAGGAACGCGGCGCGACTGATTGTTGAAATATTTAACGCTCCCAAAAGCCAAATAATTCAGCGAAATGCTTTTGCTGTCAAATAATCACGCCCTTATTGTCGGACTAATCTGAATTTCTTATTATGTTTGTAAATCTTTTGACTTTAATTAAAGAACGGGGTACGTGTTTGGGAGTCATTATTTCGATGACATAAGAGTATGAATTATTCCCTCTTGGTGGACAATTGTGAACTGAATAAACAACAACGCGGAGTCGAAGTAAATCTAAATAATCTCAACTTTCCGTAAAGAGGTCTACCGAAATCATTAGTATTATTTGTTCTGAAATATTGCCAAATTGGTGCCCTCTTACATTAAGAGCGCTTCGACTTTCGGGCTTAAATCCATGTAAACGAGTCCTTCAGATGTACATAAGTGGTTATTACTACCTACTACGGTGAGATTAGGTGCTTTTAATATTTATTCATTATAAGTATTATATTTTTTTTATTATGAATCTAGTTTGTAAAATAAAATCCTATTCTGAAGGTAAAGCTTTATCCCAGGATACATAAAACATGAAATAACGACGGATATCAAAGAAACTTCTCTTAAGAAAATAAAGTAATATTAGCAATGGATAAAAGATTCCTCTTCATAGGACGTAACATAACTTTGTTAGAATCACAATCAGAAGATATATTCTCTTCTATTTGAACTCAATCCCATTATCCTTTCCGCAAATAGAAAACATTTCGATAAATCTGGATATTGAAATCACCATTACTGTAAACAAACTGAATTATGGTAGGAAATTTAAAAGCTTTCTGTACATATCACATTAACGTAGCATTTTTTAAATAAATAAATTATATTATGAACAAGGCATCGACGTGTTCCAAAGTACCCCAACTCACCCATTCAAGAACGAACTAAATGAAGCATTTTCCCGAAATTCTTCAGTCGACAAAATTGTTCTCCAAAAATGTGGAACGACCGAGATCGGGTTCACGATTACCCATTCACTCGGTCATAAATTATATTGTTTTTCATATTTATAACTTTTTCTCTATTCACGCTAAATGTTTTTAATATTTTTTTAAAAGCTTGTGTCGTCCATAAAGTGTTATCTTGAACCCTCATCATCCGCGTTCCACTTAGGGTAAGTTGGGGCTAAAAGAGTATGGCGCATGGTAATGTAGCGAAGTAGAGGATATAGGTAACAAAACCCGGGTGGAATCGGAATGTAACCATTTAAGAAATGAATTTGAAACGTATAGCTTACTTGGGTTATCTAATGTTGAGTATTTTTCGAGGTATCCATTGTTTATATAAATACGTTAGGGGCCTAGACAAGTGACAATTACACTGAAAGCGTTTTGTAATTCTACACCGACTTATTACAGGATATACATAAGCTTTCGGCTACATGAGGTCCTAGGTTCTTTTTTTCGGGTCGTGATATTCGATTTTCCTATAAAATATTTCTCAGTAGCAGCCACTCTAGATTTGTGCCCGATTGATGGCAATAGGCTCACCCCCAATTACCTAGGACTTAAATACAGGGTTAGTTTTCAATGATCAGCCAAAATTTAAAATTAAGATCTAGATATCAAACCAAAAGTGCATTTTAAATATTATTGTCGAAAAATATAAAATAAAATAATAGCATTCATTTGAAAATGTCCTAAAAAAATCCTAAATCATAAACCTAGTGGGAATCAATGCACTTGTGTGCGTGCATGCACTGCCAAATTACTGTGTGTGATAACTGCTACCTATCTAGGTTGTAATCCTTATTGTGCTGTTGCAATATCCACACCTTTGTAGTGGTGGATAGGAATTGAATTTTATTTAAAAAACGAAAATATTATCGATTCTAAACCATCTCTGAAAATTTGGCCGGTTATTGAAAACTAACCCTGAATAACCAATACTAGCTGACCCACGTAACTTCGTCTGCGTCACATAAAAGAGAAACAGCTCACAAAAGGAATACATTTTTCCCCGTTTTTGCAATATTTTTCATTTATGCTCCGCTCTTTTTGGTCGCAGTGTGATGTTATATAACCTATAGCCTTCCTCGATAAATGGACTACCCAACACTGAAAGAATCATTCAAATCGGACCAGTAGTTCCAGAGATTAGCGCGTTCAAACAAACAAACAAACACTGCAGCTTTATAATATTATAAGTATAGATAATTATATATATAGTATAGATTAACCTCTCTATGGGCTTATTTGTCTGAAAATAAACATTTCTTTTTTTTCTTTTCTTTTTTCGTTATTTTATAACTGGGGAAATGTGGGTGTACTGTTAGGTAGTTACACCCTTCGGAGATTACGACAAAGCCTTTCGATAACTTATGTCAAACCCATATAATTTTCGTAGCTCCTAAGAATGTCACTTTATCTAGGCCCTAAGTTTTGCCTATAACTTAAACACTGCTTCAAGACAACTAACTCTGTTTAAGAGAAGATAAAATAAAAGTAGTAAAAGTCACCAATAAATCTCAGAAACAGACAAAGTCTCTTTGATAACTGAACTGAATTAAAAATGTACTCCACCCTCCGAACTTGGCAATTAAAACTAAGTCTTCTTAGTTAAAATATCTGCAAATAACGACCGGAGAATAAATTAAAAAGACAATAACTTCCAGAGACGACCAATCTCCGAACAAGTGCACTTAGATTTCAAAATTAACGGCCGTCAATAATAAAATAAATAAAAAGTTGCTTTGTTTCATGCAAACTTGTACAATATAGTGTTTTTAAATGAAATGAATTTTTATTTTTTTCATTATTTACCATTTAAAAATTATTACATTTGTTTTAGCAGAATAGCATTTTTAAACCACTAAGGTTTGTACTTATTGCTACATGTAATTCTACATCGTAGTAAAAAACAAAATCAGGGAGAACAATAAAATACAACATAATAATATTAATATATTTTTATCATAATATATTAATACCTTATTTTGAAATTTGGTAACTTCATCTCAGGTTATACAGGGTGGAATTTTGTAATGCCACCTGGAGGGAAAGTACTCTAAATACTGCAGATAGAAAATTTTGCTCAAAGGAAACATTCCTTTATTTTTAAAAAGAAATTAATCTGCATTTAAAGATTTTGAAAATTCGCGTGCCACACTCGGGAATCGAACCGGCTAAATTCCAAAAAAATACATCCTGTACTTTTATGCCACCAATCGATAGGGTCAATCATAAGGATTAAATCTTTCTAACAAACATTATAAATTAAATGAAAGGAAAACCATGAAATCTAAAATTCAATGGGATAAATTTATTACGAAAAAGCAATTTTATTCAAAGGATGGACCTTTACAATTGAAGAAAAAAGATTTCAATTTGCACGTGTTTGTTTGTGCAAATTGTTATCTTCCTATCTAAGTAGTTCTTCTCATTTTAATCAATAAATGTAGTCAAAAGATAATTGTTTATTAGGTTCTAACATAAGTAATTGGATCGGACCTTTGAGTAAAAGTGCTTTATGTTGCCCCATTGAATTTATAAGTTAAGATTTCATGGTTTTCCTTTCATTTAATTTATCATGTTTGTTAGAGGGATTTGATCTTTATGATTGACCCTATCGATTGGTGCCATAAAAGTACAGGGTGTTATTTTTTTTCAATTTAGCCGGTTCGATTCCCGAGTGTGGCACGCAAATTTTCAAAATCTTTGAATGCAGATTAATTTATTTTAAAAAATAAAGGAATGTTTCCTTTGAGTAAAATTTTCTATCTGCAGTATTAAGAGTACTTCTCCTCCAGGTGGCATTACAAAATTCCACCCTGTATACTAGTTACTACGTAAACTGCATTTCATATTGAGCATTCAATGTGTTGTAGGTAGTGGGACTTAAGTTTTAATTTAATATAACATTATGCCATGCCATCATTAGGAACAAATTATAATGAATAATAAAATAATCATAAAAGTCACTTCGTTTTATAGAAAGTTGTACAAGACAGTGATTATTGAAAATACGATTGGGTTTGTCATGCTAATATTATGCAATTAATATAAAAATAAACTCATTAAGAAAAGCTATACCTAGGTATAATAAATGTTTTTAAAAATAAAACAATATATAGATATATAATTAATAAATCAATCAAAAACTTTAGTAATCTGTAAAATAAAATCAATCATTTCATTGCCGTTCCCGTTCCGCTTCGTTCCGTTTCGTTGCCGTTCGTAAAACCTTTTTGGAAAACCCTTTCAAAATTCAAAAACTCCGTTCCAGTACTAAAGCGAGTTCCTCGAGGTGCTAGGTCGCTTGTAGCCCAAAATTTAGCTGGTTGCGTGCGTCTTGCTGTCCAGGAGAACTCGCTAAGTGCTTGGGAACAACTGCTCACCTTTCCTTATCGAATCTTTCATGTACAAAAGAAATTGGCAACAAAAAAAACTTTAACTTCACAAATCAAAGAAAATTGCAACGTCTCGGCTCAAGATTTAGACCCAAAATTACCGGCACAGAGATATACATCCTTGTTGGCGACAGATCTGGCAACCCCGTTGCTAGGTCTTGTTGTGGTAGTTGGCTAGCAACGGGGCGGTTTACCTATATTTTCTTTTCTAAATATTGTGATTTAATATTAATTATACCCAATTGCGCCTCATCTATAAAGACTTTAATTTGGTGCCTAACAATCCTCAAGAGGTATATCCCACCTGGTGGAAACGAAGTTAGGGGAAGGTGACATTAGCGGAGCAGCCCGGATTCTCTTCAGCAGCGATGTGGTGGCACCGTGCTCTCCAGAGACACTCGCAGCTCTGGAGACCAAACACCCTGCCCCGGCGGATGGCCTTTCCTTTCCCGACCCTCCTGATTCGGACTTTCATTCCCTCATCGTTACAGGTCGAAAGGTGGTCACAGCCGTTTGCTCCTTCCGGAGTGGCTCAGCCGGCGGCCTCGACGGTCTAAGTCCTCAGCATCTGAAAGACCTAATATGTTCATGTGCTGGTGAGCTGCTCTTGAAGGAGCTTACGGCTCTGATTAACCTTATGCTCTCCGGCAAGGTGAACGAGTCCGTCATAGATGTCCTGTACGGGGCCAATCTTTGTGCCCTGCGCAAAAAGGACGGCGGCATTCGTCCCATTGCCGTGGGAAAAACCTACCGTCGTATGGCAGCCAAGATTTGCTGTAAATTTTACGGAGAGGTTGTTTCTAAAAAAAATTCAGCCCCTGCAGCTTGGATACGGTTCTAAAGGGGGTTGCGAGGCTGCCGTACACGCTATGTCAACCTATCTAAATTCCGGCAAAGGTGAGGTCATCCTGAAGGTTGACATAAAGAACGCCTTCAATTCAGTGAATAGGGACACCTTGTTGACTGAAACTAAAAAAGAATTACCCCAAATTTATAGTTTTCTTTGGCAATGTTATAGACACCCATCTAAATTACTATACCGGGACAACCTTTTGGAATCTGCTGTTGGCTGTCAACAAGGTGACCCCCTCGGGCCAGTGATTTTTAGTTTAGCTATCCACCCAATTATTCGACAGCTAAATTCCAAATTTAACGTTTGGTATCTTGATGACGGAACTCTGGGAGGCGATGTAGATTCTGTTTTACTAGATCTAAATTTCTTAAAAAATGAATTTCACTCCATTGGCCTCGACCTCAATGTTTCAAAATGCGAATTATATGTAGCAGACAGTACCGACAGACAACTGACTTTTTCAAAGTTTAACGCAATAGCCCCTGGCATCAAAATTATAGCAAAAAGCTCTCTTCGCCTCCTCGGGTCACCTATCTTTGAAAACTCTTTTCCCGATTTTATCGAGGAAAAAATTCAAAATTTCAGTGATGTTTCGGAAAGATTGCTCCAAATTAACATACATTCGGCCATCACAATAATTCTTTTTTGTTGTTTCGGCCCTAAATTAACATATTTCCTTCGTGCTTCCCCTTTATGGAAGCACACTCACCTTTTGGACAAAATGAATCAAATTATCAGACATACTTTATCATCTATTTTAAATGTGGCTTTGGACGACCGAGCTTGGGCTCAAGCTACTCTTCCCATTCGCATGGGAGGACTCGGCGTCCGCAAAATTTCCAGTATTAGTTTACCGGCTTTCATATCCTCGGTCCACGGCACTGAGAAATTAATCAGGAATATCCTGGCTTCCACACTGATTGATTTTGATGTGCCGTGCTTCTCCGAGGCTATCGATGCTTGGAAACTCGCCTGCCCGAACACTGAAGAACCCGACTATCCATTCTCCCAGAGACGGTGGAACGAGCCGCTCTGCAGAATCGTTCAAAACAATCTGCTGAACTCGTCTTCTACTACTGCTGAGCGTGCGCGCCTACTGGCTGTGGGTGAATGGGAGTCGGGTCTTTGGCTTCACGCACTGCCGTCGTCGACAATTGGCACTTTGTTTGACGACACGACTTTTCGCCTCGCTGCTGCCTTACGCCTTGGTGCCGCCTGCTGTTCTCCTCATCGCTGTCACTGTGGTGAAGCTGTCAACAGCCTCGGTCACCACGGCCTGTCGTGCAGCCGAAGTGCGGTGCGTTTTGCACGGCACGCGAACATAAACGACATTATCCGACGAGCTCTTGTCACCGTCGGCCGGACCGGACGGCATGTCTTTGTTTCCTTGGAAGATGGGTAGGCCCTTAGTATGGGACACAACTTGCGTCGATACTCTTGCGCCTTCTCATCTTCCAAGTTCGTCGTGCTGTGCTGGCGCTGCTGCTGCGGCTGCAGAGAACCTCAAACGGCGTAAATATAGAAACCTTTGTGGTAACTATATTTTCGGGCCGTTTTGTGGTTGAAACTCTAGGGCCGTGGGGTCCGAGTGCCCATAGCCTGTTCAAAGAACTTACAAAACGCCTAGTTGACGCTTCCCGTGACCCAAGAGCTGGCTTTTACCTTGGTCAGAGGCTAAGTGTTGCCATACAACGTGGCAACGCCGCCAGTCTCTTGGGCACATTACCAGCTGACAGCGTTGAGGAGTTTTTCGATGCCCTTTTATAGTTTGTTGTTAGTTTATTTATTTTAGTTTATTTAATACTTAGTTTTTAATTAATTATGTAAATATTTACTCGTTTTATTCTAATAATAAAATTAAAGGTACTATTAAATTTTATTAATATAATTCAAATTGATCTAGCAAAATATATTCCGGAAAAACTTTCACTAATATTCAAATGCTTTTCTACCTAAATCATCAATAGTATTCTTAATAATCATCGCCCTAAAACCGGTTTAATCCAGTTTGATTTATATGTCGGCGGCCATGACGGCTTCGCAGACTGATTACTTCCTATGCATTAGCACTGATGAATGTATTTGCATTAGAAATCCGTGGATTAGCTACAGATCAGCTTGGGTGTTTGATACAGATGCTGTAAAGTGAGACGGGAACTATTGAGGGGATGTTTCTTTGTTTACAGCTGTTAGACTTTGTCTCTCGTTTTTATTTAGCTGCACTTATTCTGATTAATAATGGAAATTGCTTCTTTTAAGAATCATTTTTTTCACGTCCATACATAAGTAAAGGGTGTAAAAGACCTCATCACGAAGCCGTCAACCAAGCATACGACTTTACGCAAAAAATATTGCTGGGAAATGACTTTTTTTATGAAAAATCATGTATTGTGGTAGAACTCAATGTAACGCACTCAAAACATTGTGCTGATGGATGGATTGAATAGTACGGGGGTCGTGAAGGTGTTTAAAGTAAAAATCTTACATTCAAAACTTGTATTTATAAAAAAAAACTTGTCAAAAAGTTGGAACTTTGACCCCCAATATCTCCGTAACTAGAAGGTTCCCAGGTATGGTCTAGAACAAAAAAATTATCGCAATGACGAGGAGGACAAGTGCCTTTCGGCTTCGTTAAGAGGTGTTTTACACCCTTTATGCATTATGTACATCACGCCTGTAATCCCCGAAGTGTTAGGCAGATGTCTACCTAACAAATACACCCACATTTTTCCAGTTACGTTTATGTCCCATGTAGTAGGTGGCGAGCCTATTGCCATCATCCGGGCTCAAATCCAGACTTCGAGGCCGCTACAAAAAAAATCTGATGGAAAAACTCAATAACACTTTGCCCGGCCCGAGAATCGAACCTAGGACCTCATGCTTAGCAGTCGCGTTTGCGACTACTAGACCAACGATGCAGTGAATTCACGTCAATAGGCTAGTTTCCACCATCAATAAATTGCAAATCTATTTAGTCCGTCAGTTAGCGTATTGGAAAATAATGAGAACGTATTTTTTGTTTTTGTAAATCAATGAATATTGACAAAGATAAAACGCATCAAAACTTGGGGGCTCGTGACGTCACAACGCACTAAAAATTATAGCACGGCGTGACGTATTGAGAATTTTAAAAGCGTCGTTTCTTCGTCAATTTTGGTTTACGTAAGAAAAGAAAAAATACGTGTCAAATATTTTTTAATAATCTAACTGACGGACTAATTAGATTTTTTCAGGACACAAGCCTATTTTTTTATATCTACTTACTTAGATATTCTAGGATAGAATCTCCTCATCTACTCAAAACTAACAGTTTCCTCCCGCTCACAATCATCAATCAAAATCGTTTTACGTAACAAGTTCTCAAACTGACAATAATTCCAGCCATGACGAATGTTCCACCAATGATTTGCACTTTGATCCAACATTTGGCCACAATATCGCTAGACTTTCAAGTACAGTCCCTTTATAGTAAGTTTACTTCTGGCAGCAGCAGCCCAACTAGAACCTTATTGTAATGAAAATAAAGATCACTGTTATTTGACAAATTTATCGGCGGCTGCAACCGAACAACAACCTTAAAGTAATCAGAATAAAGATCAATGTCATTTGTACAGCTACGCCAGAAGTAAACGAACTGTGGAAGAACAGTAACTTTCTATATTCAAAGCAAAGTGTGACGTCATCGAAAATAACAATGGCGGCGACAGATGGCGACCTACTATTGGCTAACTTAATCAATTGTTATTGGTTATCGACACATATGAGCCAATCAAGCGGAATGGATCGAGTGTCAGCAGTCTAGTGGATTCTGATAATGACATTCAATTTTGTAATCGGTATGTCCCCCTTTTTGACAGATAGGGGTACTGAAGACCCTAGTTTGGTCGTCACAAGTGCATTTGGTAATTAAATGCGGTATGGGACATCAACATGATTAATATTTATTAAAAAAAAACCGGCCAAGTGCGAGTCGGAGTCGCGCATGGAGGGTTCTGTACCATCGTAGTAGGGGAGCTCCCATGTGTTGTTGTTATAGCGGCAACAGAAATACACATTCTGTCAAAATTTCAAATGTCTATTGTATTACGAATTATGAGATACAGCCCGCTGACAGATGTCGGACGGACAGCGTAGCCTTAGTAATAGGGTCCCGTTGGTTACTCTTCGGGTACGCGTACGGAACCCTAAAAAATCAGTTTTATAACGAAACTTTAAAAATAATTAATATCTTGTTACATTATTCTATAAGTAATTTTTGTTACATTTTCAAACGTTTTCTAAAAAAATATTTTAGGAAAACGTAAAACGAAAATTCTGTCCCAAAAATAATAACATATTTTTCGGCTTTACTCTGATCATACTCAGATAAAAAATGTTAATCCAATTGAGCTGAAATACTTATCTTTATATTTCGCGAACTTACTTAGCATAAAGCACTTTTACTTCTAAAATATAATAAGATTTTTACCATAGATAAGCGGAGAATTTAGGCAATCTGGTTTTTAACTAATATTACTTATTTTTGGACCCGAGAGAACAGCAATATTTAAGCTGACACATTTCTTCTAAATTCAGATTTTCATTATTCTGTACCAACCTCACTTTAACATGATACTTAATATGTCCCTTCATATTATAACAAGGAATATCGCATCTTTATGGTTTTTATTTATTTTATTTTCGCACTTTCTTATTTAACATAACAAAACCATAGACATGGAAAAGAAGGCATAACACAAGAGAGTGCTTCATTAAAATTTTAAGTCATGCTAAATTTAAACAAACTAAAAAGCAAAATACGGATGCAAATCAAGAAACAATTAAGGCCCATTTCATCCCCTATAAACCGTAACCACCGATACTAAATACAGTACAAAGGATAGATACCTAAGTGCATACATAAGCAAGCAACTTCGTTTGCTATACAACCCGCCCACTTCAGATTTGTAAGTAAAATTCGGAGTCAACCGACTTAAATAAATTGCTTGCGAAAACATGAGAAAAGAAAAAGTACTATTATAGAATCAGGAGTCGCAATTAATGTAGACGGCCAAAAGAAATATAACGAATGGCCTAGCGTGTCGTAATGTCCTGAAAAGTAAACTCAGCGATATTCACGTCTATTTTTAACGAACATCAAATGGTTTTCATTGATCCTTTTATTTTCTTTTCTTGTCTTTCATTCAATTGCTTCCAGAAACTGTGGGAATGTGATGAATTTTTAAAGTGTAAGCGACGAAATTCTTCGCTTTCTTTTCTTTACATATCCTTCTCTTAAAATATTTACATTCGTATATAACATGATTTTACGCTTAAAGCAACTGGCAGTAGTATTGTAATGCTTGAATAATTAAATCCGAATGGCTCAATACTGAAATCCAAATATAGATTTGAAACTAAATTCATGGGATCCAAACCACATAAATTATTAGCTGCAACTAATACCACTCGAATCTCGTTTCGCTTAATGGAGATCTCGGGGGTCGAAATTGTTCCCGTTAAATTAGTAATAACAGTACCATATGAGCGTTTGGATGGAAACAATCCGAGCCACGTGAAATAATAGTCTTAGTAATAACATCTAACTACGGTCACAGAATATATGGTTAATGCCGTTAACTTGAAATGAAACGAAAATAGAAGTGGCTAATTAGATTACTAAGTAACTCAATTAGTTTCAAGCTTCGAAATATTAGTTCCAGGAAAAAATATAGTCTTAAGTCCGAAGTAATAACTTCATTAGGTTAATAAAATCAAAATCTTAAGGCCTAGTTTATTACCTTTAAAACTAAACTTCTTTATTGTAATCAACGTTCGAAATGTTGCCAAAGATTAAAAAAAAATACAAATTGTGTGTCACCTCAATGGGGAATTTTCCAGTGACGTTTGTCACAACGCTTCAGTATATATCAATAGATGGCGCTGATTAGTCTTAGGAATATGTTTTAAGCGGCGTTCTAGTAAAATCCAATGAAAAAAGTATTTATACTACACCTGCTTGGAAAGTACCTTGATACTTTATCAAATTTACGGTAGAAAGTACGTCATTGCATATCGAACAAATATGCGGGGAGAAAACGCATCTGAGCGGGAGAGAAAAGTGTATGAAAATCCATTTCTTACGTGGTTTTTCTTTTTTAATTTTGGGTAAGACTATGCGCCGGTAACCTAAATATCAAAAGCCAAAAAGTTTTTACAGTGAGTTTTTATCTCCAAGTTCGCAAAATGACACTGGCCACTAGCTGTGTGTTGGATGGTGTCGGGCTGGCAGTGCGACCCTGCGGCGGCAGGATAAACAATTTGAAAAAAGAACATGTGAAAATTGCAGACGCCATTGGCGGCATTTCCAATTTGTGTATTGTTTGAGGATTCAGTTTTCGTAGAATTTATTTTCCTCGTAGGTGTAGTATAAAGCACTATGTATCACTCGAGAGAAAGTGCGATTCCCGATCTCAGGTGTTTTAAAGCCCTCGCCTACGGCTTGGGCTTCAAACGACACCCTCGACAGTAATCGGTCACTTTCTCCTCTCGGTGAACAATTTACTATTATTACGTATTTATATTAAAGGTCAGTGGTAAAATCTTTTAGCAGGGCCAAAAAAAAACTCTCCTAGACACATGTCAAACTCATTGTATAGTAAAATTTCTTTATTATTTATTGTAATATAAAGTGAGAACTGTAAGAACTTTTTTTTCTGTCAAACATTTTTAACCTAAAAAGTCTACTGTTCTTTTGCATCAATGAACTAAACTACAAGTTTTTGCATGGATTTTGCTATTGTTCTTCTGAGTGTGTTTGCGTTACGTCTAAACTCCTGGTGCGTCGAGTCGAGCTTGGGTTCCTCCGTACTTCAGTTAAGGCTTTGTGGACATAAAAACAAGCCATTTTATTATTTCCAAGATTGATCAGCGCCATCTAGTTCGTTCATAAAAAGCACTGGAAAATTCGCCATCCAACTCCCGACACAAAATATTTGATTATTGATTGCCACACAACCCAAATACAGGCGAAACCATACTTAGTGATATCCCAACCCAATGAAATTAAGATGGCTAAACCAATATTGTATTCAAATAATGGCACAAAATCTATGCGCCAGAGGTCTGGCAAGTTTGACTTTTCCGACCACAGCAGATTGCAGAACGCGTGCAGTGATTGCCAACCCACAGTGATGCGCCAATTAATACCGAATCAATAATACCGATTAATCGGGACCGGTTGATTATACCGCCGCTGACCATGCTACATGCCGAGGTAATCCAATTCGGTACCACTCGGTGACTGGGACTCAACTTAGATTAAATGGCCCTAATGCATATATTTATTTTCTTTGGTCCCAGAGCTCACAGAAGAGGTTTTCTTTACTTGGTATTTAATGTTATGTTGTGTTTTAGAAAATGAAGTTCTTTTTCCATTATTTCAAAAGTTTTAAGGTTGCAAAAGATCTGTTTCAAAAGACTTTCTTATATTTTCTAAGTATAGTCGCGAGCACTAATAAGATCGATTCCACGGCGCGTCTTCTCCAGAAACGTATTCCAAGTATTATTTACAAGTTTCATCCAATGAAATATGACTAGAATATCTCGCGGCACCACTCGCTCTCGACGTAGGAAAAAACATTAATTTCGACACATTCGTAAGCCCGGGTTTGCGTCTCGCAATATCCATCAAGCGTCTATTTGCATAGAGGGTGATAAATCTAGGAAAGAAATCTTATATGGAGACGATATTGGCGACGAGGAGGGCGATGTATCATCGCAGATTCATTTGTTGACTTATTGCCCTATATTCCAGTAGCGAGTTCGAATACTCCAATTTGATAACATGGAGAAGGTTCTCTAGTGCTACGCTGTGTAAAAAAAATTGCATTACGTATGCGAGATAGATTTGCGAAGCTGTAATGGGAGTGTAACTTTTATTTTATACTTGCGATCGGGAGTTAGAAACATAGAGTCTGTAAAACCACATTTGGCGCGATATCATTGCAATATTATAAACTATTTGTATCTTTACAACTGCATAAGGATCTAGAACCTCATTAATATATACCATTTAAATACGTTTTAGTTCATTAATTTATTTTTTCATTGCTGTATTATTATTTCGCTCTATTGGGATAGGTATGCTAAACGTTCCCGCTAAACTAAATAGACTAATACAGTTAAAGGTAACTCTAACTATATCCTAACTTTAGTGCAAAGGCTACTATTAACTATACTACCGAAAATGTTCGAATTACCTTACTTGCAATTTACTGTTGCATTTTAGGATCTAACTACATTTCGATATAACTTTAGTTTATAATGCTGAATGTACAACGTCAATATTAGTTATTGTTTATGATTGTATGAGTTTTTGGTTTTAATTTTATGTACTTTTCTCGATTATTTTTTGTGTTTGCCCTACTAATTTAGGACTCACATTATGTCTCGCATGATCACAATCAATGACTTAAGTTGAGTTCGAAACGATAATATTAAAATGTATGTTGACCCCATAATTGTCTCACACTCACCAACATAAACAATGCTTTCAATAATTATTAAAATATTTCATTATAATTGTCGCTTTCTTCAAGATTGTTTAATAATAAATTTCTTCAGTTTCAGGTGAGTCTGTCCTCTTGTCGAGAGACTCGTAAGGTACACAAGTGTCACTATAGGAATGATTGTTGTATTAATTAATTTCCCAAGTTATTTTCAGTTCTCAATTGGCTGATAAATAAATATTATATTCAATGCGTGTAAGTAAGGTATGTTGGATTTCATTGAAAACTCTCTCTCTGAAAAAGATAAAATCAAAGTAAATCACAGTCCATTTGATTCTGGACGATGCTTTCATCGGAAGTAAAAGAATATTTAAAAATCGCCAAACTTTTGATATTTTTAAATGGAATCCAACTGTCGATAGCCTTAATTGAAACGATTCAGACAAAACGAGCTTAGCTCACTCTCCAAAATGCAAAGATTCATCGAAATTAAATTCACTTTTGTTTCATTTCTGTCTTTTCATTTGCTGTTGTTCTTTTGTTTTTGATAAAGACGCATTCACATTCGCACAGTCTCCTAAAACTTTGAATTTCGTTCAGTTATTTTTATTTCTGCCTTAAATGTTTCACATCAACATGATGACTGACTGTCTTCATTACTCTCTCACTGTTAGCTCGTTTCTTTCTATATGCTTTGTGTGTCATCGTAGTAGTTCTGTCATTGTCTGCGGTGTTTTTAGTTTGTTTTTACCCTTTTTGTTACATTTTATATGATATGCAGTTGTTTGCATCTAAGTGTTCAGTAGTTATTGGGTATTTAGATAAATGTGTAATGAAGTAGTGTTTATTTTGTCAATATTTAGTACCTAAACTTACTAAGTTCATGATGGTAAGACACACTTAAACATACAACACAACTGCATAAACGTGCTTAATTCGTTCATTGCTATTCCCGCATCCTGAAAACTTCTTCTTTAATCACTTTTGCACTAAATCATAAAGTTCAAAGAATAATTGTGCGACTCTGGAATAATTGTTGAATCGTGACTCGAGTAGATTTAATTACACGAGAAAACCGAAGCATCATGGAACTACTAAAAATTTCATAAGTTCCTGAGCTTGCAGACCTCAAAATATTGATCGTGGCTCTCTCTCATTCATGCTAACGTGTGACAAAGCCCGCTTTGGCTCACTGCTGGGTAAGCCACGCACACATACACACAATAGTCCAACACATACGTGCTATTAAAACCGTTTCAGCGGGCGTCAGCTGACTGGGGGAGTCGTTGCGGGGAGCTGGGGGGAGGAGGCCGTTATGAACAACGCATGCGCTGTGGCGAGTAAAGCGGCTGCAGCGCTTTATTTCCGAGCCAAGTGTTAGAGTAACAAGCTGCGGTTAAAGCTAGCCGCGTTTGCTGGAGTTAAATCGACACCCATTCAGAAAACAAACTGCGTATCACGGCCGTTACGTCGGTTGACGTAATTAGTTCCATGGAATCCGCATGCTGGCTTCACGTATGAACACTTACAACATGTTGAGTTGGAGATGACAGATACACGTGATGGCAGGCTTATTATAAACAGCTGTTCCTCATATTCTTCCTTGGAATTATGATATAAGTGACACAAGTAGACATAAATGTTTCTCAATTTGATTAATTAAAAACTTTAACCCAATTTAGAACCGGAAATTATCTAAGAAAACTTCGTAACGCATAGTCGAACACTGTAGTATGTGCTTTCCACTATATTAAGCACAAAACATCTGGTCGTATCATAAACCAGAGGAACATAAACAAAAATGCAATTAACAATCCGATTACTGCTGAAGTACGTGAAACTATAAATGAGGTGCAACGCGCCAGTAAAATATTTCGTAAAATACAGTCGTACGCAAAAATTCCGATGCAAAACGTATTTCACCGTTCGCAATTCCATCTGATTTTTAATTCGGCGCGCATATTCTCGTCACGTTCGGTTGCAATAAACAATTATTAATGCGTTGTTCGAGGCACATGTTCACAGTTTCCGAGTGTGGCGGACTTTTTAAGTGTTCGTTAATTTCGAGTGGACTGGAAAAGTCCAGCTCGGGAATGAGGCAATCACTTTAACGCTTCAACCACTTTCGTCTCTATCGAAAAATCGGGTCCGCACATGATAAATTTGGCCGACTGTATCTAGATAAAACGCGGCCATTTTCACTCGATTTACTGAGGGATTTTGGTTAGAAAGGCTAAAATAATTTGAGCGTTTGTTAGACTCGGATTTATTGGAGGTACTAAGGTTCCTAAATGTTTGATTTATAGTCCTTTAAGATGCTTTTGTACCCTCAGCCTAAAAAATAGGGGATCCGACAAAGTGAGTGAATCAAATGTGGAGAAATGCGGGCTTCACTCTTTCACTTCATGAAGGAGAGATTTATCTTTATCGTAATGATGCGTACTAGAAATTTCACAATTTGTATCATTCTCCAATTAATTATTGGAATTCTTATCAAGGGCACTTAAGTGGCGTTTGATTAAGGGAGAGTCCTTTACAAATGCGTCCCTCAATACAAAAGTTATCCAAATCTTTTCCATGTCTTAACCAACTGCCATCCTACTTTCCCTATTGTGTCCTTCTTCACAAATTAAAACTTCTCCACTGGAGTAATCTATACAGATTTTGTCTTTAGATTCCATTCTGAAGTCCGTGTGATTGAAAATGGATTAATAAATATTTTTTGTCGTTAGCGGTGTTGTAAAAATGTCAATCGGTATTAGGGCGAATAAGGGCATTGAGTCGATGATCCGTGATAGGGTTTAAACATTCATTTAATTAAAAAGGCCGGGATTTAATTGGAAAAGTATACATTTACATAGTCTTTTGTTTGTTTCCGTTGTGATTTATATTCGGTAACGTGAGGCGGGATCAGTGAATAGGAACGGGAATGGAGCGACTTTTTTGCTCCATTACACAGGATTTTATTTTGACACGTTGGTTTTTTGTTAGGTACGCAAAGAATGTGTTATTGGAATAATTTAAATAAACAAACGGGTTTGCGGGTGTACCTATTGGTATTGTTATGGGGCCTCTTTTGACACCGTTTCGTAACTTTTATGGCTGGATGACACCATATTCTTTATGGTCATTAAATTCCGACTGAATTGCGATTTATTCTCTCTCAATTATATCTAAATATCTAAAAGGATTTAACGTCAAAAAAAGATAGCTGATAAAAGATACCCACACTAACTACTCTTTTGAGCTTGTATTGCCATTAGCAACGTATAGCTACATTTAAAACGACACAACGCTTGCAAATTAATTCCTTCCTGCTCGTAATCTCCTCTTTGGTGTTATTAATTGCGGCTTCCCTTGGTCCTTTATATGAAGGTTTCACCGCCCTGATCCTTAGCAATAAAGTCAAAAATCTATTGAGATCAGTTTCTGTCATCCACACTCCTACCCTATCATAACATCCCATATTTTATCTCTAAGTTCGATTCTCTCGAATATTCTTTATTTTCTTTGTCAAAATTTTCTGCGATCGTGTTTGCTGGATATTTTTCATGTTACACCTCAGTGCACCGTTACCCTATAACCGGTGAAATGTTTTGCATTATATGCAAGCTACTTTTGTCTAACGTGGTGAGCAGAACTGGTTGGAACATAGATTTTTCTGTGTAGGCAGATGTGTTTGCTAATCCTTTAATAATAATAATATTGTAATATCTACACAATGATTCGAAAAGAGTAACCATGGAGTTTCTTGCCGGTTCTTCTCCATGGAAACGACCAACGAGAACCGTGCACCTTTTTCGACGTTTTCTAGGTGCCCATCTAGGCCTATTGACATAAAAGATTTTGATTCTTTGGCTACTACGGGATTTAAACATTGTATTAGCCGCCGCCGCCGCTTTGTAGTCCGCGTATGTACCACTCTTGTACATGAAGTTTAAATAAATAAATAATAAATAAATATTCTGGGATATATTTTAGAATTTCAAAAAAATAGAAAAGATAAATATAGATAGATAAAAATATGAAAGAAATGGGTATAATATTCTCGTCCTTATATCTAAAAAATCATCCATTTATAAATCGTAATCGTTGAGATGGTACTAGAAAGACTTTTAACGGCTTTGAGGCTCTCAAGAAGTTTTTAGTATTATATTAAATAGAGGATGTATAATGACAAGATCAGTAACTGACTTACAAATCAAAGGTCTAACAGGATACACCCAACTTAAAATACGTTGTCAATACTTGGTTCGTCGGCTATAAATTAGTTTACCCCATCCCGATCTTGATATAAATACTTACATTTAATAATGATTTTCAAGAACGCCAGGGTAACCCGCGGAATTCAAATTTTCTTAGGTTTTTTTTTTTCAATTTGCAACCGAGTTGTCTTTCATGATATTGTCATTCAATGGGATTAAAATAATGAACTTAGAGGGTTATATTGATGATTTTAATGATTATAATTATGTAAATACATACGTGTTACGGTCGCGAATCCTGCACCCCTAGCCAAGTTACAAACGTTTCGTATCGATTCTCTTTCTACTATCGTAAACGCCTCGGCGTAAGCGATTGTAGAAAGCGCTAAATTGGTAGCCAAGTTGACACGACTGAGTCGATCGCTCGTTCTCTAATGTCTGAACAAAAAACCTACACTTTAGTCTATGGTGAGCGAGCGTTCCTACCAAAGAGTTTAGCGATCAACATTGTAGAAAGAATAACATTCAATTCTATCATTTTGAACGATGTAAACTTGTCTACGAATTTTCTATTCGTTTGTGTTGATCACGTGATTTAACGTTGAGATGATGTCATTCCCATTCATTTGAATAGTTTTCTAGTAGCGTTAACGATTGTAGATTGTCAACTTGGCTAGGGGTGCTGCAAATTACAAAAAAAACGTCAGACAGGGGCCACAAAACAAACTCTTTCCTTGTCTTAAAACTGTACACAACTGGCACGCTTACTGGGTCAACTTACACATAAAAAAAAAAACAGAAACACACTCCTCCATACATATAAATAATCAAATTACGTTGGTATATTACAGTGACCTACTGGACCCTTGAAATAGATGCTCCAAGGGGCTCTAGTCGTAAACTACATCGAAGGCTTATGGAAAAATTTACCGTACTTACTCGTACGTTACATTGGGCAATATTTGTGGTGAACTATTGATAAATGACAAATGATGTTTATTTTGCAAGTAGGTTTTTACAAACACTGTTTCGTACCTGACAACTCTGAGAAGAAACAGCCGAAACAAACTCAGAGGTCATAGTCTCTTCAAGTCCAGACATAATCTTGCTAAATTCACATGAGGACTATGCAGATTAATGTCTGAGATGGTCTTTTGAAGAAAGAACCACACAGATTTGAGTGGACCTGTCCAATCATTGCAAGCATTTGTCAGGTATTGGTAGACTAGTGCGTTTTGCGTGGTGTTTTTTAAAGTTACCGTATTATTCTGTGATAGCATAACATAGGTGTAGCTAGTAACACCACCACATTTTACCAATTATGTTTTAGCTCCCATGTAATAAGGGGCGATCCTATTGCCAACAAACGGGCGCAATTCCAGACTCTGGCTGCTACTGAGAAATTATTGATCAATAAACACAATAACACTTTGCCCGATCCGGGAATCGAACGCAGCACCTTATGCTGAGCAGAGCTTGCGACCATTTGACCACCAAGATCGGGGAGTTGAGTCGGGATGCTATGGTCTGGTTGTAAAATGGCCAGCATTATCTTTTACTCACCTGCTTTTTGTCGGCTTAACGTGTTTTCCGAGGCACGGAGGAAACTCGGTATGTAATGGGTGGTACCCATCCACAGACCAACCTAGGCAAGCACGGCTTAACCTAACGATCGATCCGAACGGCTGTTATTATTTAGCCACAAGCTCCTTTCAACTTCCACTTTCCACTCCAATATTATCTCCCGGTAAAATTAAATCTGTATTTAAACGGCCATGTTGTACTACCCAAAAATATAGCAATTTGTACGGCTAATGGACATCGCTCGACATTTTTTCGCGAAGCCGATACAAGCGGGCATCATTACAAGTTTTTCGGATTGTCCCACAAGGATTTTCCTTATCTTATCCCTCCTTTATTTCCACCATAATTACAGCTAAATCTATCCTTAGCTGTAATGTACAATGGTTTTTGTTTATTTACACTTGAACAATTACTTTTTGTGTAGGCTTTGTGGTAGAATAGCTGTGTTTTTGGGATTGTGGTTATAATTCTTTTGTGGCAGTAATCATTTAATCATAGCTAGCGAATATTCGTGCTTGATAGCTCGTCCAATTTAGCTGTTTAATTAATCATTTCAGAAGAAAGACGTCCACTGCTTGACATAGGCCTCCCCCAAGTGTCGCCACATTGACCGGTCCCGTGCGACTCGCATCCAGCGGATCCCCCCGCAACCTTCACCAGGTCATCGGTTCACATAGTGCGAGGCCTTTCAACGCAACGTCTTCCAGTCTTTCGATTCGCGGTCGCAACTAACTCCATTTAGCTTTTTATCCTACTAAGTAGTATTGTTATGTATGATCGTAGACAGATGTCATCCTGCAATACCTACCTACCCACCCTGATGACAAAAAGGTGTGTGTTTATGCATGCTTGTAATAAACAAGCAACGAATAGTCTTCAAGGCTGCATGATTTGATCTATATTTATTTCTTTGAGCTATTTAGCATGCCGCAGGCCTCTGCCAAACACGCCTTTCAAACACATGGTTTTGAGTAATTCTTCACTATATTGTTATTGTACACATAGATTCAAAGACTTCGTAAAATAAAACCAGTTTCAAAAGCTATTCGCTCGAAACCAATGAGATGAAGACTTACGAATAAAATTTTAAACATTGTTATGTATAAAGCTTTAACTGCATTTACATTCTAATTCTAAATTTTCACTACCAAAACCACGTCACGAAATAATCTAAAAACACTCCCCGAGTCCCCACACAACATACATCAAAACATTCCACCTCTAGCACTTACTGCATGACCCTGAACCCAGCACTATGTATGCAAACCAAACGCGGCCTAAAAGTAATAAATAAGACCTCAACCGCGCCGTATTTCAGAAGTCGCTTCCGACTTCCGACGGCGACAAAATATCTGCAAGTCTAATGCCGCAAGTTGCAGTGGAGAGGCCATGCATTACAAATGCAGGCGCCACAGAGTACGGAGAAGCGTCAGCGGCTGGTGCTAGAGGTGGCAATATGGCATTTCCCACATTTTCCATACAAACCATGTGTGTCACTGCGCGTCAGCTCACTCATACTTTTTGGCCACGAGTTACTCTCCACGCGTCTTTTCTAGAGACTGCAGCGAAAACAAGTGAAAGAAATTGCTAAGTATGCTACATCACTATAGTCACCGTCTCCTTCGCTAGTCACTGCAACTCGGCTTGCAGCGTGTCGGTACTTACGAGGATGGAACAAGTGACGCACGGGCATTCTCTTGAAGCCAGTACCAGACCACCCGGTCATGAAAAGGGCTTTAGAAACTGACGGCCCGTGACATTCTGGCATGACTGTGACAATCGAATTTGCATTAGGGAAGATAGTGTTGGTAAACGTTGTAAAATTGCTTATATTGACAAAGCAAAATGGCGAAGTTGGTTTAGATTTTAGCCACGCGCCAAAAGATACATACAGTATATACAGTTGTTAAAACGCAGTTCTCTCATAGTATTGTATGCCAATAGCAAACTGTGACGTCACTGTTTAGTCAACTCAGTGACTCAACTATTTATTGATTTCAAAGTACTTAACTAAAAATCGAATTTGGCAATTAATTGAAAATAAATCGGGTTTTCAGGCCAAAAGTAATGTGTTTTTTTTTAGAGATTGGTGTCTTGGAATTATTATTTTATGATGTCATCTATGTCATCTATTTGATGTGCTGGCGACTGAACCACACTGGCATCTCCAGTCGCTGCCGACGCGGAGGTTCCGTACTCTGTGGTAGACGTAGGTAGGTACAAGTCGCAGACGCATGCCATTATCGCCCGTCTGGCTTATGTCGGGGTAAAATTTTGCCTTTGTGCATAAATAGGGACAGTAATAACATGATTGGGACAGCACGTGCTTGCAATTCTGTTGTGTGTTGTTCATGGCTTCGAAAAAGAGTATTGATGAGTGTGAAAATGATTATACGTATTGTCACCTGTTCTTTGTTTATTCAAGGTCAAATTAGCGAGAGAAAGTTCATAAACATCATTTGTGTGTTGATATCTGAACATGATGAACTAAAGATAGTTCAATTCATTTAAATATATGTGATCCACCCTAGGCCGCATCATCGCTTCACATCAGGCGAGTTCCCGCCGAACGCAAGCTTATTTAAAAAAAAATGTTAAACATCAGTTTTATTTTTGTGGAATCTTGATGAGTTATGCCCGACTCGTCACTGTTTCTACTCGTCACCAAAAAACAAAAGATCACGATTCACACATACATTTATATGCGAACATATTGTACAGAACAGCTGATTTTTTTTCGCGATTCAGGGTTTGGTCTCATAGTAAAAGTTGTTCATAATGATGAGTGCAATGACCCCTTAAGAGGGCTGGTCTGCGGAGTTCCTGAGCCTTAATCCTGTATAAGTTTCTCTCTCACCACCTACCACTACCACTACCCACTACCTTCCTTAATTAGGCTAGCATCATAGCCCTAAAATCAACAGCAAATCAAAAGAAATAAAGACTCTAAGTATAAGACACAAGACTTATACAGTGTTAAGTTTCTTGTCAGATAGTAAAACTGATGAACACAATAAAGGCATTATTAATGTTCGCCTTCACTATTAATCTTAATCTCCCAAGCACATAGTTATGGGCGTCATAAAATCTGGAACAAAGCACTTTTTTATTTCTTTTCTTCTATATGACTAGAGTCTAGATGTCTACAAAGTATTGGTCCAATTAAACGCGAAGTTAGATAAAAAAAGAAGGTTATGATGAGTCTCACTAGGTTTTATAAGGTCGATCGCTAACGACCTAATATCAGTTATCGATATTCTGTTGAAGAAAATTGAGAACGAGATAACTAACAGCAATTCACATTTATGTATCAAATACTAGCGGACGTCACGCGGTTTCACCCGCGTAGTTCCCGTTCCCGTGGGAGTACGGGGATAAAACATAGCTTATGTTACTCAGGGTGAATGTAGCTTTCTAATGGTGAAAGAATTTTTTAAATCGGCGCAGTGGTTTTTGAGTTTATTCATTACAAACATACACACACACAAAAATAAATCTTTCCTCTTTATAATATTAAGTGTAGAAGTGTAGATTAGTGTAGAAGAATGTACCTACTCTATGTAGGTTATTATGTGTACAATTTCTATGCATACTGTGGTCATGTGTAGGCTCTTCTACTACAGCAGTGCAAATGAGATGCTGTTCTGCAATAGATGGAACACTACGTGCCCTGCCAAGCACATAGCTAATTTGCGCCATGCAAAAATCGTATCTAATTCTGGGTCGAGACAATTCAATTACTATCGACTCGCCGTTTTTCACAGGAAGCCTACAAATCGCTTTAGGGCAAAAACTGCAACCCAATCACAAATTGAAGGATTTTGAAGGAAATTCCTAATGCTTCATTTATGTTTGAATTCTTTTGCTCAAGAAGGCAAATGACGCACTATGTAAATGTACATACAGAATGCTATAATTAATCAATGGACGATAAAACAGCTAGACATACAAAGGGCATAACATTAATTTATGTTAGCCTAGTACTTTTTCTAAGGTAACTTATCAATTTGTTTGAATTAAAAATTCTTAAAAAAATATTGTTATAATCTTGTCGTCCTAACTGTACCTAACGTTGATAAAGTTTAAAGTTCCACACAAAAAGAAACGTGGGACGAGTTGCACAACGAAAATATTATTTATTTTGATTTTCATCAACTCGTCCCAAATGGGCCATAGGCTTGTGGGACGAGTTGATGAACGACTCCAGTTTGAGGTTTAGCAGCCGTCCTTGAAACAACTTATATTGTTCAGAATTAAAATGATTGACGGCCCTATTATGTTTCGTCTAGAAAATATTCTTTTATAACAACCCAATTATACTTGTAGTGCTATTACGAAGTTTTAACCTGCTTTGTTTTAGAAACATTGTAAATGGTTTTGCTTGAAATGTTAACGAAGCACCTGGAATTCAGAATACACCTGTACCTTCGCAAAAACATGTGAAGGACGTACGCGAACATTTATAACGAATGTTATTCGATTACAGTCGACCTTACAGCAGGAACACTTTGACCTTGGAGCTAGTCTAACGTAGTACGGAGTTTGAATGGGATTAGAGGCCAGCTTATACTGGTTTTGTTTTCATAGAGGTACGCCCTAATGTACAAGCAAAAATATATTTGCTATCAACCAATCCAAAACCAATCTAATGGACCTTTTCCGATGGAACACATAAAGTCTTATCTCATTGTTCATCCATCAACTTAACATTTCTGGACGTCGATGTTTCGAGAAGTTCCTTGTGGAAAAACCCAATAATAATTTGCCCAACCCGGGAATCGAACCCAGGACCTCACGCTCAGCAGTCGCGATTGCGACCACGGACTCTGCATTTGTGCCCGTTTGATGTCATTAGGCTCGTCCCCTATTACATGGGACTTAAGCATAACTGCAAAATGTGGGTGTACTATTAGCTACACTTCTGCCTAAGCCTTCGGGGAATACAGGCGTGATATTATTTTAGAATGTATGATATATTTAATGTTCGATTTATAAACTATTCGATATTATGAACATTCGCGTATTTAGACGTTCGATTTAATAGTTGTCGATCAATTGATATTCGATTATTTGGCATTCGATATGGCATAGTACACCCCAAGTACCTACACACCTACTACCAACACAGTACAGTCACGAACACCAATATGTATACACTTTCCTAAATTTAAAAACAATTTTCGCGAGAAATAACGATTATAACTTGAATATAGGATCTTTTTCATAAAAATATAAGTTTCAGAATACTATGTTCGTAACACCATGAAATTTTAATCAGAACAGTACGAGAAAAACACTTCTGAAAGTTGTTAAGTGTTTATATATTGGTGCTCGTGACTGTACACTCCTATCTATCGCCCCGAACACTCGGCCAGAACACATAATAATTTTCCCCAAATATTTCCTCTTCCATACTTCACAAGCAGTTACAAAACCGCCCGCAGCGCACTTTGTCCGGACACTGGCCACAAGTCGGACAAGGCACTAGCCCGGACAAGGCACGACCCGGACAAGGCACTAGGCACTACGAGGCACTAGGAAATACGAGCATGCCTCGGGCGCTCTAACGCTTTGAGTGAAAACCCATGTATAGCAAACTACTGTGATACATAAATATGGCGGATGTGATATAAAATAGATGGATATTCGATATTGTGGTATGAAGTGTGTTTTTGTTGGTGGAGAAATAATAATGGAGAGTTTTATGGATGTTTTCCAAAGATATGACGTAGACTTTCTACGAAACAAAATGCCCAATTCTTGTATGTTGTTATTTGGCAGGAGTGATGGCATATTGGTGTGATCGTTGGACTGCTAAGTCATAGTTCTCGAGTTCGAAACCAAGACAGCATCATTGTTTTTTCGGATTTATATGCTTATTGTTATCACTTGCTTCGGTGAACGAAAGCATCGCGAGAAAACCACCATGCCTGAGAGATATTTCTCGACGGCATGTAAAACCAAGTCAGAGGCCCAAGATAAAGCAGTAGGTTGACTTCAAAAAAACGACCGAAACGCTGACGTAATTAACCGAGCGGCCCTTCCCCCGCCCGTAATGATACTTCAAGATGCGAACAGACTGATAGTCGCGCGCGCCGCGTCATTTTCCCACACAGTAGTAGCAACCCTAGTACCTGATCGGCAGTAGGCATGGAATTCAAGGATACGTCCGAGTCAGACTACTGCTTATCCTTTTACTGTGCCCATGGGTGGCAAAAATACTCTGACACCAGCCCGCTTAGCATGAACGCCGTAGACACGAAAAAGAATCGACAAATCTTTTGTTCATCTGTCATTGAATCGACAAAATGACAGATGAACAAAAGATTTGTCGATTCTCTTCGACTCGTTTTTACGTTGGTCATGCTACGCAGGCAGGTTATGGACTAACCATACGAAATAGAAATCATGTCTCAGTTCACTGATGGACATTGGGCCTATGCACCCAATCTGAGCCACAACATTCAGTTTTCCATATTCCGCACCCAATTATATTTTAGTTGAAAACTTATTCCCATCTCTTGCACTCCTCATTTATTATTACCGATGATGATATGATAGACGCACGAACTCCGAACCCAACATCAAAAATTACGAAATGTTATACCAAAAATAATATTGTTGCGTTGAGGTTTCACGTTCACCAATTAAAATCCGCTGTATTAAAACTTGCCAGCATCAAAACCATTAGGTAGATACTTTAAAACATTATATTAATTCTATAAATAAATAAAATGTCGGCATAACGAACCGCAGACAGAAAATAAACGTTGGAACACAAAATAATAATTGTTAAACTTCCCCGTCTAACTATGTAAATCAATTAGTCGGTCCGGAGGTCTTCAAAATAATTGGATCAAATGAAAAGCTCTCATTTCAATAAACAATCCATAGACATCACAAGTTAGGGCTGTCACTCATTAAACATGATTTCATCTGGAGTTTTCGTCTATGAAAGTTCCTGTATTGACTGATTGCTTTTAGTAACCGATGGGTAGTAAATTGTTTTGAACTTGTCCCAGTTTCAAGAATTTGTGAATTCTTTTTTTTTTTTTTTTTGGTGGGAAATCATCAAATGACTCCTCCCGATCTGGGCGGAGCAGGAGGGAGTGTCTGACTTTTACTGACTAAAACCCAGGATCCATGTTTTTTTTTTATTACAATATGGGCCTGCTCTTGACCTCGATCATGCCTGATGGAAAGCGATGGATGAGATCCTTGATCTTGAGATGTTCCTTTCTTTTAGCCGTGTGGTATCCGGCGGAGTAGAATAGAACCAACCCATTGCACCAGTGTTTCTCAACCTACCGGTCGCGACCCCCGGGGGGGTCGCGAAGCCTTTGTAAGGAGGTCGCAAGAGGTCGCGAAAACTACCTCAATAAACAAAACAATGAAGCCTAGAAAGATAGATTTAATAAGAAAACGTTTAATAGGATATGAACATTGTATGTTCATACAAATTAACAAAATAAAAACCTATTAACCTAGTACTCCATCTTATTGAGGTTTCGCTTGTTTGTCATTAACTAATTTCTCCATTTGTGGATCCGTTTTTGCTACATTGAGAATTAAATCGAATTCCAAAATAAAATAAAATAAAAATTAACCGAATCCTAATTAAGCAAATGCATAAAAAAAATTGTATGAATTTAATATATGTAACATAATAAAATAAATGAAAAAAAAAACCGAAGGGTCGGTAGTCGCCAATACGTTTTCATACTATCGGTCGTGTCATGAAAATGGTTGTGAAACACTGCATTACACTCACGGGTGTCGTATAAGGCGACTAATGTCTGAGGCAGAACACCTTGCGCCTCCGTAGACTAGAGAATGGGCAGCAGCGTTTTCTGTTAGTCTTTCATCACTGCGATCTCCAATCCGCCAGCCAAGCGTGGAGATTACGGCAAATTTCTCCCATGCATCATGGGAGAGGCTTATGTCCAGCAGTGGACGTTACGGGCTGTTGTTGTTGTTGTTCCTTCATCGCCCTTTGTGTTCTGAGGCCACGGTATCTCTTTTGAACAGTCCCGCAACCCCGGGTGAATTTGCTCACCCGGTCTTCGGATATTTAGGTCCGAAAATTCTCCATCATCATCATTCTCTTCCCCTTATCCCAATTAATTTGGGGTCTGTCTTCTTCTTAAATTCTTCTCTATTACTCGTCATCTCATCAGACACCATCTTTCTCTCCATATTTTCGGAAAATTCTCAATACTAAGGCTACATACGCACTATGCGGTTAGCCGCAATGCGGTCAGCCGTCCGGTGGACCGTAGGATGCGGTTGCGCTTGCGGTAAGCCGGGTGGCGGTTATCCGCAACCGCAACCGGAACGTGCGGTTAAGAAACCTTCGTGGTTTGCTGTTGGATCGACTCATTTCCAAGATGGACGTCGAAGAAGTCGCAGCTTTTTACACGCTTTATATTATTACTACATTTACTCGCGTTATATAAAGAAAAATAACTTTTTTTATCGAAATCCATAGTTAATTATCGATAAAATGCGCGAGCGTCGGTGAACACGTAAACTGTCAATGGCGGGGGGAACCGCAAACTATTATAGCACCATCCGCGTAGTGTGTATAGCAACCGTGCGGCTGGCCATCAGCCGGGCCACAGCGCTCAGAACGACCGGAGCGGTCGGCCGGCAGCCGCATCGCAGTGCGTATAAAAACTACTTTCTCGTACAAATTTTTGATTCCGGTCATCCGGACGGCTGTCCGCATTGCGGCTAACCGCTTAGTGCGTAGGTACCCTAATAATAATAGACCTGGCCTCTTGTTACTATACGTACTACTTGTACAGTGTGTACTGATCCCAAAACCAAAAACTCGGACCAATTAGGTTACACAACAACAACAACAACAGCCATAACGTCCACTGCTGGACATAAGCCTCTCCCATGATGGGAGGAATTTGCCGTTATCTCCACGCTTGGCAGGCGGATTGGAGATCGCAGTGATGAAAGACTAACAGAAAACGTTGCTGCCAATTCTCTGGTCTACGGAGGCAACATTAGTCGCCTTATACGACACCCGTGAGTGTAATGGGTTGGTTCTATTCTACTCTGCCGGATACCACACAGCTGATAACTCTTGCCATATATTCGGAAAATTCTCAATACTAATAATAATAGACCTTGCCTCTTGGTACTATAAGTACTACTTGTACAGTGTGTACTGATCCCAAAGCCAAAAACTCGGGCCAATTAGGTTACACAACGCAAGGTTATACAAACATGAACCCTCTCATTTCATCTCTATAATATAAAACTGAATCGATAAATGTGTTGCTAAGCGCAAATCTCGAGAGCAGCTGAACCGATTTCGCAAATTCTTTTTTTATAATTTTCCTGGAAGTACGAGGATGGTTCTTACGGAGAGAAAAAATTAAAAAATTGCCTGAAAAAAAAATAGAATCGACTGATAGGCGGTACGAAGTTCGCCGGGTCAGCTAGTTCACAATAAATATATCTGCAAACAAACACAAGGTTCGAAGACTCGAATTCATACGATATCAAGTGCAGGGACTGTGTTCTAAAAGTGGTGGCAGCCCTGCTCCGTCGTGTACAGATTTCAAGATTTAATTGATCGGAACAATGTTAATGAAGTATGGAAAGAAATCAATCCCTTTTCATCAAGACTTTCAAACATATGCTTAAAAAAATAGTTTAAGTATATTTCACAGTAACTAAGAAAGAAAACTGTGTATATTCGGCGTTATTAAAACCAAAAACACCTTAAAAATTTAACAAAATAAATCATCATCATTTCAGCCGAAAGACGTCCACTGCTGGACATAGGCCACCCCCAAGTGTCGCCACATTGACCGGTGCCATGCGACTCGCATCCAACGAATTCCCGCAACCTTCACCAGGTCATCGGTCCAGGTGGACCGATGACCTGGTGAAGGTTGCGTTGGAAGATCTCCTACTAGGTAGTAGGAGATCTTCCAACGCAACGTCTTCCGGTTCGCGGTCGCCACTCCAGAACTTTTCGGCCCCATCGGCCATTCGTTCTGCGAGCAATGTGCCCTGCCCACTGCCACTTGAGTTTGGCAATTCTGGTGTCCTTGTTTTTCTTGCGGATGTCTTTATTTCTGATTCGATCACGCAAGGAAACTCCGAGCATAGCATAATATAAATAAACAAAATAAAACTAATAATGCCGAAAAGGCCTCAGCTCAGCAAAATACCAGATGGTAACACAAGGTGTATGGACCTGACGCTGATTTTCAGCTGCAGCCCACGAGCGTCATACATTTTCTTTGTGTATGATATGAAATTATCCAGTAGTAAATAATATCAGTAGAACAAAATAACATCAGAACGAATGGAGAAATATGAATATGCATAAATTCTATTTTTTTATTTCGGTACGGATTGTTAAAGTACTATAAAAATAATGACAGAAAGCGAAAACAAGACATAAATCGGCCAAACAACACAAAGTTATAGGCCATTTAAACTTTTGTTTCTATCTCTTTCTAGATAAACGAAATTTAGCATGCATTTTGTACATTGATGCAGCGAATGACGTCATTCGCTGTATCGGATCCCTCTGTCTAATCAGCAGTTTCAAATGCTTATAACTTAGTATTTTTTATAGATATAAAAAAAATAATTTCACTTTGCTATTTCTGATGATGAAAAAAAAATGAAAAATGGTTTATTGTTTCAACAGGTAAATCTTAAAAACTAGTGATTGGAGCCTCCTTTTAAGCATATAAGCCTGTGTTAGGAGAGTCCGCTCTTCCATAACTTAATAATTGTCATACACGTACTTATTTTATACAAAAACTAAAAAAAAATATCTAGGGTACAATAACCCAAAAAAAAAACAGAGAATTAAATCTGATGTTAAGGCGGTTTGTATAAAGTGATAAAAAGAACTTGCTTATACTCTATTACAAAAATCTCGATACAATTAATTTCCTCGCTACGCATAACACAGAACTCCCTTCACACTAACATAATGCTCCCATATCCAAATATCGGATATTCATCATTTCCACAACAGGCATCCCATAGCCCTCTCCATACCCTGGGAACCCACAGCTGTGTACATTAAAATATCTTCAGCTAAAAACGTTTCTTTTGTACGCCTATGTCTAACCCGCGGCGCTACTTGCTTTATTTCACTGATAGTTTAAGTGCACTGTCATTGTGGAAATGTATTTGGGATATGAATTGTTAGAATCTTTTTTTTGTGCTGGAATAAAATTAAATGTTGGTATAAAAAGGAATAATGATGAAAAAGATTTGTAAGAAATGATCTCATTACATTGACCTTAAAACACAAACGACATAAGTACCAATAGAGGTCAAATAATGAGAAATATTGTTCCGTGCGGGAATCGATCCTGCGACACGCAGCGCAGCAGCGTATCCCTCCGCCACTGCGCCAACTGTTCCATACTATAAAACTACACTAGCAATGCACTTTGTTTTTCTATTCCAAATTCTCTGCCACTTAAAAACTCGAATTCCCAACTGCTTTTTAGCAGCTGTAGAAGTTTGACATTACTAAACAGAAATGATTACTTTAACAACAAAAAAATACATTAAGGCGACTACAGAAACTAAATTAGCAACTCTATTTGTGGTGGTTCGAACTTCGTTTGAAATACTATTAGAATAAAGTTCTAATCAGCTTGCACTACAAAGTGGTTGTTACGTCAGTTACTGCGGGCCAAATAGTGCGAAATGAGTGGTTTTTTGCGATTTACAAAAAATCTATTGATTGGACTAAAAAAATAAAACACTATGATGCTAATATGTTGCTTGTAGAATTATTTGCCAAAAAATCAGAATGATCGCGTGTTATAGTATGGTTTTTACTCGTTAAAAGAAATTTTTAGAGATAAACAAGTTCGTGATTTTTTTTTATCGAGTAAAATTAGTTGTATTATGTTTTCAGTACACTATCGTACTGGCATATATCCTGAAGAATATCATTTATATTATTCTGTTTTTTTTTTTTAGCTCCTGTGGTCACCTTAATACAATTCTTCCATAACAGTCACTAAACAATATTATTCAAGTTCGGTTTCCACGAACCGGTTACGAAGACAATGCTTACGTCCAACGAAGATTGATTCCGGCGAGCGTCGTTCATCACGTGATAGTGCCGGTATACACTATACAGTTACTATACACACCAACCTTCTTTCACGAGTAAACAAAAACGTGTCAAGAAACACGATATTAATGAATTTTGGGTAATTCAAGAAAAAATTGATGGTGACATTGAATTTTTGGATATACTACCTCAAATGGCTTAGCATGATCCTCCGTTACGCCTAAAATACTGCAGCATTAATTTTGAAATAAATATATGGTAAAGTTGAAGACTAATGTTAGGTCTTATGTTTGGCGAAAACACGATTTCATAAAATTTTCTCGATAGAAAAAAATCCCAAACTTACCTCCAAATCGAACAATAAACCGCTGGTATTCAAAAAGTACTTCAAATTAGATCATGAAACTTTGCATACTAACTCAACTAACTATAAAGCAGGTCTTATGTTTTTTATTTTTTCCAAAAGACGAAAATTTGATTTTATAAAGAATAAAAACCACTCATTTCGCACTATTCGGCCGCAGTGACTGACGTAATAACCGCTTTGTAGTGCAAGCTGATTAGAACTTTATTCTAACAGTATTACAAACGAAGTTTGAACCACCACAAATAGAGTTGCTAATCTGAGGTAGTATAGGCTCTTAAGGTAAACGCTCCAACCAGCCCGCGAAATTCAAATTTTCTTACGTTTTTTGCAATTTGCAGGCCAGTGCTAGGGTGTATGTTGATTAAAATATTATTCGCGGTTGTAAGACGTATTTAATTACATAATTATAATCATCAAAATCATCAATACGATGCTCCAAGTTCATAAAGGTGTAAAAAAGACTTTTTCTGTGTATTTTTTTTTTGGTTCCTAGTACACCCTAGCAATGGCCTGCAATTTGCAAAAAACGTAAGAAATTTGAATTTCGCGGGCTGGTTGGAGCATTCACCTTATGTAAGTTTTTCAATTGAATTTTGGGTTAGACTATGTTTTGGAATAAGCATAACATCACGCCTGTAATCCCCGAGGGGTTAGGCAGAGGTGTACCTAATAGTACACCCACATTTTGCCAGTTATGTTTAAGTCCTATTTAATAGTGGGTGAGCCTATTACCATCAACCGGGCGTAAATCCAGACTCAGTGGCTGCTACAAAGAAAGTCCTGATGGAAATACCCTATACCACTTTTCCCGACCTGGGAATCGAACCCAGACCCTCACGCTAAGCAGTCGCGTTTGCGACCACTAGACTAATGAGCCGAATTTTGAAATAAGTTGAAATGAAAATAGGAGAACTTGTTGTGGCAAAGTTAAAATGGACCCTATGTATAAAAACTTTTCAGACTGAATTCGTGGACCGTGTAAAATACTCGTACATATATACTTCATCAATATATGATGTACATTAACTGAACTCTGAATAAAATATGTTCTTCCAATGATATACCCAAAATGATACATACGACCAAATTACGCTGACCTCGATACACTAACGACTTAAGTACCGACAGAGGTCAAATAAAACTGCCCGGTACATAATGTCTGTTATGGCCAAAGTTAAAATAACATAAAAATATTATGGAGGTCACACATGCTGCCCTACAGACGTCCATAATATCCTGCGGTCAGAGGCATAAATTCTCTTATGTAAACCGAGGCATATTTAATATTAAGATGATCTGATACTACAACTCTTGTTTCTATTGTGGTATCAAAAACGCATTAAGAATACACTCGAATAGAAATTTTCTAGAAAATTTAGCTATTACACTTAATGACGGATGATTATCTGAATCGAAGTATAACTTCACTTACATAATAATAAACCATTTATTTCAGGTATCAAAGACCCATAGATAAATACCTTAGCCTAAAAATACATATAGTTAAGCAACTTACAAAACTATGTTAGTAACACTACACTTACAGCCGGTTTCTGAACTGAGAATTTAACGTTGAGAACGTCTTATGCACGACTTAAGTATGACTTAAAAATATGTTTCTTTTTGACACACGAAGTGGCGGTGTCGTGTAGCCTGCCGCGAAACCGTCGGTAGACTACACCCTTCGGCCAAAACTCTTCCTTGAGAAACTTGTCGAGGTGTTGTGTCGGAACTCGCACCACAAACGACTTGAAGTTGGTGTTGTGACGCAGCTCCAAATTCTCGACCCTCAAGGTCCAGCTGGTCTTTACCTTCATGTACTCTACGATCTCCTCAACCTTCGTGGAGTGATGCAGTCGGGACACATACAGCAACGTCGATGGTATCGCTGGACGCTGCAGCATATTTGGTCCTGACAGTCCAGTAACGCATTGATTGCGACAAGTAAGCTTCTTCTTCTTCTACATACATGACCACCTCATCATCATATCAGCCCATAATCACCCACTGCTGGGTATAGGCCTCCCCTTTTTTCCGCCACACTTCCCGGTTCTGTGCCTCCTTTATCCAGATGTTTCCCACGACTTTGACGAAATCGTCGTCCCAACGAGCTTTAGGATGGCCTTGGTTTCTGTGGCCTATCCTTGGCCATCAGTCATTCATAGCATTGCTCCATCGGCCATCTCCGCGACTATAGCCAGACTTGCGTCCAACTCTAACCATGACTACAAGCTATGCTAATGAATTAAACCGAGAAAAACCATCAAACACAAGCAAATTCATCATCATCAGCCTATTAATGGTCCCACTGCTGGGAAACAGACCTCCTCTCTATGAGAGGGAATGGAAGAATCCACCACGCAGACCCAGTGTGGAATGGTAGATGTCACATGTCTTCGAATTTTTTGGTTCTATAGGACATGCCGGTTTTCTCACGATGTTTTCCTTCGCCGTTTTTGAGAGCAGTGGGAATGAAATAAATTACACAAAGTAATGCGGCTGCCTGCGTTCGAACCCACGACTTACTGTTCGTAAGTCTGGGCCGCCACCACTGGGCCACCACTGCTCTCACAAATAAGCAAAAAAGCAAATTAACCAGCAAATTAACCGAAGCAAAAGCTTTAAAATACACACACTCTCTCAAAAAGATGTGCTTGTTCTACAAAATTCTCAAAGACATTTCATCCCGAATCAACTGCATATAGAAGTCGCAAAATAGCGAGCTGCGAATTAAACATAATTCTCGACTCCCAACTCTGAAACTTCTATCAAGAAAGAAATAAGTTTCACACTCTGAAATTAGATTTGAGAAACTAATTTAGCCACAAATAGGATTGTTGTATAACTACTTAGAGAAAATTCAAGTGCTACTCTTTAGTATAAATTAAATCTCAACTGAATGGGTGAACATTTTTGCTTGTAAAATTTTTATATTCGAGATGGGATACCTAACACAGGCCACATTTACACTTTTACTCATTGCATAATATATCATTTTAAGTTCACTGACGGCCTACCACTTTTCACCCTTATCATTGCCCAATGACCTTGAGCATGCTGCCCCGTACTAACTTACGACGAAACGACGAGAGAGAGAGGGACGAATGCGGGAGTGACGTAGTGCTTTTCGCGAATTTTCGGATTTTTAATAAATATTTTAAAATATTAAAAGAAATAAGAGAAAAAAATCAATACACATTGTTAAATACGTCATTACGTATTTTTTGGTATAAAATTCATGCCGAGTTATTGAGCCGTTATCGGAGAAAATTTTCAATTTAGGTTGAAAAAGGACCTATTTGTTACGATTTTTTGATAAAATTTGAGTAAGTTTATTAAAATTTTAAACAATACAATGTTTTTGTGATGACCTTTAGTTTAAAATATATTTTTTTATATTGAAAACGCACAAAAGGATTCATCTACAAACTTCTTTAAACCCACGGTATTTTCAGGATTTGAACGAGGTAATCCCCTTACGTAATAAGGTGGAAAAGTGGTGGACCGTCAGTGAACTCGGTTAGTACATACGACAGCTGTCGTACCTATTATTCCAGCTTTCAGATAGATTAATACCTCAGAAAGCCAAAGATCATCATAGACAGGCATAAAAAAACTACATTCAAACCATTTATACAAAAACTTATCCAGGTTTCTGCTTTCACATATACATAAAACCAACCAGCAGTGACCACCAAATAAAATTCTCCCCCAAAAATAAAAAGCGTGGTAACCACCAATTTCAAAACAATAGAAAACAACAAAAACCGGGGGCCAGTCTCGAGATCAAACACCCAGATACGTCGCCTTTCAATCAACCCCCGAACGCAAACCTAACATTAAAAGCACTACCTAGAATTTTGAACAAATTTCACGAAGTCCTATCTATCTGACACCCCCATTGATCGTGAAATAAAAAGGCAGTGTTCACAAGGGGCGGAGAGACGCATTAGGCTGCGTTCAGACGGCATACTGCGTCGCCCGCGGGTTGTGCCGTAATCAACGGGGCTTTGTACCAAGAGATGGGAATTACAGATACGCAACGGCCCTAGGCAGTGCGGGCGCGTTGTGATTGCGGCGGGCGAGTGCCGCGGTCTTTATATTTATGTCCGGGTGGTGCATGCGAATAAAAGTTTATTAGAGATAGGATAGCGGGTAGGATGCAATTGGGTGTTATTGTTGTGTCTCGGTGTTGGTTTTAATTGGGAAACCTTAGTTCGAGACAAAAACAAGATTTTTGTTGTTTTTTCCAGTCGAAAGCTCATAATTCCATTTCAAACGCTACTAAGCAAAAACTAACAAAACACACACACACATAAAACAAAAAAAAATCTCATAAGTTTCCCAGTCAAGTAACTCTCCCATGCAAACGAGGCACTTCACATATGTTTGCACACATTTTGTTCACACGCCTTTGCAGCCCACGTCAACGGAGAAGGTTTTGTTCTTTCCATTAGGTAGGGCCCAATGCTAACTGTGTCTGAACACACCCTTGTCGAAAACTTGTCTGATAGACGCATGGCGAGAAATCACTGGAAAGTTGAGAATGGACAATATGTCATACAATAAAGCTTTGATATGGATGTTTTTATGTAAAAGATACAACAAGAGGGCGGTTTACCCTAAAAGTGGTATACCTGCATTTCGCCAGTGATTTTTATTTCCCATGTAGGTAACAGGGGGCGAACCTATTGTTTTCATACAGACAGAAATCCTTCATCAGCATCATTTCAGCCGAAAGACGTCCACTGCTGGACATAGGCATAGAAATCCTTGCTACTGAGCAATTCCAGTTCTTTGATGATTTATCAATAAAATTCCTTTAAAACCAAAACTACTGTTAAATGTTGATAGTACACTCGTTTATAAAAAAAATCCTAGAATACTCAGTTTATAAAGTAGAAACTTGAGTAAATTACAAAATACTACAAACGGCAAGACGTCTTAATGGAACTAAGTATATTTATATCATAAAGAGTTAGTTATCTGTTTACAAATATCAACCCACACAATTCTGCGGGAACAGTCAACTGGTACAAAAAGTTAAGTTTACCGCAAAATAATATTCCTCAACGTTTATATTATTTTGAAGATCTGAGACATTGTTCGCGTCACATCGGACCACACCCGTCGTGGAAGTATTTTATTATCTGTGCCGTCGTGGCACAATATAATCTATATTTTTATATTATCTGTGTAAGCGCACTCTGCACGCCACTCTCTCACCGAGACGCCCTTAGACGTGTGCACATATCGGCAATCGTTGTAACCCTGTTGTAACCACCTATAAACTATTATTATCAATACAGTACTTTATTATCGCAGCAAGTAGTTTTACTTCATGCTCTTCAATACAATAGTCAAGACCACCAGCAGCACAACTGGAGCTTGATACTCAACAGCTCTCTCAACTCAACAACTCAACATTTATAAAACTTGTATGTAACATTTTAACTCGATTTTTCGTTACCGTTTCGTGGCAATACTTTCATGCAAGCCTGAAAGCTTGCCTTGCCCTGACTACCAACTACTCTTCAGGGTGTTAGGGTTTCTGAGCAGTCTGCCTGCCTTATATGAGCTTGCCGTATTGTTGGCCTCTTGGCATGCCACTGTAGCGATGGTTCTTTAAAGTACACTCATGCACACTGTGGATAGGAAACTCACCCTATAACGTTGCCAATACTAGAACAGGGATACAAGCCTCTTCCCTATGTGAGCTTGCCGCTTGCTCTTGGCACGCCACTGTACCGATGGTTATTTAAAGTACACTCACACTGTGGATAGGAAACACCCTATAACGTTGCGAATACTAGAACAGGTATACAAGCCTCTTCCCTATGTGAGCTTGCCGCTTGCTCTTGGCACGCCACTGTACCGATGGTTATTTAATGTACACTCACAATATGGATAGGAAACTCACCCTATAACGTTGCCAATACTAGAACAGGGATACAAGCCTCTTCCCTATGATCGGGAGCAAGTCGGAATCCTCCAAGAGAACCCACTGCAGATTGGTGGTCTTTTAATTTTTGGTTCTACGACGTTGGCTCACGTTGTTTTCCTCCACCGTTCACACAATAGAATTTATACAGTTCTCACATAATCTAGTAGTACATTGCATCAAATACAAGACCTCAAAGAATAAATACATCTTTAAAATGATTCTCAAAACTTCACCTGCACAGAAAACTAATAGCCCTCTCACAAAGCAACCGTACATTCAATACACGTCTCACCAAGTCTCATAAGTCTCGCGACAATTTTAGTTATTTATAGGATACATTGACACTTATTGGTATTGTCGAGTAAGAGGCATGTTTACGGAGCGGGTGATGGATGGCGCGGCATCAGAGCCGAATCAATCTTCGTTTGTTCGGAACGTTATCAAACAGTTAAGTCGAAAGCCATACAATGTTTGGAGAGGACATTAAAAGTTATTTTGTAATGTTGTTGCTGTAATGGTCTTGTGAGGTTGGTTTTAGTTGATGGACTCGGGGATATAAAACAGAGAAATATGTTTTTTCATGGGTCTGGTATTATTGCAACGTAAACTTGGTTGTAAACTTCATAGCGTAAGCGTCATTTTTGCGTCACACTTGATACTACGACAAGGTTAAAATTTCATGAAAAACAAATGCGAATTTGCATCTTATGTATCTTGACTATTTATAGGTACTTCTCCAATTGTAACATGCTGTATATTTTGCTAAATGATTTCAATTGAATTGAATTTCAAAAATTCGGCCACATTTGAGTTTTGTATTAATATAAGTAACGGCCTGCAAAAATAAGTATCACAATTTTAAAATTACAATAACTTTTTAAGTACACAAGATATATTTCGAAACAAAAAGGACTCGAAAAACAGTTTAATGTTGTACATAAAAACGAATACAGCTGATAAAAATTGCTATACAACGTTTTTTTTTTATTTTAAATCTCTAACTTCTATAAAGTTTGGAAAAAAATGGAATTTTAAAAGTGTAGTACTTGTAGTATATTAATACGAAAAACTAGTTTAAATATGCACAAGAGGCAATCTGTCATTTGATAGCAAGAATGGGTGATAATAAATCTCTATTTACATTTCAAGCTATACAGCACAAACCACATGCATAAACACTCTAATATCAAAGCCTGAAACTGAACAAGAACTTGCCAGTCCCCATACAGATAGCGATCTATGGAGTATCCATACCCCTGTTACTGCCCGAAGCCCAACTAAACGCCCCTAAAAAGTTATTTCATCGCCCATTGTAGCAGTATAACTAGACATAAAAGCTGAAACCACGAAAAAGCCAAAGTACCGAAATGCCCGCGTAGGGCGGGCGCACATTTTCCACCCGGAAGTTCGCTGGGCGGACTCGAACAGCGGATTTATGGCGCCACATCCGCTTCCGCCCCCCGCGACATACACATTATATCGATTTTCGATTCATTCATATTTTTTGTTAGTGCGACTATCTGATGTTTTTGGACTGACCATTGTATGTATGTACCTAAGTACGTTTTATGCATTATTGTAATCACTTGAAACTATATATAATAGGATTGGGAACGTAAAATATTATGTGAGCAAACTGGTGTCTTATGACATAATCATTACCTGCCTAGCCTTTTCCCCAACTATGTTGGAGTCGGCTTCCAGTCTAACCGGATGCAGCCGAATACCAGTCATTTACAAGGAGCGACTGCCTATCTGACTGAAAGCAGTCAGTACTGGGAAATACGATATCTATTAGTAAGACTGATTGTCACACTATCAGGTCACTGACTGCCTGTAACGACTGTCAAAGATCTACTTAATGACAGACGGGACCAACGGCGTAGTGTGTTTCCGAGGCACAGATGATATTTATGATAAAACAGATTATTTAGTTAAGCTGGCCATTCATTTTATTTTTATAGCTTCAGATGTTAAATGATATTTAAACCTAATTTATTTAAAACTAGCGGACGTCCCGCGGTTTCACCCGCGTAGTTCCCGTTTCCGTGGGAGTACGGGGATAAAATATTGCCTATGTTACTCGTGGATAATGTAGCTTTCTAATGGTGAAAGAATTTTTGAAATCGGTCCAGTAGTTTTTGAGCCTATTCATTACAAACAAACAAACAAACAAAGTTTTCCTCTTTATAATATTAGTATAGAAATGGAATTCGAACAAAAGGTTACGGTACAGGTTATGGTTGTACAAAATATCCGAATTATGTTACTAACGAAATGGAATTCAGAATTTTTTAATTGTTCAGTAGAGTGGGTGTGCCATACTTTAATTATTTATTAATAATATTTATCTGTTTTACGTGAAGTGAGTGAGAGAAACACCTACCACACCTACTTTAGTGTTTTTATACAAATCCATACAGTGATATACTTGGCGTTACGTAAAAAGAGCGGTGGCCAAAATAGGAACTAACATTTTCTGTACTGTTTTATGTGTTCGGTGGAGACAAGTAGCGCCACCCTTCAACGCTAAATGCCTTGCCAAGCAACAAGGTTGTGATCTGTCGACATTAGGTACCGTACGGCAAAGAAACATTGCTAAAAGTTCAAGGTTCTTTAAGGTCCACAGTCATGATTTAACATTAGTTAGCTCATGCTTTGACTTAGGTATATCCCCCACCTTTGTGTTACACTTGATATTTGGCAGATGTACGATAGTCACACGAATTTCGCATAGCCAGAGTAGGTATTCCCGAGTTCACTGACGGTCTGCCACTTTTCACCCTTATGCCGTAAGTAATAAGGTTGAAAATTGGTCGACCGTCGGTAAACTCAGTAATACAATGTTAAGTATAATTCAAAGACCTCAAACTGAGACCTCATTTAGAATTTTTCTGTCATCACGTAAGCCAATTTTTTTTTCTCAATCTCGTAGACCCAAGTATAGACATTCAACTGTGATCAAAACCGTCTCATCTCATTAGCATTTTGATCATACACGTGGCCTGTTCTTATCATGCTGCGAAGCGTACACAAAGAAAACACACAACATAGCTAATGCTATATTTAGTAAAAGTACATTACGTTAACCCTCGAACGGCATAACGGGCTGTTCCCCTATATAACCCCCGAAAATCGATACGCACACTTAATTTTGGTTCAGATATTCGTTGCTTATCTTCTTGCGTAGATTTTTGAAAGTCTGTGGAAATAGAACGTTCTAAAATTTGTTATCTGCTGGAGAAAAACTTGAGACTACAATTCTAAAATGTAAGTGATTGGCTGGATCACAAAATATACCATCTCAACATGAATAATGTAACCAAGATTTTGTAACAATATTTTGATTTAAAAGAGTGTCCATGGAGTTTCTTGCCCGTTCTTCTCCATAGAGATCTAACGCTAGGGAATGGGCAACTACAGTACTTTCACAGTTTTTATGTCTTGTGACTGGGACTGTAGCTACATTTAATTTTCCTCTTTGTTTCAATAGTTCAAACTGCCTGTAACTGGTGGCCTAATTGAAATAAATGTTTTGATTTTGATATCCCATTGAATGATTTTGTTGCGAGTGCCGGAATGTTTTATAAATCATATAAGTCTACCGCAGTGCTTTAGTGGTGTAACATAGCCATTTATGTAGATAGATTTTTGTTCATATAAGCAAAACAGCACCCAATCACAAAACAATATGTGTACAAATCAATGATATTTTATTTGTTTAGACATAATTGAATTACTTTTTGCCGGATTGCGTGATAGGTCTTTGAAGGAATTATAAAAATAAACGAAATATTTACTGATACAACTTTTTAATATAACGAGTACACAAGCTAACTGATGCAGACGTGACAAGGGAGGCAGCGCCACCCGTACAATATTTAAGAACTAAAATTGGTTGCGTTACGTAATCTAACAGTTTTATATTTTGGAGTAACGACTAACGTATGTAAACCAATAAAATCTTAACTTTCCTGATCACAAAAACACTTTATACTTAGCTACCCTTTAAATCCAGTCAACACAAAGGCATATTAATTAACAATTAAATAACACCACAAAAACCACGCACTCCTACGAAACGACCGCATTAAGATTAATAAATACAGTTTATTCGTAATTATTCGAGTTTATTCGATCCGGGTAATAAAATAACAGTCCAAATATCGGTCGAAGGGGTTCTCTGCCTACCCTCTATTTCCCTTGGCAGTGTTTAGGAGTAAATTGTGGCAATATTTTCTATAGTAATTGTGGTTTACACCTGAGATTCCTCGCCAGTTTAGAGTCGACTTTATTTTAATATTATTATTCCGTTCAACCGAATGGGATACTTTAAAAGATATTGTAGGGTTACTGTCAATGTATTGAATCACTACATATTATAAAACAAAGTCCCCCGCCTCGTCTGTCTGTCCCTATGTATGCTTAGATCTTTAAAACTCCACAACAGATTTTGATGCGGGTTTTTTTAATAGATAGACTGATTCAAGAGGAAGATTTTAGTATATAATTTGTCAAGTGGGCGAAGCCGCGGGCATCAGCTATTTTGTTATATGTTACAAACTGATTTTTATATCATACTCGGGTATGTCGAAGGGAATATGACACACACACACACACATGTCACACACACATGTCACACACACATGTCACACACACATGTCACACACACATGACACACACACATCATCGTCCATCGACGACGTCGTCGTCGTCGTCGTCGTCGTCGTCGTCGTCGTCGTCGTCGTCGTCGGCGTCGTCGTTGTCGTCGTCGTCGTCGTCGTCGTCGTCGGCGTCGTCGTTGTCGTCGTCGTCGTCGTCGTCGTCGTCGTCGTCGTCGTCGTCGTCGTCGTCTCATCATCGTCTCATGTGACACATGTCTACAGATTGTAGATCGTAAATCTATCAGTCGACTGAATGTTTTATCTAGTGATAACTACCGACTCTAAAGTATTTCTTGGAAATTAATTTCTATGTAGATAACATACTAGGACGTCTTAAATAGTGGCGTCCTTAGGGACCAACAATACCGTAAGCACATAAGGCAAGCAGACTTTTCAGAAACTCTAACATTATGGTTATAAGGGCAAGCTAAGCTTTTAGGGTTGTATGAAAGTGCAGTACTTTCACTATAAAACGATTGAGTTTTTTTTTATGGTGCCAAAATACCTAGACGTACTGTAGGAAAAATTGTGGACTGTATTATAAAGCATCAATAAAATTACGAGTCACTGACACAACTGATTTATTTTTAAATCAAAATGTTAAACGAGTACAAAACCATAGATGAATATAAAAAACACGGTCGCAACACGTACATAACCCCTTTAAATCCAGGAATCTAGGCAGTCGCTCCATGTAAAATACTGGTATTCAGCTGCATCCGGTCAGACTGGAAGCCGACCCCAACATAGTTGGGAAAAGGCTAGGCAGATGATGAACCCCTTTAAATTCACAACAAAGGTATTTGTATTTACTACGATTGTCATAAAGGTATTATTTCCCCTGAAAAATAAATGTAGTTTAACCATAGTTCGTCGTATTTGAGAACTTATAATAAGTACCAGCCGTTCACAGTTCCGACCGCGGTCGCAACCTGTTCGATTTTCTATTTTTAGCTCACCTGGTTTCTTTCTAAATGGCTCGTATTTATAGCAACTTACCTAAGTAAATGTACATACTTAAAATGAATTCTAAATGTACCTATACAGAATGAAAATCTAGATTAAAGTATGGTAAGTTGTGTTGCTATGAGCTCGAAATCGAAACCGTAAACGACCACTGCTACCTTAGACTGCTACTTAAACATGAAAAAACCGGCCAAGTGCGAGTCGGACTCGCGCATGAATGGGTTCCGCTTAAGGAGTTCCTAATTGAGAAAGAGTTTTTAAGCTAGTGCATAATTATGTATAACAATATTAATAACAACAATACAATATTAGTAATAACAATATTTTAAAATTGTATTTAGTGTGTAATAATTTTAAAATTGTATTAAGTTTTAAGTTGTTATTTTTTAATCTTTTGCATGCCTACGTGGTAAAATATGGTTGTACTATTTTATGTTTTTTGTCAGCGTTTAAGGTTACACATATTTGCAAAATAAAGTCATCTTTATCTTTGTACGTACCATCGTAGTAGGAGAGACTACTTCAATTTTTAATTTATTTTTATTATTTGTTGATATAGCGGCAATAGAAAAACATCATCTGTAAAAATTTCAACTGTCTAGCTATCACGGTTCATGAGATACAGCCTGGTGACAGACAGAGAGTGGTTGGAGTCTTAGTAATAGGGTCCTGTTTTTACCCTTTGGATACGGAACCCTAAAAAGGTGGTCAGCGTTTGATGAAGTTGTAGTTTTAGTCAAAGCCTGGGGAAGAAAGCAGTCTGAACTCCAACTGTCCCCTCTGAAGGAAAATGGGCTCTAAATATTAAAGATAGAGTTGAATATTACATACCTTATGATGTGTCTGTGAATGTAGGTAATAGCACCAATGTCTTCTTATTTGAAAGTCCGCAATACTGCGTGACAGCAATAGTGTTAATAGGAACAATACCAACATTACGTTAACCCTCGAACGCTACACGGGTCATTTTGCTCGGAAAATCAATACGCAGTAATTTTGTTACTGACATTTGTTACTTATATTTAACACTAGAAACGGGATATTTACCATTCATTCATTATTTTTTTTCTATTTGAATCATCTGCCTAGCCTTTTCCCAACTATTGTGGGGTTGGCTTCCAGCTTTACCGGATGCAGCTGAATACCAGTATTTTACATGGAGCGACTGCCTATCTGACCTCCACAACCCAGTTAGAATCGGGTAATACGATACCCCTTACTTGTTGGGCCTCTGACTTCGTAACGACTGTCAATGATCTACAAATGACAGCCGGGACCAACGGCTTAACGTGTTTTCCGAGGCACAGAGGAAACTCGGTATGTAATGGGTGGTCACCCATCCACAGACCAACCTGCGGCTGTTATTATTTAGCCACTAACTCTTTTTTAGGGTTCCGTACCCAAAGGGTAAAAACGGAACCCTATTACTAAGAGTTCGCTGTCTGTCCGTCTGTCTGTCCGTCTGTCCGTCTGTCCGTCTGTCTGTCACCAGGCTGTATCTCATGAACCGTGACAGCTAGACAGTTGAAATTTTCACAGATGATGTATTTCTGTTGCCGCTATAACAACAAATACTAAAAACAGAATTAAATCAATATTTAAGGGGGGCTCCCACACAACAAACGTGATTTTTTTGCAGTTTTGTCTAATTTTTAGGGTTCCGTACCCAAAGAGTAAAAACGGAACCCTATTACAAGACTTCGCTGTCTGTCCGTCTGTCTGTCCGTCTGTCCGTCTGTCTGTCACCAGGCTGTATCTCATGAACCGTGACAGCTAGACAGTTGAAATTTTCACAGATGATGTATTTCTGTTGCCGCTATAACAACAAATACTAAAAACAGAATAAAATTAATATTTAAGGGGGGCTCCCATACAACAAACGTGATTTTTTTGCCGTTTTGTCTAATGTATAGATAATGGTACGGAACCATTCGTGCGCGAGTCCGACTCGCACTTGGCCGGTTTTTTCTATTTGAATATAGACCAAAAATAACAAAACACCAACCAAAAATAAATGCATTTCAACCCTCCACTGCAAGATCAGAGCACTCACAACACAGTCACTTAAAAAGCGTTCCCGCATTCATCTGCTTTCAGCTTTATATCGCGATGCGATCGGTCGCATTGACCCAAATGAGCAGGCATTTGGCGACGCGCCCGTGCCGCATGTCGCCCCGAACCGCGGAGGGTTATGTTACGATACTTTCGAATCGACTGCCATCCATAGACGGGTATGATAGCTGTTTCGATAGTAATTGGAGTTGCTGTGGCGCAATGGATTGTGGTATGGGAAAATTGTTGTGTATTTTTCTGTTTTGGAATGTTCAAGTGCGATAATACTTTGCTATTTTAGTATGTTAGAATTTTCTTTGGTATATCTTTGAAAGGGAGAGCGACTACTCAAAGGACAGTCCTCCTCTGAGTACTCGCCTCCTTTAAACTTTCAGTATTGAAGTTTGGAAAAACAAGACATGCTACATACACTAATATTCTTTCAATTCTCATTAAAAGAGAGAAACATTATTACAACATGTCGGGTAGTTATCAAAGCATCTGTAGTTCTTATTAAAAGTACTTAGTCATACGTCATTATAGATGTTCTTTTTTCAGACCGAAAAGTTGTGAAATGTCAATTCTAGAACAAAAGGCAAGGACAGTTTAAATACATTCATAAAGGTGTAGAAAACTACAACTAATGGGGAAGGCTGGTCAAAGCTGATTGTAGATGGCGCGTCCATAGCTTAGACCCAATCTGACCAATGAGGTCAAACTGTTTTGAAATATAAAATGGCATTGACAGATTTTCAACCAATGACGATGTTTGGTACATGCGATGCTAGCGCCATTAGTTCCATAGTTGCCATCCCCATTTTACCATTCAAAACTCTGTTTATATGCCTAGCGGATATGAACTAGATTTTACACCCTCCATAATGTGTTTGTCCAATATAAGAAAAAAACAAGTAAGGCGCTCATTTTTACGAGATTGCCTAGGCTGGACCTACAACTATAAATTACTTGTAATGTTTTCTCCGTTTTATTTTGTAGGAGACGTTTATATCCTGGTTTATTTTTAAAACAAGGGTTTAAATCATACCGGATGACTTTTTTATCACTTTGCAAAAAAAAATGGTATATTAGGTGAACGGATTAGAAGCTTATGGCATACCTAGTTTATTTTTTTATTTTTTCCGCAGCTTAGAAAGAAATTGATCCATCATCAAAAAACGCTACAAATTTCAAGTAAACTTTTCATATTAGAACAAAGAAAGAGAAATTTTGAAAAAAAAAACATGAAAAATATCGAATTACAATCATACGTAACACGCGTATGATTTGAATTTCGTTTTTTACAGAATTTTATTTTTTTTCGCAAAAAAAAAAAAAACTGAGTATGCCATTTACTTCTACTCCATAAACCTACCTATTATACCCATTTTTTTAAGGAAAGTGATAAAAAAGTCATCATGTATAGCCGCAGTCTGCTGTTCGTGATCATCATCATGTGTGCAGTTTTTTACACCGACTGTGGATTAGGTATAATATTCTACCCTTTAGCGTTCATGCTTCCCTGATATGTACATGTGAGTCTCATTTAACTATTCCCTACCATCTTCTGTAGGTCGTTTACCTTTCTGGCTGCTGCAATCTCTACACTGCATACACATTAATCCCTTAAAAACACACCAACTAAATAATTTCTCAAAATTATGCATCTAATATTGTGAGGTCAGCTGGCTTGTCTATGCTTAAAATACAGTTTTGCATTTTACTTTGCAGGGACTGACAAAACTAATGTTAAAAATAAATTTGGTCAAACCCACGTATTTCGGTTTAAGACAAAACCAAAAGCATGATAAAAAGATTAGCCTTGACTTAAAACGGAAAGAAATATTTCATAGAAGATGTGGGAAAAATATCTCGTAGGCGAGTTTCGTAGCAGATACTTTGTAGCGCTACGGCGTAGGCGAAATGTCGTAGACATTTCGTAGCGCCAACAAGATGTCATAGGCGGGGCCATCACAAACACATTTTGAAACGGCAGGCGTAATTTCGTATACAATGTGAATTTGATAAGATATCTCAGACTGTGGAAATTTTCTGGCACGAATGAGCAGAAAGATATTATCGTTTCCGACAGGTCATGAACTTGGGAATAAACGTGTTCATATATGAAATTTTCATGAGAACACCAACGGCAATACAACATTAATCAATACATTTTATCGACACGTATCCTACACACGTAACGACAGCCAAAGGAATACATAATTAAATTCATTAAATCACTGGCAGGCACAGAATGCGTAATGAAAAATACTGGACCATCGGAACGACGATCACGTCACATAAATCGAACTATTTTTATTGGCAACTGGCTAGCGTTGGCAAAAAACGGGTATGCCGACTATTTGATTGCTGAAGTATGTCCATATTTTTTGCCGACGCCAGCGTTTTATGTTTTGCAGCGCCATCTGACGGGCGACGTATAAGTCGAGCGCAGATGTCGCCGAGCGACCCGAAACTAATAAATGAGAAGGCCCTGCGGGAAATTAAAAATAGTTTGGCGCAAATCAACGCTTCAGGGCTGAATATTGAACTATAACTTCCTTGCCTCTCATTGTTTTTATGATCGAACTCACATCGGAAGGGTGTACAAGTTTTCAATTAAATTCCTTACGTTGCCATCCGAATACGTATTGCGGATTATTAAATTTCTATCTAAATGTGATTTTACTCCGAAACGGGGAGTGATCTCCCAAATTGACATAAAATTACATGATTTGAATAGCAAATGAGATAATATCGATTGGTTGTTACTTGTTTACATAAATAACAGTGCGACGGTTCAGTTGATAGACATGTTTATTTATTTAGACGGAGAGAATTACAAATGAGGAGATTCAATTTAATTGATTGGTTTTTTTTATGAGTGAGGAAAAGAATGAATCGTGAAATTTATTCTTGAAAACGGTCTTATTTTTCAGTTGAGTCAATGCGTATATAATTCCAGTCTCGATTCATATTTATGATGACTGTACCGGTACAGTCACGAACGTTCCGAACAGCAACTTTGTTCCATTATTGGTACTTCCAATCAACTTTCGTCGCCTTTACCTGAACAAGTTGCAAACAACAGTTAGTTGACTGAAAACTTACGTTTCCACACGGAACCGAATATTTTTGTCGCAATATTTCGCAGAAATAGTACAAAGTGAATGGATGTGAACGTAAATGAAAAGTTGCACAACTTCAAAACATTTTTGAGCGCTTGTTCTGATTTACAATACTGTATTTCTTCGAGTTTTCATAAAGGCAAAGTGGGTAGCACCCATATTTTTATGGGTATTTTTATATCTTGTGCCGGAGGCAAACAATGGAGATTTTAGTGCTAGCTTTGGCAATCAGTTATCTTTATAGGAGTGCTCTAAAGGTTTCCAATTTTTATATTAAATCTATGAAGAACTAAAATAACTTATACGAAAATGATATCGAAGTTCGGCTGCTAGTTGAAATATTTGAAAAGTTTTGCATTTAAGGTACCATTATACTGTACTCTCACATATCTTTTCAGTTTTTCAGATAGCATTTTGATAGACCAAATGTTCCACTGTCAGCTGTTGTTTTTGACTCGGTCTTTTTTCCATTTTTCATTTTCTATTGATATCTAGGTTTCTTCGGGCGCAGATAGGCACACAGTAATGCTTAAAGTCGGCCGTCGTAACCAAGGCAGGCCCAAGAAACTCTAGCGTGACGATCTGGAATCATCCTTAATGGGTTGGACGGAGAGGCCAAATTGAAAACAAAATTGGAAAGCCATGGGGGAGGCCTTTGGCCAGAAGTGGGATAGAGCAGACTGATAAAAAAAATCATGCTTTAATAAGAATGTTATAGTCTATAATGAAACAAACCTACCCAAAAAGACACCTCGCCAGTTAAAAACATTTACAAACCTCTTTAACAAAAATACTCCTCATAACAACATGCAATTGAAACACTTACAGTCTCATTTCAAAGGTAATATAACCTTTTTAAATAAACAGTCGAGGAAGTTTCTACGGAAATACTCTTTTCGCTGACATTATCGAGACCAAGTTCCCAGTTATCGGACTTCACAATCAAAATATGAATATTTATTCGACGCCGAAATTAACTCGATCGCCATTCGTTTCGTTCATTTTCGTTCATTCGATGCTTATTGCTACAGAGATCAATAGAATGGAAATTATTGGAAAAATAATAGCGTTTTTAATTGGCATTTTTATTAAGTTTTCGGTCGTGTTTTGAAATCTCTTCCTACGCTAAATTGTTACTGTTACAATTATCTTGTGTCATCCCACGGCTGGGAAAAGGCCTCCCCCAATGACCTCCAAATCTTTCGATCCAGGGCCAATGTCCACTGGTCGTTGGTTCTATCCAGGTCTTCCCACCATCTGCTGCGTTGTCTTTTGACTATGTCAGGGCACCACAACGCGCAACGTAGTTTTTGGCTCACAGCTCACTGTTATATAAAAATCCTTTTTCCAGTGTCCATAGTTATTACCGATTTCTTGTTTTCTCTAAAGATTCGGCTTACGATAAGCCTATTTCATTATAAAACAAGGCTTCTTTGTATATTCATCCTATCATAAAGTTTAATACTCAGTATCTTCAAAAAATCCAATATGTTTCAACCATAACCGACTCGTAACGTGTTTCCCTAATACTTTGGTGTAGGATACACGAATTTGATACAGAGGTTAAACATTATTTAGCACTTTTACGACCGACATTTAGAAGTTCAGCAAACCGCTTCGTAAACCTTCTATGTGCTGTTAAGATTATCCTTTATACACACACTAATATTATGTGGTAATTCTTAGCTATAGTTGACTAACAAAACATTATAACTTTTCACCATTTTCTGCTATGTGTTTTGAGCAAATATCATATTGTTCGCAAACAGAAGCGAAGATTTTGAAAAAAAGACAACTAGATACACAACATTATGTATACAAACGTTTATTTTAATTGAGGAACAACTAAAACTAACCTAAACCACCACAAATCATAACGAAAACAATGAAAACGTAATTGTTTAGAAAAATTGCGAGTAAGGACACCAAATAGGAAATTATAAATCATACAACCTTTAATATGATGCCGTTAAGCGTCACAGTCGGCCAGAGACAGTAAGAAGTCGTCACTCCAGTCCATAAAACTAATATGTGCTACGTTCAATCTCATGTCTTCCTAATAATGCAATATCATTCCTGTCTCCATACCTCTTACTTTAACTGTTTACTTCTTAGTGTAATACCAATTTATCCATCAAAAATAACAACCATTTTTCATTAAATCAAATCCTCCCAAACATTATCAATCTTATTCTTACTCCTCGCTTACATATCTGAAATACATAACCAACCACCCTATGTAATCCACACCAGAAACACCCCTTGCATCTTACGTACGTAGGTACAAGTACATAGGTGCTTAAGAGTGGCGGATAATATTTATTTACACAAATAAATCGCGTCGTCAAGTAGCGCAGGCGTCTACGAAGATCGTGTGCAGGAAATTAAAATCAGCGGCAGGTGCGAATAATGAGATTCCCATTACTCACACCCCGCCCGCCTGTACAAGTTTTCTTGCTAAATTAACGCTATAATCTAGGATATCTTGGTGGGAATCTGAGGGCGAAAATTTTGTGGTTTTTGTTGATGCAGGATTTTTTATTTTTGATGTGGATTTTTATCTTTTTTTTTGCACTTTAAGCCGTTGGTCCCATCTGTCGTTTGTAGACCTTTGACAGTCGTTACAGGTAGTCATTCCGAGAATTGACTGGCCCGAGACCATCTCCAACGTAGAGCTGTTAGAGGAATGCCACGAGAGCCCGATCGACCGCCAGATCAAGCGTCGCAAGTGGAGATGGATTGGCCACACGCTCCGAAGGGACCCTGACCACATACCCAAACAAGCTTTGGACTGGAATCCCCAAGGAAAAAGAAAGCGTGGCCGTCCCCGTCAAACCTGGCGTCGCACCGTGTTGGCAGAAGCGGCGAGCATCGGAATGACGTGGAGCGAGGTGAAGCGTGAAGCTCAAGACCGATCGCGATGGAGGACATCTGTGGACGCCCTCTGCCCCATCTAGGGGACATAGGACATTAAGTAAGAAGTAAGTACAGGTAGTCAGCGACCCGAAAGTCTGACGACCAGTCTTACCAAGGCGTATCGTATTACCCAGTTCTAACTGGATTGTGGAGCTCAGATAGGCAGTCGCTCCAAGTAAAATACTGGTATTCAGCTGATGATGGTGTGAAGTTTTACCTCGTCAAAGGAATGCGTTCTTTGTTACATACGAGTAACTTATAAGGTTTAAAGTATCTATTAAACTGTTTTACGAGAATAAAGAGGTGAATCTCCTCAGCATTATCTAAGAAAGTTGCAGTTTATAGATGACTAGCTGATGCCCGCGGCTTCGCCCGCCCGCAAATTATATACTAAAACCTTCCTCTTGAATCACTCTAACTGTTAAAAAAACTCGCATCAAAATCCGTTGCGTAGTTTTAAAGATCTAAGCATACACAGGGACACACAGGGACAGACAGACAGACACGGCGGGGGACATTTTATTTTATGATATAGTGATAGTGATGCTAATTTATGACCTTTCTGGTACCTTTAATGGCCCAAATCTCGTCATCACTACTTTTATAGTTATGATCTATTAGTATTGGAAAGTAGTTTATTTTAGTTTCTCGCTAGGTAAAATACAAGATTTCCATTCATCTTTGTTTGACATTTAAAATATGTGTGGGTAGACAAGTCGCGAACACTCTTCACTGTTTGGCCTAACATGCCAAAACAGATCTAAAAGTAGTACCTTTCTAGGATTATCCATATCTATTAAGTAGAGTTTACCTTTTTCACTGTCGAATATATCTAGACAACATTTTTTTTAGTAAAGAAGGTAAAGAAATTCTTACCTTCGTTTTGATCTTTCATACCCAACGTCTTTGACATTACTTACCTACAGGGGGGGACCGACGCACATACAGTTACCACGTATTCAATACGTCATTCTAAAAGGAGATGTTTGATTTTGGGCCCCCACTTTGTACACTACACACTACACTACAACAGCTCATAACGTCCACTGCTGGACATAGCCTCTCCCATGATGGGAGGAATTTGCCGTAATCTCCACGCTTGGCAGGCGGATTGAAGATCGCAGTGATGAAAGACTCAGAAAATTCAGCTGCCCATTCTCTGGTCTACGGAGGCGCAAGGTGTTCTGCACCACTTTGTACATTATATAGATAATAGGAAAAAATAGGGGAAATTCATAAAAATACTAACAAATTAATCTGAAGGCGTACAAAAATGATTATTTGAAAAGTTTTTAATAAGATAACCCTATTTTTAGGGCAGCCATGACAGTTGTGTGACATGACGTTTGACGACTTTGACAGTTTTAAAAAGTGACGTCTATGAGTCTGTCTTTGCTTTGAGTTTGGATTGAATGTGTTCAATCAAATGTCATTGTCAAAATGTCATTTTCAGAATGATGTAGGTACTGAACACGTGGTAACCGTTTGTGCGTCGGTGTCCGTTCCACTCTGTATATGCTTAGGATGCTTAGGATACCATCGAAACATAAGAAATAATAACAACCATCATTAAGCACTAGGTAGGTAAGCAGTAAGTACCTACATGTATAACACCGTATTAAGGTTTCAATCCGACTGCAAGACATTTTATTAAAATACACACGTTAATGCGACAATCTGAAACGCTTAAGAGCGCTTACCTGCGTAATTTCTCAGAATTAAATGTCAAGTGAGTCGGAGCGCTCAACTCGCTCTGTGCGCTCGTTTCGCTATTTTCACTCGCGACGCTCGATGCGCTCGCGATATAATTACTCGGCTAAGTTGCAGAAATCCTGCGTGGGTTCATGCAATACGTGCATGACTAAACATTAATGTCGTGCTGGCAATATCTTTAACTTATGTTGCATACTGGCTATTAGGTTTTGATGGCTTTGCAATAGTAATGCCGTTTGTTGGGTTTTGCCTGTACTAATGAACTTGCTCGATCGAATGGTATTTCCTCTCACGAGTGAGAAATTTACTAATTGTTAATGAGTTAAAATAGGCTATATTTTATGCTGATAGACACTGGCATCTATGTCTCTATCTCGATCGCTGACCACTTTGTCAGACCATCTTCACCACGTTCTACCTTGACAGTGATGACCTTAATCAGGCGTCTAGAGAGTGCGATCTTTGTCCATCTCTTTGGGTCCAAACATACATAACGACAATACCATACAAATAACACATGTATAAATGACTTGCCTTACCTCATAAAGGATAATCATGACATAGTATTGTTTGCAGACAACACTTCTCTTTTATTTAAACTCAAACGTCAGCAGTTAGTTACGGATGATGTTAATAGCGCCCTGGCGAAAGTCGTTAATTGGTTTAATGTTAATAATCTACTCCTAAATGAGAAAAAAACTAAGTGTATTAAGTTTACGATACCCCATGTAAGACAAGTGGAAACTACTGTACTAATTAAGGATGAAGAGTTAAAACCGGAAGATAGCACAGTCTTCTTAGGCATAACTTTGGATGCCAAGCTTCAGTGGGGCCCGCATATAGACAAACTGTCGAAGAAACTTAGCTCTGCAGCATTCGCCGTTAGAAGAATTCGTGATTTAACTGTCTTAGAGACAGCCCGTTTAGTTTACTTTAGTTATTTCCATAGCGTGATGTCGTACGGTATTCTCTTGTGGGGCAATGCCGCCGATATTCAGACAATATTTGTTTTGCAAAAAAGGGCAATTCGTTCAATTTATAAATTAAGTCCCAGATACTCCCTCAGAGAAAAATTTAAAGAGACTAATATTCTTACTGTGCCCTCTCAGTTTATTTATGAAAACCTTTTGTACGCCCACAAAAATATTAATTTATTTAAAAAATACAGTGATATCCACAACATAAACACGAGGAACAAACACAAATTTGTTGTTCCTGCAACGAGGCTCAAAAAAATAGGAGGTACGTTCAGATGCCAATGTATACGCTTTTACAATAAACTTCCGAGCCAAATTCAAGCACTAAGCCTAAATAAATTCAAATCGTTTATAAAACGGAAGCTGTGCCTGAAAGCCTACTATCATGTTAATCACTATCTTGAAGATAAAAAAGCTTGGGATTAAGCTGCTCCAATGAAATTTGCTCTGTGAATGTCGAAATTTCGGACTTCGCTTGTTTATTATTGAGTCCTTTCTTTTATACACTCTGACATTGAATTTTTTTTTGACATGTATTTTATTATTTTACTTTTATTTTTTTATTTTTTATTGTTTTATGTTACATTTACTGATTTGACATGAGTACTTATTTTGTTAAGTATTTTACTTTTTTATTTTATTATCATTGCGACATTTAATGATTTTTGTGTTTTTTTTTTTTTTTACTTACATTCATTTGAAAAGAATTTGTTATTAATTTTATTTGATTATTGTGAATGTGGGGACCATGTAGGTCACATTTTTATTTTTTGTTTGTTTTTTCCCACAACTGTCTGGCAGTTTGAGTACTATAAGCGACCTTCCCAAATGTCCTTTCTTTGGTATTGTTCGTCGTTTCGTTGAGCTCCTTGAGTTATAAGTCGAGCTACACGTTAACTGACAAATGCTTGCACTGACTGGACAGGTCCACTCAAATCTGTATGGTTCTTTCTTCAAAAGACCATCTCAGACACTAATCTGCATAGTCCTCATGTGAATTGAGCAAGATTGTCTGGACTTTAAAAGAGACTATGACCTCTGAGTTTGTTTCGGCTGTTTCTTCTCAGAGTAGTCAGGTACGAAACACCGGCCCCATCTAGTTTTATAAAATGACGTGTAAAAGTGTTTGTAAAAACCTACTTGCAAAATAAACATCATTTATCATTTATCATTTACAACTATGTTAGAGTTGGCTTCCAGTCTAACCAGATGCAGCTAATTACCAGTATTTTACAGGGAGCGACATCAGACGCCACGCTTACTTAAAGCGGATTGTAAAATCATTATCATCATCATCATTTCAGCCGAAAGACGTCCACTGCTGGACATAGGCCTCCCCCAAGTGTCGCCACAATGACCGGTCCCGTGCGACTCGCATCCAGCGGATTCCCGCAACCTTCACCAAGTCATCGGTACACCTAGTGGGAGGCCTTCAAACGCAACGTATTCCGGTTCGCGATTGTAAAATAGCCTACAAAAACACGTAGTTAAAAACTACGTTGCCAACGAAATCCCCACGTTCCGACACACGGTAAGAGCGTCTCCACATAACAGCATTAGTCGCGCGGCGCTAATGTCTGAGGAACGGCGTCTAGCGTCTTCCGCGCGTTTTCTAACAGTGTTACCTCTAATCTATCACGTTAAGCTGTGAGATGATGTTAGGCCTTGTAACTGGTTTGCATAGATTGCTACCTGTTACGTGGAGTATTGAAACTTGATTATGGTTTTGACACAATTACTCCCACCAAGCAGCTACCAGTCTTACCAAGGGATATCGTGCTGTTCATGGGTTGAGGAGGTCAGATAGGCAGTAGCTCTGGTATTCAGCTTTATTTGGGTAGACTGGAAGCTCACCATAACATACATGGAAATAGGCTAGGTAGATAAATGATGTTATAACTAAACAGATTTACAGGTATCCCTGATGCAAAATAGGCATACAACGCATTTTATGTTAGAACACCTAATAAAATTCTAATAATATTAAGACTAACAATTAATAATATTATTGAATAAACAAATACTATAATACAAAAATAATAAATTGCATTAAATTTAATTCTGATCTTATATATCTTTTTCTATAATTTTTTTATGTTTAAAAATTTAATTTATACATAACTAGCGGACGTCACGCAGTTTCACCCGCGTAGTTCCCGCTCCCGTGGGAGTACGGGGATAAAATATAGCCTATGTTACTCAGGGTGAATGTAGCTTTCTAATGGTGAAAGAATTTTTGAAATAAAATACAAATATACACACAAAAATACAAATCTTTCCTCTTCATAATATTAGTGTAGATATAAATTTTTATTACAGTTTATTTTAAATGAAATTATTCATAAAAAATTCGTCGGTCGGATGCTTGGTCTTATGGACGAATTGTATTTATGGCTATTGAGTAACAAACATCCATCCATCCATCCAAACTTTCGCATTTATAATAGCAGTAAGGCTCACTATACAGTTAACATTTCAATGCTTTTACAAATGGCAATAGATCACTCTCGGCACTAACAGGCTTGCGTGCCTATATCCTTCTATTGGCGTACGTCGGACGGTCAGGGTGGTTTGACAGTCAGTGTCGTCGCTGACGTATGATTTAGCCAAAGCGCCACATATTCAGACTTTGATTCTCTCAAACGACCAATGGGAAATTAGTAAATGCTGATTTAATGGGACGAGCAAATGAGCGTTAGTCGAAAATTTTAAGCTTTTATAAGATGATGATGAGATTGATGATATTGATACTCTCCAAGTTTTTGGGTATGTAATTGAATAGCAAGGATTACCTTTGGATCTTTAGATATTTTAAAAGTCTAATTAAGTAGGAAAAAAGTTGACTTTTCTAAATAAACTGTTGCTGCACTTAAAGCACTTACGGGATAATATACGTGATTTTCTTCACGGATCACGGATATTATCCCGTAAGTACCTTAAGTGTAGTGAAAAACCGTAAAAGTCTAGAGCTGTTGCTGTCTTTGATTGTACTCGTATAAAACTCAAAGTTTGAGCCAAAAATAAGCTTAGTAATGATGGCACAACTTCGTCTAATCCTTGAAATTGGCTGTCGGTAATACCACATAGATTTTACTCGTAATTCCAGCTCAAAATGCCACCAGAAATCCTCTACCGTAACAGCAAACTGCAAAGCCTCACTCGCTTAACCAACCTCCTTGAACTAAGCTATCTAACATGCAACATTAACATAAGCGGTGTGCTATCGTAAAAATATGCAAACGCCAGAATTACACATTAAATATTCGTCTCCAACTGTACTTGGAAGATAGTGGGCCAACGTGGCCCATAGTGGGCCATAGTGGAGGCTTGTGTTTACACTGCTGTAAAATATTACGGGCTCAAGTCTTGTCTCATGGATTATGCAATACGTGCAGTATTAATAAAGCAAGATAACAGGTGAATGCGACACGGTTCTAAGTGCGCTTTTGTTGTACTACTGCATCTGGGGTTATAGTACTTTGTCGAATTTAAACAACGGGTGTGAGTTGAAGAATTTAGTGCACGTTTGTTAAGCCTAAGTAGTTTACATTTGTGTATTAGTTTGTATGTTTATTTTGCACAGGTTGGTTGCTATAAAGATTTTTGCTTAAAGATTTCAAATAAAACATTAGAAAGAAGAAATCAAAACATTTTTACACCATTTCTTCAACAGAAACAATAGGAACTGCGAAGTGGTCTTTTTAAATGGATATCCACCACATCAACATAAATGTTTTAATTTTGGAAAGGCACAAACGTCTTAACATGACCGAGCACAAAGTTACTTCGACCACTTTTTTTTTCGGTTGGGAAATCATCAAATGACTCCTCCCGCTCTGGGCGGAGCAGGAGGGAGTGTCAGACTTTTACTGACTAAAACCCATCCATGTTCCTTCATCGCCCTTTGTGTTCCGGGGCCACGGTATCTCTTTCGAACAGTCCCACAACCCCGGCAGGCTACTTCGACCACTTCATGTCATAATCCGTAAAGCCTATCATTATACTCAAAGAACACGAAAACTTTTAAAATTGCCCCATCTCCTTTAAAAAGTCTAGGTACACATATTCAACAAGGTTCACGACAAACACCAGTCCTACCTAACTAATTAATTTTGTCCTACCATCGAGCTACCTGCAGTATAAAACCTATCCGGACGAAGAAACACAGAGCAACAATCAGAGCACAAAACAAAGCTACCAACGGTTACAGCTACCGATACAGACACAAAATGAGTCTAGGAACGAATTAAAGGAAGTATTCCGTATGCCGTAGAAGGAAATTCGATAGATTAAGACTTAAAGACTATAGTTAGAATCTGTCTTGATTAGAAATGAATTGGATGGTCTTAATAACATAGATGGTAGTGTAGTTCAAGATAAGACAGATTATGAAGGTTATTTTTGTTTTTAATACTTTAGGGAATACAACGGAGAAAGCGATGCAAGAATTATCATGCGTCACCTTGCATTGGTGTTTAAGATGGATGGATTGTATGAGGAATGATATGAAAGGGAATGGAGTAAATGATGCCGTGAAGTCTAACAGGGGAGAAAGGAAGAAGACAACGTGTTGCGACAACCCAAGTGGAGTGAAACAAGGGCAGGACGATGACGATGATGATGACCTTGCATTGGTGTTTCGTAGAAGGTCATGATGACTATATAACAGTAAAGACAGAGTTCATCATCATCATCAGCCTATTAATGTTCCCACTGCTTAGACACAGGCCTCCTCTCTATGAGAGGGAATGGGCTATAATACACCACGCGGGCCCAGTGCGGATTGGTAGATGTCACATGCCTTCGAATTTTGTGACAGACAGAGTTAACGAATTAAAAAGATATAGCAGAGATTGTAAAGCTGTATGTTCACAACTCAAATAGTTTTTAAATCAACCACTGTCCAATTGAAAGTCAAAGTAATTTCTGAATTTAAAGAAATCCCGACTTAAAAAATCTCCGCATAACACTTGCAAACGTAACGAAACGTCCACTTAAACTATTCCCATAATAGGTCCGCAGGCCAGCCCGGGTGGCCGGAACAAAATAAGTAAGTACACAAGATTAATTGTCCCTAGCGGACAGCAGCGGAAGCGCATTCGCTGGCGCCGCCATTTTGTGCAGATAACACCGGTGTACACTGTCGAAATGTACTGCCTGTCGATGCGGCTACGTCTTTGTTGAACTAGCCTTATTTAGGATACGATTCTTGGTGATTTATGTAGAAGTTAGCGATATTTTTGATAGGGTTTAATTTTACTCATTCATCCGATTAGACTGGAAGCCGACCCCAACTTACTCGTAGTTGGGAAAAGGCTAGGCAGATGATGATGAATTTAACTCATTCATTTACTCTACGATTGAATGGAGTATTCAGTCATAATGAGAACATGAGCCCTTGATTACCGATGTGATATCTGTATCCCTAATCAAAAGGTCTAATTTAGCTTAGCACATCCTTCATAAAATGATCTTACAAAGGAACTTATACTTAAGAGAGTTGATTCACCAGTTACTAAGTTAATCTCATCGAAGCATCGACCCAAATCCGACAGCCGACCGACTTTAATCGCCCCGATCTCTATCAATACGAAGCCGAGCAAAATGCATCGTCATTCTTTGCATCCAACTTGTCCCTCAAAGCAGTGAACTTTATCGCCATCCGAACTTAGTCCACATATCACAGCCCGGCTTACAGAGGATCAGGGCTAATCAGAATCCCCGCTCCGAAAGCTTATTCGTCGCCTCAGTATAAGCAGTGTAAAAAGATTGCTAAAACAAGATAAAGCTTGGTGACAACTTGTGTAACTCGACAACCCTGCTTGTGACGGCCCTGCGAATGACAGCCAACCCCCCCCCTCCGTCCCGCAACCCGCCTCAACCCCTCGCAGCCTCGCAAACCACTTTGCATCGTCCGATACTATCTCTTACAATGCATTTTCCTTAGGAATATAAATTTATTCGCATCCCATTGAGATATCGAGAAGTCCCCGAGTTTAAAATCCGTCCGATTTCAAAGTTTATCCTTTGAAGTCTTGGATGGCATTATTTTCATTGAGAAACTTATAGGAGTTTGAGTAGCCTGTGAACTTGAAAATATTTGGATGTCTTACTTAGATCGTTGGGCTGGATTAAAAGGTATTCGGCACGTGTATTACGAGGGTTTCATTTAGAAGAAGTCTTCTATTAGATTCTATGTATTATATTTATTCTGTAATTTCCAACTTTCATTCAACAGTAACTATCTTAAAACAGTTTTAGGATTACGAACTAAAAGAACCATAATAGTTTTAGAGATTTTAAGATAAACTTACAGAGTCGCCAATATATTTAGAAATTAGCCAAAGATTATATCTAAAGTTAGCCAACAATTATACAAGCTTGATTATTCAAGAAACACATTAGTGGAAGAGGCTACAATCCTTACAAACGAGAACTTTCCATGAAATAAAAGCCATCTGTCAGCACTATACGTACTTAGTGCAATACCCGAAGAGCTGTGCTCATTGCATATTTTGCACACATTTCCTGTCTTAACGATTTAAAGCTAATAGCGTATCATTGTATACCTCTCTTATTTTTGCTCTTACGCTACTAGGGATCCCTCCTACTTTTATATCTGCACAGTTAGGATTCACGTCAAAACAAATCAGATTGCCTAATAGTCAGTTTTTGGACCTCCAGACCTAAATGACGGACGTGTCAGAATACATATTACGTGTGTGTGTATACCTAGTGTCCTGCTTTTTATTCAAGGTGTTCACTAAAAAGTATTTCTAATCCATTCTATAACTTATATGGGTCTTCACTCAAAGTACTTACGGGATAATATCCGTGGTTTTCTATATGTTGTATGTGTTTATATGGGTCTCTCCAAACTAGCTCAATACTTTTTACTTTACCTTCCAAATTCACTTTGTCAGCAATGTGTACTATGCTTTACTCAATCATTTTTATTACTCTTACTGTGGCTTTGTCATGTTCGTGTATTAATTTGTTGCCATCATGGTGTACTCTTCTTTCATATACAAGTCTTTCTTACCTTTTCATTGTTCACTTCATGAAAACGACAAAATATGCTTACGAGCTTTATTAAACGTCTTACGAAGGTAGGTACGTCAAAATCTGTATAAATCTCTTCTGTATTTGTGTTCTCTTAAATACGTTTAACGAATGTTGTTCGTTGTTTCAAACAAACATTTCCCTTAACAGAATTACTGAAGCTTGAAGTTGAAATTGGCACATTGCTGAGAAGACTTTTATTTTGAATCCTGCTTCAAACAAAAACTTTTGAAGTCGACTGTAGTTTTAACGCAATACAATTTCGGTTACAAAAGAAGAAGTTTTGGGAGCATTAGTGAAATTTTCTGATAAGTTTTACACAGGATTTCAGTTTCAATAAACGTAGCTCCTATATCGACTTAAAGTTTCATAACCGAACATAACATCACGGCTGTAATTCCCAATGGGTTAGGCAGAGATGTATCTAATAGCACACCCACATTTCGCCAGTTATGTTTAAGTCCCATGTAATAGGGGATGAGCCTATTGCCATCAACCGGACGTAAATCTAGACTCTGTGGCTGCTACTGAGAAATTCCTTGTGAAAAAACCCAAAAACAGTTTTATTCATCTCTAAAATCTAAAATATGACACCACTGGCGAAAGACGAAATGATAGTTGGAAAATTAAAACGTACTGCCACTTATTTTGTTTCACTCACCATACGCTATATTTCATCGAGCAAGAAAGAGACAAATGGAATATCCCAGCTCTCATGTTCTGTGTAATTATTCATGAAGTCTGCGACAGCGTATGCTTTTTTATATACTTTTCAACACTCGTCCTAGCTAGTGAATGGGTTTATCAAGTCATGCTTGCATTGTATACTCTTTTCAGGATATGTTCATTTCTGGAACTCGTTTGTCTGTTTTCCATAATTATTTTTAAGCATTTTGTTACTGTTTTAGAAAAAACCATTTCATCTGAAATATTATTCTTCATTTATAACATTATAATACTTGTAGTATTCTTGATTGTAACTTGCATTCTCTCTCTGCACGAAGGTATGATTGACATCAAATTGAATAAACTGAAGTAATTGAAATAGGCCTTTTTATTCGGATGGGAAATCATCAGTTGACTCCTCCCGCTCTGGGCGGAGCAGGAGGGAGTGTCAGACTTTTACTGACTAAAACCCATCCATGTTCCTTCATCGGTCTTTGTGTTCCGGGGCCACGGTATCTCTTTCGAACAGTCCCGCAGCGTTGAAATAGGCCTTACAACACAATAAATGGACAAAATTCTTGACAACAGCTAATTAATTTTATAGCCAACATTTGTTTTTGTATATTGCCATACTGTGGGCTCAACAAAATGTGCTAACACGCGTCTGATTAAATTTCACATTTGTTCTATTTGTCCACAAGAAATCAACGTTTCCTACAAGCTAAAACCTAGCAACTTAGTTACGTCCTTTTATGTTGTCCGTAAATATTATATTTTATATCACGTTACCAGGCAGAACAATGATAATAGCGCCCAACATTCTAAATCTCATAATCCCATGATCACACAAAAGGGATTCTTTCTTTGAAGAAGCCACCGTAATCCCTTAAGTACGAAAATATAAAAAAATATAAATCACGGTCCAGCTTCCAGCTTCCTTGCTGTCTTGCCACTTTTAATCTCCGTCACAATGTGTACTGGAATATCGTAAATCATCCCGCTATCGAAGACGGTTATAAAATATTGAAAATGTTCAGTTTCCAGTCATTCATCTCTGGTTGTATGTACATCGCTTAATGGACTTGAGAGCCAAATATTTGGAGAGTTCGAATTGATGTATGGGCGAAGTGGATGCTGTAGTTGTGCTCAAGTATTGGAACGCTGTTGGTTAAAATGATGCATCGTTCTTGTTGTTGTCAACAGAACAACAGTGCTTTCACATAAGGCTTTTTCATTAATAACAATTAATGAAAAAGTCTTCAGTAAATATATTATGAAAGACTCAACAAACAAAAGGTTCGGTTCTTGCTTTGAAAAGCCAATTAATGCATTCGATGATAAGACAAAACACTTCCGTGTACCCATTTTGTATAGAGTACAAATTCAACGATAAAGCACTCACAAAGAATAAACTACACACACTAACAGTCCACAAACTATCACAAAACTAATCAGTTCCCAACGCAAACCCATCGACTACATTCCTAATGAGACTTGCTCGCAAAACCTATCTATCTGTCCCATACGTCGAAACTTACGATCTTCCGCTACTGCAACCACTACTTCCACCTAGGTAACGCTAGGTGTGCAAGATTAATCGCCAGTGCCTCTCAGAATGGTACGGAAACGCATCCATATCTGTCCAGGGACGACCATTCACCATCCCACGGTTTCCTTAGCCCAGTAAATATGTATTCAGCTTGTGTGCCAACCAACCACTTAGGAGTAGTGTTACAAAACGCATTTGCAAAATCGATGGATGCTCAATAGGTTTTGACGTTTAAAGTTTGTGTTTGGACGCTGAAATAAGAAGATGGCGTGTTGTTTATTTTGTGTTAAAGATGGAAAAATCTTAAGCTTTTCTTTAGAAAGTTTACTTACGAAGCTTCTGGAAATTGTCTGACGTTTTATTACACAAATTAAAAACTGTTTATCGTTGAGTTTAAATACCGAAACCTTAAAGACGAACTAATTTATTTTTGTTAGAAAATACAGCTTACATTAGTTCTAACTTTACATACAGGCACTTAAAATTGGATTCAACCTTATAATATCATTTACGTATTCATAATCGAAACAACGTGTCCTCAGTTGCCAACACTCAGCTAAACATGAACGTACTCCTACAGATTTTCAACAGCAATTAATAACGCATTTATAATTCGAACAACGAAACTCACACGAACTCGAAAGACAATAAACAGAAAACTTTGCCGACTGCAGACAAAAATAAGAAGGTACTTACTTTGCGAACTTGGAACACAGTCAACTCCGAGATCCTCTCGAACACCGATTAACGAAACCCATTAGATCATCTTAGGGTGATTATTATTTAAATGCGGTTCACGTTGGTAACTTCTTGAATCACCTGCAACCCTGCCCCCTTCGACATTTGTAAGCACTTCAGGACCTCCCCCTCGCCCCTCCAACGTCTTCCGAACGAGGAATAAAAGTAGCTCGTTTCTCCTAGAAGAGCTTGTTCTGTTTTATGAAAAGGAAATTGCATTATTGAGAAACTTGTCCGGGGAATATTAATTTCCGATTAGTGTTTGGAATATGATTTTGTTTTAAGATATTGTGCTTTTGATGGCTTAGATTGCGGATGTTTTTGCAACATTCTGTGTTGTATTTTAATAAAGATCTAAAGGGGATAAGTAGACGAGGTCTGTTTTGAATCATTCCTAAATACTCATGTTTTGAACGATTACAAAATTACGCTTTCCTATGACAATATCTACATGTATATGCAGCGCCTATGTAAGATTCATTAAGTATCTTACTCCACTGTGTAGAATAGGCGCATTACAACCATTTTCTCAAAACATTTCCTGTTTAAACACATGTTTTACGTTGATAACATATTCTAGGTTGCGACTTCCAGTTTCTTAATGCTTGCGGGGAAGCAGGGCGCGAACGACACGGTGGTAGTGCACAGGAAATTAAATCAGTGCCACCTTACTTATATAATCGTGTGCCAGTCGCAATTTTGCCGCTTTAAGAAAATGCGGGTCAAGTATGACCTGAATTTTTATACGGTTACACTGAATCGAACGTTCCAGTGTTTTTTATAGAACAAAGAGAGTTTCGTCTATGTTTTTGATATGGTTCTGTGAAAATAAGCTCAGCTTCCTAATTTGCTCTTTCCATAAACAATAAACACCTCTGAAATTGAAACGATCGAAGTAGGTACTTCCAGTTTACTTCGTGGAAATAAAAACCAAATATAAAAGCGATACTCCTTCTTTATTCCCTCACAAAAATTTTGATTAACCTCACCTTTTCAACATACCGAAGACACTAAAATGGAAGCCTTCTAAGGATGCTCATTAAATCCCTACAAGTAAGTCTTATTTACGCACAAATGATTTATTTCCAATCCCTAATTTTATCAAAATTCCTCTTTAGAAGACGCTCCTCTGAACTGGAAGACCTTCGAATGTATATTTTAAGATTAATTTATCCTCAACGATCGCTTCTTTTGTGTGTTCATGGGGACGGGTAGTCCGTTTTTCCCTTACCTCCTCTTATTTGATAGCATGATGACAAACTGTGCAACAAAAGGTTGTTTGGTGTTTTTTGTAGTATCATCACAAAATAAAAATAATATGTAGTTCAGTACAGTGATATGTTTGTGTATACAGTGTGTTGTAGTATAAAGTTAAATAAAGAGTTTAAAATTGTAAAATAAAAATAAAGACCCGCCATTATTACTAGACCCTAAATAAATACCCTAACTGACTTATTGCTTATTACATTATGGTTCAGTTTTCGAGGAAGATTCTCTCAGGGGGAAATAGTGGAATAACTCAAAATGAAAAGGGGATTTTCTGGATTATTTTTACATTAAAGTCCAGTTTTCCCCCCTGAGGGGGATTCTCTTAGAGGGGATTTGTGGAATAAGCCATCCTAAATACATAATATTCACGGCTAAACGTGAGGTAACGATAAACAGTTGTAAATCAGTCCAAAACTGGACCAAGGACTTTGCCGTAACTTCCTGAGAACTTTCAATTATACTCCTTACTTAAGTAAATAAATATAGAGCACCCCAAACCTCTCAATTTAAATTAAACAAGAAAAGCAGCACTTAGCCTGCAGTAATAGACTCAAATAGAGCATAAACTTGAAACTAAGCTTTAGTTAACTTGAATAATTGCCGCTGTTGTCCAAACTTAAGCTAACTTGAGCTGGCTAGTGTGTCTGCAGGTTTACTCAGGTATTACCGGTGACATACGGACAGACAGACCGATTAGATTTGGACGAATTGTGTCGCTTGACCAGTGTTTTGTGAATGACTACACTGGCACAATAAAGGGTGTTGTATATTGGTCAAGGAATATTTTTACTGATTAAATTTTGTAAATTCATCACTGTAATCTTCAATTGCGAATATGACACGAGATAAAAAGTAGTAAGGGTCAAATTAAATTACCTAGCGAAACCTTAAAAAAATATTTTACCAAAAAAATTGTGTTTTTTTTGTTAAACTTTACAACGCTAAACGCTAATAGAATTGTTTACTCTTCATTACAATTATCGCTAAAAAAACGAATCCAAATCTCAAATAACACAAGTGCTTGGCAAAACATAACAACATACCTACAATAACACACAAATAGAATACGTCACGACAATCACAAGCAAAATTATCTACTATCATCCACTATACCATTATTACTACTGTCATTGACACATACACTACTCGAAACACATAATCAAATAAACGTCTACCGTGCAATTTACCTAATCACTTGCTGACTCAGATACAATCAGATACATATACATAATGTATAATTATAGGTATTATAATAGAGACACAATATATGTGAAGGAGACATACATGCTACATCTAGCTCTATACATATAAAACAGTTCCGTATGACTGAATGATTGACAAACAAAATTTAGCATGAACAGCTGAATATATTAGAAATGGGATATTTGGAAGATGTCTGCGTGGTAGAGGGGTATTTGTGATGCTAAATATGGATAAAAATTAATTTAAAATTATTGAATAGGTTTAACACAAAGTTTTAGTTTGTATATTTTTACATAAAACTAATACAGCAGCGGTGGCCCAGTAGTGGCGGCCTCGACTTACGAACAGTAAGTCATGGTTTGGGAGTATAAAGAACAGTGTGTAAAGCTCTTCATCAACCATATAAAAAGGAGGATCCTCCGACCAGACGGGTGTCATGTCTGGTGGGCTACTGCCCGACAGTTGATGTCGGGTTCTTGTATATAGTCTTATGTCGCGGATAACTCTGCTTGCGCGATGTAGGAATTCTCAGTTTATACGTAGTTCATCGTTCGTGTCATAGATGGCGCTGTAGTACTTTTTGTTCTATGTTGTTTTTGTAGTGCCGCTACAGTGGGTTCGAACCCAGACAGGCGCATTACTTTGTGTAATTTATTTTATCACCGCTGCTCTCAAAATGGTGAAGGAAAACATCGTGAGAAAACCGGCATGTCCTAGAACCAAAAAATTCGAAGACATGTGACATCTACCAATCCGCACTGGGCCCGCGTGGTGGATTAATAGCCCATTTCCTCTCATAGAGAGGAGGCCTGTGTCCCAGCAGTGGGAACATTAATAGGCTGATGATGATGATGAATACAGCAAGCAATACAAACTACTATAGTCTGCGCCAGATAAGTAGGAATGAAAGGTCAATGCTCTTTCTTTAATTTCTCTGCGTAGGTACCCCGACAATACATTATGAATCGTTTTTTATTACTAGAAAAAGTCAAGGATCACGATAAAGGACGTTTCGGGACAAGTTTATGTCATTAATTATGTTTTCGGAATTATGTATTTGAATAAATGTATGCGGGTTAATGACCTTTATTTCTTACAATAATACAATATGAATGAGTAATAATAAATCCACCCATCCGAATTTCGGACTCGGTAAGACAAACAACGGGTCTCCCCATTTTTAGAGTTCCGTACTCAAAGGGTAAAAACGGGACCCTATTACTAAGAGTCCACTGTCCGTCTGTCTGTCACCAGATTGTATCTCATGAACCGTGATAGCTAGACATTTGAAATTTTCATAGATGATGTATTTCTGTTGCCGCTATAACAACAAATAATTACAATAAATAAGAATACATGGGGCAACTCACCTACGATAGTTTAACCCTTCATGCAAAAAAAAATGTACATATATTTGTGAAATAAATAGGTAACTATAATCTATATTACTTACTTACTTACTTATATGCGCGAGTCCGAAATGCACTTGGATAGTTATTTTTATAACAGACTAGTGGACGTCACGCGGTTTCACTCGCGTAGTTCCCGTTCCCGTGGAAGTACGGGGATAAAATATAGCCTATGTTACTCAGAGTGAATGTAGCTTTTTAATGGTGAAAGAATTTTTGAAATCGGCGCAGTAGTTTTTGAGTTTATTCATTACAAACATACACACACACATAAATACAAATCTTTCCTCTTTATAATATTAGTGCAGATGTAGATATTCTTGCCTTACAATTTTGCTAACACCCTTGACGCAACTACTTAGCCACATCCTTGTTTCGCACAGGAAGGTACAGGGTGTTCTATTCTGAGTCAGAGACCACCCAGTCACTTAACTCGTTTTGCACGCGTTGTCATGGGAACTTCAAAGTGTTCCTGGCAATACTTAAGTTTTATTACTTTAATGAGGGTATCTGTGTGTGTGTTCAGGTTGTTACTTAGATGCCTCGTGGGTCACGTGGTTGCAAGAGCAACTGCTGAGCGAGGGTTTGTCTCCCAGGTTGAGCGAAATAAAATAGGTATTTCAGTAGGTATTTCTCAGTAACAGCCCGGAGATGACGCAGGTAGAGCCGTTGGGCCAGCGCCTGGTCTCGGCAATCCAGCACAAATGGAGTGACCTGTTTGCGTCACACAAACTTTTATCCGGGACCAAAATATTCCGGGGTTGCGGGATTATTCGAAAGAGATACCGTGGCCCCGGAACACAAAGGGCGATGAAGGAACATGGATGGATTTTAGTCAGTAAAAGTCTGACACTCCCTCCTGAGTCATTTGATGATTTCCCATCCGAAACCATAATATTTTGCAGTTTTATACCAAAGTACCAGCTCAGTCAAAATAAACGGTACAGCTGATTATTTTATAATAATTGACGAAACATTTCTGAACCCATGGTAAAAGTTTGTGCCACGATGTATTAGGTACATCGTGCATTTCATTCACAGTGCACATACTGCATGGTTGTTAGACGAATGATCCCAAAGCATTCCCGAAGTTTTACGAAGTTCTCCGAACGAGAGTGCAGTGTGTGTTCATAATACTCAGGTTAATAGCAGTAAACTGAATTAACCCAGTCAGAGCACTGGCAACTTTGAGCACCTGAGCACTATCAAGTTTCATGAAAGACTACAGTATTTACGAAAAGCACTAACTTTAAGTTAAGGCGGTCAAAATAATTCCAGGGTGCTGTTGTTTTAGAATAAAATTAACTATAAGAGGATGCATTCACGGTATAACGAAACCTCTTTTTTATATGGAAAGTCATGAGGGGTGGCGGGAAGGGGGGATTTTAAACTATCTAAGACTTTTAAATAATATCATGGATGGATAATAATCTGAGACACTCCGATAGAACGACAAAATCATGACACAAAATGGAAATCACATCAGTAGTCACGGAGATTGTTAATAATTTAGTACTTGACACAACTGTGTATAATAACTTTGTAAATATGAAAACCACTATTTGATAACTTCACATACATATTAAAATTCTTCCATATACGTACATTACATACAAACGCTCACAAGTATTATTTTCCCGCCGCTTAACCTAACAAAGGCAACAACTCAATTGACGTTGATCTTTTTCCACTGGCAACGCTCGCAAATAATAATTTACACGGGCAACATTTCAATGATAAAGCGAAGATTTTTCGTGGCATTGTCCGGTAAAAATAGAAGGCGATAACATACGAGCGTTGTTAGTCGTTACCATGGCAGGCTCGGCCATTAAACCTAACGAGCCAAGCTCGCGAGGACAAAATGTCCTGCCTGCCAACAATGACCGGTAGAGATGTGGCGCAGTTAGTCGATAGTATCGGGCTGCGTGTAACCGATTTGGTAACTTGACTTACCTACATCAAATATTGATACTGGACACCTATGTCGAATATTGATTCTGGACTTGTGGTGTCCGTTAAAATAAGTTCATACACGAAATACCAATGTATCTTAATCCACATTATCTATTGTGCCTTCAAAACACATTTCACATATTGAATATACTTTTCAAAATGATACAGGCTATGTTAGACAAAAAAAGATACTTATTTTGCACACAAACACATGCAAGTGTTATCGTATTCCATTTCAATTTCAAGTTTTCAGTTACAACTGAATTGTCTGTTCCTATGTAGATAACGCAAACATTCTCTTGTTATGGTGAACTTTAATCCTGAACCAGTAACAATTTACACAAACGTAAACGTGAACTATCCGGTTTCATCAACCATCCAGTTTCATATCTACATGTTCAAGAATCTCGTCAGTTTCTGCAAAAAATCTTGTATTCGATTTCTCCGAATAATCGTTAGGTTATTCGATAGTCGGTAAAAGTCGGTGCCCCATCCTTAGTAACGACCTTTACCTTACAATATGTAAGTGACGCATGTTCTGTAGTTGTTAGCGGAGGACCTTTTCACTCGGATAATTCATCGTGTCTTCACTTCAGTCGAAAAAACCGTTACGATACAATACTGCTAGCATCAGGATTGTTTGGTGAAAATTCTGAGTATCTTTTTCTTTCACCTTTGTGTTATTTTCTTCACTTGTGTGTTATTATAGAAAACTGCAGATTCTTTAAAACCTGAATAGTTACGTCGATAATATAACAGTCAACTAATACTTTAATATATTATATTCAAGTTATTGAGGCCGCCTCATCGATTGTTTCTGAATACCTCATTAAACGTCAGAACTTTATAGCAGCTATCAAATATAGCAATTGGTTTCCCAATTTAACAATCGACCAATCGTTTCAGCTGGCATGATATTTAACCTTAACTCAGAGGACTAAAATACAACAACAGCCCATAACGTCCACTGCTGGACATAAGCCTCTCCCATGATGGGAGGAATTTGCCGTAATCTCCACGCTTGGCAGGCGGATTGGAGATCGCAGTGATGAAAGACTAACAGAAAACGCTGCTGCCCATTCTCTGGTCTAAGGAGGCGCAAGGTGTTCTGCCTCAGACATTAGTCGCCTAATACGACACCCGTGAGTGTAGGGGGTTGGTACTATTCTATTCTACTTACTTTGGACTAAAATACAAATGACTTTAATTTATCAATTCAGAAAAACGAGTAGTTACAAATTGCATCCCTGTCGTAGGTTCGCTAGAAGAAATTTCTAAATGAAATAAGCGGTACCTATGTGCTCTTTTGTCTGTATGTTATTTCCTTTATATACGTGTTTTGTGTGTACATAAATAAATAATATTGTTATCCACTTAGGCTAAATTTCACCAAACCAAAGACTGAGGGAATTCAGCTCTTCTAAACCACGTTTTAGAGATTTCAGTCTCAATATTTCGACGCAATATTATCACTGACAGCTCTCGAACTAAATCACCAACACTAAAAAGAAGTACAGTACACCACACAAGTTTCGCGTTATTATAACTAAACCACGATTTATATCGTTCGCCACTTGTGGTGCCGACTGTAACAGCGGTCCCCGCTAATGATGACGGATGCCAACATCATGAGGGCTGCGGTTTTTATATCCCTTAGAGAAAACCGCTTCTACAATATACTGGGACAAGCTTCTTGGGAGAATTCTTGGAACATAAATCGTAGGTTGTGACGAGTTTTAAATGAAAAGGATGTGGAGCAAAGGTTTTCATGTAGGTTACCGATACTTTGTAACTTTACGCAAAAATTATTGCTGCGAAACGACTTTTTTTGGGGGGAAAAATCATGTTTTGTGGTAAAACTCAATGTAACGCATTCAAAACATTGTGCTGATGGATGGATTGAATAGTACGGGGGTCGTGGAGGTGTTTAAAGTAAAAATCTTACATTAAAAACTTGTGTTTAAAAAAAACTTATTAAAAAGTTGGAACTTTGACCCCCAATATCTCCGTAATGCCGCCAACACCTCCACACCTCACTCCTCCACAATGCCGCCAATGGCAGCCATTTTGTTTTTTAATCGACTGATCTAGGGTATGTTCAATGAAATGCTAATATCTTTGAATGTAAGAGACCTAGAGACGTGCAAATGATAAATGAAATAGCAAGGGTAAACGACGAGGCTATCAAAATATTACATAATTTTTCCTGAAAATGAGCAAAGTATTGGTAACCGGTAGCCAAACACGCTGTATATTATGTTGCTTTATGTAAACCACATAATTATGTTCTGACTTGTTAAAACGGTTAGTTCGCATTGTAATTCTTACACACAATACAGATTTACCGATGCAAGTAAAATACGATTGATCCATGAAATACCTTATTGATATACACTAAATGAAGAAGGTACTCCTCATAGGTACAATTTGTGAACATAGTGGCATGTACTATCGAGGACAATCCCGCCTGACCACCACTAAGCTCATTTTTGCTTGCACTGGCAACATAAAAACGCTCTCTGGCCCCGCCCCGTTGACTTTGTGTAGAAAAAATGAATGAAAAGATACCGAATCGGCCGAGCGCATTGACGACGCTCGCCAAACGAGAGTTATTGTTACTTTGCGCGCCAAAGTTGACGCTTTCCTAATAGGCCCAAACTTTAAGGGGGTGTGGCTCGGCGCCTCCGCATGATTTAAGCGAAAAATAATTAAAATGGTCAGGCGGAAAAGACCCCGATAGTACAGCATAGGCAAGATTATATAGGAAGCTTATAGAAACTGGAGTTGTTTACAGCCATTCCCCTGATGTAAACATTTAGTACTTTACGACACCCATGGGAAATGTGGGGCCTTATTCATAGTGTCGACTTTACACAAACCCCATTTAGTTTATAGGCACCTCATGTTTCACAGTTCTTTTTTTTCGAATTTTATATTTTTATTTCACAGTAAGGATACCCTGAAAGAAACAAAGAATTGTTTTTCAGTTGATTGATAACAGTTTCGTGGATAAAGATATTATTTTTCACTTCTATCTTTTATTTTCAGACTGATTAATTGTCTCGAGTTCTTCGTTTTTTCCCATCGCTTTTCTTTCGATGACAGTTTTATTTTTATTTAGGAACGAGTCTTATTGTAAGTTCAGTTCGCAAGTTGGCTAATTTCGATCTAATAAATTACAACTTAGCTTTTTATTGCATTGATTAGTAATGATAAAATTTAATAAAATCTATATATCGCTCAAAAAAATAATTAAAAGAATATACACATACTTTCATCGGTACTCCTTTCAAAGCTAAGAACCCAGCGAGATAAGGCGATTTTCAGCCAATACAAGAAAAAGCCACAATGGCGGCGAGCCAGGTGAGCGAGACGAAACACATCGGATATCATCGTCGTAAAACGTTATCTCGCTCGTTATGCCGACAACACGCTAAGTGTGACTTTCATTCAGTACAGAATTCTGTATTCCTTTTTAATCCAAATTTTTTTGAAGAAAATCCGCACATATTTTGTTCTCATTAGCTTGTTGCAAAATGGCTACTAATTACTTTCATTGAGCAACATCTTTGTAACAAATTGAGATCGGAACAAATAAACCTTTGCTTGTTATTAACACGCCTTGATCTTTCAGCTATTGTGGTTACTTCCAAATTTTTCCCAAGAACCGATATAATATGGGATTGCGTATGGAAATATCGACTTACCATTGATACAATCCACATTTACGAACATAGCCACGCATGACCAACAAACAAATAAGCAGAAAACCTCCATACATTTTCTTATACGGTACCCTAAATATAATGTCTTTGGCAAAGTTGAGCAGGGTTATAAAACATTGACTATGAATAGGAGTTGTAAAGATGATGTTACACGCCATGACGCGTGTAGCGATAAAAACTTTAACTTTTACCATGGAAAATGGTCGCTTTGAGTTTTGGTCCTATTGTGTGGCCTGATGTAGTTTATAACAGGTTTTTATGTTTATTCTGCATCGTTCATGTCATACATTTTCCTACATAGACATAAACAGACATGTTAACATAGATGCATTTACAGGCACAAATCTTACTTCCAATCCCGGACTCAGAAAACGCTTCAATCTAAATGTTAGCAGTTAAAAGGTTTTGATTCCACTGCATTAGTTCAAAATTCAGTAGTTGATTTTCAGTCCTATAATGAACTTGAAAATATGAAATTCTCGGTTTACCACAAAGGATTTCAACAAAAAACCGAACCGAGCAAATACCTACAAGTAAACATCTTCAAAATTCAATCACGCTTTCCCGTCCCTCTCATCATAAAATCTCCTCATCCACTAATTAATACCGTCTCTCATAAGTCACAACTTCACAGCAGAACCTGCATCCAGCGTACATTAATTTCCGCACATAAACGTAGCTATCTCGGAAAGGAAACCGAAACTATCTCGAATCTAATTTAGGACATCTCTAGCACGCATACTCGCACTCCGAACTAAATTAGCTCTGTGGAAAAATGTACTATGATACTGGCACGCTAAAAGCGAATACGGTTTTTCAAAAAAAGAACGTGTTTCGGTAAGTTTACTCTGGAATGTTCTTTGTGACCAAATTGGCGTAATTTTTGCTTTATGCTGACGTCACGGCTTTTAGAACTTTTGTTTTGAATTTTTGTGAAAAAATTAATATGGTTTACCTTTTTCCATGGACGAAGGATTATGTAAGAGTGGTTTTATGAGTTTTTAATGTTGGAAACTTTTTTATAAACATGATAACAGTAGTACCAACCGTAATGTAGAACAATCTCATTGCGTAATTTAATTAAAGAGTTCATTTTGGCAGATTTTATTTCTCCCAACAAAGACGCCACAATAAACTACAATACCTACCTAACGCTGCAAGAAAATAACAATCCAAGATAGCTAATAATGCCTTAAGGGAAAATAAAAAAGATATAATTCACAACAAAGGAACCATCGCATGCTACCTTATCTTTCTTTATCTTATCTAATGAAAAAGGAAAACCATTACGTTTTTCTTTCAGTTATCGTCGCGTTAAAGTTTAACAAGGTCTCTTCGACCTTTCATTATTTTAAAACTAATTAAAAAGTCCCGTTTCGGCCCAAGGCGGTGACGGGACGCGTGAAGACGCTTTGAATATATCGGCCAAGGACGCCATTTTGTTGCTGACAGGGTCCACAAATAAAAAAGTTTAGACGCCCCTTGTTAGTAGGGATTAAACCTAAATATCCCAAAAGTTAGATATTCAGATCGGGTCAAGAGACATATTTAGACCGAGACTAACGATGTCAGTCAGATGTTCGTAAATTCATGCATTCAAAAGGGTATCTTTTTTACAGATTTTTCCGATCCTTCGGAAAACGACAGAGGGGGAGAGATTGCAAACGATTGTGGAGGCTAATATCCCATGATCGACACTCCCACTCGTGAATGGCGTATATATGGAAAAAATGTTCACCCCAATACCATATACTGGCACCCAATTTATTTTTTGTCATTTCAGTTGACACGACACGCTTCAATACTGTGAGCCAAGTAAACAACAACTGTAGTTTCTCACTAACGATGTAAATGAATCAAATAACAACAGGCTTTTCAATTTAATCTTTTGTCAAGTAATTTGACTGATTGTTTCATCCTTATTCTCGTATCTTTTCTTGTTCTTGTCAAACATAAAAGTGTTGACGTATTTTAAACATGTAAAAACCGTTACATAAGTATATCCTAGTTTCCAGCAAGAAATAAATCTATAGGTCCCTCGGAGTGTGCCCTAAGTCATTTAGATTAAATAGAAAGAAAACAATGTGAACATTAAGACGATACAGCACATAATAATATCATGATGTTAGTTTTAGATATTTCTCCAAATATTTACCTGCCGACATATCTTGGCAGTATTTGACAAGGTACCTAGATAAACAAAGTGAACACATCGACACCGGCGTTAGGTTACATAAGTGTTCAAGAGAGTACTTACTCAAATATTACTTCTGACACGTATCAAAGGTGTATGTTCCTTGGTCAAAAAATGAGCACTTATGATACAGTATGTCGGGTAAATTAAAGTAAAAGTAGGTGCTACAACGAAAAAGTAACGTACTAAAGAAACTAAAAGTACTTCTATAACGTTCAGAATGAGTACTTTTTAATTATACTGCCTTCACCTTCAGAGAAATGATTACTTGTAGTACGTAGGTACGCTAGACTATATCGCACAAGTGTTTATAGGTAGACAGAGAACGAAAAATCCGATCCCTGCTACCTCGCCACGCCGCGCGCCGCTAGCTTACTCATTCTTGTTCGTGCGCTCACGGCGTTCGCACAGGTGATAACAGTTTTTGTTTTCTTCATCGTTCGAGCAACGAAATAATTATGCCCAAACGTAGTCGTGAAGAAACCAAGGAAGATAGGTGGACCAGGAAAATGAAGAAATATGAAGAGAAGCTGGAGAGAAAGCGGAAAAGAAGACGGGTTATATATTCTGATGATGAGGACGATGTACACTCTCAAGGTGAATTTTGTGCATCTACTGACCTACTTTTAAGTATCCGTTGTATTCTTCGGATATTCTCGATGCATTCATCGAGTCTTTGCACTATAATAATGTGTAATATCTAGCTGTGTTTCGTTGCATTCAACGATAACGCACACCAAGGTCCCCTTGTATTCTTGGGTTATGCAAAACGGTATATTTTTTGTTCGTTGTATTCTACGAATAACCGTTCTAACGGAAAGTATTTGAAAAATCTGTGACCTATTTATCACTACCGAAAATATATACTTTTATATTTTTTTCTTATCGGGTATTTCTTTTCGGCTATTTCAGAACAAACCAATCCATCGGTTGACTGTTCTCTTCATATGAACCTTGAGAAAGGGCTTGAAAGGGTATCACTGGTACAGGATATAGTGGATAATAATATGTCAAGCTCCGAAGCCGGGCCAAGTACAGAAGGCCAACAGCAGGTTGGTGTTACGGTGGCGCAGGAAACTGCCGACGAAGACAATTTTGACCCTGATTTGCTTCAGGCCCTCGGCGACTCAGAAGCTGATGTTGTGGAATATGGTGAGGATATTCAAGCTGAATTAGCTTCTCGATTTCAAAAAATTTTGCTAATTGGCCTTCAAAAGGAAACAAAAGATGAGATTTTAAAAAGATACCTATACCCTAAAAACTTATCGTTAGCTAAGGGTCCTTCTCTAAACCCTGAGATTGGTGCAATGCTCGTCGATACTTGCAAACTTAGAGATCAACGTTTGCTTACCAAGCAAGATCAGCTTGGTAAAGCACTTTCAATCCTAGCTAAGGCAATGACAAATCTGATGAAAAAGAACACTGATATTCCGGATGTCATCCGTACGCTAAATGATGCAGGCAGAATTCTAGCCGATTCTCATTACGCAGAAACCGATACTCGTCGATCCGTGATCATCCCGCTAATAGATAAGTCCCTGATGGACCCATTCAAGGATAAAAAAAGGGATAGCCTTCTTTTTGGAGAAAATTTAGCCGATCTAGTAAAAAATTCCAGAGGCATCAAGAAAACTAGTCAGCTGATTCAACCTGCCCTTTCATCTAGTGGGAATTTAAACGGAAGAGGCCCATCGTTTCGCGGTGCGAGAACCCAGCGCGGCAACCAGACGTTCAACCGAGCCGGTGGGCCGAGACAGTCGACGTCCTACCCGCACCACTCAATTCAGCAGCGGCGCGCACAAGCCGCGCCGCGTGCGCCCCCGCCGGCCCGCCGCCACCCGCCGCCAGCGCAGCGCCAGCCGGCCGGCTACGCGCGCCGGTACCCGGCAACTCATCGGAGATCATAGACTCACCACCGCAGGTACACGCAGGCCGTCTAAAGTACTTTTTGAACGAATGGACAGCTATCACAAATGATAAATTCATTCTAGATACTGTGTCTGGCTATAAAATACCTTTTATAAAAATACCTAACCAAAACCTAGATCCACAACGTAGGTATTCTAAAATTGAAATTGCAGCGATAAAATCTGAGCTAGATCATCTTTTTGATATTCAGGCTATTGGAAGGTGTAATCCAACTGCAGGACAATTTATTTCAGATGTATTTTTAATTCCCAAAGCCGACGGTAGTAGTCGGTTTATACTAAATTTAAAGAATTTAAATAAGTATGTTCAAACTGATCATTTTAAGATGGAGGACATCAGAACCGCTACTAAACTCGTAAATCAAGGATCTTACATGATAAATATTGATATAAAAGAAGCCTATTTTTTGATTCCCATTCATAAAGATTTTACAAAATATTTACGTTTTTATTTTCAAGGTTTTTTATATGAATTTAAGGCCCTTCCATTTGGCTTGTGCTCAGCCCCTTACGTTTTTACAAAACTATTAAAACCGGTTATAGCCCATCTAAGATCACAGGGGCTAGTTACAGTAAGGTACCTCGATGATATACTTTGTATAGCGCCGTCAGCAATTAGTTGCCTAAAAAACGCGGAAGCGACTATTAGTTGCTTAACGCGTTTAGGGTTTGTTATCAATGATAAAAAGAGTATTTTAATACCAAAAACTTCTTGCAAGTTTCTAGGCTTCATAATTGATACTGAGACAATGACCTTGCAACTCCCAGATTCGAAAAGACAAAAGATTTTAAAAGAAACTAATATGATAATAAACATTAAAAAAATAAAGATCAGAGCCTTTGCGCGGTATTTAGGATCCCTCACTGCAGCATGCCCAGCTATTCCATATGGCTGGTTATACACAAAGTCCTTGGAAAGGGCCAAGTACCTGGCCCTACTCAAAAATAATGACAATTATGAAGCATTGATGGATGTCCCAGTTACCCTTCGTGATGATCTGATTTGGTGGAAAGATAATATTTCGATAGTGGTTAATCCTATCCGGCAACATGTGTATGATTGTGAAGTTTTTACGGATGCTTCAACCACTGGTTGGGGTGTGTCCTGTGGCTCTGAACGAGTTGGGGGGCATTGGTCTACCACAGAGCGTTCCAATCATATTAACTACCTCGAGTTGATGGCGGTTTACTTCGGTCTTAAAATAGTTGCTAAGGATAAAAAAAGACTGTGATATTCTTTTAAGGGTGGACAACACAACCGCTATTTCTTATGTAAATAGAATGGGTGGGGTCCAATATCCACATCTTAACAAGGTAGCTAACATGATCTGGAAATGGTGTGAGGAAAGAAGAATATTTGTTTTTGCTTCATATATACCTTCCGCTGAAAATACAGAAGCTGACGCGGAATCGAGGAAACTTAATATCGATACGGAGTGGGAATTAGGATCAAATGAATTTAAAGAGATTATAAATAGATTTCATAAACCAAATATAGATTTATTCGCGTCGCGTATCAACGCAAAATGTTCTTTATATATTTCATGGAAAAAAGACCCTTTTGCCTATAGCATTGATGCTTTTACCATAAATTGGTCCCAATTTTATTTTTATGCGTTCCCACCTTTTGCCTTAATTTTAAAAACCCTAAATAAAATTGTATCTGATCAAGCCACGGGTATTGTTGTGGTACCACTCTGGACGTCCCAACCATGGTACCCTCTCTACAGGTCACTATGCGTTGAAGAAATATTGATACTTCCCCCAAGTAAATATCTTCTTCTTTCTCCTTTCAGATCATTACACCCGTTGCATCATCAGCTTTCCCTGGTAGTGTGTGTGTTATCAGGGAAGCCTTCCGCAGACAATCTGTCCCGGAATCGGCATTAGACGTGATGCTCTCTTCTATTTCTCTGAATACTAGATCACAATATAATGGTAGTCTCAAACAATGGTGGGAGTTTTGTTTAGTAAATAATAATGATTTTTATGAAGTTAATATATCATCTCTTTTGGAATTTCTCACAATTTGTTTCAAAAAAGGTTCATCATATGGTACCTTAAATAATCATAGATCTGCTATTTCTTTAATATCCTTAAACAAAGTAGGTGAAGATTTAGGAGTCAAGCGGTTCTTCAAAGGCATTTTTAAATTGAAGCCAACTTTTCCTCGTTACGATGTTACTTGGAATCCGAGTATAGTTTTAGATTATTTAGAGAAACTTCAGAATGATACAATTAATTTAGAACCATTAACTAAAAAATTAGTTATGCTACTCGCATTATCAACCGGCCAGAGGATGCAAACATTATCTTTGATTCTGATTTCAAATATTAAATGCTTTAATGATCGAATCGTCATATCGATAACAAATTTGATTAAAACTTCCGGGATTGGTAGAATGCAACCTTCTTTAAATTTACCTTATTTTCATCAAAGACCAGGTATTTGTCCCGCTTCTGTCTTGCAGAAATATTTATTGATAACGTCTTCTATCAGATCGGAAACAGAAGATCGTCTTATTTTAACCTATAAAAAACCTAATAAACCTGCGTCTCCACAATCTATCGGACGCTGGATTAAACAAACGCTAACTGATAGCGGTATCGACACTTCTGTTTTTGGAGCTCACAGTACGAGGCATGCCACTACTTCAGCTGCTTCTCGATCTGGACTTAGTATTGACGTCATAAGGAAGGCAGCTGGTTGGTCTGCACAATCAGCTGTTTTTGCAAATTTTTATAATAGGCCGATTGTTGAGTCAACCAACTTATTGAGTTCATTAACCTGATTATTAAAAATATTAAAACGAATTCTAGTGATCTAGATTTATAAATTATTTACATAGAAGGTACTAAAGTTCCTGATAAGGAATAAGTTTAGTTTTGTACTAAAGAAAAGTCAATTATTTTTATTTTTTTTAGTTATTGCTTTGGTCTTCTGTAATTATTTAAAAGAAAATAATGTACTGAAGCAAGCTTTTACTATGATTGTTTACAATAAAGTTATTATTTAATTAATGTTTCTTTTGTTTTTGATTTCTCGTAAATAATTTTATATCGATTATTTTTATACCTCCTTCTAAAATTTTTGCAACATTGATCATGTTCTCTAAACATCTACAAGTAATCATTTCTCTGAAGGTGAAGGCAGTATAATTGAATGATCAAGCGAGCTTACCTGAAGTGAAGCTCGATCTTGATTATACTGCCTTCACCGAAGAGAAAGGTCCCTCCCTGCCCTGACAACTCCCCAGGAAGATCAACGTTGCTGTAACTCTGCTCTGAAGATAATGAGTAAGCTAGCGGCGCGCGGCGTGGCGAGGTAGCAGGGATCGGATTTTTCGTTCTCTGTCTACCTATAAACACTTGTGCGATATAGTCTAGCGTACCTACGTACTACAAGTAATCATTTCTCTTCGGTGAAGGCAGTATAATCAAGATCGAGCTTCACTTCAGGTAAGCTCGCTTGATCATTCAATAATACCTCAATCATTTGACAAACTTAAAACTCGCGTAAGTCAGCTCGTCTACTCGGAAACTTTTAAAACTTTCACAAGTTCTTTTTTATCACAGCCTTTTTAAAAGATTGATAAAGGATCTTTGTGGTCTGTAAAACTACGGCCGTGGCTTAAATGACATTTCTGAATGTTCGAACACCCGGGTTTATTGTCTAAAACTGAAACCTTTTATTTTCAAAACTTCCATTACTTTTTTTTACTAAGGATTCCGTTCTGAAACCGAAAGTTTTGAAATTTTTGACCTACTAAAATGTAGTTAGTTTTCGGACTCAAAACACGACTGTTACATTAATTTTCATACACAAACTCCCATAAAAATTTGCATACAAACTATCCACAGGAAAAGCACGGAAAAAAAGCTTTTGTATTAAAAATTTAGAATTAAAACAAACAACAAAATGGCGGATAAAAATATACGCGGACCACCGCGACCGAGTTGAAACTCGGTACAGAATACATGTTTTAATTCCCACAGCTATATGCGCTTTAATTACCGTTTTCGTGTATTTTTATGTGTATGTATAAAGCTCGTAAGCAGAAATTTACTTGACAGACGGCGTAGGGAAAGATGGTGCGGAAACTGCATAAGACATTACAATATTACACTACACTAATGTCAACAGGGTAAGTGCGACTGCCAGAGAACGTTCGTTCTCTCCGAGTATCTGGGTAATGTGATACCCGTTCGGGTATCACATTACCCAGATACTCGGTTGTGCAAGACTGATTGGCCGTCACTCTTTATTCAGCTGCGTTTGGTTAAACTGAAGGCCAATCCCAATAGAGTTCGGAAAAGGCTAGGCAGATAATGATTTCCAATACGCTATAAGTGTACGAAGTTGTATGCAGCTGTGGGGGCTGGTGAAAAAAACGAGAGGGCCCACGGTGAATAAAACACGTGTTTTCCTGAATCAAAGAAGTGTATTGACAGATAAAATTGACAACATAACATCCAGTGTTGCAAGACTAAAGAACAAAAATGTTGGGGATGCCAACAATAAGCAAGTGTAAAATGATCATAATTGCCAGTGGAATTAAGCGTGGGCCAGACTGTTGTAAACAAGCCCTCCACACACCTCCACATCGGTCTCCACCGGCGGTTTACAACAGCACGAACTGTTGACGCACTGTTTGTAAACCGCCGGTGAAGACCGATGTGGAGGTGCGTAGAGGGCTTGTTTACAGCAGTCTGGCACGGACAATATGAAAGGCATTTGCCCCACAGAAAGTCAACTATCTGGTTCTGGTATCTGGCTGGTATTTTTCAGGCAGAAGGCGTTACACAATCTTACTAATTCTCTCGAATTTAGCGTAGGAAATCCAGGTAATTCTAAGCTGGGAAGCCACTATTAATTATTCTTGTGAGTTAACTAAGTAGTTTATTGCGAAAGAAAGTGTCGGAAGTACTAGAAGCCACAACGTGGCTACCTTGTGTAGCTTAATAGCGTGATAAGAGTTTATAGTGTACCTTAATTAAAAGTAGTTTATGCATAAAGGTCTTGCCAGAGATCTGTAGACATTACTCGGCACTTATTTTGACTTGGACATGTTTCCGTCTCTATCGGACAATGCAGTTTGACAGTTGTGCGACAGTGACAGGAATAACGCTAACATAACATCACTCAAACGACACCTAAATTAATGTCTAAATATTGTTCTATTGTTGGAATTACAACTCTCTGCGTTGATCCGTCGGTCGATAATCCAATATGGCTATTTTATTTACGTTTGCCTCAATGACAACAAGTATAAGACTGTCTATAAACTTCAAAAATCAATCAATCTGTATATATACGACGTCTACGTATGCCAAACTAGTGGTTTAGTTTAGCTATGCGATGTGTTCCCAGAAAACGATTGGTGCCCACACTTCCCCACCAAGTAATCTATTAGTGTTTTTAAACGGTTTTTCCATTTGATTGACGTCGCGTTGAACCCTCTCGTGAACCTATCTGGTATAAAAAAGTCACTTTGAAGTAATCGGCGATTTTATCGAAGTGATGGGACGAGAACTGTCTACTCGAATCAATTTCGATTAAGTTTCTTTCAGTTCCGCGTAGTTTTTTAGATGGTTGAAGAAGTAGGTAGTTTTTACGCGATAATTTTGAACTTTTTTGTGAACTTGTTGCTGATCAATCCACAAGCATCGAGTTGTATACAATTATTGTTTTTGGAATCATTCTTCGATATAACAATACATTTCGTGCATTTAATCGAGGGTGACAACATTTAATGAGCACAGACACAAATAAAAGAAAAAATCACTTGACTCATTTCAGCGAATATGTTTGTCGTTTTCACGCCAATTATCACATTACCATTCACAATTAAAATCGAATCACACACCATCATCACTTCAGCCGAAAGACGTCCACTGCTGGACATGGGCCTCCCCCAAAGGGGGTTTTTGCCATAATCGCCACGCTTGGCAGGCGGGTTGGCGATCGCAGTGCGGTTGTTACAAAAGCACAGAGAACGCTGCTGCCCATTCTCTGGTAAGTCCCTTAGTCGCCTCTTACGACACCCACGGGAAGATATGGGATGGTGCTATTCTTTACGTCTGACACCATACAGAGCCCCAAACTCGAATAATTATATAATATTTATTCGAATACTTACTTTGTCGCACTTGCTGTTCAAGCATTTTACTTGTCATCTTACTCAGAGATTTTATGACTTTCGAATAAAAAACGTTGTCGTTTTTACGAATATTGTTTTACGCATAGCTGCACTCTTTCATTTAGTAACAATGTAAGAGCTAACAAATTTCACGGTTCTTGCCTTTACGATCTGAAGGCAATCAGTGTCAGGTAATCCTAACTGATACTACATTAGCCATATAACCAGGAATAAAGCCCCTTTGCTCAGTTTCTGGGTTATTCAGCAATATTTCCAAACCTTTTCAATTTCTCACATAATACTCCGAAGCTCAGAACGATAGGACGACTGTAACAAAGCTGAAGTAGCAATGCAGACGTCTTCTTGAGTTGAGACCGCGAATCGGCAAACGTAGTGTAGGATGCTCTCGAACTGGGGTGGAACGACGATCTTCGAAAGGCTGGTTTTAGATGGTTGAAAATGGCCCAGCTTGGCCAATATTGAGTCCAGTGGCGTGAGATTGGAGACGCCTATGTCCAACAGTGATCTCGATAAAGGCTATAGAAAACTCTTTATATTATATCCATTAGCACCCTATAAACAAAAAACAACAGAGCCTTTCAAAGGGGTGACTTTGAAAAAACAGCCAAGGTTATCTTATCTCGTGAATGTTTTCTTCGAAACATCTTTCCTTTTACGAAACAAAGAGTGCTTTATCACAAAGGGGATAAAGTGGAAAATCGTTTACAAATTCCAAATAGGAATCAGATGTCAAAAGACTAAGTTCGGATCACGACAAAAGGAGTTTAATGAGGGCCACGCCCATTATTTCAGACCTCATTTAGACTGGAGTTTAAGCCTTTGGGTCGTATTAAAGGCATCTTCATGAAGTGTGCCATGAATTTTAATGTGTCATTCAAAGAGATTATTAGTAGCTAGCGAGTTACATTGGTATAGATTTTTGTTTGAAAATGGATGTCACTAAAAGTAACGTAACTTCACTTGAAAATTTTGACACCGATCGTAATTTAAATTAAAGTCACCCAGTTACTTTTATCATTACTGTGAACGTATCAGACAGCTATATCGTTTAATTCTTTTGTGTCAACTACGTACAGTAAGGTTACTGAGATTGTCCATTCTAAAATTGACAGACACAGCTCGATTCTGAGAAAAAAACGTCATATTATCATTGCATAGATACTGTTTGCAAGGTTGTAGGTCTTTGATACCCGCAATTACAGACACAATTAAAATAACAATGCACCGTACCCGATCGGGTACGGCTGGGGACATACAGGAAAACAAAACTACAATTACTAAATCCAGTCAATCTTCAAAAGTCGCTCGTACAAACTTACCCTTACCTTACAGGACATTTACCTATTTAAAACAAGTCAGGTGACAAATAAGTGCCTACCGTCACTAATGGATATGCAAATTTCTTCGGATCCACACAATATCGTAATCTGAAACTAATAAGGAAAAACCGTATCTAACCTTTACCTGCTTTTACCGTAATCGGATTTAGATAAACGTGGAGACGTAGTTCAGAGGCACGAAACAAGGTGAAAGCTTCTGTATTTAAAATTAGATTATTTAGTGTTACCTCTATCGATTTTATCGATAGGTACGTCACGATGGTTCGTCGAGTTTCCGATAGTGAAGTAGAATCGGATAGAAAAGTAATTGTCAAATAACAAGATTCAGGCAGATTCTTCGCTGGAAGAATGGACCTCAGCAGTCAATAACCGCACAAAAAATCTGCTAAAGGTTTAAAAGCGATCGCAAGATGCAAAAGGAAAAAAAGTAGCTAGTTAGCTTCGGTACCTACAAGGATTATAGTAACCGTAATGATATTTATATGTGTTATAAATAAGTGTAATTAAGTATTTATTTAGTTAAGTATTTCGGTGTCGTAGTTGTCGGTAGAGTGTAGTTTCATTTTCAGCTTTATTTTTTTATTACGATTGTACTACTTATACTACCTATTACTTTCTATAGAAAAAGACTGCCTTGCGAAAACCTCTGTATACTCCAAAATATGTGTACTAATTAAGGGTGCCAATTAACTAATTAGGCTTTTTTGGTGTTGTTTCAGGAGTTGATGACACGCACAAGTTTCTGGGAAACGATACACACACAGATTACTTCAGATTATTATTAAGAGATGGAAATTATCTCCTCGTCGGCGGCAGGTGAGTGTCCTCATTATAACCATAAATATTGATGGCGAAACTTTCCGCTCTTACAAGTATTACAAATTCAAATTATGACTTGAGAAAAAAGCGCCGTTTAACGACGCACAACGACGTATAACGTCACGCCCGAAATTATAACGGAAATTGTGAAATCTACGAGCTGTTTGTATTCGTACCTTTTGTGGAAAAAAGGTGACATAATGAAAACAATATAATTCACTTAAATCACTTTAATTACACTTCGAAGAATCGCTTGTTATATAAAATTGTAAGTCGAATTAATTCAGTTCACAAACTGCCACAGTTAAATATGAAACACGTGTTAAAAACATAAATAATCGCGCCGCTATTCGCAGTAACACCTATTTCGTTTTAAAGACTCCAAGTTATACATTCAAATGAGATACTTAGTTATTTGTTTTTCCCAACTCCACTCCAATTCGTTGCAAAGTTGGGGTACCCTTAACCGCACCGACTGAAGCGGTAAGAACGTGCTGTATCTACCCGCAACCGCAGAGCTAACTCAGATGCACCTGACGCCGTCCCTCTCGCACCCACATAGATCTGGATAGCCCCGTCTCGTTTGCATTTATAAAGATTTTTGGCTTGTGTTTGGATGGAGGCAAGACGACTTAAAAACACCCGCCCGCCCGCCGCCTACAGTCGCCATTTTATTACGATTTTGTGAGGAGCGACTGTCGATAAGTTATCTAAAATGTATTAAGCACTTGATATTGAAGTGTGCTCAAATATATCCTACTGATCTTTCAAGAAGGGATAATCTTCACTGTAGCGAGCTGAAAGGTTCCATGAAAATGAAATGGTCGACTTGTTGTTTTTGTATGTCGATAAGATCGCATAATTTTCGTGAAATGAAGGACAAGGAGGAAATTCTATTAGAGAACATTTTCTGAAAACATTAATCTTCTCATAGCTTGATGAATTAACTTCAAAAACTCTTGAACATATTCCAACGCTCTAGATAAAAGTTTATGTTAATTAAGACGCTGCGAAATTATGTTAGGTAGGTATAAAGCGGAAGCTTTTTAAACGTATAAAAGTTCTAAAACACTTCCATTTAAGAGATAAAAATATTAACGTCTTTCACTCATTTGATAAAATAAAACATAGTCATTATTAAAGTTTTAATATTAAGTCAAGTCTTCAAAGAAAACTCTCCAGTTTTCAAACAGATTTTCAAAGAGAAGTGTTGCCATAATGACAATAGTTTCGCAATTTTATCGACTTGCTACCCTCACTAAGGCAGGCAGAGCCACGCGACACATCTGCCTTCCTCGTGGCCGCAAGCCACTGTTTACATTCCACCGAATATAATTCTTTGTTTTTATGTAAATACTGCTCGCGTGCCTCCACTTCTGTAAACCCTTTGTTAAATAAATAACAACAATTGTAGCCTGTAATTTTCCACAGTAATCGTAGGGGCGAGGAAGAATGCTCTTTAGTTTCGAAAAAAACACGCCCTGTGTAAGAACTGAGAAAAATCTTTACATTCCCATTTAGTGAGGAAAGTAGTCGTGTTTACAAAAGCAATGTAATAAATGGTAAACATTCTGTTTTGTCTAACATTTTGTTTTGTGATTTTATCTTTTTGCTCGCAATTGTAGCGTCTCATTACAAAAATGTTTTTGATGTTTGCGTAAAATGTTTGATAAATGTTTTTAACTGAAATGAAAACGTGTTTTACAACTCGTTTTAAAATATTTGTTTGTAGAACCTAATAGCCCGATATAAAACGAAATGAAATGGAAAACATCAACAAGTAAATTGTGACAAACTGTCAAAAGGTTAAAGAATGAATTTCATTTGGCAACGTCGGGGTGGTCGCGATTATTATATAAAACAAACGTCTGGTGTTCCAGAATGAGTCCATAAAACAGTAGATATGTAGCAAATTGGACAATATTTTCCACAACGGACGACGACTGTGCCCGTATAATTTGAAATATTCATCCGTTCTAGCAAAGTTTGCATTTCTTTCCAAATCAGATTTACATGACAATGGTCACGTCGTCTCCGATGAAATTCTCATTGCTGGAACTTGGCTGTGTGGGATTTATTAAAGGGAGCAAAAAGGTTTGTAATAAAACCGATGTCGAGACGGTTCCTGACGGGCCGAGGACTGGACCGGACAACTGGAGATCACTTTTGTTTACACTTTACTGGTTATCATTGTCCGTGAGAATTTGCTGACGCGTAGTCCTGTTCGATGTCTGTTTCAAGTTATGATTCTTTTGGGGGCTCATTCTAGTGGGATACAAAGTATTTCGAGTTTCTACAACAGGATTAACATGAGCTTTTTGCTAGTCTATGTCAATACAACGCATTTTTTAAATTTCCATCATCTTTAAAGATATTAAACGACACTTTTTCTACATTATAAAACGCATGTAAACGGGTATTTTCGCGAATTTTTACCTTTAATATTAGCCCGACGTTTCGACCGGATTGCACCAGCCGTGGTCGCGGGAAGACTGAAGTATTGGAGGTACCGCCACAGCAAAGTGACGGTGTTTATTCAACTACCCTCACTTGATCTTCATAAATGTTAATTAGGGCCGGTTCACACTAGGACAGCACACTACACTAACAGTGAAAAAAAAAATGAAAAAAAAATAAAAAAACACGAAAATACCCGTTTACATGTGTTTTATAATGTGTTTTGATCGTGAAAGTTTGAAAAAGACACTTTTTCTAGGCTGGCGTTTGGCGAAATAGATAAAAAACAGAAAAAGCTTTTTTTCTTTCATTCTTTATCGTGTGTCTATCCTGGTGTCAGTTTTTATGCCACCTATGGGCCTTTGACTTGGCTTTACATGCCGTCAAGAATCTCTTAGGCATGCTGATTTCCTCACGATGTTCCTCAGAAAATGATTGAACACCATTAATAGTACCTCATTGCATTAAATGCGGTGGTGAGGCTGTCGACGACCCAAATGGCGCAGCGGTGGTGAGGCTGCCTTACGTTTTCAGGGTCCCGGGTTCGATCCCGGATGGAGCAAATGTTTTCGTGATGAGCATGGAAATTTGTTTCCGAGTCATGGATGTTTATATGTATAATAAGTATGGATTTACAAACAAAAAGTAACTATGTAGTATATCAACTATCTGGTGTCCACGACACAAGCCTCGTTGCTTAGTGTGGCACTGGATGGCGCTGTGTGTTAATGTCCAACGATAAAAAAAAGAAACAATACATAATAATGTTTCATTTGAAGTTTATATTTTCAACCTATTGCAAATACATTTATATTTTGATATACATCTAGGTACCCTCATAATCTAATACACAAGCGTACTCAAGTCGAGCCCAATAAGAATAAATATTCTATGAGTATCATCTGTCGTTGAAGTATTAATGCTATTATAAAGTCAAATAGTATTTATAAATAAAATTCAGAAGTCGTCTGATTATACGGCAGACATTGATTTAAATAAGTTACCCAAAACAAAATTGAGCTAAGGTCGTTAGTCGTAACCTAATGTATGAAAATCTATAAATAAACAATAGTACAAGCTGCTTTATTTTGTCGTGGGTAGTTCAAGGGAATTATGAATACATTAACATTTTAATCGTGAATGATATTCTGTTCATATGAGAGTTACTGAGAAGAAACGAAAAGCAGTTGTTTTTCCGAGTTAAAACAAAATGGTGAAGAGTAGGCGTTTTGGTGGACTGTGTTATTAATTAATTTTGACATTATATTGCGGTTTTTCCAACTAATTGAAAGAACTGTCCAGGTTGCTACGTCCACGTTTCGAGACGATTCGAGAAGAAGAAGTAAATGTTTATTTCTACACATTTGCTCAAAAAATGCATTTACGGAGCCAGTATACATTGTTCGAAAGTTATAAATTACGCACCATACGACGGTACGTGCGGTAAAATAGGTACTCTCACCTAAGTGCCGCATACCCCGTTGTATTGTACCGTGCATATTCTTTACGGGGTTTATTTTTAATTAGGTCAAAATGAAAATCCAAGATGGCGCCGACGAAAATTGACGGTTTTTTCTTCATGGGTATCGTTTTCGTGGTTTTGGGGTCGCTGATAATGAAAAAATAAAAAACTTTTTTGCAAAAAATAAAACCGACTTCAAAAAACACAAAAAAGTGAAAAATAACTATAGCTTCAGAAGTCGGTGACCTTTGTTTGATTGATTTAGTGTTTTTGTCACCGACTTCTGAAGCTATAGTTATTTTTCACTTTTTTGTGTTTTTTGAAGTCGGTTTTTTATTTTTCCATTTTTAGTTGTTCCCAAACAAATATTTGCCATGAATTTCTTTGACATTGTTAAAAATACATGTCATGGTATATGCGTAATAGGCGTATCCCCAATATATATGGAACAACATACCATGTTTTTTTTTTCGGATGGGAAATCAAATTACGGGTCCCGCTCTGGGCGGAGCGGAAGGGAGTGTCAGACTACTAACCTAACCTAACCGTGTTCCTTCTTAGCCCTTTGTGTTCCAGGGCCGCAGTATCTCTTTACAACAGTCCCTTTTGCTGACATCTCTTTGAGGCGCGCGCGGAACACGAACGCGCTAACTTAACATACCTAACTGTCGAAATCTGGGTGTATTGTACACATCTGCGTACCCCCTCATAGCATACAGGCGTGATGTTACGTCATTTGAAGCGCGCGCGGAACACGACCGCACCAACTTAACATACCTAACTGTTGAAATCTGGGTGTATTGTACACATCTGTGTACCCCCTCAGAGCATAGAGGCGTGATGTTACGACATGATATGGGATAAACAATAAACATTCAAGTGATTGCAACATTCACGGCAGATTTGCCGTCTATTTTTGAAGAGTTCCATTGCATATCTCCGAAGATCAGCACCAGATGTTAATAAAATTTAAATGGGACCACACGGGAAGCACCAGCTTTCAAATAAAAAAAGAATCATCAAAATCGGTTCACCCAGTCGAAAGTTCTGAGGTAACAAACACAAAAAAAAAAATACAGACGAATTGAGAACCTCCTCTTTTTGGAAGTCGGTTGAAAATGAGGTCAAAATGAAAATCCAAGATGGCATCGATGCATATATTTTCAGTTTTTCTTCATGGGTTTCGTTTTCATGGTTTTTGGGGTTGCTGTTTGTTTCATTACATATAGTACTGTTTTCTCGCAAATGTGTTGAAACACGTTGTATGACACACGTGCAGAAATTGGTATTTGCAAACTCGTGACTATGGTAAGCCCTCGACCTTACCGCACTAGTATCATAAATAACTAATTTCATTTTTCAAAACAAATCAAAGAAATCTATGTCATTCTTTGATTTGTTTGATCTCAACAATGTAAAAATCAAAAGGCAAGACTCATTAGGATTTAAAATCAACACAGGTACTACAGGACAGATGAATGAAACGGAGGTAGTCAATAAGCCGTTTGGAAAATAAGAATTCTCTGCTATTTCAGACCTTTTTAAAATTACCTCGCAAACGTAGCGCGCATTAGGTTTTTAGTAAACACACAAGACCTTATTTTGCCGCCCGCACTCGATTTAATCTCCATTGGCCTAATGAAATTCAAATACTACGTATGATAATATCTGCAAAACAAACTCTTTTACATAACACAATATGTCGTTTTGTTGTGGCCTCGACGAAGGCGGAACCTCAATAGGTCCTTATGTTTATAAGGGCGTATCTACTTATGGAGCCGAGTATATAGATGAGACCGGTTTTCTGAAATTGGTAAAATTAAGAGCCTTTGCAGAGTAGCAGGTTTTGATTCCCTCTCATTGAGAGGAGGCTGTGTCCCAGCAGTGGGAACATTGTAGGCTGATGATGAGGTTTTGATTGTGATTTAAAAATAGATCGTTGTTGGGGTTGTGACTGCCTCGTTGATCTAGAGGTTGCAATAGCGGCTGCTGAGTGTGGGGTCCCGGTTTCCATTCCTGGGTCGGACAAACTGTTCTAGGATTTTTCCATCAGGAATTTCTCAGTAGCTGCTACAGAGTCGGGATTGACAATAGGCTCCCCCGCTATTACATGGGACTTAACATAACTGGCGAAATGTGGGTGTACTATTATGTACACCTCTGCCTAACCCTGTTTTAATACTTTAGGTATTACAAGCGTGATATTATATTAACAATAGACAACCAGTCTTAGCAAAAGGAATCGTATTCGTACTAACTGGGTTGTGGAGGTCAGATAGGCAGTCGCTTCATGTAAAATACTGGTATTCAGCTGTATCCAGTTAAACTGGAAGCCGACCCCAACATAGTTAGGAAAAGGCTAGGCAGATGATGATTATATTGACAATAGATTTGATTGACCCTTTGATTTACTTACCAACATCATATCTTCTGATATAGGTACAGACTTCCGCAAATCTCTGCAATATACAAAAATCGCTCTTAGCTTATGTTCTTCTGCGTTCTGAAAGCCTCATTAAGATCGTTTTCATATGTAAAATTTTCCTTTCATATCCTTCCTTTAAAATCATGCAGCCCCTACATTTAATAGCCCTTATTACGCGCTCCAACATCCCATGTTAAGCGGAAAAGGCTTCGAGATACGTTTATCTCTACTGTCGAAAACCCTTTCGTATCCAGACGAAGTTACACTAGTATAGTGCAGATTCTGCAGGCCACGTTGCTCCCCGCCCGTTTCACACCCGCACCCTTAATTTTATAAGGTCGCTTACCGAACGGAAACGTTATTCGGTGCGCGTCCCATGTAATGGTATTCCCCTGTAGTGTGATCCTCTTTTGTGCGGCCTTTTAACGAAATTAACGTTGTTTCGACCGGCTCATATGTACCTACACGATGTTATCAAAGCACCAGCGTTTACATAAACCCGTTCAGATTTTGGCGGGAGCCAATCCCAAGATTGCGCGTCGATTTTTATGATGAGGGTCGGGCGAAGGAATTGATTTGAATTGAGCCTAGCGTTCAGTTAGTTTCATGTTTTATTACAATAATACTGTTTGCAGAAAAATATCTGGCAGTTATTCTATTTTGCTCCGATTCTATTTTTGAAAATGGAAAAAAAAGCTAACTTATTTTTCCACACAATGATTTCTTTTTTCGGATAGTCACTGGCCACATTGCCGAAAATAAGTAGATAGGTACTAACCTATTTTCTTTTTTCCTCTAACTATGGGAAAAATACATCATTATGCGCCTTATGTGTGGTTTCAAGTTCACTTCACCATTCTTCGTATACCCATCCTCATATAAGAGTACGTGTGTATCATTATGTAGGTGAGTTTTCTCTCAGCATATTATACGGAGGACGTTAGCAGGGGCTCGCAAACACCGGCAAATGGCCACTTGTGGCCTTATCACACGCACACCCACTTTTACATAATGGCCGTCAAAATGATACTTGCTGATTTCGTTTTTACGTCGCCACCTAAAAGCATAAAGTGTGTAGGTGTATCTTTGTGTACCTGGTGTCTGGGGTTTATATTGAGTAAGTTTGATAATAAAAAATTGGGAGTATTTGTTTTTTTCATAATGGTTATGGTACGCTTTACGTTTTCGGGTCTATTTTACAACACATTTTTTTACAATTCTGTCCTGTAAAGCTAAGTTATAATATCTTTTTTTTTCACGCAAACATATTATAGTGGATACTATTGACGATATTTCACAATCTACAAACCCATCTAAACTAAAGTACAAACACAAAATTCGGCGACCGTAAAAATCCGCACCAAAAATAACAATTTCAAAATATTTCCTAACCTATTTCGAAAATACAATTTTCATTTTGTAGTTTCTAGTCAATTGGCGCGTTACTCTTTTTACGCTGTATTCATGTGCGTCCATCGTATTATAAACTCGACGCAGTCAATTTTCGCGCTGCAACATTGTATATCAGGTAATAACATCGGGGCTGAATAAAAGGCTGAATAAACAAATCGCGTCCTAATTAATCATATTCATACGGGCCCCAGTCGGAAAATCAATTTTGAATATGAAAACATTCGGCGAACAAAAAGTCGTAACTACGAGTTTTTAAGCGTATTATATCTTGAACATTTCGCTCTTATCGTGTTTGCGCAAAGTTTAAGGTAGTACCCTTCCTTCGTTAGGTAGGTTTGTAAAGTCAGTTTACCTTTGCGAACACTAATTAAATAGAAAAACAAGGCTTAAAGTATTTCTAGATTCAGGATAAAGCGTTTAGGTCGTTTTTATGTTAATAAAAGGTCGTTATTTTTTTATTAAACAGTTGTGCCACTTGATAATTATTTCATTTACATTCATTAAACATTGTAACACGGTCCTATTTTCAATGCATCCAGTAATTTACTCGCGCATTTTTCCGTTACCGACTGAACTGACCCTTCATCATCATATCAGGCCGGAATCACCCACTGCTGAGTATAGGCCTCCCCATTTTTCTTTCCACACTTCCCGGTTCCGTGCGTCCCTTATCCAGGTCATTCCCGTGAACTGACCCTTAGGGTATAAATTACATTATTTACTGTTAGGTAAGGAAAGGGGCTTGTTAATGATAATACTACTACTACAACAGCCCATGCCGTCCACTGCTGGACATAAGCCTCTCCCATGATGAAAGGAATTTGCTGTAATCTCCACGCTTGCCAGGCGGATTGGAGATCGCAGTGATGAAAGACTAACAGAAAACGCTGCTGCCGATTCTCTGGTCTACGGAGGCGTAAGGTGTTCTGCCTCAGACATTAGTCGCCTTATAAGACACCCATGAGTGTAATGGGTTGGTTCTATTCTACTCTGCCGGATACCACACGGCTTAATGATAATACAAATACTTAACTCAATAAAAACCCAAATCCAAACTTTCAGCACTAATACAATCCAACCTAAAACATCCTATTACGAGGAGAGGTCGAAAAAACAAAAAAAGCGGCGAAAGTCGAGCGTTCGTGGCCAAAAAGGAACGAAGGTAATCAGCGCATCAATCACGGAGCTACCAGGCCCTGGAGTGGTCCCCGGGGGCCCAGGGCAGGAGCCGCAGCTCAGCTCTGATTGTGACGTATTTATAAGAGCTTTGGAACTGACGGAATGACGCCACTGATGACGTAATTGTCGTCGAAAAGTTTTGCTTTAAATAAAGTTGTTTAAAGATTTTCTTTAGAGGATAGAATCGGGTTGGTCTGTATTAAAAAAATCTCAGTATTAGCCCGAAGTCTGAATTTGAGCCAGGTCTATAGCAAAAGATTACACGACACTTAATCATACCTGGCGAAATATCGATATACTACATGTATACACTTCTGCCCAACCCTTACGCGTACAAGAACAACTATTTTACGAGTAACCGAGTAAACAAAGGGGTCCCTAGTTGAAATGCTTCTAAAACAATACGCGTATTATTTGAGTGGTAGAAGAAATAGTGCGGAATACTTATACAAGTACCATTTCATTAGACTTCACGAAGAAAATTGAGTAGATACCTAATACCGACATAATACAGACAATTTCCTTACTGTTTCCTCAAGTCTTTTCAAGTATATTCTTTTATATTATACTGGAATATTATTAACTTCTTTTTCTAATTTCGAGGAAACTGATCCCTTACTTCTTATATTAATGGGTTACATTACCTCACTTTTTCTTAGAAACCAATGCCTCTAGCTAAACGTAACTTTAAGAGAACTCAAGTTTCCCCTACATTTTCCTCAAAAACCACAAACCGATTCCTCTAGGAGCAACAAGCATGAAATATTACTGGCAGGCAACACTCACATGGAACTGTTCCTACGTCTGTAACATTACCAAATTAGTATCTATTGTATAAACAATGTAGAGGGCGAGTGTACCCCACTGGGGTAAGGTACACCGGGGTATAGGGGACCCTTCAATTAGAATTAGTGAAATGAGAGGGCGTATGGAAACTCCTACTTAGAGCACAAAATAACATAAGTCAATAGCATTCACTGCCATTTGTGTATGGAAAGGCGAAAAGGGGAAATGACGTCACATTGCCTCCGTTTCCGTTTACACTTGAGAATAATAAAATGACTGAAACGATATCAAAGTTTGGTCTCATTTAGGGTTGCCATGCGTTCAGATTTGTCCGGACATGTCCGGCTTTTTGGTCCTCAGAATTTTGCATTAATCCGGCATTGCCATTTGTCCGGACTTATCGACTAAAGCGGATTTTTTACCAATACGTATATAAATGAGTAGGAACAGAAAATTAGGAAGTGAAATGTTCGGACTTTTTACAAATGTCCGGTCTTTGTCACAACTTTTAAGTTTTCGAAATGGTAACCCTAGTCCCATTGTAATTGGTAACTTATGGCCGATAAAGTTGAAAATGAAGTAATAGGAGTAGGAAAATCATTTCCCCCATCTGTATTAGTAATGTATGGTCGGGAAACCCCTTGTGTATTAAATAGGGTTTCCAGTGATATTAATTTACACTAATATTGATATCGGTGAAAACCTTTGGCATAGCCTGAAGCAATATTACGAGAAGGTGTATTAATATGATTACAATCGGAAGCCTATAACTTTGGGTAAATTATTTCATACACAGTTGTAGCACTTCGATACCCGCAATTACAGACACAATTAAAATAACAATGCACCGTACCCGATCGGGTACGGCTGGGGACATACAGGCTTTCACGGTTTCAAACTAAACTTATATACTTCCACCCGCATTCTCCAGTCAACCCGCGATCATGGCGCTTGCGACAGCATCGAAATATCGGGAGCTCAAAATCCCGTATGTGACAATATAAGTTTAAATTATTTCATTATCAGTGCTCCCAAGACAGTAATGGTCAACATCATGACATTCACCAACCTGCACCTGGTCTCTATGGTGGAATACGGCTGCTCATTCCCTCACAAAGACGGGAGCCCTGGGTCACAGCAGTGTGAACATAATAGGCTGTTTACCTGTACGCCTACTTCATCATCATCATCAACTGCCTAGCCTTTTCCCAACTATATTGGGGTCGGCTCCCAGTCTAGCCCGATGCAGCTGAATACCAGTGTTTTACATAGAGCGACTGCCTATCTGACCTCCACAACCCAGTTAGTACTGGGTAATACGATATACCTCTTGGTAAGACTGGTTGTCAGAATTTCGGGCCATTTTCATTCAGTGAGTAGGTGTGATTTACACAAAAAAAAACGGCCAAAAGCGTGTCGGGCCACGCTCAGTGTAGGGTTCCGTAGTTTCCCGTCCGTCACAATAAGTGTTCCCACTAATGAGTTTAAAGAATCAGACAAAAAGAAACAGAAATCAGACAAAAAGTTGTACAAAATAATTTCTGGAAAATTATTTTGTACAACTTTTTGTCTTTTTTGTACAAAAACTGTTGTTTCCATCAAGTTCAAAATGATTTTCCTAGAAAGTCCTTATAAAGTTCTACTTTTCAGATTTTTTTCATATTTTCTAAACTTATGGTTCAAAAGTTAGAGGGGGGGGACACATTGTTTTTTACTTTTGGAGCGATTATTTCCGAAATTATTGAATTATCAAAAAATGATTTTAAAAAGCCTGTATTCATTTTTAAATACCTTTCCAACAATATATCACACGTTAGGGTTGAAATTAAAAAAAAAATCACTTCCCACTTTACATACAGGGGGGCTACCCTAATAAAACTTTTTTTTCCAATTTTTATTTTACCACTTTGTCGGCGTGATTGATATACATATTGGTACCAAAATTCAGCTTTCTAGTGCTAACGGTCACAGAGATTAAGCGAGGACGGACAGACGGACAGACATGGCGAAACTATAAGGGTTCCTAGTTGACTACGGAACCCTAAAATGCCCAAAAGTATTGCAAATGTCAAACGACATTGAACCTCACCAGAAGACAAACAATTAATATGGTAACTACTTAAACAAACTATAACAGCAATAAATAAAAACTTGACCTTTTAATAAAACAAAAATACTCAGAAAATTCCACAATTCCTTTTAATATACCATTAACGAACCACAAAACTTCCACCGGCCTCAAGAAAATCAATAAGCAAACTTCTAAACACAAGTGTTTTATATACAAACGAGTAAATAAAACTACCTTATTATTACTACCATACGTTTGCCGGCCGTTCTTTTGATTAAACAATACAAGAGTTAGGGGCAATTTGAGGCAGTTTGGGGAAACTTGCCCAAGAGAACCTATTTGTTGTGGCCTAAACAAATAAAGTAGTTTGGGGGAAAACAGATCAGTTAACTTCTTAAGTGTGTAAGGACGGCACCTTGCGCGTTTGGATTCGTTACAAATTGCCCGACCTACTGTTTACCCCACCCTCCAAGATTTGCCTGGAGACTACATTTCCTTTGCTGCCTTACTTTTATTAATTCAGTTTTCTTGCAAGATGGAAATATACATGTCATTACTTCCCAGAATTGAATCCCTATTAGCGACACTATCGAATGGTGTAATAATACAGTGCGTTTATCTTTCAAAATCAATGTGTTTGGTTATTGGCTAGAAATATTGATTTTCCAAAAATGTAATGATGCAGTTTTAGTTTTAATCAAAATCGAGCTCGACACTCCTTTGAGTAGGTACTATTCCTCATAGTTTCGTATTTGGCCATCCATGCCCACTCGAAAAATTCACTCTGTATACGTTATTTACGTTGCTTATCACTGTATAATATCTAAAATTATAATTATTCCGAGCACAATTTGTAGCCATGTAACAGTTAATTAGTAACATTGGTTTTGCCCAGACTTTGACAGAAACCACTTAGGAATTAAATAATTAAAACTTATCTTGTCAGAAGTTATTTTCGTTAAAGACAAGAAATGTTTCATTTGAGGAAACCTCTCTTAGAATCTTGTTATTATTTGGTTGATTCCATCATCACTTGCAAGCATTCCTATAATCTTTAACTAGTATTCATTAACTACTGATAAAATATTACTATATATCTAACATAAAAGAGACATACATACTACGAGAAAGGCTTCCTTTGAAGGATCCTGTTTTAAGTACATTTACTTCAGGGCTATCACTTTTGACCGAATTAGCATTTCTGTTAATCTTCCTCTAGGACTTAGAAGTATATTACTAAGCATATCTTACAAAATGAGTTCGTGGCTAAATAATAACACCGACTCGGGTCGATCTTCAGGTTAAGCCGTACTTGCCTAGGTTGGTCCGTGGATGGGTGACCACCCATTACATACCGAGTTTCCTCCGTGCCTCGGAATACACGTTAAGCTGTTGGTCCCGACTGTCATTTGTAGATCTTTGACAGTCGTACAGGATTTCAGTGGCCCGAAAGTCTGACAACCACAATAGTGATCTGGGTTGTGGAGGTCAGATAGGCAGTCGCTCCATGTAAAATACTGGTATTCAGCTGCATCTGGTAAGGCTGAAAGCCGACCCCAACATAGTTTGGAAAAGGCTAGACAGGTGATGATCTTACGAAATACATCAGAAAACACTCAATAAACATCAAAATCTTCCCACATCATCATCATCTGCCTAGCCTTTTCCCAACTTAGTTGGGGTCGGCTTCCAGTTTTACCGGATGCAGCTGAATACCAGTATTTTATATGGAGCGACTGCCTATCTGACCTCCACAACCCAGTTAGTACCGGGAAATACGATACCCCTTGGTAAGACTGGTTGTCAGACTTTTTGGGCCTCTGACTACCTAACGACTGTCAAAGATCTACAAATGACAGCCGGGACCAACGGCTTAACGTGCTTTCCGAGGCACGGAGGAAACTCGGTATGTAATGGGTGGTCACCCATCCACAGACCAACCTAGGCAAGCACGGCTTAACCTAACGATCGACCCGAGCGGCTGTTATTATTTAGCCACGAGCTCCTCAAAATCTTCCCACAGCGGTACCTAATATAGCTCAATAATCGCTATATCAGATCATTGGCTGCTGGGCGTGACGCTTCAACGAAATTAGGGAATATCGTTCTCACCTCAATCAATCGGTAATCCGGTAAGTGATTGACATGTTTATCGTTAAATATTTAGCGCTTCAAGCGATTGTGAGCGCTTCTGCGGTGGACTGTCGGATTGTGAGTTGGATGTGATGTTTATCGTGATCTAGTTTCTTGGGTGGAACTGAAATGTAGGCCACAGTCAGACGGGGGCCTAGGTTAATTGGTAATTATTTAAGTGCCTACCATGATGCATTGATTCGTGGCTGTGACACGTTGGCTTGTGCCTAATATGCTACGAGCTTGATTGTTGTTTGAGTAACACATATTTTTTTTATGAGTTAATAAATTGTGGTTCGACTGGATTTGAGAAAGAAATGAGATGCTAATTAAAGCGGTATACTTAGTTTAGTAGGATCATGTAAAAATATGTCAAAATAAAACAAAGAACATAAATAAACTTGTATAGCTACAGCATCAGGCTGAACAATGACAAATGTGCGACAATGTTTCCGAAGGATTACTTGCGCAAATATCATAACCCTTTCGTGACGCCGGCGCAAAAATGTCAATTATCATTTCGTGTATTCCAGTGAAAGATGAAACCCAACCCTTCCCATTTACACTCGCCATAAATCACAGCGGTGTCAGAACGAGACAACAATAGAGCCTGCGCGGTCGGCGTTTTGAGCTCTTTTAATTAAAATGTTAAGAATTTGTATTCTGCATGCGGGCCGTTGATACCCAACCCACCCAGACCCCTCCTTCTCAACCGAACTCAAGGAACGCAAAGAAATGCCAGAGACCAACTACACTGGTCTTACCGATGCTGAAAAGAACACCTTTGTGTAAAAAGGTAATAACTCACACAAAGAATATGAAAGAAAAATCGTTGCCGAAAATACGTAACGTTTTTAATTCGTTTACATAAATAAACATTTTTGTGTTGTGTGTTGGTTGTTTTGTATTCATTTCAGTTCGTTAGGTAAGCGACCGTGTACATATCTAATATAAGTATTTTTTGTTTCCACCGTTTTCAAACCGGAAATAAAACGCCGCCCGCCGTGGGAACGAGTGTGTGTATTTTTTCGTAAGTTATTCTATTTTCGTTCGAATGCTGGCTATTTCGAATGTTTGTTCGTGACTGTATAAAAATGACCTTTTGTACCGAAAAGAACATCACTACTTCTAACAGAACTAAGCAGCCATCTCCAAAAATACCCAACTCCCTCACATCATAACAAAAAACTTAAGAATTCGCGAACAAAACATTTATGCAATAGCAGAGCATTCACAATAAGCGCAGCGTCCAAACGTCATGGATTCGATGAAATAAACGATGGATATTGTTGAGAAACAATTGCAATAAATCGTGAAACATGTGAAGCGCAATTTCTCGGCGGCCGATGGTGCAAACTTTCGCAATATTGACGGGTCCAGCCGATACTCACGGCAACGGGCTGCATCTAAAACAGGGAAAAAGATTAAAACGTAAAAACGTTTAGTAACACAAAGATTTTTGCTGTTTAAAGTGATATTGAAAAGTGCATCTTAAGAGTAGACAATTTCCGTAAAATACGACAAAAAAAAAGGTTTATAGAAGACGTGGCTTCAAACAAAGTCGGAGCAAACAAACCCGAAAAATAAAACCACGAAAAATGAGACGGCACACGCCAAAACACAGAAAATAAACCGCACAAGTCGTAATGCCTGCCAAAAACATAACGGAAAGGCTCCATTCAGAGAAAAATCTTCACGATATGTCAAGTCTATTTACTAGGAATCGGCAGTAAGATGGCTGACTCGCTTGCACATCAACCAATCCGTGTGAGTGCCTATTTGACAGGCGAATGCTAATGACGTACAACTTGCGCGACTCGATTTAACTTTAGTGCCTTCAAATGGAACGTTTGATGGTTCGCGGTTATTTTTATGTTATTTTTTGCGACTCTGTATGCTGAAATTCGGTGACATTTACTTTCACAGAAGTCATTAGTCGGATGGCTCACGAAAATGGAATTCGTAGAGCTCGGCATTGTAGTGACGTTAAATGTAATGAACTCAGACAAATATGAGAGGGGTTTGGTAGAAATATCTCGTTTGCTGGGAGTTTTTAATTATTTGTCACTATTCTAGATCTTTTTTGCATCAGTAAATAAAACATCGTTGAGGTGCTAGCAAGTACGTCGGTACATTCTCAATATGTCGAGCACGTACACCAATGTCCTATTGATATTGTTCTAAACGGAACTCGTAAAGTTTTCCAATATCGGGAGCGTGTCGAGTGCATGCAAACAAATTGCATCTGTCGACGTCCCAATTCGTCGGTTCGGCGATGAAATTTGAAATTTTTGACATCGCCCCTTTTGAAAAACGTTACGTTGCAGTCTTTGTAGGTTGTGTTCAATGGTCGGTTTTACTGTCGTAGTTCACACACGGTTTTTGATCGATACTAAATCTGTAAAATATTAAAAGGTTTTTTTAAAGAAAATACACGAACCTGCTTTATTAAAATAAATAAAAAAGAGACAACATTTTAATATCATCCGTCGCTGCATAGAATAACGCCATCAACTTGTTGGCAACAACAGAATTTCTTTCTGTTCCTTTACCCATTAAGCGGTTTTCCCTAGCCAAAGAGATACGCTTTTCATCCCATCTCCCCCAACATTTAGCAACTAATTACGAAAATATCCTGACAAAGGCAATCCCTGCTTTGCATTACATAGTCAAAATAAACGCCACCTGTAGTTTTTCACTGATTAAGGATAAAGAAATGTACTATAGAGGGGGATGTTTTTTGTGTACACGAGATAAAGTCACATTGTTACACTATCTATAATTTATTCGAGTGACGACAGTTGCCCTGTCTCCCCAACTTCCCCTCTTGTTGTGCCGAGCCTAGTTAGAAGACATTTTATGGACCCTTAGTAATCCCCTGACGTGGTTGAGGCACACATATCCAACAGATTCTGAAAACAGGGCAAAATAAATAAATATTGAATATACTAGGAGGATTGAATTATTTATTCGAAGTTTCTCTAGGAGTGGTAAATATAGGAGGCGAAAATTGAATTGGTTAGTATGTCGGCGTATAAAGGGTAATATTATGTGAGTTACGTTTATTTTCATTATTCAGCTCTACGTATATCCTCGAATTCAAGGAATCCTGTTACAGCCTTATGAAAATAACTGTGTGAAATAAAATAACAAACCATAGACTAGGCGTGTGCGTATTTCACTAGCTAGCAACAGCAACGTGAATCAGTTTCCACTTATTCAATCAAATTCTCGTGTTTGAAAAATGCTTTTTGGCAAAGCACACAATCGAATAACAGGCGCTATGAACAAACTCGTTTTCTTTTTTTCATTGAGTCCCTACGTAAGTTATTTTCTTGTAAATATCGATGCCATTTGTGTGAACTATTTAGGCATATTTTCCTCGTATTCAGAATTTAAATGTAATTCAAAAAAAAATGTATTGGACATTGTAGAATAATGTGATAATGTGTCATACATGTCTGTATGGCGAGAAATCACATTAAACGCTTTACAAAATATGGATGTGACGTATCTCGTGACGTCCTCCAAAAACAGTCATTCGAATTAAACCAATAATATTATTTATTATGTAAATCTCGCTTTAAAAGCGCCACCACGTTTGACGTTTTCATTTGGATTCGATCATTGGCTGTGTGTCCGTCATGTATATTGATGAGTATAACTCTGATTGGCTGAGCATCCGCTTTTGTTCCACGAAATCAATTTATACCCAGATAGCACCCGCCCAGATATTTACTTTAATCCGGATAAAGAAAATTCTCCGAGATTAATTTATTTTGCCAAGAATGAGAGACAAAAAATAAATAATCACGAAGACACGAAAATAATTGTAAGTTCAGACCATCAATCAGCGAGTCGGCCCGGATTGGACAGAACACAAAAACATGGGCAAGTGACCGAACAATAGATGGCGCTGACGATCCGTCGCACACAGTCCAAGATGGCCGCCGCCTTTTGGCGGGAACCACTGAAGCGAATAATTGACAAAGGATACAGTCTTTGTGTGCTTGGGCCAGCTCGCCTGTCTGCCAAAATATTACCCAAGAATGCTCCAAAATATTTAGATTTTTTGTTACAAATAAGTTTCGTTTCCAAGAAGTAAATTCGAATCGAGGCCCGGATACATCATTATTTATGCTTTCAGAAAACTTGATAGGTACTTCATAAAATACAAAGAACTTAGAACAATATTTTCGCTGGCTTAGACTTAAAGGTCTATCCTCCAAGTCTCCTTTATTTGTCAATAAACTAAACACAATGTAACAACAAATCATATTATTCTGAGAAGCAATCATGTGTAGATAGTCTGCCTATTACACAATCTACTCACGCCCAAATAATTGTCTTATTCACATGTATACGTAAGTACATACATCTGTGTAACCGGATTAGCCATTAGTTGTTGTTAGTGCTCGGATCACTTGATTGCATCATGTCACTTCGTTACCCAACAAAAAATGGTTTGTTCATAAAATACGAGCAGGGTCTGCCCACAAATTGGCTCCCCCAACATTGGTGAATTACAGGCATTTCCCTTATTTAAGAATAAGTGCCGCAGGACCCTCGACAAGAGACTACAAAGAACATTATTCGCATGCAAGACGTCGAATGTGAATGCCTTATTTACAACATAATGGAAGTGAAAAATTTCATTTCGAACCATTTCAGTAGTTGTATTGGAACTTTCTATGAGGAAGAAACAGACAAACGGCATGCTTTAAAATCTGTAAATAAATAAAATGGAAATTATTGGATAGTTTTTCCGTATTTCATTTCTTTATTGCATGGATATTTTAGCGCAATTTACAAGTTAATTACTTCAACATTACACCGAAATAGAGTAATTAAATTAGCTCTTCATAGAAAATACGTTCATTATGTTAATTTCATTCGTGGAAGTGAGGACCGAGCTTCCTAAACAACCTTCAATATCTATGAAGCGAAGCTATTTAGGTACATATTTACGTAGGTACCCATAAAATATTATGTAGGTACTCTTAGTTCATTGAGAATGGTTCTCCTTTTGAACAAATAGAATATGAAATACACATTTTTACTGCTCTCCGTAAACAATTTTTACAATTTCGTTTCAATAAAGCTGACATAGTTCCGAGATCGGAAAGTCATAAGTAGGTTCTCCAATACGTTGTCGTTCGACGAAAACAAAGAAGAACTATAAAAACTTCATGGGATTGCCATTTAAAGAGTGTATTGTAATATCAATAAAGTCGGAGTTACAATCCAGTAACGGGCCGGCCTCTACTTTGTCTGTTCAATCTCTAGAACATTATGTAAGTCACACCGGCTATTCGCTGCGCTATAATTGGCAAAGTTTACGTCATAATTTCTTTATGAAATTTTCGTGCCAAATATCTTAATTAAGGGTTGAAGGACTTTCGCAATTATGCCAGACAGAACGCAGGTATGCTCAGCAAGTTTAATGAATTGCCCCAACTTGTGTCACAATTCATATTAAATTGTGTACACTCGTAATGTCACTTTGACATTAGTTTTCAAAACTTCAGTTAGTTGCGGTGTTATAATCGTTAACTGCGCCTAATCACGCAGTTAAATTCGTTTAGTAAAGTTCAATTTGATTTAGTTGAAGCTCTATATTTTTTATCGTACGTCAAATCCAGCCGAAAGCGGCTCACAATAGTAGGTTGTCGCTCCGTCACCCCACATTGTGTAATATTTTGCTTTGTAAGCTTACAAGAAAATCTGTCATGGTGAACTTTGCCTGCCACCAACATTGACATCCACCTTATTTACTATATCGCACACAATAGCAATATACGGCTGTCAATAACTGATTCGGGTTCTTACGATATAACAAAGGTAGACAGATACGTGCGTCGGTATCTGGTGTTACTCCCCTAATCAAACGTAGCCGCAGACTAACCTAAATACGACGTAATGGCTGAATAATTATTGGTAAATAGTCCTAAGTTTGCGTGTAACGTTTCACGAAGCTATTCAGTAGATCGGCTAAGCCGCACGAGGGCGCGACAAATTGTCGCCGAAGCGCCTACCCGCAGAATAAACGCCGCGGCAATAGGAACCATTCCAACTAACTTCACCTGAAATCCTCAACTCCAAGTGCGATTAAAACCACGAACAAACATTCAGCTAACAACTATGAGTTGAGTTTCCACCTTAAAATGAACTGCGAGGTTTGAACGAAGTGGAACTTGTAAAAGGTTCTGAACCAATGGTCGAAGTTCCGTGTTATTTGGTTACGTATGTTGGCCGGCTTGCTAGAAGAGGCGCAAGTAATTGGCCACAATAACAAGTCGAGTAACAACTATTTTTAGCATCTGTTTTTGTATTACTAAGGCTTATTAGTTTGGTCGCAAAATAATACAACTATTGTGTGTATAGCAACTGCTTTGTGTAAATGGTTCGTACAAAAATTGTACCATCTCACGTATTTCTGCTGCCAAGTAAATGCCTCTGTCACAGTTTCCCGCATGAAGCCAGTAGTCAGAAGTCATCATCTAGTGAACCGTTTACTATTTAACCTATCACAACAAGAATTTTGTGGTATACAACAACCCTGAAAAATACTGATATAATACTGAAAAATCATGCTCTAACCAAATTCGGAGTTCACAAGGTTAAATCGATTCCTCCTATTGTTAAAATCGGTTAAAATGTATAACGAATCGATTGACACCTTACTCATCAAAATCGGATGAAAAGTTTAGGCGCTACGGAGGAACATACGTGAAAACAAACATTCATAGATTACTGAAATCAAAACCCTTTCTATTGCCTTAGCCGTAGTTGGGTAAAAAGTAACAAGATTCTGTATTGTTTTTGTAACCTAGTATAAAATACAAACAGCTCCAGCTATCCTTACTGTTTCATTATACAAATTGACTTGACGACTTGACGACCTGATTGGCGCAGCGGTAGTGAGGCTGCCTTACGTTCTTAGGGGTTCAAATCCCGGTCGGAGCAAATGTTTGTGTGATGAGCACGGACATTTGTTTCCGAGTCATGGATGTTTGTATGTATATTAAGTATGTATTTACAAAACAAAAAGTATCTATGTAGTATATCAACTATCTGGTGTCCACGACACAAGCGTTGCTTAGTGTGGTACTAGATGGCGCTGTGTGTAATGTCCAGCAATATTTATTTATTATTATTTATTACAAATTCCTTGTCTTATGTGAGTGTTATTTGTTCCAGAAACGTGGTGTACAACCTCAGTCTGACCGATCTGACGGAGCAACGCCGGCTGGTGTGGTACTCGCCAGAGAATGACGTCAAGATGTGCGTCGTAAAGGGGAAGGACGAGGTAAGTTGTACGGGTTGTTGTTGTTTTTGGGTTTTTGTGTGGTGTTGTTGTAGTGTGTTGTTGGTATTTGTTGTTGTTGTATTGGGTGGTGTGTGTTGTCTGTGTTGTTGTGGTTGTTGTGTTGTTGTTGTTGTTGTATTTGTGTGTGTTGGTTGTTGTTGTGTTGTGTGTGTGTTGTCTTATATCACCACTTGTCCCACTGCTTGGTTAGACCTTTCCTGTATTTTGAATAGGAGTTCTCCAATTCGTCTGCGGCTTATAGAATAAACTCGATAACTTACAGGAATTTTATTTCTTCAAGAATTGTTTATGATAGACGAACAAGCAGATTTCTAATAATTCTCGACTTACTTAAAAAACAAAACATTTTCTTCTTGGTAGACTGTTCCATTTAGATTTAATCCGATACATCTTAGAAATGTCAAGTTCTAAAGACTGAAGAGATTCTGGGTAAAATAATTTCGTCTGAAAGCATACTGAAATTCCATTCCACGAAATCGTGTCCCAGCAGACAGTAAGTTTGCTTTCTTGGAAAGAAATTACTTGTACATCAATTTAACTTCTAACACATTTATGTAGATTGTAACATGCTACGGCGTAGGCGATTGCTACGAACTTTCGTAGCGCTACGATAAAACGTAACAAATTGTTCTTGAATTCAATAATTTAACATTAAATAACTGTTCTAAGAAGCTATTTAATATATTGATAACTAGTTAATTTTAGCTTCTAATAACCACAATAGGGTATATGATTTTAAGTAAAGAACAATGAAAGAGCGCCCGCAGCTCAATATCAATGTTACCTGCCGCCATCTTGAGGCGAATAATTGAATTTTGAACGAGTCGGTCGCGTATGAAACGAGGCCTTATTCCGCTAAACGTCTCTCTACCGAATACCGGCAAATTAAAAAGCCAATCGAGTGGAAATTCTCGCTAGACTCGCACGGAAGATACTCCAGGAGGTCGTATAACTTTATTTTAGTTCGAGTTAATGAGCGACCTCATTTCGGGATTACGGAATATGAATGTGAGCTCCCGCACGGGTATATGGTGGCAATAACCCGGATAATATATGTAGAAATTTGTATTAACTTACTCTGGTGCCATTCGACGGATCCGGGGAATCATCAGATCGTTGCAAGAATGTCTTGGATTGCGAAATTGCGATGCACTACGACTTGGAGTTAATTAATAGTTCGTTTAGTTTACTTAGTTTTGTGAACTGCATCTTTACTGCTGAATAGTCTATTTCAACGTCTTCTTCCTTTCAGCTTTTTTACAATATAATATAACTTTCAATAGCGGTCTAATCTCTGATAGCGCTTTCTTCTAGACAACCGATAGACTGACCGAACTAAAAATGAATATAAGTGAGGGTAGTCAATGGTATCCTCCTAATATCAGAAATGTGAAAGTTTGTATGTGTGTGTGTGTGTATGTTTGTTACTCCTTCACGCAAAAACTACTGAACGGATTTGGATGAAATTTAGATCACAGATAGGTAATAACCTGGATTAACATATACAATAGGAACTTTTAATTCCTAGTATGATCCCGTAGGACAATTATCGAAATCCACGAAGGGGAAGTCTTGGGCGTAAACCAGTACTTATGCGAGACGACAAATAATCTCATTAGTCCGTCAGATAGCTTTCCAAAAAATATTGGACACATATTTTTTCTTTTGTTACGAAAACCAAAATTGACGAAGATATGACGCTTTTAAAATTCTCAATACGTCACGCCTTGGTAAAATTTTATCCAGTTCTGACGTCACGAGCCCCCACTCCCGAGTTTTGATGCGTTTTATCTTTGTCAATATTTATTGATTTACAAAAACAACAAATAAGTGTCCATTATTTTCCAATACTCTAACTGACGGACTAAATAAATTTGAATTTTTTTGATACTGTCGTCATGCCTATTAAAACACTAAAACTGATTTTCAAGCTTACCTTTACCTTACTTCCCCTTTACAACCCCTTCATTGTTACAACACAAATCGACCACAACATTTACGACGTTTCCTTCAAAAAATAGCATAAACTGCAATAAATAGGGGTCCATTAAAAATTGTAGTAAACTATTCAAGTGATCGTGTTTGTTTTATGGCCGTACACCGGGTTCTGTACGGAAAATTAAAAGGCTGTTAAGTAAAATTACCTTTTTATGGACCTGTTATTATTGGGTAACATTTTTATGACGACTGTATAGGTATTTCAACCTTGTAATGGCGTAAAAATGGGGACTGGTGTTATAGAAGGCTCTTGAGTTGAATCGAAAGAGCATGTTGTTATTTTCAGCGTTCATATAAGTCATCATCATATGTTCGAGGAGCTTGTGGCTTAATAATAACAGCCGCTCGGGTCGATCGTTAGGTTAAGCCGTGCTTGCCTAGGTTGGTCTGTGGATTACATACCGAGTTTCCTCCGTGCCTCGGAAAGCACGTTAAGCCGTTGGTCCCGGCTGTCATTTGTAGATCTTTGACAGTCGTTAGGTAGTCAGAGGCCTAAAAAGTCTGACAACCAGTCTTGCCAGTATTACCCGGTACTAACTGGGTTGTGGAGGTCAGATAGGCAGTCCATATAAAATACTGGTATTCAGATGCGTCCGGTAAAACTGGAAGCCAACCCCAAGATAGTTGGGAAAAGGCTAGGCAGATGATGATAATATAAGTCATCATCATCATAACATCACGCCTGAAATCCTTGAAGGGTTAGGCAGAGGTGTACCCAATAATACACCCACATTTCGCCGGTTATGTTCAAGTCCTATGTAATAGAAGGCTAACCTATTGCCGTCAACAGAATCAGAATGCTTTATTTGTAAACATAGGTCCAATTCCGGGCACAAATCCAGACTCCGTGGCTGCTACTGAGAAATTCGTGATGGAATTACCCAATAACACTGCCCGACCCGGGAATCGAACACAGGACCTCATGCGAAAGCGAAACTATTAATAAAGTTTTTACCTTCTCTTTTCTTTCTAAAAAGAGTGCTTACTGTCGCTTTTCGTGTCAGTTTATGTTACGCATGGTTCTTCTGAGCAATACACCGGATTTTGATGTGGTTTATAATCATTTAGAGACTTTTTTCCAGTAGGTTTATTTATAGGAATAAGCCAATTATATTAAACACACGTATAATAAATACCGATGTTTAGCCAGGTTGTAAAATAAAAAGTTACATGATATAACTTTCAGTTTCGGACTTATCTTTAAAAAGACAATTTTTCAACCTACCTGTTTTCCTAAAACTTCAATTAAAAGATCTCACAAAGAAAACAAAATTCGATATCGTTTAATTAATCCACCGAACAAACGTTTCGCCTTAACCAAACGAATTTCTTAGACTATTTACAAATTCACTCGAATTTCTCTAGGAAAACGTGCAAGTAGAAGAAGTTTTTAAACGTTTATGCATTCATTAGTGGTGTGTAGTAACGAGTTTCGATTAATGTAACTGCCGCCATTTGGTCGCAGCTCTCGTTTTAATAAGTTTTTTGCTCGACTAATTGGAAACTATAATTTATTTCTTTTAGTAAGATGTGGATATGCGAGGAATGTCGGTAATCGTGAGTTACTGCTTTGGGGTTGAAGTTTTATCTGTTAAGGTTCCGTCACTAGCATTTTTCATAAATAAAATAAAATATATAAAATATCGGTGGACATTACACACAGCGCCATCTAGTGCCACACTAAGCAACGAGGCTTGTGTCGTGGACACCAGATAGTTGATGTACTATATAGATACTTTTTGTTTGTAAATACATACTTATTATACATATAAACATCCATGACTCGGAAACAAATGTCCATGCTCATCACACAAACATTTGCTCCGACCAGGATTCGAACCCGGGACCTTAAGAACGTAAGGCAGTCTCACTACCGCTGCGCCAATCAGGTCGCCAAATGTACAATGTATGTAAATGTACCTTAGAGGTGGCAGGTGGTCCACATTGGCCTTGGATCGAAACAACTGGAAGTCATAGGGAGAGGTATCAGTATCAGTACCTAAGAGGAAGTCTGAAAGTGGTTCCGATCGGTGGTATGAGCATGTGATGCGGAAGAATGAGGAAAAGTAGGAATCAAAGCATATGTTTTCCAAATACGAACTAGATGGCGCTGATCAACCTTGGGAATAATAAAATGGCTCGTGTTTATGTCCACAAAACCTTAACTGAATACGGAGGAACCTAAGCTCGACTCGACGCACCAAGAGTTTAGACGTAATGCAAAAACACTCAGCAGAACAATAGCAAAAACTATGCAAAAACTTGTAGTTCAGTAATGTAAAAGAACAGTGGACTATTTGGGTTAAAAATGTTTGACAGAAAAAAGGTTATTTACAGTTTGACATGTGTTTAGGAGAGTTTTTTTTTGCCTTGCTAAAAGATTTTACCATTGACCTATAATATAATACGTAGTAAATTCTTTTTTCATTGGATTTTACTAGAACGCCGCTTAAAAAATATTCCGAAAGCTGACCAGCGCCATCTATTGATATATACTGAAGCGTTGTGATAAAAGTCAGTGGAAAATTCCTCATTGTCACGTTTACCTACTACAGTCCAGCGAATCTTTCTAATTCTGTTATCTCAAACTGTTATCTCAAACACTTCTTATAGAAACCCTATAAATAAATAGTTTGGGATCACTTACAACTTCACCAGTACGTGATAAACAATCTCTAATGGTATTAGGAATCAAGAATATCAGAGTATCTTTTACTTTATTTTAGTGGTTTTTCTTCAAAATCGTTTTCCTTTGTTAAAATATATTTGAGATATTGATAGTTCTTTTATAGTTTATTAAGTACTTACCTACAAAAACTGCGTTAATGGATTTCTTCAGCTGCAAATTGCTAATATCTTATGTCAATCTCGAATGTAGAGTGTCTTGAGAATTCAACCATACGAGGAATATAACAAAATAGCATTTGCTAGAATATTAAATAAATATTTTATATTAAAACTAACGAAAACAAAGGCCAGACTTAGTTGAACAAAACATACCTCATTCTTAGAACTTTCTGACGTAAATAATGACTTTTTTAATCTTATAGCGTAAAACGCAACAACTATTACGAAACTTTAAAAGCTAAAGTTAACGACCTTCACCGCCAGAGGGCGTTACGGTCGACAGAAGGCTAATTAAGGCTCGGTTTAAAAATATATGCTGTGTCGAAAGTAGGTCATTCCTGCCCCAAAAAATAATGTTTGAAAGTTGTTCAGCAATATTAATAATGTAAAGGAAATGTGTACATTTTTAACGAGAACGTAATGAGTTAAGCTCGTAATATGGGAATTGTGTATTTGTGTTATGTATTTTAGTGTAATTAATATTGTGGAAACTTGTAGCTAGTGATGTTTTCCTGTTGTTACCCGCCAGAAGGCAGAGGACATTGTTACGAAGACGACTGTATGGCTATATACAAATACGTAATTATTAATTTACCACTAATGTATGAAAAGTCAGTTAATTCGGAAAGTTCAGTTTTGTAATACATAATATCTTTATGTTTTATCATGTTCACGATAAAAACAGACGCAACATAAAATTAGCACACAACTGGGAAATAAAACACAGAATATTTTAGTAATAATGCTCCTAATCCATCGTAAAAGATATTGTAATGTAAAGTTTCTACGATTTTTTTTTTAATTCTTTTAAGATTATATAACTACTTGTTCTCAGAAAGCAATAAGGTTTATGCTATTGTGACGAGTTGGGAATGAGATCAATTAAACACTAAACATCTTTATTAACCAGAATTAATCACAGAAATACGGGATTTCACAATCACAAATTCACCACTGATCACTATTTACTTAGATATCGCACTTCGATTCGTTTCGTTGTTGTTGTTGTCAAAATCAGACACAACTTTTTAGAACCCAGTTCCATAGTAGAACATTCTAGACTCGAACGTAAACTAGAATTTTCTCGTAAAACAGCCGACATAATATTATCTAGCTACCTACTTCTGGCATCTTAATTACAAGATATTTTCAGCACAAGTTTAAGAAGTAATACTATACATAAGTTTATCAATTTCCTCGGCTAAAGTCACGTTCATCATGTCTAGACTCCCACTTATCGTGAAGTAGGCATTTGAAACCAGCTTATTAACTTTAAGTGGAAGGACCACAGACTTGAACTCTTACATTTAAATATGTAGACGCACCTAGTTTGTGGCCACTTAGATGAATTATTATTGAAGTCTGAACAGACAGACAGACTGTTACAGATGAACAGATTGTTTCTTCACATTCATGACTTGTCCGTCTAACAGGTACTCTTTAGTGTTTTCACTTTACACTTTAAAATGTCTTCTCTATAGATTCTTGATCGTGATACCTGTTCCTGATTATTCTAGTAAAATTGTAAATAAACTATGTCTGTTGGCTAGATATATATATTGCTACTTTTCAAAGCACTCTGTCCGCTGACCACAATTTTAAAAATAAATATTTTAAATTTTCGCAAAGTTTGTTGACCACAAACAAAAGGTACGTTCTTTTTGCGTCCCCGAGGTTCGTCGCTCAGTTGATTGCTTGGAGCTCGCGGGACGTCGCAAATTCATGCTTCAATTGCAAGCAAGGCTTGGCTGGCGTCTACCTGCACGCCATTTTACTTGGTCCCGAACTGCAGCCGACGTGAGCCGACTGCCATTGGCTCCTAAACAGATTTGTTGAATTCCGTCTTCAAGAACATTCGAGTAGCATTGTGAATTAGATTATGTAGGTGCAAAGTGGAATTTATCAATTGGGAAGTACGTTTGGTATAAGTACAGATTTTTAGCTTGGAAAACTTAAAAGGATGTTTTCTGTACGTTTCTGTCGTGAGACTACTCTGGTGCTTACATAAGACAAAAGACCGTGAAATTTAAAATCAGATACTGAAAAAAACCGGTAATGTTAACCAAACGAGACAACAATAGATTAATGAATCTAACATTTAATCAAAATATCATACTCAATATCCTATTTCATTATTCCTTCTGTGTACTCTATTAACATAAATAACCATCGTTGTATGGATTATAACATCGCTCTAGCAAATCCGATTACATCCAGCCTGTATTTACGATTAGCCATAATCCTAGAGCAAACAGGGCGTGTTTTATCCTAGATTTATCCGAAATGGGCTAGCATTTAGTATTCGGGTTGGAGTGCTCTGAATTAGAAAGTAACTGATCAAGTGAGGGTGGTGTGCGAATCGAAATGCGAACTGTTACAAAGCTTCGGTCTCGCTGCTGTAACGCACGTAATGGAGGATCAGGGATGCCACTGGCCTTGTTTGTGACTATCATTAGCTTTTTTTTTTCGGATGGCAAATCATCAAATGACTCCTCCCGCTCTGCAGCAGGGAGTGTCAGACTTTTACTGACTAAAACCCATCCATGTTCCTACATCGCCCTTTGCGTGTTCCGGGGCCACGGTATCTCTTTCGAACAGTCCCGCAACGACTATCATTAGCTCAAACACTGTTTTAAGCTTCATTCTTCATTCTTCTTTATTGATTATTTTTGAGCTCCCGATATTATATCATATATATAATAATAAATCATCAATAATCACGGAAGATATCCCGTAACTGACATTTTAAGTATAGTTATCATTAGCTCGTATATATATAGCCATGTGTTATCCGGCAGAGTAGAATAGAACCAACCCATTACACTCACGGGTGTCGTATAAGGCGACTAATGTCTGAGGCAGAACACCTTGCGCCTCCGTAGACCTGAGAATGGGCAGCAGCGTTTTCTGTTAGTCTTTCATCACTGCGATCTCCAATCCGCCTGCCAAGCGTGGAGATTACGGTATTCCTTCCATCATGGGAGAGGCTTATGTCCAGCAGTGGACGTTATGGGCTGTTGTTGTTGCTCGTTAATAGTCCGAGAAAGGAGATACAATAGATAAATAAACATATTGTATGTTCAATGACAGGTTCAATAGTTAAGTTAGTCTTGTTGAAATCTTTAGATATGAGAGGTATATCACATTAAATTATCCTACCGATCATAAAATAGACAATTATATCACCCCCATTTTTCGAATCGACTTATCCATTTCATTGTAATATTTATTTGTCTAAAAATTGCTTCAGTACCAGTCAAATCAATTAGGGGCCGTCCATTAATCACGTGAGGCTCGAAAAGGGGGGAGGGGGTTTGGCAAAAATCACGAAATATCACAAGGGGGAGGGGGGCTGTAGTAGGACATCTCGTGTATTTATTTTTTCGTCAAACGCGCGATTTCTAAACCAAAAAGCGGCGTGTCGTGTGACCGAACCGACGAAATCCTCGCGAATTAAGATTCTTTGTAGGTACTAAAAATACACGTGGTTTTGGGTGGGGGGAGGGAGGTTAGTCTTAAACCTCACCACGTATCACCAAGTGGGAGGGGGGGTTAAAAAATGCTAAAAAAACATCACGTGATTAATGGGCGGCCCCTTACTTTCTTTAGACTGTCCATCGAGAGTCACCCATTGCACATTATTCAACATTACTTATTTATCTACTTACATCTACCATTACAGGATAACTAACAAGTAATTTTAGTATTAATGACTACCTAGTTGGTTCAGTGGTTGCAAGCGCAACTGCGGATCATGAGGTCCTGGGTTTGATTCCCAAGTCGAGCAACGTGTTATTTCGTTTTTCCACTAGGGATTTCTCAATAGCAGCCACGGACTCTGGATTTGATTCGATCAGATAGATTTGACTCTTGATTCTTTTTTAACACAATAGGCTAGTTTCCACCATCAATAATTTAGAAAATAATAGACACGTATTTTTTGTTTTTGTAAATCAATGAATATTGACAAAGATAAAACGCATCAAAACCCGGGAGGAACCCTCGCCTCGTGAACGCACTAAAAATTATACCACGGCGTGACGTATTGATAATTTTAAAAGCGTCGTGTCTTCGTCAATTTTGGTTTTCGTAACAAAAGAAAAAATACGGGTCCAATATTTTTTGATAATCTAACTGACGGACTAATTAATTTTTTTCAGTTGACAAGTCTATTAGTGAAATGTGGGTGTACTATTAGGTACTATCGAGGACACTCCCGCCTGACCACCACTAAGCTCATTTTTGCTTGCACTCGCAACATAAAAACGCTCTCTAGCCCCGCCCCGTTGACTTTGTGTAGAAAAATGAATGAAAAGATACCGAATCGGCCGAGCGCATTGACGACACATGCCAAACGAGAGTTATTGTTACTTTGCGCGCCAAATTTGACGCTTTCCTAATAGGCCCAAACCTTAAGGGGGCGTGGCTCGGAGCCTCCGCATGATTTAAGCGAATAAAATGTAAAATGGTCAGGCGGAAAAGACCCCGATAGTACCTCTGCCTAACCCTTCGAGGATTGCAGGCGTGATGTTGTGTCAAATAGAAACACTTTCACCAGTCATGTCCTCTGAGACTTCCACCACTCTCAATAACTTCCCCAAATAATCCCACGTGTATCAACCCTACGCGGTATTGTGGGATGCGTTGCGTGGGATGGGCCGGAACGTAATGGTCGCAGCTGACGGTACTGTGGACTACGGGCCCGATCGAGGCTTCGAGAAACTTCGAGCACTGCCTACATGTTCTACGTATTAGGACATCAGGGTACTAAGCTCATTAGGAGCCTGGATTTCGTTATTAGGGATTTTGTGCAGGATTTTTTCGCGTTTTGTGAAAAAAAGGTTTATAATAAAGTTATTATCTATATACTAAAATGTATTTAAGTATTTACTAAAGTGAAAGCGATCTTTTTCACCTTATGTCTGTTACAGTGTAGTTCCTTAATTACCAGTATCGTTTTATGAAAATATTTAAGACTCTACCTCAAATAATTTGAATAAAGTATTACACAAAATCGCTTTTCGGATAGGTTGTATTTCTAAATGAAACAGTGATTGATTTGATCGTCATTTAAAGGGTTTAACCCCTATATAAAACATTAATATTTAACTTGACATAGCACAAACACCGCGATATTTTACTTGCCGTCACTCTAGAAGATTACATCCGTGCAAAACAGGAGTGGTGACTATAGTATGGAAATGTATTTATTTATTTAATTAAACTTCATGTACAACAGTGGTACATAGGGCATTCTCTACCAGTCAACCTTTGGGTCAAATAAAGTACAAACAATTGAATAAGAATATAAAGGGTGTAAAAGACCTCTTAACGAAGCTGAAAGGCACTTGTTCGCCCCGTCATTGCGATCATTTTTTTGTTCTACACCATGGTCTAGGAACCTTCTAGTTACCGAGATATGGGGGGTCAAAGTTCCAACTATTAGACGTTTTTTTTAATAAGTTTTTAATGTAAGATTTTACTTTAAGCACCTCCACGACCTTCGTATTATTCAATCCATCCATCAGCACAATGTTTTGAGTGCGTTACATTGAGTTCTACCACAAAACATTATTTTTCACCCCAAAAATAAAAGTCGTTTCCCAGCAATAATTTTTGCGTAAAGTAAGTAAGTTTGATGTACAGAATGCTTGGTTGACGGCTTCGTGATGAGGTGGTTTACACCCTGTATGGTAATCTTACATTATGAATCAAAAGTCATTATATCACAGCAGTCTCTAAACTAATACGTCACCCGCTCGGCTAGTCAATCACAACAGTAATTGATGCAAGTCAATAACTGAAGCTAGACTAAGCCAACACAATAACTATTGTTATGTAATGTGCGTGAGTTTGAGCTAACTTAGATCTCTATTCGGATTAGTTACTGTTGACGTTTAACAGGTAGGTACATAGATATTGGTTTTATGAACCTAGGCATCATTTGAAATTAGCTATGTTTTCGAGAGTGTCGTTTTTTTAACCGACTTCAAAAAGGAGGAGGTTCTCAATTCGGTAGGTATTGTTTTTTTTTTTTGTATGTACACCGATTACGCTGAGATTTATGGTCCGATTTACGTGATTCTTTAGTTTGATGCGGAATAGTTGCCATCATTTGGTCTCATAAAAATTCAACATAGTTTGGTCCAGTAGTTTTCATTTTATGAATATTTTTACTTCAGTCGTGTGGTATAATTTCATGTACATGTTCACCAATTTCTCCTCCATTTGTGGAGCAATTCTCAAAATTCTTTTTTTATTTGAAAGAGAAAAAAAAACACAAATTAGCATGTGCATGCAATTAGCACGTGCTATAAATTAGCACATGTTCGTGCTAATTTTAAAAAAAAAATGCCAAAAAAAAAACCAGACTTCAAAAAACACCGTCAATTCAATTACAAAATTTAAAGTATATATACTCGTTTCACATAATTTGAATACTTTATTTATATGAGTGGTTAATGTGTGATCTAAATCGTGCTTATCGCAAAAAAAAAAAAAAAAATTGTTTTGATTCCAAAATCGTTCGAATTTTTGTTACTTTTACATCGCGAGGGATTTAATTTTACAAAGCTCACTAATAATTAAGTGAAGATCCAAGTGATAGACAGTATAATAATCGATTTGCTAATAAACGGTCTTACGTTTATAATAATAGGCACTGACTTCTTACAACATGACTTCTTAAAAATGAGTTGGTTACTTGGTATTTTGCTCCGAAGCGCCATCCAAAAAGTGCTTTAAATCCCACTGTCAGTTTAAGTTATCTGTATAAAATATGACCAAGAAAATACTGCTAGAACACTAGGTCACTAAGAAACTTTTAAGATACCATAAAACTATTAAAATAAAACTGGAACTGTAAGATTTATGGTACCGGTAAAATACCGTTCTTTAAAACTGTTTTAATGATAAAAACTTAATTCGTCTTAAAGATTTTAAGTTTCATCTTGAGTAATGTATTTCGAAATTCAATGTTGGAGATAGTCATGAGGGGTAAGAAACTCCATGAAGCCTAACTAAAACAAAAGCGCTCTTGGTTATTTCAAAATATGCAATGCAATTTGATCTTTAACAACAAAAAGCCACTGCCTGTATTCGTCTACCTTCCTCCACATCACTTCCAAAGACGCTGGCTACTTAAGGCTACTACAGGAGCTAAATTAGCAACTCTATCTGTGGTGGTTCAAACAGCGTTTGAAATACTATTTGGATAAAGTTCTAATCAGCTTGCACTACAAAGTGGTTGTTACGTCAGTCACTGCGGGCCTAATAGTGAAAAATGAGTGGTTTTTTGGGATTTACAAAAAATCTATTGATTGGACTAAAAAAATAAAAACTCTATCATGCTAATGTTGCTTGCTTGTAGAATTATTTGCCAAAAAATTTGAATGATCGCATGAATATTAGTATGGTTTTTACTCGTTAAAACATTTTTTTAGAGATAAGTACGTGATTTTTTTTATCGAGTGAAATTAGTTGTATTGTTTTCAAAACACTATCATACTAGCATATATCCTGAAGAATATCATATATTTTACTGGTTTTGTTTATTGCAGTGAATCATATGCTTTTTTGCATTATAAAACTCGCGTTTAGCTCCTGTAGTCCCCTTAAATTTTCTTACAAAAATTGCCAATCCTGTCTATACCTTCATCTAACCTAACCAAGTACTTCCAGTAGGCTCAACTAGTTATACCAAACGACGTGTATGTCTGTCTGTATGTCTGTCAGTGTGGCCGGATCCCATTGCGACGGAATAGGATTACGGAACGTACATCTGGTGGCTCATGGAAATGCAAATGCAATCATATTACTGAACTATATCGCCAATATACCTGTGCGGACATGGATTTACTTGGACTTAATTTTACTGGCGACATGCCGGGAACTTGGGCTCGATTAATTGTATGGTATGGTATGGTGGTTTGGGTTGAGATTTTTGTAGTTGCGACCCAAATCTAAAACTATGCAAACTATACGAGTAATTCATTTATAATTCGGAAGGGAAAAAAAACATAAAACTTTGAATTCAACAAGCATTTCAAAATCAGATTCGAGCGATTTTTAAGACTTAAAAAAAAACCTGAATTTGTAACTTAACGTATGATTTGTTGGCCGCTGTGGCCAGAATAACCCAAAATTGTATTTAATGGCTCTTGTTTTAATATTACGGCAGCATTCACTTTGTGATTATAACAGCATAGTTGAGGTTTACTTCTAAGTTTTACGTGTTTTGAAAACTCAATTCCATAACATTTTCTCGATAGACTCAACGACTTTATTGTGGGACAATAATATTATGAATACTCGCTTGTTCACTGTGTTAGGAGGTTAGTTAGATCCTTCGGAGAATTTGTACCGAGATAAAACCTATATGTATAAAGGGTGTAAAACACCTCTTAACGAAGCCGAAAAGCACTTGTTCTCCTCGTCATTGCGATCATTTTTTTGTGTTCTACACCATACCTGGGAGGGAACCTTCTAGTTACGGAAATATTGGGGGTGTTCCAACTTCTTGACAAGTTCTTTTTTAAATACAGGTTTTTAATGTAAGATTTTTACTTTAAACACCTGCACGACCCCCGTACTATTGAATCCATCCATCAGCACAATGTTTTGTGTGAGAGTTACATTGAGTTTTACCACAAAATATGATGTTTCACCCCAAAAAAAAAAGTCGTTTCCCAGCAATATTTTTTGCGTAAAGTTAATTAGTTTGATGTACAGAATGCTTGGTTGACGGCTTCGTGATGAGGTCCTTTACACCCTATATGTGCTAACCAGCAAAGCGTGCTTCTTGTGTATCCAATTTCTTAGAAATCTGTTCAGTGGTTGAAACTTGAAAAGGTCACTTACCTACGTTCGCATTTATAATATTACTATTTAAGTATGGGTTCCAGTTCTTTACTTGCTCTTGTAATAACTTCGTCCAGTTCCACCACTCAAACCACTACATCTTTCACAGGAGAGCTGCCAGAACTACATCCGCGTGCTGGTCTCCCTGGGTCCTGGGAGGCTGCTGGTCTGCGGCACGAACAGCTTCAGACCCTTCTGCAGGGAGTACAGCGTGCAGCGAGACTCCTACCACATGGAGCGCGAGAAGTCAGGCCAGGCCGTCTGTCCGTACGACCCTGAACATAACTCTACTGCCGTTTATGCTGGTAAGTGGAAAAGTTAACTAAACTGTAGTGAACTTTGGTAGAAGTGAAGTGGTGAGCTGTAATTTCATAAAAGTTTACAATACTTTCAAAGTCACTATAAAACTAAAGGGCCTTGTCAAGGTGACACTATTTGGCCTTGAAAACCATCAAACCGAAAAACTTCTCTAGTCTACAACAACAATAGATATATATCTTATACGATACATACACATAACAGACTAACATAGGTACATATGATGAAATACAAATGTGTGTAAATAAAACTTTAAAACTATGTTAGTAACATTTCACGTCGTCAGTCTAAATGAAACCTTAACATGACTAGACCTATTCGGAGCCAGCCACATGGGCCAATGATATTATTTTAGTCTTTGGCGGATTCAATATAAAATAAAACGCAATAATAAGGCATAATAAGCAGCCCTATTCCTATCAGGAATATTTAAAAAATCTTACTTTTCACAATGAAAGCACAGCTAAAGGTAAAAACATCTACTGCCACCATTGATTTAAATAGTATGTCAATGACTGCCACACTCACAGCAAATAGTCTGGCAACCCTAGCTGCCAATTAGTGCGACACTGGAATATTTAAATTCGGAACATTTTTTTATCAGTGAGAGGAAATTTGGTTGTGGTTATGGGCAGACTGGTATCACACAATAGCTATAACGAGGTACGTGCATAGTTCTACCTTTTTGGTGACGTTTAGTAGTTTGATATTTTATAGAGTTTGTAGATAACTGGAAATGGACGTAAAATCAATGTCTAGTTGGGTACGATATTGTGCGGAAACTATTCATTTGATACTACACTGGGAAAGTAAATATAACATGCATAAATCCCATTCAAGCATGTAGCTGTCTACGACACAGATAGCATAGCATATACAATCAGCCAGTATCGTTCACACTGCTGGGACACAGATATGCTCTCTGTGAGAGGGAGTAGGCCATAATCCACCACGCCTGGCCCAATGAGTATTGGTGAATGTCATGTCATATGTAAACATATAGATATTATTTTTATTTAACCATTAAAGTAATATTCCTCATCCATGTTTCGTTATATCCCTTTAATATTCTCGCTTACCTAGGTCGGTCCGTGAAAGGTTGACAATCCATTACGAGTACATACCGAATTTCCTCAGTGCCTTGGAAAGCACGCTGAACCATTGGACCCGGCTATCATAGATCAATAGAAGGACAATGACCCACTTTGTAATTGACAAGAACAATTCAAGTAAGTCGTGGATCTTTCTCGAAGGATCGGTCGCCATATAAATAGGCGACATGTTTGCGGGAGAGTCGGTCTGATTTTGGCTACACTACGAAGCGAATCGAAGTGAACGAAGTGCGATATCTAAGCGAATAGTGATCAGTAGTGTATTTGTAATTTAGTTTTAAGTGTTCAGTGATTATTATAGTTATTTGTTGTTTAATCGGTAGTAATTACAACGACTGTAAAAAACAATATATATGTAGATCTTTTACAGTCGTTACAGGTAGTGGCCCAAAAGATTGACCACCAATCTTACTACGTTAACTGCTACACTCTATTTGTCAATACAACCAAAATAATCCCATCAACACAACTAAGTTTATAATCCAATTTACAAATACACATAGCACAATACTCACATGACTTATCTTACGATATATCTCAAGATATATCTTCGGCCTATGTAAGCATGGCCCGGCTGGACTGTAGGCATTACCACGCCCGTTAATGGGATACAACGACGGTCATGTAATACTGGGACACCAATTAGGCACTGTGTATTTCCTGAAACTATGTATACTGATATAAGTTGCTGTAATGCATAATTAATTAATTATTATTATTAAATTATTATTATTATTTATTATTATTATTAATGTTTGGTATATCTTATTACAACATAACTTCACGTCTGTAATTCCCGAAGGGTTAGGCAGAGGTGTCCCAAATAATAAGGGGTGAGCCTATTGCCATCAACCGGGCACAAATCCAGGCTTCGTAGTTGCATCATGCCTGACCTGGGAATCGAACCCAGAACCTCAAGCTCAGCAGTAAGGCTGCGATCATAAGACCAACGAGGCAGTCTTAGTATTGAAAGAAAAAGTATTTATTGGACTCACCCAGGACAAAAAATAAAATATGAAATATAAAACAAAGGAAACAAAACTAAAATTCAAAAACCAGACTAACAAAAACGAAAGAGAAGCCTATTCCCAGCGGGGTTGCGGGACTGCTCGAAAGAAATATTGTAGCCCCGGAACACCAAGGGCGAAGAAGGAACATGGATAGGTTTTAGTCAGTAAAAGTCTGACACTCCGTCCCGCTCCGCCCAGAGCGGAGGGGTTATTTGATGATTTCCCACTCGAAAAAAAGGCTTATTCCCAGCTGTGGGTGAATTCAAGCTATGGATGATGATGAAAACGTAAAATTTAACTAATTAAAAGTCCTGTACGAAGCCAAACGCCCCCCCCTACCTCAGCATGGTATTGCGACATTTAAAAAATAGATTTCGCAGAGACTGCAGTGCAGGTAACTAAATATGGTGCCATCCTCAAACCATGTAAATATTCTCCTTCCTAAGATCACAATAACACCACCTGCGACAACATTGTCGATAAAATGACAATGAAAAACTACTTACAGATAAAAGCGTATCTCACCCTCTGAGTACGCACCACAATCGGTATCGATAAACCTCAGGTGTGTATCATTAGGTGCTCCACATTTCCTGAGGGTGATACCGTGGCTCAGTATCGATATCTTGCAATATGAAAAAAAAAAAACAAAATATAATGTAACGCTTGTTACATTACAGGTTAGGCATAATCTAAAATCATCAAAATCAAAATATTTGATTTCACATAGGCACTTAAAAAAGGTCGAGAAAAAGGTGCACGGTTCGAGTTTTTCGTAGGGAAGAACCGGCAAGAAACTCCATGGTCCACCCCCACGTAACTATACCAGAGGTCTAACTATACCTCTATTGGTCTATTTTTTTTTCTGATGGGAAATCATCAAATGACTCCTCCCGCTCTGGGCGGAGCAGGAGGGAGTGTCAGACTTTTACTGACTAAAACCCATTCATGTTCCTTCATCGCCCTTTGTGTTCCGGGGCCAAGGTATCTCTTTCGAACAGTCTAGCAACCCCGGCAGGCATCGGTCCTTGCGGACCCCTTCTTATTGCTGACTCTCTTTGAGGCGCGCGTGGACAACGAACGCGCCGTCGACACGGCCTGTGGTCATGAGACGGACGGACGGCGAGCTAGCCCATAGCTCACCGTCTACAGGCCCGCGCCTACGGGGCGTCTCCCGTGGCGGCGTCTAACTATACCCCAAGTAATAAGAGGCAACCCTATTGTTCTCAACAGGGCACCAGTCCTGAATTCGGGCTGCTACTGAGAAATTCCTGATGGTTGACACTTTGCCTAACCTGGAAATCGAACCCAAGACCTGCGACCACTAGACAATATGAAGAAGAAGTCTTCAGATTCAGCAAACGAACCCCAAAAATAGTCCTCCAAATAAGCAGGATCTTCGCAACATAACAAAACCTTGTTATAAGGCTAAGAATACTTTTAACATTTCGCCAGAACCCTTCCTAGTAACGGGGTCACATATGTTAAGGGAGTCCATGGTCGTTCCATTGTCAGGAAATTAGGAAAAAGGGAAAATCTTTTTTCATAACGATTGAACCCACTTTCACAGTCCGACGGCGTACAATGGCCACTCATTGTTGCATTGAAAAGAGGACCGTTCAATGGCACGACGAGTGGATTATGACGTGACTGTTATACATATTATTTGTGTACCTAAGTGGTGTGTACGGAACGGGACGTACATGTCACCGTAAAATTGTAAATACCGTTAGATTAAATCTGTCTCGCAAGATTGTAAACTCTCAAAAGATTGCGAACACGGAACGCACCTCGCGCGCTGATTGGTTGAACGTCATGTGCCCCGCGCCGCCATATTTTTTTGTTAATTCGTTTGTCGTCGAATCTAAATGAACGACAAGAAAGTGTTTTGGTGATTGTAAATTGATTTTGTGTTAAAAATAACTCACAGCTTTAGAATTAGTTATATGAAATTGTGGTGAAAGTAAAATTAATCTGAAACAAACAGAACGGCCTACTGTACGACCGACCAATCAGGGACGGGTTCACAATCTCGCAAGATATATTATAATCTATTGATATTTACAATTTTACGGTGACATACATATCTAAGTACATCTTGCAGAGGTCTACTGTACGGACTCTACACCTTGCCCATTTAACGTATCTGAATCAGAATTTGAACAACATAAGTTTGTACTTAGGTATGTTGTTCAAATTCTGATTCAGATACGTGTGGGGGATACATAAAGTAGTGTTGTCACTACTTTATGTATCCCCCACAGACATTACAATCTACTAGGCAGATAAATTAAATGAACTCACACACATAGATCCGGCAATTTATATAAAACCCTTCAATACTAAATCCAGCTAATATTAAAACCGCCCACGTTACTCCTAACAATAGGTGATATTCCAAGACGCTGTCACCAACCGACTTTATAAGCAAGTCTAAAATAGAAAACAATACGCGGCGTATTATCGTAAACAATAATACGCAACTTACGTCCGAATAAAGGATCTGTTCGTTATTACCCGTGCGTGTGTATAGCTTTTAATATAATGCGTTCGTTATTGGGCATTGTTCTAGAATATAGTCAAGTTGGAACCTTAAAACCATCTTTTATTGATTTGAAAACGAAATTAATAATAATTCTTTATATCCCTATGTTTTTCTGCTGATTACAAACTAACTTTTCAAGTCTGCCAAATATTTAAATCGGTTTCGTTATTAATTTGAGAATATGGTTTGAAATAAGAACAGTCGAGGTGATAGAAACTCATGAAAACCTCAATTGTGAACACACTCAGAATCACCATCTGAAGGAGTTTTATGGAAATTCGTAATCCATAAATGCATAAAAATTCACCAAATTATGGGACCACCGCACGAGCTTCCTCTATCGAATGAAAAACGAATCACGAAAATCGGACCATTAATCACTGTTGGAATATATAATCTCCTTCTTTTTTAGAAGTCGATTAAAAATAGGACCAAACTCACCATTATAACAGCTTCCAAATAGGTTCAAACTGTTATTTAAACAAAAGGCGGGCAACAATTTACTTTAATTAACCGGGTTTACGTACTATCAACTTATTCACTCTGTTATTTGTCTGTTTACGTTACTGTGTTAACGGTTTAAATGCCTTTAACTATGAATAATAAGAACCTTTCTTCGTATTAATTCTTGAATGGATTTTTTCCGTTTTGTTTTACGTCCTGTCAAAATACCCGCCATTTCTTCCAACTAGTGTTGCCAGTATAAGAAATAAAATGTACCAATAATCGAATTAAAATACCTATTACAAAGATTAATGTCTTAGATTATCATATAACCATACCATTTTTTTTTTTACTTTTTTAACATGGTTACAGCTCGTAGAATGTCACTCTGTCTAGGTCCTCATGTCGCATCCATGGAAACATAGAATGGCTTATTACTGATTGCATGCATCCTACTGTTCGCCTATACATCTACGGCTTCCTACATTATTTAGGCTTGAAACCGGAACTGAATAGTAATAAAGCCCCCGGGTGCATGAGAGCTAATACTGCGAGCATATTCTGAATTTATCCTTTGCAGTGGTGCATAAATATCTAGTAGTATAACACGACGCCTTACGCCATCTACCGGATTTTGTGCACAACACTACGCCACCCGATTAGATCGCAACTAACACAAGATCAATCATCGATAAGACGATAACATCAACAGTACCTACAGACTACTAGCGACATCTAACATTCGCCGTGAGAAGTGTCCGTGACGTCAACGAAGGTTACAACCACATACAAGCATGAGATGATGAAGACACACACTGTCATCTGTCAAACCGCCTATATAAACCCGCACCACCGAGGAACTAGTCACTCGCTACTTAGACGGCACAGTGGTCGATAGCCCCGCAGTCACCACTGTTGTCTTAAGCTTGACCTGAGCGGAGGCCCCGTCGCCCTCAGGAATAGCCTAGCTAGGAGGTGAAGGGATAGGATAGCCCCGCAGTCCATCCCTAGGTCCACTAATAGGTCTAACCTTAGTCTAACTTTGTTTGCTAAAGTCTGTAAAGTGTTGAAGTAAAGAGAATAAACTCCTATCTGTCATCCAACGTTGGTTTTATTCCATCGCCACCATTATATTGCCGCCCAACGTAAAAATATTCTTCTACCCGCAACAATTTTATCGGAGTACCCACATATTTGACGGTGTACCCACATATTGGCGGATAAACAGGAGCCTACCCTCAAGAACATTAATATTATTTTGACAGTATTGACATGTCTGAGAAAAAACAAGAAATGGTGATGATGACTCAGGAACAATTCACTGCATTCATAACAAAAGTGACAGAAGCGAACGAAAGTGGAAATCGACATTTTAAAAGTTTTGCTGCGTGTACAAAGCGTTACGACGGTGAACGAAATTATAATAAAGTAGAAGAATTTGTTACCAGTATCTCAGTTTATAAAAAGATTGAGAAAATCAGTGACGAAGACGCCTTGGAAGGTTTAACTTTGTTATTGTCTGGCGCTGCCGCTACGTGGTGGAACGGTGTGAAAGGCGACATTAAAAAGTGGACACAAGCTCTCGACGCCATTAAGTCTGCGTTTGCGCCGAAAATGCAGCCTCACGAAATTTATTTGGAAGTATATTCGAAGAAGCAAACAACAGAAACCATTGACACGTTTGTTTGCGAAAAACGTGCCTTACTCGCTCAGCTACCTCCAAAAAGAAATAGGGAAGAGGAACACTTGGACTATGTTTATGGACTTCTTAACATAACCTACAAAAAGGAGATTGCACGCACGGATGTGAAGACATTTGCAGAACTTCTGGATCGTGGTCGTCATATTGAGAGTCTGCTCAAGGAAGCTGGTGAGGTAACGGCATTAAACCAACCGGAACGGAAGCCGCTGAAAAGATGTTCTTTTTGTGGCAAGAAGGGTCATCTATTTGACGTATGTCGCAAAAGGTTGGCAGAACAAAAAGAAACGGCAGTATCCGAAGCAGAAAAGAAGCCAGTTATCAAGTGCTATGGATGTGGAGCACCTGGTGTTTATAGAAGCAGTTGCAATACCTGTAAAACAAAGGAAACGCCACCAAAGCCCGTTGCATTTTGTACAGTACAAAACAACTTAAAAATACAAGCCAAAATACCAACAATAAAAGTAAATATAAAAGGGGAAGAAGGCTATGTATACATAGATACTGCTGCTCGTCGCAGTATTGCCAGTATGCAACTATATAAGACGTTATTACGAAAAGGAACACAGTTTGATCAGCAAGAAACCGACATTAAATTAGCTGATGGAACGGTGAAAAAGTCAAACTTGTTGACAACAACAACTGACATACGTATTGGAAAACGCACATTACCTATAACATTGTCAGTCATACCAGAAGCCGTTGATAACCGTACCTTGTTAGGTATAGAATTCCTAGAACAGGCAGGAATGATGATTAATGCACCACAACGCTGTTGGAATTTTATTGACGAACCAGAGACAATATACGACTTCATTCATCTGAATAATGACGCCATACCAATGAAGGCAGTGTCGCGGATGACATTTGAAGTAAAACAGGAGCCAGTGGAAATTAAAGCAGTGTCAGAGTTCATCCATTGGGCTAACGAGCTGAACATGTTGTCACCATTACCCATTACACCAGTATCCGATGTACAAGACAGCCCACCAGTGAACAAACGACCAAGATGGACCTTACACAAATTTGACACGCCACCAGGTCCTACACGTCCACGAGAACCCGCTGACAACAAATCTTGTGTTGATCCACGTATTGTTTACTTACCAATAAACCCAACTTCTTTGTATTCTGTTGATCTTTATTTAAAACCCAATGAAGGAACCATACTTACAAACAATGAGCAAAAGATGTTCAATGACTTATTAATTGAGCACAGCGACATCTTTGAGAAAAACACGGAACCAACTCCGTTTACACAACATAGAATCGACACAGGCAATCATCCGCCTATTAGTGTTAAGCCCTATAGGTTATCACCAACAAGGCAAAAACAATTAAGAGAAAAGCTGGATGATATGATAACTGATGACGTTATCGAGGAATGCGATTCCCCATGGTCAGCACCTGTAATTCTAGTTCCAAAAGGAGAAACCGATGTTCGAGTATGCGTAGATTATCGAAGACTCAACGAGATAACTAAACCAGACAGATATCCGTTGCCTCGTATTGACGACTTATTACATCAGGCAAAAGCGATGCCATACATGTCAACAATTGATTTACAGTCAAGTTACTGGCAGATTATGGTACATCCAGATGATTACGATAAAACAAGCTTTGTATCACCATTTGGAACGTTCCGTTTCAAGCGAATGCCGTTCGGTCTTCGAAATGCGCCAGCTACGTTCCAAAGATTAATGGACAAATTCATACAAGGATTGCACGCGAAGTGTGTATTAAGCTATTTAGATGATCTAATTATAAGATCTAGTACATTCAGTCAACATATAAAAGACTTAAGAGAAGTATTTATTAAACTGAGAGAATACAAGCTTCGAGCCAACAGAAAGAAATGTAAATTTATGTGTTCAGAAATTAAATATCTGGGCCACCTTATAGTTTCTGACGGTATCAAAACAGACCCAGAGAAAATCTCTGCTATTGCAAACCGTCAGGCGCCGAAAAACCTAAAACAATTAATATCATTTTTACAAACCGCATCATGGTATCGGAGGTTTATTCATAATTTTGCAGACATTGCTAGACCACTCACTAACCTAACGAAGAAGAAAATAAGCTGGAAGTGGGAACGAGAGCAACAAGAAGCATTTATGAAATTAAAAAATGCTTTGACTACGTCACCAGTGTTAAAACAGGCAAGTGACGATTTACCCTTTGCTATCAAGACTGATGCCAGTCAGTATGCCATTGGCGCAGCTTTAGTGCAGGGGGAGGGGGACAATGAGCACCCTGTTGAATACGCAAGTAGACTCTTAACACAAGCAGAACGCAATTACAGTGTCACAGAAAAAGAAGCACTAGCCATAGTATGGGCAATTGCAAAATTTCGTGGCTATATAGAAGGAACAAAGTTCATAACTATTACAGATCATCAACCGTTGAAATGGTTAATGAACCTTAAAACACCTACTGGTCGCTTAGCACGATGGGCACTACAGCTGCAACCATACGAGTTCAAAATCCAATATACTCCAGGACGAACTAATGTAGTAGCTGATACATTGTCTCGACCACCGTGTGAGCAACATGATGGAATATGCATAATATGCAGCACAGAGTTAGATCTACCTAGATACAATGAAAAACAATTAAGAAATGAACAAATGAAAGATGACACCCTTCAAAGTATCATAAAGATATTAGAAGAAGGAAAAGAAATACCAAGTTATGTAGAATACATTAAGAAAGGGTACCTAGTCCATAAAGGTATCCTATATCTTTACATGCCAGAACAAGAAAACGACAACGCAAAGTTAGTAGTTCCACGTCATGAAATACAAAACGTTCTGAACGCTTACCATGACTCACCTACTGCTGGTCATATGGGAGTAGAAAGAACAATACAACGTATAACAAATAATTTCTATTGGACGGGACTACGAAAAGATGTTATAAAATACGTAAAAACATGTGTTGAATGCCAAAAATATAAGCCCACAAATAAGAAGCCAGCAGGCTTATACCAGTCCACCCCAAACTCTAAACGATTTGAGGTATTGTCCATTGATCTTTTTGGACCATTACCAAAGGGACCAACAGGCGAAAAGTGGATTTTGATCATAGAAGATACTACTTCAAGATGGGTTGAACTATTCCCACTAAATGAAGCAACTAGTGAAAATTGTGCCAACATTTTACTCAATGAAATATTTCTTCGGTATGGGTTGCCAAGGAAAATTATCAGCGATAATGGAGTACAATTTATTTCAGCGATAATGCAAAAACTAGTATATTGCTTAGAAATTCAACAAATATTCACACCCATATATCACCCTGAACCAAATGTGGTTGAAAGGAAAAATAGGGACATGAAGTCACAAATTGCAATTATGGTCAAAGACAAACATAAGAACTGGCCATTGACTTTACCTACAATAAGATTCGCAATGAATACAGCTAAGTGTCAAACTACAGGCTTCTCACCATCATACCTAACATTTGGGAGAGAATTGCGTACACCATATGAGTTGACACATGATCTAAGCTCGGTTGTAGAATCAGAAAACTTTGTCGCAGAAATCACCCCAAAGTTAAAACAACTAGCCCAAGACTTGGAGCTAGCAAAAGAAAATATAGAGTGTAACAAAGAAACGACACGCCAAAGAGCAAATAGCAAGCGAAGACCTGACCCAGACTACGAAGTTGGAGACTTAGTCTTGATAGAATCTCATCCCGTTAGCAACATCGATAAACAGTTTACTTCGAAATTTGCTCCTCGACGAGATGGACCGTATGTTATATTAAAGAAACATGGAACCTCTACTTATGAAATTGCTCACTCAGAAACTCCAGACAAGCCTATTGGAAAGTATCATACGTCAGCAATAACGAAGTTTGAAAAGAGAGATAATGAAATATCCAAACCAACTTATCCGATACGCCGAAGAGGAAGGCCGCGGAAACAAGCTGGTGCTGGTACTCAGTCGGGACGACCATAGAGTACCAGAGGGGGAGAATATAACACGACGCCTTACGCCATCTACCGGATTTTGTGCACAACACTACGCCACCCGATTAGATCGCAACTAACACAAGATCAATCATCGATAAGACGATAACATCAACAGTACCTACAGACTACTAGCGACATCTAACATTCGCCGTGAGAAGTGTCCGTGACGTCAACGAAGGTTACAACCACATACAAGCATGAGATGATGAAGACACACACTGTCATCTGTCAAACCGCCTATATAAACCCGCACCACCGAGGAACTAGTCACTCGCTACTTAGACGGCACAGTGGTCGATAGCCCCGCAGTCACCACTGTTGTCTTAAGCTTGACCTGAGCGGAGGCCCCGTCGCCCTCAGGAATAGCCTAGCTAGGAGGTGAAGGGATAGGATAGCCCCGCAGTCCATCCCTAGGTCCACTAATAGGTCTAACCTTAGTCTAACTTTGTTTGCTAAAGTCTGTAAAGTGTTGAAGTAAAGAGAATAAACTCCTATCTGTCATCCAACGTTGGTTTTATTCCATCGCCACCATTATAGTAGGCTTTAAGCTTCACCAGAATACAAGGTCCAAAATGTAAGGTTTTATGAGGACTTTATTCTATTGAAAATTTCATACCAATATGAATGGCCTTTGGAGTCCGGTGGATGCGATATATGGCGGCGCTTGGGGGAGGCCTAAGTGCACCAGTAGATGTCTTTTGGACGGTATACTGCTAATAATGATGCTGGAATTTATGTAGAAATGTATTTGTGTTATGGAGAATGTTTCTAGAAAGGTTCTGACAATAACTTACTTTTTGACTATTTAAATACTGTGACAGGTATGAATTCTAGTTTGTCTGACTATACAAGGTGTATAAGACCTCATCACGAAGCCGTCAACCAAGCATTCTGTACATCAAACTAAGTAACTTTACGCAAAAATTATTGCTGAGAAACGACTTTTTGTTTTGGGGTGAAAAATCATGTTTTGTGGTAGAACTCAATGTAACGCACTCAAAACATTGTGCTGATGGCTGAATTGAATAGTACGGGAGTCGTGGAGGTGTTTAAAGTAAAAATCTTACATTAAAAACTTTTATTTAAAAACAATACTTGCCATAAAGTTGGAACAGGTATGGTGTAGAACAAAAAAAATATCACAATGACGAGGAGAACAAGTGCCTTTCGGCTTCGTTAAGAGGTGTTTTACACCCTTTATGTATGTTGTCTTCGATAAAAACAGACCAGAATCCAAATATAGACTTGGAAAACACAACATCACGCCTGTAGTACCCGATGAGTTAGGCAGAGGTGTACCTAATAGTACACCCACAATTTCACCAGTTATATTTCAGTCCCATGTAATAAGGGGCGAGCCTATTGCCATCAACCGAGCACAAATCCAGATTCCGTGGCTGCTACTGAGAAATTCCTGATGGAAAAACTCAATAACAATTTGGCCGACCCGGGAATTGAAACCAGGACCTCGTGATCAGCAGTCGCAATTGCGACCACTAGACCAACAGTCAAATATAGACAACACAATAGTGTTGTCTATATTTGGTGTCTTTATTTGGTGTTGTGGTATTATTACCAAAAAGAAAAAAAAAAAAAAAAGAATATCATTGGTGGTTATCCACCGGTTATGATATTCTTTTAAACAGATATGTTGTGAGCGCGCAAACGTGAAACGAGCCAATTGGGTCGTTTTGCCTTTATTCTGCGTCACTGCGTGTATGTGAGCTGGCTCTCCCCCGCGGAACACTTTTTTCGGTGGTTTTGTAGGTGTATAACATATCTGTTTATTAGAATATCATTGATTATCAAAAATAAAAAAAGTCTCAGTAATTTCGCGAAAACAAAACACATTTTACTTTTGCCATGACTTTTAATAAACCAAGTCACCGCTATCTGAGTACCACAAAATACCTGTATTAGTCGACTTTACCCAAGTACCCTCCATGTTTCAGCACAGTTGTAAGTACCTTCATATTGTACCTACTCCATTGTATTCAGACAAAACACGTTGAAAAGGACAAAAGATTATCCCGAACAAACAATCGACGTTTTTATATAAAAACCTTTCTGAAAAAATATATTTACTAAACTAAGAGAGGTATTCTGAAATTAATTTGGGTTCTACATAATGTCTGACTGTACTTAATATTCGCTTCATTATTTTATGGTCTGTGTACACCCTGTTTTAGTATGCACTATATTTTATGCTTAGGTCATATGTAACTAGCTTTATGATGAACGTAAAATTATGGCCCGTGTGATTTTATTGTGCAAGCAGTTTAACGTTTATGATTATGGTAAAAGCTTGGGGTTTTGATATGCCAACATGTGCTTAAAATATAATTATAATTTTAATTATTATAGTTTCCTATTTACATCAGTATTAAAGTTTAAAATTCATTCAGTGGCATAAAAATGGAGGAAACCTGGTATGTAATGGGTGGTCACCCATCCACAGAGCAACCTAGGCAAGCACGGCTTAACCTAAAGATCGACTCGAGCGGCTGTTATTATTTAGCCACGGGCTCTTCAACAAAAAACAATCATGCTTTAGTCATAAAATGACTAAAGCATGATTGTTTAATCAACGAAGCTATAAAGAATAATAATCAATCTTTTTGGTAGAATTCTTCACCTATGTTGCTGTGTCTCATGTTAACTTGAACGAAATCAAATCATTTAAAATTCTCATATCGAATAACTGACCTAAATGAATTGCAACTGCCCGCTTATAAAATCTTCTTAAATCAAATTCAATAAACCGCTGCAAATCTTGTTATCCTTGAACATTGTCGCGACGTCACAAAAATCTACCTAGTTACCATGGCAACAATACAAATCCCCCCACAAACAGTTTCCTATGGTGCTGAACCATCAATTACCGTCACCCTGTCCCTTTGTGCAATTTTCTTTGCATTAAAGCATCCCCTTGCAAATTCACACCCATTTATTACACGCAACAAAACTATCGTCGCTTGCTTGTCTTATCTATGGCAACACTGTGGTGTTGCTAGCTTTATTTTATGGAGAACAGGATACAGGGATGTTTTTTGTTTGAGCTCTATTTACATAAAGGAACTGTTGATTATATCTGTAATACTGCGGAATGTTATTAGAGAAAAATAGAGTATTTTTTTAATAATAGAAGCTATATTTAACATGATAATCCAGCTTTAAAATTGAAACTGATACCTACAGTATGTCCACTCATTTAAAACACGTTAAAAGTATTCCACTTCAAAATTCATGTGAGTAATTAAAAACCGTGTTCACGGTTTGTCGTTGGACAGAAACGAAAAAAGAGTAAAACGTTTACATTAATTGAATTTAACAAAAGCACAGTTGTTTGTTATATTATTTCATATAAAACTGGGGCTAACTTTCGCACATTTGTGTTGAAAACTTTTTAAAATTAAATGTCCACGTGTTGTGTTCAGCAATTCACTCATTCACGCGAACGTTACCTTTTTATACGGACACACATTTTGGTCAAACACACACATAGCTTTTTGTCACATGGCGTAAAAGAGTAAATGTGTAAACGAAACTTTTGTATAAAAATGTGAGCGAAAGAATTTTTGCGTTAGTGTGAGTGTCAAAGTGACCACTTACATCCGCGTCACACATAAAGGCACTACTTTACATATATTTTTTCGTGCACACACACATGCACGATGCATCCACATGCACATGACGTGGTGCGGACACAGGACGGTTAGTTATCTCCTATTGATCTGGTCCAATTAAGTGTACGGACGCCCTGGGGAGCGGTGCCCGTACACCGGCAGCTGGTCTTACGTCCACGGTATATACCCAATACCTACGTATCGGTTGCTTCCGTGTCGTAATTTTGCTGATGGTGTATAGGTAACAGCACAATTCCCGACGATCGTGTCCGGTCGGAGATTGCGCAGGACTTAAACTATTGTGCTAAATACTCATTGTCTTGATATTGATGCGGCGGTAAATATTGGTAGAATTGTTTTGATTGGAGAATGAATGGAATAGTTTGCGATTTAATTGTTGAATTAATTTTATAAATGTTATGGAACCTAGTGGTGAGACTATATTTTCTTTATATCTGCGTAAAAGGGAACTGTGATCTTCCATAGACATACATGCATGTAGTTCGTTCAAAATTCCTGGAAAACTTTCAATAGACTGCTATGTCAAAGCTTCCATTCAGTTTCCATATATAGCTCAATAGATACCCAGCTATCGTTCTCATAAGAACCTCTAAACCAATAATTACAGTTATAGATAGAAACATTAATAATTGCAACACCGGTAAAGATGGAATGCAATGGATTTCTCACTCGACATCTGAAAGAAGAGCTGAAATACTAGCAAAGAAAAGGACTGTATGTACTGCCGAGTTCACTCTCGTTCTGCCAGTTTTCACCCTTATGCAATGAAGGTCAAGAATTTCAAAAATTCACATCAAAATGTTCATAGAAAAAAGGGTCATGCAATTGATTTACATGCTCAGTGATAGCTCTGTATTGTCTTTATTAAGACAGATGATAATTACCAAGAAACAGAAAATTAACACAAATTAAATCGGCAATAGAAGGCGAACAAGGCTAAAACTGCTTAAACTTGCACTGTTTAGTGTTTACCCCATAAATTGAAACAACAAACGGGCCGCAGCCAACAATGTCCAACTAACCACACACCGGTGTCCACAGCACCTCGACTCGAATACCTACACAGGTAGACACTACCTACTCCTCCTCTGCCTACCCCAGTTTAGGCCCTTATCGCGTTTTACGACACCCACGGGAAATGAGGGGGTTGGGCCGTTGGTCCATTCGTAACAGACTGAACATCGTATTGTTATCTAGTTAATCAAATTAGTGCTTGGTTTAGATAACTGGGTGAGATGTAGTGTCTTGGTAATGGTGGAGGTAATCTAATGAGTTTTAGTGATTTTGATTATAGAGGCGGTGGAAATTAGAATCTTTGTAAGCATCTTTTTCGCTTTCTGGAAAGCGGAATGTCATAGTTAGGCATTATAATATAATATAACAATGAAAAGATTAAATATAAATCTTATATAAATCAATATAATTATCTTATACCGGTTTCAAAACTCACTCACATTAAGACTTTAAAAGAAAAAGAAGAATCTAATCACCATCAAATATGATGTGTCAAAACAAAACAATCTACATACACAGCTACGGACACAAATGAATTAATGGCACCGCCACCGTAGCGTAATCTCTCCGCCAATTCACGCAGCTACATTTGGGCAATTCACACAGTTACATTCGGGCAATTCACACAGACACATTTGGGCAATTAACGGGCACACGCATCTCATATGCGAGTCACGTAAGCTGATGGCATGTAACGCACTTCGGTACTTACCACTGCATTATAGGGCTTACCAATGAGTTTACCCTTGGGAAAATTATACGTAGACAGAATATACTGCGACGTTTCGATAAAAAATAATGAGAATGTAGAAATATGAAAGAAAAAGTATTTCATGTTTCGGGTTAACGTTTTCATATAACTGCGTCATCATTTTGATCGTTATTTTTAAGCCTCTGTTGAAAATAACGATCGTTCTTTATAACCCCACAAATGAATATTTGATGCAATTCTAACTTTACTACGATGAATAATATTTAAAGTATCTTTTTTTTATCATTCTTTTCAGACGGCGAGTTGTATTCGGGTACAGTCGCAGACTTCAGCGGTATGGAGCCGATCATCTATCGAGAACCATTACAAACGGAGCCGTATGATTCAATGACGCTAAACGGTAAGCATTACTCAACAATTTTATGTCGCCACTTAGGAACCTCATCATCATCATCATTTCACCCGAAAGACGTCAAATGCTGGACATAGGCCTCCCCCAAGTGTCACCACATTGACCGGTCCCGTGCGACTCGCACAATGCCGATTCCCGCAACCTTCACCAGGTCATCGGTCCACCTAGTGGAAGGCCTTCCAACCAAACGTCTTTCGGTTCACGGTCGCCACTCCAGAACTTTGCGACCCCGTCGGCCATTCAAGCCACTTAAGTTTGGCAAGTCTTCGGGCTACGTCGGTAACCTTGGTTCTCTTGCGGATGTCTTCATTTCTGATTCGATCACGCAAGGAAACTCCGAGCATAGCCCTCTCCATTGCCCTTTGGATGACTTTAAGCCTTCTGACCTTCTGACAGACCCATTGTGAGCGATCACGTTTCGGTCCCGTATGTAAACACTGGTATGGTATGGTAAACACTGGCAACACACACTGGTCATAGACTTTCGTCTTGAGACACTGCAGTAAGTTCGGACGAGAAGATATCGCGCAACTTTCCGAACGCTGCCCAGCCGAGTCGGTTTCGACGATTGGCCTCTTTATCGAAGTTAGACCTACCTAACTGAACCGTTTCTCCCAGGTACACATAATCGTCTACAACATCCAGTGTAGAGTCGCCGATCTTGATAGGAACTTAGAAACCTAATAAATAATTATGATCAGCTCCTAAACGTCAGATTACAATCAAATAGAAGCAAACAATACACATAATGGCAACACCACACAAGCATTGTTTACAATATGTATTTACATATCCACGGGCGATTGACTCACAATATGACTGTCAAACAGACATCCGCCATTATAATTGAATTCAGAAGCGCGGGAACTCCTTGTCAATCGCGTGACGTTTGACGTGTCAACAATCGCTAAATCCGATTAAGATCGTATTAGAAATTATCGACTGAGCAGCGATAGGGTTACATCACTTGGCGTAATTGGGTGTTAAAATTCACCTTGTGACAGAATATCGAGGAATATTGTTTGACTTTAGTGATGTATTTTAATAGTGGTGTATTTCTTATTCACAGCTCCGGACTTCGTGAATTCTTTGGTACACGGAAACTTCGTGTACTTCTTCTTTAGAGAAACAGCTGTTGAATACATCAATTGCGGGAAGGTAAGATAGTTTTTCTTTCTCATTTATCCTAAGTTTTTTAACAAATCGATTTTAGTTAAAAACTTAACTACTTGGAAGAAATAGTAAGTAACAATAAATAAATATTCTATTCTGTTCTTGTTTGGCCTTAACTGTCAACATCCAACTTCTATAGAAAAACTTTTCTCTTCCGAGAGTTTTAGATTAGCCCAATCTTAAAATAAGCCTATTTATTACCAATACCGCACTCTGATGGCCCATATTCTGACCTATTATCACCCCTAGTAGTTTCATTAAAGATCTCTTATTGATGAACCCATTCGTTCCAACACGGAATGCTCTAGTCGAGCGTGTCCTGCTGCACTACGAGTAGTAATTCACTCGCGGCGTGACACGGTACGTTTCCCCGTCCTCACGGCGTGACACGTCTACAATTCATTGCTTACATGCGGTTTTACTGTAGCGTTTGCAGGTAGTTGTGAATTAGATTGCAGGTGCTGTTGTAATTTAATAAAATAGGCCATTTATGATATTTTCGGTATCTTGAATGATATTATGCTATACGTATACATTAAACTACTTAATAACTTTATGCCCCGAATTTATACAAACTGAGGTGAGAATCCGCTTTTAGGAAGGTTTTTTTACACATCATCTACTAATTATTTCTATGTATTATACCCAATCAATCACAATATATACGTAAATAGTGCGAAGGCAGCGTTGGAACTTCGGCCAATCCGATATCTTAATCATTTGACTATTATAGCCTCACGCAGTTAAGCGGCTACAATAATTTTGCTTTATTGTACATCAAAACCATAATATTCTGGGTAACAACCAAGGATCCACAGTTTATTTAAGGCGAGGCATCGTTCTAAAACCGGGCACGCGCGCTTCGGGACTGAGCGGGGGACTGGGCGTCTGAGCGGGGCGAGGATTGCTAGCTTATAACTTAAAGGACGTAAACGACAAAATGGTTTTTGTTATTTAATTCAGTTGGGAACGATAATTTCAGAATTTCCTTCTACAATTTTAAAGAGTATGTATAGACTCATCTACGGAGAAAGTTAAGAGGATTTAATTGGTCCCGTTTGCCCATAACATGTGAATCTCTTTTTAAAAAGAGGTATGTTTGAAGTTGAAAGTTACTTAATCATGTATTGAAAACTAACAAAATAAGGTTTTTATCATGAATTATCAGGTCACCAACTTATATTTTCATTTGTTTTGTAATTACTGCCAAAAAATGAGATCATTGACTCCATGATTTCCAATGCGTCCTCTTAATATTCTCCTATGCTCGTCATTCAGGCGGTGTACTCCCGCGTGGCGCGAGTCTGTCGGGACGACCGCGGTGGACCTCACCGCTTCAAGCAGCGCTGGACGTCCTTCCTCAAGTCCCGGCTCAACTGCTCCGTCGCCGGAGACTTCCCCTTCTACTTCAATGAGATACGTAAGTATACTAGTGCTTGTTATAAGTACTAACTCAAAGAAAGCAAAAATTTAAAACCATATTTTTTGGAGAGGGTAATGAGGGCACTGGCAGAACTTTAACCGTTGCAACTGCAGGAAAACAGTTGTAGGAGACTGTCTTGAGCATTCAGTACCAGGACAGTATATCTAGAAATTCTTCTGTAACTACAACAGTTAATTAACCAGCTCAAAAATTCACCCTGTATAAAGTATAGCATCATTGGAAATGTGGAGACAAACTAACCCTCGCTTGTGCGCTGTTGCGTCCCGATAAGAACTAGATACGTCAGAAATATCATCAGGAATCTGGCTATCGAGCATGGTTAAGATTGTTTCTCCAAACATAACATGGAATCGCACCCCAAAAGCTTGCTATGATGCAGAAAGTCAGAAACTTTCATGGTTTGTCAACAAAGACAGATAAATATAAGTTGTGCCCTTTTTTAATCATACAAAATAGCATCATAGCTACAGTACGCCCACATTTCGTCAGGTATAACCTTTTGATCTCTGCTTCCAGAATCAACAACAGAACTAATAGAAGGAGTGTACGGAGGTCTCAACGCGCAGTTGATCTACGGAACCTTCACGACTCCTCCGAACAGTATATCGGGCAGCGCCGTCTGCGCGTTCAGTATGCAGGACATCGCTGATACCTTCGAGGGAACTTTCAAGGAGCAGAGCGCGATCAATTCTAATTGGTTGCCTGTTAATAGTGCTAAAGTAAGTTTTGTTCAGATGAAGTGACAGTCTTTATTGGTCATGTTTAATAAATTAAGATGTGCATTTCAAACGTCACATTTTTCTAATCCTTTAACTTGCGTAAGACTATGAACGTCCCTAATTTTGGGCGACAGACCGATTTTCTTCAAAATCTTGGAAAAAACTTAAAAATCCAATACCACCTTTAAGTTCTTGTGGGTTTAAGTCTAAAAATATCACATTTTCTCTATAGGTACCGGAGCCCCGTCCGGGCACTTGTAACAACGACTCCAGACAGCTGCCCGACCAGACGTTGAACTTTATAAAGACGCATGCGCTGATGGACGAGTCTGTGCCAGCCTTCTTCGGAGAGCCAATCGTTATTCGTACCAGTTTTCAGTAAGTTACACAAAATTATACGTTTTATTAGTAAGTATAGGTTAGTTGTGGTACTGAAGTTAATGTTAATTTGTTTGTTTCCAGCTATCGATTTACGCAGATAGCAGTAGACCCACAAGTGAAGACTCCTGGAGGAAAAGCGTATGATGTCTTATTCATTGGCACAGGTGCGTTCCAACTTAAATCTTGATAGAGCTTTCAAAGATAACTTTGAAAACAATTCCATCTGTGATGTCTTGAAAAAAAAAATACCTGTAATATTTAAAAAGAAATTCTTATTTGTCAAAAACTAATATAATGTTTTCTTCAACAGACAACGGCAAAATCATAAAAGCCATCAACGCAGTCTCCTACGACTCGAACAAACGTGCGGTTCCTGTGGTCATCGAGGAGCTACAGGCATTCGCAGCCGGTTCACCAGTGAGAGCCCTGAGGGTCGCGAGGGCTGGTCGTGATGCAGCCAGGCTTATTGCTGTCTCAGACCGACAAGTTTTGAGTCTGAGGCTGCATCGGTGTTCCAGTGATAAGATCAGTTCTTGCTCGTAAGTGTGAATTATAATTTTCTGTTGGACTTAATTTTGAAATTCATCTTTCTTTGTCTTTTGACTTGTCCCGTTTGCTCAAATTGTTTTAATTTTATGAAATGCGGATAACCCAAGTTTTCTTATCAAAAAATGATAATGAAAAATCGTAACTTTTGACGAAATTTAAGAACAAGTACTGAAGCTCTATTGTTATATTGTTTTAGCGAATGCGTGGCGTTACAAGACCCGTATTGTGCGTGGGACAAGCAAGCAGGTCGGTGTCGCGCCTTCTCTCACGGCGTCAGTCGGTGGCTCGACGAGAACTCCTTCTACCAGAGCGTCAGCACTGGCAGCCACACTGCCTGCCCTCACAGTAAGTACCCAAAACAGTGGCATGTAACGGAGACCTCGATAGAGACCACAAAACTGCAAGTAGAAATGAATTTGGCATAGAAAAGAAAATAGAAATACATAGATGCAGATATGAAAAACAACATCTCAACAAATACCATTCTTTCCCTAGGTAAAGATGCTGGCGCAGTAGGCGGTCTCAGTTCAGGACTATACGATGATGCCAGAGGTGAGACAAAAGGAGAAGTCATCAACATCGTGCAAGACAAGGACGGAAAAGGAGGAGGTGGAGGTAACGAAGGTACTTTTACTATCATGTTTCATTATTTGAAGAACATCCCATTTCATCACATTCTGAAACATAATCAGCACCATCAACAAGATCCGAATTACATCAAATTGTTTTCTTTTTAGGTCCTGAAGTTCTAGCAGCAGACCCTCCGCCGGCTGCGTACTCAGTAGAAACCTTAGCATTAGCCGTAGCTGCAGGTGCTTTAGCTGCATTAGGAGCAGGGTTCGCGGCCGGCTACATCTGCGGCAGAAGATGCAAGAAGGATGATGACGACAATATGCCTTACCCTGATACAGAGTATGAGTATTTTGAACAAAGGCAGAATATTAATAGGTTTGTATTTTGTTTAGGGTTAGAATGAAATGTGTAAAAACTAACAAACAACCATTTAATGTAAACTAACACCCAGACATCAGCATACATTCTTAACAAATAACAAAATATTAGTGTTCTGTACTGTTGGAGATTCACAATAGAAATTCAAATATTTATGAGTAATGGCTTTACAGAATCCAAGCGGAACCCAAGCTTCTTCAGCAAGTAGAAGAAGTGACGTACGCCGAGCCAGTACTAGGTCCTCAACCCAAGCCGGCGTCTCCCCGCGCCACCTTACGCAAGCACCCCCCGTACCACCCGCACCACGAGACGCTCTTCCAGTTCCAACCCGACGCCTACCGTCGCGATAACTTCGGAACTCTTCGCTCGCATCAGGTCAATGTCAGTTATTCTCTTTTTTATTCTCTTGCATGGCTTGCTGTGATCGTTTTTACAGGTATGAGTAAGAGCCGTGAAAGTTTACGACCCATGGGAAGAACAGTTTACTTATGACTGATGCTCCAGGGTAGCCCGTGAAATACAAATTTTCTTACGTTTTTTGCAATTTGCAGGCCAGTGCTAGGTCGTATGTTGACATACAACTTAGCACTGGCCTGCAAATTGCAGAAAACGTAAGAAAATTTGAATTTCGCGGGCTGGTTGGAGCATTCACGTAACATAATTATATTCTTATTAAGTATCTGGAGTTAACAGATAAGACTTGAAACATTTACCTACAAATATTTGTTCGATGCTGCTGGATGTAATTTAGGTCGTTACTTTTCATACCTGTATGAAGATTCAGTGATTTGCATGACTTTCCAATAACCACTGAAATAATACTTCTATCTCTATGCGCATTTAACCCTTTTTCCAATATTAATGTTAGTAACTACTAGTAGAACAATTGAATAAAACAAAGTAAGTTTTTTATTGAACTAATTTCATCGCCTTGCTCTTTACAATCATCAACTCATCTGTCACTTGCATGATTCATCGTAATTCATGGTGTCATTTTTACCTTCTCTTCATTTTTTTTGTTTCATTAAATCACTTACTAATCTGTTACCTATTCAAGTTAATAATTCATTTCATTTCCATGGCCTAATCATTGAGGTTGAAAATGTTCGTGAGATTATAATAAATACTGATATCATCACATACTTGTACAAAAAATAATCTTTTGTAGAAAAAATCTTAATCTTTCTCAAATTATCTAAATATCAGTGGGGTTGGCAACTGTGGAACTAATGGCGCTAGCACCGCTTGAACCAAACATCGTCATTGGTTGAAAATCTGTCAATGTAATTTTATATTTCAAAATAGTTTGACCTCATTGGTCAGATTGGGTCTAAGCTTTGACGCGCCATCTACAATCAGCTTTGACCAGCCTTCCCCATTGAGTCAATATTATTATAAAAAGGTTAATACTACATTTTAAATATTATTACAAGTTTCCCGTGTCTAATTTAATGTTTTAGAGAAAATGTCACGTTCATTTCAATCTGATATTAACCAATCATTCGTTCCACTAACTCACGCACGCTTATTCACCTAGGCATGTCAGTTAACACAGGAATATTCGGACCGCAGGGCGATGGGTACCGGCGGGGCAACGACAACGGCTTCTCGACCACGCGCTCAGTGAAGAAGGTGTACCTCTGAGAAACAAGCGGGGCGGACTCGCGCGACCAAATGCATCATCATAAACATAATACGCACCATCACCATACATTGGGTGAGTTCAACAGTCTATGTTATTTTAAACCTTATAAGATTTTGTGTATTTTTATGTCTTGTGACTGGGACTGTAGCTATATTTAATTTTCATCTTTGTTTCGACAATTTAGAAGTGCCTGTAACTGGCCTACTTTAAACAAATGCTTTAATTTTGATTTTTTTGATTAGTCTTTAGCTTTACATTATTTGATGAGAAAATTATTTATGAAGAATAAGCAAGTACATATATTCGTATGGACATTAACACAGCTTCCATCAGGAACTTTGAACCATAACTGAGACATATTCCGTATGTTGCAGTGTCGCAGCGCAGCAGCGGCTCGGCGTCGTTGTCGGCGAGCGGCGGCGGGTCGTCGTCGTCGCCGTCGCCGCCGTCGTCGTCGCCGTCTCCGTCGGGCGAGCGGCCGCCCACGCCGCCGCCGCCCGCGCCGCAGCCCTGCGCGTACATCTACCGCAACTAGCGCGCCGCCCCGCTACCCGCACCGCACGACAGACGTGAACTATACGTGATAAAGACACCACCCTATACCTACGCGCACGTGACGTCACCCGCGAACGTGATCGAGACATTCCAAAATTAAACGACATTGTTATTCGATTCGTATTCGACTGAGTGACGTTCGATCGAACGCGTTTTGTTATTGCCGACGATTATGACCCTGTAGTGAGTTACTGTGGATACGACGTCGTATTTCACCTGTATTATACGTTGGAACTGTTAAGCGTTTATCGGAAACGCACTTTCGGAATGGCTGAATTCTAAATGATTTGTAACTTGATAGAATAGATAATGTAATATGTTTAAATGTGGATTGTTATAACAAATGCGAACACAAAACATTCTTCCATGAAAATAAATATATACGTACTGGTGATTATCCACAATCTAAAGTGATCGTTTCTATGGTCAGAGGATGTGAGACAAAAAAATATGTATTTTTTTTAAAAGACGGAACAATATTATCGATTGATGTATGTAAGATGAATAATGTAACAAATTGTAGATTGTTTAGAATATACATAGTTTACAAATAATGTAGGAGAAAATATAAGTTTTTGTTGGTAACATGTTAACGAATAGTTAATTTAAAACTGTGATTGTCATTGCAGTTTTTTCAATACTGTACAATCAGCATTGTTGTCAACAAAATGTAAGAGTTGCAATGGAGTCACAAACGCTTTTTTTACATAAACTACTATTTTAAGCATAACGTCATTAATATAGGGAGGGTTCTCTTATTCTAAAGTTTAGCGTTACTATAACTCGACAACATTAGTGTCAACACCACGATGATCATCTATAGCAGATAAAGACGTCATAATCTTTTTTATTCAACTTGAAAATTATGCGGTGTTGTGTAATGTTGCCGAGCTATACCTAGTTTAAACGATGATTATAACATTATAGTTGAACAATGACATTATGAACCACAAAATATGATATAAAATTATATTTACCATGTATAAAAATGATATGTAAAGTTCTGATACTTATTCATTCATTAAAAAGTGCTTCTTATGGGTGTATTTAGATTACTAGGAGATCGTTTTGATAATTATTGGATAATGTTATAGATTTAGCTATTATGTATACATAGATACATATTATAATAGTTAAGGCGGCACTGTGATGCCACATTGCCAATTTAGATTGTTGGTGCGCCATTGTATAGTTACAACCCGTAACTGTGATCATTGTGTACATACATTCTGTGACACAAACGACGTCTCCTTTTGTCTACTGTCGTTTCTATAAATTAAACTTTTCAGAAATGTGGGCCAAAACATTTGTAAAAATCCTTTTCGAAAGACGTTCCTGTTGCTAATTTTGTAATAACCGAGGGACTAGAATTTTCTCGTTGAATAATATCGCTTTATGAATAATTTTGTAAACTAGCTAGCAGTTACTTTTGACCCCGAGATTGTATAGTGTTCAGACTCATCTTCGCTCATTGTTGACAATTGAATGTGTGTAAAGAAAATGTCAATTCTATTTGTAATGACTTAGTGCCTAAGTGTGTGCGACAGGATTGTAATTTGTACATTACAATGATTCAGTTTTTCTGTTGGACTGATGTTAGTGCGGACATTAGCGCGCCTTTAGAGTAGCGATTACAGTAGACAAGACGTAATGAAACACGATAGAGACTGCCTCAGAACTCTGGTGAGATCTCCCAAACTACGCAACAAACAATAAACAACTGTAATATAACTTAAAATCCACATAAAATCTTTGATGCCCCTTACTGGAGATTTAACACTTGTCAGAGTTATTTGGCAGTAAACAGAACATAATTTTTATACGCCATAATAATAAAAAAAGGCATTCTCGACATTGCCTTCATAATACTCATGTTTAATTTCATTTTTATATAATACCAAAGATGCCATGATTTTAATGTAAATTATTTATTTATAGTAGTGATTGCTAATAACATTTATTACTTAATCAAGTTGTTATTTTATATGAATATAACTGCCAATTTGTATACTTATTTTATAATTAACCAAAGCAACGCACAGTTTATTTTTTAAATTAATTAATCCATACGATATGTAGATGCTTTAACATGGCAGAAATGTTTGGAAATTGTATATGTACAGACCGCGAAAATGGCAAACAAATTGTAATATTTAAACGTTAAGCTTGCAGTCCTTAGTCAAGTAGTAACTAAAGAATATTTATCATGTTACAGATTTAATGTTATGGCGTCTTTAAGAGTTGATTGTATTTATAGTCCGTTCGTTATAAATTGACCCTCTAGCGACGCGGTTTGTATGAAGTCGTCGAGTCATACCTGGGGTTGCCACCCAGCCCAATCCATTAACTCGTGATTGCCATTTTCACAGTTTGTAATGTGGAAATTAATTAACACGTACATACGTAAGTGAGGCTAGTACTTGTAAATAGCAAGTTCTGTAATGTAATTAGTCTTGTCGAGTAAATAAATTAAGCGTTAGAGTATAAGCGCAAGAAATTTTTGAAAGTGAATTGTTAAGAATTGTTTTTTGTATTACTTAAAAAATAATATTGATGAAATGTACAATAACCATTTCTACGTTTAAATTACTGAACCACCTTTTTATACTCGTAAAGTTAATTGTAATCATAAACATGCCTAGAAGTTTCTTTGTACTAAGCGTAAAACATTGATTTATAATATATTGAGAATTATATAGATCGTATGGTAACGTAGATTATAATAGACCGCTTAATTTTGTTTGAAACTCGAAGCCTTAGTGTTAGAAATTGAAGACTTTTATTGAAATAAAGAACTAAGTAACAGATTGGATTAAACAAAGATGATCCACAACTTTTATTAAAAAAATATAATGTTAAGGTATAGCTCGTTACGTCACGTTACTCTCAAACTATCCATCACATAACTACTCTATGTTATAGCATGTAAATACGAGAATTGAGTTCTGAAGCAAGGCGGAGAAGCGCCCTCGTTCACTGAGACGCGGTATAGAGTTTACGCGACACGCTATTCGTTAAGAATTTACAGAACGTTAAAGTATACCCTAATAAATTATATTCACTTTTAATGACTATTGCCTTAGTGCAAAATTAGTTAAATGCCACGATACTCAGTGAACTGTAGGCCTCTACAGAAAGTATAATACGTTATGTTTCGCTGCGTGTGCAATATTTTTTTACTTGGAAAGTTTTCTCGGAATTCTAATTTCAAAATTGTGTCATTAAAATTTTAAAATTAGAATTGTTGGCAGCAACGCATTTTGAGTTCTCTACGTAAAGAATTTCTTTATCACAAAATGTTAAGAAAAAATATTAGGTAGGTATAGAATTAAGAAAATTGAAAATGTCGCTAATATTGATACAGCATTTAGAGCAGTCTACTATATTATTTTGACATAAAACCATTCGCTCCAAAACAAAATCTCCATTGAGCATTTTGTGATAAAGAGAAGCGGACGGTATATCATGAAGTAACTAATGGGAAGTGCCTAACTATATTACCTATTTGCACCTGTAGTTTACCCGTTAATTCCCATGAACCGACCATTATCTCATTACCAGATTTATAAGCTTTTCTTTAAATTTAATCTATGACCTGGCTGCTATGCAAATGTTGTCGGAAACAGGACATAGCTTAAAATTAAACACTAACCTTCCAAGCTAAGTGATAGTGAGTTTCTAATAGTGTGCCTTTAGTATCGCATAGTTACCGCCCTTTAGAAACTCGAAAAAAGAATATTGGAATAGGTCTATCAATTTATTTTTGAACCTCATTACCAGTCATTACTTCGTACAATTTTACTAGTAGTCATAACGTATACGTCATCATTTACAGATAAATTCACTTATTACATTACCTGTTATTCCAATTCACTATTTCTATACCTGATGATAGTTTGGTAATCTATGATAAACCTATGATTATAAATTACCTTTTTCATTCTCATAAACTCATTCATGTTTTGTACCTACTATCTTATGATTTGCTCTGAACTCCAGCGACATTAAAGATGTGGGCTCTGTTTTAAGCCTAATCTATGTTTTAGCCTCTGTACCATTGTTACAAGAAGAGAACATGTCTTAGGCTTAAATCAGAGTCGTATTTTAGTTTCTTTTAAGGCATAGATTTAAGTAGGGGTTTTATAAATAATAATGCAAACGCAATTGCAGTGATAGAACTGTTACACCTTATTCGCTGCCCGTATTTATAGAGTGCAATTTTTTTATAACTAGAGACAAATAGATTGTAAAACATTGATTTGCAAAATATGAAATAGTAAGCTCGAAGGAAGCAAGGTTTTATATTTTACTCTTCATTGTTTGAAATGTTATGATCATTTTCTCATTAAAATATTATTAATATTATGCTAAATATTTTAGCAAAGGATAAAATGTATTCCTTTTCTTTAGTAAATAAAATATTGAAACTCGATTTTTTTCTTTTTTTTTCGACTAACCCTTCCCTGTAAATGGCAATAGTTGAACGGTTGAAGTGCGGAGCAAGAGATCATCAGTTCGATCGCCACCGATTGAATTAAAACATCAACCGACTTCTAGCGAAATATTAATAATATGTCGCACGAGCTATCCTGTGATCGGACATTTGCCTACTAATATACAGGGTTAATTTTTAAGACGTGGATGGCAAAATCTGAAACTATGAGGAATAGCGAAAAATAATCAAAGAAATTTCGAGCCTGATTTTGATGAAAACTAAAACTGCATCATTGGATTTTTGGAAAAAATCCAAAAACAATCCAATTCAATCCAATCCAATTTTTTGGGAGCCAGGAATCGAACCTCTATCATATCTATCTATAATAGAATTCTGAATAGTGTGTTTTGGAAAAAAACACACTATTCAGAACACCATTCGATAGCTTCGTTATTTATTTATCTTTAATTCAGGTACCCATAAATTTGTTAGTATTTCTTAACCTAGGTTAGTATAATAGAATGTTTAGACTATAAGGTCTTCTTATTCGGTACGCTCTTGACAGAGCGGTCGGATCTTAAAGTACTCGTAGCAGAATTGGAAGGGGCAGACGTGATGCACTTCACGACATTTCGCGACCGCTGCCTGCTAGGGGTCATCCTGCTGCATTCGTTAACTGAACCCCCAATAGCAGACTTGATCTGGGCCGGCCGGCAGTCTCGACAGAGATAGCGACAAATTCGCTAACTTTTGATTGCTAATTACTAACGAATAAATTGGGTTGCAATGATGATGCTTGCTAGTAACGCTAGTCTCAACGTCCAAGATGCGTTTCTTCCAAACATAATTATTGCAACCGAATTTATTCGTTAGTAATCAGCGATTGAAAGTTAGAGATTTTGTCGTTATCTCTGTCGAGACTGCCGGCCCTGGTCAGTCCAACGCGTGGATGACCTTCAAGCGGTCTATAGTGCCTTCTACTTTCCCTTGGTCGACAAGGCATTCTATGGACTGATAGTCACGCCGGGAAACATGTCCGAAGAATGTCAGGATGCGAGATTGTACTATCGAGACCAGACGCTGCCTGATACCGAGTTCTTGAAGTATTGAGACGTTCGTGCGAAACTTGGTCCACGAAACCCCATGCATTCTTCTCCAGCACCACATTTCTATTTTCTGCCTTTCCACATCTCGCTAGGTCCAGGTTTCAGCTGCGTAAAGAAATATGGGGAATATAATAATAATAATAATCCATTTATTTCAGGTAACAAAGACCCATACATAAATACCTTAACCTAAAAAAAATACATACTAATAACAATAAACATACAACATACATCAACTAATAATATAAGCGTCCTCGAATAAAATTTCCATTAGTGGACAAAATATCGAAGTTCATATTTTTTTTGTAGATAGTACACATAAATAGAAAGCTTTTTACAAATTTTGAACACGCGGACGCTCACGGTTTACGAGATTTAATTATTTAGAGTTTCTATACAGCAAAATGGCACGACATTTGCACATTTTTTAAGTTGGTTATATAACCAACACCGGTTATATAACCGTCAATATTGACGGAACGTAAAAAGAAGTGTATGCTGTGTCACTGAATGTATGTGTGTACAAATAGGCAATGCTACTACTGCTACTAGGAGAATTTGGATGCAAGAGCGAGCGAAGCGAACTCTGGACTTAGGGCACCCCGATGTTAGGTTAGTTAGGTTCCTTTAAACCCTGCAGGCAGAAATAGGAGCCCCGCACAGCGGGGCTCCGTCGACTACGGTTTTTAGGCGAATATAAAGTGTTTTGAGGTTAGGTTACTATAATTGTCTTTTCTCAAGAACGGTGCGTCGCCTTTACATGGCAGTGGTTCCAGGGCACCTCCCTCCTCCCTCCTGCCAAACGATACTAATATTTTACCTTTTTTCATTCTAATAACTAAATATCGCCATTCTAACCTCTAAACTTTAACCATGGATATCTCCATAACCATGGGGCTCCGCAGAGGCGTCTTTACCTATAGTGCAGGGTGTGCGGCGCACACGGGCGCCGGGTCTAAGGGGGCGCCGAGCGCCCTGCGCCCTCTAATGCGACACCTCCAAAGATGCGTCGATGCCGGCGCTCTATCAAAGACCCTGCGCTCGTGTGCGCCGCACACCCGCCGCCGCACCCCGTCGACGCCGAGCGCGCGGTAGCAAAGCAGGGCTACTCCTTTTCCTACTCTATTTAAATTTACACAATAACTTTGTTTCAACGTGAAATCAGCCTTAAAACAGATAATTAAAGATTAAATTGGCGTAATGTCGCATCGCTACCAAAGGCGCGTGCCGGCTCGTGTTTGTTTTGATTCGTTTGAAAACACGCCGTACGCCGACAATCATTGCTAACTCGGCTGTATTAGAATGCTATAAAGTTCAAATGAAAATTCCCAGGGACGTGCGGCGGTCATTTTCAAAGGCTTGTGTACGCGTGCCGCAATTTTTGTTTTACCGCTACACCGTAGTTTTGTGAAATAAGCCTTGATGCAATTGGATTAAGTATCATCTTTGAATAAACATGTAAATATGGAGTAAATCGGCTTTTCTTTTGATAAAAAATATATAAAAGGTAAGATTTGGTTATTTGCTTGCACAATTATTGCGACATGCCTCGAGGTCGGAGGTCATCAAAAACAGCTAGCGAAATTCATGAAAAAAAATATTTTTGAAAGAACTAGAAAGTTGTGATTTTTTTATTCTTATAACCCATTCCTTCCTAAAAAAAACTTTTTGCTTCCCGACATCATTTAAAATTGCACCATTTGCATCCGAATTTCCGTTTGAAAATATAACTGTTAGTATTCCATTTTGACCCCGCTCCACTAGACTAGAGGGCGCCAGGGTACTGGTTGCACACGGGCGCCACAAGGGCTAGAGACGCCTCTGGGGCTCCGCGGGGTAGGGTTTGTACAGGAAGTATCTCTGTGTACGCATTGAATAAGAGCGGTGATATAATGCACCTCTGGCGTACTCCGGCACTAGGATGGAAGTCACTTGACAGGACATCATCTGTGCGAACTGAGGCTGTGCCCTCTTCATATAGACGTCTCAAAAGGTGTACAAGATGTTTTGGTGTGCCCATTTCTAGCAAGATCTTCCACAAAACCGGCCATTTCACCGAGTCGAATGCTTTGGAGAAATCAACAAAGCAAAGGAATATGAGCTTATTGAATTCTCTTGACTTCTCGATGATCTGGCGTATGGCGTACGATGAGAATTTGTTCTGGAGTGCCCTTCTCCTTTACAAAACCGGCTTGTTCCAGAGCGATCTCCTTCGACAGGTAAGTTTTCAATCGCTCGTTGAGAATATGTAACATTATTTTGCTAGTGTGTGCTATCAGAGCAATGAGGCGGTAGTTGTAACATTTCTTCGTCGAACCTTTCTTGCGCAGGGGTGTGAATACGGTATTTGTCCACTCTGAAGGCCAAACTCCTGTCTACCATGCCTTGTTGCAGATAAGATGAAAAAGCTGGCCGCCACGTTCTCCTAAGGCTTTAATAGACTACGTTATGAAGGATCAAATTCTGGAAAGTAATCACTTATGGCTATATGAAAAAGTTAAATTTTATGTTTTTTCACATTTTATATAAATGTCCTTGATGGGTGTCCCTTGACAGTTCACTAATAATAGTAATAGGGTCCCGTTTTTACCCTTTGGGTACGGAACCCTAAAAAGGACCTGAGTCAACTGACCAGTACCTACTTCCAGTCGATCTCGAAGTGCAGCGACGGGCTGCAATATACTATAACGCGCGTGAGACCACGGACGCAGACTTTTTAACCCTACGTGACCGTGATAAGATTTCTAGATTATTCAAACCACAGACCGACGTCTGGGAGGAACTTTTGTCTGAATGGCAATGTAGGTGGGATAATTCCTTTAAGGGCCGACACCTCCACCAGTTCTTTCCATCCGTTCGTGACCGGCTGGCCAGGACATGGCTGGAGGTTGATCACTGTGTTGCTCAATTTCTCACCGGTCATGGTAACTTTAAGAGTAAATTATTTTCCTTCAAGCTTGGTGACTCGCCTTTTTGTCAATGTTCCACATCTGACTGCGAATATGAACAATCAGCACATCATATTTTGTGGGAGTGCAGTCTTTGGCAGAATGAACGCAATATTATGTTGGATAGTGTACAGGTTACATCCGGAGTTATTTACTACACAGACCTTGTAGAAACTAGAACAAATTTCCGTGCGTTCAAGCGTTTTTGCCATACCTATTATTGGAATCAAATATAACTGCTCACAACTTAGGACCCATTAATGTTAATATTTTATCCGTGGTGGTAGGCAACTGGGCCTATCCCAGTTGTAAACGTCCCTTTGCGCCTATTGGCCTTGTTTTTTTGTGTCTCCTGCTGATATGGAGGGAAGTGGAAATTACGGATTTTCCTACTCCTCCGCTATACTTTTCTGATTAATTTCGTTGCGGGATCCAAGACAGTTAAATTCATTCTCTGGGACTTCGTCGAGCTTCATTGTCTCGGCGCTTTTCTGGTGGTCGCCACTATTGATTCTGGCTTTCAGGAGTTACAGTGGTTTGGGAACAGTGTGGCGGGCTTGTCCCAATAAAAAAAAAATGACCAGTACCTACACTAATTGAGAGGCCCAAGTGTTATGGAATGAGATCCAAATTTAATTAAATGTATGTAAGGTATATCAGTGAAAACCCAAGTTATTACTTATATGACGGGACGTATCTTGAGAGATAAACCGCTGGACAACCGTCTCTGGTTTGACCTCAACCGATCATGAGCGCCGTTTGTACAAGGAATAACTTTGTCGATTGATGTATTTTAGACTATCAAACGAGAAAATGTAGGATTCAAGGGCGAGCGTAGGGAGCTCGGGATATTTTTTGGCTCCTAGGTTGTACCTTGAATTTGATAGGTTTTAAATTGTCTAGAGAAATATCGCAAATTTTATCACTTTTTATAGCAAAGTATATAAATACGAAAAAAGGCAGGATATCAGAGTGAACAAAGCAAGCTTGATATTGAAAACATAATACAACAACAAACCCTACCCCCCCCCCCCCCCCTACCTAGAACTAATTTCAGCGTTCATTCTGATTTTTTAGCAAATAATTCTACAAGCAACATATTATTAGCATGATAGTGTTTTATTTTTTTAGTCAAATCAATAGATTTTTTGTAAATCGCAAAAAACCACCTATTTTGCACTATTCGGCCCGCAGTGACTGACGTAACAAGCACTTTGTAGTGCAAGCTTAATAAAACTTTATTATAACAGTATTTCAAATGAAGTTTGAACCACCACAAATAGAGTTGTTCATTTAACTCCTGTAGTTGCCATAAGAGGGCTAAAGAGGGCCCTTCCCGGCCCGCCTTTCGTCAACGCGAGCATGGTCGAAAAGCTTGTTGTTTCATACAGAGCCACAGCGGTGGTATTCTTTCAACTCCCCTGTCTTACCTAGCCCCGAATCCGTACTACTTGCCTCCCGCGTACCTCATACCGCCTAACGCGGGGACATTAACGAAAAATATTGTGCGAAAATTTATAAAACTTGTTTCAGGAAATACGTGTTTTTGAATTAGTCTTACAAGTATGTGAAATAAATATTTGTTATTTAGAATCTCCACTACATTTTCAAGGCTTCTATCAGGATGCTTTCTTTACTTTTACAATTTATAAGTACATTATGATATTATGAACGGCCAAAGTTGAGGTAAAAGTTGTGAAAAACAGCAATTTTTGGAGGCTTATATTATACTGAATTTGTTTCTACAAATTTTTATTTTCTGTTTCGATAGAAGCCTAGATATAGTCCACAAGATACCTATTAGTTTAAAAAATTCAAAGATATTGTCTAACAACGGCATAATCACGCACGAGCTATAGTCAAAATTCTCGCGAAAAGTATGGCGGGTTGGCCGGTCTTAAATAGGATTATTAGGCAAAGTGTAGGTAACCCATGGATATACAAGATGTAGCCGTAATTAATGGATAACCCTGAACAAGCAGGTGGCCCCCCAAGAACTATACTATAAACAATTGTCAAACCCCGGAGTCGATGGGCATGCGCAAATTTTCGTTTTTATATTTTTTCTTGAAAGAATGCTTGAAAAAACCTATAATCACTGCCTTGGCCACTATGCTCACAAACGAAAGATTTTTTACAATCTGATTTCTGCAATTTTTTTTTTTAATAAACGTGCTTTATCATGTGTATTAAAATTTTAGAGTACCTACCACATGTGGTTTTTTTTTTTTAATCTAATAGTGAAAACATTTTTTTCTGTAAAAACTTCTCTGAAGTTTGAGTTCAACTGGTGTAAAAAAAAAAAGAAAACTAGCTGCCCATATTTTTGTAAACTTGTCCCCATAATGCAGATTCCAAAATGGTTAGTATATCAATATTCCATATCTTTTTTAGATTCAAAGTTGTCGCTATTAAAACTGTTCCTCAGTTTAGGAGCTATTTTAATTTATTGCCATTGAACCAAATAGTCGTTAATTTGTTCAATGCACAACTTGTAATATAATCTCAATGTCATTAAAGGGATAGGAGTAAGAAAAGCAGAAAAAGTTTGTTTTAATAGCAAAAAACATTGAAAAAAAATACACAAAATGCTCGAAATGGGTACCATCTGCTGCGATACACGCTCTGCACCGCCTAATAAATTACCGTTTGATCAGACGTACAAAGCCTGCTGCATGTAAGCCTTGAGCAGCGAGTCGCAGTTCGCACCCATTCACGCAGTTCCTCGACTGAATTCACTTCTATCTTCTTCAAATTATAGTCCAGTCAAATTAGCTCAAAAAAACCGGCCAAGAGCGTGTCGGGCCACGCTCAGTGTAGGGTTCCGTAGTTTCCCGTCCGTCACAATAAGTGTTCCCACTTATGAGTTTAAAGGTGGGTATCCATTATGTAAAAATGCTTGCATATACGAATATATGTACTACAAACTTAGTCCAGAAATTATTTTGTACAACTTTTTGTCTTTTTTGTACAAAAACTGTTGTTTCCATCAAGTTCAAAATGATTTTCCTAGAAAGTCCTTATAAAGTTCTACTTTTCAGATTTTTTTCATATTTTCTAAACTTATGGTTCAAAAGTTAGAGGGGGGGGACACATTGTTTTTTACTTTTGGAGCGATTATTTCCGAAATCATTGACATTATCAAAAAATGATTTTAGGAAACCCCTATTCATTTTTAAATACCTTTCCAACAGTATATCACACGTTAGGGTTGAAATTTAAAAAAAAATCACTTCCCACTTTACATATAGGGAGGTACCCTAATAAAACATTTTTTTCCAATTTTTATTTTACCACTTTGTCGGCGTGATTGATATACACACATCAACAGAATCTAGGGATATTTTATATTTCATCAAATATCTAAAAATCTATGAAGAATTTTCTGATATAGTAAATGGAAGAATGATAGGTTATTTTAAGGTCTATAGTAAAAAATAAAAAACATTTCGTGATTTTTTTGTTTTAAATAAAAATGTTTATTTTTTTAATCGCCGTAGCAAATTAATATGGTAAAAAACTTCATTTCTTCTTATAAAGCTATTAATTTTAATGAAAATTGAAAAAATCTTATAAAATCGAATTATTAATAATCAGTGTTGCCACCTCTTACATTAATTACACATCGACATCGATTGTTCATGCTTAAAATTAGATTGTCAATGTCTTGCTGCGGTATGAGGTCCCATGTTCTTTGCAAGTGTTCGTAAAGTTGTTGTTCTGTCGTCAAATTTGGCGGGAAATCTCTCAAAGCTTTTCGTTGTAACATGTCCCAGGCATGCTCGATAGGATTTAAGTCGGGCGACTGTGCAGGCCAATCCAAAACTTGAATATCATGGTGTCGGAGAGTGGCCGACACTAGCCGCGCCGTATGGGAAGGAGCATTATCGTGCATGAGTAGAATTTCCTGGCCCATTTGGATTCTGTGTGGGACAATAACAGGCTCTACTACCTCCTCTTGGTATTTTTGTGCAGTCATGCTACCTTGGATCCAAATGAGCTGGGTTCGTCCGCCAAGACGAATTCCTGCCCACACCATGATTGTCCCGCCTTGGTATGAGTGGAACTCCTGAGGGTTACGTAGACGGCTAACTCTCCCTGGAGTTCTCCAAACGCGTGTTCTTCGTGAATCCGGATGAAACCCAAACCGGGACTCGTCGGTGAACAGCACCAAAGATCATTGTTCGTCACTCCATGGTAAATGCTCCCGAGCCCACGAAAGCCGCCGATCGCGATTGCCACGTCCCAATGCTGGAACACGTAGCGGTCTTCGAGCATGAAGACCAACTTCATGCAACCTCCTTCGCACGGTTTGGTCGCTTACCAGCAGCTGGTGGTCCTCCTGGAGCCTTTGTACTAGTTGCATCGCTGTGATATTGGGTTGTCTTCTAGCGGTCATTTGAAGAAATCGATCCTGTCTCTGCGTAGTAACGCGATATCTACCCGTGTGCCCTTCAGCTACATCCCCAATACTGCGATAACGTGACCACAACCTTGATATCACGTTTTGGCTGGTGTGTAGGGCCTCAGCAACGACGCGTTGAATAGCACCATTTTCTAGCATGCCCACGGCTCGTAACATTTCATCTCGACTCAAATGACGACGTGACATGACTCCTAAAGCTCACACGGCACGTTAAATTAAAAAAGAATAACAATCTAATCCCTTTTCATTAATTAATATTAATAAAACAATTTTAATTTTCCTTAACGTAACGAATTACTAACAATTTTGCCGCCATATTTTGTTTTTTCTTTTTTTTTTATATTTATTTTTTAAATTTTGAAAATAGAATAAATGAGGTTTCAATCTGTATACAAACTTTTTATGAAAACTAAAAAGATTTTAAACTAAAAATTCGTAAATAATTTAGGATTAAGGTATCCCTAGATTCTGTTGATGTGTGTACATATTGGTACCAAATTTCAGCTTTCTAGTGCTAACGGTCACAGAGATTAAGCGAGGACGGACGGACAGACATGGCGAAACTATAAGGGTTCCTAGTTGACTACGGAACCCTAAAAATAGGGGTAAGGTTACAAATACAATAATTCGCATAGAGCTAAAAATTGGTACGAATGTTGGGAACATCATTACAAATGAAATGTCAAAAGGCCCCATCGATCCGACCTTTGCAAAAATAAATATTCAAGGTCAAAGGTCATTCAAATAGGTTTTTTGCAGTTTTCAGCCGAACGGTAAGTTTTATCATAAAAATATGTAGGACAAAATTGTAAATCGTACAGTTATCTATAGAAATGATATTATGCTTTTTCCTGAGAATCACCATTTCTCAGATATAGCTGTTCAAAAAGATGAACAAGTCGTGTTCTTCATAAAAATCAAATGTTTCCACGGCACCGCTGTAGTGGTGTATGTGGCGGGTTTTTTTTAACGTGATGAGCCTATTCCACGATCTATTGAGGTCATGTTTAATAAAAAAATATTGTACTTATTGAATAAAAAATTGAACTATTGGGAGTTGCGGTGAAAATTATGAGTAAGGAGCTTATGCCTGCGGCTTCGCCCGCGTGGAGGTCGATAATTGTCCCACGGGATCATACTACGGGAATAAAATATCCTATGTGTTAATCCAGTCATAAGCTATCTGTGTGCTAAATTTCATCCAGATCCGTTTAGTCGTTTTTGCGTGAAAGGGTAACAAACATACACAGTTACACACATACAAACTTTCGCCTTTATACTATGAGTGTGAAGTGTGATTGTAGAAAATGATTCGTCTGATTGAAAAATAATTATTTAGCGGAACTAAAAACGAGTGCAATCAGCTTGTATTCCCATAACCCCTGCTTCTGCTTGGAAATTAATTGAATTGGATTGAATTATTAATTAATTGAATTGGATTGAATTATTAATTGAATTGGAACCAATACAGACATTACTTCAAAACGCACGATTAAGGAGTTTTTCCGGTGCGGGTGCCACCAGAAAAACTCCGTAATACATTTTTTGCAATTCCATTAAGGGGTGTCACGCTAAATGCAGCTGCAACAAAGTTGGGTTGTTTAGTTTATTAGCATGTGCCGGTTGTTAGGAACAGTCGTGCCCCAATGTCGAATCGCCTTTAGAAAAGTATTCTTACGATATCAGCGAGGAGATATCTCATGTATCGGTCATAGAACAATTTACTTGTACTCACCAGGAAGAAGATGAAGAAAAGAAGAAAACATTGCATTTGAAGTTCCATTAGATAATTTTATCAATCAGACGAATGATATTCTTTAGGTGCTCATAGTATACACCGCTTTCATCTTTTCCAATTATAAGTACCATTTTTATTTGATACCATATCTTTATGGTCCCGTTTCCAAAAGGTATCCAACGGGACCTTATTACTAAGCCTCCGCTGTACATCCGTCTGCTGTCTGTCAGCGGGGTGTATCTCATGATCGTGCTGTAACAACTATGCTGGGGTCGGCTTCCAGCCTGGTTAGGCTGGTTAGGATACAGCTGAATAACAGTATTTTACATGGAGCGACTGCCTATCTGACTTCCACAGCCCAGTTAGTACTAGGTAATACGATTCGACCCTTTGGTAAGACTGGTTGTCAGTCTTTTTGGGCCACCGACTACCTGCAACTACTATCAAAGATCTACAAATGACAGCCGGGACCAACTGCTTTACGTGCTTTCCGGGGCGCGAAGGAAACTCAATATGTAATGGGTGGTCACCCATCCACAGACAAACCTAGGCAAGCACGGCTTAACCTAAAGATCGACCCGAGTGGCTGTTATTATTTAGCCACGAGCTCCTCGTCCTTTATCAACAATAAATAAATTAAAGGCTCACCTACTACGATGGTACGGAACCCTTCATGCGCGAGTCCGATTCTAACTTGGCCGGTTTTTTAACGAAACAGCAGTGCAAGTACGTAGCACTCGATTCGATAAATCTGACAGTTATTCTCGATAAAATGAGTTTTTAACCAATCGATAAGTCGGATTTATCGAATCGTATCGATTCGATCGTTATCGATTGCTACGTACTTGCAGTGCAGGGCCACAACAGATCGTGGAATACGCTTACCGGGGTAACCACGTTTAAAAAAATCACGCCAGGTACACTACTTCACCGGTGGCGTGGAAACGTATAGATTATTATCAAAAACCTCAAAAACACAACATATCAATCACACAATCTCAGAAATCAAATTAAAATTATTTAACCTAATTTTTGGTTAAATTGATTCAATAACTATTCCACTATTCACTGTAAATTTTATATAAATATTAATAATGTAGTTTGCGATCGTCAAGTGTTTTTATATAGGGTGTCTAATTACATGCAAATATTCGCGAATAGTCGCGAGTACGCCGCGCTTATGTGCAAAAAAAACGAGGGGGGCCGCGCGGCCAACTGGATAATGGTGTTCCCAACATTCGTACCAATTTTTTAGCTCTATGCGAATTATTGTAACCTTGCATGTCTAATTTGACTGGGCTAATAACTTAATTTATATAATACACATCCTGAAGCACGTTTATTTTAAAAAATTATGCAGAAATTTTTTTCTTTCGTTTGTGAGCACAGTGGCCAAGGAAAAACCAAAATTTGCGCAAGCCCATGAATTCCGGGGTTTAATAATTTTTATAGTATAGGTCTTGGGGTCCCCCACCTGCTGGTACAGTATTATCCATTTATTATGCTACACCCTTGTATTTAGCCCTTAAGGCTACACAACCCACGCATTTCTCCATACAATTTTTTTAGCATGATTACTCCATTGTTTGACATTTTTTGTTCCAAGACGAGCATAATACTGTTTTGTCTTGATAAGATCTATGCATGTACCAAAACAGAATTTAAAAATATTTAGCCATTTTAAAGTTATCAGCCTCAAAAGTTCCATATTTTAACCCGTAATTTAACGCAACTTTGGACGTAATTAAATAACAGAAGGAGTATGAAATCTCTAAAACCAAATTGGTACAGGCGTAGTTTATTTATTCAAGAATTTATATAACTTTACCTCGAATCAAAAAATTCAGTTATTTTGTCACAAGAACACATATTCTAGAAGCCTACTCATCAATTTTTACGCGCCCGTTCCTAACAACAATGATTGTGCATTTCACTTCAACACACATCCCCCGCGGGGGCCGCGGGAAGTGGGCGCGCGGGCGGAGCGACGAAAACGCGCGGGGGGTATTTTTTTCCTAATATTTCGCTTTCGCCAGTTGTAGTTGTCAACTGCAATTGCGTAAAGAGGTTGTGCGTGCCGTGTATGTCGACTTCCGTTACCTGTGCAAATTTTATCTTTTGCATCTTATTATTGTTATCGCATTATCATAAGTATTCGCGCGTGTATTGTTTTGGTTTCGCCTTATCTTACTGACCCCTGGCATTGAATTTTGGACTCTGTAGGTATTGGATTAAATTGAACGATTTACTTCGCGTTTTACAGTTGACCTTGAGTTGACGTCAGTGAAGTGTTTTTATTATTCATTTTTTTTTTTTTTTATTTTACCCTTTTTAGTTATTAGTAGTTAGTAGGATATTCAACAGAAATCTTCGTATAATCGGCGTCTTTGAAAATCTATAATCCAAGTAAGCAACATAAACGGGTTCATGCGGGCAAACTCACAGGATATCTATTATTGTTGTATACTAAAATCTTTTCCGGAATATAACGAACATTTTTCTGATAACAGCATCAAAATCGGTTCAGTCAAACGCGAGATAATTGCGGACAAACATACAATCGACTTTGAAAATCTACAATCCGAAAAAGCAAAAACGGATCCCTGCGAGCAACGTCATGGGATATCCATTATTGTTTTATACTAAAACCTTCTCCGGAATGTGACAAACACTATTCTGAACTAAACCGCATCAAAATCGGTTCAGCCAAACGCGAGATAATCGTCGAATTGAGAACCTACTTTTTTTTAAGTCGTTTAAAAAGGGAACCGACTTCAAAAACAGACACAAAAAACGTAAAATAACTTTTCTTTCGGATGTCGGTGGCAAAAGTCGAGAAAATAAAAAACACAGCCACCGATTTCTTTTTGTGTCTGTTTTTGAAGTCGGTTCCCGTTTTTACAAAAAGTTTTTTTACAACGATAATTATACAATACTAGCGACCCGTCCTGGCTTCTTCTTCCAACTTTGTTTACACACGGCTACACAATAAGCTATGTATAACCAGTATAAACTGACCGTTGAATGTGCGGAAAGATCATACTAAGCGAGACCATGATAAACTGGTTTTGAATAGCTTGATGTGGATCCGTGTGTATATGTCACCAGAATATAATAAGATCCGCGAGTTTATAAATTTCCCAGTCAGTTTATAAACTTTCGTAGGATTCTAAACGAGAGATAAATTGTATTATTTCACGCACACATTTTCGCAATTTGATAAACTTACCGAACTCACGCGTAAAATATTATGCAAGCAATAACCGAAAACCATGTGCGCTCTGATTGGTTGAATAAGTCACATGCTCATTCTCCTTCTTCTCCACCGCCAATGGACACAAGCATTGCCACAGGCAATATCGACTAATCAGAGAGCAGTGTGTTACCTATTTGCCGTATTGAAGCGTAAAATTAAAAGCTCTTCTGTGATTGGTCGAACCGTTAGTTTATAAATTTACCACGAGACGCTGCAAATTGATAAATTTGCGAAAATGTGAACGTAAAATAATACAATTTATCTCTCGTTTAGAATCCTACGAAAGTTTATAAATTGACTAGGTAATTTATAAACTCGCGGATCTTATTATATTCCGGTGCCATATACATAGCTATATTTCGGCGATAATTTTTTTTTTTATAAAGATAGAATGATTTCCAAACAAACTATGTATCCAGCTAAACCTGAGCTAGCAATAAAGAAGAGATTGCTTTTACACTTTACAAACGCTATTTTGAAGGAACAATTATCAATAAAAAATATAACTAAATAACATGATTTTTATTTGATGAATTAGTATGTAGGTACTCTAATGGCTCCTACACACAGTGCCGCCGCCTTTTGCCGAGCAGCTGTGCCGCCGGTATACGATGGTCACACAAAGCTGGCGGCTCATTTGTGCGGCAAGCCCGCGGGCCACGGCATGCCAGCGACAAAGCTTTTTTTTTTTTTCGTGGTAAAAATAATCATCAAATGAGTCCTCCCATCCCGGGCAGGGCCGGAGGGACTGTCAGACTTGTACTGACTAAAATTCACGGTGTCCTTCAATAGCCCTTTACGTTCCGGGGTCACGGTAATGAGATAAGTCCCGCGACCCCGGCAGGCTTCGGCCCCCTACAGGGGGGGCCCCGTCATATGTCAGTGACAAAGCTAGGAACCATAATACAGTCCCTTCTTACCAAACCTAGCATTTTATTACTTTTATCAGACTCGCGACGGGCAAAAGTTATTGCAGCGGCATTATGTCTCCGTAAGTATAGTCGGTGTGAATATTCGGTATTATGTTCTTTTTAAATATGTCTGACATGATAATTATGTCAAACCTATCTATCATTTTGCGTACGTTTTATTTGAAAGTCAATATTCGCATTCTCATTCGCGAATATTGAAATTGAAAAGTATTCGCATCCGCATTCGCAAATGTCAAAAATCAGACATTCGCAACATCACTAGAAGGTACCTATCGTAATAAACGCAACCGGGCGGCGCCGGCGCGGCGGCGCGGCGCGCGGCGTTCTTCAAGACTTGATGTAGGTATGAACGTGGACGAGGCAAAACAATTATTATGTAATCGTAGTAGGTGGCGATCTTACTTTCTGCCTACTCCTACGGGGAAAAGTCGTGAGTTTATGTATATAAGCATAGGTATAGCCAAATGAATTGGTGGCTCGGAATTGCACCGCGCCGTATAGGTATCTAGGTGCGAAGAAACACATTTTTAGGTATCGACGAACGATGGCGAAGCGGCAGACGAGGTGAAAGAGATAGAGTGCTCCGTGCGCTCAGTCTTTCACCCGCAGCTCAATGAATTCACTGTGTTAGATACGTCTGTCTGTACAGAACACAAACGCGTGTGATCCTGATCGGACAGTCGAGCATATTATAGTTTGTTAGGTATCATTCTGTAAAGTTTTTGTTGTTATTATTTCGTTATTGTTTTTTTTACTGTTGACTGGGTTGGACCGAGCCGTCATTTCATTTGGCTACACTACACCTTATAGGTACCATAATTAAAAATACATGATTTACTTGCGCGTTATCAACTTCGATAAGGTTACCAATGGATAATAATAATATTCCACAACTATCACACAACGCCATCTAGTCCCAAGCTAAGCAGAGCCTGTGTTATGGGTACTAGACAACTGATAAACATACTTATATATTTCTAAATACATACATATTATAGATAAATTACACCCAGACACAGAACAAAATGATCGTGCTCATCACACAAACATTTGTCCCGGGTGGGAATCGAACCCACGACCTCCGGCATAGCAGTCAGGGTCACTAACCACTAGACCAACAGGCCGTCGGTCAATGAGCTTGCGCAAGTGTGCGGCACGACGGATACGGTATAGAGACGCGATCGTTTCTGTGTGTGCGCAATAGTTTCGTACTCTTCATCGCTGGCGCTATCCCTTTCTCGCGCGCCGCTTGATGAAATAGCAAACGTTTAGGCCACGCCTACCGTTGAGTTCGACCGAGCATCCTGCGTACTCTTAATAAAGCCCGTCTCTAAAAAGATCGTGTATTAAATAAATAAATAAAAAAACAACTACCAGAGAGAGACCGCGTTCCATAATATTTAAAGTTACAATTTTCAGCATGAGTTCGACAATTTTGCCATTGACACCAGTGATGCCAGATCTACTGATTTAGCAGTAGATCTACCTGATTTTAAAAAAATCTACTGATCTACTGCCTTGATTGGAAATCTACCTGCTTTTTTCAAATCAGATCGTATCACCTAGTTATTGACGACGTATCGAAAAATATTGGATTACGAGTGTTTATGTTTTATCAAATGCAAATGAATAAAAATTGACGATAAAACGTGTCAGAGATCATGAGTTTGGCTTGTAACGTCACATTTGAGTAAAAAATGTACTCAAAACTGACGTCACACGAGTTCTTGACGCACCGTATCGTCTTCATTTTTATTTACTTGAAAAAAGTAAAAATACGTGTGCAATATTTTTTGGAAATCTATCTGACGGACTAAATTTTTTTTTTGTCATGTATCCTATTCAAGCTCAAGTCCTTGTTACGTCATGTGGGTATGAATTTCCTAATCTACTGATTTTTCTTTCGATCTACTGCTAAAACTTTAATTTTTCTACTGATTTCTTCAAATTCCATCTGGCAACACTGATTGACACTGACAGTGACATTCGGAAGATGCAAGTGCTTCGCAGATGTGCACATGTGAAATGTTTATTTATTTTTGTAGACTCGAAATAAATTCGAAAAAATGGAAACTAATGTATTAAGACACTTTGCTGTTAATTATAAAGAAATCATTTTAGATGAAGTCGCTTTGGAAGGGCTGGAAGGCATAGGACTTGATAATTTATGGCGGCGACTAAAATATCGTTTATCTGCAGAGGTGACAGCGAAAATGAAAGCCCGATTCTGGGGATTTGTTGTGTATTGTGGCAGAATATCTATTTATCAACTACCAGAGCCCCTACCCAACGTAGAAATACTTGACAGATTCGAAATAGTCGACGAAGCAACCGGCCACCTGAAAGAGCCTGTAAGTTTGAATTGATGTTTATTCTATAGTTAAACGATACTTTTCGTAACGTTTTCTCTATAAAGATAGACTTTATGATTGATTATTCATAGAGTCTATCTTATATAGTAAGTACTATAGTAGTACTTATTAGTCTTAAGTAGTACTATATTATATAGTAGGTATGTCTACGTCTAGTATGTCTACTACAAAACTAGTTATTTCTTTGTCATCTACACCCAGATAAAAATCACACACAAACACATTTGTAACTGGGTGCAGATGACTGAATAATAAATAACTCTGCACGTAAATACAGCTTTTGTATTTTGTTAACAACGTGACCTAAGATACTTTATGAATTTTAATATCACTACATATGTGTCCACAAACAATCTCTTTTATTTTCTTCTTTATAATACAAAACATCTTATGTAACCGCCACTCTTAGTTGACTGGAAAATTACGCCTTACGCATCATATATTCATATCTGCCTTAGTATTTGTAATGTTGCTAATAGTTCAGACGGCTATCCACTTGTAACTCAGTAATTCTTCCAGGACAACTATCTAGATGGCCCATACGAATACAGTCCAGTTGAAGGTGAACACGGTTCCTGCAAATATTATCATACAAGACAACTAATACCCATAGCAGAACTGAGGGCAAAAACATATGAGGTTGTAATGGCTGAATATGGGGACACCTTAGCTCTGGTAGCTGACAAGGAAGAAAGATGGCATGCCTTGGCTCCACATATGCCTATAAACTATTTGGCACAGATGACCACCATACATTATTGTTCTTTGGAGCTGATTGGCAGATCTAGGGGTAATGTAGGTATCTTATTCATTCATGTTCTTTTTAAAAAGTTCTTAGGACTTACAGACATTAGACTGTGTGTTTTGTTAAACAAGACCTTTAGGCACATAAAGTCTGTAGCGGCACTACAAAAACAACATAGAACAAAAAGTACTGCAGCGCCATCTAGCCATTTATGATACGAACGATGAACTGAACTGAGAATTCCTACATCGCGCAAGCAGAGTTATCCACGACTTAAGACTATATACAAGAACCCGACATCAACTGTCGGGCAGTAGCCCACCAGACATAACACCCGTCTGGTCGGAGGATCCTCCCTTTTGTATGGCGGATGAAGAGCTGTACACCCTGTTCTTCATACTCCCAAAAGTCTACTTTAGCAAAAATGACACTTTACCAATATGACCACTTTTTCATAATGACTACTGCATTTCACAAAATGATCTCTTTACCAAAATTGCCACTTTGTGATTAAATAACAAGAGTTTCATGGCAATACATAGACATTGTTTTGAAAACTGTAATAATTTACCAAGTTACAAGACAAGAAACATATTTAAAAAAATACATTGATAGAATTAAGAAGTTGAAGATTTTCAACTAAGTTTAATTTTATGTTAGTAGTCCCTGTATTGCTGTTATCTGTTTATCTAATTTTTAAATACAAATGTTGAGGTAAACATATTTTCTATATCCTTTAATAAGTATTTAATTTATTAATAATAATTTAATAATAAATAATTAATTAATTTTTATTTTTCTTTAATTTTAATTTTTTATTTTTCTTTAATTTTTTTTCCTTTACCTCGGTGATCAAGCTTAAAAACGCAACCTGAGATACTTACATACTCCTATTGACTCATCGACGTTCATACATCAGGGGGTTTAAAATGGCCGCTTTATCAGAATCGTAATATGAATCACGTTAAAAATTTTAAATTCTTAAAATGATGTTTATAGTTATGGACATTAAGTCCATTTTAAGAATTTAAATTTTTTAACGTGATTCATACTAAGATTCTGCGTGGATTCTGCTAAAGGGGCCATTTTAGACGCCCTGGTCATACACACGTCATTTATATTGTACTAGCGGACGTCACGCGGTTTCATCTGCGTAGTTTCCGTTCCCGTGGGATTACGGGGATAAAATATAGCCTATGTTACTCAGTAAAGATGTGGGTTTCTAATGGTGAAAGAATTTTTGAAATCAACACAGTAGTTTTTGAGTTTATTCATTACAAACATACACACAAAAATACAAATCTATCCTCTTTATAATATTAGTGTAGATTATGATGATAAATCTGTAGCTTAGTTGATTAATACCATTCACACATAAAATCTAATACCAATTTCAGGGACAATCAACAATTGGCTTAACAAACTTAACCAAAGTAATAAAGGACCCCAAGACTTTATTCTACAACAGGAAGTACCTCCGCAGTCTTGACCTCATAAGGACCTGCAACATGACTGAAGTGATCGCAGGTAAAGGAGTCAAGGCACTGCTGGTCAGGTTAAAGAGGTTCTACACCCCCAGTGTGATGTCTATGCCCAAATCAGGCGTACTACGTGATGTCATAGAGTATTTGCTGCAGCAACCAGACTATAGTGAGAAAACTGAAGTTATTGTGAAGAAAGGGTTGATCTCGCAGAAGCAGAACAGGAGGTTGCAGAAGACTGTGAATATTTTTAATTTTGTAAGTATTGTTCCATTTTAATTAATTAAGGTTCCGTAGCTCAAAAGGTAAACCCTTATAAGAATACTTGCTTGTCCATCTGTCCGTCCGTCTGGCCCCACCGATTTTCTTAGGAACGGGTGGACCTATCAAGTTGAAATTTATACCAGATACTGAGGTCTATAGTCCCTATTAGGTATATAAAAATCAACCTGAGTCAACACGATAAAATATATGGGCAAATTTAGATTTTCGCTAAAACTTGTAAGTACCAAAATTTACCTTAATTTTCACCTTTTTTATTTTTCAGATTTTTTCCCTTTACTTGTGCTGTAAGACCTTGTTTTTAAGCAAAATTGATAATTCTAGGTCACCTGGAAGTGGTTTTGGGTCGAAAACCTATAAGTACGGTAGTTCGCGTTGACCTACAATCACGAAATTTGGCGAGAAGCAATGTCTTACAGCACACGGAACCCTCAGTGCGCGAGTCCGACTCGATCTTGGCCGGTTTTTTTTCAAGTAACAGTTCTTTCAGAAGTCAGGAGGAGAGGTTTTTGCCCAACAGTTGGTGTAAATTGTTGTAATGGATACTTAATGAAAAGCTGCCCGAAATTCGAAAGTTTTTATTTTGGCACACTAACATTTTTAGATTTTTGCATTTTTCGCTTTCTGTATTTCACACAACATTTCACCTGTTATGTTTATGACCCACGTAATAGGGGACGACCCTATTGTTTCTTTAATTCTGAACTGAAGAATGTAGCATCAATTTTACAGGAAGAACGAACTGTAGCCGCGGAAGACAAAAACAAGAAATCAAAGACTACCCCCAAAAGAAAATTCATCTACCTGTCATCCAAAGCTGATGAGTCTTCAGAATCTGAAGAAGAGGCACAGGAACCAACCCTCGAGTGCCAGTACAAGGTCGGTGTGAGCCTCATGAGGCAGGCTTATGAACGGTTCCTAGAAGCAGGACTTGAAGGCCTCACTCAAGTACAGCTAGCACAGTTGCTTGGCATAGAGTTCTATACTAGTCGAGGAATCTGCAGGATCTTCAAATTGAGGAATATTGTTAGGGAGTATCTTGAAGATAAAGGGAAACAGAGGACTGCAAGGTAAATAATTTAAATGTTTTTTATAAGAAAGTTGAATAATTTACTTTAAACGTACATAATTTTGATTGCCATTTTCCAGATTTATTGCCATAGCCGCCACAGGAGAAATGGATGCCAAATACGCAGAGGAAAAGAAGAAGTTCTTAGAGTACTTAAAACAGTACCAAACTCCTGAAGAACCAGTAGAGGAAAACACAGACAGTACACCAGTGCCTGACGGTACAACAGCTCCTGACAGTACACCAGCCTCCAATGATGAACCACCACGGAAAATAATTAAACTTGAAACTGAGAAAAAAGAAGATAATCCTCCTGGAACAAGCACAAATACTGTCGTGGAATCGGCAGAAAACGAAAGTGTTATCACAGAGGTCAAGGTTCTCGAAGGCTATGAAAGCGGAAAAACGCTCGGAAACTTCAAGAAAAACCCGACACTGAGACAATTGACATTCGCTAATGGTATCTTCAAAGTACTCAAAGATAAACAGTGTGTTTGTGGCTACATCACACTCAGCAATCTAGCTTCCAAAGAAATAAACGAACCTCCCATGGATACTAAAGCACTCAAGTCCTTCATACAAAAGCTGGTCACCGATGGCCATATTAAAATTTATAAAGTCAAGTGGCCTGGCATTCAAAAGTACTCCGTCTTAATTTGCGCTCCTCACGTCAAGGCAACAGACCCTTTAGTAAAAGCGAAATACAAGGAGATTTGCATGAGAGCAGTCACTAATAAAACAAGGGTTTCCGTCCAAAAAGACAATGTGGAAAATACTAGCCCATCTCTCTCACAATTTTTAAATCCTCGGTATATGAAAATACAAAAACTTCACGAATTTCTCATGCGCTTCGCATACTTTGAACATGTGCCGCCTGAATCACATTCCCTACCTGCAGGGTTTGTGAGCATTGTCGATTTTATCCAAGAGGTAACCATAGAGTTTGTTATCAACAACATGGGCAGTATGGGCATAACAGAAGTAAACCAGTTAATAAATGAAAGCCAGCTCCAAATAAAACTTAAAGACGCACCGCCGCACATTTATGAAACTCTGATGAGATCAAACACGCTACAGAACGCGATCAGATTAAATCTGAAGGTGTTAGGGATGCTGGGTCTCATACAGCTAGTCCGCCAGGCGCAGTCTAGCAACACCAGCACCCTGGTCACCTATACTAGTTTCTTATTCTATGTAAATCGCCACGCCAAAATACTAGACACGTCAGGCATATGGCCCAGGACAACTGACGAGACAGCTGTAGAAAAATCTTTTTACTTTGAAACATTTGAAGACGTCTCTAACTACTGGAGCGAAGTGTATACGATCAGCACTAACACTGTCATTGAGTTAACGAAGCGCGATAGGAAGCAACTCAAGCCGCCGCAGCGCACCGAGGAAGAGGTGTACAAGTATGACACGGGAGCTCGGTACGGTGACGGCAATGGACCCTGTGGATTCGACTCGTGCTTCTATATGGAAATACCACGCCTTTGGCAAACGTACTACATGAGACCAGTCAAAAGTTACATGATGTCACAGAAAAAGGTCGTTAAAATGCCTAAATTGAAAACAAGTAAGAAAATTAAGCCAGAAACAAAGAAGGTTCCTCCAAAAATTGTGGCTGAGAGACTATCGAACGAAAAGTTAACTCGAAAGAGGAACGATTCTTCAATAAGATGGTCAAAGGCGGAAGACATGGTAATAACTATGTGTAAAGCTGCGATTACGATCTTGAGTCCCATCTCGCAACCCGGCAGTCTCATTGTCAGAAACATTGTCGCCAAAGATTTACTTTCCATCAATGATCCGAAAAAGACAAAGGGTGTGTGCCACAGCAGAGCCTCCACTCTTGAAACAAACTTGACATTGATACACGAAAAGCAGTGTATTATAAACGAACTGAGAAGACGGCGGAATCTGATTCAAAAGTATGAAGGACTTTTGAAAAAGCTTAGACTTCGATACTCAACAAATATGTCGAAGTTTATCAACAAGTCTCGGGTGCCTATGATGGAACTCGTTTGGGCTATATCTGAAGTTATGAAATCTAAATCGTACATACAGAAGGTACCATGTGTCGCAGTGAACCTGGCAGACTTCCACGAACATTTTACAATAATAACATCGACCGCCAACAAACTGTGCAACATGTTCAAGACGCCTGAATATGCCACACTGAAGGAGGCCATAGTACTCACGATAATGCAAACAATAGATTCTGAGATTAGCACTGAAATGGGCAAGAAAATATACAAGACTTTCAAAGAATATCCTGAGGCCTCCTTGCGGACTGCTGTGGAACAACTACGTAAATGCGGTGCCATCGCCGCAAAAGAGAAAATATTTAACAATCAAATGCGTAAACTTGATTTGGAAGACATTTGTCAGTCGTCATATAAAATATCTGCGTTCTACCAACGGAAGTGGGTGAATCGACTGAACTCGGACTTTAGTGAGAGTTTGAACAGTATAATGGACACAGAGCTGACTGAAAATGAAGTAAAGGGGTCTGCAGAGATCAACTGTATGTACTGCGAGATGCATGCGTATGACGTCTTGGATGTTATGTGCACCACCGCGCCCATCATCACGGACCCATCGGGTGCGCCCATGTTGCCCGAAGAGATTAATGTTCTAATCATGGACACTAAATACAAATTGAAAACGGGAACATTGAGGTGGAAAAATAAATCTGAATTTAGCAAACTTTCTGAATTGTACCAGCATTTGGACATCAAGCATAGTGAGAAGTATTTATCAAGGTAATTAGTACTTTAAGTAACTAAATCTTTGACACCTATATGTGTCTCCGTAATGACCTTATAAGCAAATTTTTCCTGGAATAAGTACATCAAAGTCACACGACGCGTTATTGCAAAATGCTATTGTTACGAGCTGGGTACGGGATAAATTAATTACTACCGATTAAACAACTGAATAACTGGTAATCACAAAACAATTCTTTCGGGAATCACAAATACACTACTGATCACTATTCGCTTAGATATCGCACTTACTAGTTCACTTCGATTCGCTTCGTACTGTAGCCAAAATAAGACTGCCGCTCTCGCAAACATGTCCGCTATTTATATGGTGACCAACCCTTCTAGAAAGATCCACGACTTACTGGAATTGTTCTAGACATTTACATAGTAGGTCATTGTCCCTTCACAACTTGTACCAGAGAAAGAAGTAGGAACTTTATGCCCTCGGCGTACGGTCGAAATTACAATGACAATTCCTATACCTACATCATTCGAGACTCGTCCTACGTACCTACCTACCTACTACTATCTACCTACCTACTTGTAATTGTAGGTACGAGTACGACGTAGCACTATAATAATAGTTATTTTTTGTAACAGTTATACTTCGGTAGAAGTTAAAGAAATTAAGCCAAGCCTGGATTTAGAAGATCCGATAGTATCGCATTTGGACAAAAAAGGTGAAACAGGAGCAACATTCCAGGAGCTACAGGTATTTAGAACTTTACTTAAATAGTTATGTGACCTCAATATTATGGGCTCACTGTAAGCAGTGAGCCTATAATTTAAGTAGATCATAATATAACTTGTAACTTTAAGTAATGGGGCACTTAGACTTAAGTTTGAAATGTTTTACTATATAATAAGTAATAGTGTACTCATTGTTGAAGAGCCAAATAAAATAAATAAACTAAAATGGTGTCCGAGGTTGTGCTGATTCAGCTCATTCATTCAACCGCTGGCAGACATCGCTTAGCCTCAGACGTAACGTCTAAGCTAAACGATGGGCCTCTGTACAGCTATACTTATTATGAAAACTATAACTTATTTTTGTCCCGCAGGATCTCTCCGGATTAGACGACAAGGAGCTGATAGAAAAACTACAGAAACTTGAATCCAAGAAAACTGCTAAACGGGTCGGCTTCTACGAAAACATAATCGTACTTACTAAATACATACAACCTTGGTCTGTAAAGATAGGCGACAAATACATAGTAACCACTCCATGGCTCTCTTTAACTGGTAAAGTAAGACTAGATATATTCTTCAAATGGTGCGGTGTTGTTATGAATCTAATATTCGAGAAGCCTGGGTCTTCAGTAGTATATTTAGCAGACAAATGTGAATACTTAACCTACAGATCGGTGCAAGATCTTTGCATGTTTTTGGAGAAATATGAATGCATTAAACTCAGAATTGTGAAAAACGTTCAAATAGATTTATTTTCAGACGAAGATGCTGAACCACAAATTACCGAATTTAATCCTTATGAAATTCCGGAAAACATAATAGCACATCCCATGAAAAATTCTCTGACAAAATACTGTTATATAAAGAAAAATGTATTAGATTCACATAATTCACACACAAATAATGCACTAATGGACAAGATTTTCAAATGTTAATTTAGTTTTAGGAGTTGTGTTTGTAATTTGCTTTTAAAATATATGAGCTAAATTCAAAGACCGATGTTTTTTTTACCCGACTGCGGCTTAGCCCAAAAGGAGGGTTATGTGTTTGCCCTGTATGTATGTATGTATGTCCGTTTCTTTGTTCCCTCGTAACTCCTCAACGGATGGAGGGATTTGGATAATTTATATGTTAGATTCGCCTTGATAGCGCGAGTGTCACTGGCTACATTAAAATAAATAAACAAAAAAAATCGCGGATTTGTTTTTTTCTTCTAATACCATCGAGTGGGGTATCAAAATGAAGGAGGTGATTACAAAAATATGTGCAACTTATATGTTTGAATGTAATTCGAAATGACAAATAGTATAAAAGTAAATAAAATTCTAATTTTTGGCACGTTCTGCAGCCTGAACGGCTAGATGGATTTTAGCTTGAGAGGTGTCCTTAGATTCGTATTTAGCAAAATAATAAAAAAATATAAAATTGCGGATTTTTAGCGCCAAATTCAAATGTTTGGCACGCTCTGCAGCCTGAACGGCTCAATAAAGGCAGTGCGTACCATTTGATATAATTACAAAAGTTCTAACGATCACATGACCAAATTAATTTAATATAATTTTTATTTAGTATAATGAAAATTATATGAAATGAATGTTATAATAAATGTAATTAGAGCATAAGAAGTTTATATGAAATGTAACATTAGATGTCATGAAATTAGGTTATTTGTTTTTATAGCTGAAAATTATATCTAAGGAACGTTATTTCAAGTGATAATGTAATATTTGTTGTTAGACCATAATATTACACACCCCAATAAAGGGCTCATCATGAGGAGTTTAAAAGGTTATAATATCTAAGTAACCAAAAAGAGTAAAATAAAAAAAACCGGACTGCGTAAAAAAAACTAATAACTTTAAATAAACTAAAAAACTGAAAAGAATAAAACAAGTTCAGGAGACAGGATATATTGACTGCAACAGTCGGGACCCAATAAATAATATAGACTAAAATCATTACATCCAATATGGGTCCCGGATCCTGTCTCCTGAACTTGTTTTATTCTTTTCAGTTTTTTATTTTATTTAAAGTTATTAGTTTTTTTTACGCAGTCGGGTTTTTTAAGTTTTTTTTATCCATAGCTCTAAATTCAGTTATTGCACTAATGTAATGTAGCTACTTTTTTGTATTATAGGTTCAGATCTTGATCTTCCAAATTTCTTAAAACCTCATTAGAAGTAGACCCTGCCTGCTTCTTACATCTTCATATCATTCAATTTAAATATAATTTTGCCTCAATGGTTTAGTGGACGCAAGGACAACTGCTAACTGGAATACCGTGTTCAATCCTCAGGTGGCGTAAAGTGTGATTGAAGTCTCCCCGTGGAATTTAATTCATAGAAGCAGACCGGAGTCTGGAATTGTTTGACTAGGACTTTTCTTTTAAACAACTGGGATTACTGAACACCTCTGTCTACCCGTTCAAGAAATACAGGCGAGATGATACACAATTGCAAGCGTATTTTGTCAATAAAAATTGAATAGTACAAATCGATAACAGATCTCTGAGCTTCTAAATTAGAGCTAGAATTGTGTCGCAGTAAACAACTAAACTGGTATGAAATGAAACAAGTTTCCTTTTATCCTACGGTAACGAGTCGAGTGTTACCTAAGCGTGTTACGTATGACGTGATTTGGCCTTGAGTGCTGCCAATACGGCGATAGCGATCAGTCGCCGATTAAACAACCATGAAAATAAAGCTGGCTGCAAGTTTCATATTGACAAGCTGTTTCGTTATTACTGGCACCGCAAGAAATGTAAAACCACGCATCATAGAAAATCAAACCCAAGATGTGACTCTCTGCGACGACCAAGAGGATATATTATGTGAGGGTAAGTTCAAAATTCGCGGTCAATCCATAAATCTCAAGTTCAAATCTCTTTCATTGATAAGTTTCGATGCCATAGTGTTGAACCATAGCTGAAACCACAGCTGAAACTTTTTATCACTGTCACGAAACAACTAAATGGACTTGTGAAAGTAATATTACCCGCCAGATGGCGCCACTAGTCACGCTATTTGGAACTAATAGATTAGACAAAGGGAATATGTTGGATCCCGAGAGCAAAGGGGAAGTATTCTAGAGTAAAATCCCGAGCATAGCAAGAGATTCTCGAGTAGAATCCTGAGCGAAGCGAGGAATACAAGAACCGAGCAGATTTTTTTTTTCACGAGTTGTGTAGGTACTCCACTTGTTACCATTGACTGCGAGAAAATATAATTATCGAAGTATTATTGTATTTATATTTCTTGTGGGTTAATAATAACAGCCACTTGGGTCAATCTTCAAGGTTAAGCCACGCTTACCAAGGTCGGTCTGTAGATGGGTGGCCACTTATTCATTACATACCGAGTTTCCTCCGTGCTTCGGAAAGTTCGTAAAGCCCTTGGTCCCGATTGTCATTTTTAGTTCTTTGACAGTCGTAACAGGAAGCCAGTGGCCCGAAAGTCTGTCAACCAGTCTTACCAAGGGGTACCGTATTACGCACCCAGTAATAACTGGGTTGTGAAGGTCAGAAGCAGTCGCTCCATATATAATACTGATTTAAATTAGAACAATATTCGAAATTCAGTGTATAAATACTTGTTGGCACGTTTTATTTATTTTTTGTTCTTTAGTCCTTGTTCCAAATTCAAAATGTCTATATTCACCTAGTGAGTAAAAGAGCGTTTTATTCACATAACGATGAATAATGCCCTTTTCGTGTGGTAATGGTAAAAACATATTTTCGCTGCTTAAATAGCCCGATCATTATTTTCATTACAGTTATTAGAAATAGCATTTTTTATAAGCATTAAGGTGGATGCTCAAGCGTAGCCCGCGAAATTCAAATTTTCTTACGTTTTTTGCAATTTGCAGGCCAGTGCTAGGTTGTATGTTGATTAAAATTTTGTTTGCGACTGTAAGACGTATGTAGTTACAGAATTATATTCATCAAACTCATCAATACAACCCTCAAAGTTCATATTGGTGTCAAAATTACTTTTCCAAGGTCAAAATCATTCTTGCACCATTATGAACTTGGAGGGTTGTATTGATGATTTTGATGATTATAATTGTGTTACTACATACGTCTTACAGTCGCAAACAATATTTTAATCAACATACAACCTAGCACTGGCCTGCAAATTGCAAAAAACGTAAGAAAATTTGAATTTCGCGGGCTACCCTTGAGCATCCACCTTAAGCATTTTTTTACATGATGCTAACATCTAACACTAGCGCTTTGTCTTAAAAAAAAGTCCGAATCACTAATTACAGGCCCACCACAGAGTAGTCTATATACGTCTGTGCTTGAATGCTCCAGGGTAGCCCGCGAAATTCAAATTTTCTTACGTTTTTTGCAATTTGCAGGCCAATGCTAGGTTGTATGTTGATTAAAATATTGTTCGCGGCTGTAAGACATATTATGTAGTTCAAAATCATCAATACAACCCTCAGTTCATAAAATTGTAGGAACCAAAAAAAAAAAACAGAAAATTTATTTCTACACCATTAAGAACTTGGGGGGTTGTATTGATGATTTTGATGATTACAATAAAATTCTATAACTACATACGTCTCACAGACGCGAATAATATTTTAATTAACAAACGACTTAGCACTGGCCTGCAAATTGCAAAACGTAAGAAAATTTGAATTTCGCGGGCTACTCTGGAGCATCAGTCTTAAAGGCCCCCTATATGCCAGTGTCCTCCCATATTATTATTATACTCTTTGCCAGTGTCTGTTGACTACCTAACGCAGTTAGAGCATGTATACAGTTATGAGCCAGCTTAGTCTCGCACTTGACGTGTGATTAGTGTGTTCCTGTCTTTAGAAATAAGTAGTGAAAGAACCAATGTTTCAAATATTTTAAAAAAATAATCAAACTTACCCGTAATCCAACTAAGTAATAAAGATTTAACAAAGAATTTATAGTTTTCAAAATTGTTGGTGACCAATTTTATTTTGGTTTTATTATTTATGTCACAGACTAGCCGGTCTGTCGATCGATTGTCATTTATTTAGCTTGTCTATGAACTTTTTTTTTTCTTGTAGCAATTATTTCAAAGGGAGTGAGTGAAGTGAAGTGAAGTAGGGCAATCCAAAATTCGCCATTTTTGCTTTTAGTGAAGGGAGATTTTTTATTTGTCAGGCTGGAGGACAAGGAATATTCAGTAAAAAGTGTGTCATTAGATTTAATTTCTCGTAGCGAAGACTTTATTTAAACAGAATCTTAGTATAATAGTGTGGTTTTATTTATTACTAACGTTTGTATGTAGTGCTACTTCCCCATCGTAAAATTTGCTCGTTGGTGTGTCGCTTTAGCTAATTCAATGGCTATAATATCGAAGTTTTAATCTATCGTGTCGCTTAGACGTTCTCCTCACGGAATAATATCGAGAAAGAGAGGCGACGCCTTTAGAAATGAGCAGGCCTCAAGGCGGACGCATTCAAGTCCCGGATGACCTTAGAGAGATCTTATTGGAGTTCACCATAAGTTATCTGCTGGAGCAACCGGGAGACGTGATCAACTACGCGGTCGAGTTCTTCTCAAGATTACAAAACAACAGGACGACCACCGTAGTGAGGGCCCCCACTGCAGCCGCCGGCACCCCTGATGAGTCCATAATATCAGACGAAGAAGGTACTACACCTCTCATACTTACTAGACACATTAGACAATAACAATGTTACTGGTTGACTGCAATGATTTGAGGTGGGTTTAGTAGGGCTATGCCAGTAGTTTCTAGGATTCCAACATCCCCCTATGAGTAATAGTGTACCCATGTGAGTAGGTTGTCCACAGTTCTTGTCGAGCTCCACATTATCAGTGACCAAGTAATTTGATTTTATTGCATCTGATATGAATTGATTGAGATACTGATACATAATAATATTCATATCTTGCCATGCATACAAGGATAACACAAAAAAATAATATGGAGCTCACTATTTTATTCATCAATCAGCAGCTGAAAAATGTAACAGAACTTATCTAGTAAATATTTAATTTCAATTGGTAAACTGTCCTAGTTTTTGTGGTGTTACAGTGACCTAATTAACAATTATGTGTTGGAATACACATCAGTGTTTAGTAAAAAAAGTTAATCATTCTCATTAGATCAAAGTAATGTTTATTTAACAATCTCATTTAGTTCATCAATAATGATTTACTCTTTGATAGCGCTTGTCGAATACACTTCTAGAAACTTAAGTTTAGTTTTAGCAAATTTTATGCTAGCACCCTCTAGCATTGCGACAAATTAAATACTATAATCTAAATATAAAATTTTGAATATAGACTTGATAAAAAAGAATTATAAATACTCTCATAGCCAACATCTGTAATGATTCAATTTTTGGCACACTGCCATTACAGTTTCAATGGTATATAATTTTATTTATGGAGAATATAATTTTTAACTGTTGCCAAGTGATAAATTACAAGGAAAGACATAATAATGACCAGTTTTACAATTATCTCTAATGTTTATTTAGATAATCAGAAACTATTACCTAACAATATTTACATTCCCTATTTGGTGTTAAAACAAATTTAAATAAAGTGTAAACACAGATCTAGAGATCAACAAGATATAAAAGTGTCAAATGATAAGCAAACGGTTGAAATAATAAAACCCATTCAGTGTGAAAAACTACTGAACGAGAAGACATGAAGCTTCGGAGAACTCAACAACGAATGCAGGTTTTTACATGGAAATTGTTTGGAGAGGCATAAATTTACAGTGTTTACTATACGCTCATCCTATTTGTGTGTTTGTTTTTAACGCTTTGAAGTTGTGTGATGATGAGATTGGCTTATTTTTCCATGTCCGCCGCTGAGTTTAACGTCGTGAACCGAACCAGATGTCGGCGATATACACGCGTGTTACGTAAAATTAGCTGAGCCTATGTAATGACAGGTAGCACAGTATCACAACAAAATTGTTCAGGTGCTAACCAGACCTTGAGTTCTGTTTGTGTAAGAGATTTTCTCTCTCATTGTTAGGATCATTATTTTGAACAACGTACCATACCGTACCGTTTACCTACCTACTTGAATAGAAATAACCACATTAAGATTTAAATGAAGTTGATGACTCTTTTTGAGACAATACATTTTTGACGCAGCCACTGTATGAAACAAAATGGGGCAATTACCTTATTTCAGTGATGAATTAGTAAGCAACTGTTGATTAATATGATGTGATGTCATGCTCTCTATAATTAGCCAAAATGTTTTAAAAAGTGCTTACCATGGCTTACTAGATTAATCTGTGAATTTTCACACAGTACTAGTGAATGAGATCATTTTCACTCCCTTTTTCAAGCTCTTAATATTCCATACAAATTGAAATCTAAAGTTAGTGATAGGTAGATAAATTTTTCACATTCATAATGAAATGGATCAATGTACAATACAACAATGGTTCACATCCTGGATTGTTTAACGGTACACAATGTTATCTGTGGAGTAGATAGTGTCATAGAACATTCATTAACTTCAATGGCTAACTGTGAAAGAAGCATGTAAAAAATATAATTACTGTACAGTTCAAAGTTATTAACATTTTTAATCATACATTCAGTCAATTAAGTAGGTACCTACTAGGTGTAGGAATTGTGTACGTCATTTTACAGTAATGTCGGAAGAGCAAGAAAGATGAGTACTTATTTCTAAAAAGATCTTTCTATTGTTTCGCAAAAATCCTTAGGGGCCGATATAATATGTACAACTTTATATTATGATACGATTCTATGTTTCGATTAGCTCTCGAGGCTACTCTACTCCTGCTGTGGTTTGGCCTCCGCTGTGAGAGTGTCTTGGCGTGTTATTAATAATGCAGTTTGCTACAATGCCGGCTCTGCAACACATACTAAACACTTCCACTAACTTTACTTTCTTAGTGATATTTTCTCTATGCACACTGGTGCACACAATTATTTAATCAGGCACATGTATCGGCTACTTTTTCCTTTGCGTGTTTCTACAATCGATTGGACCTTAGTTAAGTGCACGCAATACAAGTGCAAGAAATTAAACCGTGAATCGAAAATAAAAATCGTAAAATATTAGCAGCTGCTAGCTCAGTAATTGTCAAGTCGGTTTGCCGTCATTCTGTAACAATGATGAGCATAATTATCGCCAGCCGTTTAGCCTTCGGATATCTAGCACGAGTCGCTAAATAATAGCTTACACATAAAATTAGCTGAGTCCTTAATGCTGGTTAAAGATCTTCCGAGGCTAGGCTCGTCAGAACACGGATGTTTAATGCATTAAACTGAATTCACCTTCGGGAATTCGATAGGCACATAGTTACATTGCAAACCTTTACATGCTTACTAACTATTGGAACAAAGTACGTGCTAAGAATTTAGAAGTCGCGTCAAATACGAGTAGTGTAGTGAGCCATTTGGGAAGATGCCCGTGATTCGGCAAGCAACTTGTAAACGATGTTTGTGTTTTAAATAACATTACGTACACCTAAACTACACATGTTGTGTCGAATCATCTGTCTTACGAATGTGTTTGCGTCATATAGTACAAATATGTTTCCAAAGTAAACCTCTTCGATACAAAACGTTTGGGAACAGATGCAACCAAAACACGTCTGGTCACATCCATATGGAACGTTGTGAGGCCTTCAGCACATGTGCAAATGTTCGCCTACATATTTGGTACCATAATGATGTCCGCACTAAACTGTAGATATTTACGGAGCGATAAAACCAGTGTCCACTTCGGAATCCGAAAACTAAAATTATATAATGTTATTTATGAAGCAATAATAACGTATCATGTGATAATAAGGCCCTTCAGGTACTCGATACGTTTAAGATAACAATTGAGTGCTTTGTTTGAGTTTAAAATCATTAATGGTGTGAATTACGCTATTATACAGAGCTTGTTAAAAGCCTAAGCGCATAGGAAAGCACAATTTATTTTATAATACTTACAAAACAATAAGTTAAACTGTTTTTATTAATGCAGTTACCAATAACCAAAGGTAAAGCAAGAAAATTCTTATAATAAATAACTTTTGACTGCATTATACTAAAGTGTTATTAACGTGTACGACAGAGCCGCCAGTGGCGCGCTTCAACACTCGACGCAAGTCGGTGTTCGCGGAGACTTACGACCCCGAAGAAGATGACTCCGACGAGGGAACCACGACCGTGTTCCCGAAGTCGGACGCGCAACGCCAGCGTCTGGCCGAGGCGGTGCGCAGCATCCTGCTGTTCCGCTCACTCGACGCTCAACAAATGCAGCAGGTCAGTACAAACTTGGCAGAGCCTTGTCCACGAGAGACTAATTTCAATTAGTACAGTTTACCTCGTGTACGAAGTAACTATATCACAAAGTTAGGGCTCCATTACAGACTTTCCTGTTCTATCTTTGGAGATAAACTTTCTATCTGATAGAGTTTCGCTGTTCCGCCTGCTCTGTACGCAGTTTGGTGTGGAACAATCGTCAATCATTCTCAAACTAAGATAAATGAATCACTAGACTAGGATAGCTGTGCGCTTTTAGATATAGCCTGATCCCTGTTTTGTTCCCAAATTTCGTAAAAGGCTTTAAAAAGTTAGATCCATAACAAGACGAAATAAAAAACAAGTCGTTGGGCCAGTAATTGTTTTTTAACGATATTAAAATTATAAAAACTTTACCTTATGTAATTACTTATTTACATCATAGTTCATGGTGACTACCTACTACATAGATTGTTTTTACATTCTTAAACATATTTGAATACAGAGTAATTAGGTCCTCGTGACTACTCACCAATGCATAAACAACTGGTGACATTTTACGTCTCATCCCGCACTAATATCTGAAAGTTCTCCGTCATCGTCAATAAAATGTTCTTCATTTCATCCAAGATTAGAACAAATCTTTCCTCGGTTCAGGAACTTAACTATAAATCTTAGACAAAAATTTCCACTTGTTACACATATTATAAACAGTGTGAGTCTGTCGACACATGACGTGGTTTGCGTAGGTGCTGGACGCTATGTTCGAGAAGCGCACGGAGGCCGGAGAGTACCTGATCAGGCAGGGAGACGACGGAGACAACTTCTACGTCATCGAGAATGGCATGTTCGACGTGCTCGTCACCGGCGAAGATCGCATTGAAAAGGTACGTGGATATTTCGCCAGAATACAGTGTCAAAAACTGTGGGAAAATAGTAGTTTCACTTTACGTCAAATGAAAGCAGTGAGGCTCCGTGGTATCGGCCTCAACTTACGAGCTGTAAGATCGTAGATTTGAACCCAAGCAGATATTTTCCTTGGTGTAATTTATTTCATCACCACCGCACTGTAAACGGTGATAGAATACATCGTGAGGAAAGCCGAAGACGACCCAAAGTCCAGTAGTAATTTCCAACAAAAAAAAACTCGTATTGATCTACTTACTCGTTATTAAAGGTCACCCTTGTGTTTAACGCTGCACACTCCATGTAGTTACAGCACAGGTTATTGGCCTCGGCGTACGCATTTCTCAATGTCGTCGTCAACCTCACAATAAAAGTCCAGCATACTCCACGGGCCAGCTCATTAGGTACTACCTAATTTACGTGGTATTTGGCACAACTTATTTGGGCCCGAATTGCTGACTGTGTTTTTGGGCTCTTTTATAGGAAAGCTTTTGCACAAGCAAAGCAAAATCAGCCTGTAATAATCCCACACAGGCCTCCTATCAGTGCGAATTGGAAGTCACAATGTCTTTGATTTTATTGGTTCTAGGGCATGCCATTAATCCGATCAGGCTTGGAAAGAATACAAGTTTTGGTGTGTTCAAATCGAAAAACAGCTATTGTATGTAATCGCCTGGCCGTTGACTCCATTAATGGGGCTACAGGAGCTAAACGCGAGTTTTATAATGCAAAAAAGGATATTTGCTAGTACTAGTAGCTTGTAATTTTACTAGATAAAAAACACACATAAAATACATGCGATCATTCTGATTTTTTGGCAAATAATTCGACAAGCAACATATTAGCATCACAGTGTTTTATTTTTTTATTCCAATCAATAGATTTTTCGTAAATCGCAAAGAACCACTCATTTTGCACTATTCGGCCCGCAGTTACTGATGTAACAACCACTTTCTAGTGCAAGCTGATTAGAACTTTACTTTATTCTAACAATTTCAAACTAAGTTTGAACCACCACAAATAGAATTGCTAATTTAGCTCCTGTAGTCGCCTTAAGTAGATTAGTAACGAAATCTAATCGATGTTAATTCGGCATCAATAGAAATTAATCAAAACATCTTCATACCCACTTCAAAAAGATACGACGAACTGTTTGTCGGGTGCCTTCAATCGTTAACTGAGATAAATGCCAAGATTTTTTCTTACTAAATGAAAATATCATTCGACATTCCTGAACAAAAATGTACTATGAAGTAACAGAGTCGTTTTAGATATTGGACAACAGGACAATCTTATTGTTTGTTTTGAGTACTTTGTAAGTTGTGATGGCAGTTGACGTACGTGTAGAATGAATAAGTGGCATGGGGCCACTAACATGTTATTTATCACCAGTCCCCTGTGTTGTATGATAACATTGGTGACTAAGCACACTATATATCACACGCTCTAAATTTCCTTAGGTTTTGTTTACAGCTAGTCTATTACTATGGAAAAGAAAGAAAGAAAAAGTCTTTATTTATCGCAGGGCTTTTTTGAGCTGTTTATATCTACAAACAGGATTTAGGACTTTCAAAATCAATCTATAGTTAAGATTGACTCAACATGCACACACACACATTCACATTTATTTTGAAGTGGAGATGAATCTAATTCGAAGAAGACGTTCGATCTTTTAAGATGTGTCTTATGCTATTGCACTTAAGAAACAGTATTGCCTACAGGTTTATTATATAACCTGTGCACTGTGACAATCCAAGTTTAGTTTTAGCGTTTAGATATTTAGGTCCAGTTCAGACAATAAGTTTCCAATTCCCACCAGGTGGTGCACACATACGAGGGCTCGGGCTCGTTCGGCGAGTTGGCGCTCATGTACAACATGCCCCGCGCGGCGTCGGTGCGCGCGCAGACGCCAGGCCAGCTGTGGGCCATGGACCGCCACACCTTCCGCCGCATCCTGCTCAAGAGCGCCTTCAAGAAGCGCAAGCTCTACGAAGATCTGCTGGAGAAGGTGCCCATGCTGAAGGCGTTGCAGGTATGTCCCTAACTATATTTCAGCGGTAATCAAATGTTAGATCTCGTGCTCGAATGCGCAAGGAGAGCGGCAGTCAGAGGAATGGCGCTGCATAGTTCGAACTGTTTCTTCCTCATCATAGTTCGGTGTAGTATTGACAGAGCGGTCGAGGAAAACACGGTTCGAACCACCGCCACCGGCAGGTACAGCGTTACTCTCTACAAGGTAGACCCATGTCCTGATGGCAGTTTCGTGAATACGCTGGAAACAAGTAGAACAGTACTTGTCGATGTAGCTTTGTGTCCAGCACCCAGCACCCAGTGACCAGCAGCTTTCGGTCGACTGAGTGATAATGATGAACCCAAAGGTTATGTGTTGGCAGATTGGCGTGCGCTAATGTACTATCGAGGACACTCCCGCCTGACCACCACTAAGCTTATTTTTGCTTGCACTCACAACATAGAAACGCTCTCTAGCCCCGCCCCGTTGACTTTGTATAGAAATAATGAATGAAAAGATACCGAATCGGCCGAGCGCACTGACGACGCACACCAAACGAGAGTTAATGTTATTTTGCGCGCCAACGCTGAGGCTTTCCTAATAGGCCCAAACTTTAAGGGGGCGTGGCTCGGCGCCTCCGCAAGTTTTAAGCGAAAAAAATTTAAAATGGTCAGGCGGAAAAGACCCCGACTGTACCCACTTCATGCTTATTTAGTCAGTGGATTTCTTGGGGTCCTAGGAAACCAAGTAATCTTTTTTTATAAATGCAAAAGTTTGTGAGGATGGATCTTTGTTACTCTTCACGCAAAAACTACTGTACCGGTTTAGATGAAATTTGGCACACATGGTTTAAAACTTAGATTAATCGATATACTACTAATAGAGCTACTTTTTATCGCGGTAATACGATTCCGTGTCACAATTACCTAACTCTGCGCAAACGACCATAAGCTTGTTGATTCATAAAATTAGACCTGTATCGTTGTACGCGCACTTCATATTTACAAATTTGCATATTTATTGCTGTAAATTCGTAAGTAGGGATATTTGTAAATACTCACCTAAACTTGTGAACTGCACTCATTTCAATTTGTGAAAATTATGAACGATTGGTAATGGTTGGAAGCTATTACGATTTTCTGTTTTTCAAATAATGGTGTGGCAGTTGTGTGCGCTAAATTGGAACATCATAATTCAAAGTCCCAGTCACTGTTTCGGAAATAGCTTATGATAATTATTAGGATCTAAGACGACAAGGCTTCTTATTATTTATTTCCTGATGGGAATGCTCTTCACCTCAAATAAGTCTGTTAGAGAGCGTTGAATGAGGTCTACGATGGAACAAGCCTGCCCAAATGATTGTGGTTTATTCTTGTTTTAAAAGCTGTCGTATTATGGGTGGAATTGGACCACAGACGCTGGCAAGAGTAGGTAATGCTGTTTAAGGTATTTTATGCTTGTATTCATACTTCATTAAATTCACATATTGAAAATGTAGGTCTGTGCAGTAAACCAGTTATACCATAACAACTTGCTCATGGACATAGGTGTAATTGCATATAAATGATTGTTAGATCAAAGATAAATGATGTCTGTTCTGCGATTAGCTGCCGATATGACAAGAAGTATTTATAAGTAACGGGTTTGCAGAAATGTTTGCAAATCTTTAAACAAACATTTCAAGAGAATCCATTCAATATTGTTTGGGGAATCTGTTTCTAAAGAAACACCATTCATATTGTAAACAATCGGACTTTAAGCCGAGTTTTTCTCAACCAAAAATGGTTGCGTGGGAAGTTATCATTACGATTACCGCTTTGTCCAACTATCTATAATACTTATGTCTGGCATTAAGACATGTTTCGCGCAGTCGCAGCTGACATACATCGAACAAACTGGAATTCCTTGAGAAATAAGCACATGAACTACACTTTAACGTTAATCTGTTCACTAATCTTTCCCACAATGCTATAAAACTTACATTAACTTATTAAAACAAGCTTGGAAAGATTTTAGAAGATATCTTCTTATTAAAATGACTATGCAAAAAATTTAAAGCGCCCAGCCCACGATGTCATTCAAAATCTAATAATTATTTAACGCGTTTTTTTGTTTCATACTTTTTGTGATACTATAAAACAATCACGTGGATGCTGATATAACAAGCAAGATTTTTAACATGAAAAAAAAAAACTCATCAATAGTACTCACATCGTAATCTATTCAGCCGATTCGATGTAGGCAACTAGGCGGTAAATAAATAGAGTAGTTATAATAGTTTGCCTATGTTGAAACAATTCTAGACACTCATGAGAAAGTGATAAATAGTATAATGGCCACAAGAGTTAAGCTACTTGAACAAATCTCCTTCGTCGCCAACTTCGGAAGCCCATAAGTCTTCTTTGTTTTCAGTTTGCTGACCTTACAACTGGGAGTGTTGTTGTGTTGTGCATTTTCAGTCAAGGCTTAAAATAATTGAAAACGCATCTTCTCTTTACTTGGATCTCTTTAACGATAAGATAGAAGCCATTACCAAACAACTGCAAACATAATTTTGTCTAACCATGACAGAATAAAAGTTTAAGGGGCGACAACACCTAATTTGTTGAAATTGATGTTTTTATGCAGTTTTTTAAGAAAACCTATTTATTCTAGCACATCAAAATAAAAAATATGTTAATATTCATTATATTTCAAAGACCGTGGACGGACTCTATACATAATTAGACGAAATCGGCTAAATAGAAAATAATTGTAATGATTGGTCTTAAAATCATCATTAACGGTTCTAAGTCTTAATTTTTTTGACGTATGGGTCTGCAATTAAAAACATGAAGGCCACATATTCATACCTAAACCGCTAACGAGTCATATTTCACAAATAATCCACACTTTTTTTATTTTCAATATTTATTCATTATTTTCATCTAAAACCTGGCCTCCCAGTAATAGTGACGTCTCGTTTATTCCCATACAAATAGACAGTGTGCGCGATTTTGGTGTTGTCAGCGCCTTAAACTGCAAAGCATACATTATTCTACTGAAACATTAGAAATATTGAAACGAGAGTGTCACCGCCCCTCTGCACGTTTACACGCGAACGGATCCGTTGCCCAGCGTCCCGAAAATATTGCCTGACCACGCTCGAAGTCGACTCGACAATCAATATGTTGCCTCGTCTACACCTTCCTTTATAGCATTTTTTTTTCAACCATTTACATGTCGACATGCTGTAACAAAGATTAGGAGTGTGTTTCAGTTTTATCAATAAAATAAATCAGTGTTTTTCAACCTTTTTCATGACACGACCCCCTTTGTATGAAAAAATATTTGGCGACCCCCTTCGCTTTTTTTTTCATGTTTTTATTATGTTACAAATATTAAATCTATACAAAATTTTATATTTATAAATATTTTTAACTCATTTTCTTTAAATTTGAAATTCGATTTAACTCTCAAATTCTCAATGTAGCAAAAACGGATCCACGATGGGAGAAATTAGAGAATGACAAACAAGCGAAACCTCAATAAGATGGATGAGTACTAATAGGTTTTTATTTTGTTAATTTGTATGAACATACATTGTTTAGATCCTTTAGTTAACATTTTCTTAAATCAGTTTTTCTAGGTTTTATTGTTTTGTTTATTGAGGTAGTTTTCGCGACCTCTTGCGACCCCCTTATAGAGGCTTCGCGACCCCCAGGTTGAGAAACACTGAAATAAATAAATAAAATTTTTATTCAGTTTGCATAACAAGGTACAATATAAGCTAATTACAAAAAAAAACAATGATCCATAAGCGCTAGAGTTTTACAAATTATATTTATTTTATTAATTATATTTATAGGTTACCATGTGTCGTGGGGTCCAGTCTCTTCCCAAGTAAATGTAACATGTTAGCTTTAACTGAACTAATCACAAAGAAAATAGAAAAAAATTAAGGTAAGTAAGTTAAGATAATTAATATACAATATTTGTAAAACGAAAAATTTAAGGACAAGAGGTTTGTTGTTTTTGGAAGTGTGTGTGCGCGCGCGCGTGTGTGCGTATAAGTGTGGTGGTTGTTAGGGTATGTATGGCGTATAGTGGGTGTGCTGTGTATGGTGGGTGAGTACGTGAGTACGTGCATAGTTGTATTTCTTTTTGATACAATATTACGACTGTATATACAAAAGGTGTTCCGGTCGTTTTTAATCAAATATTGATTGAATTTTCAATTTCATCGCAATTTTATTCTTTCATGCAGTCCTCTAAATCGGGTGGTTCGCGTCATGGGAGCTTTTTGGCACACACAGTCAGAAAAAACATGTAACAAATAGCAATAGGTCATACAAATATTTTATGCTTGATACGGGACTTGATTACGCGACCCTGAATACTGAAGGGCGGGCGTCCCGAACTCTCGACATTGCGCCATTCCTGTCGCCAAAATATGAACTACCTATACGACTAGTAATAATACTACCGACGATTAATTTATCTTATGAGTTCCATAGATATTCGGCTAATTGACATGGAGGTAGTATGACGTAATAAATGCTTCGTTAATGGCCATATTCAATATTACACTTTACTTTCTCCCCTTATCCCAAGTTATTTGTGGTCGGCGAAATGCCTAAGAATATCTTTCTCTTCCATACATCTAGTTTCGCTTTCCGCCATCCCGTTTTCCAAAGAATAAAAATAAACAAATGTAAATTGCTTAAGAATTTCTTGTTGCGAGATTTTTCATGATTTATCCTTCTGAAAAGATCGGCTACTGTGAACGGAGAAGGCCAATCCTCCAACTTCCCAGTAATACCCCTACAATGAATGGACACAAGGGACTTAAGCCGCAAACACTACGCCTAAGAAACGGATTAGCGATCATGAAATATAAAACGATACGACGTTCCATGGGAAATCTTTTTCAATCTTCTACTCCGTCCGTTTCCCATTTCGATGGACAGGCGCCTTAATTGCTTTTAGATAGTAGCGTAACAAGTTGTAACTACTTACTACATTATATCAACGTTTAGATATCAGAACGATTACATGCAAAGAAACTCGTTGTGTTTCCGCTCCAAAAATGTTGTAATTTTGTCATATTTGACGCTCGTCGTGTACAGAAATAGAGTGGTGTATTAATATTTTTCCTAGATTATTTCCAAGCATATTTAATAGAGTTAAACGCAATATACCTTGCGGCGTAGGGGAGGATAACTCGATGCAAATTATACAATTTATGCGTCAACCCACGACGTAAACAACTTTTTACGCTAGTTTTAAAACGTTTTTGCGTTTTCCACATAGTTTTATGTAGATTTAAATAGTACTTACCTATTTTTATATGGTGTGCCATGCTATTTCAAAGATTATGTGCCCATTCCTCGACACGATTTATTACTTGAGTTAGCACCAGCGCGATTGTAAATCATATTTATTGTTATAATATTATCATAACAATGAACTTATGTCGTTATAAAGTAGTTAACACGCGCCTTTCATTATTGTTTCATGTACAATTAAAGAAACCGCGTTGTCTTTTAACAGCAGTGACGTCAAGCCTTATTGATTTACCATGAAACATTTTCACGAATATTTTATCACACTTGTGACGTTTTTATTATCGGGATTATAATAATAAATACGATCCCAATGCCAATTGTAAAAGTGTAAGAAGCAATCGAATGATAAGTTTATAGGAGATATTTTAATAGTGGCTAGCGTCGCGTGATACGTGCGTACGTAACGCGATAACACTTATCAGTTAATACTGATTTAAGCTAAGATTAGGTGTTGATAAGGGGCACCCAACGTCCACCACGTTCTTGGGAGCTCACACTCGGACAACAGTCCTTTAGTCTGTGTGATGTGAATGCTAAGCGAGTGTTGTACCGTCCGTTGCCTGGTACAGAAACTAGGTCGGGTTTGAAGATTCTAATAGTGTGTAAGTTGTCGCCGTAGCAAGTTGCCAACCGGCCGGCGTCTAGGACACGACTTCACGCTCATAGAGCCAGATCGAATTCTTCGCGTCGCACACACATGCAACTCAAATACAGAAACAACTAGACCAGATAGAAATACCTAAGTATAAGCAGTATATCGAACTATTTGTCCCTATATACGAGAGTGAACAGCGCCGACACTTAACTGGCACGAAATGACCAGTTGATAAGAAGTTTAATGTATTATGTATTGTCTGTGTAGAAGTGTGGAATATAGTTCACCTGTACCTACACCACACTGCACAATAGATTTTATTGACATTTGAACGTCATCACAAAGCTTTCATACCTTCTTGATTGCACTGGCTTATCCCAAAAATCTACAAAATAAATTGCAATCTTTACACTTGAAATGAAGTCAAAAGAATTTATTTCATGCAAATAACTATTATTTGCGTATTGAAGACCTGAAGGACCTGCGCTCATAATGTCCTTCTTCGATCGACATCATCAATGACGGAAAAAATGAAGATGATGATGTGAATGATGTTGGAGAATGGTGTTGTTGTTGTTGGTGGTTGTTGTTGTTGTTGTTGGTTGGTTGGTTGTTGTTGGGTAATTAGGTTGTTATTTGGGGTCTACGCAGCATTTCTTTCAATACTTCTCTATCACTCGCCATTTCAGCAGTCGCCTCCTTTCTAGCATATCATCCTTAAACCATCAGTTATGTCCGACACGGCGTGCGGCGCCACGGTATAATCTGTCAATTCCTGATTATCCTCGCTTATTGTGCGCGTCACAGGTCTTTGACACGCTCCCACTGTGTCTGTTTACATACACATTAACACCGAAGTACTTGCAGTCTAAAATTATTCTCTTGGCGAGCGAGCCGCATAATGTGTGAAGTTCCAGCATGTTAGAAGAAAATGCGTTTAAATCTTATCAAATTCCTCCTGCCCGTATTCCAATTTATTTGCGGTCAGAGCAGCAAGGGCCCTCACCTTGCATAATTCTCTATTAGTTGTAAGACACCCGCTTTTCTAACCATATCTTTCGCATAGTCCGATAGATTCTTTGGTCTTCCCCATTCTTAATCGAAACTCTCCATTTTAAAACGAATTTTGAACAAAACTGCCAATCATTGATTGAAATGGTTTCTCTAACAGTTGTCGAGAAATTTACATTGGAAGTTTCCTTATCGTCATACATAACTGCCAGACGCCTCTGCTCGTAAAACATACAAGTAATTACTGAAATCATGATAAATACTAAAACGCAACGCATAGGCACAAGACGCAACGAACACTGTTTTAAAATACAAATATGGACTGTGCTAGTGTGTACTAAATGTTGGTCTAAGTAGCAGCCCAATGTGTCCGATATTGGTTCTGGTAAGGCTTGCTGTTCTATAACAGCATTCTGCGTTCTGTGTTATCCTATGGATAACACAGAACTTAAACGTAACTAGCGAACCTCTGTCTACCCCTTGGGCGAATACAAGCGTGATGTTATAAATAGGAACTTCTAAAAACCATTGTGTGTATATGTAGTCTGCTTAATTAGCCGTATGATACCCGGCCGTGAATAGTTTCCATAGACCTATTTGTTCCCATGCGTTTCACTAAGATTAGGTTCAAGTGGATGAGCAGTGGTTAAAATAGATTGCTGTTACAATATCAGAGTTTCGTTTGACTACACAGACTTGCAAGCTATGCTAAAATTGTTCGTCACATGTCAGATGCATTGTGGGTAAAACAAAGTGGGTCACAAAAAACGTCAACGTGTCACGTGGGCAGTCCTAGGCTATGAAGGTGGGATGTGTTTAACGCTTTGAAGCAGGATTGGTCTGTGTTTAAAAGGAGGCATTTACCCTGCAGCGAAACGTAAAAAGCTCTTTTAATAAAGAAGCTAATGCTGATCCCTGAGATAGGCTATGAAGGTGAGATGTGTTTGACGCTTTGAAGCAGGATTGGTCCGTGTTTAAAAGGAGGCATTTACCCTGCAGCGAAACGTAAAAAGCTCTTTTAATAAAGAAGCTAATGCTGATCCCTGAGATAGTCTATGAAGGTGGGATGTGTTTGACGCTTTGAAGCAGGATTGGTCCGTGTTTAAAAGGAGGCATTTACCCTGCAGTGAAATGTAAAAAGCACTTTTAATAAGGAAGCTAATTCTGATCCCTGAGATAGGCTATGAAGGTGGGATGTGTTTGACGCTTTGAAGCAGGATTGGTCCGTGTTTAAAAGGAGGCATTTACCCTGCAGTGAAACGTAAAAAGCACTTTTAATAAAGAAGCTAATGGCTGATCCCTGAGATAGGCTATGAAGGTGGGATGTGTTTGACGCTTTGAAGCAGGATTGGTCCGTGTTTAAAAGGAGGCATTTACCCTGCAGTGAAACGTAAAAAGCACTTTTAATAAAGAAGCTAATGCTGATCCCTGAGATAGTCTATGAAGGTGAGATGTGTTTGACGCTTTGAAGCAGGATTGGTCCGTGTTTAAAAGGAGGCATTTACCCTGCAGTGAAACGTAAAAAGCACTTTTAATAAAGAAGCTAATGCTGATCCCTGAGATAGGCTATGAAGGTGAGATGTGTTTGACGCTTTGAAGCAGGATTGGTCCGTGTTTAAAAGGAGGCATTTACCCTGCAGTGAAACGTAAAAAGCACTTAAAGAAGCTAATACTGATCCCTGAGATTTCATAGAGATTGTATGAACAGTCGACAAACAATCTTTACAAACTCTCGACTAACGGAAAAGGGTCAGTTTGCCGCCCGCAGGTAATTAGCTAACAAGCTGTCACTAATGCCCGACTCTACCCCTGAGAAAAGGGGAGAAAGCGACACATAGACACACGGGCGCAATAGTTCCGTTGTAGGGTTTAAACGTGATGGAGAGCACCTCTTCACATAGCGGGCTTTCTGTGGTACAATGGCAAATAAAGGCACGGAGGCTTGTTTCCATGGGGGTCAGACAGAGGGTACATATCGCCCTATGCTCTATCTATGTGAATGCTTATTAAATACTAGCGGACGTCCCGCGGTTTCACCCGCGTAGTTCCCGTTCCCGTGGGAGTACGGGGATAAAATATAGCCTATGTTACTCGTGGATAATGTAGCTTTCGAATGGTGAAAGAATTTTTTAAATCGGTCCAGTAGTTTTTGAGCCTATTCATTACAACCAAACAAACAACCAAACCAACAAAGTTTTCCTCTTTATAATATTAGTATAGACTAGGACTCATGATCTGCCTAGCCTTTTCCCAACTATGTTGGGGTCGGCTTCCAGTCTAACCGGATGCAGCTGAATACCAGTATTTTACATGGAGCGACTGCCTATCTGACCTCCACAACTCAGTTAGTACTAAAAAAGCAAAAAAAAAAAAAAAAGAAAAAAAAAAAAAAAGTAAAGTAAAGTAAAAAAAGAGTGGGAGTGGGTAAAGTAGAGTAGTAGTAGAGTTAAGTAAGTAGTAGTAGTAGCAGTAAGTTATTAAATACTAGGACTACAAACAATAAAACCATTGTGTGTTTTGGCATTATTTCTTTTTGTTTTTCATAAACCATCTGAGATTGTTTCATTTCGGAAAAATTGCACATTAAAAATGTATGAAAACGATTTAGCAGTCCTACTAATTTTAGAACTTCTTATGTTGCATGAACAGTGAACACCCACTCAATTTAGCTTCTCCTGTCACAATCATGCATCTTTTAATGCGAGCCGGCAGCGAATTCCGCGTACCGTACCTTTGTGAGGCAGTTCTCAAATTAGATTTTTCGTGCTGATAACATAATTCCCGATTTACCGGAAATTGCTCGAGATTGGAACTTTCCTCAATAAATGTTTACGATTTGATCCCATCACAATTTGATTCTAATAGTGTAGATACATGCAAAAACTCATCTCCGAAGGACCGGAGATGAGTACGCTTTAGGAAAACACTCACAAACCTCATTTGCACAAAAATACACATGTAAATCTGCTCATAAATACCTTTACTGTGTTTGAACAGCATAAAAACTGATCCAATTGTTTTTTCAAGTAAATCGGGCAATAAAAGATAAAGCGCATGCTACCGCTGCGCCGTCAAAGGCGGTTCCCGTTCGTGTGTAGATAATATTGTCTGACAAGCGAGGCGAGAGATAACAGCCACCGGACGCCGATGTTACCATCGAAATTATTCACCTTCCGGACGATGACGTCATGACTTTATCTTAGACTCACACGTCACGCTGAAACTCGGGTGGCGACAGTGCATTTTAGCACAACCGGACGACGTTTTGATGACGTTCACTTTACGTAATCCTTAGACATTGATGTTATGGACAAAGTTATCTTCCATACGTTTTAAAATTCCTGAATAGAGATTAACCTAACTCTAGTTTATTTGGTAAACTGATCTAAAGCTGATAATTTTGTAGCTGTACATTATGAAAATTGAAATTCGAAGACATGTGACATATCTACCAATCCGCACTGGGGCCCGCGTGGTGGATTATTATAGTCCATTCCCTCTCATTGAGAGGAGGCCGTATCCCAGCAGTGGGAACATTATGGGATGATGATGATGTATACATTGTATAGCAGTATCTATCATCGTTCTAATGCTCTTACCCCAATTTATTTGGTGTCGGCCGCGGCATGTCTTGTTCTTCCATACTTCTATATTACTCATAATCTTATCAGCCACATGAGGAGCTCGTGGCTAAATAATAACAGCCGCTCGGGTCCATCGTTAGGTTAAGCCGTGCTTGTCTAGGTTGGTCTGTGGATGGGTGACCACCCATTACATACCGAGTTTCCTCCGTGCCTCGGAAAGCACGTTAAGCCGTCGCGTTGGTCCCGACTGTCATTTGTAGATCTTTGACAGCCGTTACCTAACAACTGTCAAAGATCTAGACTGGTTGTCAGACTTTTTGGGCCTCTTGACTACCTAGTCAGAGGCCCAAAAAGTCTGACAACCAGTCTTACCAAGGGGTATCGTATTACCCGGTACCGGTACTAACTGGGTTGTGGAGGTCCTATAGGCAGTCGCTCCATGTAAAATACTGGTATTTAGCTGCATCCGGTAAAGCTGGAAGCCGACTCCAACATAGTTGGGAAAAGCCCAACTATGTTGGGGTCGGCTTCCAGTTTTACCATCATTCATCATTATATCATCTGCCTAGCCTTTGCTAGGCAGATGATGATCTTATCAGCCACCTCTTTTTCAGCCTTCGTATTATTTCTTTGGCCTTCCTCCACTCTTTTAGCCATCAACATTCACACTCAAAACTTAGTATAGCACAAGCCATGCAAAAAAATACAATGTATTACATTGCATGCTTGTTGCGTCTTTTATTTTCGCTTGCATTCGATATGGAGTTTATTTCTCGGTAAACACACATTTAAACTAGTCTGTTTTCTTTAAAAACGTAAAATGAATACAGATTCTTGTAAACGCTTTCAAATAGGTCATACGTCGTCGAGCGGGAACTAGTTTAGAAAGATTCCCGGATATTATTTATTTACCATCATTTGTCAAACAAATGTCCGCAATTTATCATTAGATTTAAACGGAGAAACAAACCCACACGTTCATTATAAAAATGAAAAATGGCGGCCAACCGTGGGACATACCAATATTTTTAACCAGACATGAAAAAATGCAGCATGTTCTCAAAAATGCTGCCGTGTCGTCGGAAATAGCAAATCGGCATTTTGAAAACAAAAAATCAATCAATGACCATCCAACCCGCCTAATGTTCTAGCGCTTTGTTAAAGTGGACTTTAATAAATTGTTATGAATGACCTCTTCAATAAGGTGATGTCGCAAAACCCACGGCTAATCAAGTTTAGGAGTAGCGGGCAGTATTTTTTGCGTTAGTTCGTATAATTAGTGCACGTCAGTCAAGTCTAGCCAGTTCTTATACGAGTAGCTGTCTCTTTCGAGGTCCTGTGCTCAATTCTTTGTTTATACGATGTGATGCTGCTTAAAAAGGACCCTTATTCTGGCCATCATTATCTGAGCGAACTGTTTTAGTAGTATTTAATAGGCTCATCTTGTCTTGGATAATATAGAAGTCTCTGAACAAATTTCGGATACAGATTTAGTGGTATGTGCAAATGTGGTGCTGTTCCATAAGCGATGGGACACCTAATTTCGTCGTCTGCGTGCCCTGATGCCTGCAAACCACAGGAATTGATGGAGTTTAGTAATAACGCCAGACTCCATCAAAGTTATTGGCCGATTTAATATAATATAGACTAGCTGATGCCCGCGGCTTCGCTCGCCCGCAAATTATATACTTACTAAAACCTTTCTCTTGAATCACTCTGTCTATTAAAAAAATCCAAATCAAAATCCGTTACGTAGTTTTAAAGATCTAAGCATACATAGGGACAGACACACAGACGCGGCGGGGGACTTTGTTTTATAATAATATGTAGTGATAGTGATTGCCGTGACACACTAAAAAGTAGATAGGCTTAATTTAACTGCTATTGCATCTGAGTATGCTAGAACCAGCCTATTCACTCTTGACTTGATGTGTCCAGCAGTATTTATAATAGTACATTGTTACCCTAGGGGTGAAAGTAACTTATTTACTCCCGAGACGGGGTTTGGTGCCCGAGCGAAGCGAGGGCGCTAATAGTTCGAGGGACTAAATAAGTCTTTAACCCGAGGTAAACACTGTGCTTTTCATTACGAATACAAGGAAAGTAAAAAAAAACATACAACTCAAAAAATCTAATGAAGATCGGATTGCCGCTTTCCCACCATTTTGCTTTTTTTTTCTGTGGCCGGCCAGCTATTCAGCCAATACCTATTTTTCATTTTCATCATCGAAAAATGGTAAATAATTTTCCCAAATCAATGTTATTTTAAAGAAATAGTTGAAACTTAATCATAATAAAGATAAGTATTTAAAATATATATATTCTTTAATTAATACTTAACTTTATGTTTTTTCAATTTTACATCGTGGCTGTATAGAAAGTTGGAACATGGTTCAATAGAAAAATGAACCATTTTTTTTTATAATTTGACAGTTGTCAGTTGAAAATGATTCTCCCTAGGGCTGAAAAGTATTACTTTCAACCCGCTCCTCAGGCAACTTCAGACCTACTTTCAGAGTATGAGTAATGAAAAACCTTTTTAACTTGTATTTCCTAGGCATACGAGCGCGCCAACCTCGCCGACGCGCTGCTGCCGCGCACGCTCATCGACGGCGAGCTGATCATCCGCCAGGGCGACACCGCCGACGGCATGTACTTCGTGGAGGACGGCGCCATCAGCATCCGCATCACCCGCGACGACGGCAACGAGCATGAGGTCAAGCGCCTTGGTGAGTAACAGAGACAAGTCTACAGTCTTTCCAGAAACTTTTACTCTTCATCATCGCCTGTGTTCAAAAATACGAGCGTGTAATGATGAATGAATGTAGAACTGTTACAACCCTGACATTACTACCCTATTTTGTATGATTTATAGATTAACGACTCTACTTTGTACATAGGTTTATGCAAAAATGCAAATCCAGCTTCGAAGCTTTGCCTCTGGTTACTCTAAAATGAGATCTTCGTGCTAATTCGTAAACGCGAAGATTAAGCGCATAACCTTGTCCAGTTTAACGTTAGTTTTTCTTCGTTGTCTTGTTCGATATTTCCTACTCTATCAGACCAAACCTATGCCTTGTAGCTTGCATGTTTGTTGGTCTTATCGTTAACCGTCTGCCCCTATTCCTACTATTTTTGGATCGACGCAGTGAGTCTCCTCACATATCTATCAACTGTCATCTGTTAATCAGCCTAACCCAACAAATCTCCGTAAAAACTACCTAAGTGATTACAATTAAGTCCGCCTCTATATATGTGTGCTCGATCGCTAGAATAACAATACAAATTTCGGTTGCATTGCAATAACGATGCTTGCGGAAAACGCAAAAGTATTAAATTAATATAATTAGCTCGAGTTCGAACCCAAGCTCCAGGGCACGCAGCTCTGATTTTTCGGATGTGCGTTTTGTATATATAACTAGCTAACCCACGCAACTTCGTCTGCGTCACATGAGCTACCTACCTACCTACCTATTGCAATAAACCTCACGGGGCCCGAGACCTTTCCAACGAATGTAAAACCGTGGAAATCGGTTCGTGCGTTCTGGAGTTATAGCGTCAGGAAGGAAAACCCGACTTATTTTTATATAGTAGATTATCACTTGCTTCAGTGAAGGAAAACATCGTGAGGAAACCAGCATGCCTGAGAGATATTTCTTATAAATACTCTGACACCAGGTTGGGCACTAACCAGATGATAAAGAAAAAGATCAGTTACCAAAGTTTCTATAAAATTGTTTGGTCGAAATTGACGCAAACGGCTTCATACTGGCGAACTTCTACCGATATTTCGAGAGGGTCTTCACGTTCGAAGCTAGTCATATTTGCACACTATAAACATTTTATAGTTCTAAACACAATTTCTGATAAGAACGAGGCAATGGCGACCCGCCAACACGCATTGGACCAGCGTGGCGGGTTATGGTCTAAACCCCCGTCAACACCGAATACATCCCTGCAGACTCCATTCCCCCAATAAACGGTTATGAAGTGCACAAAGCACTTACTACTATGCGCTACGACAGAAGTCCTGGGGAAGATGGAATTACCACGGAAGCGCTTAAAATCGGCTCTACCACTTTGCTACCCCACCTTACTAACCTGTTTAACACCATATTGCTATCAGGAAAGGTTCCAAAATCAATGTGTACATCCAATATAGTTCTTCTATATAAAAAAGGCGACAAAAGTGACATTAGCAATTACCGTCCAATCAGTTTAACATCCCATATCTACAAGACCTTTATTAAAGTGATACACAATCGCATAGACGGGAAACTGGATAAACATCAGCCACCAGAACAAGCCGGATTTCGCCCTAGTTTTTCAACAACCGACCACCTACACACCTTGAACCAAGTCCTAGAAAAATATACCGAATACAATAAACCATTATACTTGGCCTTCGTAGATTATGCGAAGGCCTTTGATAGCATCAAACATTCTGAAATATTCAAAGCCTTAAAAAATCAGGAACTGGAACAGCAATATATAGACCTTTTAAAAAATATCTACCATAACAGCACCGCAAACATTAAACTCAATACTGCAGGACCTTCGTTTAGTATACGAAAGGGTGTTAAACAGGGTGACCCGCTCTCTCCTAAGTTGTTTACAAGCACTCTTGAGGAGATATTTAGATCGCTAGCAGCCTCATGGACAAACAAAGGAATTATAGTCGGTAATAAGAGGTTGACCAACCTCCGATTTGCTGACGACATAGTCCTTTTTGCCCCCACAGCCTTAGAACTACAGACCATGCTCCAAGAACTGAGCACAGCAAGCTTCAGGGTGGGACTCGTAATGAATCGTTCGAAAACCCAGCTCATGACCAACAGCACTAAGCGTAGGGTCGAGGTAGATGGGCAGGAAATACAGTATGTCGATGAGTATATCTACTTGGGCCAGTTAGTATCTTTCGAAAACAGGCAAGAAAGAGAAATCGATCGCCGAATCGAAAATGCCTGGAAAAGCTACTGGTCCATGAAGACGCTAATGAAGGGTGATCTTCCGATCTCCCTGAAGCGCAAACTCATCGACATGTGCATCCTGCCCGTCCTAACCTACGGTGCTCAGACCTGGTCGCTCACCGAGTCTCAGAAGCACCGCCTTGGAGTTTGCCAAAGGGCAATGGAACGCAGCATTCTGGGTGTGAAAAGACAAGACAGGGTGCGAAACACCACGCTGCGTTCCAAAACGGGCATAGTGGACGTTGGCATGAAGGCTGCTAGGCTAAAATGGGATTGGGCGGGTCACGTCAGTCGCATGCACGATGACCGCTGGGCAAAAGTCTCCACAAGATGGTTGCCGGAAGACGGACGGCGCCGCCGAGGCCGACCCAGAAAAAGGTGGCGAGACGATTTGGACGCGTACCGCGATGGTTGGTCCGAGGAGGCACTAGAAAAGAGCAAATGGAAGGAATTGGGGGAGGCCTTTGCCCAGCAGTGGGACAGTACAGGCTAGAAAAAAAAAAAAAAAAAAAAAAAAAAAAAAACACAATTTCTTAATTAATAACAAGAGAAGGGTGTACCCTTCACATGTACTTGTGTACTTAGCCGTGTTTATTAAGTAATAGATGCAGGACAGACGGAGCATGTAACCACGTCATCTATAAAAGCGTTGAGCAATCAATAACCTACTAGTTTGCCTTAGTTGCCTTAGTTCGCTCACACAGGCTGCTCCGAATGACGGGCGAATGATCGATTGTTCCTTAGAACCGCATGTGTAAAATATATTCTATAAATATTTAGGGCGCAAACTACACATAGTTTGTTGTTGCTGTGGATATCGATTTATTAGATTACCCATTGCCTTTTACAAATATGATTATGGATTGGAAACAATGTCCGAGATAGTTTCTCGCCTAAAAAAACAATCCGTCTCCTTTCTTCTTGAAAGCTGCAAAACTGCAAGCTGCAAGTTTTTTTATCTATACTAATATTATAAAGAGGTAACATTTGTTTGTATGTTTGTAAGTTTGTATGTAGGGGGTAATCTCCGGAAGTAATGAACCAATTTAAAAAATTGTTTCACTGGTAGAAAGCTACATTATTCGTGAGTGCTATAGGCTATATTTTATTCCCGTACTCCCACGGGAACGGGAACTACGCGGGTGAAACCGCGGGACGTCAGCTATTTACAATAAAGGATGTAAATAGACGCTTAACGAAGCCGAAAGGCACTTGTTCTTCCCGTCATTGCGATCATTTTTTTGTTCTGCACCATACCTGGAAACTAGATACGGAGTATTGCTGGTCAAAGTTCCAACATTTTCACAAGTTTTTTTTTCAAATACTAGTTTTAAGGTCATAACTTTACTTATACCTCCATAACTCGTTTACTATTGAATGTGTCCATCAGCACAATGTTTTGAGTGCGTTACATGATTACCTTGAGTTTTACCGTAAAACGTGATGTTTCACCCCAAAAAAAAAGTCGTTTCCCAGCAATAATTTTTGCGTAGAGTTACTTAGTTTGATGTACAGAATGCTTGGTTGACGGCTTCGTGAAGAGTCCATTTACACCCTGTGTATCGATAGAATCGTTACCCTTGGGAACTAATAACAGTATCTCAAATCTTTCGATAGTATCGATAGTTTTAATGGTAGATTCGGCTATTGATAGTTCTAACGACACATTAGCCTATAGATCATAATCATGCAACTCTGGATCTATCTATTGGTCAAATTACTAGGCCTAGATACTATTTTCATGTTATTACCCGACTGCGCCAGAAGGAGGGTTATGTTTTTCGAGAGTATGTATGTATGTATAATTGTTTGACACGCTCTGTGGCCTGAACGGCTCGATGGATTTTAGCTTGAGAGGTGTCGTTAGAATTGTATTTACAGTGAGAGTGACACTGGGTACATTAAAAAAAAATGGCGGATTTTTGGCGCCAAATTCAAATGTTTGGCACGCTCTGCAGCCTGAACGGATCGATAAAGGGCTCATCATAATGATTTTAAAATGGTATACCTAAGTAACTAAAAAGTGTAAAATAAAAATAAATAAAAACCCGACTGCGTAAAAAATAACTAATAACTTTAAATAAAAACTGAAAAGAAAAAGCAAGTTCAGGAAACAGGACATATTGGCTGCAACAGTCGGGACCCATTAAAATCTAGACTAAAATCATTACAACATCAAAATCATTAAATCATTGCAACAGTCGGGACAGATATTGGAATATCTGTCCCGACTGTTGCAGTCAATATGTCCTGTTTCCTGAACTTGTTTTTCGTCGTTTTTCGGGTTTTTTAATTTATGTAATTAAATTTTTCAGTGAGTGTTTGTATAGTATGGTACTAATATTTGTCTTTTGTGGTCAACAGGTGCTGGTGGGTACTTTGGAGAGCTGGCTCTCGTCACCCACAAGCCGCGCGCCGCTTCTGCTTACGCCGTTGGACCCACCAGGGTGGCATGTAAGTTTAATCTAATAAGTATGTAATAATATCTATATTAATGTATGTAGTAATATCTATATTCAAATGAACCCCTATTTCCCTTAGTCACGGCATCACGCGTAAACGGCAGGACCGATTTCGCTAATCTTTTTTTTTGTTGTGTTCGTAATTGTCAGGGGCAATTGCAAGGTTCTTACGAAAGAAAATTTTGATATTAAAAAAAAAAATGAAATATCCTCAGTATGTCCATATTCTTCATTTGTTTCTCGCATGCATGACAATGGTTTTAACTTTTTGTTACTATTTTGAATTTTTTTCTGAAATTTATTATGATTTTCATCAACTCGTCCCAAATGGGCCGTAGACATGTGGGACCAGTTGATGAACGACTCGAAGGTAGGGTAGGTACGAAGGTAGGAAGGGTAGGTACAGCAGAGGTAGGGTAGGTAATACATATTAATACAGACAGGACAATGTCTGTTGGGTCAGCTGGTATATTATATAAGTCATGCAATAATTTCTGAGTACGTCGTTGGTCTAGTCATGGACGCAAGCATGACTGTTGAATCCGACTATCATCTGCCCAGCTTTTTCCCAACTATGTTGGGGTCGGCTTCCAATCTAACCGGATGCAGCTGAATACCAATATTTTACATGGAGCGACTCCACAACCCAGTTAGTACTGGGTAATACTATACCCCTTGTACGGTTTCGACCACTATACCAAAATCGTGTTAAATTTCCGAAGTAGACGAAGCATTGATGTATCATCTCAGGCAGGATGAAAGCTTCAGTAGAAGCCAAAAGCCTAGATTTGTACCAGTCAGTTAGAAATTGGCTCATTCTCCATTACATGGTACTTAAACAAAGGTGAATCATTAGCAATCACCTCTGCTAGCCCTTTCAGGGAAAGCGTGATGTTAGACACATAATAAAAATAAAACTCATTTAATTCAGGCAAAACGCCCTACGGAAGATACATTATTCACAAAATTTTCACAATTAAAAAATATTCCAAAAAAACAAATTAAATAAGAATGAAGTAAATTTACATTATTGTTATCCATTATTATTATAAAAATAATAAACGAAATATTGTTTTTCAACCGTGTGGTATCCGGCAGACTAGAATAGAACCAACCCAATTACACTCACGGGTGTCGTATAAGGCGACTAATGTCTGAGGCAGAACACCTTGCGCCTCCGTAGACCAGAGAATGGGCAGCAGCGTTTTCTGTTAGTCTTTCATCACTGCGATCCCCAATGCGCCTGCCAAGCGTGGAGATTACGGCAAATTCCTCCCATCATGGGAGAGGCTTATGTCCAGCAGTGGACGTTATGAGCTGTTGTAGTGTAGTAGTAGTGTGTTTTTCTACTGGCAACTATTTATCAGTTCAGCCAACCCAACAAAACGAGCACATTGTACAGGTGTTTATTGCCGGCCAGTAAGAGTTAGTATTAGCATTTTATTCCTGCGCCGGGCTCATTTGCATGTCGCCGGTGACAGCCTCGCTGCAGCATTCATCTCCATACATTAACTTCGTTTTCCTCTTATTGTCAAGCGTTTATTGATGGAACAATGCCTCTAATATAGATTAGGCCGGTAATATATTTAAGAGCAAATCACGGAATATTTAATGTAAGAACGATTCGCGTGTGAAATTATTTACCGATTTATAGAGATTCTGAAAATAATGTCATGGCCACATCTATCTGTATATTCAGATGTGACTTTGAGTTCTCTTATTATGCTTGTCGATTGTACTCAATTTTATTCGACCCACTTTGTAGCCAACTGCACATAGGCTTTGACTTAAAACTACGGGATGTAATAGTGTTCTAAAAGCTAGCTAGCTTTTATAAACTCTTATAGTTGGTGCCAGTTAAGATGAGAATAGTGGTCATTGACCCACCTACATTTATTAAAATTCATAACTTTGAAAACCAAAAATAAGCCTGTTTAAGTTTTGAATCGTCATCTATCGTGATCTTCAACATTTTTTGTAATGAAAAACGATACAGGTTTATTTGTTTTAGTCCGTACGAAGAGATATTAGGGAAAGGGCAATGACCGCTATTCTCATCTTCCCTGGCACCAACTATAGAACTACTCAATTTATAATATTCGGTACGCTTCAAACAACCGGGATATTACTAACATGAGAGAATGTGGTTATAAAATCAGGTCTAAGAAGGCGTATCCAATACACATTTTGGCAATTATATCATAGCGTTTTTTGTCACTGAACCGTGACTATCATGCTTATTAGTGTCGTTTGTTTTATTAAAGTCTGCCGCGCCGGCGATATAATGTTTCAATAAAAACATCACCTGGCTATTTGCCAATTTTGTCATCACAAAAAAGTGCATACATCGAATGTTTGAGATTCTTCCAGTGTGACATAATTACAATCTTGTAGCGGTCTTACGGTTCAATCCACTGTTATATCTACGAAGCGATCATTATTGAGTAATTAAACGCTATCAATTAATAACTTGTTATCACTAAGTACGAATCGATATAGAAACAAGTTCTATTGGTATGTTTGGATCTATTTTCGTAACCTTCGTTTAATTATTCTACTTTATTTATGTTTATAATTCGTATAGAAACGATAAGTACTAATTAGTAAGCCTATCCAGTCAATGTAGATTGCAACTATATACTAGTACTTTGTACCCCAAGAAATTATAATACACACATCAACACGGTCTAGGGATATTTCATACTCAATTAAATAACTCGAAAAGTACTGGCCGCATTGGAATCTTTTATACACCGATTTGTTTGTAATTTATCTCAGACTAATTCCAAATTCAAATTTTTGAAAATTCTTTTGTTTCGGTGGCATACAAATGTCTTGATGTATAGGAGAGGGAATTTTCATTTGTGCGAAATTTAGAAAACAATACGAATTACGTTTAGTTACAGTTTTTTTTTCATTTTTAAACGAAAGATAAAGTTAAAATTGAGGTATTGTAGCCATGCAACGCCGACATTTGACGAGGGCGGAGATGTTACGAGCTGTTGGAATGCTGGAAGCTGGATCTGTTCAGCGTAATGTTGCTGAGGCCATAGGGACCCATCAAAATGAAATTTCAAGATTGTGGACACGCTATCGTGCCACAGGTGAAGTAGAGGAGAGGCACCGGGGGCCAAGTCACATCACTACCCCCAGACAAGACCGATTTTTGCAAATTACTGCGCGAGCACAACCAAATGCAACGGCGACTCAATTGGTCCAAAGGCTGCGAGTGGAACACCAAGTGCTTGTGAGTGACCAAACTGTAAGAAGGCGACTGCATGAAAGCAATCTACGCTCTCGTAGACCACTCCGGGTCCCACCTTTACGGAGAGGCAATCGTGGACGACGATTAGAATGGGTTCGGAACCACGTGGACTGGGGCCGTGACCAATGGTCCAATGTGCTGTTCACGGATGAATCCAGGTTCGGCTTCCATCCAGATTCACGAAGGACGCGTGTTTGGCGAGTTCCTGGACGATGGAGCCGTCTCCAGAACCCTCAGGAAGTTCACCCATACCAAGGAGGAACAATTATGGTTTGGGCAGGAATTCGTCTTGGAGGACGGACGGATCTCGTTTGGGTGCGGGGCAATATGACGGCAGAACGATACGTCCAACAGGTGCTGGGGCCCGTAATCTTGCCCCACAGAACACAAATGGGGCAAGATTTCCTGCTCATGCACGACAATGCCCGGGCACACACGGCGAGAACGGTAGCAGCTTGGTTACATACACATAATGTTAGGGCCTTAGACTGGCCTGCTCAATCGCCAGATCTAAATCCCATTGAGCATGCGTGGGATATGCTGCAAAGAAGAGCTCTGAAGGAAGTTCCTGAAAATCTGGCTACAGAAGATCAACTTTTTGCGCACCTCAGAAGGACATGGGACAATATTCCGCAGCAAGACATTGACAACCTTGTTCTGAGCATGCCGAATCGTTGCCGATGTGTTATGAACATCATGGGCGCTTTCTCAGACTACTAACTTCAAGTTTATAAACACAAATTAAATGATTTTTCTATTTTTTTCAGTTTTTACTCACAAATTAAAAGTTCATTCATATACGGTTTCCGTCTATGTTTCATTTTTTTTCCATAAAATCCTGAAATTTTAATCTATACCTTAACCATGTAATGATAAAAAAAAGAAAAAAGAGTGTGAATGGGTGTTTTATGAATTATATTATAAATGTAAAAAAAATGTGTAGTGTGCTCCAAATAAAAATAATAAATAAAAATGGAAATTCGGGCGCCAGGAGTACACACAAAACTATGCCTAGGATAGACTTACCTGCGAGAGTTGGATTTTAATCTTCAAGCGGGAAGGTATCAATAAAAATCGACCATGGAAGTTAACGATCTATTTTATTACCCGAAGGCTTGCTGGTTGGGAGAAAAACACAAAAAAAAATCCTTTCTAATATTAAAACATAAGGTTCTGAATAAAGGTGTAAAACTAAGAATAAACGGGTGTTATTTTGTGACCTGTCATTATTGCACTTTAGAAAATATAAAATAGGTACCACAAACCATACTAAAATTTTGTCAAATAATTTAAATCCGATGAGCTAAATACGTGCTCATCTTGGTGACCTCCGCTGTGATGCCAACGGCGTCCATCATAAATCTTGGTAGAGGCGAGCGTTCAAATATTTACGTTGTAAAAAATAAGAACAATCGTCGGAAGAAAAACTAATCGTATAAAGAAAACTAATCGTAGAAAGAAACGCCTCGTACGGCTGCGAACAAACATTAATAATTCGTTAGCTGGAGTACAGCGTTGATGAAAAAATGGCGGACCACGCCAACGCTAATAAGAACAAATACTATTAAACTCACCGTTTCTTCCAAAATATCCAAATGCAGTCATCAGTAGATGATGCAATCCAAGCAAATATATTATGTCCAAGTTAAAAAATCCTGAAACAATTAAATATCGGAAACTAAAGCGTCTGCTATGAAAATAACCAAAACATGTGAAACGAACAAAATTACGAAAAATTCGCTTACCATCAAAAATATATGCTATCCAACTAGGATGCGGGCAAGGGCAATCGGCTACCACATAATGGTGATTAGATGCCGCCCATTGGAAGCTATATTTAACGATTTCTTAGGAGCGCTGTAATTACGCCATCACCCAAAAAATTGACGAGCCGAAAAGTGAGCAATGTCAAAGTGAACTTGACAGTATAAAATCAGTGTGACCACTACATGAATCCAAGTCAACCAACCAATGAATTTTTTAAAAGGCAACACCCAAGCTAATTTGTCAAGTAAACGACGAGAATATTATGCATCGATGTGACGAGCTAAAAAGCCTCGTTACATTACATCCCTCCCCGAAAATAAAAGAAAGGAACTTTCTTTTATTAAAAAAAGAATTATTTAACCAAATAAACCAGTCTTAATAATTTTATAATTCCACAGGAAAAATCACTAAAGATTCAAAGTGTAAATGAATTCTGAAAACGTCAAACGACAAGGTCTCAAGAATTTAATAAAAGTAAAAAAATGCAAATGACTAAAAGTCAAAAACGAAATCTGTGAAGAACAGACAAAATTATAAGTTATAAAAACTTTATCAAATAAATGAAAGAAAGAAAAACTTTCCAATTCTTCTAAACTCCAAAACAGTACAGCTAGGCACTATAGCCGCTGACTAAATTCAACAAACCTACAGAAATTTAAAAATAAAATGTAAGTTATAAAAAACTTAATAAAAGAAGAAAATCCCTAAGTTTCCCAAAACCCATAGTAGTTCAGTTAAGCACCATAGCCACTGACTAAAAATTTCAAAATCCGTCTCATCTATCAACTCATACCACAAATTTAAGTTCAGTTAAGCACCATCGCCACTGACTAAAAATTTCAAACAACTTGGAACAGTACAACTTAGAGTGCAGTTAGGCACCATAGCCACTGACTACAAAGTCAACTGCTTCCAACTCTCCTATCTCCACGAGTGCAGTTAAGCTCCATCGCCACTGACTATCTATCTATCTCCACAACAAACAATCCGAAAATTTCTATCCCCAAACGAAAGTATTAGATAAAGTTGAAGGACTATATCCAAAAAATTTTGTTACAGCAACAACCTGCAACAAGAAAAGCATATTGTGGTCGGCCTATCACCACCGAACTTCCGAACACAATAGCTGAAAGTGGAAAGGAATGCAATCGGCAAGTGCCTCTTCAAAAACCAATCCAAACAAAAACATTGAGATCTCCAATGAGAAATCTCAACAACAAAAGGCGAAAGCCAAAAAATTTCATATTGCGGTCGGCACATCACCACCGAACTTCCGAACGCAATAACTGAAAGTGGAAAGGAATGCAATCGGCAAGTGCCTCTTCAAAAACCAATCCAAACAAAAACATTGAGATCTCCAATGAGAAATCTCAATAACAAAAGGCGAAAGCCAAAAAATTTCATATTGTGATCGGCGCAACGCCACCAACTTTCCGAGCACAATAGAAAAAATAAATGGTAAAGCCAAAGCTTCACAATGCGATCGGCACATCACCACCGAACTTCCGAGCGCAAAGAAAAAGAATGACGAAAGTCAAAAGAAATATCCGCATTGTGATTGGAACAACATGTCCAACACAATGGAAAAAGGGAAAAATATGGCCGGGGCCGAAATCCCACATTGTGATCGGCACAACACCACCGACTTCCCGAGCACAATGGAAAAATAGTTGAAATCAAGGTCAAAAGTTACACCAAGATCCAAAAATAATAAGGCATTTTGTAACAAAGGTTACAGAATGACCCTAAAAAGTAAAGTCCAGGATGAACGCGTTACTAACAAAGTCACATCCGAGCAATGTCGAATGAATCTCGAGATGAGAAATGGTAAACACTGTCAATAAACAGTAGAAACAGACTTACAAATCAATAACTATTTAAGACTAATAGAATGATTCCAATCTAAGAAAAAGGTAGGATTATAAAAACTTGAAATTAAATTTAAGCTTTTAAATCTCTAAGTGTAAAAAAAATCACAAGTGTGAAATTATATAAGATCTCAAATAAATGTAAACACAGGTAAAAAACAAGGTTACCCTATATGTAAAAGTAAAATTAAGATCCCATACAATTCAAACAAGAAAACAAAACAAACAAATAAGATCCTTCGATGTGAAAAATATTTAGTGTGAAAAAAAATACTTTTAAATTAACCGATGTGACCTAAGTTTTATTTTAGAATGTTAAGAGTTCGAATTCAATAAATTTATAAGAAGTTACCTAACATGCAGCTTCATTCAAATCACCGATAACCTATCATACATCCCATCATACATCACACTATCACAAGTGACCTTCAAACAAAATTATCTAAATCAAGATTAACACTTGGAAACCAAATTAAAATTTAATAATATCTTTAACATGATAACGCCCTACTGAACCCTTATTTAAATCTTTCAAAACATAAACGTTATCAGAAACTTTTTCAGTTATTCTACACTTTAAGAACTTAGGTGCAAGCTTAGCCGAGAAATAAGCAGGTGCTTGAGATTGAACAAAACTTCTTCTCCACACTACATCGCCCACATCAAAAGAAATGACTTTCCGACCCTTATTATAATAAGCGGCATTTCGCTTATACCCCTTCAACAAATAAACTTGAACTTTAACAAAAATATCACTAAGTGAATTAAGAGAAACTGCATAAGCATTTCTATTTGAAATTTCTAGTTGAGATAAGTTATCAACTGAATTACTAAAATGATGTAATGAAGCATCAAGAACAAGCTCTCTACCAAACATAAGAAAGTTAGGTGTAAACTCTGTAGCAAGGTTTACACTACTATTTAAAGCTAATTGAACATTGGGCAAAAAAGTTGACCAAGTTCTATGATCATCTTTAACAAAACACGATATGCAAGTTTCGACCGTCTTATTATACCTCTCAACAGGATTATTTTGAGGTGTATACAAAGTGTTATAAAATATTTTAGTTATATTAAAACCTTTCAAAAATTCCACAAAATGTTTTGAGGTAAATTGAGTTCCATTGTCACAAACTATTATTTTTGGACAACCAAACTTAAGAAATATTTCTTTTTCAAAATGTTTACAAATTACTCTAGTGGTAGCATTAATCATTGGGAAAAACCAGCAATATTTAGTAAAAACATCAACAACTGAAAGTATGTATCTATGTCCTGAATAAGTTTTAGGTAAGATTCCTATAATATCAACTGAAAGCATAAGCATGGGACGATCTACCTTTTTGGGATTAATCATAGTACCGAAAGGAGGAGAAGTAGTATGTTTATAAGCTTTACAAGTATCACATGACAAAATGTATTGGTGAACATCATTAAACATTCCTTTCCAAAAATAATGTTGTTTTAATTTCTTTAAAGTTTTATGAATTCCTAAATGACCAGAGTTTACATCATCATGATTTGACCTAATAGTATCTAAAATATGCTCTTTTGGTATAACAATTTTCCAATCTAACAAACCGTGAGGGTTAAATTTATTTCTACAAAATTTATACAAAGTATTATTTTCTACTCTAAAATTTTTATATTTTCTAGGATATTTCTGACATTGGGTGAATACTTTTCTATACCATGGGTCAGTAATATCATCGTCAGGAGAGACTAAATTATCCTGAGCGTTTATAGCAGTGACTTCTATCCGTGACAGAGCATCTGGAACTAAATGTAATGAACCTTTTTTATGAATAATATCGAATGTAAATTGAGAAATTCTGGCTGCCCAACGAGCTAACCGTCCACTAGGATTACTAAGACCTAAAAGCCACTTTAAACAAGCGTGGTCGGTGATTACTGTAAACTTCATTCCCTCGACATAAGGTCTAAAATGTTCTATGGAATCTAAAATAGCTAATAATTCACGTTCAGTGGTACTATAGTTTCTTTCACATTTATTAAGAGATCTCGAATAAAAGGCAATGGGATGCTGTTCTCCATTCTCATCCTCTTGGCTTAACTCGTACAAAAACAAATAGTAGCGAAAGGCAAAACTAAACTTCAAAAAGTTTCAAAATAAATCAAAGTTTGAAAATAAAATTCTAAGTTTGAGGTTAAGTATGAAAGTCAATGTGATATTTTTATAAAAAACTACTAAGTTATTTAACGTTGAACAAGTGCAATAATCACTTACAAACAGCTTAAATCTAGATAAACAAGGTGTACTATAATGTACTTATGTTAAGATTAAATTATTTACTTAAAAAGTTAAACTAAGTTATGAAATAACTTCACTGTTGAGAACAACAAAGAGCGGTCTATGCTATACAATTGTTGGTTATGCTAAGGAAAAAAACATGTTATAAACAACAGGTTATAAACAAAATTATCAATTGTAAAAACTAAACAATGTTTACAAAAGATTCAACAAGTTAAACAACAACTCATGAGTCAAATTATCAAAGTTACATTAAACAAAGTTATGAAATTAATAATGCACAGAACAAATTACTGTAAACAATAGACTCATTAGTGAAAGTGTTAATTAATTAATAGTGCAATAATGACAGTATATAATTACCAGCAAAACCTACTTCAGGTCCCTGTTCGCTGAGCGACAATTGTAATGATAAAAAAAAGAAAAAAGAGTGTGAATGGGTGTTTTATGAATTATATTATAAATGTAAAAAAAATGTGTAGTGTGCTCCAAATAAAAATAATAAATAAAAATGGAAATTCGGGCGCCAGGAGTACACACAAAACTATGCCTAGGATAGACTTACCTGCGAGAGTTGGATTTTAATCTTCAAGCGGGAAGGTATCAATAAAAATCGACCATGGAAGTTAACGATCTATTTTATTACCCGAAGGCTTGCTGGTTGGGAGAAAAACACAAAAAAAAATCCTTTCTAATATTAAAACATAAGGTTCTGAATAAAGGTGTAAAACTAAGAATAAACGGGTGTTATTTTGTGACCTGTCATTATTGCACTTTGGAAAATATAAAATAGGTACCACAAACCATACTAAAATTTTGTCAAATAATTTAAATCCGATGAGCTAAATACGTGCTCATCTTGGTGACCTCCGCTGTGATGCCAACGGCGTCCATCATAAATCTTGGTAGAGGCGAGCGTTCAAATATTTACGTTGTAAAAAATAAGAACAATCGTCGGAAGAAAAACTAATCGTATAAAGAAAACTAATCGTAGAAAGAAACGCCTCGTACGGCTGCGAACAAACATTAATAATTCGTTAGCTGGAGTACAGCGTTGATGAAAAAATGGCGGACCACGCCAACGCTAATAAGAACAAATACTATTAAACTCACCGTTTCTTCCAAAATATCCAAATGCAGTCATCAGTAGATGATGCAATCCAAGCAAATATATTATGTCCAAGTTAAAAAATCCTGAAACAATTAAATATCGGAAACTAAAGCGTCTGCTATGAAAATAACCAAAACATGTGAAACGAACAAAATTACGAAAAATTCGCTTACCATCAAAAATATATGCTATCCAACTAGGATGCGGGCAAGGGCAATCGGCTACCACATAATGGTGATTAGATGCCGCCCATTGGAAGCTATATTTAACGATTTCTTAGGAGCGCTGTAATTACGCCATCACCCAAAAAATTGACGAGCCGAAAAGTGAGCAATGTCAAAGTGAACTTGACAGTATAAAATCAGTGTGACCACTACATGAATCCAAGTCAACCAACCAATGAATTTTTTAAAAGGCAACACCCAAGCTAATTTGTCAAGTAAACGACGAGAATATTATGCATCGATGTGACGAGCTAAAAAGCCTCGTTACAACCATTATTAAAAAATGGTAGAATATTAAATAACGTATCTTTTAAATATTTACATGTCATATAAATAATTAACACATTGATAGTAATTCGCTTTTTTAAAAATATCCCTAGACCGTGTTGATGTGTGTATGTTGTATAAATCTTTAAATTTCAAACTCTAGTTTTGTTTATTTACTTACTAAAAGTTTTAAAACAAACTATTATGTATTTTCTTCTTCAAAATGAATACTTTTTTACCTACACTTTATTATTGTATCCGATAAGGTACATTCAAACCAAACTGTATGGATTAAAAATTGGTAGGGGAGCCCAGAGAGTTTTCAGAAAGCATATTTAGCAAGAAAGCTTGATAGCTGAGAACAATATAACTATACTACGAAAAGTTTCAGGCGGGGAGCCCTTTGGGCAGTGCCCTACTTTCAATTTTCAAAAACCAACAAGTTTTCATGCTGAATATGCTGGCTGAAAAACAGTCCTCAGTCGTCCTAATTCGCATCATTATCTGCAATAATTGCTGCTGCGTAGCAGTGCCTAAGTTTCTTTATTATTCACTGAGTAAGCAGGCCACAGCCAGATAGTAATACACAAGTAAGAATAGAAACATAACATTCGACCCGAATGGCGCAGCGGTAGTGAGGCTGCCTTACGTTCTCAGGGTCCCGGGTTCGAATCCCGGTCGGAGCAAATGTTTGTGTGATGAGCATGGACGTTTGTTTCCGAGTCATGCATGTTTATATGTATAATAAGTATGTATTTACAAACAAAAAGTAGCTATGTAGTATATCAACTACGACACAAGCCCCGTTTTAGTGTGGCACTAGATGGCGCTGTGTGTAATTGTCCAGCAATATTTATTTATTTATTGAAATGTTCCAGTCCTCGACGTGGAGACGTTCGAGCGGCTGCTGGGCCCGTGCATGGAGATCATGAAGCGCAACATCGACGACTACGAGGAGCAGCTCGTGAAGCTGTTCGGCGACAAGAGCAACCTCACCGACGTGCGATGAACGTCCGCGTGTACGCGCACGCGCACGTACTTGTTTCCCTTCCACACACCGTAATCTACTCCTCTATTCATTCCCGTAGCTTTATGTGGGGTTATGCTGACTTGTAGTAACACTTCTTCGCACATTACTCATCTAAATTATAGTTGAAATTGAAATATGTCATGTTAACGTTTTAGTTAATTTCTTACCATATTGAAACTACTGCTATTGAATGTGATGATTTATAAGAACTGTTTGATTGGGGATATAAAATAGTGGAGTTAAGCATGCCAATACATGACAATGATAACGTTTTAATATTAAAATAATTTAATTAAGGCTCACACGGTAGCTTTTACGTATTTATTGAACAGCATAACCTCATAGAAATCAAGTCAGTTTGTGCTCATAAAGCATACGCTTACTAAATGGCTTATTGTAACATATTTTGTACTTTACCAACTAAATGTTGTAGAAGTACAAATACACAAGTTAAAATTGATTTCACTTGAAGTAGTGCCATGTTGTTTATTTAATTTGAACTTAATTGTAGTAGATATAAAAGGGATTACGCGTTGAATGGAAGGTGAAACGATGACTACATAACGAGCGCTCAATAATATTGCATTGATACAAATATACGCTTATTTTAGATAGAGAAATGCCTTAGTAGCTAAGTATATATAAGGTACACCGAGGAGGTGGCGGCGAGGCGAGCGCGTAGAAAACAAAATGTTGACGAGACATTATGCTCACTTTATGTGCCATAACTCCGAGACCATCGACAACGCACGGTATGAACTTATTCATCGCTTTGAGGTTCTTATTAATTCTTCTATCACAATTCTGTAGCTTTTTCGTGTGCAATATAATTATTATTTAATTAAAAGCGTGTCACAACAGATTTTGTTTTCTACGGAAGTCGTCACCACACACGAACATGTCAACAGCTGACGATAACAATAAAAGAATTTATGACTCGAGGGTATAAGGCATTAGTGTTAAACTTTGACATAAATATGTTAACGTAGTGAGTGGTACAATGCAATACTATTCGGCACTCGACCACGTCTATATCTTGGGATATTCTCAATCGCTATCGCCATTTCTATTAACTTAAGATATTTCCACTGACACAGGCTTTTCTGAATGATAACAAAATTATATACCTATTAGGTAAATTATATAATTAGTTGTATTCTTTATTTTTTTTTGTGATTAGATTAAATCTATCACTTTCTATTTTTATTTATTGTTTAGCTCGGTTAATGGTTTTTCGTCGATATATGTATATGGAGATGTAATGCGAAGATCAGTTTATTATATTATACCAAATTATAAATAATAGTTTACATAATGTCATTCGAACAAGACAACTTATGAATTTTATGTTTTTGGGACATTTTTGATTGTGAATAGTCCTATATTATTCAGACATGATATCGAATGGAAAATTCAGTTATTATTTAAATACATATAATTACATAAATATATATAAATGATTTATTTAGTTTCGCAGAGTATTTTTATTACGATTGTTTCATAGTAATTTTGTTAAGCAAAAGGAATTGTTTATGTTGTCTTTTAATTAATTTAAATCTTCTTTTCTGTTGTAGAGAGTTCCTATTGTTTTGTTTGCTCTTTAACAATTTTACATTATAATAGATCTGAGGTGTTTATCTTTGTAATACTTTTATAGCGAACATAAAGCTCCAATGAACAAATAGTAGAAGCTCATCGTTGATCGTTGTTGTTTCTGATGTCCCTGTAAGAGATTGGTGTATAAACTGTAACGGTTCGGTTCAGTGGACACGTGTAAGGTAGTCCCCTACTGGTATAGCGGACAGACCTGCCGAATGCCGGCGCAGGCGCACTCGGCGACCCTCAGGTACAAGTTTCCAGTATTATTTGAATTAGAACACCCTACCACCTTTATTTGTGAATCCAGCCAAAGTAGGTGAGTGCGTAAAAATCATGTGTAGCGCTAAATATTTAAGTATATATTTACTATGTAGTAGTTAGTTTTCGTCATTTCTTATTGTAATTTAAATATTAGTAGATTAGGAAATTTTAATGGAATATAGTCAAATCCTGAGGGGTGAGGTGTTTCGTTTTTGACGCCATGTACAAAAGTGTACAAATTGATTTCAGATGCCATAGAAGATTTTATTTTATTGAATGAATATAATGTTATTTTATTGTGAAATATAAATGTACCGCTTTATTTCACTGGTTAACTAAGTGCAGACATGGCTCTGTGTTAGCACTTCATACATGTCGGCCTTCGCTTCGCTGCTTCTCGTTACCAATAGCATTCGTTATGTATCTAACTACTGGTTTGAGTTTGACGTAGCTAATACATTCCCTTTACTGGTTGACATTGTATTTATTTGTTTTATTTCTGAGAATATTGTTGTCCGCCCATCGATTTTCTATAGTTAAATTCTCACTCGAAGTGCCTATTTCTTACAACAACATGAATCAGGAAACAATTTTCTTAGTACACTCTCTCACTAACAATTATAATATTATTAATCTCGTGTTTTAACTTACTACTAAAACTGCCTTTTTCTATGTGAAATTGTGAAACGTGTTGTGAGATATGTGTATTTAGTGCGTCGGACATTAAACAGTCATGCAGTATTTCTGGTTCAAGATATCACGACGAAGCTCACAGTATTTACCGTTCACGGATACGGTGGTGACTTTTGAAAAAACTTGACGAAAAATCACATGCGGTAAATATTTTGACTTTGATTATAGAACATGACTTTTTAATAGTTAGTTGGATGCTGTCGAATCCACAATATTGATCCATGAGCACTGGTAACTTTGGGGAGTGTGATGTTAGGTTGGTTTTCCTATCATGGTGTACATGGTCTGATATTGCTGTGTATAACGTTGTGTTCGTTACATTGTACCGGTGAGGTGCGTCACGTGTCACCACGTTGTCTGTGTGTCCCCGTGTAATGAACCCAGTAGTTAATATTATCGTGCAATAACTAATAACTGTCATTTATCTATGTCGTTTACAACAATATCATGTGTTAAATTTTGTCTGTGTGAAATTTATTTATAGAATTTAATAAAATATAAATAGAATAAGAAATATATATCGCTCTTAATACTGGTGTTTAAGAATATTTAGCATCAGTAAAGTAGGAAATGCTAATCAAATTACACTTGTATATTCAGTTTTTTATTGAAAATTAATCGACACGCAACATCCTTTTAATGTTAACATAGAAGCACAAATGTCTAGAATGCGTGATTGTGATCGATGGGAGGTTTTCATTCTGTTGTCTTCCACGGGACCCACAGAGGCTATTCCAAGTTCGAACATCCCAACGCATCATTCGGAGCGCTATAATATGCATTCTCTGGCATACTGATGTAAAATTGAAATTCAATACGCTTAAACGTAGCGTAATTTTTTATAAATTATACTAGTCATTGGTGTCTAATGTAGATTTGTAACCTGACAGCACGTCAGAATGGAACATACTCCATGTCTTCAGTCACAGTAGGTGTAAGTCGTCATCCCTGTTCCATACAAAGTGAAAGCATATCAGCGCGGCGGTCGCGTCGCGCCTATGATTACTATGCACCCCATGTGTACATCCGGTAGCCAGTTGAGAACTAGTACCGCTTTTCCCACGTCATGAGCTTACCCTGTACATTTATAAAAATTATGTATCGTAAAATGTTAGAAAACTGAATTATATTTGTTTGTAGATCTAAGTGTTGTTTATTTTATAGTACCCTCTATAGTAGAGTAGAGTAATCAAGTACACAAAATATTGAAATGAAATAAATGCTAATAGATAACACAATGGTGCCGATTCCCTTGTTCACAAACTAAACTAAATTTAAGTTGAATGAATCTTTTTCTTTCTATTTCATTATGAAAAGGACAGAAGATAAATATTAGTTTAATCCTGTCAAATTAGTCAGCACCTGACGTAATTTGATGTAATTTTAGTAGTCAACTTTTTAATCGCGTCTAAAACTTGTATGGCGCTGATTAATTTGACAGAACATAACTAAAATTAATCTTCTGTCCTTTTCTTAATGAAATAGAAAGAAAAAGATGCACTGAACTTAAATCTGGTTTAGTTTGTTAACAAGGGAATCGGCACCAATACCAACTTGGCTAGAATTTTCATTAATTCTATTGAGGGAAATCGCTAAAGTAGGTAGCCGTGTGACTGACACTGGCTTGGCCACACCACCATGTGAGAGTCAACATTTAAATTTTGATAACACAATGAAATTTGTCGGTCACTGGTTCGGCCACCATCAGGGATTTTAATATTATGATCAAACAAAATATTTGTCGCCAAATATCAGAATTTGTCGGTCACTAGTTCAACAGATATAAGGGTATATTGGTGGCCGACCTGAAGAGTTTCCCCAGCTTGACCACATTTTTATATTCTAAAAACTAGCGAAGATCTGTCCAAGAGCTAGATCGAATTAACTCTTCGATCTAGCTCTTGGACTATACTAATTGAACTCGCTAAATCTTCTAAACTAAGACCCGATTAAATCTGTGACTTGGCGACAACATCTATGGGAGAAAGCATCTTCGCTAGGTGCCCTAGTTTTTGTGTACGGTGAATCCGTCGGTGTGTAATTAAAAATATAGAATTCACAGTGGTACAAGCAAGAGTACTTTTGTACTTTGGTGTTCCACAGGTCAGAAAGGGCTTGTACCACTGTATGGGGAAATTGAATTCTTGTGGAGACTGTTCGCAATGAATACACTACAATGTTGAATATTATTTTTTTCACACCAACTGAATCTGTAACTCGACGACGCATTGCGACTAACGATTGTATTTGGAACAAAACAGATCTTCGCTAGTTTTTGAAATATAAATGTGGCAAAGCTGGAGATACTCTCCAGGTCGGCCACTTAAATACCCATATATCTTTTGAACCAGTGACCGATAAAATCTGATATTTGGCGACTTTCGACTATTTTTTTGTGTTCTCAAAATTAAAATCCCTGATGGTATGGCCAAGCCAGGTCAGTCACACAAGGTAGCCCGCGAAATTCAAATTTTATATTTATCTTGGAATGAGGGTAGTGTCGAAACCTAGATGCTTTCGACATCGTCATTGCACCAGTGTATAGGTCGCGGCACGTAACTCTAGCGCTGAACGAAACGTGGAGGGGATAGCTGCGCATGTTCTACGACTGTAGATATATAAATATATATGTTTTACTTATATTTATCTTGGAATGAGGGTAGTATCGAAACCTAGATGCTTTCGACATCGTCATTGCACCAGTGTATAGGTCGCGGCACGTAACTCTAGCGCTGAACGAAACGTGGAGGGGATTGCTGCGCGCGTTCTACGACTGTAGAGCCAATCGGCGCAACGCACGCCCCAAGACATTCTTATTTTTTACTTCTGCGCAATAACGGTCAACGCTAGTTTCGTGCCGCGACTTGTAAACTCTTGTATTTTATAGTGTATTACCTATGGTGTAAGCAGGGAACCATGCGTTTTGACATTAATCGATAACGCTATCGTGGGACTGGAACAAACGCTTTCACATTCTGTCGTTATCGCCTAATGTGAAAACTGCCAATATGTTTTTAAGGTGAATGCTTCAGGGTAGCCCGTGAAATTCAAATTTTCTTACGTTTTTTGCAATTTGCAGGCCAGTGCTAGGTTGTATGTTGATTAAAATATTGTTTGCGACTGTAAGGCGTATGTAGTAACAGAATTATAATCATCAATAGAACCCTCAAAGTTCATAAAGGTGGAAAAATTACTTTTCCAAGGTCAAAATAATTCTTGCACCTTTATGAACTTGGAGGGTTGTATTGATGATTATAATTCTGTAACTACATACGCCTTACAGTCTCAAACAATATTTTAATCAACATACAACCTAGCACTGGCCTGCAAATTGCAAAAACGTAAGAAAATTTGTATTTCGCGGGCTACCCTGGAGCATCAGCCTTAATGAAAAAGGACTTAGAGATGAAAACAAATTATATTAAAAAAAAAGTTTAAGATAGAATCATAAAAACGGAAATTAAAAACAACTATTTGCAGAATTTATAAACTAAATCAACAAGTTCACTCTTTTTTAAGCCTGTCAAAGCAGGTATGCCAGGATTTTCCTTATATTTCAATATATCTCTTAACTGAGCTACAGTGTAATCCTTTACTTTCATGTTATCAAGTCTACTTTTCAGTAATTCTTCATCAATATTTTCAACTTTAGCCCTCTTGCTCTCAGGGCCACCTTCTCTTGATGATGCAGGTTTCTTTACAGCACTTGCTCCAAATGGACCAAACAGTTCCAGAAATAAGTCATCTTGTATACCTTGAAAACTCTTTATGTCTGGTTTTGTGGTATCAATGAATGGTTCAACCTCTTCATCTTCCAGAGCAATTGCTTCTATAGCATTATATTGTGCTTGGAGTTTCGGATTTTCAAACATATCAGGTTTATAATCAAACCGTAAGTTATTTATGATGTCCTTCATAACAGTTTTATTTGCCACTGGGATTTCCATATCTTCATCTTCTTCGAATACAGGAACATTTCGAACATTTTCCACAAAAGGTACATGAATGATGTTAAATCCAATTTCCACATTTAGACCGAGAGGCTTAGAGGTGGGACAAAGAGCTACAATAGTGGGCCTAGCATTAACCCTAGTACATAACACACAAATTGCTACTTTTTTCATCTCCTCACAAGCCAGATGTAATGCCTTGAATGCTACAATGGAGCCTTCTATTATACTTTCATTTGGAAATAAAAAAAAGCCTGATTTGAAGTACCATTTCTCTTTGCACAGAATACTGGCAGGTTTAAATCCAAGAAGTTTTAACATGGGTGGCCCAAACGGATTCATAAGAGTCTTCCTTTCATCTACTGTAAACTCTATTTTTTCATCACCATAGTTGACAAAGTGAATTTCTTCTGATTTTAGTAATGGCACTGGCTTTGATTCTTGTTCAGTATCTTGCTCATCAACATCCATGTGTTCACCATTACCCAGTTTGACTTTCATTGTTTTATTAACACTGGTAAGAATTGCATTGTTTTCTCTATGCAAATCAACAGTTTTCTGTTGAGTGTACCCCGAACTCTTTAATAGGTTGTATACTCCTACCCCAATTGCCAATCCCTCACCAATTTCAAAACTTAATCGGGCAACAGCTAAATGGCGATGTGATTGCTGATGCATCAATTGTTCAACTTCCTTGTGATCCCAAATAGGTTTTGGTAAAGCAGCATCTTCTCCTTTATTTGCTTCAATTAAAAACTTTGTATAGAACGTATTTATCTCGTAATCACTTTCAGAAATATTGACGAGCTTTATTTCAATATTAGAATCTACTAAGTCGACAACTCTTTTAAGTGCCGGTTTTTCATCAGATTTTATTGGAGGTATATCAAAACGAGATAATATGATGACGGTTCTGGTTGAGAGCTGTCTTTTGCAACTTGCAAATGCCTTATTACAATACCAGAGAACATCGGAAAGTATCAACTCTTTTGCTTGCTTTATTGAAGAAACATCTATATTTTGGAGCTTCTTATAATCATCTAAACTCGGCAATGATAGTGGAAAAACTTCTTCAACAGTTTTAATACCAAAAACTGATGTGTTTGATCCTTCGGTACCGTATAAACATACTCCGATGAGTTGTGAACTTGATGTTCGTAAATACTGTCGTATCATTCGACAAGTAGCGGTGTGAGCTACTTCAGCCAAGTTCAGTTTCCCAGGACCGTAGGTGTTGATGCATATTAGAGTGGCGGGAATGCCTTTCCATGAAGAAAATTCTTCTGTTTCTTCGTCAGAGCTCATTGTGTCTTATTTATTCGCACGTTTCAAATTTTGTATTCACTTTGTAAATCACACAGCTCTTTCTTTTTTAATAGTTATTGCACTCGAAAAACTTTATCCTAGATTTTAATTGGGAAAACCGTACATGTGTACATGACAAATTGACAACAAACAAGTAGCGACAAGCCTCAGTCTTTGGACAAGCCACTGACGTATAAATCATATGGACTTGAAATGTTTGACTATAGAAAATACAGTTATACAAATATGAGGCATATCGACACCGAAATCATAAAAATACTGTTATCTCTTTTTAACTTTTAGAATTTTGCATAAGTGAAAAAGGATAACAGTGTTTTTGACAGTTACTATAATAGCAAACCTTCATTCCTAGCGTCTTTGAAATACCTATTTGCGGCCAGGCCGCCATTTTATTTTCCAGCTGTTTGGCTATTGCTATCTTTTTCTCTCTAATAAAACGGGAAAGAGACGGACGTAAATTAGAGCTGTCACATTTAATTGAACTAATATTGTCGATGTCGACTAAAAACACGATGAAGCGCAAGGCATAAACACATACACTGCCCTTTTAGTAAAAAATGTCGATTCTCTAATTTTAGATTAGTTACTGAACCAGAGAATCGGCAGCAATATCATCCAAACTAAACATGCAAAATGTTAGCTTAATCAAAAACCGGGAAGTCGGTGAAAAATAACTTTTAAGATTTGCTTACATAGTTATTTTGTTAGTTCTAAACAAGTGAAGCTAAGAAAAGTGTGATAAAAATACTTACCCGTTGATATTGGACCGTGACAACGTGAAAACATTCTCACAATCTTTTATCTAACATCGATTGTAGAGAAATATCGATATGGGCTACCCTATTAGCCGCCATTTTATTTTCCCTCTTTAATGTAGGTATGTCCACGTTTTTCTTGTAGGTATGCCAAGTCCATAGGATTTATACGTCAGTGGGACAAGCCGACAAGTTTCTATTGAAACTTGACGTAATTCAATTCGTAATTGACATTTGTTTGACAGATACTTTGACCAGTGTTTCTGACCTAAAGGTCCAGTTACCAGGTTATAAAATTCAAAAAAAAAAAGACCAGCATAGCTATTCACAACCCATCGGTTCGATTTTCGATTCGGAAAGTCATATGTCTATCTCGCTCGATTTCGTACTGTCAAAAAAAGATAGACATACGACTTACCGAATCGAAGCGTTGTGAATAAGGGGCCAGTGCTGCCATCTTACTTTATAAAGAGTAGATAACGTTTATTAAAATATCATTGCTAGAAATAGTTAAATTAGGTTGAAAAAAGGGCTAAATACTAAAAAGGGTAAAAAAACTAAAATATTTAGAGAACAGTACATTTTGATACAAGTGGAGAAAGTTTGTTATTGCATTCGAAGCGGAATCATAACAAATGTCCACGTGTATCAAACGACGTTTTTCAATACACTTTTGAAGAAATAAAATAAAGTCTAACGAAAAATATTTTTGTCACGAAATAAAGGATTTTAATTTTCTATTTTTTTCGCGTTTTGCTTTCGCCAGGTTGAAGGAGAGGCAAAGGTATGAAGCCGATAGACAGCTAATTATAAAAAATAGATTTATTTTATATTTTTGAATTCAGAACACAAATAAATGTTAATTTGTGAATAAAAGTAAATAAAAGTTTTTAATAATCATGCATATCTATGATATTCTATTTAGAAACACAATTTTAATATTTAAAAAAAAAATATGCCAAAGACGAGTAGTGCTTTGCCGAAATAAAAAAAAAAACATTCACCTCAGACTAGCATTGAAACAATTTGGACTAAGTATAGGTAAAGTTATCTGTGGCAATTTTCATTCCCGCACACGTGCGGGAAAATGGAAAAAAACGTACGTGTATGTTGTACCTAATCGTAGTACGTTAGGGACCAGTTTTCGAGAAAGTGTATTGAAAATAAAATTATTTTAAACAGTAGTGGTGTTACTGGAGGGGAAAACGGTGAACAAGGTTTTGCTGGAAATACGCTTTAGCTTAAACGGCTTGAGCTGAGCCTTTTTTATTGGAAAACAAGTTTTTGTCTAACCACAACTTGATTAACTATTCTGTCTCGTAGGTTGCTGTCGCTGTCATTTACTTCGTTTTTATTGCCGTTCTGCCGTACAGTTCAATTTCAAGTCCTAGGTCTTTTTTCGCTAAGAATTTCTAAGTTCAAATAATTTTTATTTTTAAAATTTGGAATTCTTTTGTGTGCGTTTCGATGGATAGTCTTACAGCTCTGTAACTAGGACTTTTTTCTATATTTTTACATTTTTTTTACAAATTCTATGTTAATTTTAGCCAATCAATGATATTTTAAAGAGATATGTTAGACACCTACAAAACCACCGAAAAAAGTGTTCCGCGGGGCAGAGCCAGCTCACATACACGCAGTGACGCAGAATAAAGGCAAAACGACCCAATTGGCCCGTTTTCGAGCTTTCACGATTGCGCGCTCGCAACATATCTGTGTTAGAATATCATTGGCCTTATTACAAACGATTTATCGGGCCCTCCTGTCGATCGTGTGCCCTGCCTCATCAGGCAGGCCGCCGCTTATTATTTAGGGACCCTGACTCCCTGTTTCTTATTACACTTCCCTGTCCCTGCGGGCAGGGCCCGTTAGAATCCGTTAGATCGTGTAATGTACTATTAAGGCCTCGATTGAATGACTACATAATCTACCTAATTCATGAAAAAGTCATTCAATGAGTAGGTACTTACTTACCGTCGTGGCAGCAAAGCGGCAGATGCGGCACGCAACATCAACGACGACCTGCTACTATAACGATCGCATCACCCGTTATTGGTTTGCCCGCTTCCATTCTGGAAATTTCGAGCAAAATAAGAAATTACCCCGTGGTCGACCGAAAACTTTAGTCGAATACGACGAATGAAAGGCGATTGTCGAAGCTGATGATTCTCAATCTACAGCTGAATTTAGTAGCAGCTTTCCATGTTAGCATTTTGATGCTAACATAATAATGTTTTGACATTATTAATCCATTTGCAAAAAAGCTTGACAAATGGGTGCCCCACGAATTGAATGATCGCCAGCGCGAAGCACGCGTCGAGTCGACCCTTGCACTGCTCAACTGGCACACAAACGAACGATATTGAATCGCATTGTTACTTGCGACGAAAAATGGATTCTGTTCGACAATCGCAAGCGCTCAGCAAGTTGGTTAGATCCTGGTTCAGCACCTAAACAATGCCACAAACGAAAACTGACCCCTAAAAAAGTGAGATGGTCTGGTCACTGTTTGGTGGTCTAGCGCCGGTGTCATTCATCACAGCTTCTTACCAAACGGGATGAGCATTATTACAGATGTGTACTGTGAAGAACTAAACATAATGATGGAGAAGCTCGCACATCTACAACCAGCTTTTGTCAATCGTTCGGCTCTGCTGCTCCTGCACGACAACGCGCGACCTCATACTCCACAGCAGACGGTCTCCAAGTTACAAGACCTGGGTTAGGAAGTTTTTCATCAAGTATTTCATCATCCACCGTACTCAGCAGACCTTGCCCCAACAGACTTCTACTTTTTCCAGAATTTGGATAACTTCCCTCTCCAGCGCGCCAACCGCGCTAAAAAAAAACCAGCCCGCCACATACCGCGCATGCTTGCGAAAAATTTGCACGTAATTTGACACTATAAATAAAAACATTTGTCGATCGCAAACTGCAAGAGTTAGAGCTCTAGAAAAATTACAATGAATAGCAGAATAGATAAGAAAACTGCTTAATTAAAAATCAAGACATACAATTATATTTGATACTCCAAAAAATATGTAGAACTTGAAAAACAGTGATAAAAACCGATATGTTGCTAATAAAATATTAATTTGATCAAAAACTATTAACTTTTTTACAATTTTTTATTATTTAAAAATAAACTACATTATATTACCTTTCAAATAAGACCTTAATCTCATTATGACCTAATAATATCATTCCTCACACAATCCATCCATCGTTTCCTTGGTTTTCCTCTCCCTCTCCATCCAACATTTATGTCTAACCATCTAAAGGAATGTTTACTAAATTGAGAATAAGGAATTTATAAAATACAAGAATTCCACACTTAGTATCTTTTATTACTAGCACTTGAAATAAACACAATATCTTATTTCTATATGGGTTCAGGCTCCCTGCCGTAAACTTGCATAATTTTCTCCATTATCTCCCAATTTTTCTCCTTCTGTAAGTCTTTAGTAAATACCTGAAATACATTTAATTGGTTTTAAAAATGAAATAAGGCCTATTTTTATCAGATTGTACATCTATTGTAAAGATTCAAGAAAAAAAAAAATTGTTATATTTAGGTCTAGATGGCCATGAAAATGTACACAACTTTTTGATTCATAACTGTGTACCTATGCAGGAGCACTGACTTAACACCGTACTTTACAAACTTCTCAAATGCAAACTTGGAAACATAGCATTTATTATTTTGTTTTTCTATTCTAAAACATCTTAATCTGAAATCTTAATTGCTGTCAATATATAAACTCACCGAATACCAAGCAGCATCATCATCTAGTGTTGATGCTAATGGCACGGACACTCCCAGGACATGCAGAGCTAGAGTCAGGCATGCCACTGCTACATGAGGAGCTCTGTAGTCCAATATAGATGGGGAGTGATGGAAATCTTGCAGGAAAGCCATCGCGGTGCGGGCTATGGGGGCAGAGCGCCACTGTGACGGCGGAAACCATTCCTGAAGAGAGCGCAAATAGTGGAGCAAATATCTGTGTGGAGATGGCGCATCCAAGTTGAAACCAAGTAGCCGCAGTACCAGCAACTCTGCCTGAGCGACCGCGCCCCGCCACGACCAGTACTCGTCACCCAACTCCAATGGTCCCGCACCACGATTGATAGAATTGTGTGCAACGTTCACGGCATCTCTCAGTCTCACAGGTTCATCTCGCGACTTCCCCGCCGCACATAAACATGCAGTACATATCACATAGCAATCGTAATCATTTTTATCAGCTTCCTTGAAGAACTTATGATAAAATACAGCAGCTGTAGCGACCGTCGCTGGTTGCAGACCAAGTTTTATCCCACACTCAAAAATGAAATTTGTCGCTAAACTATGACTTGGAGCACTACGGTAGTCAGGTAGCCTTCTCTCACGTCTACTGCTCTGTAGAGCTAACACATCGATTACGTCTTTCATTGCTTAGAACAGAAAGTAAAAACACAATTTAAGGATTTTGTTTGTTTTGATATTCAGACGCCAAAAGCGATTATTAGAGGTTAACAATAGGCAACAATTTATTTATTTTATATGATTCAAATGTCAGTTTTTAAAGATGGAAAAACATCTATGGAAAAACATTGGTTACTCTCTAGTGTTTTTAATTTGTGTGGTCTATGGTTTCCAAGTTCAGACTGAAGGCCAAGGCCACTGAAGTAGATTGGTACTTTTGGTAGGACGGACGACTGGTTGGTGGGTTACTAAAATTAAAAATTAAGGGCTTAGCTGTACCCGTAAACAGTAGGAATGTCATGGGTGTCACCAGTTTTTGAGCTAGGGGGCCCACTTAGAGAGGAATAAGCTATGGAAGGAGCAAGGAGCGAATAGCCGAACAAAAGAAGGTGTTTCAAAATTCTCGGCTAGGTCTTTGTCCACTATGCTCAAAAATATTAAAATTTTACCTTCAAATAAAATTTGTATTATGTTTCCTAAGACGTCCGAAGTCCATTATGAGAGAGTACACGCTTCGTTCCATGAACAGCTGCTAGATGTCCTTTCTTTTCCGCCTCGTAATCGCGCCACTAGCGCCCCCAACGTCATATCTGTGAACTACTTTCAAAAACCGCATACAAGCCGCCATGATGAAGTGTTAGGCCATTGTTCGGCTCATAATGATGCAAAAGTAGGTAGGTATGCACCAGGAAGACCTTACTTGGACTTCGGACGTCTTAGGAAACCTAATACAAATTTTATTTGAAGGTAAAATTTTAATATTATGTGTTCCGTTTGACGTCCGAAGTCCATTATGAGAGATATGTTTGTTATCTCCTGGTGGATTGTATAAAGGAAAGGCAACAATGTGAATTATAAACCAATATTATTTTAATCACATTTTCATAACATAAGTAACCTCTAATTATATAGGTTTTAAAATATGAACAAAAATCTAGCCATTTAGGCACTGGCAGTAATATTTATATTAAGAGAAAACATAAAAATGCAAGAATCGTACAATATCTTCATGAGTAATTTAACCTGAATCAATTTGATTGTAAAAATCGGTTACATATAATCAATTGGGGACTTAAAATAATCTTGATAACGAATGCGCCGAGGATATTTCGTTACTAGATCTGATTTCTTTACGGTAAAATTTTCTGAAAGTTGATTCATGCCTCCAGTTCGCCTTAGATAATATGTCATTTATAGGATAATTTTCTAGCCAATTTAATGATGAGACAGCAGCATAGCTATTCACAACGCTTCGATTCGATTTTCGATTCGGGAAGTCGTATCTCTATCTCGCTCGATTTCGTAATGTCAAAAGAAGATAGACGTACAACTTTCCGAATCGAAAATCGAATCGAAGCGTTGTGAATAAGGGGCCTGATCTAAAACTACCTGGAGAGGCTTGTATTCCAGCATAACATAGAACACGTTTTACCCAACCACCGATTATAGGGAACGTGCAGGAACTATAGGTGGCAGCACTAAACGACAAAAGAGACACTATGCGGACAGTAAAGGAAACTTATGCTGTCACCTGTCACGCAAATCTCTTCAAAAGTATTATTTTTGATTATGATAAAAGGTATAAAACATGGGTTCCGGTCTATCAATAATGTTTGTCAGCGTAACATGAATGTTGACCAATATGAATTTTGTATGTTTCGTTTATTTTCTCTGATGAAAATTGTGGTGCATGAAGAAACGGTGGCATAGACGACTTTCTTATTTTCAACACATGTTTTAATGGAAGGGAATCCTTTATCAGCGAGAACAGTATCTCCAGGCAGAAAAATCAATCCACAATCATTTGTTATAAGCAATCACTAGAACGCCCTCCGTAGCATTTAGATACAAAACTTATGAAACCACAAGGAGTGCGGCCAACTAAAAACTTTATTGTATACCAATGTTTATAATCTGAGCACATGTGGACTCTTTGTTCAACTGTTGAGGAATATTCGGTGTGAACTTCAGTGCAGTCTAATCCATAATCATTTGTTATAACTAAGCAATCACTAGAACGCCCTCCGTAGCATTTAGATACAAAACTTAGGAAACCATAAGGAGTGCAGCCAACTAAAAACTTTATTGTTTATCCATGTTTATAATCTGAGTACATGTGGACTCTTTGTTTAACTGTTGAGGAATATACAACATATGTGTGTTTGCTGAAGTTTAAATAACAATATTCTTCTTCTTATTATTATTTTATAATAATATTTAATGTTTGCTTGCACGGTTGATTTTGAAGGCTATTGAACTTTTTCAATGCAGAGTGTAACAAAAACAAATTGTGTTCAAATATTTTTGTTACTGCATTTATCCATTTTTTGCGTTTTTCACATAAACATGGTATGAGAGTACTATTCTTTGGAAAGTAATAGAATTTTATTATTTTACGCTATTTGATTAATTTTCATTTTTGTGGATGTATTGGTACATCCAGAAATGCAACAATGGATTATGATTAGCTAGAATAATCATTTTCAATAATAAAATTAATTCTGTTTACTTGTTTTACATGTCAATGTCAACTATTAATTTGGTACAAGATTCGGATTGGTGACGCCAGTTGGCACCACCGTCGTTGTGCACGTTCCCTATAGTTGGTGTGGCTGCTCTAACGGGATCTCTAATGGTTATGAACAAATTAGTTATTGAACCCCGTCTTTCCTTTGATGCATTTTTTAATGTGCGGAGCCAATATAATGGATTTGTATTTTGATCTTGGGATGCCAACAAAACCCAACTGGATTGCTGGAAAGTCGCGCTATCTGTCTTTGACCCGAAAACTGGGTGTAAAGTTATGGAATCCCCATTATCTACAAACTGATCAATATGCAAAAGGGATAGGTCGTGTACACGACGTCCTGAACATAATAACAAAATAGTCGCTGTTCGCTTAGACACCTCATATAAACTACTGAAGCAAGGAGTGTTATCTTTTAAATAAGTAATTAATTCCCTAGCGTCCCATGTGGGCACCTTAGGTGGTAACGGCTTTGCAATTGAAATTGCTTTCAAAATGTGCTTAACAATATGACTAGAAGAAATTCTAATATTTGAAGCAGTTTCACAAATACACACATCAAAAGTGTCTAGGGATCAAGCATTTTTATGCGGATTTCTTGAGATTGAGATGTGGCTTTGTAATAAATTTATGATTTTATAAATTTATATGGATCCTTTTTGGTGCATTTCATAATTTGAATCAGGAACTCTCAATCAAATTCGAGTAAAAGATGAAAATAAGCTGTCAATATTTTCCCTATAAAAACATACAACGCATTGAAGACATTATTAGTGCTACTGTTTCCCTACTACTGATTAAAACCAACGTTATTATGGAGCGGCGACGTCATTTAAGCAGGGAAGAAATGCTCAGAGCCGTGGGAATGATAGAAGCTGGTTCCCGGCAACGTACTGTAGCTTTAGCTCTGAATACAAGTCAGAGTGTTATCAGTCGACTTTGGACACGTTACCGAAGCACTGGTACCGTGGCTGAGCGCCATGGAGGACGGTATCGCTGCACCACACGGAGACAAGACCGATACATTCAAATCTTAACTCGAAGAGCTCCAACAATAACCGCCATGATGTTAGCCGTGAGGCTTCATCACTCTTCAGGGAACTTAATTAGCATTCCCGAGGACCGCTACGGGTACCACCTATAGCAATGCACAATCGTAGGATTCGATATCAATGGGCTCTTGAACACAGAAATTGGGCAGAAGAACAATGGCGTTTCGTGTGCTTTTCTGATGAGTCTCGTTTTGGTATGAGACCGGATACAAGACGTATACGACACTGGAGAACCCCTGGACGCCAACAGCGATTAAAATCCTGCCAGGAAGTCCATCCTTATAGTGGTGGAACCATCATGGTATGGGCGGGTATTTGGATCGGCGGAAGAACTGAGTTGATTTGGATCAGAGGCAACCTCAACGCTCAAATTTATGCTGAGACGATTGTATCAGACGTCATCGTTCCTCTACAAGTGCAAATCGGTCCCTTATTTCAGTTAATGCATGATAATGCACGACCGCACACCGCAAGAGTTGTAAGACAGACTCTCGCCGCAGCTAACATCAATGTCCTGCCCTGGCCTGCTCAGTCGCCAGACTTGAACCCGATTGAGCATGCATGGGATATGCTACAGAGAAGAGCTCTGCCGAATATGGAGGATATCCAGTCGCAAGAAGACCTTTTTTTGTTGTTGCAACGAACATGGGCGGCCATTCCACAGCGTGATTTGGATGAACTCATTTTGAGTATGCCAAACCGATGTTCTTGTGTTGTTAGTGTTCGCGGTAGAAACACGGATTATTAATTGTTTAAGTTACCCAATAAAATTTTAAGAAAACTGTGTTTTCAGTCATTTTTTCGAACTTTAATGTTAGTGGTTCAAATGTCAAAAATCCCTTTATTAGGAAAATGGCAAATTTCTTTATTAATGCAAAGGTGACTTGGTTTATCGTTACTGTGACAAACGAAAACACTTTATTTGATGAATCCTTAAAGAAAATTTTAATTAATATCAATCAGGAGAAAAGTTATTGCAAAAATATATGTTGATCCCTAGATACTTTTGATGTGTGTAGATGCGATAACGGACTTGTGCACAAGAATAGTTCTGTAAGCTAACTTTTGATTAAGATATAGATATGCTAGATATTTCGCAACATCTGTCGGATTTGGTGTACGGAAATTTACATTATTTTGACTACACCACAAAGACCACTTACCCCAAATAGGTGTGTAAGTTTTAAGAGTTGAAGGTCGCCAGCAAGATAAAAGAAGATCTTTCTCTTGTGGAGACCAATCGCTTGTCATGGTGTCCCAGCCAAAATGAGCCAGGCTTCCAACTGAAGATCGTTGACATGAGCTGGTGGTAGGCTGGTCACCGTGTCCACCAAGGTCTTCTTCAGGTCTCTGATCTTCAGCGGCCGTGCCAAGGATCGATTCTTCAGGTCTGGCCGCCAAAAGGGTTTCTTCCACTTGGGTGCTACTATTATGTACCGACCTGATGCCGAGTTGAGGTGGTGAAGAACTCGTGGAAGCAACGCCGGCGGTGGGAACACCCATGCGAGGTCGTATCGCCAGTATCTGCTGAACGCGTCGTGATAACAGGCGTTGGAGTCTGAGGAATCTAGAGAAACATAATTTATCACGACGTGTGCGGTTTGTGACGCGAACAAGTCTATGTTTGGTTTTCCCCAAGTCTGAAATATCTTTGAAGTTGCTGCCACCTGCAGGTGCCACTCGCTGCGATGCGCGATTTCTTGACAAGTGGTCTGCTTCGGTGTTGTAGACCCCTGGTAGGTGGTGAGGGATCAGTACAACATTGAGGTCGTCTACCAGAGTTAACAGTTCCCGCGTCAATTCCATCAATCGGCGTGATTTGGTGCCGCCTTCATTCTGAATGTACGAGACCACTGTCTTGTTGTCGGTCTGTAGAATGATCCTGGAGTCCTGGAGAGCTCTGGATTCCTTCGACAACACAGCAATCACAGCAAACATCTCTTTGAGATTGCAATGCCATTTTTTCTGGTCGGGTTTCCATGCACCTTGTACCCTTTTGTTGTTGACCAGGGCACCCCACATAATGTCGGAAGCGTCCGTGATGACAAAGTTTGTAGGTAGCACATCTGTGTGAATTGCTGTCTTTTGACTCACATTCTCCATCCACCACTCGAGTTCTAGGCGAACGTCTTGTGTCAGCTGTACTGCTCTGAGAGGATTTTGACGCAGTACTTTGATGTGACATTGCAGCGCACGGCAATGCATCCTTCCCCGGTGGGTGATGAAAGACGCAAAGATGAGAAACCCTAAGAGGCATTGCGCCTGCTTGAGGGTCCAACTGCCCGCTGCGAGTCTGGTCGAGAGATAAAAATCGTTTATTGCTATATCCATAATGTGCACTGCCCTGTCGGGCACAGCATTTTTTTTAATAGGTAGAGAGGAAGGCTGAGGATATAGTTTTTTTTTTTTAATTTTCATCGCGCACCCACAACTCGAATAATTATATCTAAGAGCGCCCCTTCCCCCGCTCTTAAGGATATATACTTCAAGGTGCAAACAGACTGATAGTCGCGCAGTCTGTTCCCTATACTCTTTGGTCTGTTCGCTCCAACCAGCCCGCGAAATTCAAATTTTCTTACGTTTTTTGCAATTTGCAGGCCAGTGCTAGGTTGTATGTTGATTAAAATATGATTCGCGGCTGTAAGACGTAATGTGTTACAGAATTATAATCATAAAAATCATCAACACAATCCTCCAGACAGACATTAATTATTTGTATAGTATATACGTATATAGTGTATCCGAACACATGATCACAAAAGTTTTTCCCATCATACCCTCACATTGCTTATTAATCAGTCCAAAGTTGAAAATGCGGGATAAAGTCATTGAGCTATAGGGAACGTGCACAACGACGGTGGTGCCAACTGGCGTCACCAATCCGAATCTTGTACCAAATTAATACTTGACATTGACATGTAAAACAAGTAAACAGAATTAATTTTATTATTGAAAATGATTATTCTAGCTAATCATAATCCATTGTTGCATTTCTGGATGTACCAATACATCCACAAAAATGAAAATTAATCAAATAGCGTAAAATAATAAAATTCTATTACTTTCCAAAGAATAGTACTCTCATACCATGTCTAGGTGAAAAACGCAAAAAATGGATAAATGCAGTAACAAAAATATTTGAACACAATTTGTTTTTGTTACACTCTGCATTGAAAAAGTTCAATAGCCTTCAAAATCAACCGTGCAAGCAAACATTAAATGGTACTGGCGTACCATTTAAACTTCAGCAAACACACATATGTTGCACTGAAGTTTTTTTTTTTTTTTTTTTTTTTTTTTTTTTGGTGTGGCACTAGTTATACTTTGTGCCATTTTCAGGTAAAAATTTGGGAAACAGGGAATTAAAAAACGGAACGGAAAGGATTACAATGATAGGAAATATGGATCAGGCAAGTCATTAATATATTATATTATGTACAATATAATAAATAAACTATAGTTTAATATCATTTATATACAGAAAGGAGGCAATTATATCATAATAAATTATTGGGTTATTTATTAAACAAATCATACGAGTGGGGAAAGGGGTTTTTAAACTAATAAGGGAATTAAGGAAATCAGAACGGTCATGACGAGAACATGAAAAAAATATATGGTCCAAGGTACCAACATCTTCCCCACATTCACACATGTTATCCCCTACAATACGGAGCTTGGCAAGATGGTAAGGAGTACATACATGACCCAAACGCATACGAATGATTTGACTAACAACCAATTTGGAGCACTTAGCCTTGAAAAACCATGGCTTAATAGGAATATGAGGTTGAATAAAGTAATAATATTTTCCTTTTGTTTGTGCACTCTCTCCCCATGATATATTCCAGGCATCGCGAAGGTATGACTTAGGTAAATTCATGATATCATGGGAAAAGTTTATATAAGGAAAAGTGTCTCCATCATTGACAGCCTCCTTGGCTAAACCATCCGCCTTGTCATTTCCCTTTAAGCCACAGTGGCTAGGAATCCAAACAAAATGTACAGATTGGCCCTTCAAACTTAGTTTATATAATACATTTTTAATATCAAATACAACAGGATAGAAAGCCTTCATTTTAAATGGGAACTTCTCAATTGCCTGTAACGCACTCTTAGAGTCGGAAAATATAACAGTATTTTTTAACTTAGCTAACAAAACATATTCTAGTGCCTTAAATATTCCAAAGCACTCCCCTGTAAAAACGGAAGACTCCGGAGGAAGTTTTATTTTTTGAATAAGCTTATACTGTGCATGATAAACTCCTACACCTACACAACTATCCAGCGTTTTAGAAGAATCTGTAAATATTAAGTGCCAGTCTTTCCATTTATCATCAATATTACTGATAAATTTAGAATTCGCTCCAGAATCAGTTTTGACGATACCCATATCATATGTTATTTCAGGCTCTAAAAGTAGAGAGTCAAAAACATTATCATTAAATATTGCTAGCTTTGGTGCATTATGCACAGGCGATTCAAGTAGCCTAAACTTCCTGTAACTAGTAATTAAACAAGGAACAGATTTGCATCTCCAATAGTTGGAGCTTTCAATCAAAGAATTTAGATTATCTAGCTTAATGATCAATGGATGGTTGGAAAATTGCATGATTTTAAATACAAACCTATCAGCTAACAGTTGTCTTCTTAAATATAGAGGAGGTTCACCACACTCTACTTGCAACGCATTTAAAGGACTCGAACGCATTGCACCCGAAATGATTCTGAGGGCTTTAGATTGAATATTGTCTAACTCTTTGAACCATTTTTTACTACCACCTTCTAATAAAAAGGTACCATAATCCAAAATACTACGAATTATAGCATTGTATAACAATTTCTGGTTAAAAGGGTGAGCACCCCACCACACACCCGAGAGGCATCTCATAATATTCAACTGTTTTTCACATCTATCCACTATATAGCGTAAGTGAGATTTACCTGTCATTTTCTTATCCAAAATTAAACCCAAGAATTTAGCTTCCTCCCCAACATTTAGAGTATGATTGCAATAAGAAACTTTAGGTGGCGGAAAATCCCGTTTTCTAGAAAAAACTACTACAGAACTTTTGTTAGCTGATAAATCCAGTCCATTATTGTCAAGCCAAACCTTTAATGGCGTGAGGGATTCTGATAATGAATTACATGCAGTTGGGATAGACATGTTTATTGAATAAATAAGTAGGTCGTCAGCGTATTGTAAAACATTAACGATACCATTTATGGACGCCTCAAGATCATGTGTATAAATGTTGTAAAGTAACGGGCTAAGTACAGACCCTTGAGGTAATCCCTTATAAACAGTTCGTGAAAGTCTTGAACCTTGGTTTGTTATTACAAATATAAAGCGAACAGATAAGATATTAATAATAAAATTAACTAAAATTGACGGCACCTGCAATTTCATTAGTTTATTTTTGAGCACTGATATGATTACATTGTCATAGGCTGCCGAAACGTCTAAAAATGCAGCAACCACCGATAAATTATTAGAAAAGGCCAAATTGATGTCTGTGGTAAAGATACTTAAACTGTCCATGGTACTTTTAGATTTACGAAAGCCGTATTGAGAACTCGAAAGCAAATTATTTCTTTCGATATGCCATTCAAGACGGTTCTTAACCAGGTGTTCTGCAATTTTAGCAATAACCAAAGATAAGGCTATAGGTCGATAAGCAGCCGGTTCATCTGGTGATTTTTTAGGCTTTAGTATAGGAACTATTTCTTGAGTTCTCCAAGAGGTAGGAATGTTCCCAGAAATCATTACGGAATTAATTATTTCTAAATAATATAAAAGTGAGGAATCTCCCATATTTGAAAAGAAAGCATAGGGTATTCCATCTTCTCCAGGACAAGAATCTTTAACACTCGACAATACCCCTTTAAGCTCGTATAAAGAAAATGGCAAGTTTAAACTATTCGATTCTTTTAATCCAGGATATAATGCGCAACAAGGCATCAAAGAATTGTTTTCAGGAGCAGTTGCAGGGGCCAATCTGTCAAGAAAATCGTCAGCTAAAGCAGGAGACAACTGAACACCACAACGGTTTTGATTAAAAGCATTTCTAAAACGCTTTATGTTACTCCAGACTTCCGAAGGACAAGTTCTAGGAGAAAGGGAGGCACAAAATGATCTCCATCCCTCAAATTTCCTTTCCCTCAAAAAATCTCTAGTCTCATTAATTAGACCAGTCAGTTTATTTAAATTTTCTTCCGACATATCCTCACTATACTCTCTTTCCGCTTCCTTTCTTCTTCGTACTGCATTTGAACATTCAGTATTCCACCAAGGAGGCATAGGTAAATTGTTTGTGCGGGAACTTTTTACAGGGAAAATCTCATCCGCTACTTCAAGCATGCAAAGAGCTAAGGCTCGAGAGCAATCATCTTCTCCTCCATGAAGTATTTCAGGTAGCTGTGACATTTTAACTTCAAGGACCTGTTTAAATTTTTCCCAATCAGCTTTACCTAATCTGTACTTTAATCGAGGGGGACGCTTTTCACTGATGGGATATTTGTCGGGGGATGCTATTACTAGGGGAAAATGATCACTGCCTAGTGTAGAAGAAGAGAAGACCGACCAAGTGAATGATAAGGCCAAACTAGGGGAACAAATCGACAAGTCCACAGCACTCGGCAATTCATTGGGTTTGGTACGTCTAGTCGGTGACCCAGTATTTAATACACATAAATTATTGTCATGTAATATTTGTAGCAAACGTACACCATCACTTTTATTTTCACCGCATCCCCATGTCTGATGATGACAATTAAAATCTCCCATTATCAAGACAGGGCTTTTCAATGAACAAAAAATATCACTCATCTCTTGTAGAGCAGCGGAGGAAGGCTTTGGAATATATACAGAGGCTTATGATACATTATTTACACGTACAGCAACGAAATCAACTAAAGAATACTGATTGGGTAATGTAATTTGAGAAAATGCAACATTGTTTTTGATTAAGATGGCAACACCACCGTAGCCATCAGTTCTGTCATTACGAATGCAAACATAACCTGGAATACCAAATATTCGACCGTGTTTAAGCCATGTTTCACTCAATGCAAGAATAAGTGGTTTATACTTGTTAACTAAATAGAAAAGATCAGTTTTTTTATTAGTCACTGACCTGACGTTCCATTGAATAATCAAATCCATTATCGTATTTGTCTGTCAGTAATTTACAAATCAGGTCAGCGTTGTTCGGTTTTAAGTATTTTTTATTTTGTAACAACATAATAAGACTGTTAATTAGATCCATAATCTGTTCATGATCTTCTTTTTGTTCGGGTTTATTCTGTAGTGCACACCCATTACTGGGACTTGGTAAACTGAACTCATTTATTAATGCATTGTGTGCTGCTCTGTCATATCCAGACGCAGATTTAGGTGGCGAACGTGGTTTTTTAAATACTGTTTTTTTATATGAAGTTGACCTAGGACCATTATTCACATTATTATTAGTGTGGAAGTATGTGGATTTGGAATCTGATTGAGAAATTTTACTACCTGAAACAACTTTATCTGCATAAGACATAGAGGAAGATGGATGCAACTTACTAGCCTCCAAATAAGAAATACATGAATGAGCCATAGTGTTTTTGATATCTCTTTGTCTCTTAAACTCAGGGCATGCTTTATTTATAGCAAAGTGAAAACCAGAACAATTTATACAAGATGCACAATCCTCCTCAATGCTACAAGATTCAGCTGAATGATTTTGTCCGCATTTAAAACATCTTGGCTCTGCAGCCCTACATTGTAATTTTGTATGTCCGTACCTACAGCATCTGAAACACTGAATGGTGGGGTACACATATGTATCAACATTTAATGCATTATAGCACATGAATATTCTCTTTGGTAGAATCTGTCCATCAAAAGTTATAACAATGGATTCTGAAGGTTTCCAAACTGGACTACCGTTAATCTGCACTTTATAATTTAACCTCCGAATTTTAATGACCTTTCCACACCCAACAGGTGTAGAAATATTTGCTTCAATTTCATCAAATGACCATTCTGAAGGAACACCACGCACAATACCCATTCTAGTTACATTGAATGTCGGGATAAAGGCTTTGAATCCATTAGTACTTAATAAGTTAGAATTTAAAAAATCATTTCCATCATGGAAAGTCGAAAATGCAACTGCACACTTATTGCGGCCTATCCTTTTAATGCTCCCATTTATTATATTTTTAAATCCTCCCCGTTTCATAAAGTTTCCAAACGCAATGGGATGTAATACAGTTCCACTATTAGGTAAGTCGGTGATGCGCTGTACATGTATCAAATAAGGAGATACATCGGTATGTATGTACTCCTTCCTACCAACCGGCTCAAAACTAGCTTGACTAGGCTTTGACTGTGACTCAAGTTGGGATGACGCTTGGTTAGCATGGGTATTTTCAAGAACAGTCTCTTGGTGATTACAGTTACAATCCGTGATACCGAATTCATTCTGGCCATGACCTTTTCTGCTGCGTTTGCGTATTTTACATGTTTTACAGATTCTCCTACGTTTTCTAGACGATTTTTCGCTACTGTCAGTGGCCACTGAACCATCAGTGTCCATACCACTTTTATCTAGAATATTATCATTTTGTGACATGATAGTCACATAGTTTGCGACATCCTCGGGGGGATTTAGGCCGCCGCCTAAATCCCCCTGCAAGTTATTAGGGGGGTCGTTCATACGACCCGGACTTAGGGACTAATCATACAATAAAAAAACTTACCAAATATTCACCTACGAACACTACTATAAATATATACAATTATTATACAAGATTATATACAAAGATAAGACTCAACTGATCCGTTTTACAACAAAAATTAAATTTCAAGAATTTGAAACAACCGCGCGCAACCGAAGTTTCCCGCCTTTTTTTCTGCACTGAAGTTCACACCGAATATTCCTCAACAGTTGAACAAAGAGTCCACATGTGCTCAGATTATAAACATTGGTATACAATAAAGTTTTTAGTTGGCCGCACTCCTTGTGGTTTCATAAGTTTTGTATCTAAATGCTACGGAGGGCGTTCCAGACTGCACTGAAGTTCACACCGAATATTCCTCAACAGTCTCCACATGAACTCAGATTATAAACATAGTTATACAATAAAGTTTTTAATTGGCTGCACTCCTTGTAGTTTCCTAAGTTTTGTATCTAAATGCTACGGAGGGCGTTATAGTGATTGCTTATAACAAATGATTGTGGATTGATTTTTCTGCCTGGAGATACTGTTCTCGCTGATAAAGGATTCCCTTCCATTAAAACATGTGTTGAAAATAAGAAAGTTGTTTATGCCACCGTTTCTTCATGCACCACAATTTTCATCAGAGAAAATAAACGAAACATACAAAATTCATATTGGTCAACATTCATGTTACGCTGACAAACATTATTGATAGACCGGAACCCATGTTTTATACCTTTTATCATAATCAAAAATAATACTTTTGAAGAGATTTGCGTGACAGGTGACAGCATAAGTTTCCTTTACTGTCCGCATAGTGTCTCTTTTGTCGTTTAGTGCTGCCACCTATAGTTCCTGCACGTTCCCTATTACTACTACGTATAGAGAAGACAGCGCGAACAAAATCTGTGCTCCGTTCAAACCATAGAGATAGAAAGAAATATGGAGGGGCCCCGATATTCTATACCTAAATTTGCATAGACAAATGTGAGTGAAATATGAAACAGAATGTGAAATATCGTTTTGCTTCATTCTATCTAATGTGGTAATCGTATTTGATAAAAGAGACAACAATATTTCAGCTGTTGCTCATAATGACAACATTTTGTTGTGACGTAGTAACAGTTGTAGGTAAGTGCCGTATCCGCCATATTATGCGACGAGTTTTGTGGTAGTTCTGCTGTCAAATGAGTGTTTACTTTTGCAATTTTTAAGATTTGTGAGAAAATTACGAAGAGTTTATCTATAAAATTTGCACGTATATGGTGGAAAACAGCTATTCAACATGCCTGCGTGTTGTGTTATGATGTGTTGTGCAAGAAAGAAGGAAAATCAACCTAAATTGTCTTTTCACAGGTTAGTAGCCGGTTTTCATGAATTATTACACATAGTAATACACTTTTGATGAAAAAAATGCTAAGGGATCGTGAATTTATGGCTGTAGTGTTCATATTTGGGCTTATTTTCGTCCAACAGACCTTTTTTTAATTTCATAATTTCATTCGTTTGTTTACAATAATATGTCATGGTGGAATAGTGTGGTACCGTTGCGGTAATATTTTCCGATACTAGTTCCTTCGCTGTGCTGGTACGATATCGGTATAGTACCTACATACGTGTGCTAATCGGGTCGAAAAAAGATTATTATTGTTCGCACGCAAATTAGGTACGCGTTATGACTGACGAATTTGACGTGGAGTTACGGACACCAGCCCGTTACACAATACAAAACTGTTAGAAATAGAATAAAGCAGGAATCCGAGATCCAAATACGTGAATTTATTACAATATAGATTTTTTTTACACGATGACAAAAACAGACAGACATTGAGTGACACATAGAACAACTTAATTCAAAAATGTTCTTTCTTATAAAAATCTCTCATTTAACCTCTTTCAACATATTGCATAACGAAATTCCTATTTTTTTCAGGCATCCATCAAAAAACAACATCAAGGGTCATCTGTTTTCTGTGAGACGAGCAACGTTAAAAAATCTGATGTTTGCCTAGGTTGGACTGTGGATGGGTGACCACCCATTACATACCGAGTTTCCTCCGTGCCTCGGAAAGCAGTTTTTGAACAAACTAACATTGTTTAGAAATGAATAGGTAGTTTGTTTTATTTTGATATACTTACATAATATTGTTGCTTTCATACCAAATGTTTATTGAATAAATAAAACACATGTTGATTTTTACCGAAGTTTTATTTAATGAATAACTAAAAACGAGGTGCGTTGCTCAATTAATGTTTGTGTTTTCATATTTAAAAAATAATCTGCATAGTATGAGCAATTAAAGTTGATTTTTGACATACTTATGTGTATTGGTATGTTTGTAAAATATTACAAGAAATGCAATTTACAAAGACCATTATCTATTTTCGTAGGTACCCACCAAATTAGTATCCTTCGAATTGGCCAGGAAATGAAATTACTGTATCTGGCAAACCTAGTCCGCATACCTACTAGAAGCTACAGACCTATAAAATAAGCGAAAGCGCAAAAGTGATGCGACTAAAATTGTTTATAAATTCTGTGCAGAAAAACACTACATTTAATAACGGTCAGATATCAGAAGAGCATTAAACTTACTCATTGTTTTGTTACAACAGACTGGAAGAATCTATGCTATAATAATATAGAGGAAAGATTTGATTTTTTGTTTGTGTGTTTGTTACGATTTAACTCAAGAACTACTGTTAAAAATTATTTTACCATTAGAAAGCTACATCTTTACCGAGTAACATAGGATATAAATTATATTGATGTCATGCAAATTAGCCGAGCTATCACAATTTTCGCGGGCGAAGTGCTTAGTAAATTATAAATATGATTCAAACGTGATATCTAGTAAGACTCGTAAAACTATTATGTAGTATTAGTATCGATACTTGTTATAGTAACACTATATTCCCTAATTGGCACATCCCTATCATTGGCAGCCATTTTATGAGAAATTTTGTGGCACCTTTTTTTTGTAGGTATTTCCAGTCCATCTACTTCTCAAGTCAATGGTTCAAACTCAGCCAGCTGGCTACAACCCACTCAGTCGCTTGCTCGCTCTTGAGCGCTTTAAGTCTTGTTTGTTATTTAAGCAATAAAACGTGAAAATTCAACAAATATGGTTACGTGTGTGTTAGGATATTGCACTAATAATTCAAGCAACACGGCAAAGTGCAAAGGAATAACTTTCTATCGGTAAGTAACTAGATAATCATTTTTAAAATGTAATTCGAGCAAAATATTTAGCGGACGCCATTTTGCGTCATTTGTCATAGACTAAAAATTTAAGAAGTAACATTGGTGCCGATTCTCTTGTCACAAATTTCTCTAAACTAGACTAAAAATCACTAAAATTTAGTTTGTTCCTGTCAAACGACGTTTCCCATTCTGAAATTGATTAAAGTGACATGACTTAAACAGATTATAGTTTGACAGCACTAAGTTATTCAATTTGGTGTAAATGGCTATTTTGCTATTCTGAAATTGACGTTTTTCACCTAAAATTAAGATTGTCAAACTAAATCGAGACTATTTTTAATCGCGATTAAAAAGGTGTGGAATAAAATTAGTTGTCATGAACTAAAATTTTCAAAGTACATTTCTCTCGTATTTCTTGAGAGTTTGGATAATTTTGAGGTCAATAAGGAAGCACAACGTGATTGCAGTTGTTGTCGATTCGGTAGAAAGGTAAATGTAGTGTTATTTTATTATATAGGATACAAACAAAATTTATGAAAATTTACCAAGGGATTTTTGTACTGAACATGTATTGCACTTGTTATTAGTTGGAAAAGAAGTAGTAAATTCATTTCTCATACTCAAAGCCACTTCCAGGTTCTGTGTAATATGAAATAACTATTTTTTAGAAACTTTCAAGAAAGAATAAAAATATTTTAGGTTAGATTATTTTGTGTTCTTTGGCTAATTATCTTGTTTTAATTTATAGATTAGAAGCGTATGATCGAAACCAGAACTTTGGTACCGACTGCATGGGCCAAGACGACATCGTATACCAGTGTCCACCCTGTGATACATTCAGTGATATAAATGCGGATTCTCCACTTCCCATCACCAGACAGGCAATCCAAGAATATGTTCATAGGTGAATGAATACATTTGTTGGTCAAATTTTTAGAAAGCTCTCCATACTAACAGTGATTATAAAGAAAATACTATTTCATCTGATCACAGTATAATAAATAAAGCTTCTGAATATAATTTTTTGTTATTTGTTTTCAGCTGTAACACAAACAAAGGACAGCATTTATATGAATATCGCCATCTTTTGACCACCCGCTTTACCTCTGATGGCATTTACACTTATTTACGAGACCAGTGTAAAGCAATCAATCAAGGACAGCTATATTACTCCCGCTAACAATACTGTAATTTTGTCATTTACGCTTCTAAGGAAAGAACATATAGGAAAAATTACAAAAGGACATGAAGGCGAGATGATTCATATTTTAATTAAATGTTAACTCATTTAATTAACTTTTATGTACATCATTTAGAACCTGCAATTCTAAATAAATATATGTTTAAACACTATTTGAAAATAGTAAAAAAGCAGAATGAAAAGTACTCTTTTATTTAATATTTTTCATAATACACTCTCCACAATTAGATTCTTCATTACACTTAGAGTTGAGTAAACTAACTGAATTTTTTTATAGGATTCGAAACCTGTGTAAAACTTTATGGATTTATCATCCTCTTTGTATCTAGTAATAGACCCGTAGACATTCTCGTGGTCAATTTGAATACTTTTAGATAAACACTTAGGTGCATTGTATACATTCGTCTTCACTGTTGTTTAATGCGTTAACTTCTTCTTCGACACCTTTTCTAATGCTGTTGTATACATGGAAGTAAAACTACTGGTTGAAGGTTGCGGTTCTATTTCAAAACTTTCCTGAAATAGTTTTTTCTGCCTTCTTTTCTAATAACGATGCTGTCGTTCGAGGCTGGATTTTCTGGTTTAGCTTCAGTGAAACAGAATACCGATGGTACCGCTGTCTTTCTGAAATGATTAAGAAACCACTTAGGTTAACTTATTGTTACTTACCTACCAAGAATGACACAAATTAGTAAGTAATGCAAAGTATGCTATGTTACTGTATTAACTCACCTGTATACTATGTTAAGAAATACACTCCACACAAACGTGCGGTAAAAACTTTACTTGAATTTTTTTATTGCGTAAGGCAGACTCCCATTGTTTTTTTTAATTTGCTTTCCTTATGAAACTAATGAACTCCCCTATTTTTACAATTTAACTCGCTACATTAAGGCATTATTACAATAATTGCGGCAATTAAAACGATAAACAAAAACGATTGAAGAAATCCATACGATTTGACAGCTCATAATTCAAAGTAACAAGGTATGGTCGTATTAAGTCCCCATGGCAAAGGAGTATTTTTTATTATTTTTAAAAACCTATCGGTTGATTGATTATTATTTATAAATTTGGGTTGATTTTTTGTTTGTTTGAGATTTCAAGCAAACAAAAATTCAATCATATGGACATAATGTCCAAAAATGGTTATTTATAATCAAACATTTTAACCAGGATAATATAATTATGTGGATAGACAAAAACGAACTGTACTAATTATAAAATACATTTTTAAAGACCTCCAATTTTGAGAAAAGTCGTTTTTATTTATGTGTGAATTTACACTTATTACTAGTTAAAACGAACAAACCTTTTCCAAACATCATGGTTAATAAAGCGAACACACCGAAAAAAGTAACTTGACAATGTCACTGTCAGATATTGACTGAAAGTGTCAGTCATTAGTGTCATTACTCAGGTTTTTTTTTGCAATTCAGATCATTTTCGTTCACTTTCATTCATTTTCGTTTAAGCTCTAGTGCAATCTTAGTCTATGGTTTACTCAACTTGGTGACTGTCAAACTCGAATTTAAGTGTGTCAAAACTTTATTTAAGTTTAGAGAATCTTGTTTTCAGAATAACTTAACAAAACCAACTAACTAAAAATAAGAAATTTTAGTTTTAGTTTAGGTTAGTTCGGTGTACAAGAGAATCGGCACCAATGTGCACGTAAGGGGTACCCAATGAAATAGGCAGAATATAAACAAAGTGTCGCCTCTTAACGGTGACATAGCATCTATGACTCATTAGCCGCCCCCGCGCGCCCCGCACTGCCGCGCTTGTTGCACAAATTTTGTTCGCGCTGTCTTCTCTATACGTAGTAGTAATAGCTCAATGGATAAAGTGGGTTTTTGAGATTTCGGATCGGAAGAAAAATCATTTCTGTGAAATGTCATCATCATCTGCTTAGCCTTTTCCCAACTATGTTGGGGTCGGCTTCCAGTCTAACCGGATGCAGCTGAATGAATACCTGTATTTTACATGGAGCGACTGCCTATCTGACCTCCACAACCCAGTTAGTACTGGGTAATACGATATCCCTTGGTAAGACTGGTTGTCAGACTTTTTGGGTCGCTGACTACCTGTAACGACTGTCAAAGATCTACAAAATGACAGCCGGGACCAACGGCTTAACGTGCTTTCCGAGGCACGGAGGAAACCCGGTATGTAATGGGTGGGCACCCATCCACAGACCAACCTAGGCAAGCACGGCTTAACCTAAAGATCGACCCGAGAGGCTGTTTTAGCCACGGGCTCCTCATTTCTGTGAAATGTATGGAGTAATAAATCCAAGTTTTAGCAAATTTTGAAGAAGATACCATTTTCGACCAGTCAGCTAAAAGCTACGTTACTGCATGTTGTACCAAATATGGTACTTGATGTTATTGGGACTTTTCTCGGTTTTCCAAGTGTTTTTATTTTTTTCTTATTTTTCCTAGGTTCTAAAAAATATATATAGCCATGTAAATTAATTTAAACTACATCTATGCGATAAGTGGTTAACTATAAACCACACAGTATTCCCGATAGTACCTAGAACCGTATAGCCACAGGTATAGCCCTCTGATAGACAGTAGGCATTGAATTCAGGACACTGGACACGTCCTAATCACACTAGTCGCTTAAGGGTGTGGAATTACCATCATTATCGTTGGGGATCAGATACTTGCGAAAACTTTGGCATAGGCTTGCAGGATATGGCCTTTACCTTTGTGTCATCCATCAACGACGGCAGCGCTACGCGCAGGTCTGCACCAGGGCAGAGTACATAATAGTGGTGTTGACGTTCTGCTAATCCAATATATTTAGTCTCCTCATATGGCGTCGTCGTTTGAATATGGAACTTATCCAAATCCCTTCTAAATATCTTCTACTACTTTTTAGGGTTCCGTACCCAAAGGGTAAAAACGGAACCCTATTACTGAGACTTCGCTGTCTGTCCGTCTGTCCATCTGTCCGTCTGTCTGTCACCAGGCTGTATCTCATGAACCGTGACAGCTAGACAGTTGAAATTTTCACAGATGATGTATTTCTGTTGCCGCTATAACAACAAATACTAAAAACAGAATAAAATTAATATTTAAGGGGGGCTCCCATACAACAAACGTGATTTTTTTATAATAATTGGTACGGAACCCTTCGTGCGCGAGTCCGACTCGCACTTGGCCGGTTTTTTCTCTACTACAGAGACCACCTTCACTGTATGTAAATCAGTTACTAGAAAAATATTTAGAATTTCATATGCCTCTTTACCTGGCTTTCGTGGACTCGCTCGCTTTTGACAGTGTAAAACACATTGCCATATTCTTGGCTCTACGAAGCCAAGTTATAGCGGAAAATTCTAAAGAACAACTGGTAAAAAAATACATTATGGCACGGTTATTCTGTAAAAATGGCTGAAAATTACCCGTACCTAAAACAAGGTGACCCACTCTGTCCTAAACTACCCACACAGGCGCGGTACTGGGGGGGGGGCGGCAATGGGTTCAATTATGCCCCCCCCCCCCCTGAACCGGATCGAATACGTCATTAGCCAAGTTTGAACGAATTTAAACTAAATATTCTAGTTGTACAGTATATGTATAGTAGTTGGGCAGCTGCCTGGCGACAGCCATGACAAGATATGACATGCCCCTAGAGGCTCAGGATTTTTAAAAGTTATATCTAATAGCTTTTCCTGCCTGATGCCATGGTACGTAATAAATTGTATCGTAAAATGGAATCACTTAAATTAAAATATTGTTATCCCTGCGGAAAAACATTTATCAAAAAGGCTCCTTTTTCTACCTCTGGATTGGCACTCTTATTGGATTTTTGCATGATCGACTGGATAAAATAGACAGCCTGAAATAAATTAGGAGGCCCTTGCCCCGAGGCCTTTTATGCAATTATATTATAATTTTAGGCGCAATGATGTATAAAATTGCGAGCTCGCTACGCTCGCTCTTGCAGCCTAGTTTTTCTTGAGTCTTGACTTTGTCTATAAGAGGCCCAGGTAACTCCAGTAGGTCGAAACCATTCTAACCTGTCCAAGGCAAGCTTAGGTGTCATAAAAATTTCGAGCTCGCTACGCTCGCTCTTGCAGCCTTCCTCTTGTATGTTGCCTTTGTCTGAGGGTCGATCTCTAGTATGAAGGGACTAAACAATAGTAACCTGCCCAAGGTAGTGTTAAAATTTTCGAGCTCGTTTCTTGGAGCCTTACTTCATATTGTTATTTTTTTTTTATGAATTTTCCGTAAGATAACTAAAATCAAACAAAAATTGCCCCTAAAGGAAATCCTGTATCCGCGCCTGTACCCACAAGCACCCTTGAGGAGGTATTCAATACCTTGCTGGCACATGGACAACGTAAGGCATTCCGGTCAGTGACAAAATGCTATCAAACCTTCGTTTTGCAGATGATACAAAAAGTTTTGCTTCTGAAGCAGGTCAACTGCAACATGCTCCAAGCCTTGAGGTTGGACTGACGATGAATCAGTCAAAGATCTCACTGAAGTGTAAGGTCGTCGACATGTGTATTCTGGCTATCGTAAACTATGGCGATGGCACTTGTCGGAGGCTCAGATGTCCAAACTCAAGGTTTGCCAGAGAGCGATCGATTGAGCGTAGCATTAGTCACCGATCGAATATGCAACACCACAATACGCTCCAAGACAAGCAACGTGGATGAGTGGATGTTGTTGGCGATACGTCTGCGATGTTAAAATGGGACTACAGGCGAACTAAAGTTATGAAAATTTTAATAACGCTCCGCCGCGCCTCCAGCGGTGTGCGCTTGGCCCTAGGCACCATTTCCTGTAAATACAGGTAATGACGCTTGGGGAAAGGCTTACTAGTGGCGTATGCCCACTAATTCCGGTAGGACGTTTCCACGGAATGGGAGACCGATATTTCTATTTCTGATTCGATGAGTTGACAGAATCGGCAACTCGAAACTGCGGTAGTTCTAAGTTTTGCAGTCAGCCTATGAATTTCAAGGCTGACTAGCCCAACCACGAACAAGTTTCCTATTAAGGGTAAACGCACACCTATCAGAACCGAAGGAAGCACACCTATCCGCGCCGAATCGGACGAATAGATAACGATAACGTTTAGACGTATCATACTACGTCCTGCACGTACCTTCTACGTCCTGTCCTACGTCTTGTACGTACGTATGATACGTTTAGTTCGGCACGGACAAGTGTGCGTTTACCTTTACGAGAAGCTACCACTACGATAGCTGTGGCTTGAGTTGTTACATCAAAGGGAAAGCGACCGACCAAGGAGTATGTGAAGGGTAGTAAATAAAACAAACATTTATTTGAACATAAAAATTAGAATATAATCATTTTCAGTAATTATTTAAAATTATACACTTAAAGTACATTTATAGTAAATTCAATAAAAAATACCAGTGCAGACAAGATACAAATAAGAGAAAATATTTTTGTTTACATCGTTGGTTAAATACATCGCTTTCAGTAAATGCAATACAAAAAATAAGTCGGAAAACAATGAAATCAAAGTTGAATGTCACTCGATATAGAAAAATAAAGATAAGATTGAATCACATTCAAAAATTACCCACTAGTGACTAAAATTTTTACTTTCTTAAACGTTTGTTCAATAATCGGGATCGCTCGGCGCCATTGGCACAGTGGTGGCAGGGCCTGCACTCGGGTCACCGGGTGCCGAACAGACTCCGGCCGAGCCACGAGCGCAACCTCGCGCCCCGAGCGATCCCTCGCACTCGCTAGAAATAAATGTTTACATGTTCATCAATTCTAAATAAGATATTTTCAACATTGTACTCTGATCAGTACCGATACGACTATATTCGACGCTGGGGCCGCGCCGACGGCGATACGTGCGTAACATGCGCCGCGCCTCCGCCCTTACCGCGAATCCCAGACATAATTTAGTTATCGAAGAACATACAGTAGGTATAAATAGTGAGGTTAGTATTAACTTTGGCAAATATGAATGAAGCATGGTGATATTGTTTTAGATGGACATCATCTCGACAATACTCAGCGTTAATATTAAAAATTATACTGAACGTCGCTCATTTCGCGAATACCAACAGTAGAATGTCGATACAGGTAGTCTTCGAATTATCTCATGCCACATCACAATTAGAATAAGACATATGCCTCAAACCCTATCACTAAACGCTACTCCCTTAAAAAAACTTTGCAATAACTTCCCCAGTTGTGGATCTAATAAAGCGCGAGAATATTTGAGCCGCAACAATTCAGTCTTCAAATAAGAAGCTAACGCACATACCACGTGCCGTGCGTCCCGGTCCGTGCCGTGGCATGCCACGCATCACATGCGACACTCGCGCCGTGCGAGCGGTACGTCCTCATACTTTGTGCGCACGTTTTGTGTCCCAGACGAACATGTTACATGTGGCTTGTGCGATTCGTTCACTGTCTCAAATCTTATAAACTAAATGTGATTCGAGCGAATAAACAATGCGGCAGTGTACAAAATTTACATCACGTTCACTCGAAATATAAGCATACAAGTTAAATGTTCTGCGGCGGAGGAACACATCGAAATGCAAAACTGTCGACAAAGACTGGATGTCGTGCGACAGCCGGTCCTCGACTCGCGACTGTGGCGGGCGGCGACGAGCTCAGCTGGTGACGTCAGACGATGTAGGAGCTCGCACACAGCTCGCCACGCCACACCGCACCGACACTCATGTACGAACCCATCGTAATTATGTGTGGGGCCTTCACACTGAAGACGGCGAATGATTATATCCACATCGTTCACTCATTAAAAAAACTTTTAAATGTAACGTGAAGCTTACTTAAATGTAGGTTGAATGTAGAACTGCGCTAATATTATTTTTTATTAGTTTTACGTACACATATTGTTACATAACAGTAAAAAACCTACCTAGCAACAAGCGAGCGACGAGCGCTCGAGCCGCGGGCCACTACCGTACGATCACGATCCGGAGATCAACACGTTTTATTCATCTAACATCTATTTATCAATTTTACAGGAAAGTTAATGCGAGCATTATTCTATAAAATTAAAGTTGGTGACAACTTTCATGTTCTGGATATTTTCGATATTGAGATGGAGTGGAACAGTGAATATTAACAATATCTTTGGTCTTCAGCAAGCTCGCACAGGGAGCCGGCGGAGTGGTGAATGGCCCGCGCGGTCACAGTGTAGGCGTACATTTTCATTTAATCACTTTTTACATACTCATAAACGTAAAATGAAAATAAATCACCTAACTATGACAATAGTAAAGGTTACTGTCTAATTGCATTATTAATTAATGTTTATTGATACAGTTACTGTCCTAATGCTTAAAAGTAAGATTTTTATTTTATTATTAATAATAAATTATGTTATAGTATATATAGTGGTTGATTACGCCAATTCGCGAGTGTATACAAAGTTTATATACTCACATATCTTACACGGACGATAGTCCGCGGACTACGCGCGAGGGGCGTGTGCGCTACTCAAGCCGACTCGGCAACGTATCTAGCTGTAAATACACGTACATAACTGCTTAGTTATTATATCCAATGACCACACCTCACTTCTTTACATTACAGTTACAGACTCCACCCACTTCACAAAAAAATTACGAAGATTAACATGATCATAAACATTGGTTAATTTACCTTTAAATATAAAATTAAACATGACAAGTTTACATATACCACGTTTAATACAAGTACTCTAGATAAAATAAATAACTAACATGATTTCAATAATTGAATACAAGAATAGATCTTAAATGGCTACACCTTAAGGATAACTGTAAAATGATATAGAAAAATATGAACACAAAAAAAAAGTTCAGAATTGTGTATATGGCGTAACAAATGAATGCTCTTACTGGAATAAATAATTTGTGCGTAATACGATGCTTAACTTAAATAATAACATTGGATGACGGGACTTAGCTTACGGTATGATCGTAGATACGTAACATAAACGACGTCGTCTTATTCCATAGAGCGGTTACAGTTGTGCATTCAAAAGTTTATAAAAAATAATTTCTCATTATAAGTGATATAATACTTAATAATGGAATGATGTTTTGTAATCAGTTTAAGTAGGCCTGCGAACGTATTCATGCATCTCACTACCGTGTTTAATTCAAGACTAAATATTGGTTCCTTTCTGTGTTTGGTCCGTAAGAGAGTGAGTATATAAGCACATATGTTACCGGGGCTCCGCTCGGCCGCGCGCACGATGACGTCACGCGGCCGCTCCCGACGGACCCGACAGCGCGCCGCTACGCCGACAACATCCACTTGTGCCAACGAAACACTATACCAAATGCCTAGCACCAAAATTTAGAATTGAACACTAGATCACTAATTCACATTAATCGAAAACGATCCCAACGGACCGCGTCGCCGAAACAAGAACCAAACTACGGTTTTATATTACAGGGGGAAATGAAACGCTACCTGTTGTCGGCTCCAGTCGCGCACTGTCGGTGGGAGCACTTGAAAATCATACACAATGCCCCAAGCCATGTGACACATGATATCTGCACATCGGCGGTATATCCAGTAAGCTTACTTTCCATAAAAATATATAGGTAATTATAATACGCGTAGCTGCGGCGTGAGCGGCCCGCGACGCTCGCGGCCACATTGATATGCACAGAGTTACACGGAGATATCAACACGAGGCGCACTGCGGGCCGGGAGCGTCGCGGGACTGAGGAACAACGTCTCGAACTGCGACCACAAACCTGTGCACAACAGTGTGAGCGTCGCGTACGTTTTGTGATCGTATTCGCAGTGGGGAGGCTGGCTCGTTCCTCGGCTCTAGTAGAGGCCGCAGCCGCGCAGGTTGTTGGCGATGATGACGTCGGTGACGGCGTCGAACACGAACTGGATGTTGTTGGTGTCGGTGGCGCAGGTCATGTGGCAGTAGATCTCCTTGGTGGTCGACTTGTTCTTCGCCTCGAACTGGGCCTGGATGTACGCGGCCGCCTCGCCGTATTCTTGCGCGCCTGCACAAGGGAACGACGGTTACATTGAGCTATACAACTAACGCCATTTTCAATAACTTACTGTTCGGTTTCGGTAGGTAGGATACAGGGGGGGGGGCAATGGGTGCAATTGCCCCCCCTGAACCGGATTTGATGGAATGGAAACTAAATATTCTAGTTGTATATCTTGTAATGGGCGTCGCTTGGAGGAGGCAGCTGCCCCTAGAGGCTCAGGATTTTTAAAAGTTATAGTTTTTCCTGCCTGATGCCATAGAATGGTATAATACGTAATAAATTGTAGCGTAAAATGGAATCACTTAAATTAAGATATTGTTTAATTTAGATATTCCTTTTTTCTACCTCTGGATTGGCACTCCTATTGTATTTTTGCATGATCGATCTATACAATAGACAAATCCTGAAATAAATTAAGTACGAGCCCCTTGCCCCGAGGCCTTATTTATATGCAATTAAAGCATAATTGTTATCTGAGGCAAAGTTGTAAAAAAATTCGATTTCGCTGCGAGACGCGACATATTAACTGACAGCTATACGTAAGTAAGTTGAAAACGGGCCTTAGTAAGTGTCATGGTGTACTGCATTTCAATTTTAAGGATTTTTGGAATGTTTACACAATGTCTTAGAATAGGAGGATGGGAGCAGCGGTGGCCCAGTGGTGGCGGCCCCGACTTACGAACAGTAAGTCGTGGGTTCGAACCCAGGCAGGCGCATTACTTTGTGTAATTTATTTCATCACCACTGCTCTCAAAACGGTGAAGGAAAAAATAGTGAGGAAACCGGCATTTCCTAGAACCAAAAATTCGAAGACATGTCACATCTACCAATCCGCACTGGGTCCGCATGGTGGATTATACCTACGCCCACTCCCAGCCCCTAGCCCATTCCCTCTCATAGAGAGGAGGCCTGTGTCCCAGCAGTGGGAACATTAATAGGCTGATGATGATACGATGTCTTATGGCAGTTCAACTGTTCAAGTCATCTCCATTTGACAACATCTCCGCTGTTCCTTCAAGAATAGATAATGTCACATGTCTAATATGAATAGATAATGGTGTCGATTCTGTTGTGCACAAACTAAACTTAATTTAGGCTATTGCTGTCTTTTTCTCGCTAATAAAACGAGAAAGAGACGGACGTATTTAGAGCTGTCAAATTTAGTTGGAACTAATATTTCTATACAAATGAAGGGTGCACGTAAAAACATGTCGACTAAAAACAGCGCAAGGCATAAACTAGTTTGACAGCTCTAACTTAGTTCATAGCTATAGCCGTCCTTTTCTCGCACTGCCTTTTAGTAAAAGATAGCAATAGCCTAATTAAGGTTAGTTTGTGCACAACAGAATCGACACCATTGTCTCTTGTCTAACTTACCCGTGTATTCAGGAAAGCATATGGTGAGCGGCGACTTGCGTATCTTCTCCTCGAACAGATCCTTCTTGTTGAGGAACAGGATGATGCTGGTGTCGGTGAACCACTTGTTGTTGCAGATCGAGTCGAACAGCTTTAGACTCTCCTGCATACGGTTCTGGAACATTATAATTACGTGTTAGTCTAGGATGATGTGAAATGAATGGTGTTATAACTAGGTGATGATTTATGTAACAAACTCCTACTATCTACATTTTTCAATCTATACTAATATTATAAAGAGGAAAGGTTTGTATTTTTGTGTTTTTGTATGTAACCAACCCATTACACTCACGGGTGTCGTATAAGGCGACTAATGTCTGAGGCAGAACACTTTGCGCCTCCGTAGACCAGAGAATGGGCAGCAGCGTTTTCTGTTAGTCTTTCATCTCTGCGATCTCCAATCCGCCTGCCAAGCGTGGAGATTACAGTATTCCTCCCATCATGGGAGAGGCTTATGTCCAGCAGTGGACGTTATGGGCTGTTGTAGTAGTGTAGTATGTAACTAATAAACTTAAAAAATACAGACCGATTTGAAAAATACTTTCAGCAATGGATAGCTACATTATCAGCGAGTAATATAGGCTATATTTTAACCCCGTACTCCCACGGGAACGGGAGCTACACGGGTGAAAAATAATGCTTATCGTTGATCTATCAGCATCTATGATCGTCATACATGTAATGCATTCGCGTTGGTGATCGTTTGAACTGTCCGCGTCCGATCAAAGGACAAATCCGAATAAAACCCGGAAGAGTGTGCAAGCAAATACATATCAAAACAGGTTCTGGACCATATTGGTTGTTCTTTTTCTTAGCGTGTCGATGGCAATCTAAATTGAGTCGGCCCAGAACTGAGCTACTAGTTTGGCACTTTTGGTTGCGTCCATCAGTTCCTGTAGTGAACAAACAACAGGACACGCAGGACACGATAATAAGTGCCCCATCGTTTGTGGAACAGCACATTTTCACTCCAGGGAAGAGTCATTAATGAATCTCCATCTAAACAGGTTTTCCTTGCTGCGGCCAAACTGGGTCTGGTATTGGTATATATATTGGTTGTTTATAATAGCATGCAACGCACTTGGGGAGTATTAAAATATCACGAGTGATAAATGTTTAGCGCATTATGACTAGCTAATACAAGAGAAAAAACCCGCAATCACGGGCAGAGTCCCAAAAATCGCGGATTGGACTTCCAAATACCACGTTTTTCTTAGTGGCGGTACCTTCATCATGAAGAAATTGAAAGTAGGAGGAGCTCGTGGCTAAATAATAACAGCCACTCAGGTCGATCTTTAGGTTAAGCCGTGCTTGCCTAGGTTGGTCTGTGGATGGGTGACGACCCATTACATACTGAGTTTCCTCCGTGCCTCGGAAAGCACTTTACGCCGTTGGTCCTGGCTGTCATTTGTAGATCTTTGACAGTCGTTACAGGTAGCCAGTGGCCCAAAAAGTCTGACAACCAACCAATCTAACCAAAGGGTATCATATTACCCAGTACTAACTGGGTTGTGGAGGTCAGATAGGCAGTCGCTTCAAGTAAAATACTGGTATTCAGCTGCATCCGGTTAGACTGGAAGCCGACCCCAACATAGTTGGGAAAAGGCTAGGTAGATGATGGTACCTTCATGATGTTGGGGTTTCTGAATAGTCTGCTTGCCTTATGGGCTTGCCATATTTTAGGCCCCTGGGCCCGCCACTGACTTTTTCTACAAAAACCATTACGTCCTAAGTTTAGCAGCATCTGTTTAGCTCAATAGAGCTAAACAGATGCTGCTAAACTTAGGCCACTGCACCGTTAAGGACCTTATTAAGTCCTCAACGGTGCAGACCTAATAAGGTCCTCAACGGTTCAGTCGAAATATCCTACAGTTGTACAAAAACCCTTGTAAATAAGCTATCCGAGTGATGCTTACCGTTGTCTCATCCTCGTGCAGCACCTGGTCGTACTCCGACATGGCCACACAGAATATGATCGCGGTCACATCCTCGAAGCAATGGATCCATTTCTTTCTCTCGGATCGCTGTCCGCCCACGTCGAACAATCTGGAAACGTACATGGTTTATGTTCATTTGAGGGAAATACATACATAGGTGAATTTTCAGCTGTATCCAGTTCAACTGGAAGTCAACCCGAATTAAATTGTGAGAAGACTTTCTACTAAGTCTAGGCTAAATTCATGTTAAGTGGATATTGGTGTCGATTCTGTTGTGCACAAAATAAACTTAATTTAGGCTATTGCTATCTTTTTCTCTGAAATAATGGATTTCATTGACAAGATACAGAATCATCAGTTATTTTTGTGTGTAATATGACAATGTTAATGTTATGCTGCATTTTTTCCCCAGCTTAAATCCAAATGACCGCTAAGCAAGCTGGCGTCTTTGCAGACTTGACAAATCAAACAAATACTCACTTGAAATTAAGGTTTTTGAAGGAGAAGTGCACTTCGACGATGCCGGTGGTTTTGACTCTAGTCCTTAAAATATCTTGCTCGGTGGGCTGGTAATCTCTCGCACCTAACCGGTCCAAGTCATCCAGGAAACTGGAATAAACAGAAGAGTTCCGTTAGAAAGTTACAAAAGTTACAACACAAATCATTATCGAGAGCAACTCATCTAATTTACATTAAATTTGTTATTCAACCATTAGTTGTGTAGCCATCAAAAACTAGACCGAAGTATAATTTCTATTTTCGTAATGCCATTCACTATAGGATCAATAAATCAAGTCCACGGGACCGAATCACCGAAGCCACGGAAAAGCTAGTTTGTTGTATAATGTAAATCATGAATATTAAAAGACTACGTAACTACGATTGCTTGAATACAACAATTAGAGTACAACGCCTTCGGCGGCTTTTTTGTTGAATTTTCAGTGAAAAAACACATCGTTTAACGCTGTATAAAACTGATCGATTATGCTACATATTTCATGTTAATCGAACGTATCAAGTTTAATGTGTAAGCGATTAAGTAAACCTGCAATCAGAGGGCTCGGAATAAAACAGTTTATTTACAAACAATGAAATAGTTCGAGGTAGGAGGGAAGGATATAATTATGTCGTTAAGTTTGTCAAATATACAGCGGCTAGTTAGGGGCTCTGACGGAAAGGTAATTTTGGATTTGCTTTTTTTACCCTTGATTTTATTTCAATGTCGTGGTAATTTTCCTAGCGTGTTGAAAAAATCAAAGTTCGTGGTATTAACATGTTTAAATACTCAATTTCATGCCCTCATTGACCCCGATTATTGCTTAGGTTTGGTCTGTTCAGTTTCCTGCAATAGTGGAACGCTCATTAGACGCATTTCTAGTTCATTGCACCCGTGATACAAACATACCCTGAGTTTGTATGTATTATTATGATTTGTATACAGTTATGTTACCGTCAATGCAACTATTTGGAAAGCTAGTTCTCTCTATGGCTATCAGAGGAAACCTTTGTTCATTTAACCTTTTGAACGCCACGGTCGTGTATAGCCGACAAATGAAAACGTGCCCAACACGCCACCGTCGTCTATAGACGACAAGAAAACGTCATTTTTTTAGTACAAAATAAATATACTAAACTAAGTTTTCTGTGTTCCTTTTTCCTATTATTTCAAACTACATTAATGACATATTGTAAAATGGCCTAAAGATATATTCATTAGTTATATTTCACTTGAAAAAACAATAATCAAAAATTGCTAATCGAAATTCGTAAAAAAGGGTCCTTCCTCACGCCACAGTCGTCAAGACACGACAGCTAGTGATTACCTATCACTAGCTGTCGGTAAGGTAACATATTTCAAATCTATGGAAATATTTTATTAAAAGTAGCTTAGTATTACTTCGACAATTATTTTTTATAACAACTATTCGTATCTGAATATTCCTTATGCTTAATATTTATAAAATTGTGGAAAAAAAACATTATCCTATTTTAGTTTAATCTCAGATGTCACGGAAATCTTAGGTACTTAAGATGAAATTTATTCCATATTTCATTCGTTCATCATATTTTTCATTTTGGTTGGTAACACTAAAAAACAGTGAATACTAGAAGTGATCTATCGGGTAGGTTTCTTATTTAAGTACAATTTTTGTTATTTTATGTGATAATTATGTCTTTTCCTAATCCTGAGGATATAAGTAGCCGGACCTTCTTCACCAAGTTTACTAAGTGATGTAAGTCGTAAAAAGAAAGCGACGCCAAACGAACAACTTTTTGCAAAGAAAACAAAAGAAACACAAGTATCTTCGGAACATACCTAATTATAGCGAGTGCAATTATGTGTCAAATTATCAACGGAGCTGAGACGCAAAAGAATTAAGGTGTGATGTCTCCAAGTTACCTCCGGTCAGTGTTGCCAGATGGAATTTGAAGAAATCAGTAGAAAAATTAAAGTTTTAGCAGTAGATCGAATGAAAAATCAGTAGATTAAAAAAGTCATACCCCACATGAGGTAAAAATGACTTGAGCTTGAATAAGGTAGATGACAAAAAAATCTAATTAGTCGGTCAGATAGATTTCCAAGAAATATTGGACATGTATTTTTTCTTTTTTCACGTAAACAAAAATGAAGACGATAAAGTGCGTGGAAAACTCGTGTGACTCACATTTAAGTACATTTTTTACTCAAATGTGACGTCACAGTCACTGTCTTGCACACACTACAGATAAAAAATACCACGAATTCACAAAACTTGTTGAACAAATGTCATATTATTTAGGACTTTAAGCCAGATGACACGACACGATGACAATAACTAGATGATCCGATCTGATTCGAAAAAAAGCAGGTAGATTTCCACTCAAGGCAGTAGATCAGTAGATTTTTTTAAAATCAGGTAGATCTACTGCTAAATCAGTAGATCTGGCAACACTGCCTCCGGTGGATTTTAACCAACCAGGGCCTAGCGACCCACGAAATGCGGCGTTCGGAAGGCTAATCGCTTTTGAACTAGATAGAGTGCCAGAAGAAAAACGTTCAGTAACTTACGTCAATTTACTGAACGTTATTAGAAAAGTGCGACAACAAAAGGACTGGGATGACATAAGTTTTCCAAGTTACGTAGAATCTGATTAAATTGTTTAAAATACTATTCAATTATTATTTATTATGCCCATGTCACATCCCTACTCGCATGTGCGAGAAAGTTGTCAAAAGTCGTGCCAGCCACGCCAGAGTCGGGTATTCCCGACAACGAATGACGTCACGAACGAGATTAGTGATGTACCTTATTATTATTTGGTTTATTCATTTGTAGTTCTAATGTCTACTTTTAGGTTGTTTTAGTACTTTGTATCTGGTGTTTAATGATAGTATGATAATAAATAGGGTCAAATTAAATAAAAGAATATTGCAACAAGTAATATTTTATTTAAAAAATATAGAACGAAAAGCAATGATTAATTATCGATAAGATGTTGGAATCCCTATTTTTTTTTGTAGGTATTTGCGCTGATTTTGTGGCTTGGCGTGGAAGGGGCGCCGATGCGTTTACGCTCTGGCGTTCAAAAGGTTAAAATATAATAATGTAATTCATGTAATGTCTTTAAAACGAACAAAAAATCTTCAACAACAACGACTCCGACAGTCAGTCGTTAGTCTCGACTTCTTTCGTCTTTTAAATTAACCATGGAAGTTAATAACAATTTTGAACAAAAAATAAAAATGCATAAAAGGTATTCGTCATAAATTTTCCAATGCATGTCACATTACCATATAATTTGCAAGTAATAAATTAAAATATTGTTCTATTCATGTGATACGTGGCGGCCATCACGAATTCCACTTTAGCACCGTCCGCTTGCCGCACTCTTTCGTGAAGACAATCAAATATTTGTATACACATTTGGCAAGTATTAAATTCATTATTATGTACTGATTGCAACCCGCTTAGAATTCGTATTGAATGATGTCAATATATCTGTAATTCTGTTTGAAACACTTGTTTGTATTACAGGACATTATGAGTCAACTCATTAGTATTGTGGTGCCAAGAATGCACAAAAACAAACCGGAAAACGGATGCTGTTCAGTGGTCACTAACCGAAATGAATCTATGGAGCTGAAGATTTTGGAAAAATCCAAACTCCTTGCCTACAAGAACCTACCTACGTACCGTACCTATACGATGAAAACACTTTCAATCTAAACGAGGGCTCTACCAGTGTTCGAAAGTCTGTGATCAGTAAATCAGCAATGATCGTTTGACCAAAATAAGAACACTTACATTAGTAACTGACTTCGTATTTGAGTATGAAGGGATTTAGACGGAAAATTAAAACGATAATTGAAATGAAATGCGTATGTTAATTCCAAGTAACAATACGTTTCGCGTTCATAACGAGATAGGAAGCGTTAAGTTCAATAAACAGTGCTAAGTTATATTGATTATTCCGCAAGCTATATCAGCAGACATCCGGCCCGGCCGGCCACTAGTTGCAGTCGCCACGCCACGCTAAACGACGCAACGACGCCGCCGCTTACATATTAACGAGCTGCGAACCGTAGACAACACGCTATACTTCTACATTGTCAGCTCGTAACTTATCTTCACACTGACGCTCCCCAAAACAAACAATTATAAGTAAACATATTTATAGAACATGTTTTCAACGAAATCTTGAGAAAAGATCATGATCGCACGCCTCTGCCCTGAAGAGAAAGGTGTACACAATACAATTAGTCATCTAATTCCAACATGTAGGTCTCAAATGGTAAAGCATTCGATAGGACTCGTATACAATGACGTAATGTACCCAACCTTCATTTTCCGCAGCAGCTGGCTGGCACACGTGCAACTGTGTACTACAGAGCGTTGGCTCCTCTCGTAAATCGTCACATAGACCGCTCCATTGAGTAAAATGCTTTATTGGCATCGCTTGTCGAGCGAATTTGTGTTACAGAATTATCTTATTTGCACATGGTGACTCTATTTAATTGTCAAGCTTACTAGTGTATTCAGTTGAAGCATCCGCCCACAATGACCGCTGCATTGCAGTTCCAAGTTTTACGAGAATGAGACAAGAACATTTTTATGTTGTTCAATTATAAAGAAAGGCGTAAAACGAAGTTGTTGCGGAACTGTCCATGTACAATTCCCCCATCTTCATACAGTTGTACAGTCACTAAACATGATGCTGGTGACTGGTACCTGTAAGAAGTGTTCAATGTCACAGGACCACGAGATAGTAAATCATAAGTGAGTCAGTCTGTGACGCCATCAAGCGGTTGACTGTACCGAGAAACGTGACTTTGAACTTCTTCGATCTCGACTAAGATTAATGACAAAACAACGCCAGTGTTCGCCCAGATTGCTTAAGTAAGATAACATTCTCACACAAACATTCACGTCTGGTGAATTATTTGATAAAAATACATTTAATTATTCTATTATGTTATTGAATATTCCCAAAAATCTAATGGGATCTTGAACTTGTCAAGGTCTGAAATTGCTAACACGATGTCTTTCTCTGTACGAGTGGGACAAATTATGGGCTGGTTGCTGAATAGCTTAACAAACATCTGCAATGCAACACTAATAAATTTTCATTGTTTAGTTTATGAAGGTTTATAAAAATTAACATTTCAAATAGGTCAAAGTATCTTAATTGCAAGTGGACATGTATCGGCGCTGTAGTTAGCTTTCGTGTGAAAGGCCAACTTTGACACGATACACCGGTAACTCCCAACCTAAATGAAAAACCACGTTGGCAACACGCAACCTTTTGTATAGTGAAAAACTTTGCTATGTTAACCATTCGGTTTGTAATTATGGAGATTCCACAAACGACGATTTACAAGGCAAGGAAGAATCTAAGCTAGGGTTAGCAAATTGTAAAAATGTTTGCATGCAGTGAACTCTAAGTTAAGGATTTATAAATACAATCAAGTAATTAATTAGATATATTATGCTGTGCCACGAGGGCAGTTCGAGATCCTGAATACTGTAGTAGAAGAGCAGCCGATTAATGTATTCGGTTCAGAGGAAAAAATAATAGGAGCAAAGGCCAAGCCATCCAAGAATGGAGGACATTCACATATCTCATAGAGATTGTAGGCAATAACAATTTAGCAGAAATATAATTACTAGTCATAGCAGAATGAGCCATTAATATCGGAACTGTCCGCAGTGATATTTGAAACGTCAAAAATTTAGTGGACTGAATCTAAAAATATGATATATGCGAACGACAATTAGGTTTAAGTCATGACTGGCGTCAGAGACAACTGCAATTCAAGGCCAGTATGTATAGATCGCAGTCGCAGATCTGACACCGTTGGCCCGATGCCAGATTGCCTAGAACAGCCGAACTTAGACAAGTTAGCGATGAAGCAAGGGTTGATACTGAGCTAAGTTAAGCTGTCATTCCGATCTCGGTTTCAACAACAAATGTTTGAAGTAGGATAAAAGTTTATTGTTAAGTAATATTTAAGCACTGCTAAAAAAATGAATTCCAAACACATCGAATGGTTGATTATGCTAATCAGTAACATAGAAAAGTAGGAGTTACGCCATAAGGTACGTCAAAACACAAAACATACGTATTGACACATTTGTAAAGTTTTCATCTCTTTACACCCTCTGTAAGTTGTCCAAATGTGCTATGGGAGTAAGAAGTAGGGTATTATGTTCCAATGTCAGTGGAATTGTTGGCGCTTTTGGACGGGTGCCAACAGAAAGGACATCTACGACCCTTACTTAACTACCAGAGGGAAACTGTCTTATATTTCGCCGATACGAAATATCTTTGTGTTTCGTATCGAAGCTGGTTGTAGGCACGTTCCGAGTGAGGGACTATTACAACTGGTAAATCCCCTGCAATGTCGCAGTGCGAATTACTGCAGATACAGGACTACAAACGTAGAAAATCAATAAATAAATTGTTACTTTGACCTCGCGAAACACCTTTACTATTATTAGAAGTCTGCTTTCTGAGCCTTTGACATTTATTTAATCGTTATTACAGTTACTAGTAATATTTCAACGAGATCTGTCCGTACGAATCATTTTATGGAACAGTATACTTTATTTTGGTTAATTAATATCCTATACGTCGGAGTGGCAGTTGAAGGAGCACTGATAACCCTCTGGAAGATCGCTCTTATAATTAAAACATATCATAAACATTACAAACATACGTGTTAAATGTTCTAACCCGAGTGTTTATCATACTGGCGCTTTTTCGCGTCGGTCCTGGGCGTTGCTGACGTCAAACCTCTGTCAACATTAACTGGGTCAGTAAACAAGGATGAATTACATTCGGAGCAGCCGAAATCATTTCATTATACTATTGAACGCCGCCGGTGTTATTGAACGTGGATGTATTGATGACAGCGTTTAGCGCTGACGCGGACGGGACGTTGCAAAGTCCTGCAAGTATCGATTTTCCTATAGCATTCTCCTTTATTTGATCTCTTGATCTGTACATAGTTATTAGCTGCCCTGTATGCAATTAAGTATCCTGAATTTAATTTTACATTATCTATCTGGGTTTTCATTCCAATATTTTTATTTGATGTGCAAAACTAACAATACTGATTGAACTGCCCAAAGTTACGTTTACGGCCAGCGCCGCCTATCTTTTCAAGAGGCTTTATCTCGCAAAGAAGATCGATACTTAGCTAAAACTGGTTCAGATGAAATCCTTGCACTGATTGCAAGCTGTGTAATGCATAAAATCCATGTATGTTGTGGTGTTGTCGGCTGAGCGCGGCCTCCGCCCGGCAACAGGTCCGGCCGCGCGATCAATACGCCGCGCGCCGCCGCACGCCGCGCCGAGCCGAGCCGAGCCCTTTCGATAACTACGCGCTACGCCGCGCCGGCCGAACCGCGGCGCGCGCCCGAAGCGACAGCGACGCGAACCCGTGATCGCGTCACGCACAGCCGACTTGTACACAGCCATACATGTCGACCAACATCGACCGATTTCGCTGCTTCACTATCAGTAATGCGTAGACTATCACAAATTGTCTGCCATTTCTCAACAATTTGCTCCATTTTTGGCTGAGCACAGAAAACTAGGCTGTTGGCTGTTGTATATTTTTGAGATTTGCGAGTAATGTCGCAGACCGATGAAAAAGTGGTGTCACTAGCATACATTCAGAATGTGACTCTGACCATAGAACTAGCTGGACTACACAAAGAATCGGAGGGCAAAGTGGCAATTCTAATCCTGACACGATAGCTGTTAGAGGAATACAACTTCTAAAATCTTTCTAAATCTGGTCCCAGTTCGGATAAACGCGCAACTAGCTATAGTTTGTTTATAATGTCCATAACACGAAACACTTGTCAGCTTCATCGTGGGAACAGAGAGATCTATAAAAAGACCGCTAAGACACCAGAAAGGAACATTTTTAACTAACCCTACGTAACAGTTTTTGTTTAGTTGGGGTAGAACGGATTCAGTTGAAAGTTTACGCAATGGTGTGACTACACCAATAAAAGTCGGCGGTGACACATTACCCCCGAAAGCGGCGGCGATAGGGGTTCATGAAGTGTTACGGAGTTAGATGGAGGGTGTAGGTAGTTCAGGGCCTAAGCAGCCGGTGGCGCTGTGAAGTGCTTCCGGAATTAGCGCGGGCGTCATGCGATCGGCACATAAATCTGTCGCCGGTGGCGTTCCGCGCGCCACGCGCCATGAGCAGACGACGTGGGCGGCGCCACGGCGGTTGCAATCGCGAACTCACCGATACTATCTCGATTGCTTTACGACCGCTGACAATCTTGTAAAACACATGTATGACGAGGACACTATGCATTTACAAATAAAAAGTTATCTTGAAGTATCATGCAATGCGATCGTTGCCCGCCACCAGATTAATATCAAACGATGTCAGACTAACTTGTTCAGGGGATTGGATCGCCCAATCTAAATGAGAAGAGCCATTAGCAGGTGTAAAGTATGAAAACGCTGACGTAACGTCCCTGCTAAACGTTAAACATCGCATTGGAGCAGTTGTCGCTCGGAATTTTAGCGGCCTGAGCTGGTGTAATTGACAAACAGCCACAGGCGATGATTTGTAGTGAATATTTTCCGCAGTTGACTACACAATATTTTACAACAATTTTATTGTTAGATTTTGTGGCGCCAGAGCGGCGATCTAATGAATAAAACATTTATGAATTGAAGAAGGTTCCAACGATACCCACCCCTTCAAAGGTCGCTACTTGTAATTTTAAACTATGTCTAAGTTTGTGTCTTGCTCGAGCCTAGACCTATTGAAGTATATTGGTATTAAATATTAATACAAAAGCCTTCTACATTTTTATTACTTATTCTCCATGATAGCTGAAGCTATCAATATCGTCGAAAACTTACTATTTCAGACTAAAGTCTCTGTTCCTAAGTCAGACCTATGAATTTATTTATTCAATGAACACGTATTTTCTAACCTAAGTCCACCGCTTAGTCATATCTGCGGTAAACACTGCATGCGATCGATATTTTTATAACGGACGCCAACTTGGCAAAAAGCGCTATTTATCGTCAAATCAAGTTAGAAATTATATGATTCGTAGAGCTACTTCAAGACGAACGATCTTAAAGAGTAATAAATCAAAACATACAATTTCTTTTGCATTGAGTAACTGGGTATCACTTAGTTCCGCAAGGTATATCGCATATCGGTAATGCAACGCAACAGTCAAGTTAGACATCATTTTTCGCCAATTGAGCATCGGAGCCAATGCTTAGCGGTGAAGTAATATGCGTATAACTAATGTGCTGGTGACAGTTGCGAACTACTTAGTTATTTTCGACATCCGACGCCTTGATGGAAACACGAGTCAACGTCAACAACGTGAGCATTGTGCCAAATCAAGTAAGAAGACCATACTTCCTCTATTGCTTAAACATCTTATTTAGTAAGTGAATAGCTCAAAAGTCCTGATATACACTACACTGTCCGTATGTGATTTTCCTCATGATTGATGAGACACACAGATACGAGCGTTGAACCGCGCACAAAGGGTTCCTTGTGACTGTTGCAAGAGCATCCGCCGACCGCGATTCTCGCCACACAGTACAAAACAACTATCCTTATCGTGTTACTGAGGGACTACTAAATGGTACACCAGTTTCATGCTCCTCTGAGAGAAAATGTGGAACTCAGGAATTCAGGGGATCAGATGTTTTTCAGAGAAAGAGTTGAATTGAATATAATTGAATATCGTTTACAAGAAGGACAGGGAAATTGACGAGTTTTCTTAGCTTTATGAGAACGACCTGCAGTAGTGATAGCAGAAGAGAGACTTCTTACGTGGATTTCAAGATTTTGGCTCAGACCCGGCCGGGTGAGTTTTCGATGATTAATGGACATAGCTACTCTACTGAATACAAACCATGCAATAGAGTAGCTACGTGTCATTTTATTATTGTAAGTTTTATCAATTTATACGTGGTTACTGAGGTTTAAAGAGTAGCAAAAAGCACTAATCGTAACAGCTAACTCGTCAGGGATTATAAACTTGATAATATAATGCAGGTATGTAAACCGTACCTGTTTATGGGAACGTGTTCATCACGATGATTCAGTAAACAAATAAATAATAGCCATTTATCATTCTGCGTAAGTTTGAATCAACTGAGCGGAACCAACGCTTTATTGTTAGCTGTTGGAAAACCAGTAATCATTTGGTGTGTTGTTGTATGTATGCTTCGTCCAACACCATAGAAAGGATATAGAATAAATCGATGGTTATTCAACTCTCACGAGTCAAACTCTAGGTAGGATCTATCAGTAGGAAAGGAACATAACGAAGTAGCAAAAAGTTTAGGATGGTGATGAAGTAAGGCATGATGCTTAATTTAGAATTGATGAAGGGGAAACATTTCACTATAAACATGTTCAGGATGGGTGGGATTGCGGAAGAAACACAAATGTACACAGTGAGCAGCGACCGGACGAGTCAATCGGCGCGCGAGCACCGCTCCCTGCTTCCATCGGGGATTGACAAATTGAATTGATGGCACTGACGTCACACGTCATACACTGAACATCAAATTATCGGAATGTACTAATGTGTACCTACATACAAACTGCCAACGCTCATAATCGTTACAGCAAGGTTGTTATCACACCAGACTTTTAATTAATCGCGACCCCATTTTGCAAATTAAATACGTGAGTAAAATTAATTTAAACGTTTTGATCGGGGCATTTTAATTTTATCTCCTGTATGCGTGTTATCTTAACATCATGCGAATTACTTGTATGACTAGTTAGTGGAGTAACCACTTCATTAACCGTACAATTAGCGATGTCATTAAAACATTATATTATTTCACATAGGCTTGTGGTCTAAACGGTGAACAAACACACAGACAGTTTACGAAATGATTTGCAAAGTCAAATTGAAAACCCTTGCGGTGACTTGCATGTTCCTTTAGATAGTTTCTAATATTAACAGGCACACTCTAAGTGGTGTCATCACACTTGTGACAATAGGGCGCTACATATTCGAAACTAAATACATATTTTCAAACTGTTTTATGTGTAAACTATTAGAAGCACCTTAATTACCATGGATGTCGACTATCGTGGAATGCAAGGGATTTTAGAAGAAAATTAGCACTTGCGAGTTTTTAAATCAATGATATTATTGAAAGTGTGGCCTCTCAAAACTATATATTTATCAGGAGACAGAATTCAAAAATAGTTTTAAGTTATGAAAACATCATCCCTCCAGATGAGAGGTTTGTAACATCAATCGAGGTTGTATTTATTTGTACGCATGCGTGTGTACTGCGTCAACTTGGCCGGGTGGCGTAGATTACGACATCGGCGACGCTGAAAACGTAACATGGTAGCCCCCACTGCTTCCTCTGAAGTGCTAAACTTAGGGGCTGAAGCTCAAGCCATTGACAACTCGTACGCGATGAGTAACGCGCGGTGCTACACGGTGATGCCGGGCCCCAGGCCCCTGCCTATACTCGGCAACAGTTGGCGGTTTGCAATAGGGAAGAATCCATGGAGAACCCGCGCTTTGGACGTTTCGCTCTGGTTCCTGAGAGCTTTAGCAGGCGCCGGGGGAGCGGCGAAAGTGGCAAGACTATTTGGACATCCCGATTTGGTGTTCCCGTTCTGTGCAGAGGAAACAGCAAGAATTTACAGACGGGAAGACTCAATGCCACACAGAGCAAAAGCGCCTTGCCTCAGCCATTACAAACAAGATTTGAGAAAGGATTTCTTTGGGAACGAGCCTGGACTGATTGGAGTGTAATGATTAAATACTTTTGTGCTGATGTTTGAGAGAATAAGTTAACGTCTTGTAAGTTGTGTTTATTTCCTGCAGACATGGCGAGCCGTGGTCTAGATTTAGATCCAAAGTATCTAAAGCATTGATTGCGCCGGAGGCAGCAAGGGCTGCGGTGCCCGATTTAGAACATGTGACCGACGATTTTGTGCACAGGTATGTCTCTTGGGTATCAAGTCTAAAGAACAAAAGTCTTTTGTTCTTTATCTTAAAAAAGCGATTTGTTTAATTTACTGAGCTATTCTCGTAATGTTATTTTGGAATGAAAACATGATAGTGATAAATCACCGTCTTCATAATGGAACTATAGTGTCTGCATTATGATGTGTACCATCAGTGTAAGGTGTTTAAAGAACAGATTTAGAGAACTATATATTTTAAGTTTTTGTCAGATTATACATTTGCTTCATAACTGCAAACAACAAAAACTGCATTGAAGGACACAAAAACCGAAAAGTCTTAACGAACACATTATCATAAAGGGCTCGTGGTCGTCTTACACGCATGCGGCAATTTCGTGGTCTAGTACTTTGTTTTGCCTCTAGTGATCTGAGTGTGGAATCTCAGTTTAATGACTACATCCCGTTTTTAACAACGGCGCGCGGCGTCTGCGCATTTGTTTTGAGCGACGGCTACTGACACTGAGTCATGGTGAACAACAAACCTCATTCAATGAGAAACGTTACGTTTCGTTTGACCGACTTTAACGCGGAATATTTAACGGTTAGATGAATTTAATTGAGAAACACAATTTACATGTGAGCTTTAAATGAATTAGGTTTTGATTAGCAGCTAGGCAACGTGAAAATTGGGGTAGAGCAATTTAAATTAAGCACGCGAACGTTAAATATTAGTCTACATTTTAAAATATTTTCGTTACAGAATGGAATGCATTCTCGACGATAATCGTGAGCTGCCGAAAGATTTTCTCACGGAACTCTACAAATGGGCCCTTGAGTGTAAGTGCTACTTGACGAGCGGCGCCACCTTCTGTGAACTCTATTGTGCTTTTCCGCATAAACTTGTTCCAAGATGGTAATTCAACGCCTAAAGAAAACACTCCTTTGTTCTAGCTGTGGGTGCTTGGGCACTGGGGACAAGACTGGGCTGCCTCCGACATAATGATGCGGAAGCGAAAGAGATAATAAGATGCATTCATGGATTTTTTCATAGTGTCCCTATACTGGAACTTTCGGCACCATTGTGGCGAATCTACTCAACACCTGCCTACAAAACTTATATCGAAGCTCTAGATGCCTTTAGATCACTCTGTTTGAAAAGATTGACTGATAAAGGTATATGCTCACAAATAGCGAAAGCTTCTGGAGAAAAGGCGGCCACTATATTGGCATTGGATCTGCTACTGGTCGGTGTGGATACCACCGCGGCTGCAGCGGCGAGTACTATATATTTATTGGCCAACAATGACAGAGCACAGAGAAAACTACAAATTGAACTAGATAACAATCTCCCAAGAGGCAGAGGATTGACAAGCAAGGATTTGGACAAGCTGCCTTATCTCAAAGCTTGCATAAAGGAATCATTGAGGTGAGTTATAACACAGAAAGAAAATACATATGTACTTTTGCCTACTTTTAGTTCAGACATTTTAACCCCTAATAGTGTTTTCTTAAAGGCGTCTAACGGGCGACTATCTATAAGTACGCGAGAGTATCGCACGGTGGCAGTTAGTATAATATTTACATTACAAGGCTAATGTTATTGGAGGAACAGCCAACATTGGAGGATCCCGATATAACTGTGTACCCTTAGTTAACGTGAGGCAGGCAGCATCACCGTACTATATACCAAGCTCCGAAGCACACTTAAAGCAAGTAAGAGCCGTTCAAAGGTGATAATTTGTCCTTTGTTGGCCTATTAGTCATCATCCTGAATTCCTGACAATTTGTGGTTTCGCTTGCTTACATATTTCATGTGGATATTTTTACGAGTACAAACTTCCTTCCTGTTTATCTCAAAATTATTAGTTTGCTTCGTATCTCTTAAAATACTATTATTTACATTTTTATTAAGGTATTATTATGTGGTTTTGTGCTGAGAGACTTGTTATAAAGCGAGTTTCAATGTCATTATCAGTAACAAGAGATTTTCCTCGTGACACGAGTACAGTAACCTCCAATGAGCCTATAGGATAAAAACTTGATACAAATGTATCGTCTTAACGTAATGTGACCAATGATGGTCAGCGTTAGGTTACATTTGCACCTGAGTCGCTATTAGGACCTCAGTCCACAAGTCGAGTGTAACAATACTAGTGTTTATAGCACGTTATATAAATAATATTCATGCAGTACAGGTTCGCATGCACCGATAAGTACAAAGAATTCGTAATTGACATGTGGGTGACGGGTTTTATAATGTTGTTAATGATCTCATACAAGCTGGAATTTGATGAACGTAATCAAGCTGACGAAGTGGCAATTTCAGTTCTTTTTATTTTAATTCGTTACTTTTTACTACATTTAAATGATGATCATTTACGTAAATAACTAATTGTCGGTACTATTGAGGACATTTGAAGAAGGTAAAAAGCAATTACAAATACTCTTTCTTCGAGATAGAATTTATTTTTTTAAGTTGAATTAGAAGGAGGACATTAACCCTTGTACCCTGAACAGGAAAAGTGTAATTTCTATTTGCATTTATAATAAGCAGTTGATTTTACATTGACTTCAGTTCATTAAGTATCTCGCAATCCTTAAAACATTGTTTGAGGTATTTCTAGTTTGTTTGGTGTTGTATTGTTCTGTAATTATTTCAGAATCAAACCAGTTATTTTGGGGAATGGAAGGTGCATTCAGTCAGATGCTGTTATATCTGGATATGAAGTCCCCAAAGGGGTAAGTAGCACAACCAATCATTGACTATGCACTATAGTAAATTCACATGTCCTACTTTGCATGAGGAAATTGTCATCTGAGCAGTAATAGGTAGGTATGTCCTTATTTTATACTGCCGACTAGAGGAAAGTCGGAATATTAGGTATACTTTATATTCACAAAATTCCTTTTCCCTATTTTAGTCGCACATCGTTTTCCCGCATTACATCCTATCTAACGAGGAGCGATACTTCCCGTCACCGACGGAGTACGTTCCCGAGCGATGGCTGCGAGACACCGAACTTCGGGAGTCCACGGAAAAACCCGAACGATCGATAGTTCATGGTGGAAAGTCGGGATGTCCCAACAGCCGAGCGTTGGAGGTGTGTCGCAAGCAAAAGGAAGTAGGGATCCACCCGTTCGCATCGCTACCTTTCGGCTTTGGTCGACGAATGTGTATCGGGAAGAGATTTGCTGAAGCAGAGTTGCAACTTCTACTTGCTAAGGTGAGTTTCACTATTTAATTTTGTAAAAAATGAGGGCAGCAAAGATTTGTCATCAGTTTTAAGAAAAGGGAAAATTAATTATGAAAAAGGACAAACGGCTCATTATAAGTTAAAAAATAATGAACAGGGGGTCTAAAATGGCCGCTTTATCAGAATCGTAATATGAATCACGTTCAAAATTAAAAATTCTTAAAATGGACTTTATTGTTATAGGCAAAAAATCTATTTAAAGAATTTAAATTTTTTAACGTGATTCATACTAAGATTCTGCGTGGATGGATTCTGCTAAAGCGGCCATTTTAGACCCGCATGGCAACATTCTTACATTGAAAATCATACTGTTATTGGGTTTTGCAATATGTAATACTTATTCTATTTGTTTTTGTTCCCAGACATTCCATAAATACGAGGTATCATGGCACTACGGCGAGTTAACCTACAGCGTTACGCCGACGTATGTGCCAAACGAACCGTTGCGGTTCGCACTCCGCAAGAGAAACGGTAACAACACCAGCCTATAATCTTCTATGTTAAGCACGTATTTAATGTTTTACTGTTAACTGCCAAAGGTTTTTTACAAATAGAATTTGGGTCGTTTGTGTTTTGTACGGTTTTGTAATATAGCGTAGCCATGTAAGTTTTTACTTAATGAGACTTTTTGAATAAAGCCAGTTAGTTGTACTTTATTGCATTATTATAAGATACTGCCATATTCGTAAAATAAATAAATATCGCCTGACATTACACACAGCGTTGTTTACTTTTTTTTCACCATGGGAAGGAGATGTAGTGTGTAAGCAACCTTATTGAATTGTAACCAGCCTTATATCATATATGTACTTAGATGTAGTCTCATTAATCGTTTAATTATTATATTAAAGACAGTATAGACTCAGCTCTCAGTGTTTCAATATGTCCTCGAGATCCTGCCTTACACCTGTTATATTGTTTAACCCGTATGCTCCCGGCCGTGCCTCCAGAGGCACGGTGCATTGTTATTTTAATTGTGTCTGTAATTGCGGGTATTGAAGTGCTACGATGCCATTTAAAGAACACAGGTTGCCTAGCTCGTTGCCTGGCTCAGCGCTTGCATACTGGGTTACTATCCGGTCACAGATGTTAATAAACCTCGTCAGTAAATTGGGGTTTCGTGGAAAATCGGGAACAAGGCGTAAGGCCTTGAAAATTACATCGGGGTCGTAAGGCATTATAACAGGCGCAAAATGTTTGAATTAAAATCTAATTCACTATCTAAATCTCTGCTAACATCTGCTATATGTCGGTGAGCCTGTCGCGATGCAGGTTCCTGACGGTTAGATTTTTCGTGATGGAAAATCTTGGACATAAAACGGCAACGAGGCTTGTGTCGTGGACACCAGACAGTTGATATTTTATTTTATATATTACATAGATACCTTTTGTTTGTAAATACATACTTATTATACATATAAACATCCATGACTCGGAAACAAATGTCCATGTTCATCACACAAACATTTGCTCCGACCGGGATTCGAAACCGGGACCCTAAGAACGCAAGGCAGCCTCACTACCGCTGCGCCATTTAGGTCGTCTGTAAAAGGTAAAGGTCGTCTGTATTCAGGTCGGTCGTCGTAAAAGCTGAACCTAACCTTGATTTTTCTCCAAACATAGCATTCAGCCATCATTACTCTTGATATTCCTCCTAAGTTTTCCCGACACCGTTTTGTTCGACGTTCCGTGACATATTCTCATAAGCAAGTACTCACTATTTGGCGGAGTCGTTGAGCTGGTACTCGTTCGAGCGGCCGAAGCACTCCTGCACGCCAGCGTCCGCCCAAAGCCTCTTCATCGCCGCCAACAACTCCTCGCTGAACGGCTCCGTGTCCTCCATCCGTTGGATCACGTCAAACACCATCTTGCCATCGCTCTGCAACAGATAAATACAATAAGTTCTCTGAATTATCAAGCATGTAGGTATTCCTTGAGAGGATGTTGGATGTGTCAATAGAACTAAAGACTTCTAAGACAATAGAAGGTACGAGTGACAATTTAGTTAATCTCGTCAACTTCGAGGTATCTTCTAGCTCTCAATCAAATAACTGTAAAAAAGGGGCTGAGCAGAATTCCTTAAAATTGTTTCACCAGAATATTCAGGGACTTTCTTCCAAAGAACTAGAAATAGAACTATTTTTAGAAAAAACTAAGTTTGATATTATCTGTTTTACTGAACATTGGATGAAAGATTATGAAGTAATGCAAATAAATTATGAGAATTACAATGTGAGCAGTTGCTTTAACCGAAAATCTAAGATGCGTGGGGGTTCATTAATCCTAGTAAAAAATTGTATTAAATCTAAGTCTCGTACAGATATAGTCGATCTATCGGTTGAACATAGCATTGAATTGTCTTGTGTTGAGCTAGATAAGCATATAATAGTGTGCGTTTACAGACCCCCTAATTACCTGAACTATTCTATCTTTGAGTCAGTAATGGAAGATGCTTTGGCAAAACTTGTAACTGGTAATAAACCAATAATTATCTGTGGTGACTTTAATGTCAATATCATAGAGAATAATGTGAATAGCAGTAGATTCTTAAGTCTCTTTAAATCATTTAACTTGTCAAATGTGTTTTCAGAACCAACTCGAATTACGACAAATACTGCTACATGTATCGATAATGTTTTTTGTTGCTGCGATTACATAAATAAATCCATCGTAAATTACCTGCCTTCAGATCATAGTGGTCAGACGGTTACTTTCGCGTACAATAGACAATTACAAAGAATTCAGATACAAACTAGACAAATAACACCCAGCAATCTAGACAAATTTAATAATAATTTAATTAGCAAGTTAGGTATACCGGGTCATATTAGAAACAATGCAAATGTATTTTATGAAGAATTCTTTTCGGTAGTGCACACCGAATTTAATAATACTTTAAAAAAGAAATCTAAAACTATTGGCCCAAAGTTTATTTTCAGTGACTGGGCAACACAGGGTATTCGGAAAAGTAGGGAACGATTGTTTGAGCTGTACGGCCTTAAGCCTTACATCAACACTGAAGCTTTTAATAAATATGTTGCTACTTACTCGAAAATTTTTAAAAACACTTGCAAGGTAGCCAAATCCTTATTCATTAGCAACAAGATTAAATCAGCCGACAACAAAATAAAAACGGTTTGGAAAATCATCAACAGTGAAACAAATAGAAATAAAAAACAAGGCAATGACTTCACACTAGAGACATCGCGTGGCCTTGTGAGCTCCAACAATGAAGTTGCTCAAGAATTTGTAAATTTCTTTACCAGTATCCCACTTAAAACTACAGAAACCTTAAATTCCTCTCCCTTGCTCTCTATTGATTTATTGAAAGCGAACGTTTCAGCCTGTCCGAATGAATTTAAATTTCAGCATATAAACCCCATAACAGTCATAAAAGGTTTTAAGCAAATCAAGATCAAATTAACGGAAGATCTATGGGGTATGTCTATCAAAGCTTGTACCTCAATTATTGAGACTGTAGCGCCGTATTTAGCCTCAATATTTAATTTGTGCGTGGATCAAGGGGTCTTCCCGGATCTAATGAAATTCAGTAAGGTAATACCGCTTTTTAAATCCGGGGACAGTAAAGACACCAATAACTATAGGCCCGTATCCGTGTTGCCGGTTTTCAGCAAGGTGTTTGAAAAGATAATGCTCAATCAAATGCTTAACCATTTTAACACTAATAAAATATTACATGAGCAACAGTATGGTTTCACCAAAGGACGTTGTACAACTGACGCCGGTGTCACTTTATTAAAACACATATTTACTGCGTGGGAAGAGGCACAAGATGCCATAGGAATCTTTTGTGACCTTTCGAAGGCATTTGATTGCGTAAATCACGAAACCCTGATCTTGAAACTTCAGCATTACGGTTTAGGTAAACTTGCGCTCAGTTTAATAAAATCGTATTTGAATGATAGACAGCAGCAGGTACAAATAAATGGAGTAAACTCAATGGGTTTAAAAGTAAAAATGGGTGTACCACAAGGTTCGATATTGGGTCCCTTCCTCTTTTTAGTATATATTAATGACCTACCCCATCTATTTAACAACCATCCGCATATGGTGTTGTTTGCTGACGATACTTCTTTAATATTTAAAATAAACAGACGTGCCACTAATCTTGATGACGTAAATAACGCCCTACTGCAGGTCCACGATTGGTTTACCGCTAATAATTTAGTACTAAATGGGAAAAAAACTAAATGCATTAGATTTGCTCTACCAAATGTCAAAAGTAGTGATTGTGACATAATATTGAATCAAGAGAAACTAGAATTTGTCGATAAAACGGTTTTCTTGGGAATCACGCTCGACTCAAGGTTACAATGGGGTCCTCATCTAACATCTCTTGCAGGACGGCTAAGCTCAGCAGCATATGCTGTTAGAAAAATCCGTCAATTTACTGATGTTGATACCGCGAGGCTGGTCTATTTTAGTTATTTTCATAGTATTATGTCATACGGTATTTTACTATGGGGACGGGCTGCAGACATCGAGTCTATATTTATTCTGCAGAAAAGAGCCATCAGAGCCATTTATGAATTACGTAGACGCGATTCTCTAAGAGAACTGTTTAAGGAAATTAATATCATGACAGTACCTTGTCTTGATACATCTATGAAAACATCATGTACGTTAGAAAAAATCGGCATTTATTCAGTAAGAGAGGGGACAGACACCACTATAACACTAGAAATAGGGACCAACTAGTTCAGCCAGGTTTCAGGCTTGCTAAAGTGGATTCATCTTTCATGGGGTACTGTTTGAAATGTTACAATAAAATACCTCCCCACATTCTTCAACTGAATGAGACGAAATTTAAATCTTGTATAAAACGCACACTATGTAGGCAAGCATATTATAAGTTGGGGGATTACATTGATGATAAAAATGCTTGGCTAAATGCTGGTCCTGCTCCACAACCATAGGTGGGGGGGAGGGGGGCAAACTAATTGTTTGTACTGGACGGGCATTATTTGAGTCCATCGACACGTAAAGAAGAAGATGAAGAATTGATTCCCATGTTAATGTATTGTGGAAGCTGCAGAAGATTGTAAAAATATACTTGCATTGTATAGATTCCAGTTCTTAGTATTATATAATTGCATAGCACATGTGTGAGTACTTTGTACTGTTCAGCCACCATTTACATTTATTTATCTTTCATTGACTTGAATATGCCTTGGTGACTGAGAGAATGTCATGCTCACTTAAATGTCTCGCTGATGGTGGCGGGTGTGTCGGGTCATTTAGTTCCCTTCAATATGGTTGAGTTGAATGGCGCCGGTACATGCGTCATGTCTGTGAACGGGCGATGTCAGTTGGGACTGGTCATCTCTTAGCTGCCAAGGTTCATTTTAATTACTTTATTCATACATTTTTAATCTAATCTTTCACTCTGGATGCTCTTAGTGTGCACGTCTTTCTACATCGTTCTCACATTTATGTATAATCTCAAAATTAATGATGTAACCAAGATTTTGTAACAATATTTTGATTTTAAAAGAGTGTCCATGGAGTTTCTTGCCCATTCTTCTCCATAGAGATCTACGCTAGGGAATGGGCAACTACAGTACTTTCTCAAGTTATTATGCCTTGTGACTGGGACTGTAGCTTTGATTTTCTTTTTTGTATTTTTGACTTTCAAAAGTGCCGTAATGGTCTAATTGAAATAAATGCTTTGAGTTAGAGTTGAGTTTGAGTTTGACTGGCTATAATATCTATTTCCATTAAATAAATAAAATAAAAATAGCCTTTATTTACTCTGACGGTCTGACCTTCTTAGACACACTATTTAGTAATTTGTAAAAATATGAACTACACTTATAGGTTTTCTATGCAAAACTTAAATTACAACTATAACTAAACTTAAATCAAACTTTTAACTATACTTATATTACTACTTTATCTAAACTTAAATTATACTTTTAACTATACTATTATAACTTTAACTAACTTAAATATATTTTCCTGTTATTTTTCGTCTTATCAGCTACCAGGTCAGGCTGTCTGATAGGCCTCCTCAAGTTCCCTCCTTAATATCCTCTATTGCCATTAATTGGATACAAATCCAGAGTCCTTGCTGCTACTTAAAATTTACTAAAAGAATAAGAGCGAGTCCGACTCACAAACCCAGGGTTAAAACAAACTTTTTAAAGGACAAACTTAACTTTGCTGTTCGATCCCATGAAACGGCTATTGCACCAACCGCAAATAATAAGTTTGTAATAGTAAAATCGCTTTTTTTTTTTGTTATTATACTACTTATTTACGGTTTTCAGATTTTTCCCTTTTACATGTGCTGTAAGACATTGCTTCTCGCCAAATTTCGTGATTCTAGGTCTACGGGTACTTCCGGTTGAGTTAGAATTGTCAATTTTGATTCAAAGCAAGGTCTTACAGCACAAGTTAAGGGAAAATTCCGAGAAATAAAAAAAAGTTGAAAATTAAGGTAAATTTTGGTACTTACAAGTTTCCGCGAAAATCTAAATTAGACCATATCTTTTTATCATGTTGACTCAGTAAGTCAGTATCTGGTACAAATTTTCAACTTGCTAGAGAAAATCGGTGGTGACAGACGGACGGACGGACAAACGGACAAGAGAGTGACATTTTATGGGTTCCTTTTTTTACCTTTTGAGGTACGGAACCCTAAAAACCCAATGAAAGTGCTCATAACCGGTAATTGCAAAAAGTACACAAACCCATCTATCGTTATTATCAAAGATGGGTACTTGTTTCCTCTGGGTGAGCATAATAAACCCATCCTAAAAAGGAAAGAAGGTCGGCACTCGACGGTACAGCAAAGCAGTTGGCAGCGCAGCCAACACTTTCACTGATGCAGACAGCTATCATTTACGAATCTGTTTCGTATACACATCGGTGCCAATGTACCACTGCAGTGCAAGGTACGGGGCAAGGGGCAATGCCACCGGGGAAGACACTTCTGGTGTCTTGCCAGGGTGCATTAAAACGTCCAAAGTTGCCACCTTGTTGACTGGCTTTTACCACACCTTGAGCTATTCTCATTAGTTCGTGGCGATACAAAATTAGGCCAATTCCCCATCCTAATTTCTCACATCATTCAAGGCCCGACAGTTCAAAGTAATTAGTCTATTCCTGAAAGAGCACTCGGGTAATGACACCTTAGATAGATCCAAAGTAGAATTCTTATTTTAATATAGACCGTACGTCTTTGTATTCAGTTTGATGGGCTCGTGCCGACGACCGAGCTAACTAGCGATTCGTGTTAATAAACTAGGTATCATGGAGCTTAGTATTCATCTAATTTATAAATAAAGCAATTACTTGATACCGATATAAACCTTGATGTACGAGGCTTTTAGATTAACTTCGGTCAATGTGTCTAAATACATAAACCTGGTCAATTAAATGGTCGAAGTGGTCGGTTCGTAATTCTCCCCACAAAACCAATTACCGCTACATGAACGAATAATGAGGAAATATTTTAATTCAATAACTCTTAAAATATCAAATTGGGGATTCCAACATGCAACTACTTGGATTTTGAGTCTAACCGCTGCGCTGCACAAAGTGCATATCCTCATAAAGTAATAATAATTGTGTTTGTTCAGATATTTTGATTCAAATATCTCAATGAATCAAAGGGTTTTTAAGGGTGAATATTCCATGCAATTAGTGTAAGCTGCATTGACATAAGCATGACGAAAATGTGAACAAAAAATGCATTGATGGTGGTGATTAAGTATTAACGACTTAATGGTCCATGCATAACTCATTAGTGCTGTCTTGACCTATTTAATACAGTTAGACACTTCTTATTTGTAGCAATGAAAGGGAGATACGTGTGCTTCCAATCACAAACTAGCATTAGCACTTATAATAAAATGATAAAAAATTACACCATTTTTGATCATTTTTAAAGCAGTTGAAGATCAGGAAGAAAGAATACATTAATTTCACAATCATTTACCACAAAGTCCCAAAAAGAATATTTGGCAAAAATGCGAAAATGGTAGTAGACCATCATTCAATAAGTTATTTCACTACATACAGCCTACCTCACCTGTATAAAAATTGTCACCTTTATTTCATGATCAGTGTTACAAGTTTATATCATGCAGTAACATCCATTGCCTAACTTTAAAAGCTATAAACGCAGCCATAAAGAACGGTGAGTCATAATAATTCGTGTTGAAGAGCAATATCGTCTCAATTGGAGTTGAGTGACCCAGCATCTTCGACATACGCTAATCCGATTAGTAATCCATTTAGCAAACTCGTCTCGGAGAACCGAACGCTTTCGTTACGCAACCCGCTAACCGCCAACTCAAAGAATTCTAACTAATGAGTAATGAGAATCTCCAAAATTCTGATGTTTAGTCTTCGTCTAAAAGTTTCATGTCTTTGTTGACGAGTAAACTGCAATGCATCCAAAATACTCATACTTTATGTAGCAGTGACAAGTCGTCTGTTCTGGGTATTATAAAAGTTTATACAAGCGGCATTGCGGCATGAAACGCCATGCTATGAAATAAATAACTCGTACATCAGGCTTTGCTGGTTGCAGAGGTTTCTGCGAAATATACTGTAATTATGACGGGTGTTGCGGGTTGCGGGGCGCATGCGCGACGCCCGGCTCGGCTGACGGGAAGCCGCGCCATTCACAACCCCTCCTCGGAATAACCCGCCACCCTTGTTGCTTACACATTGCATATTCATTTAAATACATCGACGTCCATTAGCTCGTTACCTAGTCTGGCATTAAAGCATTGCTTATTTGTAAAGCACATAAAAGGTTTTCAATTGTGATGTTCAAAAAAGAAACTTATTTTTCTTTCTTTTTGCAGTTACAGTTATTTCGTTTGAGACGAAGTATGGAATTTGACAAATTAATGTTCCATCTCTGTTGTAAGCTTCCATGGTGGTTTCGTCATGCCTACCGTCACTAACCGCCTGTACATCCTTACATTATCGTGTATTGTAAGTACGGGAACACTGAGGCACATCTAAAGGCTAAAATGAAGGTCACAATACTGAACCTGTTCAGCATTGTCTATGTAAGCCTAGCATAGAGCATCGTCTAAACATAGGGAACAATGCTGAGACAACCCTCATGCGATTCATTGTGCGTGTACTCAAGTTTTGTTTCAACATGTTTGCGCCGGATAGGGCTGTCACGTCCACTGCTTTCATGTCTGTGATAAAGAGATAGGTGCACGAGGTTACATAGACGTGTCATGTGCACACTAGCCACATAGCTCGCGATGCGGACAATATGCAAAACTAATGGGGGACGGTAGAGGGCATGTCTCATTAGGGGAATACAGGGAAGGGGATCGATCTCCGGACATTGCGTGAAAAGTGGAAAATACGCTGCCCTGCGTGTTGAACGTGAAGTACTAACGATACGTACTGCAATCTAGTTTGTATAATCACTACTTGAGAAGGAAATTACAGATATTTTTTATTGGTCGCCGCCTCTTTAAAGATCCGTTTACGACGTACCTATGTCAAACGGTACGTGCGTCACATCTCGTGACGAGTAAATTAATTACAGTTTTCAGAGCAGCTTCTCGTTCGTTGTGTAACCGATGACGTTGACATGAACGACTCTTCAACAGGTCGGAACGGAACTGAGATACCTTATCTCTCTGACATTCCGAACAGGTACTCTCGATGATAACACTGGCCAATGTATCCCCTTTCAGATTTTATTACACGTTTGGTGGTTGTTTGCAGCTTGCTAATAAAATCGCGCACTATCGCAAACATGACAATGGTGTCGATTCTGTTATGCACAAACTAAACTTAATTTAGGCTAAGTATTGCTATCTTTTTCTCTCTAATAAAACGAGAAAGAGATTGACGTAATTTAGAGCTGTCAAATTTAGTTGGAACTAATATTTCCATACAAATGAAGGGTGCACGTAAACGTATGTCGACTAAAAACACGGTGAAGCCTATAGTTTGACATCTCTAACTTAGTTCATAGCTATAGCTGTCCTTTCCTCGCACTGCCTTTTGGTAAAAGATAGCAATAGCCTAAATTAAGTTTAGTTTGTGCACAACAGAATCGACATCATTGCCACTTTATCTGGTTTACTGTAAATTATTCAGTTTCCAATATCTCGTTCACGTTAAGTTTACGAATTAACTTGGTCTTATCTAAAGTGGTAAATTGATTAATGTTTGTGGGTAAATACGACTAACAACACTGCAATGTCATGTATTGTATCTTACAATCATACAATAAAGAAACCAATTTAATCTCAAAGATAACCTTGGCGAACGTCATTTCAAGTCAATAAAAATAGGAAAAAAATAAAAAAGAAAGCTTTACATTAACGGTATTAATATTTGTTTTGGAACAATATTCATAGCAAACAAATAATGCAATAAGCTGTTGTGTGGAGTGCAGCCGGGGTGGGAGGACGGCTATGCAACGAGCCACTCTCATGAATAACGAATACCCAATATTGATCATTTGATCTCCATAGAGAGAACATTTCGCGGAATCGAACGAGTTCGCAATTTTCGTTTCATGGAAGCCTGTAAATCATGTCGTGGATACTTGTACAATAGAGTATAGAGTACGAGATTTTTTTGATTGGAATTGAATAAAATCCATTTATTCTGAACTTGACATAAAATTTAGCTACAACTGGCTCTACATTCAGTATCAAAATGAATCTACGACTAAGGGTCAGTATGCAATAGGTATCATAACACTACAGCCTCTCGCACAAATTGCTTCGTAATCAGCATTAGCGGCCAACGGAAGCCCCGAAGCACTTATTCCCGATGTAGACTTCGATGCAATCGACATTATTTTTACTGACGATCGCCCATTATTTACAGAATACAGCCGACACGTTATCCACGCAGTTTATCGTTCACGCAACGAATACTCGCTTTGATTTTCGATTTTTAGTAAACTAATGAGTACTGTACGATTGATATCTTCGAATAAATATTTCAATTTGATCAGTGTACTTATCGCTGTGATCATATTGAGTGTTTCGTGGGAGGTTTTTCATGTTTGATGTCTGAGCAAAAGTCATCTCAAGATTTGCGTTATGCTGCTGGTATTACAGCCAAAAGATTTCGAACCATCTCATTACTCATTTATTTGCAAATAAATTATTTAAGTCTGAATTCTAAGACCTCAGATCAAAAAAATCAAGAGGATTTGGAAAACCCTAGCCACTCTTATTACAACTCAGTCAAAAGGTTCTGATGTGACTGTTAGCTGTTGTACTGAGTTTTGTTTATGGCACATTTACCAGACAATTTGGGAGTCTGATCTGGCCAAGTGCCTTCAGTGTTTTGAAGCCATTGATGGTATGAATTTAATGGGAGGAAAATATAATGACCACCAAAAATAACTTTGTGACCACTAACATCTATCACCTAAAATATCAATTGATCACCAAATTTAGTAAATTGAACACCAAATTCTAATGAGGTAGTTGATGACAAACTAGTTTTGCCTATGGGTTTTACTTGGGGCACTTATATATTTTTTATAAACCATTCAGTAGTAGGAGCCCTGCGAAGCGGGCTCCGGCGTCGACCGGGTTTCCCTCGACTCGGATGCAAGAGCATAACAGTTCAATTTCTGGTGGTCATAAATAAATTTTTGGTTCTAATTTTACGATAAAATGGTGTACCTAATTTTGGTGATCATTTACTAATTTTGGCAATCAAAAGTGTTTTTTTTGCCATTACATTTTGCTAAATCTGGTGGTTCGTTAATTGTATGCCAATTTAATGTTATTCGATATTGTCGACGACGATGTACCACAAATACCAAGTATTTCAGGCAGATTTTTTTCTTATTGATACAAGTTAGATAATGAATAGTTTACCTCTCGGTCCTTATTGCCGTAGGTGATGCCCAGGTTGGGCATAGCACGCAAGATGGCGACGAGCGACTGAATCGTGTTGCTGTACACCACCGGCCGGTACTGTTTGAAGTCTTCATTTGTAAAGCCACTTTCGTGGATAATTCTGTTGGAGAGAAAGTTACGTAAGTAAAGTTAGATCACAGAAATATAAAAAAAAACCAGCCAAGTGCGAGTCGGACTCGCCCATGAAGGGTTCCGTAGCAGCAAGTAACATAATACAAAAGTTCTTGTAGTTCTTTGTAACATTGATCGATGTTTACGACGTATTAAAAAATCTACCTACTAGATGTCGTTCAAACCAATTTTCGGTGGAAGTTTACATGGTAATAGTACATCATATATATTTTTTAGTTTTATCATTCTCTTATTTTAGAAGTTACAGGGGGGGGGGGGGGGTTACATTTTACTACTTTGGAAGTGTTTCTCGCGCAAACTATTTTGTTTAGAAAAAAAATGATATTAGAAACCTCAATACGAAAAAAAAAATTGAGTTTCAGTTCTAAGTTGGGGAACCTCCAAAATTTCTTGTTTTTTTTTCTATTTTTGTGTGTAAATCTTAATGCGGTTCACAGAATACATCTACTTACCAAGTTTCAACAGCATAGTTCTTATAGTTTCGGAAAAAAGTGGCTGTGACATACGGACGGACGGACGGACGGACGGACGGACGGACGGACGGACGGACAGACAGACAGACAGACAGACAGACAGACAGACAGACATGACGAATCCATAAGGGTTCCGTTTTTTGCCATTTGGCTACGGAACCCTAATTAGTATTCTAAAGATAATAAATACGCGTGATTTTTCCCATAAAAGTTCCAAAGGACGAATAAATAAAAATACAGTGTTTGTTCTGAAGACGTAACACAACAAGATTGTTAAATGAAGACGCAATGAGAACAATTATCACGATTTGTACTACATATGACACAGAACAAATAATTGGCCAAATTGAAAGAACGAGTTAATAAAAGGCGTAAATGAGTATTAGTCATTGATCGCCATGTGATTCATAGGTCCAATAGAGCGGTATTTTAACGAGATTGTTAAGTTCCAGCCTCGACCATTGTGATTTCATCACGTACCCATTAATGTTACGGGAATGTACAAGAAATTAGCAGTAAATTTGTAGTGTGTGCAGTTTCCATAATGCATTCATGTTAAATTGATGTCATATTATTGATCATATTAAGATTCAATAGGACTTTGTGTGGAACTGTTACGCTTCTTTTACAAACGTACCTATATCGGGAAGTAAAGCGTAAGCATCTTACCTTTTATTTATTCGTCCTTACATGTAACTAATCGAGGAGCTCGGGGCTAAATAATAACAGCCGCTCGGGTCGATCGTTTATAGGTAAAGCCGTGCTTGCCTAGGTTGGTCTGTGGATGGGTGACCGCTCATTACATACAGAGTTTCCTCCGTGCCTCGGAAAGCACGTTAAGCAGTTGGTCCCGGCTGTCATTTGTAAATCTTTGGCAGTCGTTAGGAAGTCAGAGGCCCAAAAAGTCTGACAACCAGTCTTACCAAGGGGTATCGTATTACCCGGTACTAACTGGGTTGTGGAGGTCAGATAGGCAGTCGCTCCATGTAAAATACTGGTATTCAGCTGCATCCGGTAAAACTGGAAGCCGACCCCAACATAGTTGGGAAAAGGCTAGGCAGATGATGACATGTAACTAATCTGTTGCCAAATTGGCAATGACATCAAAGGGACAGGTCATCTTTCAAGCACTTCCATATAATACATCTGATGCAGGTGTGTTATTCCCGAACTACAGCGAGTGCAGTTTGTTAGAAGAGCTACTTTCAATCACTACATTTACTACACAAAGGGAACGATTCATAACATTTATTGGAAGTATTGGAACCTATCAGAATCGTATAATGTGACCGATCTTACATTTGCTATAGGAAAATGACTCCTAAAATCTTCTTGCCGAACTTGATTTTCGTATTCCTGTATTATTTAACTCCAGTCCTCACCCAAATTTCATATTTATGATGCATTCGTATTGTCCAGATCCGTCTGCATTTAATTATTTAGTCGATCAGACATTCAAATTGCATGTACATAAATAAGCTATGTAGGTGAGGGAGGTAGGCTCGACTCAATGACAAACAAGAATATTACCAATGCGAAGCGAGATAAAATGTGCCACTGAATATGGATTTCGCGAAACTGTCCTTTTTCAACCGACTTTATTGTTGTTTCAATTTTGACTCACTAACAACAGTCAATTTGTTTTGTGTAGTTTGATTGACTTTTTTGTAGCATTGAGTACCTTAGTTTTAAGTTCTCTGTAAGTAAGAAACGATATTGGTTGGATGGCCGACCCGATAGAAGTGAAGATTCTGCAGGCACTACGTGAAATATTCCATGTGGTATTTCAGATAGGATTGCTTTTTCAAAGTTATGAAAACCTGGTGTCAGTTTCTATCGGGTGATATGTAAATATTATAGTATTTTACGGATTGGAACAATGGGGGCGGTGCGAGTATATGATGCACTCTAGTGAATAAAAACAATCGTACCATGCAGCCGGCGCCAACGATCTTACAATTCCAGGAATTCTATCTCCATTTCTACAAGATTTGGACCTGTTCTATTTTTCTCATTTAGAGGTTAAAGTTCGATAAACCTACTAATAGTATCAAGTCACTCAAGAAAACGATGTTACACAGTAATCGAAATTTCCAAAATATATTATATCAAATGAATTGGTTCTTGATGACAAAATTGGCCCATTTTCATTTTTTTCAAGCATTACATTGAGTATCGATAAAATAATTTGATTTCGCGCGTCTGGCGTGCCATAGATCTGTAGCATCCGGGCCGCGGATGACGTCATCGACGGCGTGGTGCAAACACCCACAACACATTCATCTCGCTAACATTAGCTTAGGTAAGTAGTTAAGTACTGTTGAGCAATATCGATGATTGTGCTCATTATGTAACACTTGGCCGTGTTCTATTCTATTGACAACTTATCGAGATTTGTTGACATTACTAATAGTAAACACTTCGATTAGATAACGACCAAAATTGTTACTATTGTCAACTACTAGACGTACAGGGTTTTTTCTTATTGTACTCAAATAGAAAAATCCCAATTTAAAAATTAAGTAGGTTACGAATAAGTCATGATATCTGAATCACAAACCTGTTTGACACAGTTTAGTATGAGCAGTTTTCACTGACCATCATCAACTATTTGGCAGGGCTAATAGCTTCGTCGACGTCGTTTGCTGACGTCACACAAATGATTATATTCGTATGCGTTGGTGACAGTTCGCGGCGTGACGTAAAGACACATATCTTCTAATTTAAATAACACGTATCGCGAAACTGCTACATATATCTACGTATGCATTACCTAGGCATTTAGCATCTGACGTAGGTACGTGTGTGTTCTCAAAATTATAACTATTTTGCGATAACAAGGCAATGGTGATAGTAGACATTTATTAATGTAACATGCAAATTGTTTTAACATCCAGAATTTAAACGTGATTTTTAAACAAACTGATTCAACGTTCATTGTTCCAAGATGTATTATTTGAAATCGGGGGAAAATATAATGACCACCAAAAATAACTTTGTGACCACTAACATCTATCACCTAAAATATCATTTGATCACCAAATTTAGTAAATTGAACACCAAATTTTAATGAGGTGGTTGATGACAAACTAATTTTGCCTAGGCCGACTTGGGGCACCCCGACACGGATAGATTAGGTTAGCAGGTTTGGTTATTTTTTTATAAACCATTCAGGAGTAGGAGCCCCGCTAAGCGAGGGCTCCGTCGACCAGGTCTCCCTCGACTCGGATGCAAGAGCAGTTCAATTTCTGGTGGTCATAAATAAATTTTTGGTTCTAATTTTACGATAAAATGGGGATTCATTTTGGTGATCATTTACTAATTTTGGCAATCAAAAGTGATTTTTTTGCCGTTACATTTTGCTAAATCTGGTGGTTCGTTAATTGTATGCCTTTGAAATCTACGTAGAGCATTAGTAACCTCAAATAAAGATAGATATTTTACATTGCTTAACACTGACATTTCCCCAATACATTGCAACAAAATTTTCATAAAACCTAATCTTTTATCTTCAAAATGTAAAACGCTTGTTGACAAGTCGTAGATAGGGAGATAGCAGGCAATCGACCGATGTTTTATATCTCTAAACAATAATATTGATTAAGATAGATACGAATGAATGTAATTGATAACATTGTACGACAAACTGTGGCAAAATACACTACGCCCGAGTTGCGGGCTAAATATGAAAATTGGAAATGCTATGTAGTTCTCTAAAGGAGTGCGTTTTGTCAATCCTACCTAAGAACACTAATAAAACCGGCCAAGAGCGAGTCGGACTCGCGCACCGAGGAGGGTTCCGTACAAACTTTTTAAAGGGCAAATCTAACTTTGCTGTTCGATCCCATGAAACGGCTATTTCACCAACCGCAAAAAATAAGTTTGTAGTAGTAAAATCGCTTTTTTTTTTGCTATTAAACTACATATTTACGGTTTTCATATTTTTCCTTTACAAGTGCTGTAAGACAGTGCTTCTCGCCAAATTTCGTGATTCTAGGTCAACGGGAACTACCATATTATAGGTTTTCGACCCAAAACCTATAGGGTATTTCCGATTGGCCTAGAATTGTCAATTTTTGTTAAAAGCAAGGTCTAACAGCACAAGTAAAGGGAAAATTCCAAAAAATAAAAAAGTTGAAAATTAAGTTAAATTTTGTTACTTACAAGTTTTCGCAATAAGCTAAATTTTCCCATATATTTTTATCGTGTTGACTCAGGACCTTGATTTTTATACACATATTAGGGTCTATAGACCTCAGTATCTGGTATAAATTTCAACTTACTAGGTCCACCCGTTCCTGAGAAAATCGGTGGTGACAGACGGACAAGAAAGTAATCTCGTAAGGGTTCCTTTTTTACCTTTTCAGGTACAGAACCCTAAAAATAAGTTCAATTATAACTGCTAAAAATATATGAATGGCTAATTGAACAGGTGAACACGACGTTTGATAGATTGTGCCTACTTCGACTTCTTGGACTGGACATATTTAATTTATAGATTTTATCGCGAAAAGAATAAAACGTATGTCACGCCATACAATTTTGAACCAACCCTAAATTGCACTCTCAGATAAGATAAAATGTGCCCTTGAAATTAGTCACATTTAAAACTTGGGAAGGTCCTGCATAATGTAAGAATTGGGTGAGTACACCTGCACAGGTCTTGACAAATCAGAACCACCATTTGTGCTCTATATCTCGAGTAGGAGTACACCTGCACAGGTCTTGACAAATCAGAACCACCATTTGTGCTCCATATCTCGTGTAGCAGATGTTAGAGAAAAAACCCGGCCAAGTACGACTTGGACTCGCGCACGAAGGGTACATATAGGTATATATATATATATTGTATGTATTGCGTAGATTTTATTGTATGTATTAGTTTAGTGTATAAAATAAGTTAATAAACTTTATTGTTTGTGTACATAAGTATATCCTCTTCTGCAAATCTCGCAACAGAAATAAGGTTTGCTGTAAAAAAAACCCAATTCTGGGTTAAGCTCGCCGTTGTACGTACATAAGCTATATATTTAAATTTGTGTGTATATTTTTTTTTAATTTTGTGTGCAATAAAGAATAAGAGAATAAGAGTAAGGGTTCCTAACCATTATCTGAAAAAAAAAACACGTTTGTTGTATGGAAGCCCCACTTAAAAAAAATATTTTATTTTGTTTTTAGTATTTGTTGTTATAGCGGCAACAGAAATACCTACATCATCTGCAAAAATTTCAACCGTCTAGCTATCACGGTTCTTGAGATACAGCCTGGTGACAGACAGACAGACGGACAGTGGAGTCTTAGTAATAGGGTCCCGTCTTTGCCCTTTGGGTACGGAACCCTAAAAATGGGTGTATGCCTTCCCCATGGACTAATCACTGGATGCATACATGGAGAGAATAGGCTAGTTCCCACCATCAATAAATTGCGAATCTATTTAGTCCGTCAGAGTATTGGAAAATAATGGACACGTATTTTTTGTTTTTGTAAATCAATGAATATTGACAAAGATAAAACGCATCAAAACTCGGGAGTGGGGGCACGTGACGTCACAACGCACTAAAAATTATAGCACGGCGTGACGTATTGAGAATATTTTAAAGGCGTCGTATCTTCGTCAATTTTGGTCTACGTAACAAAAGAAAAAATACGTGTCAAATATTTTTTGATAATCTAACTGACGGACTTATTAGATTTTTTCAGGACACAAGCCTATTATGGGCAAAATGTTGACCGCTTTAGGTCTTTGAATTTGAAATGGTTTGTGCCTTGGCAATACCATGTCTTGTTTTTGATTTTTTGCCTAGGTAGAGTTAGTATTCGTATTTAAACGATGTATTTGATAAAAGCTAGCCATGCTATCATAGAAGTATAAAAAACATATTATGCTTGCTATACAACGGCTGTAGATGTTATAATACATAGATAATTATGCTGCACACTTCTTTGCTATCTATTGAAAAAATTCAAAGATCCCTAACCTTTACCGACTGGCATAAATTCAGGAGCTGTGCCAAGCTGCTTTGATGGGCTTGCGTTAAATCTTAATTTAATCTTCTTGCGTTTAATCGGTAGGAGATTGTCTGTTCATCCAAGGCATTCCAAGGTATTTAAAATTTTAAATATCTCTTGTCACATTATTGAGTGTCTCTAATTTTTAGACACCAGATTGAGCTTTTTGTAGCCAATCTCCTATTCTAATGAAAAATTCTCTTACATTTTATTAATAAAACAAATAGGCGGTATACTTACTTCATTTGTTTGACTATAGTACTTTTGCCGGATTCACCAGCACCTGTAGACAAAAACGCAAATTAAATACTATTCATGCTATATTTATTACATAATACGTTGCGATTTGTTTAACATTATTAAATCATTACATTACAATAATTGAATAAGTGGAGTTAGGCGACCTAAATTACATAAAAGCTGCTTTTGTTCAAAGCATATATTTCGCCAAACCACGTAATAAAACACGCGATGATATAAAAACATTTAATTACCGCCTAAATGTAAACTGTTTCAGTCCACATTATGCACGTCTCGTTGAGTGAAAATAGCATGGAAAAATAAATTAACATTTACTGTGAACTGTGCGCGGACGTAGGAAGGGTCTACCACGCTGATCGATACAGTGTTTGCAGCTCTGCGCACACTGGTCAGGCCTTCGGGTTTTCCACTTAATTCCTAGAATACAATCGATTCCCTACGGCAACACTACGCAACTAGCCTACGTTTTGGTGCCTGTTTAATTGATTGTAATTACAGAATTATCTGTTAACTGTGAACAATGGTGATGACTCGATGACAAAATGTAATCAACCGTAGATTGTTGAAGAATATAAATAATTGTCTCTTAAATATTATCTTCATGTACTTTAATCAAACGAGACCTTTATAACAGTTACGTAAACGTAATTACTACAGACAATATTTATTTATCGTTACACCATGTCCTGGGTACGTAGATATTAATTGGCTAATAAAGTGACGAAATTACGTGGGTGTAGTAAAACGAACCCTGTCAAATACAGGTTCTTGGTATCATGACCCCTGTTGGCTCTAATTGGCTCGCCAGCGCGAATGGCCGATCTCTGACCCCCGATATACACATTATCACTACACAAGTGCACTCCTGATTTCTGCATTGCAACTTGTACAGCCATTCATACCTTGGAATTTGGATTGTAATGTCTAGGCTTAAGTAAATATAATAATACTTATGTAACATTAAAGGATTTGTAGTGACACCTCGTACAAGACAATGCTTTCATATATCAAAATAAAAGGTATCATCACATATTTTATATTCACAGTGGAACAACTTTCACAATAAAGTGGATGGTAATCGCGTGCCAAGAAAGTATTCCCACGAACACCCAATATAATAACTTTTAAAACAGTGAATGTCATGTTGGATTATTTAGTTAAATAGTGAATGCTTAAGAATTCGAACAGTTTAGGAGTTATCTCACACAGATCAAGATCGGAGCAGGGAATAAACGGCACATTACTTCGCTATCGTGGTTTTAGATCCTATTATTGTTCCGTACCTGCGAACGATGCCGTATGCCATGATTTTATTATCTTCAGTTATTCGATATCGTTAACGTTTAGAGTACTTTTTCGCATGAACCAGCAGAATGTTTTATCGTGGAGTAAACCTCGATAAACATAATGTATCGAATCGAACTTCTGTATCGCTGGGGTGACAGGAAGAGTAGACGTCGCCTCTGTGCCTTTTTGCGCTATCATCACGATAACATCGTCGCGTGCTCGAATGCCGCTTGCCTGATAAAATACCTGTCTGTAATGTCCGTTCGATCGCCTCTTCAACGTTAACCTGACATTTGCCTATTCACGAAGCACGATCAACTTACGATTCAAGAAGTTGTACGTGGAAGAAACTTCAAATATTGAAATCAAGTCTTTGCGCCTATCTAATCCAAATGTCAATACAGGATTATAAAACTTTTATCTTTTAATAACTTCTATATTGACCGATTAGTGCAACAGATAATCATTAATTGCCTTACTAGTTTACGTAACGATGGTAGGTATTAGAATTATTGAATTATTTTATGTACCAAAATCTACACGGTCTTTACGGCCGATGTGAAATTGTTACGTTTGGAATTATTTCGGTAAAAAGGTAGGTGGATAGCCTGGACAGGGCAATAAGTAGCGTTAAACGAGGCTACGCACGTAACAAATGGTATTTGGTGTATGCGTAATGATGTTGTTTTAAAGATTTTTTTTTTGTAAATGACGTCTACGAAAATTTAAGCCCAAGCTTCAAATACTAGATTCTAGATTTTTGACTTTGACAACATTTATTCAGAAATATAATAACTATTTTTGAATCAACACAATATTTTGTGGAAATAAGACAGTTAACAAAACTGTGTGTTTACATTCTACAATTAAGATTAATTAATTACTTAATTTAATAATAAAACCATTTTTAATAAATTTACATATACCTATATAAAAATAATAAAAATTTGAATAACCCACTGGATATTAATTATTTCATTAGTATAGAAAATTAACTAATTATTTTACCTGTACCTGTAGTGAATTTCAATCATTTAAACATGATCCAAAGACCTTTCTCTTTTATCTTCTAACTGAAACTTCGAATACTCCAGTCTGATCTAAGAGACTATAATTACCATGGATTATTCCATAGTGAGACATGTCAGGAGTGGCTCATTACAGCAACACACCATTCATGGTCAGATATGCACGCACTGGCAGCCACGGCGGCGTGCCGTGACACCTCAATTAATTTCTAGCACAAGATACCCAGTTGACACACTTGTCACATGTGATTGGTCACCTCATACTCATTACATGATTGCGAAACATTTTTTTTTGTTGTGGTTTCATTTTCCTTAAATATCTACACCAGAAAAGTTTAAAAGGAAAATCTAATGTTATCCTGGTCATTGCCCGCTGCTCATTGGGTAATGAATATCAATGGACACTGAAAACATGAAAGAGCATCAGAACTGTTTGTACGTACCTATAGTTGTTTCTCAAAAATGACTTGATATGGAAGGTAGAGGTACCAAGTATTGTATTTCATTTGCCTTTAACTTTTGCCTTGTTACGCTTTTGCTACATCTTTATAGACCAGTTGAAATAGATATTATGGTTTTGCACAGCCTTGTCACAACAGAATGTAACAATGGCATGAAACACCATGGAATGAGTAAAATGAGTTGTCATAGTATAACAACAAAATGAAAGAAAATAAAATTATAGCAAACAACAGAATCAACCAAGTATGTTCACACTGCAGGGACTGGGCATTGGCGAGTCCCTTATGAGAGGGAGTGGAATACACCAAATGATGATACTTTATGTGTTTAGTAAAGGGGGAAAATATAAAGACCACAAAAAATAACTTTGTGACCACTACCATCTATCACCTAAAATATCAATTGATCACCAAATTTAGTAAATTGAGTACCAAATTTTAATGAGGTGGTTGATGACAACTAGTTTTGCCTAGGCCAACTTGGGGCACCGTGGTAATCTTTTTATAAGCCATCCAGAAGGAGGAGCCCGCCGGGGCTTCGTCGACCGGGTCTCCCTCGACTCAGATGCAAGAGCATAACAGTTCAAGTTCTGGTGGTCATTAACTAAAAAAAGAAATTTTTAGTTCTTATTTCACGATGAAATGGGGATTAATTTTGGTGATCAATTACTAATTTTGGCATTCAAAAGTGATTTTTTTTGCTGTTAGATTTTGCTAAATATGATGGTTCGTTAATTTTATGCCTCTAAGAAACCAATAGTTGTGTTACATGTAAGTGCAAATCATGAGCAAATGTCAGTGCAAAAAATTACCAATAGGGAATATGCATTTTTTTTTTTATTATTTCGATACGGAATGTTAAAGTACTATAAAAATAATGACAAAAAGCGAAAACAAGACATAAATCGGCCAAACAACACAAAAGTTATAACCGTTTAAACTTTTGTTTCTATCTCTTTCTAGATAAACGGAATTTAGTATGATTTTGTACGTCGATGCAGCGAATGACGTCATTCGCTGTATCGGATCTCTCTGCCTAATCAGCAGTTTTAAATGCTTTTTACCTAGTATTTTTTAAACATATTAAAAGAATAATTTCACTTTGCTATTTATGATGTTAATACGCTTTGTTTAGAGTAATAAAAAAAGATCATGCATATACCCTATTGTGTCAAATCATCCAGACATGTACCTGTTGTAGTTAGTGTACAAAATGTATATTAACAGAACTAATGAGTAATGACTAAAGGTTTATATGAACCTTAGAAATAGTTGATCATACCAACCGCCTACTTCATTGTGGACATTAGAAAAACACAATGACTCATTCTGGGTGTAAACTAAGTAATTGACTTTCAATGGTGTGCATAATTCTGTAGTGTAGGTAAAGACTGGATAGTGCTAATGCCAATTGAAATGATCCAGCAAGTAGATTAAACATAACAATGTTGTACCGTCACATGTTTTTTACAAAACAGAGGTGTGTATGGCCCATATTTAAAAAGCTATTTGAGGACATAGCCACAAAATAAAATTAATTACAAACATTAAAATAACTCACTATGGCCATTGAGAGTAAAGACAGGTGCTCACCATCTGTGAGTGTGACACATCACAAATAGCATGGCGCATGTCAATGCTCTCACATCACTATCAGTGTCAAGATCAAGGCAACCTGCTTTTGCAAGAAATTACATATTTAATTAAAATTATACTGCAATGTCAACCTCCATTTTGAATTATGGATGGTCCCACAAGTTATGTGAAAGTTTAGCATTCAACAGTTCATATTAGGTTATGACTCAATTGAAACAAAATTTTGAAATAGAGTTGACTGAATACTATGTCAATAGGTTTTCAAATTTCCTGAGATGGTTACTGAGGTCATCCTAAATGGTTTTTGTATTGTCGTTACATTGCAATGCAAAGGAAAAAAAATATATATAGTATTTATTACCTCACTAAATACAAAATTGTATCAATAGAGTTTTTTGTTGAGTTTCCTCTAGTGATTGTATTTAAATGTAAATAAGTATTGTGCCATTTATCGTTGGACATGAATGACATTGTTCTGGTGAAATATTGGCAAGCGTTCAAAACACTGCCAACAGGTACTGTTTACAGTGATTAAAATTCTTTAAATACTAGTTGATTGTTTACTGACAACATTACATGTGGTTTTGGAATAACTAAAACAACTTCATATACAATGTATGTGTTTCTTAAGGGAATCACCTCTTGGTTGGCAAGAAAAGCAATAAATATATTTCATTTTGACTCAAGTGTGTAAGTGTAGGCTGCATGTTTAGTTTCCATTGTGGTTCTGATTTTCTTTTGTGTTTTATCAGCCTGAAAATGTTATCACATCAAGGTCATCTACGTAAAGCAGGAAAACTACCAGCGAGCACAATAGAGCAGTCTCCCTCAACTAAGTCCCAGCCGATAAGATCTTCAGTTATTGTATTGGATGACTGTTACATATTTCTCATGAAATATTGACATCATTAGTGGGTGAGTGTGCTATTATAGAACAGTGCTTGGGATTTATCATTTAGTGAAGCAGATATAGTAAATCAAGATGCACTAATACCTCTATCGGCATTAGAGGTTCCACTGTCTATAATTTGTTTAGTTAGCAGTGTTATTACTGTAGGAATGAGTAATGGCAGCCAATGATGTTACTAAGTACTCTAGAACTGTTTATTTAGCAGAAATAAGGAAAATACTAATTTTGGCTTATCTTGTGAAGATGTGAGATTTGAAATGGTGTGTATGGTGGTATGGTGGGCAAATAAATGGTGTCAATCTCATTATTTTGTTAAAATAAATAGTGGCAATGTTAAAATACGTCGCGTGGTACCTATGTTCCGAAATACGATAAGGAAAACCCCTCCTGAATTGAGGTACATGACATTGGAACAGAAATCAACCATGATTAGCATAGAAATGACTAGACAATGAGTCCATACACATGTTTCCTAAATGTGAAACAAATTGGAACTTTCATTTGCGCACGGAACTACCGTACATACCGGCATAATGATTAGTTCCAAGTGAAAGCAACTAACCATTTCTACTCCTGCTTTAAATTTGCAACGAGATAATAGGATGCATGAAGAGCGTTAGGATGCTACCCACTGGGGCATCATGAAAGCTGAGATCGTTGAACGGGACGCCCAAATTTCTGCAACAATCCCGAAACATGGGTGCGGCCACGGATCGCGACTAAATAATAGAGCTACACTGTACCTAATAAGAGCAATTTGATATCTTTGGAAGCCTGGATTCCGTCCTCTTTAAGGTTCCTCTCGATCTGTCGGCTGCGGGCTGCAGCCGCGCGCTCCTCGGCCGACTGGGCGCACCCCATGTCGGCAGCTGTGCCTGTTCCTTGGCCGCCGGCCGCCCCGACCCCTGAGCCGGGCGCGCTCTCACCGCTCCTTCTGCATGCGCTCCGCACGCGTCCTGCCGCTCCGGCGAGACCGGAGCCACCCTACACAACGTTAGCACCCAACACACAGTAACCTTACAGTACCACTTATCACTGTTCATACGACTCCGAAACACACAATCTTTGGATAAACGACCGCGGCTCGATATTTTCCAGGGTTTTTTACTGCACCGAACACTAAAAACACGCAACGACAATGCAAACTTTAATTGATTTTACAAATCCGTTTAAATACGAGATAATGGCGGCCGGATGACAAGCACCAACTCTGCTCCGTGACAGCGACCGCGCCCCGCTCGACTGACGTTCGGGTGCGTTCGGAAATCTTCGTTCGGACTCGCTCACACATGCGTGAAGGCACATTCACACGCGAAAGAGAACACGAGCACTGCGCTAAAATCAAAGATTTGTCAAAGACAAGTTTCTACTTTTTTCAGCTAAAAAGTGTAATGGCGCGTATTTTAAATTAATCAAATCATTTATTCGTGTCAATATGGTGGTACATACAAAAGTTCTATGCCATTTTCTACCTTAACAGGTGTGTAAAATTATTACAATAAAAAATAATAAATCTAAGGTCGTTGTAGCTTTTTAAATTATTTATTTAATCGAGAATATTTTCACAAACATATTTTAAATAATTTTCAACCGAATGTGAGTGTAATGAATAAAGTTTCAAAAATATCACACATTTAACGTTTAAGGCTGATGCTCCAGGGTAGCCCGCGAAATTCAAATTTTCTTACGTTTTTGGCAAATTGCAGGCCAGTGCTAGGTTGTATGTTGATTAAAATATTGGACGCGATTGTAAGACGTATGTAGTTACAGAATTATAATCATCAAAACCATCAATACAACCCTCCAAGTACATAAAGGTCGAAAAACGATTTTTTCAAGGTCAAATTCATTGCTAGACCTTTATGAACTTGGAGGGTTGTATTGATGGTTTTGATGATTATAATTCTGTAACTACATACGTCTTACAATCACGTCCAATATTTTAATCAACATACACGGGCTGGTCGAAGCATTCACCTTAATTTGTCGTAATATTCTCAAATGCAGCAGAAACCTTCAAATAAAATAGTTTGTTTCACTGCTTGATTAGTTCGGAATTTTACTTTTCCAAAAAAACAATGAATAAACTAAATACTTACCTACATAATTATAAGCAGCTAGGTAAAACGAGTAGGGAAATTAATATAAATTAACCAAACACTCATTAAAATTAAGTATACTACCACCACCACTACCATCATCACTACCACCACTAAGTACATTATCTGTCCATAGGTTTGTATGCATAAATCTTTAAAACTACGCAACGGATTTTTATGCGGGTTTTTATAATAGATAGAGTGATTCAAGAAGAAGGTTCTAGTACATAATTTGTACGCGGGCGAAGTCGCCTGGCATCAGCTAGTAATGTACAGATGTATTATTATAAGTTATATTGTTGTTAAATGAGTAGGTATGTAAATATAGTATGCAGGAATTAAATAAAACTCATAGACAATTTGTATTTCAGTTTTTTTCTAGTCGGGAATCGAACCGAAAACAATAACAAAAACGTTACCTATCATGGCATTTTCATATCGAGAAGAATACAATGTACATTGTACACAGATCATAGAAACAACAGTTCGATGATCTGTGACAATGTAGGTAAGTATAGGTATTCCAAATCACAAGAAATATTGATGACAAAAAAGCTGTTTGGCCCAAAATTTTGGGCGCTTTTTCTCCCCGTCGTCATTGCGATCATTTTTTTTGTTCTGAATCTTATATACCTGGGAACGGGAACCTACCTGTTACAAGAGGTCAAAGTTCCAACTTTATTTAAGTTTTTTTAAAATACCTACTAGTTTTTAAGGTCATAGGCATAGCTTAACTTTAAATACCTCCATCTCAAAACATTGCTGTTTTGAGTACGTTACATGTTTTACCGTAAAACGTGATCCAGCAATAATTTTTGCGTAGAGTTACTTATTTTGAGTAGGTACAGAATGCTTGGTTGACGGCTCCGTGCAGGGTCTTTTTACACCCTGTACACCTAGATACTTATGAAGGCAGGTAATACCTAAGTAAACACAACAATCAATCATCAGAATATATTTAGGTCACAATCACAGTTTTCCTTTCCTTTGATTCTATTCACCATTACTTGGCTGTCGTCAAGTGCAGCTACACCATAGACCTACCGACTGGGAAAGATTAGCTTCCCCAAATCCTAGAAAGATTTATGATCAGGAAGTACCTACCTAACAGAACTAGCCTTAGATGACCCGAATGGCGCAGCGGTAGTGTCTAGGCTGCCTTACGTTCTTTGGGTCCCGGGTTTGAATCCCGGTAGATGCAAATGTTTGTGACTTTGTGTGATGAACATGGACATTTGTTTCCCGAGACAGGATGTTTATATGTCTTAAGTACAGTAAAACGGGGCTATTTGGGTTTTAGGGGGCTATTTGGTCCCATATAAACCAAAATGTTATTGGGTATTTCCATCAGGATTTTTTCAGTATTAGCCCAATCAAAGTAAATAATAAATATCACTGGACATCACACCCCCGTTTACTTTACACAAAAAAAAGCATCTATGATGTAGTATATCAACTATCTGGTGTCCACGACACAAGCCTCGTTGCTTAGTGTGGCACTAGATGGCGCTGTGTGTAATGTCCAGCGATATTTATTATTATTATAACGATTCCATTAATATACGTCAGCTTGGGCCCTCTGAATGGACTCAGTAAAGTTTGTGTTGGAAAAAAATAAAAAATCCAGGAGCTTATCTCATGAACCGGCAGGATAGGCCATATAAAGGTAGGAGCGCCTCTGTTTGTTTTTCTACTAGCATGAGCTATTGCGAAAATCATACTTATACAGCGACAAATTCGCTAACTTTCGTTCGTAACAGCACTGCAAGTACGTAGCAATCGATAAAGATCGAATCGATACGATTCGATAAATCCGACTTTTCGATTGGTTAAAAACTCATTTTATCGAGAATAACTGTCAGATTTATCGAATCGTATCGAATCGAGTGCTACGTACTTGCACTGCAGTTGCAATAACGATGCTTGCGGGAAATGAAAGTCTCTACATCCAAGATGCGATTCTCGCAAGCATCGTTATTGCAACCGAATTTATTTGTTAGTAATAGAGTATTATATTATCTGTGGTAATAGTAAGTAATATAATACTGTAATTAGCAATTAAAAGTTAGCGATTTTGTCGATATCTCTGTCGAGACTGCCCGGTCAAGTTTAGCTATGTTTCTATACAGTTTGGGGTCTCCCGTATGTGTTTACGCAATCAACTAGTAGAGCAGCATCATAATAGCTAGGTAGGACCTATAGTCCCCAAACATGACCCATAAGCAGTTCCGGATACCTCTGCTCTTTCTGCCATAATTAACAACTATGATCAACATACCGTTCTTCTTTTAGGACATCCACTCCACTAGGTAGGTACCTATACATTTATGTAGGTATAGTTGCTCTGGGCGGAGGACTACGCGACAGCAACAGGGCCTATTTGTTAATATATCTAAGTGAGACATCTGCCATTTAAAGGTACTGGGCTTTTAGATTACATGCATATTAGGCTTTCGTAGTAGAACTAGTACTTACTTAGGTCCTGTCATTTGTGTATTGTCTAACTTTCTAACTTTTCTTGCTATTCCTTGATCTAAAGATTGCCAGGTCAGTTATAGGTAGGTACTTACTTATGTAAAATGTTGTGTTGAAGTTCAAGATCATGGATGTCAATATGTCAATACTTATTATTGAATGCTTATTATTGTGTTGTATTATTATCTAGACTCTAGTTTTACAACCAGAAGAGCATTGATTTCCTATTACAATCACATAATATTATCCTACCTAGCATTGAAGCAAATTATATACCCAAATTGAGACCTACTCGTAGTGTTTTGTAGACATACCTATCATTGAGATGTTATAATTTCCTCGCAATATCCAATCCAAAATGCATAGGTACCTATCCACAAAGTCAATGCATTTATCTACATTCCCAAAACGGAGAAATGCCGAAATAGTCTGGAGTCAATAGAGCTCGAGCCGGTGGCGTGCGCGCGCATCTGCTGCCCTAGACAGAGATATAGGAAAGCTCCATTACCAAGGAGCAGCAGCTTGATATCCTTGGCGGCCTGGATGCCATCCTCCTTCAGGTTCTTCTCGATCAGCTTGCTGCGCGCAATGGCGGCGCGCTCCTCGGCGGACGAGGCGCAGCCCATGGCGATGGCGCGCACGGCCTGGCTCGCTACGCGCGGCAGCGCCGTGCCCCTAGCATGCTCGCGGCCCGTCGTCGCGCGCACGTGGCGCCGCGCACGCGCGAGCGAGCGCACGCGTGCCTCGGGGACCAGGGGGACACGCACCACCACGAGACCGGCGACGATCCGGCCTGACGCACGCGAGCTGAGCGCGACGGAGCTCGGGGGGCGAGCGGAGCGATAGTTACGGTCGAGGTGGCGACGCGGCGTGAACCCGCGAACGAATGACGGATCGCGCAGGCCTGGACCGGCGCGCGTACTGCGCAGGCTCCGCCGCCGCCGCGCGCCGCCCGCCGGTCGCACGCTGCCCACCCTGCTCCTCCTCCCTCACATACCCACTAACACCCTTACGTCAAACCTACACGGCGCCTACACAATGACACAAAAATGAACGGACACTTAGGTAGGTACCTACACAGTTCAGGCAAACACAATTAATACAACTTTCAAGGGGTTTTCTCCTTCAGATAATTTTCGATAAACAATATACATACATAATAATGTAGGTTGGTTGGTTGGTTTACCAGGTAGTAAGATGCCTTTGAACATTTGCCTAGGTTAAATTAATGCTCTAATTAGGTTACATGTCCAACATTATACTGAAAAAAAAATTTGTAGGTAGGTATAAGTACAAAGGGAAAGACCTGGCATAGCAAGATAAAGGCTCCACCACACAGGTGCGATATTATCGCTCGATAATATCGCATGCGTTATTGCATCCCACACAAGTGCGTTTTTATCGTCCGATATTCTACTCATACACAAGTGCGTTTTTATCGTCCGATATTCTACTCATATCGGAATACTGCGATACGGACGTAGAAACGCAAGCGTCCTACTTCTATTGCGTCGTTATTATCGCAGCAGTGTGGGATCGCTTCATGTGGTCATGCGTCCCAATACCAAATGTTCTAAGAACTCATCGCAATAACGCAGGACGCAGAAACGCAAGCATCCTACTTCTATTGCGCCGCTCGTTATTATCGCGGCAGTGAGTAACTTCGTAGCCCGTCCTAATATTATCATGATGAAAATAGGTAAGTTTCGCAATAACGCATGCGATATCATCGCGCCGGTGCCCGTGTGGTAGACCCTTAAGGCTGATGCTCCAGGGTAGCCCGCGAAATTCAAATTTTCTTAGTTTTTGGCAAATTGCAGGCCAGTGCTAGGTTGTATGTTGATTAAAATATTGGACGCGATTGTAAGACGTATGTAGTTATAGAATTATAATCATCAAAACCATCAATACAACCCTCCAAGTTCATTAAGGTCGAGAAACGATTTTTTCAAGGTCAAAGTCATTGCTAGACCTTTATGAACTTGGAGGGTTGTATTGATGGTTTTGATGATTATATTTCTGTAACTACATACGTCTTACAATCGCGTCCAATATTTTAATCAACATACAACCTTGCACTGGCTTGCAATTTGCCAAAAACGTAAGAAAATTTGAATTTCGCGGGCTGGTCGAAGCATTCACCTTAATGCGTTAACTCGTACCTAGATAGGTACGTCTCTATTAAGTTATAATATAATTATCTTTTAATGTAATAGATGTAGATCACTTAGACAGGTACGACCTCTCGTTTTTTAGCGTAGGTACGACCACCTCTCGTTGTTTAGCGCATTACATCTGTTATTTTCCACAAGCGATAGTTAAGTCATTGTTGACTGTAAGTGATAGCCACAGCATCCCTGGCAGCGCGGTGATAGGCGCGTGTTTGCTTTTGCTTTTTAACCGACTTAAAAAAGGAGGAGGTTCTCAATTCGTCGGAACCTTTTTTTATGTATGTTCCCCGATTACTAGAAGATGGCTGGACCGATTTGGATTTTTTGTTTGTTTGGAAGGGTGTTCCCATGATCATCAAGTCAGGATCTGATGATGGCATCCTGGAGAAATATAGAGAACTCCTCAAATTTTATAGGCCCACTTGAAACAATTTGGGTAGTTTTTGAAAGAGTACTTTCTTGGAGTAGTTCCAGTCCCAGTAGTTGTGGTGAAGATCTGATGAAGAACTTCGGAGATAGGAAACAGAATTCCTCAATATATGATAGCAAAAATGGACTGGGATTGCTGAAATCTCATGTCTGCCTATTGTTGTTTATCACCTAACAACGTCATAACATAACATCACGCCGCGCCGCGCCGCGCCGCCGGTACGCTGTGAAGGGGTGAACCACATGTGAACCAATAAAAAGTAAAAACTTCTAAACAAAGGATGTGAAATTAATGGATACAATCGCGTGTAAAAAATTGAAGTCATAAAATTACATAATAATTACCTTTTTTTTTTTTTCGTATGGGAAATCATCAAATGATTCCTCCCGCTCTGGGCGGAGCAGGAGGGAGTGTCAGACTTTTACTGACTAAAACCCATCCATGTTCCTTCATCACCCTTTGTGTTCCGGGGCCACGGTATCTCTTTCGAACAATCCCGCAACCCCGGCAGGCATCGGTTCTTACGGACCCCTTCCTTTTTGCTGACTCTCTTTGAGGCGCGCGTGGAACACTCCTGCGCCGTCGACACGGCCTGTCGTCATGAGACGGACGGACGGCAAGCTAGCCCATAGCCCACCGTCCACAGGCCCACGATCTTGATATTACCTCTGCCTGACTAGACGAGAAGTCAGTGATTTCTGGAAAATCTTGCATCAATTGATGAAATCGGCAAGTTGTGATGTCACCTGATCCAATTACTTCATTGGTCTAGCTAGTCTATCAATATGCCCGACACATAGGGGCTTGTAAAATTACTTCTGTAGGTCATCAATGAGCTATAAAATTGCCTAGAAACTGCATATTTAGAATTAATTGTTGACGAATTTGTATTGTGAAAGAAAAAAAAAAATCAATTTTAACAAGTTTTTGAAGTGAAAACTTCTCGTGTTGAGCACTTTTTGGGTGAAAAACATGGTGGGCGGGTGGGGAAAAACATTGAACTCATCGTCACGTAACGTAACGTGCGGTCACGTTTCGTAGCCGTTCGTAGCACTCGTAGCATCCGTTACGGCGTAGCACCACATAGGCATGCGTGGGGCATAACCAGTGCTACGACTGGGGCGGGGCCTGTGTTCTTTTTGTTTTCACTTCTATCGGCAGTCCCCAAAGTCTGCTCAGATTTTTGAAGTGAAAACTTCTTTAAGCGCGTTGAGCACTTTTTGGGTGAAGGAAAAACATTGAACTCATCGTCACATAACGTAACGTGCGGTCACGCTTCGTAGCCGTTCGTAGTTTCCGCTACGGCGTAGCACCACATAGTCATGCGCGGGGCATAACCAGTGCTACGACGGGGGCGGGGCCTGTGTACTTTTTGTTTTCACTTCTATCGGCAGTCCCCAATGACTAAGTAAATTAGGTTTGTCAATCAACATTGTCCGTGCCGTGCTATTAACCGCTGAGGAATTCTCTCGTGAGGAGGCGATCCTGGCTGCAGGATAAAGTCATGTCAGTCATAAAAATGTATTGTCACCACCAGAACCCTGTGTGCAAAATTTCAGCTCAATCGTTTGGGAGGATCGGCAGTCTCGACAGAGATACTTAACGACAAAATCGCTAACTTTTGATTGCTAAATTACTAACAAATAAATTCGGTTGCAATAACAATATTTTTTGTTTATTTATTCAGTAGTATACACAAATTTTATACATTTATGTTGGTGCCAACATAAACTCATTAGAGTTTTACCATATGTGGTTTTACCGTGCACCAAGTTTAAGTTTAAAAGTAGGTATAGATCAAAACTGACTAGTAACTGCTCACTACCCTCCTATTTCGAAAAAACAACTTCGGCGCGGTCGCGGTTCGATTTCCGCAGGGAACAGGTTGTGATTGAGTCTGTTTTCGAAATCTTAGTACAGTTTGCAGATGAATGTTCCAGGTTTGAAGTGGCCGTTTGTTTAATGGGAGACCGAAAAATTGTTTTCAACAGAAAAAAGCGTGAATCGAAATTTTTATTATAGGCAAAACCGGCGACCTTTAGGTTCGCAATCATCAGGACCTCTAAGATAAGAGGACTGTAGCATTCGTTGATTTTGAGGTTCCCTTTATTGTGTTGTGGGAGTTAGGACCCACTGTGCGCAGGTGTTCTAATACGTTTTACCTATGAGCTCCTCCGTATAAACTGAAGACAGAAAGGATTCAGCTTTATATTAAGTATACTTAATTACGTAGGGTGACATTTTTGCTTTTCCTAGGGTCACCCTTTTTTTTCGGGTGGGAAATCATCAATGACCCTCCCACTCTGGGCGGAGCGGAAGGGAGTGTCAGACTTGTAAAACCCATGTTCCTTTTAGCCCTTTGAGAGTTCCAGGGCCGCGGTATCTCTTTAGAACAGTCCCGCAGCCCCGGCAGGTATCATCCTTGCGGACCCCTTCCGGTGTGCTGACATCTGTTTGAGCACATGAACATGAACGCGCCGTCAACACGGCTTGTCGTCACAAGACGGAGGGACGGCGAGCTAGCCCATTACTCACCGTCCACAGCCCCGCGCCTACGATGGCCGGTAACCGCCAGGTGGCCCCCGACGCCCAGGGCGTCTCCTGCGGTGAGACGTGGGGCTCTCTCCGTCTTACGTTCCGCCACCTCCTTCGCTAGCCTGACCGCTTCCCATTCTCTCTCGCTCCAAAACATGGATTGAACCAGGGCCGGACGCAAGAGGTAGCGGCCGCCAATTGCCGCTACGAGGACACGGCGGTGCTCCGCCCAAGCGGAGCAGACCTCCACGCTCCACCGTGTCCTCCAGGCGATCCTCGCAGTGGAAACACCCAGGTGTTTCCTCCCGCCCGATTCGGTGCAGGTACCTCCCGAAACAACCGTGTCAGGCGGAAGGTGCCTCGTGTCACCCCTTAGATTACAATGAACTGTTTTTGTACTCGTTAGTGAACTATGAACGGAGTGGCCTAAGGAGTGACCACACTTATAGGCGCGGAATCGGCTCGAGCTGGTAGGTAAGAGCTTTATTTTCATGCAATGAAAGCAAAAAATGTTGTCATTCGCCTCAAGCCACGAAACGGAACGAGGCGAATGATGAACGAACGACACGAACTAAATGCAACAAATGTTGTGACTCGTGATCGTAAGCTTTTTAAGCATAATATATCCCTCATTGGTTAGAGAGGTCACTCCCAAAGTTGGTTTATTTTGCGTACTGTGTATTGGTTATTAGTGTACATTACTATCATTTAATTTTTAAATGTAAATATAACAAATTGCAATAAAACATTTCAATAAACTTAGAGAGTCTTTTAATTCTACTAAATAATAATTCAAGTACACTGACAACATTAAAATTCACTGAGATAATTATTTTAAATGTAAAGGGAGCCATCAGCAGGCCCCAAATGGTGGATCCCAATAAGTAAGGCATCTACAAGCGTCCAGACTCCCAGTCCTCCAAAACTAAACAGTTTGCCTATTCCCTCTTGCCAGTGGCCCAGGTAGAACCGATCAGCACCAAACCCTCCAAGTGTCAGGGCAAGGATGACTGCAGTACCCCAGCGAGTGCCTGCGGTCCATGAGCAGCGGATCTTCCTCAGGAACCTTCGCTTCCCTAGGCACACAACATCGTCAGATACTGTGCAGTTTGTCCTGAAAATGTAATTAGAAATTATTTAACTCAAACTCAAAGCATTTATTTCAATTAGACCATTACGGCACTTTTGAAAGTCAAAAATACAAAAAAGAAAATCAAAGCTACAGTCCCAGTCACAAGGCATAATAACTTGAGAAAGTACTGTAGTTGCCCATTCCCTAGCGTAGATCTCTATGGAGAAGAACGGGCAAGAAACTCCATGGACACTCTTTTAAAATCAAAATATTGTTACAAAATCTTGGTTACATCATTAATTTTGAGATTATACATATATGTGAGAACGATGTAGAAAGACGTGCACACTAAGAGCAACTTTATGTTTATGGAAAAAGTAATATTGTTTTGTTTGGTCACAAATTACTTTGCAAGTGTTTATGAATGATTTATATAAATGTAACATATTACAACAGTACTGTATTTTTGCTTACAAGTAATATTTCAGTGGTGAAGCCAAAGAATTGCAGTTCGCTTTCTGGTCACAGCGATGTTCCCATTTCTCAGTCTGGTAACAAAACCTGCACATTGCTGTTCTGTTAAATGTTTTAGTACCCTGGAATTTAAAGAGGCATATTACTGTTTGAAAATTGAACTCTTCCAGGATTCTTTAGAGGCTGAAGTCGCATAAAGCAGGTACTTACATTACAAACAATTTTTGGTTTGACAGTGCAGGAATAATTGTAAAAGCCTCCATATCGACAGTCTATGCTTCTATCACAATTTATACATGGATACTGCAATGAGGAACACTCAGAAATATCCTGATCAACAGAAGGACAACTTTTCAAGTATTCTTCATTCTCACTGAAATTCACTCCTTTGTCACTCGAATCGTCCTTTATTTTGTTTTCTTTGCTTTGTATATCCATATTGTTGTTGGCTACGACACAAAACTATATTAAAACAACAGAATTGTGATGTTAAGTGATAATTTACTTCATCATTGTTTCAGATTAACTTACCCATATCAGTAATGTGAATTGTATTAAATATAACTAATAGAACTAAAACTAAACAGTCTCTTATACTTATTCTTAGCGGCAAACTTCTCGGCATCGTGATATTTATAACATTTTAGTATTAATTCAATAAAAACGAGCAAGATTTGCTCAGCCTCGATGTGAAAACAACAATAATGAATGGTTGTCGAATTTGACAGTAATGACAGAAAACTGACAGCAGGATGGCGTGATGGGTTCCATGAGTGCAATAAAGACAGAAAGGCAGAATTTATGCTCAATATATTTACAATCGGTTCTCTGAAACGCAGTACGTCAATACATTTTCACGCTTGCTATGGAAAGACGAGCAGCAGATTAATAGCAATGGGGGCTATCCACTGACATATAAATCAGGGCTATCGCGCATGAATTCGCCGCCAGAGCCGTTCGTGTAGACTCTACACGACATCCGACACGTTTTTGAAATGTCGGATGTCCTAGTTGGGTGCGCCAAAGTTCACCTAAATTTTCAACTCCGATAATTGGAAATCCGAAAATGTTCTTCCTAACATTTTTCATCCTAACAATCACAATTCCTAACTAGTCTGTCACTAATATTCATAATTCCGAAGCATTCAACTTCCACTTCAATACCCGCAATTACAGACACAATTAAAATAACAATGCACCGTGCCTCTGGAGGCACGGCCGGGAGCATACGGGTTAATGTCAGTAGCAATAAACATCTATTATACTTTTGTTTTCCTATATTTTTTCAACATAACCATCTTTTACACTATTATTCAAAGTCATATCTTTTTTGTTTAGATTTATTTTTATTCATAATAATCAGTAACATATACCTACATTAATTTTGCGTAACTTTATTTTCACATAACATGTTTAACGTACAAGAATAATAGTACCATACAAAATAATAAAAAAGTATAATGACCACCAAAATTAACTTTGTTACCACTGACATCTATCACCTAAATTATCAATTTTATTGATCACCAAATTTAGTCAATTGAGCACCAAATTTTAATGAGGTGGTTGATGACAAACTAGTTTTGCCTAGGTCGACTTGGGGCACTCGACACGGATAGATTAGGTTAGAATTTCATTCATTTAAGACAAAAATCAGTTAAACGACCTTTAATCATTATAAACAGTTGGTTTTTTTTTTAGACATAATTATCTCAGGTACCTATAACTATACCATATAGTAATAAGTACCTACTTTATGTAAAGCATACCCCCAAATAATAATCATACCCTCAAATTAAAACTATAAATATCATCTTCTACCCACATATATTTTTTATTACACTTGGTAAATGTTTCGAGTATGAGTGAAAATATTATGGTAATTATGTTTTGGGATAAAAGCGTCATGATAAAAAACAGTAGGAGTTTAAATATATTCACATTAATGATATTATTCATTACAATTTTCGGAAACATGAGTGTTATGAACATCGCCGGTAGCACTACAAATAGTATGAATGAAAACTTTAGGATGAAAAATTTTAGGAAGAGTGATCATTCAGATTACAAATCATTAGGAAGAACAATTTCGGGTAAAGAACTTTAGGTGAGCCAATATGGACCCGTCCTAGTTAGTGTTCGCACGTTTCATCACTTATTATACTATATAAAGCTCGATTACCACTCACTCACTGACTCACTGACAGAATTGTTCTCCCTGATGGTGGATGGGGAGGTGGGTATATTTTGACAGATTCGTAAACAAGTAACTCCCGCAAGTATGGGAAAAGTGCCAAACCTCCCCTTTTCGCCCCCCTTCCTCCCCCTCCCTATCGTATCTCGGAAACAAAGAGACTTGAAACATATTTTTTTTCAAATTCGTATAGAAGAGGCTCGGGAAAGTAAAAACCAGTTTTCAAAATTGACCCCTTTTACCCCCTTTTCCCCCCTTTAGGCGGATCTCGGAAGTTGAGAGACTTGGAACATTTTTTTTTTCAGATTCGTAAGAAGGGGCCTAGAGTTAGTCAAAATCATTTTTCAAAACTCCCCACTCTCCCCCCCCCCCCCCTCTTCACCCCATTTTTTACTACTGAAAAATCTTTTGATTCGTACCTAAAACTATTGACGACGTTGAAATTAAAAAATTGTATACCATTTCCTCCCCTCCCTAACCTCCCCTAAAATTGAAAGGGCTGTAACTTCATAACGGTTAGAGATAGCCATTGGGTGGTTGAACAAATATTATAGTAGGCGTCAAAACCTGTCCGGTGGTGGCAGGTTCTGAGTGGAGCGAACCTGCGAGACCGAGTGGAGCGAAGGGGGGAGGTGGCGAGCGAAGCGAGCCGGCGACCTCCGCAGCGTAACGAAGGTTGAGTGGGTGAAGCGTAACTCAGGGGCGACGACAAGCAAACTTTAGGGTAGTGTTTTTTTTACGGGACTGAGTTTTTAAATACGGTTTTTCACAATTTTTTTAATTGGTTTTTAGAATGTTTTAGGGGTTCTTAAGGGTTTTCATACTGATATAGGGGTAGTTGTAACGGATTTTCCAATTATTTTAAGGATTCCTATGGATTCTCAAATTTTTATGATGGTAAGGAATACTTCTCAAGCACACGACAACACGCGAGCTGCGCGCAGCTCGCGCACCCAAGCAAATACTAGTTTCTAATAATATTTACGATTGTCTTCAAGATTGAGCTATTCTGATTGACTGACTTAAAGATTTTAAGTAGCAAGTTAAGATCTAATTTGTTACTACTTGGAGGAAGGATATTTTTAGGGTTCCGTACCCAAAGGGTAAAAACGGAACCCTATTACTAAGACTTACGCTGTCTGTCCGTCTGTCTGTCACCAGGCTGTATCTCATGAACCGTGACAGCTAGACAGTTGAAATTTTCACAGATGATGTATTTATGTTGCCGCTATAACAACAAATACTAAAAACAGAATAAAATTAATATTTAAGGGGGGCTCCTATACAACAAACGTGATTTTTTTGCCGTTTTGTCTAATGTATAGATAATGGTACGGAACCCTTCGTGCGCGAGTCCGACTCGCACTTGTCCGGTTTTTTAAATATTTCATGCTTGCTAACTTTAGGGACATTGTAACTTAGGGTCGATTTCACCACACATGACTTTACCCGAGAATAGCTATTCACGGAATATATTTATTCTTATACTAGCTGACCCACGCAACTTCGTCTGCGTCACATGAGAGAGAGAGGGTTAGAGAGAATGTGAGTCAACCTTAGAAGATAGACTTAGGCATGCTATCGCGGATTTTTTTAAACCATTTTAAGAGGAAAAATTCCCATAGACATGATTGTAGCGTAACTTTAATCGTTTTGTGCAGCGCTCGCAACGGAAGCCCTATAGAAGAAATAAATTTTCCCTATTTTTGCAACATTTATCATTGATGCTCTCATGCTTTTCCAAATAAGGGCTTGCCTCTATAGCCTTACCTACGTCATCATCCTTAGACACTCGATGACAGTCATACTCCAGCTAGGTCGAAAGTTCTCATCAAAGGTGCAGGAAATTAACCCAAACACGATTTTTCAATTATAAATGGCACCAACTTTAAGATATACTTAAGCTTTTCACAAAAAAAGGACCATGTATCATGTGTGTTGTTAATTTAAATCTAAGTATGTAGTTTAATTAATTAAATAATATTTTAATGCAATTTTAATGTACCATGTATTAATTCTTATATTTCAATAATGTATGTGTTTTGTTTTAATTTTTGGTTTTTAGGGGTCTTGGACCTGAAATAAATGATTTTATTTTTTTTATATCGGATCGGACTTCTCTGTAAAAAGTTAAGCGTGGTCATACATAAAAAAAATATACGCGTCAAATTGAGAACTCCCTTCTTTTTGCTATGTCGGTTAAAAAACCAATCTTGAGGCAATTGACACAGGCGAGGGTCATTCGATTTAGAAAATGTAGTGAAATGGACATCACCATCTATCGACCAAGATGTTAAACTGCTATAATATAATGCACGGAAATCATGCTATGTAAATTTTCAAAGCAGCATCATGTGGACTAATCTAGAGTGCCAGCTGTAATAACTTTTTTAAAGCCGGTCAGTTGATTTAAAAGTTTTCTAGTGAGCACATTTTCAGTCATTAGTACCATTTATTAATACAATAGATGTCACTGCATCTTACATTTGATGATTAGTTCTTCTTGAACACTTTAAATTCATATATTTTGATAGCATTAAACCGATTACGATAAAACAAAAACGAAATAATACCTAAAGATAAGCACAATTTTTATGTATACAAGTTATCTACATTGGTTTCGTAAATTTTACGCGATGCTTGATCATCGAAACAGATAAACAGACAAACAGACAAAAATTCCAAAAATGTTGGAAATGAGTTCTGTTGGTTATCCTTTCACACCCTGGCCATTTTTTTTCGAAATATTTTCGATGTACCAAAACGATTTTTCTACAGATTTATTATATGTAGGTATAGAAGATATAGAATAACTCTCGGATAACTTCGTCCACGTTCCACCACTCTACACCGGAGTAAATTTACTCTCGGATAGTTATTCTGTGACTGGGAGTGAATCCGAATGATTAAAATGAATGACTGTATTAGCCACCCAAATTGAATTGCTCGTTTCTCCTCCATAAGTGTACTGGTACTGCGTATTATTCTATTCGGTAGGGTTATGCCTATATCAAAAGTGTCAAAACTAGAAATTCTAACCTTATCAATATTTCGTGATGTTTGTTTTTGAGATTTGCTTGTGTTTTTATAAATTAAACAAAAATAACGCTTCTCGCTTAGATGAACGGAACCTTTTAATGAAATCTATGTTATCGTAGTCGTCAAAATAATTATTTCTTTCTTGTATCCGTCTTGGTCGCCTTGGTAAATATTCGTCAACACTGTCAGAGTCCTCAATTAATGCTCTCAAACGATCTGCCATTTTTAAACAATACACAGGGTCATCTAAACTATTTTCACTTTTCACAAAACAATACCTAGGTATTAATATGTTTATGCCAGCGGGCCAGTTAGCGAATCAGCTGTCAAAATAATGACACTCGGATCGGATGCCTTATTGAACTTATCCTTAGTATTGCTTAGTATAAGCTCGCTGTTGTTTGAAAATCGGCGGAGTAGAGATTTACTCCAGCATAAACGACTTCTTCTTTTCTTCTCTTGGATTAAGTCTCTGGTGAAACGTAAAAACATCTTATATTGGGAGTAACTGCTCGTATACTCTCGAGTAAGATTTACTCATGTTTGGTGAAATCGACCTTAAGTAGGTTAGGTACCTATCTGAAGTTTACACTATGTTGCTAACACACTAATATTTTAAAGGCGAAAGTTTTTAAGTGTGTTACTCTTTAACGCAAAATCTATTGAACGGCTTTGGATGAAATTTTGGACACAGATAGTTTATAACCTAGATTAGCACACCCATGGGACAATAAGCAATTATCGAACTTCACGCGGGCTAAGCTGCGGGCAGAAGCTAGTAGGTAAGTACGTAGTAACATAAACTGTAAAGAAAGTTATTGGTACTTAGAGTGAATGACATATATTTATAGTATTTTATAATATCCTTGTAGTTTTTGTAATTAAATTATTTTCAGATGTACATACTGCTTGTCTCTGCATCACCCAAAGGTTGACTGGTAGAAAATGCCTATGGCATTAAGTCCGCCTCTGTACTTTACTTTGTGCTTGAAGTGTTAAATAAATGACAGACCCTTACTATTACAATTTTAAGTCCAAATATTGTCAGCTGAACATGAATGATAGCTAGCTGCTACATACAGTGTGTATAAAGGGTCTATAACAACTCTTAACGAAGCCGAAAGGCACTTGTTCTCCCCGTCATTGCGATCATTTTTTTGTTCTACACCATACCTGGGAACCTTCTAGTTACGGAGATATTGGGGGTCAAAGTTCCAACTTTTTGACAAAATATAAGTTATAATGAAGATTTTTACTTTAAACACCTCCACGACCCCCGTACTATTCAATCCATCCATCAGCACAATGTTTTGAGTGCGTTGCATTGAGTTCTACCACAAAACATGATTTTTCACCCAAAAAAAAAGTCTTTTCCTAGCAATAATTTTCCGTACCTACCTTGTTACTTAGTTTGATGTACTGAATGCTTGGTTGACGGCTTCGTGATGAGGTCTTTTAAACACTCTCCCTATATACATTGTAGTCTTTGTTAGACACTGTTTATATGAGAATGTAAAAAAAAAAAAAAAAACAATTATTTACTGTACTGCCAGAATAGGGACTAAATTTTCCTCTGCCAGTATAAGGCCTGCGTTTCCACCAGAGATGAGCAAGGATGCGTAGCGAGGGATGTGTGTGGAACTAACCAATCACATAGCTAGAATAGCTAGAGCTGTGAAAAAGAAGCGACATTATTGGTTGGTTTCACACACATCCCTCGCTCATCTCTGGTGGAAACGCAGCCTTAGAACTAAGTCAATAAAAAAATAATTAAAAAACCCGACTGCGTAAAAAATAACTAATAACTTTAAATAAATACTGAAAAGAATAATTAAAGAATTCAGTTTTTATCTAAAGTTATTAGTTATTTTTTACGCAGTCGGGTCTTTTAATTATTATTTTTATTTTACAGTTTTTAGTTACCGTAAAATGGGGTGAATAGAAATCGCGGGGTGTATAGAAACAAATCTGAGAACTTGATTATGGTCTTTCTAGTTGCTCTTTATTCTGTTAAAATATCTTTATTCCCACTTTTAATAACACTGCAACATTTTTCCTTCATTCTGGCAACCCTAAAATTTACGTCAAGTCTATTGACATAGAGAAAAAGGCTGTTGAGGAGAAAGCGCGGGAAACGTTCAACTTGGCGGACGCGTCCTTTTTGAATTTAAGATAAATTATTTTAAAATACGCTATCATAGGATCAGTAGTCTTAGTTTTAGTGCTCTATCTTCTTTATTTTTTATAAATTTGTAGTTTTTTAGTGTTTTTTTTTTCTTTCTTCGGTAGTGGTAAGTTTTTACTCATAATTGTTGAAGCCGTGTAATGAACGACCCGCCAGACCCGGGGGACTTTGTTCCCCCGGCAGGCAATTTTGTAACTGTGAGCAATGAGTCGGGCATGGACACTGATGGGTCGTCCTCGGCTCGCCACCGGAAAAGAAGTCGCGTACATGTGTGCAAGCACTGTAATAAACGCCGTCGCACCCGAAATAACCACGGTTCCGAGTCGTCGGGTTGTGGTTGCACGGATCCTACAAGTCCTACAACTCTATCAGAACCTATAATTAGCTCTGTAATACCAACCATTGTTGCTGATATTCATGCTCCATCCGTAGCAGTTCCCGCGCAAATCGGTCGTAAAGAATACGACAAAACCGACACTGCACCATATATTATTCATTTACAGAAGAAAACTATTTCCCCTGATGATGGTACTACATTGCACCCAATCACATTTGGTAAATTCCTTAAACACAACGCCTTTCAAAATGTTATAAATGGTAGCGTCAAAAAAATTGGGCGAAATAAAATTTCTCTCTCATTTTCCAATTTTCTGGATGCAAATTCTTTTATTACACATAATAGTCTGGAAACATACAATTACAAAGCTTTCATACCCACTTTTAATGTTACGAGAATGGGTCTAGTGCGGGGCGTTCCTGCAGAATGGTCTCCAGAGGAAGTTATTGATAATATTACAGTTCCTATTGGGTGCGGTCCAATTCTAAAAGTCAGACGCCTTAATTTTAAATCCGTTGTTGATGGTACAACCATTTGGAAGCCATCCCAATCCATAGTTGTTACTTTTGATGGACAGGTTCTACCTAAAAGAATCTTTATGTGTTATAATGCATTGCCTGTTGATTTATATATTTTCCCTACTGTACAATGCTTCAATTGCTGTCGTTTTGGACACACTAAAATTCAGTGCAGATCTAAACCTCGCTGTTATAAATGTGGTCAAGGCCATACTGGAGATAGCTGTGAAAGGGAAATAGAAAATGCATCTTGCTGTCTGTGTTCTGGCTTTCACTATGCCATTAATAAATCTTGTCCTGAATTCTCTCGACAAAAACAGATCAAATCATACATGGCACATAGCTCAGTTTCTTATGCTGAAGCAGCAAAAGTATACCCCCCAGTAACTAAATCTTATGCTGACACACTTTTATCTTCTCCTTCTAAAAATTTTGCAGATACTCCATCAATCTCTTCACCCAATAGAATGCAGGCTTCAAGTAGTTATAAAAAGACTGTCTTCCTGAAACCACGCTCCCCACCCAAATCTATACAAGGTTATAATAAAGAGGCCCATAATGCTATTATTAACGATTTTACAATTCCCCAGCCATCTAATGGCTGTGGTTTTTCTAATAATCCAAATAATGATAAAAATGATGTCAACTTTTCTATTACCGATTTTCTCTCTGCATTACACAATCTTCTTAATCAATTCAACATCTCACCGTCCAACGTTGCCTCAACTTTCAATGTACCTCAATCTACTCATAATGGACAACACATCCAATATAGTCCAATGGAACTGCCGCAGTCTAGTAAACAAAAAGAGTGAAGTTATATACCTTTTAAACAAATATGAGCCATTTATCTTTGCTTTATCAGAGACTTGGCTCAAATCAAATCATATTTTTAAAATTAATGGTTATTTAACCATTAGGGAGGATAGATCTGATGGGTATGGTGGTGTAGCTATACTCATCAAGAACTCTATTCCTTTCTCTATCATTTCATTACCTCCTCATAGTGAGGAAATTTCTATTGTAGCCATTAAGGTGCACCAAACTTGTTTTGTTTCTATTTACATTCCTCACCCTTCTTCTTCTATCCTTCAAGAGATGAATAATCTCTTTTCTTTTCTTCCAAGGCCTTTCTTAATATTGGGGGACTTTAATTGCCATCACCAATCATGGGGTTGTTCTGTTTCTAATTGTCATGGAGAGGAATTACTAGATATTATAGACTCACATAACTTATGCATCTTGAACTCAGGAGCTGCTACTCGCCGTTCAGATCCCAACCAAAACCAAAGTGCAATTGACCTATCTATCTGTTCTTCAAACTTAGCATCTTCATTAACTTGGCATACTCTAACCTCCACTCATGGTAGTGACCATTTCCCAATAGTTATTTCTTATCCTACTTCCAAATCAAAGGCATCACCAAGGAGATCTAACTTAAAACATAAATTACCTAGTAGAAATAATAATGACTGGGACAAATTTAGAAGCATTGTTGACAGTAAGCTTTGCTCCTTGCCTGTAATTTCTGATGGCAATGAAAACAGCTGTGCTGAAGCTTTAGCACTTTTGTTAATCGAAGCTGCAGATGTAGTTTTTCCTGTAAAAAATAACAATAATAGTACAATTCCCTCGCCTCCATGGTGGGACTCTGAGTGTACAGAATTAGTTAACAAACGTAAAGAGGCGGAATATAATTATAACCTTAATATGTCTGATATTAATTTTGAAACTGTTACTAACTTAATTAACGAAACTTATAAACTTTTTAAGAAAAAAAAATTTGAGTCTTGGCGTAACTTCTGCTCATCAATTTCACCGAATACTCACCCAACGATTGTCTGGCGTAACATCCGTAGATTTAGATCCATATACAAGAACCCTTCACCTATACCTGATTCTTTAGCCAGCGAATTTTTAGATAACTTAGCGCCGCCTTGGGTTCCTGAGGCTATTAACCCTAACCTGTCCTTACCAATACTGTCAATAACCAACGGATCCCATAACCAAGACACCCATACGACCCTAGATGGCCCATTCACTCTTACTGAATTAAAGGGTGTTATTCATAAAACTAAGGATTCTGCACCAGGCAGTGATGGCATCCCATATTCCTTCTTTGCTAATTTAAATGATGACGTCCTCAGTTATTATTTACATCTTATCAATTCTATTATGATCACTGGAAACCACACTGGAAACATTCCTGTTGAATGGAAACGTCAAATGGTGTTGCCATTTCTTAAACCAAATAGAATCCCATCTGACGCTTCTTCATACCGTCCCATAATTTTGTCTTCAGTTCTGATGAAATTAGCTGAACACTTAATTAAAAATCGTCTAGAATGGTTTGTTGAAAGTAAGGGTCTTTTGGCAGATTCACAATATGGCTTTAGAAAAGGTAGAAGTACCAGTGACTGTTTAAGCATTTTAACATCGGATATTCGGATTTCATTTTCTAATAATCATTCCACAGTCGCGGTTTTCCTTGACATTAATTCAGCTTATGATAATGTTGTATTATCAGTTTTACAAAATAAATTAAGAGCCTTACGGGTTCCATTGAATTTGTCGAATTTTATTATTAATATCCTGACTGAACGCTCTATTAGTATGTTATTTGGAGATCAAGTGGTATCTCACCTTGTGTGGAAAGGCCTCCCACAGGGTTCTGTGCTCAGCCCCCTTCTATACAATATATACACTTTTGATTTAGACTCGTCCTTAGCTGACCATGTTAGGGTTCTTCAATATGCCGATGATTTGTTGTTATATTCTTCAAGCCAATCCGTCGAACTGGCTAGCCAGGCTATTAATTCCGCATTATCTAATTTGGAGTCATGGTTACATCATAACGGCTTGGATATATCCACGTCTAAAAGCGCGGCCGTTTTATTCACCCGAAAGAGAAATATTCCCACAATAAATCTCTTCTATAAGCAAACTCCTATCCCGATTAAAGATAATTTCAGATACCTAGGTGTAATACTTGACTGTAAATTAAGTTGTGTACCTCATTGTGATTACATTGTTAACAAATGTGAAAATCACCTAAACATGCTTAGATGCCTTTCTGGTGTATGGTGGGGTGCGCACCCCTTTTCATTGAAACTTATTTATAACGCAATCATCAGAAGCACTCTGGATTATGGATCGTTTCTACTGGAACCTGGTAACGTTATGGCTTTTAATAAATTGGATCGCATCCAATCCAAAGCTCTACGCATTGTTTCGGGTGCTATGAAGTCCAGTCCCATTAATGCACTCCAAATTGAATGCGGGGAAGCACCTTTACATCTGAGACGACAATTCCTGTCTGACAAATATTTGTTCCGGATTCTTCAGTCATCAACTCATCCTCTCATTCCTAAACTAGACTCTTTAGTGTTACAAATAGAATCTTCTGACTACTGGTCCCATAAACGTGCTCCCTGTCTAGTTATAAGCTATAAAAAATTCCTTTCACTTTCTTCTCCTATTCACCGTTCCAATAAACTTCCCATGTTTAACTGTAGTTATGAAAGTTTACTGTTCAGCCCCACCCTAAATTTTACATGTGTTAAAAAATCAGACCCTGACAGAAATTCAAGTTTTAATATATTTTTGGCTGAACACTTAGAGTATCACCATGTATTTACGGATGCTGCCAAGCTTTCTCCTACGGGTTGTGTTGGGATAGGTACATATCACTCTCAATACGACATCGTCCAAAAAATAAAACTGCCTCCGGAAACTTCTGTTTTTACGGGGGAATGTTTCGGCATTTTAAAAGCATTAGAATATTCTCGCTTTTTTAAACTCAAAAAAACTATAATTTTTACAGATTCTCAAAGTGCTCTTCTAGCCATCAACAAATCCCCTTTCGAACATAAATCGCAGTTTCCTATCATTTATTTAATAAGAGAATTTGCGTTCAGAACCATCTCTGAGGGTAATTCAATCCAGTTTGCGTGGATTCCGGCCCATGCTGGAATCCACGGCAATGAAATGGCGGATACACTCGCCGGTGATGCGGTGCAGTGTGGAGACTTAGTTCCCTATGTAAATTTTAGCTCTGATCTTGTGACTCTACCAAAAACTTTTCTTCGTGACACTTGGAAGATAGCTTGGGATATCAGTAGCAAATCGAAGGGATATTATTTTTCATTAATTCAACCTGACGTTCCGGAAAAACCGTGGTTTGGTAGGGCTGGGTTTGGTAAGATGGAGACATCCATTCTTATACGGATGAGGCTGGGTCATGTTTGTACTCCAGCCCATCTTGCCAAACTACATATCATTGACGACCCCACTTGTTCGTGTGGCACAGATGTGGGTGACTTGAACCACATTCTTTTCTCCTGTCCTCTATATGACCGTTCTTCCTTTTTCAGTGATCTATTATCTCTCCGTATTCCTTTTCCTACTTCAGTTCTATCTTTATTTTGTACAAATAGTTTTCCTGTATATAAATGTATAGCTTCATTCATTACCATTAATAATATTAAATTGTAATATATTTATTTTTTTTTCCTCCTACTGATCCTATATTATCCCAAATTTCGATCTAAATAATATTTTTATATTCCTGTTTCCCTACCTTTGTAAATAACTTGACATTGGCGAGATGCACAAACCGTGCGAAGCCAGAAGAAAAAAAAAAAAAAAAAAAAAAAAAAAAAGGCTGTTGAAGTGAACCTCTGCGTACAAGTCTGCCCCAGTGTTTATTGACTGTGTAAAACTTTAAAAAAAACATCAAGTTCTTCACTGTTATCTCTTTGTCAATTTGCATACTTGGATAGTTAAGTTTCTCATCTATTAGGAATAAAAAGGTGAGTATCAATATTCCATCATTTTGTACTTATTTTTTAGTAAAATCAAGACTTAGTATTTTTTTATTCTGAATTCGCGGTGAATAGAACCGAGTGGGGGGTGATTAGAAACGCCTTTAGGGTCAATAGAAACGAAGAAAGGGGTGAATAGATATGAGTGAGGGGTTAATAGCAACGAGAAAGAGGTTAATAGAAACATGATTTTCAGGGTTGTCAATCGAGTATTTTTTCATCATGACAGTTTTCATTTAAAATTTTTATTTAAAATGTTTTTCTGTGACACTTTAATTTGAAGTTTAGATTTTTTATCTTCAACGGCTTTGGTCAATTTAATTTAACATTTTCTGGATTTCTGAGATAAATATTTTAGACCGTTTAAGGATTTATTTGCGATTAGCCTCATTCCAAATTGTGGGTACATTTGCAAAAAGTCTTATTCTTCACAATAAGTAGGTAAATAAGTAGGTACTAGTTAGGTACGCCGGGTACGTAAGTACAATAAAAGTTGATTTTGACAACCCTAAAGTTTTTCTCTATTCACCCCTCAGTCGTATCTTTTGACCCCAGTTTCAAGGTAAATAGAAACGACCCACTTTTTCTTTTTTCACAAATAATTCTCAAATTTATGTATAATTAAAGAATAACTATTTGGTAAATTAAAACGAGACTCGCAATTCGAAAAATTCTTTGATAACAGCTTTCATACAAAATATGTAAGAAAATCAGTGTAGAAGTTGAAAGTTGTGTCTATTCACCCCATTTTACGGTACTTAGATAGGTACACCATTTTAAAATTATCATGATGAGCCATTTATCGAGCCGTTCAGGCTGCAGAGCGTGCCAAAAATTTGAATTTGGCGAAAAAATCCGCCATTTTTTTTTAGTAGGTATACCCAGTGTCACTACAGTAAATTATACGAATCTAATGACACCTCTCAAGCTAAATACCATCGAGTTGATCAGGCTGCTGTGTGCCGAACATTTGAATTCGGCGCCAAATATCCGCCATTTTGTTTTATTTTTTTATTTTGATATACCCACTACCCAGTGTCACTCTCACAGTAAATATGAATCTAACGACACCTCTGAAGCTAAAATCCATCGAGCCGTTCAGGCCACAGAGCGTGCCAAACAATTATACATACAAACTCTCGAAAAACAACCCTCCTGGCGCAGTCGGGTAAAAAGCATAACATACACACATAGCAATACACTAACGCCTTTTTCCCATGGGAGTAGGTAAAACTTACACTTACTACTAACTACGATCTTTACATACTTACATACTCCTTTCGCTTCTTCCACAAAAAAAATCTACAAAGGTTATGCTTTTCACGAGCGCGCATCATAACTTCATTAGAACAAGTAGTCGATAAAAAGTTTGTGAAATTGAACTCGTAGAACTGCCTGTTGGCGACAGATCTGGCAGCCCCGTTGCTAGAAGCTTGTTGTTCATGGTTTGCTAGCGACGGCTTGCGTGTTTCTTTTCCTATTTTTCTTAATATTGTTACCTACATAATTTTAAGACTCTTCTGTTCCAATTATTATACGTAATTGCACCTTAACTATCTTTGATTTGGTGTCTTACACTGCCAATAAAAAGAAAATGTAAGTATAGAAAAATAATTGAACATTTAATGCATTAAAAAATCATCATAAAATAAAAAATAAAACTAACAAAACAAACATTTTCAACTAGATTTTTATAGCACCAGGCTGGAATGGATTAAAGACTAAAATTAGAATCAAAAACACTTAGTGAGTTGAAATCATCTCCAGTAAGACCCCCTAAATCTTCTACAGGAGGCTTTCTGTTGCTGTCGTTCTCTCTGGACATTTCTGTGATGGTTGATAGGTCTGGTATGGCGCACGCAATAGGGAACAGCTGTTTTAGATTGGAGCCGTAGGTTCCGCTGCTCAACATCGTTGATCCTGCCCCGACCAGGTTGGTGTTAGTTTCATCCTCGCTGAGCAGGTACCATTTGGAAAGGGGCGCGGGCGGTGGGGACCCGTCCGACAAGTCCTCGGTGATCAGGCTGTTGTGGGAGACTTCAGTGCCTAGGGGGCTGTGGTAGACTGTGTCGCTTGTACTGGCCATGTCTGAATGAGCTTCTGTAAACAGGAATGGTTGTTTATACGAGTATTTGGATTACTGTGGAACTAGTGGCGCTAGCATCGCATGTACCATCGTCATTGGTTGAAAATCTGTCAATGTCATTTTATATTTCAAAATAGTTTGACCTCATTGGTCAGATTGGGGCTAAGCTATGGACGCGACATCTACAATTAGCTTTGACCAGCCTTCCCCATTTTACGATTAAATGACTTTTGGGTTTAGGTATACTATTGGTAAATAAATAAATTAGTAGTATTATCTGAAGACTGGAAGGCGATCTCAACATCTAATATGAAGTCTAGGATTTTAGGTTTAAAATCTTAAAAAATATATTAATTTAAACATCGTCTATGTTTGTATTATGAAAGCATAAATAAAATAAAACGTGTAATTGTTGCCTAGAAACATGTCTTTGTAACAAAAGTTCACAATTTAACATACTGACTAGTTATTGTCTTCAACAGATAATTTCATGCAGACGGGGCGAGAAATCGACTAGTCGAAACAGCGCCGAATGTAGCCGACAAGTTCCGATCTGCTTATCGGCGGAGGGGCCCTACTCTCTAACGTTTCGTACGTATATTCGGATCTATCCGTCTCTCTCGCGCACGTCTGCAGATGAGTGCGAGTAGTTAGAGAGTAAGGTCTCTGGTTCGGCACAAAGTGTAGAGACTGCCTGCGCGGACCGGTTCCGATAAGCGCTGGTAGATCCGCGCCGGTAGTCAGCGTTCTACATGTATACGCCCTAAGTGTGTACATGATAATATTATGATCCTAGTCAATTAACCCTAAGTTAAGTTCTATGAAATCATGGACGAGATCACGAGAAAGCATTCAAGTAAAAATAACCTCAATCTATGAATTTGAACTATTATAAAAGATAGGTTTTGACTTACTATTGTAAAAGCTGACATCTTGAGCATTGTTGCAGAACAAATCAGGCGATATGCTATGTTCATCATTGTTCTCACATCGACTGCTCCATACGTCATCACCGGACTGGATCGAATCGGCCAGCGTCATCACAGACTTGGAGTTCTCTACGAACTCTATACTGTCGCCCACACACTCATTTGCAAGCAGACACGTTTCAGAGTGATTATGTATTAGATCCACACTATCGTTTGCAGGAACAAATACTTCGGACTCCGAGTCGTTTATCCCGCTATCAGTGAATATAGAAATTTTGCTTGCATTCTTGGCAGATTTAGTACTGAGCCTCTCTGCAGCCCTTTTAGTTTTAGGTCTTTGTATTTTAACTCTGATGATGTCTTTCTTCTTCTTTGCTTTTGGTTTTTCATTCGCGATAGTAAGATTAGCTATATTAATTTCTTCTGTTACAGCATTGTCATCGTGCAGATTTGTATTAAATAGAGGTGGACAAGACTTCCTGCCACTGTGGGAACAAGACTCGACATGTTGCTCTTCCACAACGGGATCTACTGTGGGAGCGACTGATTTCTTTGACCCTTTCCTTTTTTGCGGAGTTGAACATCTCTTTTTACTAGCCCTAGGCTTGTTTTGAACTTCAACAGCAGAGACATCTACATCCATCATGCTTGCTTCTTTTTGCGCACTTTTAGAACCGGTCGTCTTTTGAGCACTTTCCAAAAGTAAATCGTGCAGTTTTTTATTCAGAGTATCTGTTACAGTAACATTATCGTTTATATTAAAATTGCTTATTGTCTTTACCAATGATTCTGTAACTAAACTTTTTGGTTCAGTTGACATTTCGGTTACAGTGTTGCAATTTTTTAATTCACAGTCCTGGTTCATCAGTGGTAAGGAGATATTGACTTCTGATATCATATACTTGCTGCACATTGTTACAGTTGCTTCTTTCGATTCATTACATTGCATTTCATTGATAGTAGGGTAATCTTCAACAGAGTTGAGCATCTCCTTGGATACAGACATGTTTTCCACAATTGATAATTCTGGCGACATTGGCAGAGATACATTACTGGAACTAGCGACGTCGCTGGTCATTTGACAAGAGGGACTAGTCGAACCCTTATTAATTCGAGCCGATATTTCATTTCTACATATTGACTCCATGTGTCTGATAAAGTAGGTTTCATTGTCCAATGGCGTTGTTTCATCTATAGGTTCGAGTTGTTTCGATGAAACCTTCGCTTGAGGATTCAGATGTTGGTAAGACTCGGATCTGTAAGCTTCCGAGTTCAAACTAGAGTTTTCTCGAGTAACTACCTGTACAGGTGCGTCTACAGACGAATTACTTGAGTCGTTGTATGCATCGTGGTATTCATACGGGTGAATTTTTCTTCTCGAACTGCGCCGTAATGAATTTCTGGTTTTGATTACCAAGCTTGACATGTCGTTTCTTTTCTTCTTTCTAGTTTCTGTATTGGCAGGACTGTCGTCGGTATTTTGATATCCTTGAGTACTGTCTATGGAGGCTAGCGAGGCAGTATCGGGCGAAGACGATATCTTTGGGGCTTCCTCCGAACTGTTAAAAAGGAAAGTAAGATGTGCATATTAAAGCAAACACACACAAAGCAGCAGAAGCTAAAGTGCACAAATGCAGTGAAAAATACGCGAAAAGCAACATGCAGTATGATATGATACTCATAATGGAAGCAGGTTTACAAAGAAACATTAAGTTTAAAATGCACTCACCGACTTATTACGCTTTACGAGTACAACACAAAACACAATTAACCAAAATATAGTAATCATTACTGACTTATCTATCAGAGAAAATATAAATAATACACAGTTCACAGTTGAAAAGTTTATTGATCGAAATATTTCCACCTGCTCCCATTCACAGATACATATTTGATTTAGTATAAAATACATGGTCGGGCCCTTTAACTACTGCTTTTGTTATTTACAAAAAATGCATAATTTTAGCGTCAGTGCCTTCCTAGAATATACTTATAATAACCACACTTAAATTAGTTTGGATAGACCATCATTGAGACTTAATTGAATATAAAAATGTAATGTATAATGCTTCATAGCATGCGATATGATTTGTCATACAACTCAATATGCGTAATTGCGTACGTTACTTGTACTTTTAAAATATTATTTCTACAGATACTTCACATTGAGTACTCATAGTCATAAATTATATTTATCTTGCTACCACAAATATATAAACTTACATATTTTAAGACGGATATTCTAAGTACATCTCATGTATACATAATAATTTCAAAGCTATTGCGATTCAACCCCAGCAATAAATAATTAAATGTTAAAAGAAATATTAAAGATTTATAGAAGAATAGGTAGGTAGTGAAGATCAAAGAAGGATGGTAATTGACATTTTTATTAAAAATATACTAGAAATCGAATATCTGTTTAAAAGAAACCTACATTTTAATTTTATCAAGGGGCCTTTTGGCTAAGCTCTGTATTTCTACAGGTTAAAATCTCAATATTTTTATCAAATTCCTAAAGTGATTTGGAAATGAATGCATAGATACCTAGTGATAGTAGCAAGTAGTATAAAATAATGTGGTACTCGGGATTATTATTAAACACATTTACACATAACTGGTGAAATGTGGGTGTACTATAATAGGTACACTTGTGCCTAACCCTTCGGGGATTACAGGCGTGATGGTATGATATATTATAGTAAAATAAATTCTGAAGATTGATATTCTAATACATACTAAGATCATACGTAAATGATAGTGCATATCCAATATTTGACTTGATGCACTTTTCAATACAATTTTTTAAATAACCCAAGTTTAAAGATTTAAATAGTTAGATTTAAAAAAACAGCGTCAAAAATGATCACGTTAATGTTAAATCAACAGTGAAAAGTATTGTCTCGCTCGTACTGATAACAGGAATTGTCCACTTTTCAAAAATTGTGCTAATTACAAAACCATTTCGAGGAATAGGATCTCTAATTATTTATTTCTCGTTATAATGAAACAATACTCCTTATTCATTTATATTTTTGAAGAAACTATTTGAATTCCAATGACGTCATCTCAAGAAGAAATAATATCGTGAAATACGCTTTTTGCGATTTCAAACCGTACGATTTGCAGTCGCGCGGTTTCCGCGTGTCTGCCCGAGCTCTTAGCCTCATGTGAATCTATTTTTAGAGTGTCACACACATATTGAATGAGCAAAGGAATATTGTCATCAGCCCTAAAACTTTAACATTAAATATAAATAAAACTAGCCATTGAATTTAAAAAATATTCTAATAATTTTAAAATACTTTATTTAAACTAAAAAAAATTACATAAATTGGTTAGATTTTTTGGACAATGCCCATTGTATATTTCGTTCGATGCGGGATGTGCGAGCCGACTTCCCAATCTCGATTTTTTTTGCACAACCTATGTATGGTGACTGATCATCTAACCATTTAAATCTTCGCCTACATTACAATAAAGTTATTACTAAACGCTTTACCTTTTCTTTTTATTTGTCTTTTTGCTAGCAGGCGACCTCGCCAACCGTTTGTTGGTTTGTGGCGGTAACATGTATCTTACTTCTTCGTCTTCTTTAGCTACGGTTGCGTTCAATTTTTGTGTTGATCTCCGAGTCTGCCTCGTTTTTGGTTCGTTTATGTTCACTGTCTCTGTTGAGATCAAATTATTAAATGATTAATATAACATACAGTAATACAATACTTTTTAAATGTATTGGGATTTTCTTTAAATAGCCCATTGTCCAACTATTAGAATAAACTGACACACTTTCGCATTTTAAAATAAGTACTTATGGATAAAAAAACGGCCAAATTTATATCGAGTTTACCACTTTATTTTCAATTGATAGAATTCTTATAGGTTTTCCTGTAATCTACAAGCAATTAACCATTTTTTTTTTTAGGAGATCGGGGTCAATTTTCGTCTCTATCATGAATAAAATCAAAACTATTCATTTTACAACAATAACAAAAATAGCCTTTTCATTTGATAAATGACACAGTAAGGTTTGCAAAACTTTTTTTTTATTATTTCCTTATTTAAGGTTTTTTTAAGGTCATTTTCGTGGGGACATACCCCACGAAAATGACCTTATATTAAAAAGTATTTATTTACTTTGCACATCTGTGTTTGGGTCATAAGATTACACCATTCTACCAAATTTCACCTGATTTGGTCCAGTAGATTCGGAGCAAATTGGCTGTAACAGACAGACGGACGGACAGACAGACAGACGCACGAGTGATCCTATAAGGGTTCCGTTTTTTTTATTTTTTTGCACGGAACCCTAAAAAAGGTAAAGAATTCAAACAATTAATTATCAAGTAGCTTCCTGTATTGACCATCATCATTCTCTTGCCGTTACTGTACTCGTATTTATTTGAGATCGGCGCAGTAAGGCTTCTTTCATTCTTCTCTATTCATCGTTTTGACTGATTTACTTGAGATTGAGCTTATTACTACTAGTATACTTTATTATTACTAGTTCAGATAGAATCCAATTATTATATACAGGTCTCCCAAAGTGATAATGCGCATAGAAATCTTCGTCACTGTTCGGCAACGGTCGTATTCCCCGAGCGTCGGAAGACAATATGTATATAGAGTGGTTAAGTGCATTTTCTTCATGCATAATTTAGTAGAATTATGTGTTTTGTGCTAAAAGAGATAGATATTGATTTATCAGTAACGAAATTGATTCGATAATTCGATGTAAGTAAATAGCGAGGAAAACGACACGATTGCGAATATGCTACAATCTTTGTTGAATTGATTTACTTCTTCATACTGAAGCTGGTGTAATGATGGAAGAAAATAAGGTTTAAATAACACAAGGTTTATACTAGAAGAAGAACAAATTGGTTTTCAAACACAGGTTTACATTAAAATCTCAGTTCAAAAGTATTTACAGCACTGATCATTCCAGAATAATATTACAATTACAAAAAAAATAATCAGAATCAAGGAGGATCTCTATTCCTGACATCGTAGATTCATCAGAACTTTCATTATGCTCTTGTTCATTTACACTTTCCCCACTGCTATCACCCGTGTATATAATCATTTCATCGGAAAAACTATCGATTCTTGGGTCAAATTTTCTATATTCATCTTCGCATTTAACAGCGTGATCACAAACTTTTTTTTCATTCTTCTGATCCTATATAATAATATAAATCAATAATAATAATAATAATAAGGTAAAAATAATAATAATAGTAAGGTAATAAGTTTAAGGTACATTTAAAAATATGTAAAATAAGGAGATAAGATGAATAAAGGAAATAATAATAATAATAATTAATTAATAATTATAATAATATCTATTTATATGATTTTTAATAATAATTAAAGATAATTAAAGTTGAAATTGAATTCACCTTTGAAAACAAAACCAAGAAGGGTGTGTAATAGCAGCTCTATATAATTCCACACAGAGAGAACACGTGCAGTCACCACCAATATATAAAGACGACCGACGGACCTTTGACTGACCGGCGACAGCCGCCGACCGCCCGAATTGTTTTCAATTGTTTCACATGATATGACATATGACATTGACTCCTGTTTCTTTCGAACAAGGTACAAAATGCAAGTGCATTGTTTAGGGCTCTCTCCGATTCAATGATTCGGGTGTTTCCGAGAATACGACAATTGGCGAAGATTTGCATGCGCACTATTAATTTGGGAGTACTGTACCTATAATTTAAGGTCCTAATTTTGCAATTTTTTGTAAATCAATTATTTCACCTAGCCATATAGTCTAAGATCCCTTAAAGAACGACCTTCACCGAGCTGGTTAATGGATGAAAGTATTTTATATCAAATTAAGTATGTCAAAAAATATATTGCAAATGGTTTGTTTAAAAAATTTCAGTCCAGATTTTTTATTTAAATTATTGTATATAAAATTAAATTGCTAATAAATCATTCTGGACTAATTTTTTTTTTACACAACCCATTTGCAATATATTTTTTGAAATATTTAATTTGATATAAAATACTTTTCATCCATTAACCAGCTCGGTGAAGGTCGTTCATTAAGGGATCTTAGACTAATATAATCTTTCACACAGTCTTATCCATTATTTCTTTTATCTTCCACTGATCTTTTAGCTAACCACATTCATACTCAAAACAAACAGATATAAAAAAATATTTTTTGTATCTATGGTATGGGTGGGTAGATTCATAAAAATATAATTATAGCGAAATAAATATCACTGGACATTACACAGCGCCATCTCGTGCGACACTAAGCAATGAGGCTTGTGTCGTGGACACCAGATAGTTGATATACTACATAGATTATACTTTTTGTTTGTAAATACATACCTACCTACTTATAATACATAAACATCCATGACTCAGAAACAAATGTCCATGCTCATCACACAAACATTTGCTCCTACCGAGATTCGAACCCGAGACCCTAAGAACGTAAGGCAGCCTCACTATCGCTTCGCCATTCGGGTCGTCAAAATGCATGCAACGCGTCGCAAATTCAGGGATGTTACGGAGGTGGTTTTATCGGAATCGGAGTCGCGAGTTTTTAAATTTGGTTTGTCGGAGTCGTAGTCGGAACCGGAATCGTAGTCGGAACCGGAATCGTAGTCGGAACCGGAATCGGAGTCGGAAATGGTGGCACAAGAAAAATGTGTTAAGGGCAGACCATAATAGTTATTTATGCAACTGTTGTATAATGAGGGGTATTAAAACACGAATGTGGGTTTATCACACGAGGCGAAGCCGAGTGTGATAATAGTATCACATGAGTGTTTTAATACCTAATTATGTACAGTTGCATACAAGACTTTATCTACATCCATGATATGAATCCTCCATAAAAGGTTCTGAAACCCCCTATGGTTTGTTGCAGTGTTCTAAAAAGTGTATGTAAATTCATGGAAAGTTTAATTGCTTGTATTTAATACAAACAAACCGTGTATAGGTAGTAATATAATTATTTACATTTTGGATTGTTCAATTATCAAAATTCACAAAGCTTGTATCACTCATTATTGTAAACAACAAAGTACATAATGCAATACTAATATAATATCCAATCACTGACTGAATACATTAGTGGCACAAGTCGAAATTGTGGCAATTTGACATAATAATGAATTCTTGTTCTAAATTAGGTACTTTATTTTATGCATTAAAGACCTAACTCGATAGTTCATAAACTACCCAGTTGGAGGCGTAAGTGTCGTTAGTGAATGAACGATAATGTTCGCTTAATGTTGTGCAATAGTGACACTTCGTAGTTGTGCCAGTTTTGCACAAACATCGCAAAGTTTTTTTAGTTGTGCCTGGGTGTAATTCTGAATTAGGGCCATATTGAGCGAAAGCTCGGCATCTTTAGATACAGATAAAATTATAAATTACCGTACAATGTATGAGCAAGACACGCCAAACGATCCAAATAACATTATATATAACATTAGTCCTGGTAGTCCTTCGATTTTGCCACCAACGTCTGAATTTAGAACTGAACCCATAGAAGACGATTTGACTGATTGTGAAAGTCCTAATAAACGGCAAATGCCCCTAAATCTATCTCCATTAGATAGCCCTTCGCGATATGACACTACTTGATTTACCCACCAATGTGTCTCCGGACCACCATTACTCTGAAGTAAATTTAATACCAACTTCTGAGATTCTAACAGATGTGTCTTTAAGTTCGGAGTCAGAGATTGACGACTCTGATGCCGACCCTGATTATGAAAATCTTGATAGGATCGTAACTAGAATTTCTGAATCTGATGAAAGTTTATCAAGTCTATCTGAAATTGTGCAGGAAGAAAACATTAAGCCGAAAACTCGCAAAAGAAAAGCAACTCCTGCACTGTGGAAAAGAAATAGAGCAAAAGAATTACGTAATTCTGGACAGGAGTATAAAACTTTAAAAAAAGTTAAACTGGTGCCTTCAAGGACAATAGGGCTTCCCTGCACTGACTCTTGCAGACGTAAATGCACACTAAAAATAAGCGAAGATGAACGTAAGGAATATTCAAAGACAATTCATTGCAAATTCTATGGAACTAATTTTTGATTTGGAAAATCAAACTTCCACAAAATTCCTACATGTTTACTCTTTCAAAGAACTTACGTTCTTGTCTATTATTTGATTAGGTACCTATTTTTGAGATTGTTAATTAATATGTGATAGCTAACCTATAATTTCCTACTGGAATCATAAGGCTGATTTTTTCGAGATTTGAAAGTTTTTTGAACTCAAACCTAAGAAGTTTATGATACATTTAAGTTGGTTAATTTATGTTATATTGCTAAAGTGGATTTTATATTTTGTTTTTTAAGTGTAGTACTTTTTATAATTGCAAACATTAGTACAATAACTGACCTATAATTTCCTACTGGAATCAAAAGGGTGATTTTTTTGTGATTTGAGAGTTTATTGAACTGAAACAACCTAAGAAGTTTTTGATAAATTTATGTTGGTTAATTTTTGTTATATTGCTATTATAATGGATTTTATATTTTGTTTCTTAAGAGTAGTGCTTTTTATAAGTGCAAACATAAAGTACAATACCTAACTAAATTTTGTTTGTTGATTTGTTTAAAACTGATTCTCAATACGTCCGTCAGACTGAAAAGTATGCTAATAAATATTAAATTAACATTTATGGTACTTTTATTTACGATTTAACAATTCCATTGAGGAGCACTTCTAGTCTGTATTCTACTTAGTTACTTTTTCGTGAAAATGTATTCTTATTTTCTTTACTTTTATAACATAATTTCTAGCATTACTCAAAAAAGTGAAAACCAAACAATGCAATACTGGCACAACTCGGAGTCGTCATCTTCTGAACCTCATATTAAATAAAATAAGAAAAAATATTTCAAAACTATTACTGCCGGCAACTGAAGCTATAACGAAGATGTTTATAAACCAAACATGAACTATATATTCCATAACATACAGTCAGTAAGAGCTTTTTTGTGCGCGCGCACTAGTTTTCGAATCTTTATTGTACGATTTCTCAAATTCTTGAATTTTGTCTTCTGCCACTATTGTATTCAGTCAGCGAAATGTCGAACAAAATTGGCGGGATACGACGTGAATTCGAATTAACCTATAAGTTTTTTTTTTTAATTACAGCGCTGTGGTAGTGAATCGCACGTGCTAGACAATGTTCTTTTTTTAAAACGAGTTGCATAATGAAATTCAGTACAACATTATAACACCCGTTTGGGTGTTATAGTGGTTATTATGACACTGGCTGTTTTAATGTTGGCCATAAGCTAACTGTTTCAGATACCTTTATAGAGGATTTATAGCATGGGTGTAGATAAAATAAATTAGTGAATAATTAATGGATGACGGAACGCGTGCTGTGTTCCCCGGGCGACATGCATAAACCTGTTCGTACACGTTCACCACAGCCGCCGCGCGTCGTCGCCACCGCCCGCCGCTATCTGCTATGCTTCAACCTCCGAATCCGATTTAAAAGTAGCGGAACCGGAGGTGTGACTTCAATCGGAAGTTCCGACGTATCGGAGTCGGAGTCGAAGCAGAAGTAACATCCCTGGTCGAAATGCATGGCTTACCATTTAAAATTTTACGAGGAGTCCGCGTCTGGCGATTTGGTAAATTTTCTTGAGTAATATTATTATTTTCAGTCTCTTTGACGTTCTGCGTGTGTGCGCTACTACTTTCCTCAGATTCTTTTGTTGCCTGACCATTGGTAGTTTTTGGTTGCTCTGGACTGAGAGTGACTGATGATGATGATTTTCGTAGTCGGCCCATTTTCCTACAAGATAAAATGGCCCTTCTTAAAAGTGGATTATGGAAGTATGCACTCTTCTTAGGGAATATACATACTTCAAATAAGCTGACCATCCTGTGCTAAGGTTGAATCCCCACGGTAGTCCGCGAAATTCATAGTTTCTTACGTTTTTAGCAATTTGTAGGTCAATATCGGGTTGTATGTTGATTAAAATATGATTCGTGACCGTAAAAAGAGTAAAGTTAGAGCATTGGACAATAATGGACACGTATTTTTTGTTTTTGTAAATCAATGAATATTGACAAAGATAAAACGCATAACTCGGGAGTGGGGGGGGAGCGTGACGTCACAACGAACTAAAAATTATAGCACGGCGGCGGGCGTGACGTATTAAGAATTTTAAAAGCGTCATATCTTCGTCAATTTTGGTTTACGTAACAAAATAAAAAATACGTGTCAAATATTTTTTGATAACAAACTAACGGACTAATTAGATTTTTTCAGGACACAAGCCTATTCAACAGACCGCTTATATTGGCGGTTGATAGGCGAGAGTGGAAGTACAAAACATGGTGTATCGACGCCAAGTGACATGGGACAAGGGGAGGAAGATGATGAATTTACGTAGTGTTGGTGAAAACAGGCACTAGATGTTTAAAGTTATGGTTGACCTCGCTTTTCTAAAGATGTTTCAAAATCAAAATATTTTATTTAACATAGGCCTGGGCACCGAAACATGGTCACTAACAATGGGCCTCATCAGAAGGCATCACCCAAAGGGCAATGGAGAGGGAGTTTCCTTGCGCGATTGAATCGGAAATGAAGACATCCGCAAGAGAACCAAGGTCACCGACGTAGCCCGAAGAGTTGATAAACTTAAGTGGCAGTGGGCAGGGCACATTGCTCGCAGAACGGATGGCCGATGGGGCCGAAATGTTTTGGAGTGGCGACCGCGAACCGGAAGACGTTGCGTTGGAAGGACCACTAGGTGGATCGATGACCTGGTGAAGGTTGTGGGAATCCGCTGGATGCGAGTCGCACGGGACCGGTCAATGTGGCGACACGCGCGGGGAGGCCTATGTCCAGCAGTGGACGTATTTCGGCTGAAATAATGATGAATGATGAGGCCTGGGCACTAATGAAATGTCGAAAAAGGTTCACGGTTTGGGTTGGTCGTTTCCATGGAGAAGAAGCGGCAAGAAATACATACTATGTATACTTTGAACTGACCAACACACAATAGCTAATGTATGTAGACTTTACCTTGTAGTGACGTTGGTTGCTTTTCCGTTTGGCGGATTCTGTTCTTCTTTATCGCGTTCTTCAATCTCTTTGAATATTTCTTTTTCTAATTCATTGACTTTTTCGTGTATTTCTGTAAAAATTATAATGTCCGCTTGAATTCTCGATTGGTATAACATACTGTGAAAGGCAGAACAAAATTTTATTACGGAGTACTAAATCTATCCAGGGGCCTACTCTCTCTTTAACGTTCCGTCCGTATATTCGGATCTATCCGTCTCTCTCACGCACATCTGCAGATGAGTGCGAGTGAGAGAGGCGTAGAGAGAGACGTAGGGCTTCTGGTGCATCCGAGCAGTCTTGGTCGCCCTATGCCGCGTGTTACCAGCTGCCAAGTACGATAAGAAGACAGTTGCTTCATAAATCTCAGCTGTTACAAACTGAGCTTAGATTTAGTTAGAGTCCACTAGCTTCTGCCAGTGGCTTCGCCCGCATGAGGTTTGATAATAGACCCTATTGTGTATATAGATGACAAAAAAAAAATCAAATTAGTCCGTCAGATAGATTTCCAAAAAATATTGGGCACATATTTTTTATTTTTTCACGCAAACAAAAAATGAAGACGATACAGTGCGTCGAAAATTCGTGTGACGTCACATTTGAGTACATTTTTTACTCAAATGTGACGTCACAAGCCCCCACTCATGATCTTTGACACGTTACCTTCAATAAAACAAACAACACGAATCCAATATTTTTCGATAATCTAACTGATGGACCAAACAGAATCATATTTTTTTTTAGTTAATCATCATGCCTATTGTCCCATGGGATTCTACCGGGATAAAAAGTACCCTATGTTTTAATCCACTAATCGTAAATGTAACTATCCGTTCATTAGTATTTGCGTAAAAGAGTAACAAACATCCATACATCTATATCTATACATCCATACTCGCTAACTTTCGCATTTATAATATTAGTAGGATTAGCTAGAAAATCGCAGTCCGTTATGGCCCAGCGCACACCGCTGGAGGCGCAGCGGAGCGCATTTGAAGACAACAATTTAATATAAACCTTAACTACCTTGATATACGGTCAATATAAGAATAAATTCGCACGCGGTACTCGGAACGCCCTCAAGCTACTACAAGAGCATGCGCGCGACCGTATATCAAGGTAGTTAAGGTTTATTTTAAATTGTTGTATTCAAATGCGCTCCGCTGCGCCTACAGCGGTGTGCGCTGGGCCTATAACTTACCAGGGTCAACAACAGTGGTCATGATGATAGGTGTCGACCTCCCACTATTGGTCTCCTTGGGTTCACTGACTGTCAGCCTAGACTTGTTATCATTGGCTGGAATCTCGGCCTCCTTGTGGAATATTTGCACAACCTGCTCTAAGACTGGATGGATCTGTGGCCAGTGACCTTCGAGGTAGACCTCCTGAAATGTGGACTGAATTAGTATGGAGCATGGTGGGTCATTTGGAACTACAAACATCGCCTTTATTGCTAAGGAATAAAGGCGCTATTACCATGGACTGGCGGTTAATTCATGAATATAAACAAACATTCATCATCATCATCTGCCTAGCCTTTTCCCAATTATGTTGGGGTCGGCTTCCAGACTAACCAGAAGCAGCTGAATACCAGTACTTTACATGGAGCGACTGCCTATCTGACCTCCACAACCCAGTTAGTACTGGGTAATAGGATACCCCTTGTTAAGACTGGTTGTCAGACTTTTTGGGCCACTGACTACCTGTAACAACTGTCAAAGATCTACAAATGACAGCAGGGACCAACAGCTTAACGTGCTTTCCGAGACACGGAGGAAACTCGGTATGTAATGTGTGGTCACCCATTCACAGACCGACCTAGGCAAGCACGGCTTAACCTGAAGATCGACCCGAGCGGCTGTTATTATTTAGCCACGAGCTCCTCGAATATAAACAAACATTATGATGAAAATATAAAAATTAGAAATCCTACCTCATTGTTTTTGGTGAATTTTATTTTTATTTTCTCAGGAGAGCCCGGCTTTGGTTCTTCTTTCTTTACATCGGGCGGTGCAGTTATTTCTTTTGCTAAAAAAATATAATTTGTTCTGTTACAGATTATAAATATTTAGCATCACCATCACATTAAATATAAATTTAATACATACCGACGCCATTCGAAGGCCTGGTCTGACCAGATTTTCTTGGGTCTCTAAAAAAATCGAAACATAACTTTAATATTTTGAATCAATTTTGGAGCGAAGCATATTACTGAGAATTAGCATCACTAAAGCTTGAAATTAATTATGTCCAAACAAAACATAAAAAAATGAATAGTCGACATCGTTGTATAAATAAGTTAAAAGAAGAATGTATAAAAATGGAAACTGTGAGACATACCTACGCGGGGCAGCTTCGGTAACAGAAGCGGGTATTTCTATGATCTCCCGCGGCTCCTTAGCTTCCTCTAGTAACCTGTTAAAATTACAATAGTAAAATGTATTTAAAACTCTATGCACAAAGTGTATCTACTCTACAACAGATCGCGCATCTGGCAGCGCTTCTATAGTCTGCGCCAGATAAGTAGGAATTAAAGGTCATTAACCCGCATACATTTATTCAAATAAGTACATAATTCCGAAAACAGAAATAATCACATAAACTTGTCCTGAAACAACCTTTATCGTGATTCTTGATTTTTTTCTAGTAATAAAAAACTGTTCATAACGTATTGTCGGGGTACCTACGCAGACAAATTAATGAAAGAGCAATGACCTTTAATTCCTACTTATCTGGCGCAAACTATAGACGCGGGATTGTCAACACTTTATATGCAAACAAACCCAAGCACTCGTTATGTGACATAGACGTAATGGGTGTCAAAATACCTTAACGAAAACGAAAGGCACTTGCTCTCCCTGTCAGCGTCATTGCGATCACTTTTTTGTACCAGACCATACCTGGAAATCTTCTAGTTATGGAGATATTGATATTGGGGGTCAAAGTTCCTACCTTTTCACAATTTTTAATGATATAAATGTAAATTAAAAACCTCCAAGACCTCCGTACTATTTAATGCATCCATCAGCACAATGATTTGAGTGCGTTACATTCAGTCCTATCGTAAAACGTGATTTCACCCCAAAAAAAAGTCGTTTCCCAGGAATAATTTTTGCGTAAAGTTACTTAGTTTGATGTACAGAATGCTTGGTTGACGGCTTCGTGATGGGTCCGTTTACACCTTGTAAAGAAACTCGACGGCTTTGATGGCGACCGTGATTGAAGTTGTGCGCTCAATGCACTTTCAGAACCGCGAATTTTATTACTACCAGCCGTCTCTATACGGGGTGTAAAAGACCTCATCACGAAGCCGTCAACCAAGCATTCTGTACATCAAACTAAGTAACTTTACGCAAAAATTATTGCTGGGAAACGACTTTTTATTTTTGGGGTGAAAAATCATGTTTTGTGGTAGAACTCAATGTAACGAACTCAAAACATTGTGCTGATGGATGGATTGAATAGTACGGGGGTCGTGGAGGTGTTTCAAGTAAAAATCTTACATTAAAAACTTGTCAAAAAATTGGAACTTTGACCCCCAATATCTCCGTAACTAGAAGGTTCCCAGGTATGGTGTATAACAAAAAAATAATTGCAATGACGGGGAGAACAAGTACCTTTCGGCTTTGTTAAGAGGTGTTTTACACCCTTTATGCTGGTATCTAGGATGCTATATACACTTACATCTTTAATTCGACTGCTTTTTTTTTCTCTTCCACATATTTCTGTTTCCAGAAGTTCTCGCCCTCTTCTGAATCACCTGAGGCGTAACAAATCACCAATAAGAATGACATATCCAACTTTTAGATGAATAAAATGCAAATGCTGTACTATCGAGGACACTCCCGCCTGACCACCACTAAGCTTATTTTTGCTTGCACTCGCAACATAGAAACGCTCTCTAGCCCCGCCCCGTTGACACTGTATAGAATTAATGAATGAAAAGATACCGAATCGGCCGAGCGCACTGACGACGCACGCCAAACGAGAGTTATTCTTATTTTGCGCGCCAAATTTGAGGCTTTCCTAATAGGCCGAAACTTTAAGGGGGCGTGGCTCAGCGCCTCCGAATGTTTTAAGCGAAAAAAAAAAATGGTCAGGCGGAAAAGACCCCGACTGTACCTGCGCGTAATATGGCACACCCAGCTTACGCAGTTGTTGCTTGGACAGCAGCAATCAATTTGCAATCTTATTGTCACGAGAATAAAGTCACTCTGATTTTGACAGACGTGTTCTTGGCAGCAACGTCGTAGGTAGTGATATAGACCAAAATTGGACTTCCCATACAAAATGTAGCATCAGTTGACGTAATTAGCATGAAAAGTAATTTCTTTTTCGACCCCTTTTCCTTTACGGTATCTTGTCTTGTCCTGTTTGGTTCTGGCCGCACCGCATGCGCCGCATTCGAATTCTTCTATGCAATTTCTCACACAGACATAGACACAGATTGCACACAGACACAGATTGCATAGAACTTTATACGAAGAATTGGAATGCGGCGACTGCGGTGCGGCTAGGTCTGCGTTCACCTTATATCACCACCTAAGAGGTATTTCGCTTTGTGCTATGGTAGGATTGAACATTGACAGGAGGAAGCTCTACAAAAACGAATCTTTCGTAAACTCGATGTGCTATATTAACACCTGGTTTCTATGCATTTGTACAAAATACGTACTCTCCGGTAAATAAGTGATGTAATTCTTGACAATTTTGCCATCCTTTATTACTGGATATATTTTCTTTCCATACATGACGAAGAGACCACCTTCTTCTTCTAGTGCCGATACCTTGTGGCTGTGTGGCTTCCTGCAAGTAAAATACATGTAATGTAACGGCGGCGTAAAAGAAAACTTCAGGTACTCCTACAATGTATGTAATATATATTTCTCCTGTAATATTATAGGTACACACTTCTTCGGGCATCATATTCGATTCGGCATTAATTGTTGTCCAACAAAGCCAACCCAAGCAATTACTACAAATATTGGGTTCGTGTCAGTCAGTAAACTGCATTCGGCATCTACCCACGCTGAATAGGCTTGTGTCCTGAAAAAATCTAATTAGTCCGTCAGTTAGATTATCAAAAAATATTTGACACGTATTTTTTCTTTTCTTACGTAAACCAAAATTGACGAAGATACGACGCTTTTAAAACTCTCAATACGTCACGCCGTGTTATAATTTTTAGTGTGTTGTGACGTCACGAGCCCCCACTCTCGAGTTTTGATGCGTTTTATCTTTGTCAATATTCATTGATTTACAAAAACAAAAAACACGTGTCCATTATTTTCCAATACTCTAACTGACGGTCTAAACAGATTTGCAATTTATTGATGGTGGAAACTAGCCTATTATGTTCGGAACGGCTCGGCGGCATAAATCCAGCTAAGCCGATCTTAAAAGCTTAATGATTTGTTCGAAATTATAAGAGTCAATCACATCACTTTACAACCCAAAAGAAAGAATTGTAGAAGAAATATCAACAATCTTCAAAAATAAATACTTACCGATATTTCCTAGTCGATCTGTTCTTCCGGCTGCGCGGTGGTGACACATAGCTATCGCTGCCGCTCTCTGATGTCCAATCGCTTGAATTTGAGGCAGGTGCAGCATTGTGGCTGAAAAACCATTTGACTGTTTATAAAGGGTTTAAAAAACCTCTTAACGAAGCCGAAAGACAGTTGTTTTCCCCGTCATTGCGATCATTTTTTTGTTCTACATCATATCTAGGAACCTTCTAGTTATGGAGATATTGGGGGACAAAAATCTAACTTTTTGACAAGTTTTTTTGAAGTGAAAACTTCTTTAGGCGCGTTGAGCACTTTTTGGGTGATGGAAAAAACATTGAACTCATCGTCACGTAACGCGCGGTCACGCTTCGTAGCATCCGCTACGGCGTAGCACCACATAAGCATGCGCGGGCCATAACCAGTGCTACGACTGGAGCGGGGCCTGTGTACTTTTTGTTTTCACTTCTATCGGCAGTCCCCAAAGACTGCTCCGATTTTTTTTAATACAAGTTTTTATTGTAAGATTTTACTTTGATCACCTCTAGGACCCCCGTACTATTCAATCCATCTATCAGCACACTGTTTTAGGTGCGTAACATTGAGTTCTACCACAAAACATGATTTTCCACCCCAAAAAGTCTTTTCCCAGCAATAATTTTGGCGTAAAGTTACTTAGTTTCATGTACAGAATTCTTTGTTGACGGCTTCGTGATGAGGTTGTTTAAGATTCAAAATGCAGCTATAACAGATTAGAAACAACCATGCTTTTAAATGGATGGTATGAATGCAAAAAGGACAAAAATGAAAACTGTTTTGTGCCTATGAGATGGTAGTAAACTTTTTACTTACTGTGAAGCAGCATTATTGTGTGATATGGTCCTTGTGCGACGGCTTAACTGGTGTTTACGCTTTGCACCAACTCCACCTATGAAACAAAAGAATTCCACTAATTCCTATAACATGTGAATGCACTTTTTTTCTTTATGTTAAACATAGGGGCATGCAGGATCTGAATAAAGGAAGGTAAGATAAGATATTAATTATTTGCCCAAAGCCGCCGAAGGTATACCAATTATGGTATACCTTCCAGTCAGTGTCAGTCAGTCATGTCATCATTAATGACATGCAAAACCCAATCATAAAACTTGACCAGTGTTAGTCTTGAGAATCCTGAAGCGCGATGTAAACATTCCCGATTTATTATAGACAGATGATAAAACATCATACAAACATTTTTTGAAAATACTTCACCCTGTGTGTGACCTAATGTGTCTATGTAATGATACCAATGAATTATATGAACAAGGTGTTTCTGAAAACCCATGCACCCATGAATGTAATGATTTTAAACCTATTTATTATCAACCATGGTTAAAAAATAATGCAATTCATGCTTGTTGAGCCCAGTGGAGAGGGTTCCATTTATTGCCAGTCTTATATTGAGTTTACCACTTTATTTTCAATGGATAGAATTCCTATAGGTTTTACTGTAAATGAACTATATTTTGTATTTTTTTTCAAAATTTTAGGCTCAGTAGTTTTGGAGATCAGAGGGGGTAATTGTCAATTTTCGTCTTCTTCCATGAATAAAATCAAAAATATTTATTTTACAATAATAACAAAAGTATATTTGAGATCCTCATAACAAAGCATTTGATAGATGACACAGTAAGGTTTGCAAAACTTTTTTTTAATTTCCTATTTTGTCCCCCGAGAATGACCCTTATTAAAAAAAAAAAAATTACTTTGTACACCTGTGTTTTGGTCATAGGATTACACCATCCTACCAAATTTCACCTGATTTGGTCCAGTAGATTCGGAGCAAATTGGCTCTGACAGACAGACGGACGGTTCCGTTTTTTTTCATTTTTTGTATGGAACCCTAAAAATACCTTATTTATGAAGCTCCACTGTGCATTCAACTGTATCCAAAGTAGTCTAACATTGCCCATGCCATTATTATGTTATTGTACCAGCAATGACACATGATGCCTATAATTATCCCTATATGCGTAACTTACCACTAGTGAGTCCAAACATGTTTGATATAGCTTTGTCTCTTTCCGATTTGCATAACAAAACTCCAGCACGCTGCTTCTTCTTCGGCAAGGGACGAACTTCCTCCGTATCAGACTCGGAGTGGGACCTCAGAACCAGTACATCTTTTGATTGTTTCGACACAGAAGCCTCCTGTTTACCCGCTTGCGTTTCTTTCTTATTTTGTTCAGTATCACTAGACTCTGACATATTATATCTAGGCTTATTAAATTGTTCATCAAACAGACTAATGTTTTGCAAGCAAGGATTCTTTATCTCTGGGGACTTCTTTTCAGTTTCTATTATGTTTATTACATGAGCTTCAAAACTTGTGGAAGGCTTGCCAAGGTCCATCGGCTGGTCTCCAAGCCAGGGTTTTTTAATAACATCCGGTTTGATGGATTCTTCATTGTCTTTTAGCCTGTCCTCTGCTGTTGCATCCAACTGAGATTCTGTACCTTTTGATTCTGCTTTTGCTGGTGCTTGTAACTTGCTATCTAGTTTCTTTTTCTTAAAGTCATGTGAAATAGCGTTTGAACTACCTTCCGAATAAGATCGTTTCCTACAAACTTTCTTTGGACTCTCTGGTGTTTTGATGTTTTTGTTTAAAGCTTCAGGATTATTCGGTAGCGAAGAGTCTACCGAATTGTTTAAGCGACCTGATTGTACAGGATTTACAGAAGCTTCACCAACCTCAGGAGTAGAAATCTTTGTTGATTTGGAAGTGTTGACATCAGCATCATGCGTATTTTCAGACCCATTCTCTACTGTCATTGAAGAAATGTTATCATCCAAATTGTCGACTATGTCTTCTATTTTGTCTGTTACATTACAAGTTGTCTGCTTAGGAGACATATTTTCTGGTTTGCTACCACCATCTAATTTTTGAGCGAAAACTTCCTCAACTACTTCAGAAGTTGGTCCTTCAGCTTTTTTAGCGACATCAGTGACTGCGTTTTTCGCCATTATAGAAATTTCATTGTCAGGTTTAGGAACCTCCTGAATATCTTCTGGTACATTTTCAACGATCTCCATTTGGCCTTCCCTGTCTGAATCTTCAGGTTCCGATGCAAAATCATCCCAGACTTCTTGCAGCATAGGTGTCAAAGGTTCAGAATAAGTGATGCAATCCCTCAAAGATTTGGATTTCGATGCTGCTGGCTTTTCATCAGATCCGTTGGATTCCAAAACCCTCTGAATTTGTTCAGCGGTCTCATAGCTGTGTTCTAGTATTACAGTGTCAGCCGAAGATCTACTTCTTACAGGTACCTTTGAACATTGTATATTCTCACCTGCAGTGATCTCCCCTTCATTGGACAGCTCATTGTCCTTCGGACCATCACCTACAATAATTTAAACTATGTACAATCAATTGAATTCATTTGGAAGAAGAGATAGAGAATCAGTGCTCCAAGTTGACAATTTATCATTAGAAACATGGAAGAATTATTTGCATAGGCAATAAGGCAATGCTCTAAAATCAAAAGTACTTTTAAAGAGTTGCATTAAGAACCATACCATTTGAGTTGGAGTCGTCACTTATAGTCTGAATTTCAAGTTTATTTTTATTCTTATCTGCAAGATCACATCTGAAATAAAAGAATAAATAATAATATAAATAATAATTTATTTCATCACCACTGCTCTCAAAACGGTGAAGGAAAACATCATGAGGAAACCGGCATGTCCTAGAACCAACAATTTGAAGACATGTGAGATCTACCAATCTGCACTGGGCCCCCGTGTCCCAGCAGTGGGAACATTATATGCTGATGATGATGATATTTCGCATATTTGTGCAGTGGGACATAAATGCCCTTTTTCAAAAACATCGTACAACTACATTATTGACTAAATATCAGCTATCACAGTATGAATGAAACACGAGGACTCATTTTCTTTTTGTGTGATTAGCAACCAAACCCAACCATCCTATGTACTTCATCAATCAGTGTTTTTGGGTGTTTCCATAATTTGGGCAAAATACAGGTGTTATGTTTAAATGATTAAGAAAAAGATGAACTTTACCTAGATCTAAAGCTGCTTATTTGTTCGTTAGTTAGGTTGTAGTAGGGATTATGAATGTCTGGTAAAATCCGTTTCAAGAATGCTTCCTTTAAACTCTGCCATGTCCTCGTTGTACGCTGAAATACAACATTTTAATCAAATTAACATACTCCGTTTGTTCATCTACTCATAAAATTATAAATTATGAGTACTTGAATAATTTCTTACAAGATTCTTAGAAGTATTGTTACCTTAGAATTGGCAAAATCCATCCACATCTTCCTGGCTTTGATTTCACCATATAGCTTGTTTTCAACTAAATAGTCCACTATTATCTTGAGCTCTTGAGTGTTATATGGTCTTCTACAAATAAAACGAAAAGATAAAAGGAAAGAGCAGACAGTTTGATTGAAGGTAGGTTCAGTTAAAATGAACCGAAATTTTATGAAAATACATGAATCACACGATGCAACTTTGAACGCAAATGGAGCTCGTGTTAAAATAGTGATTCTAAGTCTTACCCCGACATTTTGATGCGTATTTTCTATTGTAATCAGTTTAAAATGTTGATGGTCAATGTAGGAATACAATATATTATTCTGCAGACGTTAAAAAAATCTAGTCAGCTCATAGTCATCGGTAACAGTAAATTGACAAATGTCTTTTAAAATGTTTCAGGAAATGCACGATGGAAGTCTTGACTCTTGTCTTCCATATAACCTGAGATTTCGGTAAAATTTTATCAACCAGCCGATAAACAGTAACAGACGCAAAGCAAAGACGCAAGCCAACGATGAAGCGTCAAGCGATATTGCCAGAAAAAAAAATACAAATCTGCGTTCTAAGAAGTTTATTTTATTTTTTACATTATTTTGTACAAACATAAACATATGCCTTTTTTCAATGGGCGCGGGCGTAGGCAAAATCCTAACATAAATATTTGCCTCAATTTGATAAAAAAATATAACATGTTTCAAAAACTGAATTTAAATTTTTATTAGTAATTTATCGGTTTTACATAAAAATAAAACCGATATTATGTGCCGAGAGGGAAAACATACAGCATTGTTTATGAAGAAGCATTGTATACTTGGCCTTTTGCGCGGTCAATCGTACGGATAATTTAGTTTAACTTAATGATAATAGATGGCGTAACTATCACCGATGTTGTATTTAATCTGTGCCAGCTAGGACGCGGGAAACGGTCACTTTTCGAATTCATACATTCATAGTCTTCACCAGGAAGAACTTCCTACAATGCTGTATGTTTTCCCTCTCGGCACATAGGTAATATCGGTTTTATTTTTATGTAAAACCGTTATATTGATGTGCCTCCGGAAAACATACAGCATTGTTTATGAAGAAGTGTTTGTTATCTGCTGGTGAAATATTATAGGTAAAACACAACGTTATGATGATAATCAAATGTTTATCCTGAGAATTAAATAGTTACATAATAATAATTTATCAAAAACAGAATGTGAGCTTATCAGATAGAGGTATCAATAATCACGGTTTAGATGTTCTACGAATAAATCAAATTCTAGTTATTATGTAGAAGTAAATGTATTGAACAATGAATTAAGACAGTATCTAGGGAGTTCTATTTCGCGTCAGTAATGATTGAAGAAGATATTGGATGATTTCCCAATTACCCCATGATAAAATATCAATTGGTTGATTATCTAACCAATGGGGAAGGCTGGTCAAAGCTGATTGTAGATGGCGTGTCCACATTGAGCTATTACTACTACGTATAGAGAAGACAGCGCGAACAAAATCTGTGAGGGCGCGCGGGGGGCGGATGACCCCGTATATATAATGCTGTGGCGAGCAAGCGACTGAGTGAACTGCAGCCGGCCGACAGCAGTTGAACGGGGCACAGATTTTGTTCGCGCTGTCTTCTCTATGCGTAGTAGTAATAGCTCTATGCGTGTCCATCGCTTAGACCCAATCTGACCAATGGGATCAAACTATTTTGAAATATAAAATGACATTGACAGATTTTCAACCAATGACTATGTTAAGTTCATGCGGTGCTAGCGCCATTAGTTCCACAAGTTGCCCACCCCATTTAAGGACGCTAGGTACTGCTGACCTACAGCTTCCCGGAGATGCATGAATGCCACTATCTCTGAGAACTGTACGTACCCAATTCCTAATTACAGTGCGTGAGGCAGCTTTTGTGTTACTAAATATAGTGATAAAAAGATTGTCTAAATTGATAACTTCAGATCTTTTTGTTTTCGTTTAATCTATTAGAAGCCAAACTAAAGTTACAGGTCATATGTTTTTATCATTATGTTGTAAAAGTGTCTACGCGGACTGATGATAATAATGTGTATTGGTTTTCGACCCAAATGCAGGTATTAATTAGATATTGTCACCGTCATCCAAAAAACTGTAATTTAAAATTTTCGGCAAGGTCATGAACCCTACAGCCTGATGCTAGCAATAAAATTGTGGCTGTTCGACGTGCTAAATCGAACAGTGTGTCTTTAGGTACAGTAGATGAGAGCCAATTAAGTACGATAATTATGTGGATCTCTCGTGAATGAAGGCCATGTTTCTTTTTGGTTTAGCCACTCCTATTGCCCTAATTAAGGGTTTGTTACTTTGTTTAATAATAAAATTATAAAATGTTTATTGCTCGACATGAGGTCCGCAAAAAGTTAAAACTGCCGATTTGTGGACAAGGATAGTACTGTACGTAGGACAAATTTTCTTTGAGAAAGAGAAACGTTAAGAATTAAGCGATTTCAGCAGGTTTTCGACATTTTGGGTTTAATTGAGAGTAAGAGCACAATCTCAACCCCCGCGTAAGTGGCGGCAAATAGGTCGACAAAGTTATGCGTTGGCAGCTCTTCTTTAGTAGATATTTTTCTTGTGTGGACCAATCTACTATTTGGGCACCCCCCCCCACCCCCCCAATTTTTCAGACTTTCAGGATCTGTACCTGTGGGGAGACTGACGTTATAACATCTATCAAGGTGTCCGACAGGTTCAAAACTTCGTGCGAGTGGTCTACAGCTCTGGATTTCAGGTCCTGAAGCCAGAAGTCTCGAGGCCACTCTGGAGCCACTACCAAGTAAATTCCCGTGGCGTTGTTCAGTTGTGCCAGAAGTCTGGGCAGCAAGCTAGGAGGTGGAAACACCCACACTAGTCCATGGTTCCATGGTCTGCTGAAGGCATCTATACATATAGCATGCCGATTGAATACGTAGTATTTTACTACCGCGGTTGCTTGTGTCGCTATATATATATATAAGTCGATTTGTGGAAGACTGACACTTCCGAAAGACTGCCGCTGTTGCTTGAGATAGCAGATGCCATTCCGCGAGTTGTTTACCCCGTGACGTGATAGTCTGTCCTCTATTATATTGTATCTCCCCGGCAGATAATGGGCTGATAGGGTTATGTTGAACTTGTCCGTGAGATGTAACAGTTTGAAGGTTAGGGCCAGTAACCCCAAACGATCTGGTGCCTTCCTCCTTTCGGAAGTATGCAATCAAGGTCCGGTTGTCTGATTGAATCAGCATGTGGGAGTTCTGCAACGTCTGCGCATTCATTCCGATTGCCACTATTACTGCATATAGCTAGCTCCTTTTTGTTGCAGTGCCATCGTTTTTAGAGAGTTGCCCATGACCTGACAACCAATTTCCGTCCATGTGGGCAACCCAACCCCAATCCGAAGCGTCCGTCGCAAGGAAATGGGTAGCAGGCTTTTTGTATATAGGCAATGTGTGACTTGTGGCTCCGCGCCACCACATTATCTCTTGATACACCACTTGAGGCAATAGCCCTTTTTATTGGCAGGGACAATGTATTTACGGCTGTTTTCCAACGTATGCCAAGGTACTCCAAATCTTGAGTTGGCACCAAATCAGATTTTTGGTAGTTGATTTGCCAGCCCAGGTGTTCCAAGTGCCTCACGGCTTCCGCAGCCTGAAGACATAACTTGGATTGGTCTTGGTTGACCAAAAGGAAGTCGTCTAGGTAGACTAGCACTCGACATCCCTTCGCTCGCAAGGTCTCCGCGACCCAGTATAAAAGATTTTTGGTAGTTAATTTGCCAGCCCGGTGTTCCAAGTGCCTCACGGCTTCCGCAGCCTGAAGACATAACTTGGATTGGTCTTGATTGACCAAAATGAAGTAGTGTAGGTAGACTAGCAATCAACATCCCTTCGCTCGCAAGGTCTCCGCGACCCAGCAAGTTACGGAGGAAAATAGGTGTGGCGCTGAAACCAGCCCGAACGGTAAACATGTGTCATCTCGTATTCGTTCTCGTTTCAATCAATCAATCAAAGCATTTATTTCAAGTAGGCCAGTTACAGGCACTTTTGAATTGTCGAAACAAATATGAAAATTTAATGTAGCTACAGTCCCAGTCACAAGACATAAAAACTGTGAAAGTACTGTAGTTGCCGTTTCGTCTTTGTAGCGGATTCTTAAGAACGGCCGGTGAGATTTTGCTGCCCGTAGGTAAAAGTAAGCCTGGGAAATATCTATTTTTATCATCCAGTCTTCACTCCGGGTCACTCCAGGTTGGACAAAATCTGGGACTGACGAGTGAGAAATCAGACAAAAACGTTTTGTCCTGACAAATTTGTTCAATTTTTGAAGATCGAAAAAGCTTGGAGATAAAACTGGGGGTTTATCGGAAACTAGTTGCAACACATCTTGATCCGATAGATCTTTGATTATCTGAGACATTCCAGGGGATGGTTTGGTTGCATATTGCGTCATGATCCTTCTTGTTAGCAACAGAGCAGGTTTTATGTAAAGGGGTATGCGGAACCCCGAAACTTCTAAGATTATGAATTTGTTTGCACCCAGTGCTTGCCAACAGTTCTTGAATATAGTAAATTACCTTCCCTGAAACGTATCGGGTAGTCACTTTTTTCAATCTTTGTTTCGAAATGAATGTTGTTTTTTGTGGGTATCACGAAAATTATTATTTTGTTCCTTAGTTTTTTGAGCCAGTGGTGGTGATAACCAGAGATAAGCCCTCCGAGGGACTGGATAAGAGACATACGTTTTGTGAAATAAAAATTCTTCACTAAGAGGTATATTACTAAGCGCAGCTTGCACACTTTTATCCGGAATTTCGTTTTTTTTTTTTTTTTACGCCTAGTTTTAATGCATTCGGCGCTTTTACCGCAAATTATTTGTAAGGTTTGTTCAGACAATTTATAATAGGACGACTCATTACCGAATGTTTCAAAATTTTTGTTAAAAAGGTTATCGTATTTTAATTCGGCAGGGTTATAATGAGCCCAATCAATAATACCCTTTATACGGATTGTAAAAGCTCTCTTCGATGTAACAAGGCGTTAGTAGTAGCAGCCATGATTTCCTCCCTTGGGGCCAAGAAATCTTTTTCTTTGTTTAGACAACACAGTTCGACGTTAATTTTTAAATTGTAAAAGCCCGGGTACGCCAGCAGAGGCGTCTCTAGCCCTTGTGGCGCCCGTGTGCAACCAGTACCCTGGCGCCCTCTAGTCTAGTAGGAGCGGGGTCAAAATGGAATACTAACAGTTATATTTTCAAACGGAAATTCGGATGCAAAAGGTGCAATTTTAAATGATGTCGGGAAGCAAAAAGTTTTTTTAGGAAGGAAGGGGCTAAAAGAATAAAAAAATCACAACTTTCTAGTTCTTTCAAAAATATTTTTTTTTCATGAATCACATTGCTAGCTGTTTTTGATGACCACCGACCTCGAGCACAGAATAGATAATCCTCGAGGCATGCATTTCGCAATAATTGTGCAAGCAAATAACCAAATCTTACCTATTATATATTTTTTATCAAAAGAAAAGCCGATTTACTTCATATTTACATGTTTATTCAAAGATGATACATATTTTCAGAAGTTTTGATATGGCAATAACAATCAAGGACAGTGGAATACTCCGGGGAAAAATCGTCCACATTCAGCAACAGTTTCCAATTTGGATAATTTTGATATTTTAGCTCTAAGAAACAAAATAAACGAATTTTAAGGACACTACCTCACAGGTGTCGTGGAAACGTGAACATAAAATTATGAACTATTTGAAAATAATAAAAAGGCAGAATTAAAAGTACCTACCAATGATATTTAATTAAACAGATATGTTATGAGCGCGCAATCGTGAAGACTCGAAAACGTGTCAATTGGCCTGTTTTTCCTTTATTCTGCGTCACTGCGTGTATGTGAGCTGGCTCTCCCCCGCGGCACACTTTTTTCGGTGATTTTATAGGTGTATAACATATCTGTTTGTTAGAATATCATTGGTAGGTACCTACTCTTTTATTTAATATGCTTCATTACATTACACTCGAAAATTACAGCTCATAAAACATAAATAAAAAAGACTATACTTCCTGAATAATAAATAGTATCAACAACGTTTAAGCAGTGTATAGCCAGGGTTAACAGCTCTTCATTTTTTTAAATTCCCGCCTTTTTTCTTGGACAGCTTTCGTTGGCCAGACTCTAGCATGCTCAATAAGCAAACCTGTATATTATACGCGCTTAAAGCACGCCCCCTTCCACCCGCGCCGTAGGTAGCATGCTCAAAAATCGCACGCCTGTCGATTTTTAAGCAAACGCAAAAATGGGCATGCTAATTTTGAGCAACATTCCGACACACATGCAGAAGCATGCTTTCATGCTTGAAATGAGCATGTGTAACTGTAGCTTTACAGTGGCGAGAAGCTCATCTTGGAACACTTTTTTACAAATATAAATCTCTGTCAACGCGTTTCAGAGACGACTGCGTGCGTATTATAGATTCTCTGTGGACGACTGCAATGACTGACAACATAAATAAACAAACAGAAAAGAAATCTTGCATTTTGTTTTCAGTCGGTCACAAAGAGATTAAATATACGTCGGTCACATTCATTTATCTTTTTCATTGTTTGATATTTTACAAGTCACATAAATGCCAGGTGCAGTAGTTGTAATATAAGCAATGAATGTGAGTTGGAGTTGCTATAATATAATGTTTTCTCCAAATACTGCGATTTCAATCGGTACAGACAGTCAAATTTACGTCAAAACACTTTGACATTTCGTCTGTCAACTCATTGTCATTGTCAGAGAAGTCATTGTTGTCACTTGTCATTTATAATAACGCGCCAAATTGCAACAAAACAACTTTGATTTTAATAACAATTTTCTATGGATAACAGCGGTTACCTATCTATATCAGACATCCTAGTAACAAATGAGAAAATTCCTTGCAAATTTTTACATGATCTTCCAAAAATGGGTTAGTAAGACATCCAAAACCGGCATCTACTGGTGCTCAAGTTATTAAGTTTGTTTATTGTTTACTTTCCGTTTCAGGTTTCTTAGATCCCTCCGCTGCAGAAGATGATTTAAAAGCAGGAACTAATGTGGAAATACCTTTGTGGTTAGCTGAATCCCTATACTCCAGAAGACCACCCTTGGTTTCTGTGGACTTACCCAAAATTTATAAAGACTCGTACAGAGAAATTCTTAACGCAGATGCTTGTACTGTAGATATGCATAAATTAAGCCAATATTTTTATGAATTTGGATGTTACATAGCAAAACATGATATAAAAGGTGAAGTGTCGTCTACTCTCATACATGTAAGTAATAAACTTGATGTAAACCTGTCAACCTAATACGGGCTAGTCGTGATTTCAGGAAGAATCCTAATCAAAACCGACCTAAATCTCTGAAGGAAAGTCGCTGTCATTATTCATTAAATATACTCCTGTGCCTAACCTAACCCTTCAGGGATTACAGGTGTGATGTTATAAAATTATACTTAAGTCTTTTTTTTTTAAATTGAATCACTATCCCATTAAAAACCCCAATAAATTGTCTATGCTGAATACTAATCTTGACTTTGCTGAATGTGGCAACCACAATGTGAGCAAAAGCAACTAATTACAGAAAAAAAGACAGTCAAACATGATTAAATAAAAAAACATTACTCTCAATAGGCTGGTTTACCTGTAATTGGTGACTGTGTAAGTCTAAGACTGTAAAACCTATGTATATGTTGTACACAGAAGCTGTTGGTGAACCTATATTAATAAATAAATAAGTAAATTATGCTGACAATGAGTACATCAATACCCAGATTTGTTCAAGCATATAATCAGAAAGCATTAATTACCCCATCCAAGACATCTCTTAGGTTACAATATAAAATGTAGATAATGGTGTCGATTCTGTTGTGCACAAACTAAACTTAATTTAGGCTATTGCTATCTTTTACTAAAAGGCAGTGTGCAAAAAGGACGGCTATAGCTATGAACTAAGTTAGAGATGTCAAACTAGTTTATGCCTTGCGCTTCACAGTGTATTTAGTTAGTCAATATGTTTTCACCTGCACCCTTCATTTGTATAGAAATATTAGTTCCAACTAAATTTTGACGGCTCTAAATTATGTCTGTCTCTTTCTCGTTTTATTAGAGAGAAAAAGATTGCAATAGCTTAAATTAAGAATCGACACAACAGAATCGACACCAATGTTAGTTACTTATTAATAGTCTAATTTCTTTTTCAGACATTCAGGCAAAGATTCCGAATGCTGCTATCCGCCAGCGTGTCTACAGACTCGGTGGGTGCTATACAACCTCTGTCAGTGAGTGAACGCCTCCAGGCCGCTGAGGCTGCAAACACTGAGAGAGCCCTCTCAACCTGGTTACAGAGGGGAGAAAGTGTGCTCACTACTGCTAATATGGTGGCTAACCACCGTAAAAGAAAAAGGGCTGAAATGGAAATGCTTTAGCTATGATTTTTGTTTAGGTATCATTTTAATGTATTGGTTTGAGTTGAAGAGTTATTTCAATTGTGATTACAAAACAAAGTTCAATTCGATTTTTTTATCATTTGCATTTGTACAAAACTACCTGATTACCTATGGCATGGGGTCTCAACCCGAACAAATCATAATTAGTCTTGAAAAAAATCAATAGATGGCATGGCATAGGTAACAGTAATAAAATTGACAATCCCTAAAATGCGTTAAGCGGTAGATTTCGGCCGAAATAAGATTAGCAAAAATCAAATGTTCACTGTTTAGTGCTAATTTATCTATTTACACTCATAAATCACGTTATTTTAACAAAAAAGATAAAGGAGGCCTTTTACTTCAAATCGAACCCTTAGATTGGTAAAGTTGTCAAAAGTCGGCCATCTGTAAATCATTCTGTTTAGACCTATTTGCTATAGATGGCGTTTTACTCAATTTACCTCACCCACGCAACGGAACAGTTTTGTTTGTGTTAGTGAGCTATCACTCACACAAATGAGCATAACTGTTGTCAACTTGAGCACAGTACAGTGTGACCAGATTCAGTATTTTAATACTTTTTCAGTATATTTCATCGATTTTTCCGAACATTAGTATTTTTTCAGGTATATTGCTTGCAGTCAGTATTTTTGGGTATATTTTGGTTGAAGTTATGGCAACACCGTAGTGAGTGATCGTCTTTGCGACAATGTTTGCGGAATTCCCCGGAACGCGAACATTGGGGACTTTCCCGGATTTACATTATAAACACATATAAACGGGTATTTTCGCGAAATTTTTACCTTTAATATTTGCCCGACGTTTCGACCGGATTGCACCAGCCGTGGTCGCGGGAAGACTGAAGTATTGGAGGTACCGCCACAGCAAAGCGAAGGTGTTTATTCAACTACCCTCACTTGATCTTCATAAATGTTAATTAGGGCCGGTTCACACTAGGACAGCACACTACACTAACAGTGTCCGCATACTGAGATGATTTCACTTGACGAGTACACTTAGTGATCACTGGATTCCAAGCGGGAGAGAGTCTGAAGCCGTCTTCGCGATTGAAATTAGGATACTTCTTGATCTCAATCGCTTCCCGAACCATTCTCTTATAGTAGTGCTTCTCATTTGCAAGGATTTTTGGGTTGTGTAACTCCATCCAGTGGTTGGGTCCTGAGTCTATCACATGCTCCGCTATAGCGGACTTGTTTGTTTGTCGATTTTTGACCGCTGCTATGTGTTCCTTGACCCTTTCAGCGACTGTTCGCTTCGTTTGGCCTATGTAGGAACGGCCGCAGCTGCAATCGATTTTGTAAACACCAGGAACCTGGAAAGGTACTACATCCTTCGGTGTACGCAGACGCTTAGCCACTTTGTTGAATGGAGTATATCGTTCCTACATAGGCCAAACGAAGCGAACAGTCGCTGAAAGGGTCAAGGAACACATAGCAGCGGTCAAAAATCGACAAACAAACAAGTCCGCTATAGCGGAGCATGTGATAGATCCTAATTTCAATCGCGAAGACGGCTTCAGACTCTCTCCCGCTTGGAATCCAGTGATCACTAAGTGTACTCGTCAAGTGAAATCATCTCAGTATGCGGACACTGTTAGTGTAGTGTGCTGTCCTAGTGTGAACCGGCCCTAATTAACATTTATGAAGATCAAGTGAGGGTAGTTGAATAAACACCTTCGCTTTGCTGTGGCGGTACCTCCAATACTTCAGTCTTCCCGCGACCACGGCTGGTGCAATCCGGTCGAAACGTCGGGCAAATATTAAAGGTAAAAATTTCGCGAAAATACCCGTTTATATGTGTTTATCTTTGATTATATAATGTCTAGATGGAGCGTCGCCCTACAATCAAAACGTAAAAAACGAGCCAACAATTTCATGCCTGTGTGCGTGCAGGCGGTGTTTTACACTGCCCTAATGTGTCTCTGTGTGCGTGAATAATGTTACCAGCTAGTACAATAATTCTCCCATAAGTCACATATTAAAAATAATAGACTACTTAATTAAATAAGATAAGTTTTAGGTGTATGTATGTAGTAGGTATTATTCAGTTTTAGTAGTGTATTTTTATTAAGTATGTAGTTACTTTCTTCGATAAATAAAAAAACACTATTTAAATTGGAATATAGTTGTTGAATGTTGTATTAAATCAGCTAAGTTAATTAAATTAGTATTAGAATTGTGCCGATTCCCTTGTTCACAAACTAAACTAAAATTAGACTATTTCTATCTTTTTCTCTCTGCAGTAGTTTCTCAAACTACATTAGTTTTTGTTGGTTTCCACGTGGCATCTCCGAGGCTTTTTTGAATGCGATCTATCCATCGATTCCTGATAATAGGATTATTGGGTATTCTAAAAAATAAGATGTTATGTTGATCACCATATTCTACTCATTCAATAATTATGTTTGATAAGGGCTGATTATTCATTAGTCAGATAACTCTTATCCAAGGAATAAAAATAGAGGTTAAATTACCGATTTAATACTTTAAATCAGTGCCAGTTATTAATAATATATATATATATATATATATATATATATATATATATATAAATGAATTGCCGTTCGTCGCTCTAAAACTCAAAAATGGCTGGACCGATTTGGCTATTTTGGTCTTGAATTGTTTGTGGAAGTTCACGGAAGGTTTAAACGGTGAGAAATAGGTAGGTAGGTAGGTCGTAGGTAGGTAGTAGGTATGTAGGAAGGTGGTAGGTAGGTAGGTGGTAGGTAGGTGGTAGGTAGGAAGGGAGTAGGTAGGGGAGTAGGTAGGAAGGGAGTAGGTAGGTAGGTAGATAGTAGGTAGGTAGGTATGCTCATGTGACGCAGACGATGTTGCGCGGGTCAGCTAATAATGACTAAAATGTGAACATGAAGTCGGTAAATTAAGTAAATTATTTACCTAGCTAATATAATAACAAGTTTTACTTGGAATCGACCTCAAAATCATAGAAAGACTTAATACGAATTTATAAACTCCACCTTTTTTTTAAATCGAAAAATAAAGTAGACCAACTAAATAATATAAACGTAACCCTAGACTAACTAATTTACCCACAAAAAATGACGTTCTGTTGGGAGAATGAAAAAAAGAAACTGGCAACACTGATAAAATATGGCGTAATTTTATGTTCATAAAAACAAAACAGAAATATTTAGTTTTTTGGTTACTTATCGATGATAGGCGATGTGCTTGGTATTTTTTACCCTTCCTGTATAATTCCGGCACAGTTTAATAGCACATACCGTCATTTTATCGCTGTTATTTGTTTATTACCTAACGCGCGTAATACGTGGTGACGCCAAAGCGGCACGATCGGCACTAATCGGCGGGTAAGAACTTGTAATCCAACAGTTGGCTGATATTTTTTGACACGTTTGCGCGCACTTGACGCTCTATCTAGACATTATATAATCAAAGGTGTTTATAATGTGTTCCCGGATTTAGTTTATACTTATACATGTTATCTATGAGTAGAGATGAGTAAGTTACAGATATGACAAGAAAGACGGCCGTTGCTGGCGTTGTAGTATTGTAATACTACATATACAATTATCAATCAATACATAGTATTAATCAGACTTGCCGAATGTATGTTCACCTAAAACCTTACAACTGCTGGACCGATTTTAATGCGGTTTGCACTATTAGATAGAGCGTAATTTCCAGATTGCATACATTCAAATTCGTTGTGTTTCATGAATATCAGTCTACCCGGACGAATTCGAGACGGACCGCTAGTTTATCTATAATTTTCAAAACAACGTCTAGTTTTTAAGTTTTCAGTTGCATGACTTCTATGTATACCGGTGTCGAATTCTGCATGCAAGCGCATATTTTCACAGATAAATTTAATAAAAACGGACCAAAGAAACAGATTTATAAACAAAAATATGTCAGCTATTTTAAAAACAAAGCAAGGTGTTAGGGATGAAGGAGGTTGTGTAAATTTTAATCCTTCGAAAAAGATGTTAAAATATAACTCTAACATTTATTGTGAGTATGAATAAATAAAACGTGTTAGGAAAATCAGTATTTTTATTGGTATATCTGTCCTAAGTAAGTCGGTATATTTCAGTATTTTTTTTAGGTGCCTCGGTATTTTCGTAAAATTTAATCTGGTCACACTGGCACAGTAAAAACTCGAGCGAGATATTTTTTGTGGTTTTATGTACCCATTGTTATTACTTGTCCTTGAACGCAAGGTGCGATTAAGAGAATCTAAACAAATAAATAATATTAAAGTGTCTTTTTACATGCTTTTTACTGAATGAATAATGAATGAATTTAATAATGAATGAAGAAAATTGAATGAAACCTACATTGTTTTTTAATTTTTGTCTTTGTCTGCCTGTGTTTCGGCGTTTGACGGGACAACTGGCAGATAGCTGTTCGGAGGCCGCCTTTTAATACATCAATGAAGACTACTTTTATTTTAGAATAATAATTACTTAAGTCTTCGTGCAAAAAAAATTAAAACCTTTGTCATTTTTAACAAAATAGGTTCGATTTAAATAGTTCGCTGTTTAAATAGAGGTAGGTACTTACTATTTTTGTAATTAATTCACGAAGGTCGAATCGCGGACCGTTTTTCATTCAACGTTTAACATCACTAAACCCCAATAAGTAAAAGAGAAGAGAGAAAACAAAAGTAGACTAAAATTTGTAGGTGTAACAATTGATAAAAATCTCCATTGAAAAGAATAAACAAAGCTTTTGAATACAAAAAAACAAATTATTAGCTTGCTTACGCGCTCTACAAACTTGCACCCATTATACCTACCTACCTACTGAATGCGGTTTTATTGTCGGTTTAAGGATTGGCGTTATATTCTGAGGAAACTGTCAATAAGCAAATGTTAATTACGTCCCAAAAAAAGTGCATTAAGGCCATAGGGCCACGGTAATAGGGCTAAGTTTTGTCAAAGGTTATCGATAGCTCAAAGAATATTATTTTGAGCATAATGTTTTAAGTTTGCCTTCTTTATTTAAATATGAAGTAGGTACTTAGGTAGGTACCTACTTAGCTAATTTTGTCCAAAGTAATCCTAAATTAATCCTAAAAAATGTAGAAGTTCGATAGTCGTCGTGTTAATAACAAGCTAGAAGCTATTGTAAGCAGTATTTTTAAGATTTTGGTGTACAATAAAGTATATTCTATTCTATTCTATTCTAGAAATAGACCGAGCAGTGCACTGCAAAATGCATAATAGAATAGGTACTATTATTCTATTTGGCGCCAATAATAATTATTATAGCAAGTAAACAAAAACAATGATGTAGCTACCTAGTACTGTGCTAGTAGGTACCTATTTCCATCATTCATCCTACTTCTAGTAGGTACCTACCTATTTCATTTTATTTCCTTGCTGCAGTAACTAAATTAAATTACAAGCGATTTGATTGATTTGAGTAGGTAATGAACTAATGATACCTATTTAAGTATTATGAGCTGCAAGCTAGTAAGTACTATTTTCTATTCTGTGCTGCAAGTGACGGTCTACTTTATAGCGGCTCGAACCATCACGTAAAGCTGTGCAAATGGCACACTAGTAAATTTATCTTACGTTTTTTGCAGGTCAGTGTCACCTTGTTAATTAAAAAATATGATTCGCGGCCGTAACATGTAGGTATGTTACAGAATTGTAATCATTAAAATCATCAATACAACCCTCTAAATTCATTTAATCCCATTGAATGATCTTTTCATGAAATATTTACTCAATGGGAATGTATAGACCACTTCAATTATTATAATAAAATTCTGTAAGCAGCGGTGGCCCAGTGGTGGCGGCCCCGACTTACGAACAGTAAGTCATGGGTTCGGACCCAGACAGGCGCATTACTTTGTGTAATTTATTTCATCACCACGTTACATTTTTTAACGTGATCCTTATTATTATGAAAAATTTAAATTTTTAAAATGGACTTTATTTTCATAACCATAAAGTTTATTTTAAGAATGTTAAATTTTTAACGAGATTCTTAGTACGATTCTGCTAAAGCGGCCATTTTAGACCCTTTGCTCCCAAAACGGTGAAGGAAAACATCGTGAGGAAACAGGCATGTCCTAGAACCAAAAAATTCGAAGACATGTGACATAGACTACCAATCCGCACTGGGCCCGCGTGATGGATTATAGCCCATTCCCTCTCATAGAGAGGAGGCCTGTGTCCCAGCAGTGGGAACATTAATAGGCTGATGATGATGATGATGATAATTCTGTAAATTTCTGTCGGTCGCGAATCATACATATTTCGTTCAACATACAGGCTGACACTGACATGCGCATTGCATTGCAAAATAAAATTTCGCGGGCTACCCTGGCGTTTCTTTGTGTCGGTATTATCACGGTAAGTATTATCGTGGTGTGCGTCTTGCCGTATAGACGCTGCTTTTGTGTGCGTCCTAGAACATCGTAAATTACGACTGCAGTTTTGCTCGTTGAAAAATATGGTAATTGACAGCACCAAATAAAATAATTATTTGTTTAAACAGGTTTTACCCGTACTATTTATTTATTTACGTAGGTACACATAAAAGTTGGACAAAGATATTTGTCTGCCTAGGGAGCAGAAATTTCTGAAGCTAAATTATCCTTTTACCTATTTAAAACCTGATTGCTTGGAAAACACGTTCGTTTTCAACGCGTTCGTTTCTAACCGCGTATTTAAAATGTAGCAGTAATTGAAACGTTAAAATAATACGAATATCCCGGACTTTATTCTCCTTTAAAATATATCACGTAGGTACTATGTTACAGATGTTGGTTATCAACGCTCGGTTACTGCGTCACAATTAGAATTTTTATGTTTCAACACTTTAATAAGTAATGAAAAATATAATAATACGAATTATAATAATATTAAATAACATAAAAATATCACATCAAAAGATTTTCCGTTCACCGAAAACTTGTATTACAGTGGATCAAGATCGTTTCGTCGCCATATTCGCAATATCTTAGTGCGAGCGAGTGAATGGATATTATGAATGAATGTATCGCTTGAGTTGGTCACCGCCCGCTCGATGCGTAAAATACCTAAATTTGCGTAACGTCGAAATGTAAAAGGGCTCCGTATGCATTGAAATACTCAAAAACACATGAAGATTCATTCGCCGGAGCGTGTATATTGCTAGCTCACTCGCACAAATGAAACTGTTTCGCCCACTCAAGACATTTTTAGGGTTCCGTACCCAAAGGGTAAAAACGGGACCCTATTACTAAGACTCCACTGTTCGTCCGTCCGTCTGTTTATCACCAGGCTGTATTACATTACATGAACCGTGATAGCTAGACAGTTGAAATTTTCACAAGTGATGTATTTCTGTTGTAACAATGGCAGATAGACCCTTCAAATATTCATACATTATTTAGTTGTGTATTCAATTTAAAAATAAATAGTCAAATCAAAATAAAATAAATATTTATGGGAGGCTCTCACACAAAAAACGTATTTTTCTGCCGTTTTGTCTAATGTTGTATACATAATGGTACGGAACCCTTTGTCCGCGAGTCCGACTCGCACTTGGCCGGTTTTTTGTATTATTATTACCTACTCGTCCTTGAAGGCACGGATCATGGTGTGTTGGTGAGAATCTATATAAAAACAGCGCCATCTAGTAAAATCGATGCCACTTTGTATCTATTTATGTCATGTGATGGTAGATGGCGTTGTAAAACTCCAGTTTGTGGCAATTAGTGAGACGCTGGTGCTGCTATCTGTTGAAGCATCCCGCAAAGCTGTTTGTAGATGGCGCTCTGAACTAGAGATGGGCGATTGTTACTGATTCCAATAATCGAAGGGTTTGATACTACTAATATTAACATTCGAATACAAAAACAATCGATCGCTAGTTCGCAAATTCGAATGAAACCGCTAGTTCATTCATTCAGTTTGCCATACAAAATTGAGCTTTAAACTCGTAAGAATAAAGATTACTTTTAGTTAAAGCAATAATTAGTTACTAATTTCCGAGTAAAATGGTGTCGAAGGAGGATTTTCTAGGAGTATGGTAATTTTAGGTAGATAATAATTGGTCCATGCTCTATGTCTGTGGGTTTTACAATCAAAATTGTTTCTTATTCGCGCGCAACAAAAACTACGAATATTCAAATACAAACTAGTAATGTTCGTTAAATTCGATGGTTTAATGATTTCATCTGCCATACGAAATTGGGTATTTTTTCTTAGTGCTTAGAGTTTACTTTTGGATGACGTTACGGATTTTCGAATATACTAACTAGTAACAATGAAATTTGAATCGGAAAGAACGAGACGACGCAATACATTTTTATTTACATCTCGCTTTTGTTCAAATTCGAATGAGTTGTAAGGTCATTCGAATTATTTGAATGACTTGTACAATCGAATTATTCGAATAATGTCATTCACAATCGCCCATCTCTACTCTGAACGACTGTACTTTGTTTATGTTAGATCTCTTATTCTAGCGTTGTGATTTTTTAACAAAATACTGGTAAATTAATACAAAATGTTCTCTCTGATGACTGTATCTCAACTTAAAGATGAGCTTCGAAGAAGGAATGCGTCAATTGCCGGAAAAAAGGCTGATTTGATTGAAAGGTAAGCATTTTAAATATTTGAGGTTATTTTTCTTCTTCAAGCTTATTTAGTATGATTTGTAGACTAAATATAATGATATCTTTACAGACTAGAGGCGTATGAGCGGAACCAAAACTTTGGTACGGATTGCGACATCCAGGATGATAGTATATATCAGTCTCCAGCCTCGGATCAATTCAAAGACATAAATGCGGATTCGTCACTTCCAAGTATTACCAAGCAAGAAATACAAGAATATTTTGAAAGATACAATGCCAAGCCAAACGGAGAGCTTTTATATGAATCAGTGTTGTTCCTGAAAAATTTAGGGTTGCCGTATTTTAATTCTAAAATTGCCGGATTTTTAGGGAAAAGTTAAAAAAATGCCGTATTGTAAAAAAAAGTTTATTTGAACGGTTTAAATAATACAAAAATACAAATGATGTATGTACTACTTTAAAACTTAATTATTTTATTCTTCACCATACCTATATGTTTTGAATAGTTTCTAGTACTTCTGATTCTGTCGCATGTGGATCATACTGTTTTTTATTATTAGGTATATTAATACACACTTGTTTATACATACTTACTATTATTTTTATTGTTATTTTCCGGGAATCCGATTCCTACACATTTTAGAACCTACCATAATGGGGAACTAAAGATTTTAGACATTAAATTCTCGGAGATAAGGTTGCATTTGGTTGTTGGTTGAATTCTGTTGCCGTTTCTTTATGGTTTCTTTTCGTGGCGCTACTTTATCTATGGTTTACAAGTTGGTGCGATCCATTCTACGAAATATTTGTTTTTTATTTACTTTAGTCAATTACCGTATATTTTAATACGGTAATCAAAGAGCTGCCGTATACCGTATTTATGATGCCTAAGATGCCTGAATGCCGTATATTACGGCAATTGCCGTATCAAGAACAACGCTGATATGAATGTCGCCATCTTATAACTGCCCGTTTTTGCTTGGACAGTGTGCACACATTTTTAAAAGGAGAATGCAAAGCTAGTATGAAAAAAGTGGCATATGTGGTTGATGTGAAATTGAGCTGTGATGGTGTGGAAGAAAGCCATTGTGAATGTGCAGCAGGGAGTGGTATTCATTAGAGATGGGCTTAAACGTTAAAAAATAATAACACGGCTAAATGCTAATGCTAAAAATAATTAACAGTTAAAATTAGCAGTTATTTTTAGCAACTGTTAAATTTAGCCACAGACAGATTTATATTATTATTTAACACTAGTTACATATTATAATAGACTATTTCCAAATTCAGCAGTTAGCACTTAGCAGTTAATTAAATTAACACACTCGACCTTAACATTCTAACTGTCACTGAACACTAAATATGTACAAAATTAGTAGTTGCTAAATGTTGAAAACAATTCAATAGAGACGGATACGGAACACGTGTGTCGTGTGTCCTTTTCTTTGTTGTTGCCGTCGCGTCTGCCTGCGGCCTGCAGTAGGGATGGGATAAAGCGAGACAAATATATATCCGGCGTCCGTGTTTGGTGCGGATGGGAGCACTGTCCAGCCAGCAAGAGCATTATTGTTTTGTTGTGAGTTGTGACTGCTAAATTTAACAGCTATCTCAGAATTTATTGAACAGGTGTTGATACTAAAAAAAATTAGCAGTGTTAATTTAGCAGCTTATTAATTTTAGACCCATCTCTAGTATTCATGCATGTTGTAAACATGTAGCTGTCCTTTTGTGTGGTGTGCATGATATAGTGCAGAACAAAATTATTAAATTACATCAATCAAGTACACAAAAGCTGATGATGTTTAATAGACATGAAATTATTTTATAACTCTCCGGTTGCTGCTCAAAATTTACCCCACAAGAGAATAAAATCGTGTAATTATAATCCTTTACGAGAGGAAGATATAATGAATAATTACACAGATTATGTAAGTAATTTAGCCATAGGTTATGGGGAAAGTTCTATGCCTATTTTACAGACCCTACAACCCGCTAATCCTCATGGTATTGAATGGGACCATTACCCATGTTTGAAAGAGACTCCACATGATGTACTTTTAGAGAATTTACTTTTAAGAAATGTGACCTCTGCAAAAACTGAACAAGTTGAAAAAAACACAAGAGCGCAGGCTGATTCTCCGGAGTGGCATGAAAGAAGATCATGCAGAATCACAGCCAGCATGTTTTATACAGTGTGTCACAGTAAAACATACAGTGACTCCTTGATACAAAGAATTTTAGCACCTAAAGCTGTCCATTGTATTGTATTGTATTGTATAGCGGGCTGGTGTCCGCAACTCCACGTCAAAGCGCGTATTTTGCGTGCGGGTGGGAATTTTATTCGATCCACCCTAACTCCCCGAGAAAGGCCAGCAGCGCCTTGGTGTTGCTGACAATCTCGCGGAGAGTACCTGGGTTACCGAAGTACTTTGCCCTGTATGTTGCAACCCCTGGGCAGTGCAGAAGCACGTGGGCTGCTGTCTCGTCTTCCTCCATGCAGGCACGGCACAGGGGGCTGTCCGTGACTCCTATGACAAAGAGGTGTTTATTAAAAGAGCCGTGTCCAGTAATGGCAGCTGTAACTGTGCGCAGCTGCGGTTTGGTCAACCGAAGCGCGCGTTTAGTGAGGCGGCCTTCGATAGTAGGAAGTGCTTCCTTGGCCTGCCTGCACTCGCCGTGGTCTAGCCATAGCTTGTGGTGTTGTTCACTAGTTCGGTTCCTTACCAGTGTGCGTAGGTATCCGAAAGGGAGTGGCACGATAGGTTCGGGTCCCACCGCTGCCATGCTCGATCCCCTTCTAGCGAGTTCGTCCGCGGCATCATTGCCACGGGAATCGCTGTGTCCCTTAATCCATTGGATGGTTATATTATTGAGATTACCAACCTGGTTCAGGCGTTGGTGACACTCGTGTATTAACCCAGAGTTGACTGTGTGGTTGTTTAGTGCCAGCAGTACAGCCATGCTGTCTGAGAGTATACGGATTGAGTGGTCCACAACCTTCCTGGCTAAGATGGCAGATGCCGCCAGGGAAATGCCCATGCATTCTACCTGAAATACCGTGTTGTGGGCCCCCAGAGGTTTGGCTATCTGGATGTTGAGATCCTCGGAGAAGACTCCAGCACCTGTGCCAGTACCTGTTTTAGATCCATCCGTGAAGATCCGTAGTTCCGCGGGGTTTAATCCCTCGCAGCGGTTATCCTCGTGGAGCTGGATTTTGTACTTCTTATCGAATACGAATTGTTTTGGTATCCGATCGTTTATTGCTTTCGTCAGGGGGAACTCGTTGTGGAATCCCTCCAGTACCGCGGTGTGCTGTGTTTTTTTCCTACCCCATAGTTGAAGTGTATTAAGGCGTACAGCCGTCATCGTCGCTTCCTGCTGTATGAACAGATGAAGCGGTGGGAGCCCCAGCATGGCTTCGAGAGCTGCGGTCGGGGTAGTCCTCATGCAGCCTGTGATCGCCATGCAGGCAAGCCTTTGCATGCGTTGCAGTTTGATGGAGGCTGTAGTTAGTTTGGTACGGGGCCACCAGACCACTGCCCCATAAGTGATCATAGGTCGGATAACCGCGCAGTATAACCAAAGTATAATTTTAGGGGATAGGCCCCACTTCTTACCTATCATCCTCCTGCATTGCCAAAAGGTGATGCAGGCCCTGTTTATTTTATTATCTAAGTGACTACTCCAATTTAACTTACTGTCCAGGATGACTCCCAGATATTTGACCTCGTCGGCTAACTGGAGTTCCGTATCGAAAAGTTTGGGTAGGCGATAAGGGCCTAGTGTTCGTTTTTGGGTAAACATGACTAGTTCAGTTTTCGTGGGGTTCACTGAGAGATCGAACTCTCTGCACCACCGCTCAACGATGCGTAGTGCTTGTTGAGTGAGGTTGCAGATTGTCCCTGTCACTTTACCTGAAATGAGGATAGCGAGGTCATCAGCATACCCTATTGTGTAGAAATGGTTCGCGTTGAGTTTTGTGATGAGGTCATTTATCACCAGATTCCAGAGGAGCGGGGATAGTACTCCACCTTGGGGGCAGCCTCTGGCTATCAAGGCCATCTGCTGTTCCCCTTCAAGTCGAACCACTCGTTTGTAAAGCTGTCCATACGAGAGCAGTAGTACATGGAAAAGTTCATGAACCTATAGCGATATCCCAATATGAAGAAAATTTTGGAATAATGGTTGAGAAATGTGGTTTATTTATATCAAGTAAATATCCTTTTTTAGCAGCTTCTCCGGATGGATTAATAGGACAAGAAACATTAGTGGAGGTAAAATGCCCATATGCATCAAGAAACAGCCTTATTAATGAAGTGACTGTACCATACCTAGAAAAATGTAATGGACAGCTTTTTTTAAGGAAAACCCATCCATACTATGCTCAGGTTCAAGGACAGCTGTTTTGTACTGAGAGAAAGTACTGCAATTTTATTGTCTATACATTTAAAGACATGAAGGTAATTTTTATTAATAAAGATGATGTTTACATAAGTGAAATGTTAATTAATTTAATAAATTTCAACCTTCATCATTTGGAGCCTGCAATTCTTAAGAAATATGTTTATAAAAACTATTTACACTTGATTAAAAAACAATAATGATGTAAAAATATGTTTTATTTCACTTTTTCATAATACATTCCCTAAAATTACAACACATAAAACATATGAAGAATATCTTAGTTGCAATAGGAATGTAGCTATGGTCTAGGTCATTCTTTAATATTTTATAAGTTTTTGTTAATCCTATTATCCGTTCAATATGGACCCTCTTATTAGCAAGCTCCCTGTCTTTGATTAGGGTGAGACCAGGTAACTGAGATTTCCCTTTTAAAATAGTTGGTATTTTGATTGTCACATTTCTGTCTGCAAACATGTCTTGAATTGTGAATCCTCTGTCGGCAAGGATGCTGTCACCACTTTGGCATTTGGTCATAAGGTCACTTCGTTCAACTACTTGTCTATCACTTACTGATCCTGCATATGCCTCAGAACAGTATGATAGCAGTCCGCCAGGTGTAGCACCAACTAATATTTTCAGCGTATTTGCATGTTTATAACTGCTCCATGAAGCTTGTTGTGATTTTGGGTTCTTTGGTTTTTGAACATTGATTTCAGTGCCATCCAAAATCACTCTGACATTGTTGTCATAATGTTTAAAGCTTTCTGGCATATAATACTGCACCATTTCTTTACTTGGCCAAATATTTATTTTTGTCCATAGCTGGTAAATAAAGTTAACCCAAGTTATAAATATATTTGAAACAGTGGTCGGACTTACATTGAAAAATTTGCTAAGTTCAAAATTACACTTATTCTGCCTTAACTTCATCATGGTTAAAAAGAACTGATTTTCTGTACTTATATTTATGACATTACTGCCATAGTATTTAATTTTGTGAGCCATAGGACTAAGAGTAGAGTAAACAAAATAAAATTTTTTGTAGGTTTCAAAGCCTGTGTAGAATTTTATGGCTTCATCATCTTCTTTGTATTTACTTATTGATCCATACATATGCTCATGGTCAACTTGAGTATGTTTTGATAAAGATGTAGTTATATTAGGTGAACATTCTATAGGCATACAATGTGTGCTAGTGTCTATTGTTGTTACAATTTCTTCAGAAGCAATTTCTGGCATCAAATCACAGTCCTTTTCGTATTCAGAGACAGCTTTGCTGGTTGAAGGCTGTGGTTCTTCTTGAAAAAGTTTCCTCTGACTTCTTTTCTCTAGACGTTGCTGTCGTTCGAGAGCTGCTGGATTTTCAGGTTTCACCTCAGTAAAACAAAATATAGATGGCACAGCTGACTTCCTAAGAAATTTTGCTAGTGGTTCATAAGCTGAAATAGCAAACAGGCACTTTTTAGCTAATATGTACTATCCAAACTTACAGTACAGGAAATAGGTTTAAGTTACAAATTTAAGTATCTTCCTTTTAGACGAATCAGAAAATAGGGCTCAATATAATAGTAAATCCCTAGCAGTGCTAGCTTACCTGTATAATTGCTTTTTCCAAAATAATCTTCTTGTTTGAAATGTGTTGCACACAATCGTGCAGTATGGCTTGCTTTAAAGCTTTGATTATATAATGTCTAGATGGAGCATGGAGCGTCAAGTGCGCGCAAACGTGTCAAAAAATATCAGCCAACTGTTGGATTACAAGTTCTTACCCGCCGATTAGTGCCGATCGTGCCGCTTTGGCGTCACCACGTATTACGCGCGGTAGGTAATAAACAAATAACGGCGATAAAATGACGGTATGTGCTATTAAACTGTGCTGGAATTATACAGGAAGGGTAAAAAATACCAAGCACATCGCCTATCATCGATAAGTAACCAAAAAACTATATATTTCTGTTTTGTTTTTAAAAACACAAAATTACGCCATATTTTATCAGTGTTGCCAGTTTCTTTTTTTCATTCTCCCAACAGAACGTCATTTTTTTGTGGGTAAATTAGTTAGTCTAGGGTTACGTTAATTTATATTATTTATTTGTTCTACTTTATTAATCGATTTAAAAAAAAGGTGGAGTTTATAAATTCGTATTAAGTCTTTCTATGATTTTCAGGTCGATTCCAAGTAAAACTTGTTATTATGTTAGCTAGGTAAATAATTTACTTGATACCGACTTCATGTTCACATTTTAGTCATTATTAGCTGACCCGCGCAACATCGTCTGCGTCACATGAGCGTACCTACTATCTACCTACCTACCTACCTACTACCTTCCTACCTACTCCCCTACCTACTCCCTTACTACCTACTACCTACCTACCACCTACCTACCTACCACCTACCTACCTACCACCTACCTACCTACGACCTACCTACCTACCTATTTCTCACCGTTTAAACCTTCCGTGAACTTCCACAAACAATTCAAGACCAAAAATAGCCAAATCGGTCCAGCCGTTTTCGAGTTTTAGAGCGACGAACGGCAATTCATTTATATATATAATTATTATTAATAACTGGCACTGATTAAAAGTATTCAATCGGTAATTTAACCTCTATTTTTATTCCTTGGATAAAAGTTATATGATTAATGAATAATCAGCCCATAACAAACATAATTATTGAATGAGTAGAATATGGTGATCAACATAACATCTTATTTTTTAGAATCCCTACTATCCCTACTATATATTTTTTTTTTTTTTTATATTATAAATGCGAAAGTAACTCTGTCTGTCTGTCTGTTACCTTTTCACGCCTAAACCGCTGAACCGATTTTGATGAATTTTGGTATAGAGATAGATGGAACCTTGGGAAAGGACATAGGGTACTTTTTATCCAGATCCCGATCCCGATCCCGGAATTATACGGGTGGAAACGCAGAGTGCAGTTGTGTATCGTATATCCCTACTAAATGAATTTTGGTATAGAGATAGATGGAACCTTGAAACGGTTGTGATCATTCAACATTGATGGTGATTGTGATGGTGATCGTGATGGTGATCGTGATGGTGATCGTGATGGTGATTGTGATGGTGATTGTGATGGTGATGGTGATTGTGATAGTGTGATTGTGATAGTGAATGATTGTGATGATGGTGATTGTGATGGTGATTGTGATGGCGATTGTGATGGCGATTGTGATAATGATTGAGATAACGATGATGGTGATTGTTATGGTGATTGTGATTGTGATGGTGATTTTGATAGTGATTGTGATGGTGATGGTGATTGTGATGGTGATTGTGATGGTGATTGTGATGGTGATTGTGATGGTGATTGTGATAATGATGGTGATATTGATGGTGACTGTGATTGTGATGGTGATTGTGTTGGTGTTTGTGATGGTGATGGTGACTGAAATAGTGATGGTGATTGTGATAATGATTGTGATATTGATGTTGGTTTTGATAGTGATGGTGATTGTGATAATAATGGTGGTTGTGACAGTGATGGTGGTTGTGATGATTATGAAATTTAGCACATCGATAGTTTATAACCTGGATTCACATGTAGGACACTATTTATCCCTTTAGTATGATTCAGTGGGACAGTTACCGAACTTTACGCGGGCGAAGCCGCGGGCAACAGCTAGTACCCAATAATCCCATTATCAGGAATCGATGGATAGATCGCATTCAAAAAAGCCGCGGAGATGCCACGTGGAAACCAACAAAAACTAATGTAGTTTGAGAAACTACTGTAGAGAGAAAAATATAGAAATAGTCTAATTTTAGTTTAGTTTGTGAACAAGGGAATCGGCACAATTTTAATACTAATTTAATTAACTTAGCTGATTTAATACAACATTCAACAACTCTATTTCAATTTAAATAGTGTTTTTTTATTTATCGAAGAAAGTAACTACATACTTAATAAAAATACACTACTAAAACTGAATAATACCTACTACATACATACACCTAAAACTTATCTTATTTAATTAAGTAGTCTATTATTTTTAATATGTGACTTATGGGAGAATTATTGTACTAGCTGGTAACATTATTCACGCACACAGAGACACAGTAGGGCAGTGTAAAACACCGCCTGCACGCACACAGGCTTGAAATTGTTGGCTCGTTTTTTACGTTTTGATTGTAGGGCGACGCTCCATCTAGACATTATATAATCAAAGCTTTAAAGTTTTGGATCCGTAAAGCAGATTCCCATTGTTTTCTTCGTGTAGCATCCTTAGGGAACAGATGAATCCCTTTATTTTGCAGTCTAAAGCAGAACATTTAGGCATTTTAATCTAAAATAAATAACATGTGAAAAGTAAACAAACAAATCCATACAATTTGACAATCGTTCGTTATGTCAAATCAATGACAGCCGGACAGTCGATCATGCGCCACCTAGCGTGATAAAAAGTTAGTTTTCCTCCCCATTACCTGACTTAGGGAGGTGTCATTTCTTTGTATGGGATTGGGTATCTGTACGAAGTATTATATTATCTGTGCCTATGGCTAGACAGGCGATCGCAGATAAAAGGAGAACTCAAAAAAAAACTGCATTCGTTTGAATTAATTCATTCTTCCAACTGCAAATATATCTGTAAGTCAGTTTTATTACAGATACAGGATTATCCTAGTACAGGTATCATACATTATCATACCTACATTGTTAGTTTTTAGATTCATAATATTGTATTTTACCTTCTGAGATTCTGAATAAAGATTTATTATTATTATTATTTGCAGTTGGAAGAATTATCATTAAAATTAATAATATTATTTTGCCTCTTCAGAAGGTCTAGTCCGAAGTTCTCGACACCGGCTTGCGTGTACCTATGCACGAGGCGCAAGGAGTACGTATTATCGATCGAGGACATTCCCGCCTGATCACCACTAAGCAAATTTTGCTTGCACTTGCAACATAGAAACGCTCTCTAGCCCCGCCCCGTTGACTGAAAAGATACCGATCCGCCGAGCGCACTGACGACGCACGCACGCCAAACGAGAGTTATTGTTATTTTGCGCGCCAAAGTTGACGCTTTCATAGGCCTAAACTTTAAGGGGGCGTGGCTCGGCGTCTCCGCATGATTGAAAAGACCACGACTGTACTATCGAGGACACTCCCGCCTGATCACCACTAAGCTAATTTTTGCTTGCACTTTCAACATAGAAACCATCTCTAGCCCCGCCCCGTTGACTTTGTATAGAAATTATGAATGAAAAATACCGATCGGCCGAGCGCACTGACGACTGACGCCAAACGAGAGTTATTATTATTTTGCGCGCGCCAAAGTTGACGCTTTCTTATTAGGCCTAAACTCTTAAGGGGGTGTGGCTCGGCGCCTTCGCAATGAATGTTTGACCTGTATGCTAAATTACCTACTGATCCGATTATGATGAAACTTTGGTGGGTTCTTTTAGGTACGTCCGCGAGGGGTCCTGGCCTAAATAGGTTGTATGATTTTTCCGGCCAAGAACTTTACATGGCATTGCAACGCATGCGCACGCTAAGTTATTTTTTTATTGGGGTTCGAAATTTTCGAGCACCCTTCGTTCGCTCTTGCAACGCAGGTTTCTGACTTTTTTTTTGTTTTCTCAATTCGACGAAAATTTAAGTAGTACCTACACACCCGCCGAGACACTCCGACCGAGGCAGTTTATTTTGCAAATAAGTTTTTGAAAGGGTTCTATCTGGCAGAATCTTGATACTCCGAAATTTATTTGGCATAACACACTTGGCATAATCTTCTTTAGACGAATATTTTGAAGGCATAAAAATTATTTAATATAGTTATTGTTTGGCCGAATGTTTGTATTTCCGAATTTACAATGGCATACTTTTAAGATGGCAGAATTTTATTTGGCATAATTACCTTTGGCAATGTTCAAATTTCGCACAATTTCACTTGGCATATTACCAAGATGGCAGAATTTCATTTGGAATAATTGTATTTGGCATTATTCTATAAAATAGCATTTTTAACCAAACATTCAAATATTGTCTTAAAAAATAATATGATGGGCTACAAAAGATAGTGACAGAAACGAATCGCTCCAAAACCGACTTTACGTAGTCTTGTCTGCCCTACCCCTAGAGTGTAATTTAAAATCGCGTAGGCGCGGAGGGGCGAGGCGGCCCGCGAGTTGAGGAGCAGGTGGTTGTAACACTCGCCGCCGCTGCTGAGGCTGGCCGGCGAAGCCGGCCAGCAAGCCGAAGCTGCGGTGGTGAGCGTTAAACACATCTGCGACGATAAGCTCGCGTGGGACCGCCGGAGCCCCGCAGCGCCGGAGCCGTGACAGAAACCATGCCTGCTGCATGTTGCATGCTTGCTTGCATGCTACATGCTTGCTGCATGACTGGTGTATGCTGGTGTGCATGTTTGCATATTGTATGCTGATTTGCGTACTGCATGCTTGTTTGCATACTGCATGCTTGCTGCATGCAAGATGTATGCTTGTTTACATGTTTGCCTCCTGCTTACAGGAAAATAAAAACCACATGTTCGCAATCAACTGTTTTAATGAATTTTCTGTGATGTGGATGTGATAGATGAGTCTTTCCATTGTTATGCATAAGAAATGTATGCTAAAAGATGATTCTAACTGTAAACTTTCTGAGATATGATAGTTCTGCTTTTAGTGACTATCGATATAAAATTTATGCCTAAAGTTGATTCTGGCTGTGAACTTTCTGCGCTAAGATGGTTCTACTTTTAATTCTTATGCATATGAAATGTATGCCTAAAGATGATTCTGCCTTACAGAATTATGAGTTTTGAATGTATGATAAATGCGTGTCTGCCAAACGATTTTCTGCGAAATTAAGTTTATGCTATCCGCTGTTATGCAAAGTAATATTATGACATAAAAAGTTCTGCTATAAAGGGTGGACCCGTTTTTGAAAACACTTTTACAGTGGTAGTCCTAATCTCAAGCAAGCACTAATAATTCGGCATGAGTACTACTTACCATATTATTAAATAAAAAATCTTTGGGATCAAGCAATTTGTCATAGAAAGTAGTCACTAAATAATTCTAAGTAAGTAGGTACTATCGGGGTCTTTTCCGCCTGACTATTTTAATTTTTTTTCGCTTAAATCATGCGGAGGTGCCGAGCCACGTCCCCTTAAAGTTTGGGCCTATTAGGAAAGCGTGAACTTTGGCGCGCAAAATAACAATAACTGTCGATTGGCGTGCGTCGTCAATGCGCTCGGCCGATTCGGTATCTTTTCATTCATTTTTTCTACACAAAGTCAACGGGGCGGGGCTAGAGAGCGTTTTTATGTTGCGAGTGCAAGCAAAAATGAGCTTAGTGGTGGTCAGGCGGGAGTGTCCTCGATAGTACACATGTAGCCGCCAGCTTTAGTTGGACGTGTGCGCGTATCTCCCGGGCTTCCGACTCATGGCAGTAGTTGTAGGAGCTCGCGTTCTCGCCAAACGAAGAGTATCCATGAGGAACTCTCTGCACAAAAAAGGTACCCGTCACCATTTTCTCCCGGTATTCGATTACCCTAAAAATAACTGATGTTGTTCGTTTTTCTGGTGTTTTTATTGAACGTGAGGTCATAAGTTCGATTCTCAGCATAGGCAGTATTATCCACTTTTTTCACCGGTAATATTTCAGTTAATGTCTGGGTTCAAATGTGTGTAGGTTGATAGAAATAAATGGGACCTAAACATTCTAACAATTTAAGGATGTACCTACAATGCGCACCCTTTCCAACGTAAAAGAACTATACTCTAATATGTTTTACCCCATTGATAATACAGGCGTGAAGTTTTGTTATAGCCTTCGTATCTACCCACTAATTAAATTAGAAGCTAATATACCCTTACTAGAGCAGACGACAAGTAAACAGGAAAGACCTAATTGCCCGATAGAAATTCGATCATGATTCTAATAATAATCCGATCGGAACAGAGGACCAGCGTTTGAATGTCGAGCTATTTATACAGTTGAGAAAGTTCGAGCGTCCAACCGTCCATCAATGACTGGTGTCGATGTTTGTTACGTAGGGGTGAACCATGCATTGAAAAGTTGAACCTTTTGAACGCCAGTCACTTAGACGTGTCAAGCAAGCGCGTCCGCTGAAATTGTGGCTTGGTGAGGAGTGATTACATACGGGACCAAAACGTGGTCGCTCACAATGAGCCTTATCTGAAGGCTTAAAGTCAGTCTCAAGACGAAAGTCTATGACCAGTGTGTGTTGCCAGTGTTTACATACGGGACCGAATCGTGGTCGCTCACAATGGGTCTGTCAGGTCAGGCTTAAAGTCATCCAAAGGGCAATGGAGAGGGCTATGCTCGGAGTTTCCATGCGTGATCGAATCAGAAATGAAGACATCCATAAGATAACCAAGGTTACCGACGTAGCCCGAAGAATTGCCAAACTTAAGTGGCAGTGGGCAGGGCACATTGCTCGCAGAACTGATGGCCGATGGGGCCGAAAAGTTCTAGAGTGGCTACCGCGAACCGGAAGACGTTGACCTCCCACTAGGTGGACCGATGACCTGGCGAAGGTTGTGGGAATCTGTTGGATGCGAGTCGCACGGGACCGATCAATGTGGCGACACTTGGGGGAGACCTATGTCCTGCAGTGGACGTCTTTCGGCTGAAGTGATGATGTGGAGGGCACGCGCCTGCGTTTATGCTCTGCTCTGGCGCTCAAAAGGTTAAGGTACTTAGCAAGGCAGACTTCTGTTGGTGTTTTTGATGAAACCATATCGCGCTATTATATTCTTATTCATAGCAACAGGGTCCGAGGTGGATAGTAAGTTAGTAACACAGAAATTTGAGCTCTGGCATCTGCAGTTTCAGAGTTTAAAATGAATATCTTTATCATCTTCACGCTTCTTCCTAACGGGGTAAAAAGATATGAATAAGGATAAGAATGCCATGCACGTTTTACGGTCCTTGCCAATTTATGTAGGTACTTACCTAATCTTTTAGATTTATGTCTAAGTTATTAACATAGATACCTATGTAACAAATTCGTACTTTTCTAGTAAGAGGCAACCATGCCAAATATTTAATATGGGAGTATAGTTGGCTATAAAAGCATTTGGCACAGTCTGATGCGGCTCAGTCGTTGCTATTGTTTACTTGTGTTCGAACGTCGCACATCGATATCTTATGATGGCGTTCCCTAGAATAATTCCAGGTCGGTGGCTATCAGACCAAAACTTCAGCATGTGCATGCCACAGGACTTCCTATATCCATTCTACGATACGAATTCCAATTATTTTCGTTCTTGGAAGTGTTATGATAACGGCCAAACTATTTCTAAAGAATTCGGATCCACAATAGAAAACGAGAAAGGTAACTATAAAATTACATTAGATGTTCACCATTTCCGTCCGGACGACATCAGCGTGAAAGTGACGAATACTGAAATAATAGTTGAAGCGAAACATGAAGAGAGACAGGACACCCACGGATTTATTTCGAGGCAGTTTAAAAGGCGCTATCCCTTGCCAAGCCATTGTCCCGCGGAGAACGTCGCGTCTACAATGTCTTCAGACGGTGTCCTCACTATTATTGCTGAGAAGAGGTCATCTAACGAAACGGAAAAAATTGTACCAATCAAGATGTGTGGCGCGAGTTCCAGAAAGACTCGAAACGAAAGCAAAATGTCTTCAGAAATCATATCAACACAAAATTCTGCTAAGAAAAATATAAGGGATACTGAAGATATGGCGTGTAGCAAAGAGAGAATTCAAATATTGCTGAAAGAAGACCATAGTCGTCTGCTAAAACCAGAACTACTCAAGGAGGCAGTCTCGAGCACTAATGGGGAGAAGACGTCGTCCAAACAGGTTTTAGAAGTTGTTGATAAATCTGAAAAAAAGGACGCCACGAATGTCGGTGCCATGTCAAACAAGTTCGAGGAATCACTTGCGAAATCAAGTCTGGGGTTGTCCGGGCTGACTGAACAATTGGGACACACTTTAGCTTCTACTTCAGACATGTGTGGAATGAAAGGCATGTCTAGCATGTCAAAAACATCCATAGAGGAAAGTTCATCGTCATATAAGTCGTCATCATCCTTGACTTCTACCATGAAGAGCAGTGGGAAGATCGGTGAATATGTCAGTGACATAATCAGCGCGGAACTGAAGGAAGCTGCTGAAAACATATAAACATGTCTGCTGGTTTTTACAATGTTTATTACTTAACTATAAAAGATTTGTTTAATACAAATTCGAATCTTAATTTATATTAAGTCATTGATTTGTATACTTACTAACAAGAGCGTTATTAATTAATTTAAACGTCTATAAACTCAAAATCTCTTTAATTATTAAACCCTCACTTTGGTGAAGCATGTTAATATCAATACAATAAATAAGCAATAAGAGATCATTGAAGACTAATATCAAGTATACATCAACAGTATGAGCCTAGCTTCAACAACTTTGATAATTATTGTTATCTTGATGATGCAATTGAGGTCATTTCAAGTCAACAATTGATTAGTATGTACAAATGTAACAAATAATATGAATAATTACTAGCTTCTTTTTCAATTTAATATCTAATAATCTCTAACGCTAGCCGCACACTAGACGTAAACTTACGGAAAAAAAAAACTTAACAGAATAACAATCTTAAAGACAAATACAAACATCACACTGACTACAGTTATAAATTCACTGGGTCCAATATACGTATAAGTCATTGTCCTTATATTCTATTTAAGTCTCTTCGTCACAACACTCTTGCACCTCATCATTGTTTTTATCACTAACCAGTAGTTCTGAGGTGCAGCGGTAAGGACGTATTGATTGTTAACATCGGTCATTCTTGACTGACGGGTTGAGGTCGTGGAAGTAGGCATGGGCCATGGCGTCATCAGCAGGCATCCTCAGTGCTGGGTTGCAGGTGAGGAGGCGGGCAAGAAGGTCCCGCCCTCTGGCTGGCAGGCGGGGCACTACCTGGGCCAGCCCTAAACTAGGCTGATATATCGGCAGTGGCTTGTAGTCAGGCAGATGAGTCACTCCAGGCCATGTGTCTTCATTTGGAGTACCTGGAAGTTGTTATAATATAAACGGATTAATTCTTTGTATTGAAACACTTACATCTTGTTAGGAAGGAAGACTGACAATTTATTTAATTTAATAAGGTCAGCACTGTGGACACATGACGTTATGCATGCTTTATTTCTGTAATTAAAATTTGCAAAGCCTGCTTGCTATTTTTTATATTTATAAAGGTTTGCTGATGATTTTGTCAGTAACAGACAAATAAACTTTATAATGTTTATGACAATTACTCATTAAAGTTCATTTCAGTATGATACCAAGTTAAAAATTAATATCAAATTAAATATACCACCAAAACTGTATTTTTCTCCATATAAATAACAGCAGGGGGTCTAAAATTTCCGCTTTAGCAGAATCGTAACATGAATCAGGTTAAAACTTTTAAATTCTTTAAATGGACTTTATGTTTATAAGCATAAAGTCCATTTTAAGAAATTACATTTTTTAACGTGATTCATACTAAGATTCTGCTAAAGCGGCCATTTTAGGCCTGCTGTCCTCCTAACGACATAAAGATTTCTTTTGCACACATTTGTGTATTCAATAGGGCCTTAGCTATTTGATGATATAGTTACATAAAGTTAAGTCTACTTACCAAGAAGTTTGAAAATCCTTTTCAATTGATCATCAACATCCGACCCAGGGAACAGTGGTCGTCCAGAGTTGGCTAGCTCTGCAAATATGCACCCTGCTGACCACATGTCAATGCTTGTCGTGTAGAGCTTGGCGCCGAACAGGACATCAGGGGGCCGGTACCAAAGCGTTACTACCTCCGCTGAGTAACACTTCACAGGAATACCAAATGCTCTAGCCAGGCCAAAGTCAGCTAATTTCAATTCCCCATTTTTATTAATCAACAAATTCTGAGGCTTCAAATCCCGGTGCAGAACATTGTGGCTGTGACAAAAGGCTAGTCCTCGGAGCAGCTGATACATAAACGATTTGACGACATCCAAGTCTATCTCACCATTCAAACTGTCGAAATACTTTTTCAAATCTTGATCGCAATGTTCAAATACAAGAGTTAATTTCTTTTCACTGTGCAAGACGTCGTATAGCCGAACGATATTCTTGTGCTTTAACTCTTTCAGTAGGCATATTTCACGTAAAGCAGATGATGGTACTCCTTCATCATCGTCATCTAACCTCACCCTTTTCAGGGCCACTATTTCATGTGTCTCTTTGTTTTTAGCTTTGAACACTGTGCCGTACGTCCCCTCACCAATTTTCTCTAATTTCTCGTACTTCTGCATTATTTTTAATTACAAAGTAAATCAGCAGAGTAAAATCGATTGTTTATTCCGCTTCGCCAAGTACCTCCTCCCCAGGATTTATGACATTGACAAGTTGACAATGTTGACATTGACAGCTGTCAAAGAATGTTTATAAAGCTTGCTATGTTATACGAAAAAACTCGAAGATGTTTTACAACTAGCAAAATATGACTAGCGATGTGACAGAAATTAAGAAAGTCTGTAATATGTCTATATAGTCTGTGGAATTTGGGCAAGCTGGGCCGCACGGCTCTATAATGTGTACGCGTTGCAAAAAAGACACAATAAACTCGCGAAGCCAAGCCGCGCGGCCCAAAAAGCCTTGCGAATCATAGTGGGGACGCTGCTTTACTGTCTTCTATTCGTGTGTACGTTCAGAACATATCACAATAACAGATTTATGCTTTTAATTTTATAACTTCATTTGTTTAGTGTAAGTTAAACGATGTATTATTTTTCAGTCAGTTCTATAATTTAGTGTACCATAACACACCAGCAGTGAACCGAAAAATATTTGTTTCTATGTTTCTATATTCGGAACGCCTTCTGTGTTTGCAAAATAGATAGGATTCATTCAATGATCACTCAAATCAATTCATTCACAAAAAACTTAAGTCAAATCCAAAAAGTTGAATTGTCATATTTATTTTCATATAATTTTTGGAAAGTAAGTGGTCTATATTTTTAGGTATTCCAAACATTGAACTGCTAAGGTAAGAGTGTTGTAGTTATTTGATAACATTTTGTATTTTTAAACGACGTGTTGAGATGTGTAGAATGTATGGAAAGTAAACATTATTACGTATTAGTTGACGATGAACACATTATCACGAGCGCGTGTTTGTAGATGAGCGAGGGCGAAGGTACACTGGTGGACAAGTCGGAGAGCAGCTCGTTCGAAGACCTCGCAGCTGCGGCGTCACATGAGATCGAGGAGGCAAAGCTGGCCGAAGCAGCCGCTTCTATGGAGAAGTCGGATGACACAAAAACTGATGAGTGGCAAGATTTGCTAGGGTCAGGCGCACTACTTAAAAAGGTCAGCTGAGACTTTGATTAGCCTAATGGAACCACAATAATATCATTAACAAATATTTTCTCTAAGTTTCTTGTTTGGTTTAGATTCTAACAGTTTTATTTAGTGAAATGAAACATGCAACACTCTTACGAGATTATTTTTATACTCACTAGAATCTTACTAGAGAAAACTTCATAATTTTGGGTCATTTAGAATCTGTTTTGTAATTTCACTTTTCTACTTTGTACTAAGTTTTGATAGCTTGTATGTAAAATTATGTAAATATGAAACAGTTTCTTACCAATCATGATTTCTTTTGTTTTGATAGTGATTCTTAAGACAATAATATTATGTGATCTAAAAGTCATTGGTGAGACACATTCAAATATTATTGGCGTCTAGTCCTTCTGACTTGATGTATTCAACAAACAAAACATGCTATGACATGACAACATCCTCCATTTTTGCATTAGTTATAACCAATTTAATTTTTAGTTTTTTTTTTACAGATAATAAAAGTAGGCGAAGATGCAAATGGCTTGCGACCCCACAGAAGTGATATTTGTAGAATTAGTTATGAGGTCAAAATTAAAGATACTGACAATATTGTGGAAAAGCGAGATCATGTCAAGATTTACTTGGGAGACAATGAAGTAAGTATAATATTATCGTTTTTGCAATTTCTTGCAATTTTCATGGGTAAAAAATTATTACCATTCTTTTCGGTTCCGTTGCAGTCAGCTAAAAAATCAAGGTAGGCATGGAGAACTTGTTCAGCAGTTTAATTTATAATAGCATAATACAGGTTTAAAAAATGTGCCTACATGACTAACTAAATAAACAACTTTCATAGGTGAGATAATGGTCAAACTTGAGCCAAAAAACACAAAACTTGCAAGTCACTATGAAAGGATTATTTAATCCTATCATGATGAGATGCAACTTTTGTATTGAAGTTATTGTTGTTAAGCAATGTAATGCAAATTATTTTGTTGCTCAAATTCAGTACCTATGCAATTTATTCATGAATAGATTGATATAAAAATACATCATATTATGTATATTTAAAGATCTATACTAATATTATAAAGAGGTAACATTTGTTTGTAAGTTTGTATGTTTGTAAGTTTGTATGTAGGGGGTAATCTCCGGAAATAATAAACCAATTTAAAAAATTGTTTCACTGGGAGAAAGCTACATTATTCGTGAGTGCTATAGGCTATATTTTATCCCCGTACTCCTACGGAAATGGGAACTACGCGGGTGAAACCGCGGGACGTCAGCTAGTTAGGAATATATACAGGGTGTAAACAAAATCTTCACAAAAGCCATAAAAAAAACACGAAAAATCACGTTTTACGGTAGAACTCTATGTACCACACTCAAAACATTGTGCTGATGGATGGATTGAATAGTACGGGGGTCGTGGATGTGTTTATAGTAAAAATCTTCATTAAAACTTATATTTTGTCAAAAAGTTGGAACTTTGACCCCCAATATCTCCGTAACTATAAGGTTCCCAAGGTATGGTGTAGAACAAATGATCGCAATGGTGGGGAGAACAAGTGCCTTTCGCCTTTGTTAAGGGTCTTTTTACACCTTTTGTTACGTAGACCGTACACCATACTAATTACATTGTATAGAATATAGATTTTTTTACACAGAGAGATACAATTTAGTAAATAATTAAATAATATCCGTATAAATGCACCAATATTATCAAATAATCAGGTATTGACTTCGTATATTCTGGAACAATAGACCTAATTATCTAATCTTGCATCTGTCTATCTGTGATAGTATTTGTTCCAAAGTTTGTTTGAGTTGCCAATCAAAGGAAGTGTGAATTATTTCAAGATAATCTTATCAGGCCTTTATATAAGGATTCTATTGTTTATATTGGTATATAAAAGCATATGATTGTTATTCTATTTTATTTACTATGTTGTTTTATGATCAATTAGGTTTTATGTTAGGTACATACACATACAGGATCTAAGGCTTTAGTAATGACTTAGAGGTATGTTATTATTCTTAAATCTATAGGCTATATTGTTGCTGGTTATAGTAGACAAAGGCTATTGTTGTTAAAAAAGTGGATCTCTGCCAAATTGGAACAAAGAAAGCACTTTCAATAGTACTTATGTAATTGAGAAACCTTGACATAATCATGTATGTTGTATGGCATGTTAAGATTAATTTTTGATGGTAGCAATATAAACATTTGTTAAGCCACAAACAAATCAATTTAAAAAAAAATCAAATTAGAAAATATTTAAATTTTAGATCCTACAAGGCCTGGACTTAGCAGTAACAATGATGTACAAAGGTGAAGAATGTCTTCTACAATTGGCCCCACGATTTGGTTTCGGTGAAAATGGCCTGAAGCCTGGTGAGAGTTTGGGCCTCATTGGTGTGATTGATGGGCCCAAGTATGAGGGCCCTGTCATTAATGGAGAAACTTGGCTTGATGCGCGCGTTGAACTTCACGACTGGGAGGAAGAACCTGAACATGAAACCATATCTGTTGTTGAAAAAATGGAAACTGGGTAAGTAAAAAAAGCTAACCAACATTTTTTTTATGAACATTCATAAAATGATAATTTTTCTAATTGAATGACATAGTTAATTTGGTTCTGAACAAAGCTTTAATTTGAATAATTTCGGATGCTTAACTTGGAAATGAAAAGCAGGCTTCTCTTTGGCTGCGGGCCTGTGGACGGTGGGCTATGGGCTAGCTCGTCCGTCCGTCTCATGACAACAGGCCGTGTCGACGGCGTAGGAGTGTTCCACGCGCGCCTCAGAGAGAGTCAGCAAAAGGGGTCGGCATTTCCGCAAGGACCGATGCCTGCCGGGGTTGCGGGACTGTTCGAAAGAGATACCGTGGCCCTGGAACACAAAGGGCGATGAAGAAATATGGATGGGTTTTAGTCAGTAAAAGTCTGACACTCCCTTCCTGCTCCGCCCAGAGCGGGAGGAGTCATTTGTGGATTTCCCATCCGAAAAAAAAAGAAAAAAAAGGCTTCTCTTTGGTACTGTCCGTAACCGAAATTTGAGACCTGAGACAGACCCAATGTTTATCTTCAAAAAATCGTTTAAGTGTCTTAAACCTGTACTTTGTAAAACATATAATTGGCCGGTTGTTGTGCCACTTTTTGCACCGTAACAGGTTACTCAGGTTATTGACTTTAGAAATAGGTATTATCTTGGCGCGTAATTTGATTAAATTTATATTTATCCCAAAATAAGATTGAAGATAAAAAAATATTGTGTAGATATGCTAATTAGGGCTACCTACGTCACCTACGTGCTCCGGATTTATTTTTAAAGCCGTAGGTAACTTATGTTTTTCTTGCATGTCAAGTGCAAATTAAGCTAATCATAATGGCAACTACACCAGGTATGTTAACATTGTTCGACTGATATTAAAATAATACAGAAGCTATTGTAAAGTTAGAAAGTTGTCAATGCTATTGTCCTGTTCTCTCCTTTGATGTCAAATCAAACGAATACATTATTCCGTCGATTGTTTCAAAGTAGTCTCGCCCTTGAATATATTTACATAAAACTCAGTTTGGTGTAGATAGCGGAACCTTGACACATTAAATTTAAACATTGACAAAAATGCTTGCTTTATTGTGATTACTTATATATTGGGGTCAGTGTATACGCGTATCGTACAGTTTTCTTTATCATACGTTTGGATAGACTATCAAACTATAACAGATATTATGTTTGATTACCGAAACAATGATGAGCGAAATATTTAGAGACATTGATTTGCTCTTCGATCGCCTTATTGCATTAGTTGACTTGGCCGAAACTACATTTTATTTTATGTTTGGTTGACCTTATGGCCATTTCATGGCTACGGTGGCCATGAAAATGCATAAAAGTCCATTTTATTTTAGAAACCACGCATTTTGCAATAAAAGCTAGTTTACACTTGCGTCACACTTGTTGACCTCTTACATAAAATACATGTTAGAGTGGGTGTGTCTCCTAATAAAATTTGGAAACAGCTGCGCAGCGATTTCGCATAATAGGCATGATTACTTGTTCAATTTGTGAGTATGTATGTAACCAGGAAGTAACACAGGAAATAACAGTATAATATTCTGTTAGGAAATGCGGATATTGGGGCAAAAAATTCCAAACATTGGTTTATTTATGTTTGGTGAATGTGACGTAATAATAACTATATTCGTTAGACAGTCGCCAGCACATCGAGACTACGAACTGAATGTCCGACAGATCTTAGTAACACCACTGCCCAATCTGAACGTTAATTTTAAGATTCAATGATCCTCACTTCGCCAATTCTGCTAGCGAAGATTATGCTCGGTACCACACAGCCTAAGGGCGGTTCGCCTGATAAGAAACCTAGTAGAGCTAAGCCCAGTTTTTTTTTTAAACCATCGACAACGGTGGAAATTTGAGTGTGCTGTTACAGTTGTCCGACAGATCTTAGTAACACCACTGCCCAATCTGAACGTTAAATTTAAGATCCAATGATCCTCACTTCGCCAATTCTGAAATAAAAACTCACCAAAAAATACAGGAATTTTTCAGTGGTCAGTGGCGTGGATGGCCAAATTCGAAACACCCTCCTGAAAAATTCACCCTGTAATAGTATCATACAAAAAACAATGCCAGGTCTGAAAATATTAATTCCAGTTTTCCTCGACCTATTTTGACTTTACTCCGCATACTCATAAGGTCCACTATCTTACAGCGTCCGTCGCCGTGCCCGCGGCAACTGGTGGTATGGCCGTGGGGAGCCGACTCTAGCCGTTCAGCTATACAGGCGCGCTCTAGACATCTTGGACGAGAGCGATGGCGGAATCACTGTGCCGACGCCGACTGGCGAGATCCCGGCCACGTCGGATGACGTGCAGGCGCTGTTGGATGAACAACTCCGGGTACATAACAACATGGCTGCCGCACAGTTGAAGGCGGGAGCGTTTGAGGCTGCTTTGCAGGTATGTTTGAAAATTTATGTGGAATAATGAGATGTTTACTTATTCACCTTCAATTTTACATAACCACCCAGTATTTTACGAGTAGACGGAAGTAGCGATACAGTAGTAGAAGACGTGCAATACATCGCTCCTTTGATAATAAAAAGAAATAACTCAAAATTTACTTATTTTGAGTTTTTATCGTAAAGTGAATTAACGTTGCATGGAGAATACGTTCAGTCCAACAGCCGCCTCGATACGATGTTTAATGACAGAGATAGAAGACTGTCGTTCTCTTTTTGATTAACGCGCGAGAACAAGTTGGTACCGGTAAAGTGTTCTAATTCAGTGATGCGCCGAATTTGCCCATGGTAAGATCTCCGAAGAAAGTTAATAAAGTGGAGTAAAACGAAATAAGGTCCGTGTTTTACTATCAGGTAATTATTTTACATGTTTTTATTTATTCAAAAATTGCAATTGTTTGACTTATTACACTTTATTAGAAAAGTAGACGTAATTTATTTCGATAATATTGTGACTTAATTCAGTTTTGTGTAAATTGTTTCGTATCGTATTAAGACATCGTTTCAAGTTGATGCAGTTTTATAATAAAATGCATAAGTAAACCTAAAGTGAATACGTATTATTTCAGTATTGTTCTATATTTTTTTAGAAACGTTGTAATTTTTAGTCTTGTTCCTTTTTACTGTTTAATTAATTGTCAGATATGACTAGTTCCATTTACAGTTATTTTGCTCTTTTAGTAAAAAATGACAAAGTGTCGGATTTTAAAAACATTAACAAGAGTATTTTATTGAATTAATGATTAATTTTGTGCATGGGTGATGTAGGATTTGTAAGGAATTTTAAATAATAGATTACTCCTTGCTTGTTTTAGAATGACGTCTTCAAGGGCACGGAAAATTTTGAGTTTAATTGTGGACAATACAGCACCGGATTATGAAAACACTTTACCGGACTATAGTTCAGAATATGAGAAATCCAATAATAGCAATAAAAATTCCAACCACGAGGTGAGTAATTAACACCTTACTATTATTGCAGATTTTACATTTTATTTATTTTGGAACATTGAGTACCAGATTGGTCCTGTAGCTAGCTTATACAACAGCGGATTTGTCTGCCTATAATTTTTGATACTACATAAACATGTAGACGTACGAACACGCGTCTAACGTGACGCTGTGTGCGTGACGAGTTCTACGAAATTTCTTACGATTATTTTTGGAACTCGCAGGCGCACACGTGCACCATGCAGGTGTGCGCCCGCGAGTTCAAAAAATAAGAGTATCAGGGAATCATTGCGAGGTAGGGCGTGACCGTTCTCTACAATACTACTATTTTATAATAAATAAATAAATAAATAATAAATAAATATTGCTGGACATTAAACACAGCGCCATTTAGTGCCACACTAAGCAACGAGGCTTGTGTCGTGGACACCAGATAGTTGATATACTACATAGATACTTTTTTGTTTGTAAATACATACTTATTATACATATAAACATCCATGACTCGGAAACAAATGTCCTTGCTCATCACACAAACATATGCTCCGACCGGGATTCGAACCCGGGACCCTAAGAACGTAAGGCAGCCTCACTACCGCTGCGCCAATCAGGTCGTCTTTTGACGAACTTTTGATAATGATTGTGACATCCCGGGTTCGATTCCCGGGTCGGGTCAAAAATAATTAAATATTGGTATTTCTGTCAAGAAATTCTTAGTAATTTTTTTATTACAGGAATCTCAGTTTGAACACACAGAATCCAACAAAAGTCTTTTGGTACCTTATTATGATAGTGACATTACCTTACCTGACAATGAAGATAATACTACACGATTCATAACTACAGAGACAGGAAACAAAATTGACCAAGAACATAATGTGTGTCTATCTTCATCATCCTCAACTTCGACTTCGAGCTCATCGTCGTCAAGTTCAGACTCGGATAGTTCGCAATCATCGCAGCAAGCAGACCCTCGGGCACCAACAATAATTGCTAGACACCACGTGACTGTTGATGAAACAGAGGACGACGATGACGTCATTGAAAATACTCCTCCTCAGTATCTTAAGAATACAAGTAATGTAAGTTATTATTTTGTAGAAAGCGCTGAAAAAACTTACCATTGTTTCAATATACTTTTCATATAATTTAATTCTAATGTTAATTTATCTTTCAGGAGCTAAATCGTCATCCCAGGGAGATAAAGAAGACTCAACATTATTATACATCTCCAGTATATACCGACGAAAGTGATATAGACTTAAGCGATACAGATCCGACATTTACAAACATCGAACCTAGGAGAAAGAGGAACTATTTATTTTGCCAATCAAGCTCTTCTTCGACCAGTTCATCTAATTCAAGAACGGCTCCGAAAAAGGGACGGAAACGTACCAAAAATCCTTCCCAATGGAAACAAAATAAAATTAAACGTTTGCGTAATAAGGGAAAATCATATGTTTCCATGTCGAAAACTAAGAGAGTGTTCCAGCCAGGCATCTAAAAGAACCTTGCACGGAAAAATGCAGGCTTAAATGCACCACAAAGATTAATACAGACAGCAGATACGAACTCTTTCGGAAATTTTGGGATTTGGGAGATTTGGCAAAGCAAAGAGCGTACATAAGTGCAAGTATGGTTGATGTTCAGCCTAAATACAGATACACGAATGCTGAGAGACCTAGGCATAATAACAAAGCATTTCATTTTAGAGTCGAGAACACTTCGATTAGAGTTTGCAAAACTTTTTATAAGGCCACGTTGGACATCTCGGACCGTATGATATTTACTATACAAAATAAAATAAACGAAAATGATTTTTCACTTAATGATATGAGAGGAAGACATCAAAATCATAGAAAAAATGATCCCGAATTACGAGCTGCGATCATGGAGCACATAAATTCAATCCCTAAGATTGAATCTCACTACGCACGGGCTTCTACATCAAAGGAATATATAGAAGGCAGCAAAACTATTAAAGATTTATACAACGATTTTAAAGAAGAGCGACAACAAAACAATAAAGACGCAGGTACATACATAACATATTATAAAATATTTACAACTGAATTTAATCTTGCCTTTTTCCAACCAAAGAAAGATCAATGTGATCTATGCAACTCCTATTATAATTCTAATGCTGATCAAAAGAAAGAACTAGAAGAAAAATATCAAACACATTTAGAAGAGAAGAATTGTAGTAGGATTGAGAAGATCAATGATCGCATAAAAGTTTACAAAAATCTCAGAGTAGCTGTGTATGATTTAGAGGCAGTATTGCAGTGCCCAAAAGGTGAGACTTCCTCCTTTTACTATAAGTCGAAACTTAATTGCTATAATTTAACCGTTACCGAATTAACATCAAAGGAATGTAAAGTAGCCTATGAAAACGTGCATTGTTATTTTTGGTCAGAGAGTGATGCTAAACGTGGCGCTATAGAGATCGGTTCATGTGTATGGGCATATTTAAAAACTTTAAGTGATGAAGACGATGAGGAAAAGGAGGTGATATTTTATTCTGACAATTGCTGCGGGCAGAATAAGAATAAGTACATCACATCTCTATATTTATATGCTGTACAAACATTAAACATAAAGAGCATTACGCATAAATTTTTGATACGGGGACACACGCAGAATGAGGCTGATAGCGTACATAGCCTCATCGAGAGGGAGGTGAAAAAAAACTTAAAATCTGGTCCTATATATACACCCGACCAGTATATACCTATAATTAAGAATGCGAAAAAGTCAAAACCTCCGTTAGTTGTGCATGAGATGAATTTTGAAATGTTTTATGATTTGAAAATATTACAAGAAGAATGGGGATATAATTTTACGAGCAATACAGATGGACAGAATGTTAATTGGAATGAAATAAAAGTTTTAAAAATAACCAAGGAAAACCCTACCTTTTTTTTCTACAAAACATCATACAAAGATGAAAACTATAAGGAAGTCAATGTAAGAAACAAAAGAAAGAAGATGAAATCAACTACAGAAATAACACTTCAAGCAGCATATTTCAATAAACAAGAAATAAGTGCAAACAAGAAGAAAGATTTAAAAGAGCTTATCTCAAAAGCATTGATCCCTTCTTTTTATGCAGGGTTTTATAATTCAATATTTTAAATTAAGTAATTTAATACTTCATTATCTTATTTTTTAGTTGATTTTATTGTGTGATTTTTTGGATAGTAGGTAATACCAAAATGATTAAAGTCTGTTTACGGCGCTAGTCTCAACAATTTTCTTAGTTTTTAATACATATTTTATATTTTGTTAATTTCATTAAATAACATTAGAAGAAGAAGAAGAATTTATAAAGATTTTTGTTTTGATTTATAATTGCTTTTGATAATTATGATAGTACCTACTACGTAATATAATACCTATTGTTAGTTGTGTTTCTACGTGTGGTTCTACATTCCAATTTTTGATAATAAATACGGATAAAACGAAAAGAAACGTCTTTTTTTTATGAAAAATATGTTTGTAATTATTTGACAATTAAAATTAACACAGAAACAATTACAAATAGTCTTCTCTGACAGTTAATTAGGTTAGGTTAATAATGCAAAATATCTAAATATTTCGTCAATTTGCAAGATGATTTTAATATAAAACTGCAACATTTACAATTACTCCATCCGCATCTAAATTATTTGCTTACATATTTTATTGAAAAGCGAAATAACAACGAACCTTTTTTTAAATTATTTATTTAAGAGTCTTCCTGATAAAAAAGATAATATTTTTTACGATAATCTACTAGTTTATTAATTACGCTACCCATCCCTACTTTTGGATTTGACCTAAACCATTCTGTATTTTTTTGTGATAAATTGAAACCATTAAGGTAAACAATGTCAAACTATTAATGCGTTTTCCCACAAAACAGTAATATTGAGTTATTTCTTTTTTTGAATAAAGGTGCGACATGTTCATTATTCATAATATGAGCAGTGGTAGCCCAGTGGTGGCGGCCCCGAGTTACTACATTACTTTGTGTAATGTATTTCATCACCACTGCTCTCAAAACGGTGAAGGAAAACATCATGAAGAAACCGGCATGTCCTAGAACTAAATCTTCGAAGACATGTGACATCTACCAATCTGCACTGGGCCTGCGTGGTAGATTATAGCCCATTAACTCTCATAGAGGGGAGGCCTGTGTCCCAGCAGCGGGAAAATTAATAGGCTGATGATGATTAATAATAATAAAAAGAAAGCATTTTCTATATCAACCATCTCTGAGAACCAGAGGATACAGAAGTTTTTTGTCTTGAGTCCAGATGCAAACTTCATGAATATGTGGTCCCGTTCAGATAATTTCAGATCTCCAATATCATAAATGTTGTTTAATGTTACAGGCAGTAACTCGAGTGCTAACATGCCAGCCACAGAACGCAAAGGCCTTATACCGCAAATCTCGCATCCTATCCTCGATGGGGCGCAACTCGGAGGCCCTGGAGGCCGCGCGGGCCGCTGCGGCCGCGGCCCCGGAGGACTCGGGGGCCCGCAAGGAACTGCAGCGATGTGAACAGAGAGCTACTAGGGAGAGATCAGTGGAGAGGAAGCTAGCGAAGCGTATGCTCGGTACCACACAGCCCAAGGGCGGTTCGCCTGATAAGAAACCTAGCAGAGCTAAGGTGAGAATTTTTTATACATGCAATGTAGCTAGAATGTTATGAAGTATGAGGTATAACAACAGGAACACCTGAGTAATAGAGTGGTGTGGTATAGATGTCGCAGCCAATTCGCATAATACGCCGTTTTACATAATGGCGCGTCGGATTTAAAAACGCCGCCGCTATACGGCGCTATACGGCGTCCTCACGTTCAGACGGATTACAATTCGGCTGAAATAAAGTACGCCGCATTGAATGAGCCCTTCTCGTTCGTCAAAGCGGCGTAATAACGTGCCGCCGTTATACAAACGGGGGCATCGTCGATACGCCGCTTTGAAAGTTTTAGTTCCATTTATCGCCGCAAGTGGTGCTGTATGGATCATAACAAGAAACATGGCGTCGCAATCGACAACGGTGTCGATGGCCGTTTTTCTGTTTTTTTTTTTTACCTACATGTTGAGATTTACGTGGCAGGCGGTTATTAAGGGTAGCAAATTTTTCATTATTGTTGCGATAGGACGCACCGTTTTCGAGATAATAAGCAAATTTGGAACCTGCTACGACTCTATGACGCGCGCTCGCTATGCTCACATTTAACATTACACAGCCACTGTCACAAAATATGTCGTCGTCGCTCCCGCCGGCCTTAGACTTTTAGGACAATTTTAGTTGGTTATTTGAAGTATCGGAATTGCTGACAATACGGCTAAACGTTGGACGCCACTTTATCGAACGTATCGCCAACACAATCCGGCTGAACGTGAGGATGCCGTATTACATAACTGTGGCGTTATTTTAATCCGGCGCGCCATTATGTAAAACAGCGTTATAATAATTGGCTGCGACATAGACACCTATCATCATCATCATTTCAGCCGAAAGACGTCCACTGCTGGACATAGGCCTCCCCAAGTGTCGCCACATTGACCGGTCCCGTGCGACTCGCATCCAGCGGATAATAGATACCTATAATGGAATGAAAAACATGCCATAGTGAAAAGTGACAAGTATACATGGGATATAAGAAAATATGGTTGGACAATCCATCCAAAAAAAAAACCATCAAAGGAATAAGAAGATATGCTGCGCCGACCCCCAATAAATTAGCATAGCGGTTGGACAATGATTATGCTGATGTGTACTCATCTTGATAACTCTTTTCAAAGCCATAACCTCATTGCTGCAATGTGTGTAGTAATAAGTAATATTGTTCTGCGCACAGATGCTGGTGTGGGGCTCGATCATACTGAGCATCCTGATGGGCGTGGCGAGCGTGCTGGTGTACCGCTACAAGCTGCAGGCGCACTGACGGCACGGCGCGACCTGTACACCACAAGTAAGTCCTCTGCTAGACACGCCACTTACTCGTAGCTCGATCATACTGAGCATCCTGATGGGCGTGGCGAGCGTGCTGGTGTACCGCTACAAGCTGCAGGCGCACTGACAGCACGGCGCGACCTGTACACCACAAGTAAGTCCTCTGCTAGACACATACCTCTCCAATCGCACGCCACTTATCTCGATTCTCGGCAACTCTCAACCAGCTGCTACCAGCCGCCCTGCGGAAATGTCGCCTCACTTAGTCCCGAGTGCGTCCTTCAACACGTTTAGTCCTCAACGATCATCGGTTCTTACGCGTCGCCGGCTTTTAGCGAGTAGAGCTATAACTAGAAATTAATTCGGCACGATTGGCGCAGTGGCTCGTGGGTGGCGGCGGTAGGTGGCGTGCGCCGGTCGCGGATTTGATTCGCGCATGGAAAAAATATTTGGTTTATGTTTGTAAACCACCACAATACAGGAGGAAAGCCAAGAGGAAAGTTAAAATTTCTGATCGTTTTGTTGAGGGGAGCTAGTGCGACTACTTGCGCCTTTTGTCATTTGCTGGTAATGCACATGTACCAAGTGAGTGTTAAGCCGACAAGCCAGCGTTGTTCAGAGGAGATCGCTCTTATTACCTACTGCGACAAACTAGTGGAGAGTGGTTCTCGCAGGCACGGCAGTGTGAACAGTTAGCGATCAACTATTACAAATGCATGCTCTTTTACTTATACGGGACCTACAACTATTGGTACGGTTCTTGATTGAGAAAATAGTTGATCGTTAGTCGCTTCCTCGTCGACGAGCGGTGGAATAAGTGCTTTAGGATCGTAGACTCTATTAATATAATGGACTAGGTTTAGTTTCTGTTGCATACTACCTTACTTTTTTTTCCAGGTAATGGCGAGTCCAATGGTGTTATTGGAAGGGAATGGTGCACACTATACTTAAGGCCACGTCAATCTTCGCTGATAAAGAATCATAAGCTTTCGTTAATCTATCGGTCTTTACCCTACGTATTGATAACGAGAGAATACTATGTATAGTTATTGTTACTGCTGTAAATAATTACTTAGTTCTCGTTAGAATTGCCAGAGTGCAATCTCATTATTTTTTTATATTTATACAAGTTACGACTTATTTTGTCTATGACAAATACAGCAGACTATAAAAATGTGGACGTCAGACAGTATTTAAACAAATTCGGAGAGGTGATAGTACACGGTAACAGTTGATTTAGTGGATTAGGGCCTGAATTCTTGTCGCACTGACGGTCTGTCGCGCACGATCGGTCGCGTACGAGTATACATTGTGTTCTATATAGCAACATACTGCGACGCTGACCTCAGCGGCGACCGAGTGCCGCATTTTGTTCTCACTGACGTCACGACCGACCGTACGCGACCGACCGTCAGCGCGACAAGAATTTAAGCCTTAATGTGCACGTCTAGGTAAGGCGTTTTATGTGTGTAGGTAATATTGCACGCAGTAAGACGCATCGCCGTATTTAGACGGGCACCTTTAAAGATATAATATCAGTAGGTAATCTAAAAAAAATCTGTATTTTCGTCGTATTTTTGAACTAAAATCCTAAATAAATCTAGGATTCCAATAATTAGGCAATAATAAATGTACCTTCTGTATTGTAAATCGGAGATAGGTGTAGTTAATTAACCGACTTCAAAAAAGGAGGAGGTTATTAGATATTTGCAGTTATTTTAATCATTGGCTTAATTCGACCGTTCGCCACTATGTGCATTTATGTCTAAATTTCTTGTGTATATACTTATATATTTGTGTGTAAATTCTGTTTATAGTTAGTGCCAAAATGTATCATATTAATATTACGATAGTGTCTGAAATCGCATTCTGCAAAAGATATTTATAGGAAAAACAAAAAGTCTAACTTATTACATATTTTTCGATTCTATATTTAAAAAGGAAGAAGATGGAAGCGTTCCGGTAAATATTTGAAGCATTCCAACTTGTTTTTATTTAGAACACAATATTTTTTTATGAAACGTTGGGAGGCGCTTTCCTCCAGATGCAAGGGTGCTTTTCACTCGCATTTATGTATCCGTTGCAGTTTCACTACCAACTGATCAATCCCAGGTAGCTATACACTAGATAAATTACGTAGTTTTCACGTTTATCTCTTAGATATCGCTTAAAGGAGGTGAAACTGTAGATCAACAATTCAGTACCAGTGATTATTTTCACAGAGTATACGTATCCTTCGAAATATATAGTTATTTTTGTCAATTGAATTAAAATGCACACAAAGTAATGTAAAATTAGGTTTATTTAGGACATCGGTTTGGTTTGGGGTCGCTGCGACGCCTATAGAATATCATTATCAATAAAAAAACAAAAAAATGGTGGTTCCAGTATACACTTACACTAATAAAAAAATTGTTAAGATAATTTGTTTATTATTTTTGCTCCTATAACATTGATAAATAAAGTATAGCATGCCGTGTAGCGTCTTCATTAATTATTTATTATAGTTATTACTTTAGTGATCTTAAATTCTTAAGTTACTACAACCACCACAACAGCCTATAACGTCCACTGCTGGACATAAGCCTCTCCCATGAGGGGAGGAATCTCCACGCTTATCACGCGGATTGGAGATCGCAGTGATGAAAGACTAACAGAAAACGCTGCTGCCCATTCTCTGGTCTACGGAGGCGCAAGGTGTTCTGCCTCAGACAGTAGTCGCCTTATACGACACCCGTGAGTGTAATGGGTTGGTTCTATTCTACTCTGCCGGATACCACACGGCTATCTCTGCCGGATACCACACGGCTAATTCTTAAGTTAACTGTAAAGTAATACCAACGTAATGTAAACGTAATGTATATAAATAATTAATGAAGACTACAGTACCCCCAAGCAATGAAAATATTTGTAACATACAAAAATATTTTGTTCCAAGGAATGTTACATAACTTTTTTTTACATACATCGTGGATGGGACACCGACGCGCGACGCACAAACGGTGACCACGTATTCAGTTCATCATTATGTACCCCAAAAAAAATCTGCTGTTTCCTATAAAACTGCAATACCAATACCCTACACGTCAAAATGTATGGAACACCTGTTTTTTTTTTTAAATTACTGATTAAAAATGATGAGAATCGAAATCAGAATCGAAACCAGATATACTGAATACATGTTTCACCCAGTATACATAATCATCATTTCAGCCGAAAGACGTCCACTGCTGGACATAGGCCTCCCCGCGCGTGTCGCCACATTGACCGGTCCCGTGCGACTCGCATCCAACGGATTCCCGCAACCTTCACCAGGTCATCGGTCCACCTAGTGGGAGGTCTTCCAACGCATCGTCTTCCGGTTCGCAGTCGCCACTCCAGAACTTAATATATATAATGGTGCCGATTCTGTTGTGCACAAACTAAACTTAATTTAGGCTATTGCTATCTTTTACTAAAAGGCAGTGCGAGAATAGGACGGCTATAGCTATGAACTAAGTTAGAGATGTCAAACTAGTTTATGCCTTGTTTGCGCTTTACCGTGTTTTCAGTCGACATGTTTTTACGTGCACCCTTCATTTGTATGGAAATATTAGTTCCAACTAAATTTGACAGCTCTAAATTACGTCCGTCTCTTTCTCGTTTTATTAGAGAGAAAAAGATAGCAATAGCCTAAATTATGTTTAGTTTGTGCACAACAGAATCGACACCAATAACATTCTATAAATTAAGTCTAAGTTTTTATTGCTATGTTAATGTACCATCACTGTAAGTACAGCATGGTTCTGTTGACGCTTGCCCATAGAACAAACGCAGTCATCTTATTTTTACTATCATTTTCATAAATGTTTGCGAACAGCGTCCTGAAAATGTCATTCAAGTGCCGACAGAACCATAGACTTATTAGTTAGCCTCTTATATTTAACGAGAGCTCCACAGAGCCTCTTACAACCCATCGTGTAACTATACAAATAACAACATCACGCCTATATTTTCCCGGAGGGTTGGGGTCAGCGCACACCGAACTGCAGAATGCTCGCGTATGGTCGAGCAAAATTTTGATTGCTTGACCATGCAAGCGGCATGAGAGCTCCTCCGTGAGCAAACTACGTTGAAAATGCTCTGGGTTGCCAGGCGGGCGTGCATGACCGCTTTATCAGAATCATAATATTCACGTTAAAAATGTAAAATTCTTAAAATGGTCTTTAAGGTCATAGACACAGATAATATTATGAATTGTCAATTTGTCATATTATTTTCCTATTATGATTCTGCGAAAGCAGCCATTTTAGGCCTCCAGTTTGCTGCCAAAATCCGACGTTAGCAGACGTGTTCAATAATGGTTGATTGGGACTTAGTAATTATCGCCCTTTTGGCAGAGGAAGAGGAACACGAAGAATATGTAAATCGGCTCGAGCGCGCCCGCGCATGCAGAACACATACTCGAACACGCATCTTGCAAGCTTGAGGTCGAGCGTCAAATTTGGACGTGTATTTAATTTAGCAATGTATGGAATTGTCATAAGATTAATTGTCAGTAGTCTCAGAAAATGCTCTGCTCTTGGTGTGCGCTAACGTTTAGGCAGAGGTACGCACGACGACCAATCAAGCTATGCAAAACCAAATTTTAATGGTGATCTCTGATTGTACGGGAAGCTCATAGGAAGAGTTCAGATCATACTGGATCAATACGCAATATTTGGTTTACATTTTACAATTAAAATTTGTGGGTTAAACTGTAAACCAAATTAGCTTGTTCGAGCGGACTATAGCACACCCATAATCGTCATTCTCATATAAATAAATATTTTTGCAATAACATTAATAATTCACAAAACATTGGACGTTGCTACAATACGCGGTAATCACATTAAATTAATGGCAATATATAACACCATTTATGCGTATAGTCTCACAATTCACTTAAGAGTTTCGACAACATACCTTTGGTAACTATAAGATTTAACTATATCACAGTCTTGACTTGAAGGTGAACATCCTGGCTAGCCAGTTGATGACATGCGCTAGAGCTTCTAGCTGAGCGATCGTGGTTAGTGCTTGGATGCTGAACAATGTTGCTACGAAGTCGTACACCAGTTTAGGTGAAAACACACTCCACACAAACAAGTGATTTCGGAACACTCTAGCTACAATACAGTACACTAGTACGGCGTATATTCGATGTAACGCGAGGATGTTTGTCGCTCGCCATATTGTTTGTAAGTACCTGGAAACAATTTAAAGTGTTAGGTCCTTCCTTATTGAAACAATAACTTTGTGCAGATTAAAATTAAATATTTGCACACCATATGTAATGGTAGAATGTAAAGGGGCCATTATAGTTTAAGATCATACTTTGTAAACCTACATTCTGGCAAATAAATAGATTTTGATTTTTTGATTTTTTTGATTTTTAATCTATCAGAATATATAACTACTGTAACATTGATCCAGTGGTAATCGGACGTGTATCACTGGTTTAGCTCGAGGCCCAGAACTGATCCTTGTGTCACTGGCACCTAATCTATAATTACAACATTTCGCCCAATAGGCTCAACATATTTATTTTGTTATTTAAACTTCATGTTCGTAAAGAGTGGTATGTACTATCGAGGACACTCCCGCCTGACCACCACTAAGCTTATTTTTGCTTGCACTCACAACATAGAAACGCTCTCTAGCCCCGCCCCGTTGACTATGTATAGAAATAATGAATGAAAAGATACCGAATCGGCCGAGCGCACTGACGACGCACGCCAAACGAGAGTTATTGTTATTTTGCGCGCCAAATTTGAGGCTTTCCTGATAGGCCCAAACTTTAAGGGGGCGTGGCTCGGCGCCTCCGCATGTTTTAAGCGAAAAAAAATTAAAATGGTCAGGCGGAAAAGACCCCGACTGTACATACGCGGACTTAATGCCACAAAGCATTCTCTACCAGCCAACCTTTAGGTCAAATAGGACGACATTATGATACTTTCCGTGATGGCCACATTTTGAATGACAAGTTTCAATACTCACTGTGGCCACGACGGGGCCCTGGCGGCTATGGCACAGAAGAGCGCGGCGCCGGCGAGCGCGGGCCCGGCGTACGCGTGCAGCCCCATGCGCAGCGCCACGCGCACGGGGCAGTACTCGCGCAGCCCCACGTAGCCCGAGCCCAGGTCCACTGACGACAGGCTGTTGGAGTTGCCCTGGGACGAACGTTATGGTTACAGTGTGTGTGGTGCGTGCGGACGTCTGAACAAACAACAATTAGTTTTGGAAGGCATGAGCGCTGTTGGAATGGGGAGACACACTGTGGAACTAATGGCGCTAGCATAGCTGGTTCCCAACATCGTCATTGGTTGAAAATGTGGTAATGTCATTTCATATTTCAAAATAGCTTAACCTCATTGGTCAGATTGAGACCAGCTATGATGGCGCCATCTGAGATTTTCTTTGCCTGTGTCTCCCCATTTCAAGCTCATGAGCAATTTTAGTTGGGTCTCTAAAGCCGGGTCTAGACGTGTAACCCGTGTAAGCCGAGTGCAATTAGACAAAAAATACTCAAAAGGTGGAACGAAGTTTATAGTGGTCGGATTTTCATGAGACTTTTTTTATTGAGTTCCTAGAGGAGTGGAGAAAAAAGTAAAAAAAAAAATTTCACCGCTCGCGACTCATTTTTTTTTTTTTAATTTTCTTTGGAATATTTTTTTTCTTAAATTCAACGAATTCATATTGTATACAATAATCATATATCGAAGGGTAGTAGTGAAGCTTCGCCGCAAAGTAAGCAATACGATTCGACCGTCGAACTTCGAGAAACGGCTACGATGACGCACGTCGCGGGTCAGCTGATCGAGTCGCTCGCGGCTCCTCACGCGCAGTCCGCGCCCGTTCCCCCGCCGGTGCACGGTGCGGCCGCGGGGGCTACGCCGCCGCCGCCGTCTCCCGCGGCGACCAGCGGCCGCGGTCCCCTGTCCCCCGCCCCGCTGCCGAGGCTATCTAGTCCGGCCGCCTGTACTGCGCCGCTACCGCCACCAGTCGACAAAAATGGATCTGGCCCAATCGCACCTAAATCGTTGGCGGAGATTGTTCGAGAAGGGAAATGGAAGACCCAGGCCCCGAGTGACCAGTGGATTCGTGTCCAAAACAAAAGATCACGAAACCGTTTCGTTGGGAAGCGAGGAAAAGCGGAGCCTGAGCCTGGAAGTAATTTTATGGCAGCGGAAACTAAGGTTCCCATGTACATTTATAATGTGGCGAAGGGCGTGTCCGTGTGTGACATCCAAACCTACATAATGAAGAAGACTCACATTGATGTCAAAATTGAAAAAATGGACATGAAATTAGCGAAGGATTACGAATCATACAAAATATTCGTACCTAAACATTCGTTAATAAATTTCCTAAGTGATGACTTCTGGCCAAAGGGGGTAGCCTATCGTCGATTTATAAACATTATCAGACCTGACAAGGGAAATGTCCGTGTGACTAGCGAGAATACTGGCAAATCTAATTTATGAATAACATCAACTTGATAAGTTTTAATTGCAAAAACGTGATGAGATCAGTGGATTGTGTGCGGCAGCTTTGTCGCTCGGCGGATGTTGTGGCGCTGCAGGAGACGTGGCTAATGCCGCACGACCTCGGGTACCTGGCCGCGATAGACGACGACTTCGCCTGCACGGGTACCTCTGCAGTGGATATCTCGGCAGGTGTTTTGCGCGGCAGGCCCTACGGCGGAGTTGCCCTGCTGTGGAGAAAGGTTGCGTTTCCGACGGTAACCGTAGTGAAGTGCAATAGTGTGCGTCTCGCCGCGATAAAAATCGAGCTCAGTGATCGTTCCATCTTGATATTTTCTGTGTATATGCCTACCGAATCCAATGAAAACTTAGTGGAATTCACAGAGTGTCTCAGTGAAATGACAGCCATAATTGACAGTCAAAGTGTACAGTCGGTGTTTATGTTAGGGGACTACAATGCGCACCCCGGTGAGTCATTTGCTACTGAACTTTTAACTTTTTGTGCGGAACAATCATGGTCCTGTGTAGACCTGGAACTTATGCCGTCGGACAGTCATACGTTTGTCAGTGATGCACACGGCTGTCGGCGCTGGCTCGACCACTGTCTTGTGACAGGTGCCGCGCGGCACTCCGTGTCCGCGGCCTGTGTGTTATATAATACTTATTGGTCTGATCATTACCCTGTATCTATACGATGTAATTTTAATTTACTTAAACCTAAGATGTGTTTACCTACTGAATGTATAAATAGAATAGTCTGGGGTGAACGTGACTCGACTCAAATATCGAAATTTAAAAACATAATATGTCACTCTAGACTTCGTGAAATTGATTTTCCTTCAGAGCTAAGAAGCTGCTCAGATAATATGTGTTGTAACAAAAGTCATAAAATCCTGTTAGATAACATGTATGACGAGATTATCTGTATACTGTCGGAGGCCGCTTTAAGTAGTTATAATGTTACCGAGAAGCGTAGAGGTAAATACATTACCGGGTGGAATAGGCACGTCCGCGGCGCTCACGAGAGGGCTCGGCTATGTTTTCAGGCTTGGTTGTATGGGGGTAAGCCCGGGGCTGGCCGTCTTTATGATGATATGTGTGAAACTAGGCGCGCTTTTAAATCAAAATTAAAGTGGTGTCAGAATAATGAACAACAAATAAAAATGGACATTATTGCTGAACTTCACTCAAACAAGAAGTTCGGTCAGTTCTGAAAAAACACCAATACAATGAATCATAAGCCGGGCCTCCCCGTCAGCGTGGCGGGCGTGCACGAGCCTAGTGAGATCGCCACTATGTTCTCCCACCATTTCAGGGTAGACTCGCCTCTGGGGCCAGCGCGGCAGGGGCCCGATGCTGAGGAAGGTAGTGAGCGTAGTGTTTCTTTCACTACGAAAGAAGTGCGTGCGGTGATTAAAGGCATGGTGAGGGGTAAGTCCCCGGGTCACGACAGCCTTAGCATCGAGCACCTGCAGCACGCAGGTGTACACCTACCCAGAGTGCTTGCTATGTTTTTTACCCTGTGTTTAGGCCACTCCCATCTGCCCGACAATCTAATGCGTACTATAGTTGAACCAATCATCAAAAATAAAACTGGTGATACTTCGGATGTAAACAACTATAGACCGATCTCACTAGCCACAGTGGTCGCCAAAGTGCTGGACAGTCTGCTGGGTCAGCACCTGGATAAACACGTCTCGCTTAACGACGCGCAGTTCGGTTTCAGGCCCGGGCTTTCCACCGAGAGTGCTATCCTGTGCCTTAAGCAGACTGTACAGTATTACACGAGCAGGAAGACTCCAGTCTATGCATGCTACCTCGATTTATCGAAAGCGTTCGATCTTGTATCGTATGATATTTTATGGGGTAAATTAAGGGATGAAACTTGTCTACCTAGGGAAATTTTACTGTTATTTATGCATTGGTATAACAATCAGAAGAATTTTGTAAGATGGGCAGGCTCTCTTTCGCGGGAGTATGGGCTGGAATGCGGGGTGAGGCAGGGGGGGCTGACCTCTCCCAAGCTCTTCAGCCTGTACGTCAACCGACTGATCGATGAGCTCAGCAGCACCGGCATAGGGTGTCATATAGATGGAGTGTGCGTGAATAACATCAGCTACGCAGACGATATGGTGCTGCTGAGCCCGTCGATTGGTGCCTTGCGAGGGCTCTTGAAAATTTGTGAGTCCTACGCGGTGGCCCATGGGCTCAAATACAACGCGAAAAAGAGTGAAATAATGATTTTTAGGCCGGACAACAGGCGATACACATTTGTTCCGAATTTCACTCTAAGTGGTACAGCTCTAAACAAAGTCGAGCAATTTAAGTATTTGGGCCACTGGGTCACCGAGGACCTTAAGGACAGTGTGGATATCGAAAGGGAGCGCAGAGCGCTGTCTGTCCGATGCAACATGTTGGCTCGCAGGTTTTCACGGTGTACGGGGACTGTCAAAGTTGCGCTTTTTAAAGCGTACTGTCAGTCCTTTTACACCTGCAGCCTGTGGGTTAACTATACACAGCGGACATACAGCGATCTGCGCATTCAATACAATAACGCGTTCCGGGTGCTGATGGGGCTGCCGCGCCACTGCAGCGCCTCCGCGATGTTCGCGGCGGCTGACACAGACGGCTTTGCGGCCATCACGCGCAAACGGTGCGCATCTATCATGCGCCGCACGCGCGACAGTCCCAACACCATCCTGCGCGCGCTGGCGGACCGGTGGGACTCTCCGATACTGGCGCGCTGGATACGTCTGCATGCAGTCGTTTAGTGATGTGCCGCCACTATCGGAAAGTCCACCCGGACCTGCCACTTTAGTATTATTATTAAATACAATAGTTATTACTAACACTAGTTTTTAAGCTCGCAATTTTACTAACAAATATGGATGTAATCTTAGGATGAATCTCAATTCGACTGTATTTTTATTTCTTTTTTTTTTGTTTATTACCTCAGAACTTTCAACTGGGTGAACCGATTTTTAACCGACTTCCAAAAGGAGGAGGTTCTCAATTCGATTGGTATTTTTGTTTTTTTTTTTATTTATGTACACCGATTACTCTGCCGTTTATGATCCGATTTACGTGATTCTTTTTTAGTTTGATGCGGAATAGTTGCCATTTGGTCCCATAAAAATTTAACATGGTTTGGCCCAGTAGTTTTCATTTTATGAACATTTTTACTTCAGTTGTGTGGTATAATTTCATGTATGTTCACCGATTTCTCCTCGATTTGTGGAGCGATTCTCAAAATTCTTTTTTTGTTTGAAAGAATATACTCCTGAGTTGGTCGCATTTAAATTTGGTGAAGATCTGATGCTGATCTACAATGGAACTCTTCAAAACTAGGTGGTAAATCGGTCGTGATAGCTGCAATCGCTTGGATGTTTATTGTTTACACAACATCATGACGTAACATCACGCCTGTATGCTCTGCGTACCCCTCAGGTACGCAGATGTGTACAATACACCCACATTTCGACAGTTTAGGTATGTTAAGTTCCATTTATTGGGGATAAGCCTATTACCATGACATGTATTTTTAACAATGGTGCCGATTCCCTTGTTTACAAACTAAACCAAATTTAAGTTCAGTGCATCTTTTTCTTTTTATTTCATTAAGAAAAGGACAGAAGATAAATTTTAGTTACGTTCTGTCAAATTAATCAGCGCCATACAACTTTTAGACGCGATTAAAAAGTTGACTACTAAAATTACATCAAATTACGTCAGGTGCTGACTAATTTGACAGGATTAAACTAATATTTATCTTCTGTCCTTTTCATAATGAAATAGAAAGAAAAAGATGCATTCAACTTAAATTTAGTTTAGTTTGTGAACAAGGGAATCGGCACCAATGTAAAATAAATGCATAGCAAATATTTGTATTACAACTATAAATGGAAAAATAAAAATACTTTTTTACAAATAAATAAAACCGACTTCAAAAAACACAAAAAAGTGAAAAATAACTTTAGCTTCAGAAGTCGGTGACAAAAATAATAAAAAACTAAATGAATCAAACAAAGGTCACCGACTTCTGAAGCTAAAGTTATTTTTCACTTTTTTGTGTTTTTTGAAGTCGGTTTTAGTTTTTTTTGATAATTATTTTTTATTTGAAAGCTGGTGCTTTCCGTGTGGTCCCATTTAAATTATGTGAAGATCTGATGCTGATCTTCGGAGATATACAATGGAACTCTTCAAAAATAGACGGCAAATCTTGCAATGCACTGATTGCTGTAATCGCTTGGATGTTTATTGTTTATACAACATCATGACGTATCATCACGACTGTATGCTCTGAGGGGGTACGCTGATGTGTACAATACATCCAGATTTCGACAGTTAATGTTAATTTTGTAAAATAAATTCATGGCAAAATTTGTTTCGGAACAACTAAAAATGGAAAAATAAAAAACCACTTTTCAAAAAATAAAACAGACTTCAAAAAAAATTTACTAGCTTCAGATGTCGGTGGCAAAAAAAACGAATTCAAACAAACAAGTCACCGACTTCTGAAGCTAGTTACTTCTCTCTTTTTTGTGTTTTTAGAAGTCGGTTTTATAAAAAAAAAAAAAAAAAAAAACTGCAATTATTTTTAAATTTTAAGACCAAGATTTCTTTTGAAATTGGTAACTGATTCTTTTTCACAAATAATTGGCTTGGCTAAATTATTATTAGAAAAACTGAAGTACATAGTCTAATTAGGCAAAACTCACCTGATAAAAGAAGAACAGGTTCCCGATCCACATGTGCACTAACGTTCTACTAATAATATCAACAACTTCACTCTTTCTAACCGACTTAGAATGCAACAGTTTGTGGTCCATACAGTCAGAAGTCAACATACACGTTATATAAATACTGGGCACCATTATCACATTGTGTGGTCTCATTAGTAACAAAACAATCAACATGAGATCGTTCAACATGAGGTGGCATGCTGACCGAACAAGATTTAATTTCACTTCTTCAACGTTCCACGGCTCTTCGATCGAAGTATCGTAGAAATAATCCTCAGTTTTCGCCTTTGGCTTGTTATACACGAACTTAGTAGCGCTTGAGGTCGATAAATCTATGGGTTTCAAACCGCAGTACTTCAAAGATCCGACATATGAAAACATTTCAAGTAGGAACTGGACTATAAGTATGGCCCAGAACATGTTGACTATTAGCACTGGGTCCCAAGTCTTGATATCTTCGATTGGTGATTCCAGGGCTTTGGACGCGATTCGGTAGCAGAATATGCATCCCACCGCACCAATGGTCAACATTGATTGGATGTAAACGACGTTGTTGTGGTAGCGATGGTTCCGTAAACATATTATTAATGTTGCTACTGAGCCTGGAAAAACGAAAATCGGATTGTAAAATCAAATGATAATGTGGTTAATTTTGTTTAGGACTTGATGTACGTCAAACTTTACCTATAACTAGGTGGGCTTGAAGATAGAAGGCATTTTCTGGTGCATTTAACCAGTCTGCTGTATCTGGGAGGAACAACCACCGGTCCCCAGTCTGGTTCATTGTTCTTAGATACCTGGAACAATAAGTTAATAACATCAAGATCTGTTATATGGCATGGACATCGCGACAGTCTATGTCGAAGATAAAGTGTGACCCTGTAAAAGAGAGGGGTCTTATGGTGCCTTTAAAAGAATTTGATGTTTCAAAGTGAATAGGGTAGATGACAAAAAAAAACTAATTTGTCCGTCAGTTAGATTTACAAAAAAATATTGGACACATATTTTTTCTTTTTCACGTAAACAAATAATTAAGACGATACAGTGCGTCGAAAACTCGTGTGACGTCATATTTGAGTACATTTTTTACTCTAAGCACGACACTTCGATCTTCGTCAATTTTTATTAATTTGATAAAACAAAAAACACGTATCCGATATTTTTCGATAATCTAACTGACTAAACAGAATCATATTTTTGAAGTGAAAACTAAGTTAGGCGTGTTGAGAACTTTTTGGGTGGAGGATAAACATTGAACTCATCGTCACTTGACGTAACGTGCGGTCACGCTTCGTAGCACTCGTAGGCGATCCGCTACGGCGTAGCACCACGTAGGCATGCGCGGGGCATAACTAGTGCTACGACTGGGGAGGGGCCTGTGTACTTTTTGTTTTCACTTCTATCGGCACTCCCTAAAGACTGCCCCGATTTTTTTTAGTCAGTCAACCATCCCTATTATGAAGAATATAAGCCAGACAGAAAAAAAGATAATAATAGTACTTACCTATGCAAAGCTATAAGCAGCACCCATTTGGGCAGTATCCCCACTCCTATCGCACTCATCTTCTGCGCTAGCTCCGGTTTCTCCTGCACTTCCGTAGCGCCACTCCATCTCTTACTCAAATACACGAGCAGTACCACCACCGTCCTCACTAATATGAAGAACATCAACGTATTCCAGAAGAAATACCACGTCATATGCTCTTCTTCAATGAAACTGGTTCCGAAGAACGACCAGCAATGGAATATCGTCGCACCGATAAGTAAGTAATCTGTCGCATTTAATTCTCTCAACGGAGATAAATCTTTGATTCTTTCTATACCAGTTTTTATTAAGAAATATGTTGCTGTAAATGTGCAGGAGGTTACAAATAAAGCGATATTCCAAGGAGGTTTGAATGCGCATAGTTGGCTTTCGGTTTCCGAGATGTAACAGGCCGTGATAAGGCTGGCTGTGACTAAAACTAGGACGACGATGAAAGCGACGATGGATCCCACGTGGGAGCGGCGCAGGGAGTGGCTGGTGATGGTGTCTTTGAGACGAGCTTCCGGTTGGAAGGAGTATAGAGTGACTAGTAGTAGGCATGTGGCGATCTGAAACAAAATATTATAAACACTTAAAGCCTCACCGCATACCTCTTCAGTATTCCCGCGATCATGATGCTTGCAACAGTGTCGAAATATCGGGAGCTCATCAATATGGAAAACCACGGATATTATCCCGTAAGTACTTTAAGTGTAGTGAAAAACCGTGAAAGTCTTAAACAGTGCAAAATATTATAAAACTTCAAATTTTTACAAATTAAGAAGTCTCTCACGAGCCCTCAAATCAATGTATGGACAATAGGGAATATGCACGAAATACAAAACTCTTTTTATTGATTAAAAATGCCATGTATTGCCCATAAAAACATGGTGGTATCACTAATTTTAAAATTTACTGTTTTATGTAGCATGTTTTTGGTGAAACGGAACGCACTCTCAAATCGCGTCGTCCTCGACAACGCCGGTAGTGACGTCAGTCTGTGTTAAAAAAAAAACACTTTTATTTGAAAAGTGCGTTTCACTAAGATTTTATTATAAAATTGTTATTGCAATTTTTACTTGACTAGAGCACATACAATTAGTAAAATTATTCTATTATGGGCAAAAAATTCGACGACGTCACATCTTGGCCGCGACAGCTACGGACTACTGCGGGCTACGGGCTACTTTACTTGGGTCGATAGTACTGTATTTTATTGATTTAAGTAAAGAAAAAATTACGTGCATATTCCCTATTAACGATATTGTCGTTAGCGGATAATGTGGTAGATAGCGCCATGGAGATGCCTGGCGTGATAGTACTCATTTCCAAACTGCATGTAATCGCTCGACAAATAGATTTATCTTCTAAAACATTCTCAGTTCTTACATACACACGTAGAACTCCTCTGCCATTTAATACACTAATATCACTAATCAAATTTTAGATTTCGGGGGTTTGAACGCCTAAAACCCTCCCCTTATCTAAGGCTATGATGATAGCAGACGTGAGGCTAAGGATATTTTTTCCCAACATCCACTACGTTCCCGTGGGATAATTTTCGACCTTCAAGCGGGCAAAAGCAAGAAGCTTATAACTTACCAAATACAGAAGAACAATAGCTTTTTGGATAGCGAACACGTCCTGCTCAGTCTCGGTCCCGGCGAGCAATAGTGACATCTTTGTAAGCGACTCTTCGTAGAAGTCCTTGGCTATCTTAGCAGCGGACTGCTGGCCGGTCGCGAGATAGTGCGCGAATTGCTTCTCTGCGCGTCGAAACTGGTTGTAGTATTCTACAGATGAGAATTGGTATGGTAAGAACTTTGAGTCTGTGATTAGAATAGGTACTTTGTGTTTATGGCAACACAAGTTAGTTTTATTTAGTCTATGGTCAACAATCAACATTGTCTATGTTTCTCTCTTCCGTTTGCCATTGAACGTGCGTGGTCTGTACATTACAGTGAGAATTAAAGTGTTTTATTATCAAGCAAGTTGTTTCAATCGAGGGTCAAGATACCAGAAAATGTACAGTCCACACGATCACACTGAAGGTAGCCTCCGACATTAGGCCTATACGAGCTTATACCGAGGTGAAGCCGTCCACACTTTGGGCTTCAGTAAACGGTGCCAAAATTTTTTCTTCATGCATGAAGAATTTGAAGAAAACCAATTCTTTTTCAGGTATTAACCATGTAAAATTGCTTTCACCGTTCAACGGTGTTCTACCACTAAGTTCGAATTCGTTCCATTTGTATTTTGCTTTTCAGTCGGGCGTTTTTGTTTTTATAATGAGAGGTTTTCTTTTTGAGGTATTAAAAAAATACATAGTTTCCAAGAACTCTGTAGATGGCGTTGAACAGACTACGTTACCTGATGCCAAAGCCAAAACGCTTGGAAAAAAAACATTGCGTCACTTCAAATACGCTCGTCTGAATATAACCTAGTTTTCTCGCGCTTTGTTAAAACCAGTTTTTTTACGTTCAGTTTCTTGCAGTAACTTACCAAGTTCAGCGCCATCTATCCAGCGACTAGGGAAGAGCGAAAAAGAAAAAAAAAAAAAAAAAAAAAAAAACAAATCAATGAAAAAGAAAATCCCTCATTGCTTTCTTATTTGTAAGTTCGAAACCACGCTGGAAAAAAATAATTACTGAAATTGGGAAAGGTAAAATGGTAAATACGTAGTCGGGCCATAAGTTCTGTCATATAGGTAAAATTTCGAATTTAGAATGCAAGCCGAGGAAAATATTATGGGCATTCGAAATTTGAATATTTTAAGAAAATAAAAACAAAGGGTTTCTGGAATTTTGTTCATTTTTTAAAATGTAGTGGACGCCAAAGGAAGACAGAATCGCAGTTATTGCATTGCATCGTTGCGGTCACGCGCCAACTAAGATTTTGAAACTGCTGAAAGTTTTGAAAATTCCACTGAGATTTATTTATCGTACTATCAAACGATTCAGGGAAGATTCAAGATTAGAAGACAAACAAAGGAGCGGTCGACCTCGTACTGTAATTCGGACTCCAGCGGTCATCAAAGCAGTGAAGGCGCGAATCCAACGAAATCCTGTCCGCAAGCAAAAACTGTTGGCTCTGCAGATGGGACTAAGCAGAACTACTGTTGAAAGGGTGTTGAAGGAAGACCTAGGACTGCGTGCTTATAGAAAAAAAACAGCACATCTTAACGCACAGCTGAAGAAAATCAGACTTGAAAGAAGCCGTGTTTTGTTAAGGCGGTACGCGGGAAAAAAATACCGCGAAATACTTTTTTCGGACGAAAATTTTTTTAATGCTGAGGAGAGTTTCAACAAACAAAATGATAAGGTGTATGCACACTCTAGTGAAGAAGCGAGCAGACGTGTGCCACGTGTTCAGCGTGGTCATCACCCTTCGGCATTCATGGTTTGGCTTGGGGTGTCCTTGGGGTGTTGAGGTGTTTTTTTGTGAAAAAGGAGTGAAAACCAGTGCCCTCGTATATCAAAACACAGTTCTAACAAACATTGTGGAACCTCTTTCACAAACAATGTTTGAAAACAGGCACTGGGTATTCCAGCAGGATTCTGCGCCGGCTCACAAGGCGAAAAGTACCCAAAACTGGCTCACGACCCGTGGAATCGACTTTTCATCCCACCTATTCGAAAAGGACGACTTGGTTCGCCTTTATGTGCACCCAAAGGTGGTGTTTTCTATAATAAACTTTTAGCGGGCAGTAATGAGTTAGATAAGTGCGCCGCAATTATGTTTGCGGCACACTTTTTGTATTTGGAACATAAATAAAAAAGTATAAGTAAATACATAAAAAAACAGTCGAATTACCTCCTCCTTTTTGAAGTCGGTTAAAATTATGAGGCGCCTTTTATTTTAGAATCCTGAACGTAGCGAGGGATTCAAAGTACGTCGCCCGAGCCAAAAATATATTTTGCGCCCGAGTGATACACTATACTTTTCATCACCCACTGTGAGAAAATAAAAGGCGCCTTATAATTTTAATCGACTTCAAAAAGGAGGAGGTTCGACTGTTATTTTTAATGTATTTACACCGATTACGCTGATATTTATGAGCCGATTGTCGTGATTATTCTTTAGTTTGATGCGGAATAGTTGCCATTTGGTCCTGTAAAAATGTAACATAGTTTGGCCCAGTAGTTTTCATTTTATGAACATTTTTACTTCAGTCGTGTGGTCTAATTTCAACATGTAAAATAAATGCATATCTAATATTTGGATAGGATATTACAACTAAAATGGAAAAATAAAAAAACACTTTTTTGCAAATAATAAAACCGACTTCACAAAACACAAAAACGTTAAAATAACTTTATCTTCAGAAGTAGGTGACAAAAAAAAAACTAAATGAATCAAACAAAGGTCACCGACTTCTGAAGATCTAAAGTTATTTTTCACTTTATTGTGTTTTTTATTCACTGTCACTTGAAGAACTCATTTTTCAAAACAAAACCATGAATTTCTAACAATTCATGAAAATTGACGAAAATGCGGTCTGTAGTTCGCGAATTTTTAATTTGATTTCTTTTTTTTATTCAGCCAGCGCGGCGGCGGCGCGACTATGGGCCGTCGTACCAGCCAGTCTTTATTCAAACAATATTTGCGTTCGATTTCTTTCGGCGCTGAACACTAAGATGTTCACATCTTAGTGTTCTTGTTGTGTAACATCTATAAAGAGGATTAAAAACTCATTACTGCCCGCTAAAAGTTTGTTTTAGAAAACACCACCTTTGGGTGCACTTAAAGGCGAACCAAGTCGTCCTTTTCGAATAGATGGGATGAAAAATATATTTTTGGCTCGGGCGACGTACTTTGAATCCCTCGCTACGTTCAGGATTCTATTAGAGAATCCCTCGCTACACTCGGGATTCTACTCTAGAATCCCTCACTTCGCTCTGGATTTAAAAAAGCGCCCTCGCCGTAATACTACATTATGATATAAGTGCGGTAAGTTGAAAATTACAGCCGAGGCGATATTGCTAGCACGAGCCGTAGGCGAGGGCTGTAATAAAGCAGAGGCTGTAATTATCAAAGCGCACGCATGTCATACGACGTTTTATAACATATTTGCGAGGAAATAAATAAAACTCGGACTTTCTTAAACGAATAAATCATTTACTTGTTCACAAATTAGCGATGCGCGCGCATCAGCGCTTTTTTTTAAGGCAAAGACACAAAAACAGCCAGTATTACTAAGAAGGTAAATTAATATTTTTGTGTTTTTGTTACAGATAAATGGTTGTAATTTGTAATATAGTGTCAAAATTAATTAAATTAAAGAATTAAATGTTTATTTATTATATTTCATCTCCCACAGTTAATTTTATTCATAAAATGTTGACCACTTTTCTGACATAAAAACTCTTTGCTAAGATTTAAAAAAGTACCGTTCCCTTTTGACGGAGCATCTTGATAAACCGTGCGTCTATATAGATACTCTGTGATTGAACATAACTTTACTGCACAAGTACGTAATGAGATACATTACGATATTGAAATGGGTGAAATAAGGGACCCTTTACGAGCAAATGTGTTATAAAAATATTATTTTGCTCCCTTATGATACAATCTACTATTATCAGGCATGAGGATTGGCCCTCATCCAGTCCAGATTTGAATCCCTTGGATTACAAAATATGGCACCACTTAGAGAAGGTCTGCGCTAAACCCCATCGCAACTTGGAGTCACTTAAAGCATCCCTGATTAAACCAGTCGCCGATATCGACATGAACGTCGTGCGTGCTTCGATTGATGACTGGCCTTGCAGATTGAAGGCTTGTATCAAAGCAAGAGGAGGATAATGCGAATAATTTTAATGTGGTTTAAATCTAACCAATCATTACCCAATCATTAACCAATCATTTATATTACAAATGAAAGGGTATATTAGATACAGATTATACCCTTTCATTTGTAATATAAATGATTGGTTACAGTGCGTGACTCATTGTGTCATTTATTTAACTTTCCATATGTGACAAAACTTATGACCAGACTACGTAGAGTAAATCTGACACGTTGTTCAGTTAGAGAGGTCGTATGTAGAAGTTTGAAGAGATTCTTGGAACGAATAAATCCCACATTTGTAGCGGTGCCGTGCGGACAAACAGTTACCAAATAATTAAAGGTCATTAAAAATATTTGTGACAATAATTAAGCCTTGTAATAATCTTCTCTACATACCCATATCAGTAGGCAGTTGTTTTGAAAACTGCAGTGCATGCACGTGTTGTAGATACAGGTACTGCCGTGTGTCTTGTGGCATTAAGGCAGGCAAGATGTGGCCTGTGTTGTCCTTCGGGAACTGTACGCCTAGCAGCCAGGATATCGTGGGCGCCACGTCCACTTGGGCCACTACCGGCCCTACGCTTGGATAGCTGAGGAAGTTACAATGTTGCTTCGAAAATGGTGGATAACTTTCATCACATTATTACGCAGGGTGATTGATATAAGTGGGTCGTGCAGTATGCAGTATACTGAAACTATTACCTAGTGAATTTTATTGGAATTTTAAATAAAATACCGGCCAAGTGCGAGTTGAACTCGCGTGGAGAGGGTTCCGTACAATGCCAAAGTTTTATATTGAGTTTACCACTTGATTTTCAATGGATATAATTCTTATAGGTTTTCCTGTAATCTACAAGCAATGAACTATATTTTGTATTTTTTTTTCTCAGTAGTTTCGGAGATCAGCGGGTCTAAAATGGCCGCTTTAGCAGAATCCACGCAGAATCTTAGTATGAAACACGATACAAAAAAATTAAATTCTTAAAATGGACTTTATGCTGATAACTAAGTCCATTTTAAGAATTTTAAATTTTTAAAGTGATTCATATTACGATTCTGTTAAAGCGGCCATTTTAGACCCCCTGGGTCAATTTTCGTCTTCTTTCATGAATAAAATTAAAACCGAAAATTACCCTTATTTTAAAAACATATTTTAAATTTACTTTGCATATCTGTGTTTGGGTCATAGGATAACACCATCCTACCAAATTGCTCCTGATTTGGTCCAGTAGATTCGAAGCAAATTGGCTGTGACAGACAGACGGACGGACAGACAGACAGACGCACGAGTGATCCTATAAGGGTTCCATTTTTTACGCAGTTTGGTTTGTGTATAAAATTTACAAAATGTTTGGTCCTAATGAAATGTTTTTCTTTTTTCATACCAGGGGAAAACCGACCTTAATACTAATATGATTATATGATTTCGGAAAAATGGAAATTTTATCAGCCTAGGGTAATTTAGAAACAGTCACATGTTCAAAACTCCTATGAAATAATACGAGAAACTATACATACGCATGAGGACATAGCAAGTTAGAACTCCTTATTACAACGAGCGGTACCAGCACTTCACTGGGTGTGGAGCCGCCGTGGCCGCCCGCGTCCAGCATGCCGTGGTCTCCGCACACAATGAGGACGCCTGTGCGGTCCTGGAATCAATACGCCACTTGTTGGTTTAAAATCTTGTTTGTATCGACGCAATCGGCTAGATTCAACCATACTCATCCCAGCCTTGCCTTTCTCCGACTATGTTGTTGGGGTCGGCTTCGAGTCTAACCGGATGCCGCTGAATACCAGTATTTTACATGGAGTTACTGCCTATCTGACCTCCACAACGTACTTTAGTACTGGGTAACAATTCTCCTTGCTAAGACTGGTTGTCAGACTTTCGGGGGACCGACTGACTGACTGGCCACGTGCTAATAAAATAATCTTTGAAAATATCATCCGATTTCCAAAATTCGTTCACAGCTGGGAAGCAACACTACTGCCGAGTGACATAGAATGTGTTTTCACGCGGGTAAATGAATGAATACATATACATAGGCTTCAGTTTAGAAGTTCGGAACACAACTACTCTACCCTCATTGAAAAATACATAATTACATACTAACCCATTTCTGCATGGCAGTGTATATCTTCTTAACAATTTCGTCCATCTCTAACAACTTTGGTTTAATCTTAGAACTCCGCGCGCCCTCCAAATGTCCGATATGGTCTAATCCCAGGTAATGTAATACTAGGAAGTCAAAGTTCGGTTTCTTATTTTCGTCAGGTGTTAATATTTTGTCTAGATGTCTTGTTACATTGTTGTCTACCTGAAAAAAAATTGCAGCATGAAGAAATAAACAGTACAACTCACTCCGAGGGAAATGCGAATATCATCGTTATAGAGTAACAAGCAGTCACAATCTGCCCTAATTCAATTGAATCTCTGAAAGATTAAACTGGGCGTATTATACGCCCCGAAATTGTAAGCGAAGTATAGCCATTCCATCGTGTTCGTGAACCCATTGGAAGCAAGGATTGTACACTTCTTTTGAAGTGAAAACTTCTTTAGGCGCGTTGAGCACTTTTTGGGTGAAGGAAAAACATTAAACTCATCGTCACCACACAACCAGTGCTAAGACTGGGTAAGGGCCTGTGTACTTTTTGTTTTCACTTCTATCGGCAGTCCCTAAAGACTGCCCCGCCAGACGCCGACAAATGAGATCTAAGTTGCTCCAAAGCTCAGGGTAATAATGAAAAAGTCGGCCTCTAGTAAGTACCTCTGTATAGTCCGAGACGTAGAAGGAGGTGGTGCCATCGGACTCGGTCCAGAGCCCCGGGAACAGTCTCAGCCAAGTGTCGTCGCCATACATCACTGTACGGCGCCCCCTGGAGTGGGCTACGCGCAACACGCTGTCTCCACGCACGGCCGGCGCGCCGAAGTTTAGAGCTACGTCCGCAAATGTTGATACACTGCCTGTCATCATTGCCTGGTAGAAATAATATTGGTTATTATATGTATAAGACAAAATAGTTTTATAACTTATCCATAAAACATAGCGCAGTGATTGCTCCGCTATAGCCCGATCAAGAGAATTAGACCAACTGGGTGGATTGCGGACTTGTTGCACTAGCTGTGCGTTTACTGCCAGTGTTTACCATTCAAGACAGTTTTCTAATTCATTTGGTTGGGTAGTACAGAGTATCCCAAATGATGCATATGCAGTAGGCAACACAAAATTGACAGAAACAATTAAAACAATAATTCCACTAAAATTATTTAATTGTTTTTAGTGTTTATGTAAGTGCCATCACAATCAAGCCAAGAAAAGAGCAATTATGATGTTGTTATGACGTCTACTTTACTATAATACGTTAGCGTACATTTGTGCGTATTTATCAATTTCGAAAATAATGCATGTATTTGCAACTATATTCTCTTGTGACTTTCGCTGCAACGCAAATGATTTCGACAGCCATTGGTGCAATTTTGTAGCTCGTGTACAAGACAAACATATAACAAGTTCAAATATACTTATTGCCGGGTTCAAATATACTTATGTTGATTTTTATTCATCATTCATTTTCAGATATAAATTAATTAGCATCAAAATGGTTTTGTGATAGGCGGACTACAGTGGACAATATTGTAGCTACTTAGTGCATTAAAAATATTGTCCGTATAGGTTATGAGCCCCTTTACTAAAACAATGGCACCAAACACGCATAATCTAAGACGGAAATGTATGAAATACGACATAGCGACAAAACGTTGTTGTAGCATTGTCTCGCGACGAAGCGAGATGGATTATACTTCGTCTCGTTAACGTTTCGACATAATGCAACGTCAAAGTTTTGTCGAGAGTATTAATAATGGTGTCGATTCTGTTGTGCCCAAACTAAACTTAATTTAGGCTATTGCTATCTTTTACAAAATGGCAGTGCGAGAAAAGGACGGCTATCGCTATGAACTAAGTTAGAGATGTCAACTAGTTTATGCCTTGCGCTTCACCGTGTTTTTAGTCGACATATTTTTACGTGCACCCTTCATTTGTATGGAAATATTAGTTCCAACTAAATTTGACAGCTCTAAATTACGTCCGTCTCTTTTTCGTTTTATTAGAGAGAGAAATATAGTAATAGCCTAAATTAAGTTTAGTTTATGCACAACAGAATCGACGACAATGTGGAGTAATTGTACAATTAATGTAGAGAATTTATAGTAATGTAGAGAAAGGGAGCAATAAGGAAGGGAAAGTGCAACAGATATCAAAGTAATGCATGCTCTTCCTAAGGTGATGCGCATGACTGCATCAATATTTACGGTGTGCGATGACTCGGAACCACAGGAACTAACGTAATATTGGTAATTAATTGAGTAATATCCATTCATTTAATCGGTGAACAGCCGTTCTAGTGAATTTTTGTAGCCTTACTTAGTGAGATTTCCAAGCTACAACAATAAGTGTGGAAGAACAAAATGAGTGTCTGAACGTGTCGGCTGTTTACTGCCCCTCATAACATCAAATAAGCGGCACCATTTCAGTATTTCACGGCATTAGGTATTAAGTTAGGTGTAGTGTTGGTGAAAACAAGAATTGAGCATTCAGTTAGGTGTCACTTAGTGTTGGTGAAACAGGAATTAGGCATTCAGTTAGGTGTCACTTAGTGTTGGTGAAACAGGAATTAGGCATTGAGTTAGGCGACACTTAAGAGCTGGTGAAAATGGGCTTTAGGTGTTGAGTTAGGTGTCACTTAATGTTGGTGGAAACAGGAATAAGGCATTCAGTTAGGTGACAGTGTTGGTGATAACGGTGTATTCCCGTTGACCCCGCCGCCCGTGTCCCCACTGGTCGGGCCAGCGGGAATGGATTAAAATAATTTAAAGTTGTTCCCGTTGACCCCACTGTTTTTGAGTAATAAAATATTACTTAAAAAATTTCCATGAGATCGAGTAGTGTTGGTTATGGGCTGTAACCTTACGAATAGTACTAGGCGGGCATGAATCCAAGAAGGCATTTATTATGAGAACCTAACCCAGAATGATTAAAATGCATACCACCTTGAGCTCATGCCAGCCTGGTACTTTTTGGAGAACATAATGTGTGATATTGTATGCCTCACTGGCAACAAACGGGATTTTTTTACCCATTTGTTTCAATTTTCTAAATAAAATATTATACACATTTTTAATTAATGCATCTTTCATCAAATAATAATTAATAAAATATTGGCTGCTGATGTAACTATCTATAAATTAATGAAGAAAATGTACTAACTGTGGCCATATCTTCATGCCACACGCTTTTAGACACGCTAGCCATACCAAAACACGCTAAGTATGCTGTACCAAAACCTGATGTTAACATGTAGCTTAGTCAAGAATATTTAATAGGTACCTACATTCATATTTTATTTTAGGTCCATTGCACAAGCATGCAATGTGATAATTGTTATATAGTCCCCAACAACTCTTTAGATACTTAAATGATTGAATTTCTTAGAACTTTGAAGTAATTTAGTAAAGCATAGGATTGTATGGACAAAAAATTCAAAAAGATGGTGGATATTGGAGAGTTAGCCATGCAGTAATTAAATTAATGGGAAAAGCACAAAAAAAATATTATTTAGACACAAGACCAAAGAAAAAACATGTACTTTAAGACAGAGTTTTTGGAGAAATTGCATTAACAATATTGCAAAGCATTGATTTCAGCTAAGTTCTTTGTTTTTTCTTTGTCTCTACGATCATATATGGAAAGCTGAATATATAGAACTATTCTTAATACATAAAGGTGACACTTGCAAATGTATCCCGCCAGAAGTTTATTGTGCGCCTCCACTGTGCTTTTTCCTTCTTTCTCTCAGGTGACTGTACACAACAAAATAATTGAGAATTTTACACTGATTATAATACTAATTCAGAAAAAAGATTGTGAAATTATAATTGAATTTTAAACTTTTTTTCTTTGGTTTTGTGATTGGAAACAAATTACGCATAGCATTGGTTTTTTTTTAGTTTTCAGCATTTTTTCTAGTTTTAACAGTTAGTGAAGTATTAAAGTAAAAAATAATATTTGTTTTCTTCTTTTTATAGTTCTTATTACTTAGTATTTTCTTTTAAACTTTTCTTACCTTAATCCTAGGCATGGTGACAGTAGGTGGTTCAGCCATGGCTACATAAATGCATGCAGACTTATTCTTAATCATCTGTCCGGTGTATGGCATGTACTCTTCTGTTACAAAGTCATAACGAATCCCATCTATCACCATGAGAACCACACTGTTCTCACCTGAATTGTACACTTCCTGGCCATCAATACTGCAAGTTTGAAAAAAGAATATAAAAAAAGTATTGTTAGCAAATCTTTATTCTATAAGCTAGCTTATTAATAATAAAGTTGTTAAATAAATTTATAAAAACATTTTAAAATAGTAGTCTAGGGGAGGGTCCATGCCACTGGTGGCCAGGGCTCCAGTGAGAGGAACCTCCTAACAATTCACACCGTGTAACAGTACAAGCCTCCCTAAGTGTTGTGCGATGCTCTTGGCAATTAAATCATTGACTGACACAACTATTGATAAAATGATAGCTAAGGCCACATGTAATGTCAACCTTACAAGCCAAGTTGATTTGCTTATCTTTCTTGAATTTAGAGTTTGTAGAAAAACAATGAATTACTTATTTAAGTATTTGTTGTCTTTGCAGGATTTGTGAAAATAATAGTCTAAAAAATAAACAATCAAACTAACCTGACACCATCTATGAAGTTAGGTAGATCATCTTTATCTGATAGCTTCCCTGAATCGAATTTCATTGGGAAAAACCCATACAGGAACATCATGAAGGCTAGAAGGCCCGTCACAAGGAGACAGAGGCCGGTCCATCGGTGCTGTATCCAAGGCAGCATGATGATCGACCTTTGCCGCGTTCTAATCACTTGGATCATCCACTAAGACTAATTCTGTACTACCGGCCGGCACTCGACGAATTTTACGCTACGTACACACACTTTCGCTTCTGCAATATTTCATATCAGTACACGTCTTCCCGTTATAGGAAACCGCATTGTGCAATGAGGATGAGGTTTACTCCATTCAATACGCAACGACGTGTATCTGTCTGCGCACCTATTATCAGCAGTACTCACGAATTATACGACACGATAAGATCGGTAGTTTATCATGAAAGTACTTCACGTTGAGGTAACCTATGTATTTAAACTAGAGTATAGGAAGAGCAGGATACAAGGACATGAGCAGACAGAAGCTGAATTATTTTATTTAGTCTTTGAAAAGCTGTACTTTTCGAAAGATGAACAAAATAATGCTAGGGAAAATGAAAAACAATAGAAGAAAACATCAACTAGGGATGATCGATATTCATCGATAAACATCGACCTTTTAACCGATGATGATGTCGATGTCGTAAACGTCGAAACATTGATGATGATTTGATGAATAATATTGGAACATCGATATACTGTAAGCCTAATTAGTTTAATGTACGACTGATTAATATTATTCTATATATCCTGGAATTATTATACCTCTAAATCTAATATATAGATGTTGTATTGACTGTATTAAGTAGCAACTGTTAAAGTTTAAACAGTTTTGATATTTAACGAAATATATTACATTGTTAATCTAAATGATAATAATTAAATGTATTATTAATTATAAACTAATTTTAGAGGAATAATCGTTTGTTAAATAGCCATTATATTAATTTAAGATAGTGTATTTTTAATCGAAGTCAATGTCATAACTGACAGTCGTTGCGATAGTCAGTCATCGCATAGCCGTTGTACAAGGAAGAGGTGAATTTTGTGATTAAAGTGCTGTGGAGATATTACTGGATTTTATTTGTGCAATACTTCTGAGGCTATCCCAATAGCTTCAGAAGTGGGATCAACGAAAAGTATTACTCTTTTCGACTTACGCCTACGAGAAAAACGTAAGTACATTTATTTGTATTGTACCAACAACTTAATTGTTTGATTTGAATTTTATAGCGTGAAAAATGTTTGACTGTTGTCTTTAAAAAAATAAAATAGAAATAAATATGTAAATCAAATATTACCAATAAGTAGTTACGACGAATTCGAATTGAGGTTATTTATCTCCTGTTTAAAGTGATAATTATAACGGGTTGCTAGTCGGTTAGAAAGTTTACCGTAAATAAGAGTATTTAACAACTAAACATACTGATTCACAATAAGATAAATGGAATTATCATTTAACTATTTGGCGTTTGTGTAAGTACCCACGCTTGTCGAAAGTAACGAGTATTGTTTTTTTATATATAGAATTTCGGTGCTTGCTGTACAAAGCAATTAATACAAATATTTTGGAAAGCATTATTTATCATTGCTCGCGATTGGCAAAGGTACTGGGGTCGATTGTTGCAATCGAAGATAGTAAATGTGTTCTTTTTTTTCTCCCTGTTTCTGAAATTGCGTATTTCAAAATGAACATTGTGTGGTGTGCTACGGTGGTAGTAGCAGTACTATGTGAGAAAGACCGAGCTTAATCAGGAGTGATTCAGTTACTATTACCGAAAATTTTAAAGAAATATACATATTGCTGCATAACTTAATCTATGTTAATGACGTTAAAAATAATGGTTTACTAAGCTATCGTCTGTCAGTTTCAGTGCTCGACATGGAGAGAGAGAAGAGTCAAACCCGAGATTATAGGACTCTTAGTCCGGACCCAGGAGTACCCAGGTTTGAGGGTCAGGGTCGGGAAGCGGTTGATTTGAGACGTGAGTCTAGCCACGCAACTTGGCCAAGAGTACCCATGTATGAGGGTCAGGCTAGGAGGACATATTCGGAACAACCAGGGGTATCACGGGTGCGTGATACTGAGGTTGATAATAATTATGACAATATTGACGGAGAGCGTCAAGGACGAAGGGTGCTTCGTCCACAAAGGGTTAAGGAGAGATTTCTCCGCACACCTTCGAGGTCAAGGCGTAGCCGTTCGTCGAACGATGGATCCTATAGCCGTGAGGGTACCAGAGAGAGAAGTACGAGTCGACGAGGTAGGAGACCGGAGGACGATAAGGATTCAAGGTCGGGTTTTAGTCGTGACCGGAAGAGGAGCCATCATCTTGAGCGAGGAGACGAGGGTGAGCAACAAATGTCATCTAATAATAAGAAACCTAGGAGTGTAGACTCCACTGAGATTATTTTAGATAAATTTTTGACAATTTTGCAATCAGTTAAGAGTTCAGATAAGTCGAAGTTGCCTTTTAATACTAATATTGTTCCCGAGTTTGATCCTATGACAAAGGAGCAAACTATTTTGACTTGGTTGACAAAGGTAGAAGAATGTTCAGAAATTTATGGGTGGGAAGATAGAGAAATAATTCACTACGCCCTGCCAAAGTTGACAGGGGTGGCGAAAAATTGGTATCAGAGTTTGCCGACAATGATGTATACGTGGAGTGAGTGGAAAAAGAAATTGATTGAATCTTTTCCTGTTCGCGAAGACTATGCTGAACTCTTGACTGAAATGCTGGGCAAAAGGGTTAAATATGGAGAGTCACTTGAACATTACTATTACGCCAAAATTAATTTGCTAAATAGATGTAAGATCTATGGGCGTCAGGCCGTCGATTGCTTGCTATACGGCGTTGAAGATAGGGCTGTTAAAATAGGTGCGCAGGCTGCACAATTCTCTGAGCCAGAGCAAGTGCTGAAATATTTCAGAACTGTGAAAATAGGGCATAGTCGGGAAAATCCTGATTCTAGTTTTAAATCCCGAAACGAACGTAAGGGTACAACTATTTTATCTAAACCAGCGGGTTCGAAAATGACATGCTACAATTGCGATCAAATTGGTCATCCAAGTTTCCGTTGTGATAAACCCCCTGCTAAGTGCGTCACTTGCGATAAATCGGGTCATTTGTCAATTCACTGCTTTAAAAACAAACGCCTGAATAAAGATCGCGAAAAGGAAACTAGTCAGAATAATAACAAAACCGAAAAACAAGTGTCCCAATTATGTTTATCTGAAGACTTGACTGCTAAGTACATGCTTGAGATCAAAGTCAATAACCATAATTTAGATTGTCATCTAGATTTAGGGAGTCAATGTTCTCTTATAAAGCTAACAAAAGCTAGGGAACTCAACTTAGATATAGTAGTACCGGAAGATTTACCTGTTCTTAGGGGTATAGGCGCTAACCTTATCTCGCCAGTAGGTATGACGATTGTTTCTGTCGAAGTTCAAGGCATAAAGGAGACGATAAATTTATATGTAGTAAACGATTTCGTAATCAACCAGTCAGTTCTATTAGGACATTCCTTTACCGAGAAACCAGATATCGTTATTACAAAAACCCCTACCGCTGTGATATTTAACAAAATTCCGAGCGTTAAAATGCGTCTCTCAACTAGCGATGATGCTGAAATCCCGTCGAATACTTTACGCGCTTTGCGAGTTTCTACTGATCCTAGCGTAGATGCACGAGTTTATGTTAATGGTTCCTTGCGGGGTCCGGAAGGGAAGGAATACTACCTCCTGCCTGGAGAATATGAGGTAAAGGGTGGGCGTAGCGCGCTCCTGATTCACAATGCATCATCCAGTTCAATCACACTTGAGAAAGGAACCCTTTTGACACGAGTACAATATAAGCATGTAGACAATTTGGAAAATATCTTAAACTCGTGCAATGTCACAATCTGTGAATCCCAAAACAATGACGTTTTGAACTGTAACGATGCTCTAAGTGAAGAAGATAAATTAAATTTAAAACAACTAATTAATAAATATAGTAACTGCTTTTCAAAGGGTCTTGACGATTTGGGGTTCACAGATCTGACAGAGATGGTGATTGAGCTTGAGGATTCAGAGCCAGTTGTTTATAGGCCGTATCGTATGTCTTACGCGGACCGCGTTTTGGTAAGAAATATGGTGCAGGAAATGATCGAACACGGTATTGTTAGAGAATCTACCTCATCTTACGCAAGCCCTATTGTCCTCGTACAAAAGAAAACGGGAGATAAACGTTTGTGTGTTGACTACCGTGCCTTGAACCGCAAAACTAAAAAAGAACATTACCCTCTCCCTCGGATTGAGGATCAATTGGATCAACTGTCAGGAAACAAAGTATTTACGTCGCTTGATTTAGCCTCTGGGTATTACCAGATACCAATCGCTGAAGAGTCGCGGCACAAAACCGCTTTTGTGACACCAGACGGCCAATATGAATATAATCGGATGCCGTTTGGTCTGGTGAATGCGCCGTCAGTTTTCCAGCGCACTATCAATAAAATACTTCTCGAGGCTAAGATCAAATATGCAATAGTCTACATGGATGACGTCCTTATTCCAGCTAAGGACGTTACCGAAGGGTTACAACGATTGGAAGAAGTCTTAACACTTCTTCAAAAGGGCGGTCTAACACTAAAATTAAACAAATGCCACTTTTTTCTTGAAAAAATAGACTTTCTCGGTTATGAGGTTAGTTCCGAAGGTATACGACCCGGCCAGAGAAAAACTGAGGCGGTATCTAAATTTCCGACACCCAGGAATCAACATGAATTGAGACAATTCCTTGGGCTATCGGGATATTTTAGGCGATTTATTATGAATTATGCTATATTAGCGGCCCCACTAACCGATTTATTAAAAAAGGATATTAAATGGGCATGGGACAAAGACCAGGATTCAGCATTTAACAAAATAAAAGCTTTCCTGGTTGATAGACCCATTCTTGCGCTCTACAATCATAGTGCGGAAACCCAATTGCATACTGACGCTAGCAAAGCCGGACTAGCAGGTATCTTATTACAGGCTAACTCAAACGGTGTGTTCCAGCCAGTGTCGTACTTTAGTCGAAAAACTAACGTAGATGAACAAAAACTTCACTCGTACGATCTAGAGACATTGGCGGTAATTGCGTCACTTAATCGTTTTCGCGTCTATCTCATCGGAATTCCCTTTAAAATACTCACCGACTGCAACGCATTACGCGCAACGTTAATCAAACGCGATTTGATCCCACGAATAGCCCGATGGTGGATACAGTTACAAGAATATGACTGCACCATCGAATACCGTTCGGGATTGCGCATGTCTCACGTCGACGCGCTGAGTCGCAATCCAGTCGATGGAAGCGAATCAGAGCCGCCGACGTGTTTTGATGTCCTAACCATCGAAACTTGCGAGCAAGACTGGATTGCTACTGTACAGTCTGCTGACGAAGAGGTCAGGAAGATAAAAGAGACGTTATCGGATCCTGGTTCAGAGCAAGTGATGGATATTCACAAAAATTACAAATTAAAAAACAATAGGGTCTACAGAATAGTCGGGGATGAAATAAAATGGCTGGTACCGAAAGGCGTTCGCTGGCAGATTTTAAAAATGAATCACGACGACGTCGGTCATTGTGGTTATGATAAAACCTTACAGCGGATCCGTAAAAATTACTGGTTTGCCAAAATGCGCAAATTCGTGAAGAAATACGTTTCATCCTGCCTCGAATGCTTACACCACAAAACACCTGGTGGTAAGCGTGAAGGTGAATTACACCCTATCGAAAGACCAAGCGTACCATTTCATACGGTTCATGCTGACCACTTGGGTCCATTTATAAAGAGTAAAAAGGGCAATTGTTATTTACTCGTTTTGGTCGACGGCTTTACAAAATATGTTATCGTAAAGCCGGTTAGAGACACCAAATCGGCGACCACGATAAAAGTACTCAAAGACCATATCAGCTACTTTGGTGTGCCAACACGCCTTATCACCGACAGGGGCACCAGCTTCACTAGCGGGGTTTTTAGGGAGTTTGTAATGCTATACGGCATTAAGCACATTATGAATGCCGTGGCAACTCCCAGGGCCAATGGTCAAGTTGAAAGATTCAACAGGACCATATTAGACGCTCTTTCTACTTCAGCCCACGGTAAAGACGAAAAGTCTTGGGATGAACAAATTCTCGATATACAACTAGGTTTAAATACTACGACTCATAAAACGACGCAAAAGACTCCATCAGAGTTACTTTTCGGATTTAATATTAAGTGTAGGAGTGAAAGCATATTGAGTGAGATCTTAGACGACACCGTGACCGTAACATCGGCGGAGAAATTAGTAGAAGTAAGGGACGTAGCTGGAAAGAAAATAAGTGAGACTCAGATTAAAGATAGGGAAAGGTTTAACCGTCGTAGGAAACCAGCGAAGAATTATTCAGTAGGAGACTTAGTACGTGTAGAGCGACAGGTTCCTAACGATGGACAATCACAAAAACTGGTTGTCAAATATCAGGGTCCGTACCGGGTAATAAAAGTACTTCCCAACGATAGATATGTCATCGAAGACACTCCCTTATCGCGCAAAAATAATCGTCGTTACGAAGCCGTCGTAGCAATCGACAAAATGCAGCCCTGGTTAAATTTTAGTAGAAACTTGGAAAGTAGTTGTGAAGAAAGTGGTTCAGATAATGAGTAAAAATAAATTTATAAATAAAAGTTATGTTCTTGTTCGTTAAGTGTTTATGTATATTAATCTAATATAAATAATTTAATATTAAATTGTACTATGATTAAATAACATTATTTAGATTATATTAGATTAGTGTCTCGTGTAATTATAAGCCTCAATCAGCATTTGTGCTTGTTTCGTGTCTAGATGTCAGATGTTTATGTCAGAACATTATACATTATTAATGTTTTAATATCAGTCTGTAGCGCTTACAAGCTACAGGTCCTGTTTGATTTGGGTTCCATTACCATGACAATAATTATTTCATTGCTAATAGTAATGTGGTTTATTTAGAACAACAATGATCTCAATTCAATCAAGTCCTAATAAAAGTATTGAAAAAAAAGATTATATATACTAATAATACTCTGTTTAGCCTGATAATAGTAAAGTCATTTTCTTTTTCGCGAAGGGACTCGCTTTCACAGGAAGGCCGAGCTGTAAGCCTAATTAGTTTAATGTACGACTGATTAATATTATTCTATATATCCTGGAATTATTATACCTCTAAATCTAATATATAGATGTTGTATTGACTGTATTAAGTAGCAACTGTTAAAGTTTAAACAGTTTTGATATTTAACGAAATATATTACATTGTTAATCTAAATGATAATAATTAAATGTATTATTAATTATAAACTAATTTTAGAGGAATAATCGTTTGTTAAATAGCCATTATATTAATTTAAGATAGTGTATTTTTAATCGAAGTCAATGTCATAACTGACAGTCGTTGCGATAGTCAGTCATCGCATAGCCGTTGTACAAGGAAGAGGTGAATTTTGTGATTAAAGTGCTGTGGAGATATTACTGGATTTTATTTGTGCAATACTTCTGAGGCTATCCCAATAATACTCTTGGCCATTTAACTAGTATGAATTAGGTGTAGGAGTTTTTGCTGACAAGTGTTGTTAGCATTAGTTGAAGAAATCAAGAAAGTAGCCATAACATTGGGCTGCTGGACATGTTTTCTTTTTTTTAGCGGAGCATAATGTAATTAAAACAATTTAAAACACGAGATTATCGATATGTGGAATGTGAACTCAGCTGTCATTGTTCCGATTGTCGTTACGGCCAATGGCCTAGTCGATAAGAGCCTCGACGACATTTTAGTTTTAGGTTTATTTGTGAAATTAGCCAGATAAAAGTACCTACAAGAAAATAAAATACCTAATAATTTTGAGGAATATTTTTTATGGATGACGAATGAAATAACTCTCATTGGTTGTGCCACATCACTAGCACTATAGTATAGACTATAGACGAACATCATCGAACATCATTACATCACTATAAGAACTGATGGGTAGCGTCCTGTCGTGTTTGTTTTGCTGTCATCTGTCACTAACACTGACAGTGGCATAATATCATAGAGATAGAAAGTCTCAAGTCAATGCATAATACACTTGATTGAGACACGGACAGTATTTCCAGTAGCTTTTTTAAAGTTTGAATACTAGTCTTTTTAAGGCTTGTAGCCCAATTTATTTTTATGGGACTTAAAACATGCCTGACTTACTGGTAAATTGTGTGTACTATTAGATACAGTCTCACGAGCATCAATATTTAGCTAACGACAAAAACGATTTGATACTAAGTACATTTTTTATAATAGTAGGTAGGTATGTGTTAGGGGTTCCAATTCCAAATGACCTATGTTGTTACGACTTACGTACTTAATTCGTTTGAAACAGCGTAAAATTATAATTAAAACATTGAGAAACCCAACCTATGGTTTAATCAATGACGTATTATATATATACCTACACGTCATGAACCAACATCGCGGCGCTTAAAAACGGCGAAAATACTAGAACTACTTAAAAGCGTGAAGAAAGAGAAAGAAAATATGACACCGAACGGCGGGATGCCTGTTGCGAGAGGGAGATAAATATACATCTTCAGTCACGTCACAGGATTTATTAAATTATAAACAAACGTAGCGTCGCGCGACAGGTTGGTGCGTAACTAAGCGGGATGTGGCCAATTGGCTTCATTTCATGTTGTCATTTTAGAGTGCGGACAACGTATCTATAGTTTATATATCATTGGGTTTAATACACTATTTATTACAAGAAACCCAAATTACATGTTACATAATGGTGCTCGTGACTGTATGTGCCTCTGCCTAATCCTTTGGGGATTACAGGCGTGATGTTATGTTACGTATACTATACAGGGTGTAAAAGACTATTAAAGTGAAACGCAGTGGAAATTTGGTTTTGTAAAATATATTGAGTGTGCCAACAAAGATACGTTGAGTAAAGAACAGTTACCTAGCAACAACCAACCTAGATCACATAAAACTAGAAGGGAAACACTTCATAAAATAATACTGGAAGTGCTTTCCTAACATTCCCTCTTCTTTTTCAAACCCAAGTCTTCGCAAATTTTTACCAGTTTTGGTTTCAATAATATAGATATAGATTTCAGCCAATTGATCTTGCGTAGGCACTTGCTCAATTTGGATATCTCTTTCAGACACACATTGCCTCACATAGAAATGTCTAAGATTGATGTGCTTTGTCTTCCGGTGATATTCATGAGGCGGATTATGAGCTAGTTTGATTGCAGACTCATTATCAATGCGCAGTACTGGCGTTTCTAATTTATCACTTAAATTTTCAAACAACCTCTTTAGCCAAATCATTTCACGGCACGCCTCACTGGCAGCTACTATTTCTGCTTCTGCGGACGATAGCGCAACTGAGGTTTGCTTCACACTTTTCCAGGAGATTGCTGATCCAGCGAACATGCATATCAACCCGCTAGTAGAACAACCACTCAAGTTGTCGCCTCCGTGATCCGCATCACTGTAACACATGAGTCGTTTCTCATTCTTTGTGAACTCTAAACCAGTCTCGATTGTTCCTTTGAGGTAACGAAAGATTCTTTTCACTTGTAACACATTCATACTAGTAGGGTTATCTAAGGTTCTGGATACGACTCCGACTGCATAGGCAATATCAGGCCTTGTACCCACCATGAGATAAGCCAACGCTCCCACAGCTTGTCTATAAGGAAATTTGGTGTCACAGATCTCCTCCGCCAACCTTTTTATTGGAATATATTTAACTATTGGTGTTCCAACGGCTTTACAGTCACTCATTCCATACTTCTCCAAAACCTTTTTAGTATAGGCGGCTTGATGAACTCTTATAGTCCCCTTATTGTATCGCTCCGACTCTAGTCCAAGAAAGTACAATGGCGGCTTGACCGTTATATTGAAACGTACTTTGAGTTAATTTTCAATAAAATTGTCAGCTTCTACGTCATCAGACGAAACCAATAATCCATCATCAACGTACTATCGGGGTCTTTTCCGCCTGACCATTTTAATTTTTTTTCACTTAAATCATGCGGAGGCGCCGAGCCACGTCAACTTTCGCGCGCAAAATAACAATAACTCTCGTTAGGCGTGCGTCGTCAATGCGCACGGCCGATTCGGTATCTTTTCATTCATTTTTTCTACACAAAGTCAACGGGGCGGTGCTAGAGAGCGTTTTAATGTTGCGAGTGCAAGCAAAAATGAGCTTAGTGGTGGTCAGGCGGGAGTATCCTCGATAGTACAAAGCTAGCAAAATCTTTGTTTTTCCACGTTGTCTGACGTATAAACATGGATCTGCTTCGCTCTGCATAAATCCAGATTCAATAAAGAAATCATGAATATACTCGTTCCAACATTTAGGCGCTTGTTTAAGTCCATAAAGACTTCTTATCAGCTTGCATACCTTACCAGATCCATCATTGTATCCCTCAGGTTGTCGCATGTATATTTCTTCTTTCACTTTGCCATAAAGGAAAGCGGTTGAGACGTCAAATTGTTTCAGCGATAAACCTGCATTTGCGGCTATACTTAATAATACTCGGATCGTGCTTAGTTTTGCAACAGGGCTAAATGTCTTGTGGTAGTCTATTCCCTTTTTCTGAGAATAGCCAACTGCAACTAGCCTCGCTTTAAACTTGTCAATTGAGCCATCAGGGTTTCTCTTTACCTTGAATACCCATTTGCAGTTAAGCGCTTTTCTGTTATTTGGTAACTGTGTCAGTTTCCATGTCTCTTTCAGAGAATTTATCTCATTGTTCATAGCCTCAACCCACTTGTCTTTTTCATTACTTTGCATTGCCTCTCGATATGAAGATGGTTCTGGAACAGCAATTACTTGATTGATGAATTGTTCAAAATTAAATCTTTCAAATCACCTGTTTCATTATCCAAATTCACTGAGTGCAAGTGATCATCACTTTGATCAAGTACTTTGTGTAAGTTTGGTTGATCATCTATGGAAGAAGTGGGTAGTTCATAGGTATTCTTTTTAATTTCAGGTTCCTCACTAACAGGTATGTCTCGGTTTAACAGAGGTACTTCTTCAAAAGTTACATCTCTGGAACGCAACAATTTAAAATTCCTTGTATAATAAACTCGATACCCATCGTCACCGTCATATCCTATAAGAATTCCTTTCTGTGCTTTCTTATCTAGCTTAGATCTCTTTTGTTTTGGGACATGCACGTAGCATACGCAACCAATGATTTTGAGATGATTTATTTTGGGTTTCTTATTGCACCATAACTCATACGGTGACTTCTCATTATTTGAAGTGGGTCCCGTACGGTTTAATATGTACACTGAAGCTTGCACTACTTCAGCCCATAAACCTTTAGGTATCTCATTATGTGCGTGCATAAGTGCTCTTGCCATTTCAACAATTGTGCGATTATCTCTTTCGGCACAACCGTTTTGTTCTGGAGTGTAGGGAATTGTTAATCTCTGTTTAATCCCGTATCGTCTCAGCGTACTTCGTACTTGTTCATTGTCGAATTCGCCTCCATTGTCACTTAGCAACTCTTGAATGACGTGACCTGATGTCTTAGCTTCTGCTAGAAAATCCTTCAAGCGTGCTTGAACTTCAGACTTTTGCCGTAAGAAGTAAACGTAACGAAAACGACTGAAATCATCCTTGTATAAAACAAAGTATCTATACTTTGAGATCGAATACACTAAAGGTCCACACACATCAGTGTGTATTAGCTCTCCAACTCGTGTAGTTCTTTCTCTGGTCCCAAACGTCCTTCTGTGGGCTTTTCCATAAACGCAACCATCGCAAACTTCTTTGTTATTATCAGATTTGAATTGCATAGCAAATTCTCTTTCCATAACTTGTTTGACATGTCTTTTGTTTTGGTGTCCCAAACGTTCATGGTACAATTGAAGTTGGTTAGAAGCTGTTAGTTGGTTAATCTCAATTTTGGGTGTAATTTCTTGTATTTTAAGTTTGTACCAACCTCCATACTTGTCCCGACTTCCGACTAACTTTGTCTTACCGTCAACCTTAAATAAACATGCCGTCAACCTTAAATATGCAGGGAACATACCAAACATTTGTGAGCGTAATTGTTTCGTTTTTGCCACTAATGTCAGCTTTTATTTGTATTGAACCCTTTCCGATAGCTTCAATATATTTACCATCTGCTGTCATTACTCTGTGAGTTTCACTAAAGTACTCCAAAAATTCAAACTGATCTCCTCTATTGGTTACGTGACTTGTTGCTCCATTATCTACGTACCATGAATTTCTATCAGTACTCTCACCTCTATATGTGAGAGTACCTCTAGTATTGTATGTTATGTAGTTATCTCTATAAAGCTAAACTTTGCAATGTTGCAACATTTGATGAGGATTCCTTTGGAGGTTTTGGGGGTCTACCATACGTTATCCATTTCTTACATTGCTTTACTCGATGTCCGCTTGCTCCGCAATAGTACAAAATAGTAGTAGTAGTAATAGAGTAAAAAAAAGATCGCAATGACGGGGAGAACAAGTGCCTTTCGGCTTCGTCCGACTCGTACTTGGCCGGTTTTTTGTTCTACACCATACCTTAACCTTCTAGTTACGGATATATTGGGGGTCAAAGTTCCAACTTTTTGACAAGTTTTTTTTTAAATACAAGTTTTTAATGTAAGATTTTTACTTTAAACAACTCCACGACCCCCGTACCTACTATTCAATCCATCCATCAGCACAATGTTTTGAGTGCGTTACATTGAGGTCTAACACAAAACATGATTTTACACCCCAAAAAAAAGTAGTTTCCCAGCAATAAATTTTGCGTAAAGTTACTTAGTTTGATGTACCTACAGAATGCTTGGTTGACGGCTTCGTGATGAGGTCTTTTGCACCCTGTATATACAGGATGGAATTTTGTAATGCCACCTGGAGGGAAAGTACTCTTAATACCGGAGATAGCAAATTTTACTCAAAGGAAACATTCCTTCATTTTTAAAAAGAAATTAATCAGCATTCAAAGATTTTGAAAATTCGCGTGCCACACTCGGGAATCGAACCGTCTAAATTCCAAAAAAATAACATCCTGTACTTTTATGGCACCAATCGATAGGGTCAATCATAAGGATCAAATCCCTCTAACAAACATGATAAATTAAATGAAAGGAAAACCATGAAATCTTAAGTTATAAACTCAATGGGATAAATTCAATAGGTACGATAATGCACTTAAATAAAATGATGGACCTTTACAATTGAAGAGAATAAGATTGCAGAAGAAGATTGTAATTTGCATGTGTTTGTTTGTGCAAATTGCAATATTCATATGTAAATAGTTATTCGTCATTTTAATTATTAAATGTCGTCAAAAGAGAATTGTTTACTATGTTCGTAATTGGATGGACCTTTGACTTAAAGTGCTTTATCTTATCCCATTGAATTTATAAGTTAAGATTTCATAGTTTCCCTTTCATTTAATTTATCGTATTTGTTAGAGGGATTTGATCCTTATGATTTACCCTATCGATTGGTGCCATAAAAGTACAGGGTGTTATTTTTTTTGGAATTTAGACGGTTCGATTCCCGAGTGTGGCACGCGAATTTTCAAAATCTTTGAATGCAGATTAATTTCTTTCTAAAAATGAAGGAATGTTTCCTTTGAGTAAAATTTGCTATCTCCGGTATTAAGAGTACTTTCCATCCAGGTGGCATTACAAAATTCCACCCTGTATATATAGTGTATTATCTATGGCCGAAAGACGTTGTTTAATGCCGGGTTCTTGGAGTATTGAGACGTTGTGCGTTGGTGCCAAATTCGATCCAAGAGACTCCCAGCATTTACCTCCAGCACTAATAAAAGATGACGAAAAACAACTGTTTGAACGAGAAGCAGCAGTTGTTTCGGTTCTTCCATATTCTCTTCAGCATGTTCGATCCAGCCAGTTCTATTTAATATGATACGTACTTCTACGCAACACCATTGTTCTAGATTAAAGCTCCTATAGTTAAATGTTGGATTAGTGACTTCGCGCGAATTGTTGTTATATTATAAACTACTTACCTACTTTTATAAAATTAAGGGCAGACATCAACGCGTTTAATCAAACCATTTCACATACAATTCCTTGGCATCGCTGTAGAAAAAATCGTGAGTATTCGGGAGACATGATTAACATCCTATTTACACCACAATGTTATTCAGAAAGCGTTGGCCGAAGTATTCTTCACGTCTATTTATAATCTTGTACAATCATCAACTCTGTGTATTGGGATAAAATTGTCACGGACTAAAAATAGGGGGTTTATTTTGATCACTCGTGAAGTCGTGACGTCGCGTCGGTACTTGAGATGACAATGATTCCGATTACAGTTTACTATGATATGCAGTACGTGGGTGATGTGTCGTAGTGAGCATCATCAACATCCCACGTTTTTCAGGAAAGTGGATTTGTTCTCGAATGGCACCTACTGATTTTCAATGGGAAAATAAAGTCGTAAATCTACTGAGTCATCATAATTATGGTGACCATGATTTATTTATGTATTCTCCTCTAATAACTATGCTTAGAGAATATGAAATGTGTTTCGTGTGGGTACATGTCTGATGGAATTCTACTCTTGACATTGAATAGTAGTAATGTAATTCCTGAAATGATCGAAAAGTACGCGGGAAAGGAGAAAAAAAATCTGTCGTATTTGCTGCTATAATTCGGCGGTAAAAGGACTTTAAAATGTTTGCTATAAATTGTGATTGAACCGCTGCTGTGGACTTATTAGTATTGACTTTCGTAAATTCCGAGATAGATCGCATTTTTATTATTTTTCGTTATATCAGCCTAGTCTATCCCACTGCTGGGCAAAGGCCTACCCCATGACTTTCCAATTTTGTTAATCATTTGCCTTCTCGGGCTAAACCATTAAGAATGAGTCCAGATCGTAACGCCAGCATTTCTTGGGCCTGCCTCGGTTACCACGGATATTATAGATACTTAGTTACAACAGGTATAAATAATCGACACTGCAATGGACGGGTATCTAGGTACTGTTTCTTGAGGTTTATTTTAAGATGAAGAATACCTTGATTATGATTTTATTGCTTACTTTCTGTATTCTATTAAACGATTTGAGAATTAGGAAAACCATCAGCATAAATCTTGGTTTCTACTACTATCTCTGCCAGAAGGTTCCATGGACCATACACGGTAATTTCCCGCCGAAATAGTCCGTCCTACGGGAATGAATGATGCCGTACCTATTGCTCCAAGTTCAAGGTGTATCCTCGTGAATCAGCTCGTGTGGGCCGCTGAAAATTCTATTTAAATCACATTATATGGCGTTCGTCTCTAGTCTCGAGTCCAGAGCGGCGCGCGCTTGCAACGAACTAACAACCACAAAGGTGAATTGTTTTTTTTTTAATAGTGATATTGTATCGTAGTGGTGCTTTTCTTTTGTGATTTTTAAAGGTAATGTAGGTTTTGTTTTTGGTATTTCAATTTGTTATTTGTTTCGATAGGATTGGGAGTTTCGGTTAGTTTTTCTTCCGAGGAAAGTATAAGATTTTGTATTATTTATTATTCTGAGAATGAAAATATCCATGCAGTATTTGAAATAATAGTTTGTTTGAACAGATTCATCATCATCATCATCATGTACCACTTGTACCTTAACTTGTACCATTAGAAATAATAGTTGTGTTTGAACAGATTAATGATTTCTTAACTTGTACCTACATTTAATTAGTTACGCAGTTCTTGAATTTTTGATCGTACACATGAACACCTTAGTACCTACATAAAACAACACATAAATATTCAACCAGTTTCAGAAACTTTCTAACGTTCATGTTAACGTTGTTGTAAAAATGTTGATACATAGGTAGGCATGTATTTGTACAGTACCTCTATAACTAAACAACTCTGAAACATCTCATCTCGAAGATATTCCACCTCACATTGTTTACATCAACACTCGATCTAAATATATCCTATTACAAAACTAATAATGTCAAATAACTTTCATCATAGCATAGCGTGAAAATAGTCGGTTTAGCGTGTTGCATCAGTTCTAAAACGGTTCCCAGGTGACTCATGCACGGTGGAATCGTTCCAGAATTTCGTCGATTATTTTGTGCACGTATTATTGCTTGTAAATGTAAACAAACCTGGTGAACTTCAACAAGCTTTTCGTTTTAGCAATAAAATAACTGTTAATCTTGTAATTGAATTTGATTAAACAGCTCTATCTATTGATAGTGTTTTGTTTGGATGTTGCTACGATACTTGATACGGGTCCTTCATTTCTTGCGGGTTTCTTAATCTGGAAAAGGATTGAATAGGTTGTAACGATTTAGATTTTCTGAACGGGATTAGGTTAACAAAAACGGATTATCAAAACCTGAAACGAATATCGTTCGTATTTTTCCAGGTTTTGCTTATTTCAATAAGTTTAATAATGTTTGCACTTTTGGCTGACCATAACTTCATCATAGCTAAGCTGTTGCTTCTGATAGAAGAAATTAAAACAACTGGCAGGTTTTGAACTCACGTAATCTCTGTTGTCAATCGGTCGCTCTGACCTTTCGCCTTTCGCCCTAACAATACCTTTACATAGCTTATGCGCATTCAAATAACATTGGTCCGTCATACATTAAAAGCGCATAGGATACCTATGTAGCCGCTGAAAATAAACGCACCATGAAAATATCCGCCATTTATATCTGCACGATGAATAGACAATGTTGTTGATTTATTTCAGTCCAAAGATAAGTTTTACGAGTGTTCGCGCGAGTATCGACTAGTCTATGGTTTCCATGACCGATTTGATTGTTGTTTACGACTTGGCACCGTGTAATGTTATAGGACAGTCATGAGGATGTTTTATATTATGAGTTTTAGTTATATCGTATGGGGAGGAGTTGGTTTCATGGAATTTTTGAAGGTGACTGGGGTTACACTTAGATTATTTGTATTATTCGGGATTAGGACACATGAATGAGAATGGAAATAGGATTTTGCCTTTCACGAATAAGTACTATTATAATCCAATGAACGAAAATTTCGGTTCCTGAAAGGATAAACCTTGGTTTCTGGAAGCCTGTTATTAGATACCGTTGTAATATCATAATATGTAATTTAATGACTAGATCTTCAACTTGACAAGTCTACCTGAAACCAGCGCTTGAATGATTATATTCCTTACCCTCTGGGTAGTCAATTAATACTAATATTATAAAGAGGTAACATTTGTTTGTAAGTTTGTATGTTTGTAAGTTTGTATGTAGGGGGTACATTGGGTCCAACCGCACTGCGATCGCCAACCCGCCTGCCAAGCGTGGCGATTATGGCAAAAACCCCCCTTTGGGGGAGGCCCATGTCCAGCAGTGGACGTCTTTCGGCTGAAATAGTAGTAGTAGTAGTAGTAATAGTATGTAGGGGGTAATCTCCGGAAGTAATAAACCGAATTCAAAAATTCTTTCACCATTAGAAAGCTACGTTCACCCTGAGTAACATAGCCTATATTTTATTCCCGTACTCCCACGGGAACGGAAACTACGCGAGTGAAACCGCGGGACGTCAGCTAGTTAATAATAATCCCAGATAGCTTCTAACAGCTGACTATTGTGTGACCCCTATATCCTCTATTTCCAGATGTCGATAGTACCTCTAATGTTCCGTGACTGGTGGGACGAGTGGGACAGGCCCTCCCGCCTGCTGGACCAGCACTTCGGCATGGGTCTGAAGAGGGACGAGCTCCTGTCTTCCCTTTCCGCACTGCCAACCTCCTCGCTGTTCAGAAACTCGTACTTCAGACCTTGGAGAACGAGTCTGACGAGGCAAGAGTCGGCTTCTACTATTAACCTGACTAAGGACAAGTTTGAGGTAAGATACTCGTAGCGATATTTAAACTGTTCGTGGTAACGATCTTTGACATTATAATTCTGTTACTCCGCTTAGTTTTCGGAAAAAAACCCATGCCAACCCATTTTGAAAAAAAATAACAGATGGGTCTGTTATTTTTTTTCAAAATAATTGAGCTAAATTCATATGGCTCTAAATATCCAAATTTTGTATCTTTGTTTTGCTTTAGCAGTAACTACGTATTATCGTCTTTGTCTGTTTTTAAGCCATATAGAATTTATCTCAAATTTTCTCTACTACATATCTACTCCATATGTGTTGTGTCTACTACATATTTAGCGTCCCTACGAAGTCTCTGTCAGTACCGGCCTGATTAAATTTGGCACAGTCAATAAAGCGAGTTAGGACTGTTAAATGTGGCTTGTTATTACATTAGTTATGGCACATACCTACCTGTCTAGTGCTCGGCTAACAGTCAAATTATTCCGTCAACTCTACCTTTACTACTATTAACTCGATTAAGGAAATAAACCCTTGTCAGGAAGTAATAAAGTCTTATTTTTGCTGATTTGCTTTACTCCAGGTCATCCTCGACGTCCAGCAATTCACACCTGAAGAAATCACAGTAAAGGCCACGAACAACAGCATACTGGTCGAGGGTAGGCATGAAGAGAAGCAGGACGAACACGGCTTTATCTCCCGTCAGTTCACCCGCCGGTATATCCTCCCCGGAAGCTACGACGTCCAGGACCTCGTCAGCACACTGTCCTCGGACGGCGTCCTCACCATCACAGCCCCCAAACGACCCCCTCCCAATGCAGGTGAAAGGATAGTCCCCATCACGAAGACAGGCCCCGCCAAGCAACCTGAACCCATCCACATCGAACAACCCCGTGAACAAACAGTACCTATCGTTACTTCCCCATAATTTTATTATCAACCCTTCATTAAACGAGTTACGAGATATCGATGCTCATAAGTAATCGATAATCAACGATCGAATCATAAATAGCATTTATTATAAGCGCCGTTGTTGGCCAATAACGACTAGCTATTCAAAATGAACGAATTAGGTTTTTTATATTAATTTGTATAAAAGAGGAATGCAATATCATTGTTTATAATAAAAAAAAAAAACGATTCCTATCATCACTTGTTATTTTAATATTGAAACCGCTTATTGACGCTTTCATAGACTGGAAACTGAAAAGTGTGTGTGCAAATTGACATTCATAACAAAAATCGGCCAAGTGCGAGTGGAACTCGCTTGAGGAGGGTAAGAGGGTACGATGAATATTTTTATCTACCATGAACTCAACAGTTACCATTGCTAAGTGTAGCCAAACAATGTGGCTAGTTGGTTACGCCGCCAGTTTCTTGGGCATTACCAGCTGACGCAACAAGAAAATCATCACATCATCATCACAAGATTGAATAAACCTTCCAATTACACGGTTAGGGCCCCGTAGGTGGCCACGTTTATTGCAGCGGTAGAGCCGCTATACAGGTCGTCGAGAGTGCAGGTAAACGGACACCTGGGACACTCCAGCAGGTGGGGCATTGTTTGGTCCGGAGCGCCGCACTCACACTCGGTGTTAGAAGAACCGATAATACCCCATTTTGCCAGGTTATGTTTCCAGCGGCCTACTTGGGTACGCAATCGATTTAGAGCTTTCCAAATAGGCCACTATAGTTCACTGCCGGGAGCCAGGTGTTCTTGGGGCTTTAAGAAGTCGTGTGGTGGTGGACACTTCTCTTGCCATAACTTGCTTCTTACTTTAGGTGGCCTGTGTCGAGCGTAGGAAGCTTTTGCGGCTTTTTATTCTGCCCGGGGTAGTTGTGTGGTCGTAAAGGGGATGTCGGGAATCGGATTCTTGGTTCTTTTTTTACAGCGCGCATGCGACATCCCTTCGTACAGCAGGCAATAAACATCTTAACTTGGTTAATCGTAAAGTATTTGAATTGAATGACATAATTATGTGTTAACTTCTCTAATTTGGAACAAACAAATAATTTAACGATTTTGTAATTGGTTTCCCTAAAACCTACTTATATGCTAGTCTACTTGCAAGCAGGTGTGGTAAGCAACTATTCACTCTCACGTTTATAAGTGACAGAACGCATTACTAAGAAACACTTAACCGAGACTCGGAGCAAACCGCGAGCGTACATTAATGCTTAGCAAACGGCCTAGCCACAAAGAAGAAAGAACACCAACAAAACTATACTGAACTACAAATAATGAACAATAATTCCTGCACTAGTTAATGTAAAACACAAACTGCGGTGTGTCAAGTGTGAGCTGTCACGACTGTAATGACAAACTTTCTATAAGTCAAAGTGGCGAATGGTCCTGGGGCAATAAGGGCTGTGTTTGACTAATTTAATTTTCCCGCGAAGTGTCGAGTCTAATAGTAATTTATCATTGGGACGAGGGTTGGGGCTAAGGGGACATTCCGCAAGTTATAAATGTTTATTGATGTTCAAAAGAACGCCAAGATATTTTTATCAACCAAGAAATCTGGTAAAATTTAGATTGTCAAAATTCCTTGCGATACACAAAAGTCTTTATATAAAACTGAAATCTAAAAGTATCAAAAAGTAAGTTTTATTTATTTTACTATTGAGTTTAACGTTCAATGTTCCTGATTTATGCCCCGATCGATACGCTAACGCCATCTATGTAGCCATTGAGGAACCAAAACACCGCCATCTATGAATCTTGTAGTGAACTCTGTTAATAGATCTTTGCATAGATCATTATTACCAAACAGTTTAGTAGAACAGAATTAGAAACGTTTACTCTACAAGATGTTTGCTCGTGTATTAATATTTGTTTACAATTTCATTATCTACAGCGGACAATAATAATGTTTAAACTTTAGAGCTTATAGATTCTATGCAACAGCAAATGGTTGTTCAGTTCAATCTTCTCAAAGAGAATCCTATATTAAGTTATAGAGAGTAGTCTCATGTCTGAGCATATGCTGGAGAGAAGAAGACGTTAGGTGTCTCAATAGAATAAAAAGGCCAACTTATCCTGATTTTGTTAACAACAGATTAAGGAACCAGTTTATTGGTATTTTTTAAGTCTGTTCTCCGCATATAACTTTCCGAAAGATTAGTAAATTACTGCAGCGGCCAGCAACAGAGGCATTGATGAAAAAATGTGTAAATGTGGGCCGAGGTGAAGCCGAGGCACACATACGTAAGACCATCAATGCCTAGTTGTGGCCAAGGCTTGTATAGTACTTTTCTCAAAAAATGCGAGGAAATTAAAACTCTCGCTTTGAAGAGTTCATTTGTTTTTTTTTTTTCAGTAAACCGCTTTCTATTTGCATGCCAATTCGAAATTTAAATAAAACCTTTGATAAGTTACCTCCTTGGTTGCCATGTTAGAGTAAATGATCGTTCCATTTTTAAATAACATGTAATTTATTTGACCGCTAAACTCGATAGATGTGGATTTTCATACAACTTTTGCCGGCCGCGTCGGATGTCTCGACATAGATAACGACAAAATCGCTAACTTTCGATTGCTAATGATGATAACTCATGAAAGAATTCGGTTGCAATAACGATGCTTGCGAGAAACGCATCTTGGATGTAGAGACTTGCGTTACTCGCAAGCATCATTATTGCAATCGAATTTATTCGTTAGTAATTAGCAATCAAAACTAAGAATCAAAAGTTAGCCCAGTAAATCAATTTCGATTTGTTTCGAAGAAGGTTGTCAAAATAATGCTCAAATTTTCTAAGCATGATTGAGAAAATGTATTTAATGGGTGCCGAAAAATTAACCCACTAAAAATAATTTGCATGAAAATGGGTCTAATGCGTATTCTAAAGTTGAGACAAAAGTAACAATTAATCGAAGCTCTTAAACCCAGCAAGAAAGAATATGCACTTCGCAAAATGTGCACTTGACGCAGAAGTACACTTCGAAAAATTTGCATTTCGCAAAATGTGCACTTCTCAAAATAGCACTTCTCAAAATGAGCACTTGTTATCAAAATGAGCACTACACAAAGTGTAAATTGTATTACCTACAATGGATCAAAAAACAAGAATGCAGCATGTTTTCACAAAAAAAAACTATACTTATATAAATACAAGTTATCACAACCATTTTCTAAAAACCATAACTCACCAGTGAGACCACAAACTAACGCTGTGTGCAATTTTTAGCAAGAATAAAACAAATAGAATGCTGTATAACACGCTGTCAACCAATGATATTTAATTAAACAGATATGTTATGAGCGCGCAATCGTGAAGTCTCGAAAACGTGTCAATTGGCCTGTTTTTCCTTTATTCTGCGTCACTGCGTGTATGTGAGCTGGCTCTCCCCCGCGGCACACTTTTTTCGGTGGTTTTGTAGGTGTATAACATATCTGTTTGTTAGAATATCATTGCTGTCAACTTAATTTCGTCAAGAGCGCATTGTGAACCACGTACATTATATTTGTAACATGGTGGTTTTATTTGTAAGAAACGTGGTTGTAGATCCATAATACAATTAAACTGACCAGTCTAATGGACCACCAGCACTATGTCTAGTTCAAATCTTCCCTTTATAGAGTAGTGGTTCCTTCTAGAAAATAGGTTGGTCTGTGTATGGGTGACCGAGCATTACTTACCGAGTTTCCTCGGTACCTCAGAGAACACGAGTACGTTAAGCCGTAGGTCCACGCTGTCATTTATAGATAGTTGATTGTTGTTACATGTAGTCAGTGGCCCAAAAGTTGGACAACCAGTCTTACTAAGGAGTATCATATTACTCATTACTAACGGCTGTGGAGGTCCAATAGGCATTCGCTCCATGTACAATTCTGGTATTCAGCTGCACTTGATTAGACTGGAATCCGACCCCAACATAGTTGGGAAAAGAAAAGGCTAGGTATATGGTGATGGTTCCTTGTAGCAAATGTTACTTTCAAGGCAAGTGTCGACCCGTTATCACTTCCTTTCAGGTGCAATAGTGGTCAAACCGCCAAAAGTGGAGAGATTTGAAAGAGACTTACACTCTGCAATGGGTGACCAAAGGTTGAAGAAGAAGTGGACAAACGAGAGCCTTGGAATAGTAAAAAATATTGCATGGTGAATATTGCTTTATAAAAACATACGATACAATAATGGCCAACTGTCTAAAGCTAACCAGAACTGTTGCGTTGAAAGCCCTCCCACTAGGTGGACCGATGACCTGGTGAAGGTTGCGGGAATCCGCTTGTTGCGAGTCGCACGGGACCGGTCAATGTGACGACACTTGGGGGAGGCCTATGTCCAGCAGTGGCCGTCTTTCGGCTGAAATGATGATGATGATGATGAACTGTCACCACACAGTATCAACTCCACATTTGTTCAAATCTGCAAAACTTTGTTATAGGCACTTTCGTGAATTAGGGATGCGTTTTTTGAGAATTAACTAAAAGCATGTCTTGTTTCTCCATCGATATTTGCAAAATGATTTAAGAAATTTTAATATCAAAATGAACAAGCCTCCTTTAATCTATTTTTACATCGTTAGATAGACATTTGCTAAATTAAAATGGACCTACAATTAAGCATGATAGAACCGTGTAAAATAAAACAGAGTTTGCAGGGTATTGTGGTAATGTAGCCAGGGTAATAGATCTCATAGTCATGGATCACTCGGGCTAAACGGCGGGGGAGTCCACTCCGACCGGTGAGGTGGGAGGGGGTGTTCATCAATCAGCCCGGAGCGATTACAGGGGCGGTGGTGCAAGGTAGGAGCGAGTAAGTTAAATAGGAGAGTATTGTTTCAGAATTTTGAGGTCGTCGAAGCAAAAATATGCTACTTACACTATAAAAAGACATAATGAAAGCAGAGGATGTGAGGAGGTTTTTAACATTTTAACAATTTTTGTTGATCTTGTTTTTTTTTTGCAAATAACCATGTTTCAATAGTAATAGAGATGCTTACGCCTCGTGTTAGCGCAGTTCTACACAGTGTCTACGCAGTTGCAACGCTCTGCTACACCGTCCCTACGCAAAGCTACGCGGTGCCTACGCAGGTCTAGCTCAGTGCTACGCCTTGCTACGCAGTCTCTACGCAGTTGTAACGCAGAGCTACGCCGTGCCTACGAAGTGCTACGCAGTGCTACGCCGTACCTACGCAGCTTCAACGCTTAGCTCCGCCGCGCCTGCTCAGGGCTACGCCGCACCTGCGCATTTATCTATATTCTGTCCGACTGCTTGTCCTGGATAGACGTTCGGTGTCAAGATACTCTTTTGTATAGACTCCGCTTCTTTGATCGCCAATTATATCTTAGGTGCCTGTTTACTGTTGACTAGTCCAAAAGGAGGTTTATGTATTTGACCTGTGTGTATGTAGGTACATTTCTTTGTTCCCTCTCGTAACTCCTAAACGGATCTATCGATTTAAAATATATTGTACGTCGCTAGATTTGTGTTAGTGGCGCGAGTGTCTGATGAATTAGTGATGATTACATTGAAAAAAAGGATTTTGGACGCCACATTGAGGAGTTCGATCCGCTCCATGTGAAATACTGGTATTCAGCTGCATCCGGTAAAACTGGAAGCTGACCCCAACATAGTTGGGATAAGGCTAGGCATATGATGATGATGTTTCCAGTTTATATTACAACGGAATTTATGAAGTCCTGGGTTCGATTCCCAGGTAGTGTAAAGTGTTATTGGGTTTTTCCATCAGGAATTTCTCAGTTGTAGCTACGGAGTCTGGATTTGTGCCCGGTTGATGGCAATAGGCTTGCCCCCTATTACATGGGACCTAAACATAACGGGCGAAATGTGAGTTAACCTACTATTAGATTCACCTCTGCCTATTCCTTCGGGGATTACAAGCATGACCTTAGTAATTTATTTGGTACTAGCGGACGTCACGCGGTTTTACCCACGTAGTTCGGGTTTCCGTGGGATTACGGGGATAAAATATAGCTTATGTTACTCAAGGTGAATGTAGCTTTCTAATGGTGAAAGAATTTTTGAAATCGGCGCAGTAGTTTTTAAGTTTATTCATTACAAACATACACACACACAAAAATACAAATCTTTCCTCTTTATAATATTAGTGTAGATATAAATTAGTAAATACAGTTTAGCAGTCAAGTTCAGTCAACCACATATCGTTGGAAGTTGATTTGTTTTTCGGAAGCTTTATTATTTCCCTTCTCATATCACATCATATTTCCAAAGAGTAGGTGAAGCTGTAAAATGATGGGTTTTTAGGATAAATTCACCACATTTTTCAACAATCATTATTACTTATCTATCTAACAAATAGCTAAGTAGGTTCACTAGATAATAAAATAAAAGTAGTCGTTAGGAGAATTGGATTCCTCATTCAGTTTTCTAGATATTTTCCGTAAAGAGTAATCAAAAGCCACACAACTGAAATCCGACGTATTCCATCCAAAGCATACAAAATAGCTTTTAACAGCACGAAAAGCATTTCACAAAGCACTTACTTAAGAGGGGCATTAACTTTGATTGAAAATATAGCTATAATACTGATTGCAGATAAAGAAAGTTCTGTAATTATGGTGTCAGACGTAAAGAATAACACCATCCCATATCTTCCCGAGGGTGTCGTAAGAGGCGACTAAGGGACTTACCAGAGAATGGGCAGCAGCGTTCTCTGTGCTTTTGTAACAACCGTAATGCGATCGCCAACCCGCCTGCAAAGCGTAGCGATTATGGCAAAACCCCCCTTTGGGGGAGGCCCATGTCCAGCAGTGGACGTCTTACGGCTGAAATGATGATGGTGATGATGAGATAAAGAAATGAAAAAAAATACATGAAATTAAAAAGTATGCAGTTTTTTGTTTCTGATTCTTATCTACTGTCACAGGGGTTCCTGACTGTGTACTATCTGTATTATTTTCTCCTGTGCCTTCTTCCAGACTTTTCTTAGAAGATCCATGATCCATGGTTACTAATTTAAGTTCTCTGGGTCTCTTATGGCAATGGAAGCCAGTTGAAACATGGCTCTCCTTTTTAGGTTTATGTGATTCACATCTTCACCACTGCTTTCAAAACATTGAAGGAAATACATCGCGGGAAATCCATGTCCTAGAACCAAAAATTGGAAGACATGTGACATCCGACAAGCTGTTCTGATGGGGTTTCGTGGTGTATAATGGTCTACCTTCTCTCCCAGGGAGGGAGCAGGCCTGTGTGCCAGTAGTGCGAAAAGTCATCATCTGGCTAGCCTTTTCCCAACTATGTTGGGGTCGGCTTCCAGTCTAACCAGATGCAGCTGAATACCAGTATTTTATATAGAGCGACTGCCTATCTAACCTCCACAACCCAGTTAGTACTGGGTAATACGATACCCCTTGGTAAGACTGGTTGTCAGACTTTTTGAGCTACTGACTACCTGTAACGACTGTCAAGATCTACAAATGACAGCAGTGCGAATATTAATAATTCTAAATACACAAAGTTTTACACACTACGCACATAAGGGGCGGTTTAGAACAGCCTTGCCCCTAACCACTGTCTTACTGTGTAGACACGGACTCCCTAAATTATAATTAGATAATGCACTATTAAGTTTAAAGGGTCAATTTTTAAAGTAGTAGTGGATGGCCAAATTCGAAACTATGATGAAAAATAGCGAAAAATTATCAAACCGTCACGGTCCCGATTTTGATGATAACTGCATCAGTCGTCTAATTGAAAAAAAGGGTAACAGCTACCTATTGCAAATTGCAAAGTAAGGGGCCTGGTATTCGAAAGTTGCGGGACTGTTCGAAAGAGATACCGTGGCTCTGGAACACAAAGGGCGATGAAGGAACATGGATGGGTTTTAGTCAGTAAAAGTCTGACACTCCCTCCTGCTCCGCCCAGAGCGGGAGAAGTCATTTGATGATTTCCCATCCGGGAAAAAAAAAAAGTGGCATGGTATGGACCCTGTGGAAAGGTCATAACTATGCTAAGGTCACTGAATCTGATCACTGTTAATAGATTGTAGATTTTGAGACATGTCTTGGATATATTTTATACATGACATAAATACATTATGTGTAGGTTCTACATTTTTTATATTTCTTTTTCAGTCCTCTCTAAACATGCATGGTTTTGCACTTTTAGGGCAATTTCGGGAATTTAAAAGTTTTTGAATTAAGTATAATTTAAAAAAAATAAAGAATTGATGTTTTAGTCAGTTTATATCAAATTTAATCATTTTTCATTCACCCAAATATTGAAAATTTCAAAACATTTTAAGGTTATAATATTTTAAGTTATTTAAAGCTGTTATAATAAATACATTTGGATTAGGTTTTTATGTTTTCTACTACCTTAATTTATAATACTCGGTGTAATTAATCGCCAACTAGGTTATACTTATACATGTGTTTAGGCTAAGTAAAGACTTCAACGCGTTATAATAAAGTAGCCACAACACAATACCATCCAAAACAATTCCTTAAAAACTGTTAGAAAGCCTATACCAATCATATTAAATTTCCTAAGAACCAATTAAAATGAAACAGATTGGTGAATGAACGGATTGTTCATTTAACAGCCGACCTCATTCATCCGATCCATTAATCAAACGTAGCTATACGTACAGTAACAAAACTAACACTAACAGGCTCATTAAATGCGCAAACGAAACCCCGATTAAGGCGCATTAATATCGCGTTTCACTATCGCTATTAATCACAAAGAACGATCAACGCCACGCGATTATTTTATAGCTTGAATAAAAACAATATAAGTGTAGCGGGCGGAGCGTGAGGCTGAAATATCAGTTTGATATCGCGCGGTTTGATTCGCCGTGACGCGGCCGCCTCTAGGCGGGGCCTCGCGGAGAGGGGCGAGCGGCGACCTGGCGCGCCATACCATTCCGTGCGAGCACACGCAACGCTCGTTTCTCGATCCTACGGCCCGTGATCCCGTTGTATGTCCGACGCGAGTGTGTGAGCTAAGCACGTGCCCTTGCGTGGCGTATTCGTTGCACCGTGCTTTGTTAAAGCCGCCAAGATTCGGGTGAAGAACCGTGAGCCGGTGCCGGCGTACGCCATGGCCGACGCCGACCGTGATTCGGACCTTGGCGACGACAGTCCTGTGGTGAGTTGTCTTTTGTTTTAATTGACTCCTAACAAGTTAACAACACAGGTGACGATGAAACTGTGCTGGAAGTTTGGCTGCTACTATCAACTTTATGTGGGTAAATGAGTATTTTCTAGCTTCGTTTCTTATTAGTTCTTGTTCCTGTGTTTCCGTGCGGTTGTTTCCAGTCGTGCTGTCAGTCTGTCGGCGTCTCTGTCGGCCGAGGAAGGTATGTTTGAAGTGTTGTTAGCAAGCGTATTGTTGAGCCGGTTGCGACGCGTTGTTATGTTGCCGACTGCAACCGGTTGTTATGACAACCGTAACCTGATAAGCTACCAACTTACCTATGTATTTTGATAGAAGTTAAATAATTGTTTTATGTTGATCGGTTTTGAAGAAGATATATTTTGATATGAGGGTAGGTCGTAATTAATTGACGAAGATGACTTGAGCAGCATACATGATAGTTGTTATGATGAAGGTTTAAATACAATTACGAAAATTAGAATAAATAAACAAGGTTTGAACAAGCATTAGCTATGTCGTTCACAGTTTTTATGAAGTCCATAACCCAAGAGTCATGTGCTGTAAACAAACCTTCGGCCGATGCTAGGCGCAAAAATATTCGTTCACAAAATAAACCTATTTATTTGTTAACTCATAAATAAATATGTACGCTATGTTAATATGTCCTAAATATGAGTATGGCTCAAGTATGTAAATTACACATAAACATACATACACATGAATGGCATTTCACCGGATTTGTTAAGCAATATTAAATTCATTTACATTGGAAAGGAGTTTCAATGGGGAAATTATAAAAGAGACTATACATTGAATTGGCTTAACCCTTTGATGAATAGCCGAACCTGTGTGGGTTTTAGAATATCAATCATTAAGTTACCTACTTTGACATTTCAGCCCACAGACCAGATAACATTTTGACATTAGAGTTTCACCCAAAAACAATCTTACAGATAGACGTTATTTTAGTCTTCCTTTTAATTTAATAATGACCCCGCAAGACCATGTTTCTTATACTCGTATACTTATCCAGGTTTTGGTAGTATCATTTAATCTTTATCAATATTATTTTCAAAAACTCTTCTGATTGATGTTGTGTTTCATCTTCTCAAGCATTTAATCTGACTGTATTATTGTTTTAATCAGATGAACTTTATATTTATGGTGAAGATAAATAACTAATTATTGCAGATAAGGGGTTCATTAATGAAGATAATTCAGCATTATATTTTGTGTTTTTCTATCAAGTTTGAGAGCAAAGAAAAGATGGATATTTTGTAATAAAATATGACTTTGCTTTAAGGGAAGTCAACTCTGATGGCTAATAGATAAACGACATACTTATGGTTGGGTTTGATTGGATGTGGAATACGGAGGACCGAGTGTAGTGGCGTGGCTTGGGAGAAGTCTGTGTCCACTGGTTAGTTCGATAGCCTCAGTTCATTGAGACATGTATAAAAGCAAGCTAGGCACGTATGCAATGCACATATCTTTACCTTGTTGAAAATTCCTATAAGAGCTAAAAGAAAAATTGTTTCTTTGAAGCCAGTACACTTTTGAAATAAGCATAATTTTGGTTAATATTGGTGTTGCTTCTGTTCTGTTGAGGAGCTCGTGGCTAAATAATAACAGCCGCTCAGGTCGATCTTTAGGTTAAGCCGTGCTTACCTAGGTTGGTCTGTGGATGGGTGACCACCCATTACATACCGAGTTTCCTCCGTGCCTCGGAAAGCACGTTAAGGTGTTGGTCCCGGCTGTCATTTGTGATCTTTGACAAGTCGTTACAGGTAGTCAGTTGCCCAAAAAGTCTGACAACCAGTCTTACCAAGGGGTATCGTATTACCCGGTACTAACTGGGTTGTGGAGGTCAGATAGGCAGTCACTCCATGTAAAATACTGGTATTCAGCTGCATCCGGTTAGACTGGAAGCCGACCCCAATAAAAAAACTTGGGAAAAGGCTAAGCTGATGATTGGTGTTGATTCTGTTGTGCACAAATTAAACTTAATTTGGGATATTGCTATCTTTGACTAATAGGCAGTGCGAGAAAAGGACGGCTATAGCTATGAACTAAGTTAGTTATGTAAAACTAGTTTATGCGCTTCACTGTGTTTTTAGTCGACATGTTCTTACGTGCACCCTTCATTTGTATAGAAATATTAGTTTCAACTAAATTTGACAGCTCTCAATTACGTCCGTTTCTTTCTCGTTTTATTAGAGAGAAAAAGATAGCAATAGCCTAAATTAAGTTAAGTTTGTGCACAACAGAATCGACACCATTACCTACTACCATTTATTTATTTGAACAATAAAAATAAAGCCATTCAAACACAGCTATATTAATCCCTCGTGGTGTTTTCTTCAATAGCAAAAAACTTATCATCAATTGTTTTGGACCGATAACAGCGTCTGAGCCACATCTGGGATCCTTGCCTCCTATTGTCCCCAGTCAGGTACTAAAAGTTATTGGAGGTAAGTACATAGGGTTTATGGCACTTTTATTTTGTTTTAGAATCCGTCCATCGATGAGCAAGCAGGCCCTGTGGTCTTTTGGTTCGAAAATAATAAGCGAAGGACGCTACTTTTCAGCTGTTACGATTTGTGTTAGCATAGGGCAAAGTTTCTTGTCTTGTCTTGGTACACGATATTGGTGTCGATTCTGTTGTGCACAAACTAAACTTATTTTAGGCTATTGCTATCTTTTTCTCTCTAATAAAACGAGAAAGAGACGAATGTAATTTAGAGCTGTCAAATTTAGGTGGAACTAATATTTCCACACAAATGAAGGATGCACGTAAAAACATGTCGACTAAAAACACGGTGAAGCGCAAGCATTAACTAGTTTGACATCTCTAACTTAGTTCATAGCTATAGCCGTCCTCTTCTCGCACTGCCTTTTAGTAAAAGATAGGAATAGCTTAAATTAAGTTTAGTTTGTGCACAACAGAATCGAAACCATTCTCAGTTTCTTAGGCTTGTGGACGAAGAACGTGAAAATGAGTTGAACGAACTCAAAGTCCCTCAAAATCAGCAACTTCTGAAAATCCATATGTGGGAAGTCCTGTCATTATCGCTAGTGTGAACGACAAAAAGCATAGAAGTGGTTAGAAACTAAAATGATTGCTGATGCAAGCAGCCCAATGCATGACTGGTATGATTGTCTTCACATAGTTTCTGAAGATAAATTTATTAACAGTGGAGGAAGACACTGCTACTCATAATAATCCTGTATTAAAACTATAACAGCGAAAGCTTTCAAAAAAAGTGAAATAAACCAAATTCGCAACAAAAAGCGTGGAAGTGGTTAGAAAAAAAATGATTGCTGATGCAAGCAGCCCAATGCATGACTGGTATTATTGTTTTCACATAGTTTCTGAAGACAATTTAACAGTGGAGGAAGACACTGCTACTCATAATAATCCTGTACAAAAACTATAACAACGAAAGTTTTCAAAAGAAGTGAAATAAACTAAATTCGCAGCTCTAACAACACGCAGTAAACAAAAATGCATGTTTGGCGACATCTATGCAACACATGTGTCGCCGTCAATGTGGCGGCTTCAACAAAATGGCGCCGATATGATTATTAATAACGAATTTGGCTGCGATTCGGTTTCAAGCTTGTTTTATTGCAGGACGAAGGTTCCCATCTGCGGCGGCTCTACGAAATTTGACTGCACATTGTTTATTTAGCGGAACTGTTTTTGTCCATGCTCCTAATTCGTCAAAGGAACGGCATCGATTTTTGGCGTCTATTTTTTGTGCTCCCCGCAAAGGCACCGGTTTATGGTTTCTATGCTAATAGTGATGTTGTCATTGATAATATGTTATTTAAATTATTATTCTTGTAATAATTGTTGTTATCGAACCAGATACCCTAGTGCTAAATACGGCACCTGTGATTCATGACAGTCATACATTCGGCAATAACACACACGCTGTCACATGATTTACTGTTTCCAACACAAATATAATAATAGAATAATCTAGATTCGAAACTAAAATAACTGAAGCTGCATCAAATGTACCCGAAACAAATATAATCTGAAACATTTTGAGCGCGTCAGAATTGATGAACAATTCGGGAATTCTAATGATGTAAAGTAAGGAGATCTGAAGACTTTATTATCGCTTACCTGTATAACACATCATTAGCCGTTTATTTCTGTCCCGACACATATAATGTTTGCGTTTGACTCAATCATTTATTCAGCCGTGTGTCGGGCTTTGGCGACATCTCACGGGAGGCCAGGACGCACGATTTATTATCCCCACTCGGCGAATAGAGGGCCACGAATTAATTAATCAAGCCTAGCTGTCACTCAGTGCACAATCGCGGACTATACTTAGCTCATATCCCGAACGCACGCTTCCTTTTCCTGTCGACACCGCGACGTACCATTAATTGAAATAATTGGCGGGCTTGGAGATTTTATTTTTTCGCGTTGACAACACCGCTTGGCGGTTTGCATTAATTTTAATTAACTATGCTTGTGTGGCATTTTTTTTTTAAGCCATTTCTTGGTATTTCGATGAAAAATTACGTTATTCAGTTATGAACTTATGAAAGTTATTTTTGAAAAGGTGTTGACATTTGCTGTCGTATTTTATAATGACATACGTATTTATTTATCAACGTTAAAGTCGAGTTATTTGGTCTAAAAACATGTTTGCTCTGTTGTTTAAACAAGGAAAATATACAATAGGCATGACGACAGTATCAAAAAATTGCAAATCTATTTAGTCCGTATTGGAAAATAATGGACACGTATTTTTTGTTTTTGTAAATCAATGAATATTGACAAAGATAAAACGCATCAAAACTCGGGAGTGGGGGCTCGTGACGTCAGAACTAGCTATAAATTATACCTAGGCGTGACGTATTGAACATTTTAAAAGCGTCATATCTTCGTCAATTTTGGTTTACGTAACAAAAGAAAAAATATGAGTTCAATATTTTTTGGAAATCTATCTGACAGACTAATCAGGTTTTTTTTTGTCGTCTCGCCTATTTGTTAGTATATTTTTTCCTTTATATTAGCATGTCTTATCAGAAAATGGAAACTGTATAGTTGGTGCCAGTTAAGATCGTAAAAGAGGTCATTGACCCACCTACATTTATAAAGGTTCTTAACTTTGAAATCAAAAAATAAGCCTGTTCAAGTCTGGAATCGTCATCTATCGTGATCTTCAACATTTTTTGTAATGAAAAACGATACATGGTTTATTTGTTTTAGTTCGTACAAAGAGATATTAAGGAAAGGGCAATGACCGCTATTCTCATCTTAACTGGCACCAACTATAGTTATCTACTATGTAATATTTGAACGCGTGAATCAGATTGCATAACATTGCGCGTTAGAATACCTATTTATTTGGCTTCATTTCAAATGCATGCAAATGTATTCTGTAGAGGAACGAACTTTAGTTTATATAAAAAAGTAAATGTAATTTAGTTCTATCGGTACATCAACAGAGCAGATGTTTCTAAATCACGTATCAATTTGGATTATAAAAGCGGCCAAGTGCGAGTTGAACTCGCGTGGAGAAGGTTCCGTACAACGCCAAAGTCAAATTTTCCGTAAATGAACGTATTGTATTGAGTTTACCACTTTATTTTCAATTGATAGAATTCTTATAGGGTTTCCTGTAATCTACAAGCAATGAATAGATTTTGTATTTTTTGTAGATTTTGTATTTTGTATTTTTTTTTTCAAAATTTTTGACTCAGTAGTTTCGTAGATCAGGGGAAAAATTATTTATTTACTTTGCACGTCTGTGTTTGGGTCATAGGATTACACCATACAACCAAATTTCACCTGATTTGGTCGAGTAGATTCTGAGCAAAATGGTTGTGACAAACGGACGTGACGACAGACAGACGCACGAGTGATCCTATTAGGGTTCCGTTTTTTTCTTTTTATGTACGGAACCCTAAAAATTGAACTGAAATATTGAAATATTTTTTTATCTAAGCTATTTATCTTTAATTACAAATGACTTATTAGTCATTTTATTGAACTTGTCGAATCGAAATTCAATTCTACATTAACATAAGTATCTTTTTTTATTCAATGAAATTTTCATTGAATAAAAAAAGATACTTAGGTTTATAAGAAAACTCGGTTTTAGTCTTTTTTCAACAATGAGTTGAACTTATACCTCTAACTTATACCTCTAACCTAACTGTTAATATTATTTCATTACGTACAATATTTTGACGTTAGTTTTTTTGCTGACGTAACCCACTTGTAGCACAAAGAGGTGGAACACACAGTTGTCGGCAGGTGGAACGCACCACGCTACCTGGTCGCGTGCTAGCCACAATGGTAGGTGGGCTATGTGGGCATCCACCCTATCTCATCTATTGCTCTAGTCGTATTAGGAAAAAAAAAACATTCACACGTTTTTAACATGACTTGTTAGCGTAACCTATAATAAGGATTCTTTTATTGTGCTTTTATTTGTTCAAAATACCGATAAACTTTGTTATGTTAAATCTTTGGCGAATCAGGTAATTTTGCAGCATTCATCATCATGACTTTCAGTAAACTAAGTTTGTCTGATTAGCAAGTCAAACAAAACGGTAAAAAGTAATGTCCGACCGAAGCGTCGGCTTCGGCCACCTTCGGCTTCGACCAAAATTGGCCGAAGTTTTGGCCGAAGCCGAATTTTTCTAGCAAGCACCGAAATTGAATAAACTGTTACGAATGCGGGAGATCACGGTGGAATGAATGCCACACCCGGGCAGGGGTCACACATTTAGAAATGTTATTATTTTTGTCAAGTTACAAGGTCCTCTTAATCAAGAGTCAATTAAGTTTTTCGTAAATTTTTAATTTTGAAAGTTGAACAAAATCATTTTTGTATTCACTTCTAACCAATCTTGAACTGAATTTCGGATTCTTCATTTACGGATTCGGCTTCGGTCAGTAATCGGCTTTCGGTCGGGCGCTAGTAAAATGTGATAAATACGATATGTTTATCTCCAATCAATCAATTTTGAAACTAGCTAGAAAATCCGATATTTCTATTGTTTTTATACAAATGTTTATTTATGTGACCCTGTACCATGGTGCTCAGTGCATGGTGCTTTACTGTTAACTTATACAGGATGTAAAAGACCTCATCACGAAGCCGTCAACCAAGCATTCTGTACATCAAACTAAGTAACTTTACGCAAAAATTATTGCTGGGAAACGATTTTTTTTTTTGGGGTGAAAAATCATGTTTTGTGGTAGAACTCAATGTAACGCACTCAAAACATTGTGCTGATGGATTGATTTAATAGTACGGGGGTCATGGAGGTGTTTAAAGTAAAAATCTTACATTAAAAACTTGTAAGTATTTAAAAAAAACCTGTCAAAAAGTTGGAACTTTGACCCACAATATCTCCGTAACTAGAAGGTTCCCAGGTATGGTGTAGAACAAAAAAATGATCGCAATGACGGACGGGAGAACAAGTGCCATTCGGCTTCGTTAAGAGGTGTTTTACACCCTTTATTATGGAGGCATTTTCCTACATACCTTTTGTATTTTTTATGCGAACCTGCATATCAAATTGATACTTTTCATATGTTCAGATATTTTGATTATCCGACACGAACGGGCTTTTGTTGAACATTTTAATTTGCATACAAATAAAATGGCTGACTCGACAAAAGAACCATTGTCACTGTTCTTTATACAGAAATCGAACTTGATCCTTTATCTCTCATTTATATTCAACATATCTGTCGTAAATAATCGTATTGACATTCAATATTTATAAAGGAAAGGTTGCGTGGGTTCGTGTCGGCTGTCCCTCACACCGACGCGTAACGCCCTGAAGCGATTCTATTATTGGCTACTATCTGTGATCACAGACAAATTTAAGTCCGTATTTTGCTCCGTTAATCCTAGCTAATTCGTTAAATGTCAGTGTGTATGTGGGTTTGTTTGACTCTTGATAACTCAGCTGGTTATTGACAAACGGAATCAAATTATGTTTAATTCCTGTTTGAAATCTTTTAACCACATTCTAAGACATTATAAATAGAGCAATTGTGTAACATTCCCGTCCTAACGATACAATCTGAGCACGTCCTATTAAAGAAAACTATGTACTTTCCCCCCAACTGCATAACGCAACATAGTGTGAGGTGGCGACCTCATGTGTTACACTAGAGAACTCACAATAGAGATGCATTATTCCAATAATATCCCTGTATATCAGAGGCAGCATCAGTATTCGCATCTCATAATGTTTACTCGGAATATTCGAGAATTACAATATTAGATGTCATTTGATACTAATGATAAAAGGCGCGGTTTCCTGCAATGTCGTTTACTTTATACAAATGTATTACGTTATTAATACTAGAGTATCATCACCATCTAGTGTTGGTGAAAACGCCCCATAAGAGTGGTCTCTCAAAGAGGTACAGTCAGATAAAAGTCTTACAATATAAACAACTAGCTGACGTCCCGCGGTTTCCCCGCGTAGTTCCCGTTCCCGTGGGAGTACGGGAATAAAATATAGCCTATAGCACTCACGAATAATGTAGCTTTCTACCAGTGAAACAATTTTTAAAATTGGTTCACTACTTCCGGAGATTACCCCCTACATACAAACTTACAAACTTACAAACATACAGACTTACAAACAAATGTTACCTCTTTATAATATTATATTGTATATAATTATAGTATATAGTATAGATAGAATTCTATTAATAACAGACCCTAGAAAATTATACTTGAGTACGTGAGCTTGGAAAATTCCACACAAACGTTTATCAAAGAAAAGTTGAAAAGTAAATTCTATTGATAAATATTTTGGTATGACATTCCGGATGTTCTCAATTATTATTTTTAATTCACTCCATATTGACATTTGCTTTGCTGTAAAACCGTGGATTAGTTGTAAAATAACACAAGTGTGCACTATGGTTACGTGTTTGCATATTAATCACGTCAAAATGTCTATGAACCGAACTAAAATGAAAGGAAATTACTTTTCTATGTTTTTATCGATATGGCGTGTACAAATATTAAAATTTTCTGTTTGATTTTGTAAAATAACAAGTCCTATGTGTACTTTTAGTACGTGTGCAATCTATATCCAAAATAATTTATTGAGTGGCTAATAATTTTTGCAGGATTTTTCTAAATTGTTTTTATTGGAAATGATTGATGGCCATGTCAATGAATTAAAGGGGTAAAGTGATTGACATTATCTAAATATATAAAAGAAGAAACTGACTGACTGACTGACTGACTGACTGACTGACTGACTGACTCATCTATCAACGCACAGCCCAAACCGCTGGGTGTACAGATACCGAATTTGGCAAGTAGGTTCCTTATGTGGTCTAGGGGTGCACTAAGAAAGGATTTTCCAAAATTCACCCCTTAAGGGGGTTAAACGGGGATCCAAAGTTTCTATGGGGAAACAAGATTAGTTAGACTATTTTATTCGAAACTTCACAGGAGTGCTCCTATGGATAAATGAGTAGAAACGGGTTTAAGGTTTTTTCAGAATTCAACCCCTTCGACGGGGAAATGGGGTGGAAAAGTATAAAAATCAATGCACAGCCAAAACCGCTGAGTAGAGATTCCAAATTTGGCATATAGATTCCAAATTTGGAATATAGATTCTTTATGAGGTTTAGGGATGCATTAGGCAAGGATTTTTCAAAATTCACCCCCTAAGGGGTTGAAACGGGGGTCCAAAGATTACATGGGGAAATAGGATTAGTTAGACTACTTTATTCGAAACTTAACGGGAGTACTCCTATCGATAAATGAGTTCACATTTGTGTTTCAGCTTTTTTCAAAATTCAACCCCTAAAGGGGGAAATGGAGTAACAAAGCCTGAAATTCAATATAGGTATTGTTTTTATTGTGAATTGGGTCGGGTGTATTACAAAAACAACGATTTTAATATTTAATGTGGCAGACCTGAAATACTACCATTCCCTGCTGGGGTTGCGATGGGGTTAAAATGTACTAATCGATATGGGTGTCGATACCGAGATTATCAGGGGTGCTGATTACGAAAATGGCATTTCTTTTGAGATCCAGATGATAATGATTGTGATTACGATGATGATGATTGTGATAATGATGACGATGATTGTGATGATGATGATTTTGATTACGATGATAATGATTGTGATTACGATGATGATTATTGTGATAATGATGATTGTGATAACGATGATAAAACGATGATAAAACGATGATAATGATTGTGATTACGATGATAATAAGTGTGATAACGATGATGGTGATTGTGATTGTGATTGTAATGGTGATTGTGATAGTGACGGTGATTGTGATGGTGATAGCGATGGTTGTGATAACGAGGATGGAGATTGTGATGATGATGATGATGATTATGATTGTGATTACGATGATAATGATTGTGATAACGATGCTGGTGATTGTGATAGTGATTTTGATTGTGATGGTGATGGTTATTGTGATGGTGATTCTGATTGTAATTGTGATTGTGATGGTAATTGTGATAATGATGAATGTGCTGGTGATTACTATGATAATGATTGTGATAACCAGGATAGTGATTGTGATAGTGATAGTGATGGTTATTGTGATTGTAATAGTGTTGGTGTATGTGATAATGATGGTGTTTGTGATAATGATTGTGGTTGTGATAGTGATGGCGATTGTGATCATGATGATTGTGATTAAGATGATAGTGATTGTGATTACGATTTTAATGATTGTGATGACGAAGATGGAGATTGTGATGATGATGATTGTGATTACGATGATAATGGTTGTGATTGCGGAGATAATGATTGTGATAACGATGATGGTGATTATGATTTTAATGGTGATTGTGATGGTGATTGTGATGGTGATTGTGATGGTGATTGTGATGGTGATTGTGATGGTGATTGTGATGGTGATTGTGATGGTGATTGTGATGGTGATTGTGATGGTGATTGTGATGGTGATTGTGATGGTGATTGTGATGGTGATTGTGATGGTGATTGTGATGGTGATTGTGATGGTGATTGTGATGGTGATTGTGATGGTGATTGTGATGGTGATTGTGATGGTGATTGTGATGGTGATTGTGATGGTGATTGTGATGGTGATTGTGATGGTGATTGTGATGGTGATTGTGATGGTGATTGTGATGGTGATTGTGATGGTGATTGTGATGGTGATTGTGATGGTGATTGTGATGGTGATTGTGATGGTGATTGTGATGGCGATTGTGATGGCGATTGTGATGGTGATTGTGATGGTGATTGTGATGGTGATTGTGATGGTGATTGTGATGGTGATTGTGATGGTGATTGTGATGGTGATTGTGATGGTGATTGTGATGGTGATTGTGATGGTGATTGTGATGGTGATTGTGATGGTGATTGTGATGGTGATTGTGATGGTGATTGTGATGGTGATTGTGATGGTGATTGTGATGGTGATTGTGATGGTGATTGTGATGGTGATTGTGATGGTGATTGTGATGGTGATTGTGATTGTGATTGTGATTGTGATGGTGATTGTGATGGTGATTGTGATTGTGATGGTGATTGTGATTGTGATGGTGATTGTGATGGTGATTGTGATGGTGATTGTGATGGTGATTGTGATGGTGATTGTGATGGTGATAATGATTGTGATAATGATGGTGTTTGTCATAGTGATGGTGATTGTTATACTACAACAGCCCATAACCTCCACTGCAGGCTGGACATGCCTCTCCCATGATGTGAGGACTTTGCTGTAATCTCCACGCTTGGCAGGCGGATTGGAGATCGCAGTGATGAAAGACTAACAGAAAACGCTGCTGCCCATTCTCTGGTCTACGGAGGCGCAAGGTGTTCTGGTGTTCTTGGCTATTTATTGTGATAATGATTGTGATAATGATGGTGGTTGTGATAGTGATGGTGGTTGTGATAGTGATGGTGGTTGTGATAGTGATGGTGATTGTGATGATAATAATAAATTGTGATGATTATGAAATTTGGCACATAGATAGTTTATTACTTGGATTAACATGTAAGACGATATTTTTTATTCCTTTAGTATGATTCAGTGGGACAGTTACCGAACTGCACGCGGGCGAAGCCGCGGGCAACAGCTAGTTTTAGTATATGTGTGGGACTGGGAGCAATGAATGTGAATGATATTTAAAACCGATCATCAAACATAATAACGGTTGATAATCATTATTGACATAATTATGTATGCCTATGAACGTATCAAACTATCAATACTACGTACTTATATGATTATATTCTTTTTTGGCCCTTTATAATAAAGCAGGTAAATTATACCACCATAATTAGCTAATAGCAATGCCTCACAGCAAGATGTGATCTCTGGCGGGACTTGCTTGGTGGAAGCTTGGTGTGATTTTAATTATTGTATTTCTGTAACTAGCATAGGTACGGCTTACAGCCGCGAATTATATTTAAATCAACATACAACCTAGCACTGGCCTGCAAATTGCAAAAAACTTAACAAAATTTGAATTTCGCGGGTTACCCTGTAGTATCCACCATATGAGCTTAATACGGCTTCATCGAACAGTCTGAAAGCCTTCCTTCAACTTGGACCTGCTTTGCTGCGGCCGACTTGGAAAGACAAGCAAAGAAAATCTCTTCAGATGGTGGTTCACGGACGGCTCAGATCTAAAGTGTGTATGCGGTGTGTCTCCACAGACAATGGCCCACCTTCCTTCTTGCGCTGCATGCCCTGACGCCTGCGCACTTGACTATCTTATGACTGCATCAGCGAGCGGAGTTTACATAGCTGAATTTTGGGCTAAATAATATTTAATCAGAATTTGCCATCGACACGCTAGAAGATGAAGTAGATGACATAAACCTGTACGTTACTTTGCTTTACCTGCTTAAACTATATGTTTTGTTTTTATGATTAAAATGATTACTCTGTATAATAAAAGGAGCCCATTCTTTGTTGTTGATATTTCTGAATTATCTTTTACTTGTAAACTTAGAATTAACTTTGACTTTTTCATAGTTTTAGAATCAAATACAAATATTTTGTAGGTTAATTAACTCTTTAACCTTCTTTATGCGTAAATTGTGTAGTTATTTAAAGCATTTGATACATTCTTTGTTTTTCTTTGCTCCAGATTGCTGGTCTGGCAGTAAAAGAAAGGAATGGATTCACACTCAATGTATGTTGTTTTTTTTTCTATAACATCCTTTTTTATCGAAATAAGTACCTACCTACATTTTGTCATGTCAATATTATTCGCATAGTAATTTGAATTTCCAATATGCGTAGTTAACAAAACCCGTAGCAATTCTTAGCAAAACCTTATCGGTTACTATAATATTTTTCTATCAACTATTAAATTATAGGCACTATTACAATTCACTATTATTTATAACTTATTAACTCTGTAGAATGCTGAAATGACATTTATTGTTGTCAGCATTGAGTTTGTTTTGGAACGTTGATCGTGTGGTGTTATGATGTTTTGCTAGGTCAGTTCGGTGACGCCGGCAACTGCGCGGGCGCCCGCATATTCGTACTTAACAGAAACAATTTATTCCATAATACCTTCCCTATTGGCTAATATAGCATTCCTATTAATATCGTTGATTAACAATTCATGTTGGTTAACGGTTTTGTGGTTTATAACGAATTTATTGATTTTATTGATTGGTCTTTTGGAGTTTTGGGAGCTTCAACTTTACCAAAAACTTAATAGTTTGACAAATAATCAAATTACTGAGTTTCTGTGTTGTTAATTAAGGTTAATTTTCTTTTAGATAACTGTGCTTGTGTTTTCTCTAACATAATTTCATAGCTCGATGGTATGTCTAACGATACATGTAGCACCAACATTTCCGTCTCATCTAATGAAGTCGGCACCTCCGCCTTTTAATCACTTTTCATTGATCGTGTATGTTTGTCTGTCATTACATAGCGTCTCATTTGCATGCACATAAGCACGTTAGATGATAGGGCGGCGACACACCGGCCACATTTTATTCAAATCTAGCCGAGGAGAAATTGCGAAGAATCATTTACCACGACAACTCCACAAGCTTTCTTATTGCATCTATTCAAACTAACCAGCACCTCTATCATAACTAGTCTTGTTTATATTGAATCTTGATTCATTAATACTGTATTCCAATCGAACTCTGAAATTGTTTTTAATTTAAAATTATGGCCAATTTTATATCAAGTTTATTAGACATCAACGGTTTTAATTTATTTGTAAGCACAAGATTCTCGCTTCAAGGGCTAAGCAGCGATTATTCAATTGTTTTATCTGCTCTGACGTCACTAATGAATACGTTGGTCAATCATAATTTTATGTTTGGATATTATTCCGTTTGTTAGCATGTTATTAAGGTGTAATAACTATAAAACATCAGGGTTTGGTACGATCAAGCAAGCTATTTGGTTTACAGTTTACAATGTAGGTACTAAAAGTTCAAGCAATACATTGTAACAAATTGTTCTAATGTAATTAAGTGTAACATCTCATCGATATTTCTGCGAAATCGATGATTGTGTTTCATATTTCTATGATACAACTAGTTAGTCACACAAAATTATGTCTGATATGCAAATATACGATTGCAAACATTCGCACCGTAACGGATCATAAATGTCGCCAGCTAAAGAAATAAACACCTTGACTCATTCAATTTAACTGTTAAGGAAGTAATATTTCACACAATTGTGTTAAATCAACACGAGAAAAACATCGTCACGCTTACATTCGCAAAAGGGACGAATAGGAAAGTTCAAAACCTTCACTTAGCGATGATGTGTCTACATCTCCAAATGCATTAAGTTTCCAGAACTTTTACTGGTTTTTGCTCTGCCTATTGTGAATTGTGATAGCTAAATAATACTTCTGAGTTTCCGACTTTCTGGACACCGATAATGGCAAAAGTATGATAATGATGATCACAGTTTGCCACGGCAATGATCCTACTAAGGGATGCTCAGGAATCTTAGCAAATTTTCACCATTACTCTCAAAATCTTTGCTGTGCCACCTGACCTGCAAGATAACAAAGTAAGATATAGACACCGGCATTAATTTTGACTGATGCACAAATTGCAGTGCACACAAGAATATTGATGATTCAAAGCTTAAAGCTGTTTATTTTACAAGACCTAATGCGTTGGGAGAGCAAACAAAGGTCGATAAACGCACATACGACACGAATACCGATGCATTAACATTGCTTATTAAAGGCCTTTCTCTAACCGGAGCTAATGTTATTTTAATAAAAGATGTTCGTTAGTAGGTAATAAGTGGTGGATTGAGAGTTAAGCCACGCTTGGCGAGATCAGTCCGTGGATGGGTTACCTTTCATCATCAGTTCACATATCCTCCTCCGTGCCTTAGGAGCACGTGAAGCTGTTGGTCCTAGCTGTCACTTATAGATCTTTTACAGTAGTTACGAGTAAAAGTGGCCTGAAAGTCTGACAACCAGTCTTACCAAGAGTATTGTATCTCCAGTCACTGGGTTATGGTCGTCAGATACCCAGTCTCTTCATCTATACTAATATTAGAAAGAGGTAAAAAGTGTTTGTAAGTTTCTACAATAGGAGTAATCTCCGAAACCACGGATCCGATTCCAAAAATTCTTTCACTAACAGGAAGCTACGTTATCCCCAAGTGTCATAGGTTAAAACTTTCCCGTGGGTTAATTTCCGTACACAACCGGACCGAGCAAAAGCTAGTGTAAAATATTTTAGGTTATACTTGAAGCCGACCCTCAAACTGGTTGGTAAAAGCCTAGTTGATGATGTTCGTTAGTAATAACAAACAGCGTTATGTAAGGCGACACCGCGCGTATCACTGCACCGGTGGGTCTTCGCGAAGTCATACGAACATTATAATCGCGTTCCGATATTGCGATCAGTGCACGCCTGTCCTTAATTAAAAAGTCGCGCGTGCATGTCGGACTTTACTCGTCTAATGTGAAGGAATTGTCTATGCTTGTAGATGAGAACTTTCATATTGCGGAATCTTTTTTATTTGGCAATTTTTGTATTTGATTGGATTTTCTCTTATCAATCTTCGGGTATGTTGGTTAAAGAAGAGAGAATAAGAGTTGTAGCCAAATTTTCCTTGAAATTTGAATGGAGTTTCTTCCTTTACGTTCTTTGACAGATGGATATGGGTAATTCCATGGAAAACGCTACCGCAACATATTTTTTTAAATGCTGTTTTTAAATTAAAATGTATCTGAGGATAATCTTAAAACCCCATATTTTAATAAAACATCATAATTTTTTTAATTAGTTTTTGATTTTATTATTTTTTTACATGTTAAAGTTAGGTTGCTATGTATGATTGATGGTGGTTTATTTTAATCATAACTGGCAACACCGAAAAAAAGAAAACTACTGTCAGATTGACATTACGCGTCCCGCCATTAGAAAAGAAAAGGTATCTAACAGCTGGTGTGTGAAATATTATTTGGTAAGTTTAATAATTCTTTCGATTTATTTAACTTTTAAATGATGCCTCATACCTGTAACACCCGTTACATAAAAAGTGTATTCGTTTATTTAGCGACTAAGTTAATGCACGCATTATAAAATGCATTTGAGAAAGTAAGGTTATGATTGAGAACTACTAATATTTGCTATTTATTTGATGATTGACTTATTTGCTTGTGAAATATTGGCGGGTAATGGTGTGTAACACCCGTTACGTAACGGGTGTTACTAAATTTTGATATGGCTTGTTAAAAACTAATGAAAAGTTAATTTGCTAGTTTGGTGAAGCTTTTGAAGGTTTTAACATTTAGGAGTTCTCCATAAATTAAATTGACACGGTTTTGGGTGTCTTTTCGCGCACATCATTAACATTTTTCATTTTGCTATGAACTGGGTTGAATAAAATATTTGAATGTTATTCTTACTTCTCAACACAAGTCACACAAGTCACAGCTAATACATTCATAAGCAATGAAAATGATATCAGACGTTCTTATTACAAACATCATATGCATATTGCCTAGCCCTGAGTTACAAATAAGACGGGACCGAACCTATTACAGTTTTTCCAAAAGTATTGATGTTAGTGAGCAGTAGGCATAATAGAAGTTCCTTTATTATTTAAATGCCAAAAATTTGATTAAATAAACATTTATTACTACAAAAATTGGTTTAATTTGGTACTCGTAACACCCGTTACATTCAGCTGTAACACCCGTTACAGTTTTATATTTCTACGAAAAATCCTGTTTGTATTTTTGTTTTAATATGAGTAGTCTATGAAATTCAGAATCTATTTAGCTTTGTGTTCACATTTTTTTTACCAATGTAAAGTAAAACATTTCGCAGACTTTTGCTTTTGTTGCGATTAAGCCGGAAGTATGAGACAAAATCTTGTAACGCCCGTTACGCACATATCTTGCTCTTAATTTCTTTACTGCTGCCTGTAACTGTTAATTTCAATACAGATGACGAAAAAAAATCCTAGGTGGAGGGTGTTAAGCTAATAAAATGTAAATGTTTTCTTCTTGCATCATTAATTAATGTTTGCTTGCATCATTAATTTAGTGGGAGTGTAGCCTTTCTGCCATCTTCTTCTACGTGTCGATTACAGTTCAAAATGAGTCAGCCCAAAAGCTGTCGACGAGTGGCCCGAAGTTTGGTACTTTTAGTAGCGTCCATCAGATTCTGTGATGTGCAAAACAGTAGGTCAGGCAGGACACAATATCAAGTTTCCCAAAATTTGTGGGGCAATACCACATTTACACTCCAGGGCAGAGTCATCTATGAATCTCCACCTGAACAGGTTTTCCTTACTTCGGCCAATTTCTTCCATATTATTGACGAAGTGCTGTTGCATGCTGTTGACCATTTATCAGTTTCAGACCCCACACCTACAAATACCATTATGATAAACAACAACAGTGAAAAACTAAAAGTAATTAACGTACGTTCAATTGAACTAACACTATAAACTGAAGTGAAGCTAAAGAAGAAACGTTACAAACTCACTAATGACGTTTTACATGGCTGATAGTCAATATTAAGGTAAAAAGTAATGGCGAAGATGCACGATCGCAGTGTAGGGGGCGGGGTGGGGATGATTGATACTGCCGCATGCGCGCGCGCAGCTCAAGCGGTCACGACGCGCAAGTAATCGTTGCTTTTAAATATTTTCATAATTTTTTTCTTGTTGAGAGATTACAATGAGTTTCGCAGCTTTGGCGAGGTTGTGTTAGTTTGATTGGGTTAGGTGTCAAGTTGATTGATTAATAGGAATTGATTATGATAGGTAACGAATAATAAACATTATAAACGGAGATAAATGACAGGCAACCAATCTTCTTCTTTCAACCTTTTTGTTTTAATTTTTTCAAAATTGTCATCTAAATTTAACTTGAAACTTATTTTGTATTGTTTTGTAATTTTATTTTAGGAAATATCTGGCATTAATCCGTTCGCATGTGTAATAATAATCCCAGTTATACAGGGAAACCTATAATTGGCCATATTATCTACAACAAGCTTATTTTGTAAAATTTTATGTATTCGCTGTTGGTTACCTAAATAAATAAATAAAATAAAATAAAATAGGTAACATCCATCATGTCAGTTATTCCCGTTTGTGTTATACGCTCTAAATGCTACTAAGTCTATGCGAAGCAAAAGAAAGCGATAGTACAATAGCGAGGGAATATTTAGGTAAATATTTTTGTATGAAAATCTGAAAAATATCTAAAAAAATAAATAAATATAAATATAAAATAAAAATAAATATGAAAAATATATATATATATATATATCTAAATATCTGAAATATGACGATTTTTTAAAAGTCATAGAACAAAAGTTGTTCATTATGATGTTAGTAACATAGTTCTGAGAGGTTGTCGAAGTTTCACAAATAACCTTTTATAAGCTCATTTATACCACCAAGCACGGTTGTGCCGACCCCAAGCAACATGGGACAAGGACTGATGATGATGATGATGATGATACTAACAAGCACTAATCTGTTCAGTGTTAACGTATCTGAAACATCGTTTTATTTCTTTCAATCCTTTGAAGATGATCTAGACCAGTGGTTCCCAACCTTTCTGGGACCGGGGATCACTTTGTTGTCTTTATTGTAAGCAGGGGCCACGAGGTCCTAGATTAATATGAACACCGACAGGATTAAATCTAGGGGGGTGAATCTTTAACTCAAAAATTGAATTTAGTTTGAAGGATACAAAAACGATCGAAGTGAGCTCGAAAAATTACCAATCATTCAAATTGTTTTTTTTTTGATAATCTACTAAGTAGTTTATTCCTATTTCCGTAAAAAGGAATAAGATAATAGATTCTCAAAACAATTTAGCACCTTGCCTCTGATAGGTACAATAGGTTGGATCTTCTGTGCAAGTTAAAAAGTACGAATACCTAACATGTTAACCAATCGCGGACCATATTCGAGGCTCTTGCGGACCATCGGTTGTCCATGGACCATAGGTGTTTAAAATGGCCGCTTCAGCAGAATCGTAATATGTATCACGTAAAAAAATTAAAATTCTTAAAATGGACCTTACCATCATAACCATAAAGTTCATTTTAAGAATTTTAAGTTTTTAACGTGATTCATGCTAAGATTCTGCGTGGATTCTGCTAAAGCGGCCATTTTAGATCCCCTGATCTAGACAGAATGATGTTGTTAAAAGTATTCAGTGAGTTACGGATGGTGCAATCTTAAAAATCTTATTGTCTACTGCTCAACGTTATACGTTGCCCCTAAAAATGACCTATTTGTGTCTGAATGTGAAGGAATAATTCAACAGAGGTAGAAGGCATTGATTTCCTCAATCAGATTTCTTAAATTACTTTCCTTGGCGTGTCAAGTTTATACAGTAACTCGATGCTTCTTACAAGGTAGGTCGTCTTTATCGATTGGTGCAATATGATAGTGATATGAACATTGAACAATCAATAATCCTTGGTATGTTACCGCCTGTCTCCAAGCCCTGATTTAGGAAGCGATACATTTTATTTACATTTCTTTTGTGACTTGTTAGAGGAGTTAGAATTCGAATGATAGTGTAAATTAGGATGAAGAGTTTTCTTTGCAAATTCCGCTTAAACTTAAGAGGAAGATTTATAAAACAATGGTAAGACCTGCTGTCTTGTATGGATCAGAATGTTGGGCCACAAAAGTGATGAATTAAAGGTATTTGCATGTGACTGAGATGAGGATGCTAAGAGGAATGTGTGGTGTTACGTGAATGGATAAAATAAGAAATGAGTACATAAGAGGAAGTCTGAAAGTAGCGCTGGTGACTCAAAAGTTATAGGTAATCGGTTGTCGCGGTATGGACATGTGATGCGAAGGAATGAGGAAAGTGTCATGAGAAAAAAAGTTTTGAGTATGAATGTGGATGGGTTTAAGGGTAGAGAAAGACCAAACAAACGAAGGATGGACAGTTTAAAGCAGTGATCCCCAAAGTGGTTCAGGTGGACCCCCAGGGGTCCCGTCACGGGAGACCCGTCGGGGGTCTAAGTTGGCGTGAAAAAAAAATGAAGGTTCTCAAGTTGCAAGGGGAGATCCACGGAAATTTATCTGGTTTCGATATTAAAAAAAAAAATGTTGGCTTGACTTTATCTATCAATGTAGGCAGATAATAAGCTACTCGAAAATGTAAAAAAAAAAAACAAATGTTCCGGTGATGGTGGTGACAGGTTGTATTTCGGTGAAAATGGTCGTATTGGGACTTTAAAAAACGCATAATTTCGAAGCTAATTCGAAAAAATCGCTAATTTGCTTTCGATTCTAATTTGGAGATGTTTTGTCAAAAAAAACTTAGGAGCTATGGTCCTCAGTTCCTCATGCAATCCTAACAGACAGCGCAAACAATTAATCCCTATTGCAAATTTCTTGCTCTTCTTTTTTGGTCGATGGGCTTGAAAAAAATGCAGCAGGAGGTCCACCAAAGGCAGAAAATTTTGAAAGGTGTCTACCAGAAAAAAAAGTTTGCGAACCTCTGGCTGTAAAGGATGATATGGCAAGAAAGGAGGTGTCAGATGAGATGACGAGTAATAGAGAGGAATGGAAGAAGATAACATACTGCGCCGACCACAAATGAAGAGGGAATATGCATAAATTTTCTTTTTTTTTATTTCGATACGGAATGTTAAAGTACCTACTATAAAAATAAAGACAAAAAGCGAAAACAAAACATAAATCGGCTGAACAACACAAACGTTATAACCATTTGAACTTTTGTTTCTATCTCTTTCTAGATAAACGGAATTTAGTATGGATTTTGTACGTCGATGCAGCGAATGACGTCATTCGCTTTATCGGATCTCTCTGTCTAATCAGCAGTTTCAAATGCTTATAACTTAGTATTTTTTATAGATATTAAAAAAATAATTTCACTTTGCTATTTCTGATGTTAATACGCTTTGTTTAGAGTGATAAAAAAAGATCATTCATATACCCTATTGGGATAAGGGCAATGATATTCTAACAAACAGATATGTTAGACACCTACAAAACCACCGAAAAAAGTGTTCCACGGGGCATAGCCAGCTCACATACACGCAGTGACGCAGAATAAAGACAAAACGACCCAATTGGCCCGTTTTCGAGTCTTCACGATTGCGCGCTCACAACATATCTGTTTAATAGAATATCATTGGATAAGGGCAAATTAAAGATGATGAGTGTTATTTGCGAATATATACAAGACAATTTGAAAAATAATGTTGATGGATGGAGAGGGAGATGAAGGCCAAAGAAAAGATGGATGGATTATGTGAGGAATGATATGAAAGAGAAAGGAGTTAATGATGCCGTGACGTCTGACAGAGACAAGGAGAATGGAAGGAGAAAACATGTTGCGCCGACCCCGAGTAGAATGGAACAAGGGTAGGAAGATGATAATGAATTTGAAATCCGTTTCCATTCCCGCCCTCTGGTCACGTGAAGAGTCGACCAACCGTTTGGCGATTTCCTGAAATACTAGGTGGGCAGTCGGACCCCATGGCCCTAGTGTTTCAACCCCAAACGGCTCAACAACACATAATTACCAATTAAATTATTGTATTATATTTTAATTTGAAAAATAAACTGTTAGGTAAAAATAAATTGGCCGTTATTGGTGTAGGTGGTATAGGTGATGTATATAATACGATAAAGATTCGATGGACTGTAAATTATAAAGGTAAGGAGAAAAGCGAAATTCAAAAACTAAAAAAAAAAGAAACATTACAAGTAAGTGTACAATCTGTTCACAGTTATTTTCTGACAGGGTTTTGACAGTAGCAACCGACCAGCAACCTTAAAGCAGCGGGAATAAAAGATTATTTTATTTAGCCAGTGACGCTAAGCAGTGTCAAAATATTGTGACAGGACTATAATTACTGACAATGGTGCCGATTCCCTTGTCTACAAACTAAACCAAATTTAAGTTCAGTGCATCTTTTTCTTTCTATTTCATTAAGAAAAGGACAGAAGATAAATGTTAGTTATGTTCTGTCAAATTAATCAGCGCCATACAAGTTTTAGACGCGATTAAAAAGTTGACTACTAAAATTACATCAAATTACGTCAGGTGCTGACTTATTTGACAGGATTAAACTAATATTTATCTTCTGTCCTTTTCATAATGAAATAGAAAGACAAAGATGATTTAGTTTAGTTTGTGAACAAGGGAATCGGCACCAGTGTCAATATATTGTGACAGGACTATAATTACTGACATTATATAATCAAAGAATTACTACTATACATAACCAACTTATGCTAAAAAATGAAAGTAAGCGTCATTAATATTCATAGTATTAAAACCCCTATTTATAATACAATTGTGGAAGGTTTTGATACCATACCTTGCAGATTAGATCGCATTACCCTGCGTAGGGCTTCCCAAGACTTCTTGCTTGAAATACGATAGGCTTGGATTGTAATCAATAATATAATTAATATTGTCACAAACACGGAACTGTTTTGCTGTGGTTTATGATGTATTTATGTTAGGTACCAAGGTTTTTAGGCGTTGAGTAAATATTTTCGAGGCAAATTTTATACATTAGCTAACATTTACCACTCAAAGTACCACTAGCAGTAGTGAATTAGTTATTTTCAATCATCATCTTCAGAACGTCAATTTGTAAAGTTTTTTTTTCATGATCATTATTATTTTAGTCTTTGGACAGATTATAAAACAACACAATCATTAGTTATTGTTTGTGTTTATGACGAAGCATGTTTGAATTTCGTTTTGAGTCGTTTTTATTTTATCTTTTAGTTTTAATAACATATACCTATTGTGCTCTTTTTTTAAAGTATAAAATACATAATCATGTGTAACAATTAAATTTCATTACAGAAAATAACTGGCCAATACCTGTATAAAAATCATTTCGATAACATTAAACGCCAAAAAGAAAAGAAAAAACTTTTTTTAATTGCTCTAATGCCGTCTGAATTTTTTTTTGTTGATGAAAAATGGCCAGTTGTGTTGCGATGTACGAGGAGGTTGAATTTAGCATTACCCTAATTTTAATGTTTTTCTTTCATTCAGGCATGAATGACAATGTCACGAGGAAATTGTTGGTAAACATTAGTGAAATTATGTACTGTAGTGTAGTGGTATATTTTTAGGGATCCGTACAAAAAATGAAAAAAGAAAAAAATGGAACCCGTAAAGGATCACTCGTGCGTCTGTCTGTCTGTAGCTGTACGTCTGTCTGTCACAGCCAATTTGCTCCGAATCTACTCGACTAAATCAGGTGAAATTTGGTACGATGGTGTAATCCTATAACCCAAACACAGATGTGCAAAGTAAATAAATATTTTTTTTAAATAAGGATCTGTTTCGGGGGACCAATTAGGAAATTAAAAAATAAAAAGTTTTGCAAACCTTAGGTACTGTGTCATACATCAAAGGAAGGGGCTCGTTATGAGGATCTCAAATAATTTATATTTTTGTTTTTATTGTAAAATAAACAGTTTTGATTTTATTCATGAAAGAAGACGAAAACTAAATCAAAAATATATGAACAAAATAAATGAATTTGAACTGACCATTCCCCCCCCCCCCCGATCTCCGAAACTACTGAGCCTAAAATTAAAAAAATATGTATAAATATAGTTCATTGCTTGTAGATTACAGGAAAACCTATAAGAATTCTATCAATTGAAAATAAAGTGGTAAATTTAATATAATACGTTCACTTACGGAAAATTTGACTTTGGCATTGTACGGAACCTTTTCCACGCGAGTTCAACTCGCACTTGGCCGGTTTTTTATCGAGGAGATTATTTAAAGATAATTTATATTATGGTAAAAATAATTAATTCTCAAAACAACATACATAGCACTGGCGCATACCCCAAAAAACATTACCTACGTTGTCATAAAAAATAACAAATAACACATAAAAAAAACAAAATCACTTCTCTTATTTTTTTTAATGTCACCTGAAGATTAGTTTTGTTAAATGGGGCCAGTAGTAATGTAATTTACGAGAAGGTTTACTAAAGCATTGAACTATTTTAGGAAGTTTTGCAAAATGTTTGTATTAGTTGTGCTTTTACTTTATTTACTAAGAAAGTAGGTAGACTTAAATACCCAATAGTATTACATTGTTTAATTAAAGTCTTATTTCCCCGCCATGATTACGCGCGCGTGCGGCGTCATTCAATCGACGTTGCCCACATAAACTACTCACTAAAGAAGCTTCCTTCGCATCAAATTAGGCGCTTTAATTATTTACTAGCACTAAAACGTACTGTTAACACTTACAAAATATAACTTGACCTACCCTCACCCTCTTTTTACTACCGGGGCAAAGAGGCGGAGGGGAAAATAAAAGGCTCTTCAAGGATCAAATTAGGGTAGTCTTTTCGGACACTAAAACGTTGGAGGAAATAAAAGTGATGCGAGGAACAGACCGCTCAGGCAGGTGTATTTTTCCTTTGGGGATAAATAATTCTTTCTTTAATTTTGTATAAGTGCCTACACGGGTCTTATGTCTTCATATTTGAAGTTGAGTTGAAAATACGACGAACGGTAATTGTTGGTAGTACAAGATAATTAGTTTGAGCATTAATATCGAATTATCTAAAATGGGAGTTTTCCATTTCATTAGTAAAGCTTTTAGAGATACAAGTCCATTACTTATTTCGTACGACCATCTGAATGTCGCAGGCAAGTGAGGCTCTTGTGTCAATCGCACATACCATCTTTAAAACGCTTGTCATTATAATAATTATGATTTGAGTTAATCTCGCACATATCCTACGCATCAAGATTTGCGTCATTCATTATTTACGCTGCGTGTGCGACTTTACAACATAACATTCGAGTGCGCAAGTTTATATATTACACAAAAGAATTTAACAAGTCGTATAAGAATATGTTTGCATTTAACGATTGATATTACCGGATACGTTAGATTTCAACCAACGCCATCTTCGTAGGTTGACCTTATATAAGCTCAAAAGACGTAGGTTTTATGTGTTCTATTCAGCTGTGACTAACAGCAATTCATGTTTGACAATTTTACGAGCGCGACGATTCACCAATGGCGTCCACTTATAACTGCCGGTTACGCTCAATAAAATGATCATTTATTGCGCGTACGGCGAGTTAGTTTTATTGGGAAAATGTACTAACATTTTTGTTGCGCTACAAGGAAATTTATTTGTAAACACATTTGTCAGTACGTAAAATAACGAGATTTATTGATAAACTCTTGCAAAATATTGTAAGCTGTGTAGGTGGACGTGGACATTTGGATTGCAAACTTTTTGGAGTTTATCATTCTAATTTTGAAAATGTTTGTGCTCTAGTTATTTGGTGGGAATTTCTGAGCTGGGCATTTGTTTTTTAAAAGATAATGTAGTTTAATTTGTGATTGCGTTTTAGCTATACTAAAGCAACAGCTTTAAAACTTGGTTCAACGTGTGATTGACTATTAGGATGTCCATGTACAGTATTGTGCATTTTGGATTTGAAGAGAAATTGTATAATTCAGGGTACAAAAGGTAGTGAGTAAAGGCTTTCACATTAAATGTCATTATGAAAGCACACATACATTCTTAAACTACTTAAAGATATATTCATTATAACATTGCGTATATCCATCAAATAAATAACTAATAGTGTTTGTCGACATCAATGCACAAGTATGGCCATGTTGGCACACTCCGGTATCATGGCATGCTGTTTACACAAACACCACAAAGGTGCCGCCCTACACCGAAATGTAAAGAGACCGTAGAGGAGCCCATCAATGGAGGAGCAGTCTCCTACAAATTGAATAGTTTCAAATTGCGATTCCAAGCCCAAAGTAGTTGCAATCCCTTACAATTGAGAAGGTTAGGGACAAAAACTGACATTTACACAGAGTGACAGTTACATTTTTTAAGTTGACATTCTGTTTTTTTTTCGGCTCAAAATGTTAAATTCTTTGTAACTCCCAAGATTTCGTTCAAAATGTGACTAGTTTCATAGAAAAATCGATCTGAAGTGCTGCTTTCAGAACAAAAAGTTACATTTTTATTCAATCACAGTGATTATTAAGACTTGAATTCAAAATGTGACATATTCTTAGGAAACACGTTTGAAGAGTCTTTAGTCGGTTCAAACCGGGTACATTTTCCCTAAAAAAATTAATCGATTTTAAGGCTCAAAAGGTGAAATTTTACAAAATTATTGAATCAAATAGTGACATTTACAAGCTATTGGATCAAAGGGTGTCATTTGATATGTATTTTTTTTTCCAAATTTCAAAACCAGATAACCTTATAATACATTAAATTTTATACAATAATTGACACACATAATTATGGTTAATAAAAAATAATAAAAATTGCTTAGATCAACTTGAATATTTATTTTCTCAATTAACTCAAAAAGTCCTCCTCCTCAATTGTTGTCTAAAAACGCGTGTTATGGAATCAGGCGTTACTTTGCAGTAATCCATAACATGGATTTGTGCCTGGTTGATGGCAATTATAGGCTGACCCCTATTACATGGGACCTATGGGTGTACCATTAGCTACACCTCTGCCTTACCCTTCGGGGATTACAGGCGTGATGCAGGTTGCAAAAATGTATTTTGACACAGACATGTACGGAATGGGGTGGCTAAGGCAAAGTAAATCTCAGATGGCGCCACCATAGTTGGTCTCAATCTGACCAATGAGGTTAAGCTATTTTGAAATATAAAATGACAATACCACATTTTCAACCAATGACGATGTTTGGGTACCAACTATGCTAGCGCCATTAGTTTCACAGTTAGCCTCCCCATTCTTAGTGCACGACTTGGTCTCCCACTTAGCCAGTTTTTTTTGGTTGCTACGAGAGCTACGAACGCACAGTAGATAATCCGAAGCACACAGTATGGCAGTCTTCACCACATTTTCTTTTTAAAAAGAATTTGTTGTTTTTGTAGTATGTCATGTTTTGCAGACAGGACGAGAAAATTAGATGCTACTTAGTATACATTTCCACACTAACATGCGCCGGTTTTTAGTTTAGGTGATAATACTACCATACTTATAAAATAAAGCTGATTATGAACTCAGAACAAATAGTTATCAGTGTTGCATTAAACATAAAATATTGATAGGGATAGGAAAATCACAAAAAATGAAACTGTTGGAAACTACATTTGAGATTTTTATGTAGATTTTACCTTATGCCTTATGCTGATTATGTTTCAAGGGGAAAACGGTGCCAAAAAAGTCCCGGCTTAATAATACACGATAGTTAATAAGTTAAATAACGACACAATATAACACAAAAATATACCCACATGTACCTACACACAATACATAAATACAATTTCATTATTCATTCACAAATTCACCTTTTGAAAAGTCAATAAGCTCACAATTTCACTTAATTTTGCCTCATTATAAACGTTGAATGATAAGCAGTTAATACAATAGACAAAAACCTTTTTGCCTCATCCTCTATTGTTAAATCTATCTCAGATAGTTCTCCGAAGGGTGTGGGGTATTTCCCTTACGTCACTAAGATGTCCTGTTTACATCGCTCAACCAATCTTGATCTTTGACACATTTATACGATGATTGCTTATGGTAATTATTATGTTTATCATAATTAGAGACGTAATAAATGGTAATATTCTTTTGTTGGATAAAATGCATAAAGTGCTCTGAGAATCTCTCGCGTTCATGCATGTAACACTTAAAACTCAACATTAGAGACCGGACTACATGCGACTTCAAATCGTCGAAATATGCATACACATGTTCATAATAAATGCTCCAAATAAAAGTGCCAAAATAGGCAACATGAAATTGAAATAATCACTACAAACTAGTGTTTTTATTTAATTGACTATATTTAATCTTGAAATCCAGGTACTGTTACAAATTATCAGTAGTACCTATAATGGAGTCTTCATTGTTAATAACTTGAAAACAATCATTCTACATCCACTTAGGTCAGTGGGCACTATTTGAATGTAGGTGTTTTTAGCGGGTCTCACATCTGGCATATTTTAGCAGTTTTCCAGTTTATAGAAAAAGTTAACATTAAAGAAAACATGCAATGAATGTCGATTTCAGCCAAAATATGCATTATCTTAAAAAAACAGCCATAATATGCAAATGCATTTATGCAAATAAGCTTTTGCATGTAATCTGGTCTTAAACTCATCATAATACAACTACCTACTTATAAGATAAAGTTTTGAAAAATATTTACTCTTGTGTGTACATAAGATTTGTAATATATTTGTATTTATTGTTAGAACTAGTCATAGTAGGCGCATTTTGTTATTACTTATTGTGAAAATATTAGAAATCTGGAATAACCGTAGTTTAAGATTACCCGTATGGGCGTGTAAACCATGGCTTATCGGCTTAAAACTAAGATTAGAAACCATAGAAAATGGACACTGTTCTATCCTCATTATAAAACGTGATGACGGGTAAGTATTAACGATCAATAATAATTTTAATGATTAGCATATACACTTCATACCTAAATACATTATTTGTTGATGTCATTACTTATTCGATTGCCAGAACATTAGCTAGTATCAAGTAGGTTAGCGTAGAGTTTTTGTGAGGGATTGAAGACTTTGAAGTGTGAACTCTCTAGTACCGTTAGCGGTCGAATATAAGATGTTTGCGCAAACTATTTCACGTGTATTTTACATAAAGTTTATTGAACGATGGCCGAATGTGATTCGAACTGAATTACTGTTACGAGACATGAGTTGTGTTTGATGTTTCTTTTAGAGTGGTCTCTCTAAGTGGTATAGATTGTCAAGTAGGTAAGAACTTCAGAACTACCTATATGAACACCGAACAAGTTAGGACTACCCACCGTCACTACCTACTAGTTGTAACTGAAAACCTCTGAAAGAGTCATTGTACAGTAGGTAAGAACTTCAGAACTACCTATAGGAACACCGAACAAGTTAGGACTACCCACCGTCACTACCTACTAGTTGTAACTGAAAACCTCTGAAAGAGTCATTGTACAGTAGGTAAGAACTTCAGAACTACCTATAGGAACACCGAACAAGTTAGGACTACCCACCGTCACTACCTACTAGTTGTAACTGAAAACCTCTGAAAGAGTCATTGTACAGTAGGTAAGAACTTCAGAACTACCTATAGGAACACCGAACAAGTTAGGACTACCCACCGTCACTACCTACTAGTTGTAACTGAAAACCTCTGAAGGAGTCATTGTACAATAGGTAAGAACTTCAGAACTACCTATAGGAACACCGAACAAGTTAGGACTACCCACCGTCACTACCTACTAGTTGTAACTGAAAACCTCTGAAGGAGTCATTGTACAGTAGGTATGAACTTCAGAACTACCTATAGGAACACCGAACAAGTTAGGACTACCCACCGTCACTACCTACTAGTTGTAACTGAAAACCTCTGAAGGAGTCATTCTACAGTAGGTAAGAACTTCAGAACTACCTATAGGAACACCGAACAAGTTAGGACTACCCACCGTCACTACCTACTAGTTGTAACTGAAAACCTCTGAAGGAGTCATTGTAAAGTAGGTAAGAACTTAAAAACTACCTATAGGAACACCGAACAAGTTAGGATTACTCACCATCACTACCTACTAGTTGTAACTGAAAAGCTCTGAAGGAGTCATTGTACAGTAGGTAAGAACATCAGAACTAGGTACCTATAGGAACACCGAACAAGTTAGGATTACTCACCATCACTGCCTACTAGTTGTAACTGAAAAGCTCTGAAGGGGTCATTGCACACTTTAATATGAACATATAAAAAAGTAATTACAAAAAAAAACTTGTATGTTCCTTAAATTTTCTCGAGTTGATCAAAATTAAAAATACCTATGGAGCCGCTGGTGATTTTTGTCGGCCCCAGGTTTGACCTCACAATACCTAAAAGTAGTGTAAGTTTCAGTTTAACTTTGAACAAAACATTGCATAGTGCAAATTAGTTCACAATTTGATTTCGTGAAACTGAAAAACAAAACTGGTGAAATTGTCCAGCTCTGCCTAAATCTTCGAGGACTACAGGCGAGAATCGTGATGTTACGTTATAATTAATCCAATCAATTAAAAGTCCCTCCAAAAGCGTCAGGATCACAGCTATCAAGTTGTTTATAAACAGTCGGGTTCAGTAACGACGCGTGCGCACTTTGATCTCCCCTCTCACACCCACGGAGACGATTAATTCGTTCTCTTGTTTGTTAATTTGTTACCAAGCTTTTATAAGAAAGGGTTACATTTATTGTTTTAATATGGCTAAAGTAGTGTTAACATAACTGCGAACGGTAATATTTGGCTTATATTAAACAAACAGGTCCTCAGAAATAAAACTTGTAAAGAACTTGTGATACATGCATTCTTTTAATATGCGAAATCGTGGAAATAAATTGTTTTATAATTCAAAGAGTTGTCTTTGTGACACATCAACATAATAAATGAACGTCCTAAAGCCCTCACACAAAATGTCAACCATTGCGAAATGTCATTTCATATACCCGACAAAGTGTTCAACTTTTATTCATCATGAATAACAAATTCATCAGCAACGCACAAAAAAATATTAATACGACTTAGTAACAAACAAACGCGACAAAAACGAGCGACCGCATTAAATATAATTAATTAACGCCACATAAAAGAGCATTAAGCGATCTTCACAAACGCTATTCAATGGCCGAATGTTTCTTTTCAAGTAGCTGTCTCTATAAACGCGCGGTGCTAGTGATGTGGCGCATGCGTAATTGACGTGATTAATTGTCTGATCACGGCCCGCTATAAAAAATCTCTTTATAATTTGAAGGTAATGTAGGGATGGCGACATTAAGATTTAAATGATAATCATGTGCGGACACTTGCAGATTATTACTACACTAATAGTTATTTTGTATGACGTGCTTGTGTATTACGTATTTATAAATTGGTTTACTAATTTTGACAAAGTTGATAAAAACTACAATCATTAATGAGTGTGTACTCATTGAAGCCATGCAATAACGAGCCAAGTGTTGAGGACATACATGATTCAAGGATATATTTAAACCTTAATTCGTTAGTGAATTGAGAACCGTTTCTTATCAAAACTTGGTCCTTCGGTCCTCAAAATATTTTATAAAACTGGTCCTAATCTACGCAACACGTCATTTGACGCCTATACAAAACATCAGTAGCCCAAGTAGCTCCATAACCAAACAAACAAAGAACAGCATGACATTGATGCGCCGTCAATCTAGCAGGTACGAGATATCGCACAGATTCTCACGGGCCTCTCACGCCACCGGACTGTAGTTAGCGGGATCATGCAGACGATCCCGATTCTCGGAATAATGATGTGTATCGCAGCCCTAATGATATGTTTCCTATGCTTGAAGATATAACAATCAAAATCTAAACGGAGCCTGTTACGTACTATAGACTATTTGGTGTTTGTTTTTAATGAGGACAGAAAAACAAAGCAATGTTGTTTGGTTCACAATTATGGAAGAGCAACAAATATGATTTGAAACTTTTCTAAATATCTCGAAAAAATAACCTAAAGAAGTACTATTTAGTTCAAACTCAAAAGTTATTATGTTGTTTTCATATGTTTTCTTACTGATAAATTATTTTTGAATTTATGAATAAAGATAAAAGAAAACTTTGAATTCAACAACTTTTAATAAGACAGTTCATTAACACTTGGAATAATCATAGAAGCTTATCATTTTATCTTCCTATCGACGTTATAGCAAATAGACGACTTCGTAGAAAATGTAACATGTTACGAATACTCAGTAATCATTTATCGCAATAGTAATTCACTAGAGTCAACATTTAATTAAAATTTTATCATCAATTGACATTCAGGTTTCACCTTATATCAATTTCCGCATCCAATAGAACACATTTGAGATAATAGCAACTCAGCGCTTTCACTAACTTCGAACTTAAAGCTTCGCAGTAATTATGACACTCAATGAATGAATGACACGTTATATGAGAAAATACAGCGATAAGGAATTAGCGAACATTTCATCATTGAAAAATTTTGAATGCTATGGAGAGATATTTAGACAAAGTGCTATGAAGATAAAACTTTCATGGCAACAGCCAATGTCTGAGACACTGCATCTCCATAGAGTTTATGTCCATATAGTGTTGTGGTGCTACTGTTTAATAGCGGGCGTTTTGATTACAGATTACAGTAATTACGTATCTGGATCCCTCACGAGACACGCGCGGCGGAGGGCGGAGCGCACGCGCACGCTAGCGTAGCCGTCACTATACATCGCTAAAATTGAAACAATATTTTTGTATTTAACAAATAAAAAGCAAATTAAAGAAGTTCTATTGGAAAGAACAAGTGATGGTCAATGGGTTGAGCCAATGAATGAATTCTGCCGCATTTAAGACATCTACGGATTTACGGAACCGTTTCGGAGCTAATGGCTTGAAAATCGAATAAATGCAAAACGTCGATTATGTGTCCAGTGATGAAAATAGACGGCAATCAGCTAACTCCGAACGCTTCTCATACATTAGAAAGCAATTATTCGACGAGTTTACGCCCATTTTACGCCACATGTAACACCGCGTCGATCAAGTGAATTATATTTCCAGTTTATAATATCCAATATTATTACTATTGCGTTGGGAGGCACCGGTAGCGGATAATTAGAGGATAGCGGGCAGGTCGCGCGATAACTAGTCTTAATGACGTGAAATCGCACTCCGACGCCCGCCGCCATCTTGAAAATGAAGCAGCGATGGCGGGAAAGCTTGCAATTAGCCATAACCGCACACCGCTTGATCACGGCATATCGAGCTTTGCCGCACATCTCCAGGAATGTTATGACTAGGAATGTCTTTACAGCCAATACAATTGTCATCAATTAAAAGTAAACTTTTTATTTGCTAAAAGTTATCATAGGTAATTGCATTTATGGTTTTTCTGGACTATTAGCTATTTAAGTTATCCCGTGTTCCAGAATGCCATTGAATCCTATTCAAAACTCCCACGGGTGACTTAGACAGCTAGCTACAGAAATAAAAACTACCCGCCACTTAGATACCAATTTAACGAAAATTATATCGAACTCTTCAAGATAGAAATTGCATTGATGCATTTTTTGTCATATCAGACAAAGAACTACGGAGTAATCGATTCCCACAATTTAGCAGTGAGTTTGATCGGCTGTGGGATCGGTTGATCGTCTCGTTCTGACTTCGGCTCTGACAGGCAGCAATTTGGAGCCACGATCAGTGCTACTGTTCCCCTGAAGCAATGATTTGGACACGCAAACTCCAGCCGACATGGAGAAAAAAAGCTCCTTGATAATGACGATGATAGATTGTGTTTAGATAACTTTCTTTGATGTAACGCTTTGTCATGAAAAAACATTAGAAACTTTTTGATAGTATTGAGTTTGTTGAAGTACTGTTGTCAAGATTGACTTCTGAGACGATGAAGACTTGTCCAAACTTTAAAAACCGCGCAAGCGCAACTGACAGTTCCAAAAACCTCAAAGGCCCAAAAACTGATCGGCAAAAATGCTAGTCATTATTACGGTTTCTGGTCCTTCGATTATTGTGTGTCATCTTATAATACCGAAACCAATTTTTGTTGGCTAATTGGGCCGTTAAGGAAGCAAATGATAGTGTCTGTTTCTAACTATCACTTCGATAATGATTTTAATGATAACATCAAAATATTTTTCTGACTGAGAGTAGAACCTAATATGATTGTCACATACTGCATATAGATTCAAGCAAAGTATGATGAGTTCCAAAATCTTCATAGTTATTAGATGCTAATTTGATAGGAATCGGTTTTCGCACATCTCTGCAAAACTATTTTGTTGTTAAATTGAGATGATTATGTTCAAATGACTACTAAAATGTGGATCCATAGACAATGAGCTCGGCTGTCGCCGCCGGCGCTCGTGACGACACGCAAATCTAACTCGATGCTCCTGCGCAACTCTATTTAGTTTTAATTTGAAACTAATTCATTCTCTCTAATGGTTATACTTTTTCATCGATGGAATGTGAAAATTGTGTTGGTTTTTATGTGAATGCAATTTGACAGCAATTATTTTTGAGATTTCTGTAAGGTCAAACAAGATAAATGCATTTCGTTGCCCATTATAAGTTATAAAAATGCTGGCAAAAAATATTTTGCCATCGGGAAAATCTTGGCCATTTATTTACCATGCTGAATGCTAAATAAAAATTTTTGAAAAGGAGCTGATGTCTAGTCTTATCGTGCAAATTTTAGAAATACGTGTACAAAGTGTGGATACTTGTTATTGAGAATATTTGCATTGCCATTATATGCGCTGTAGTTGGTTAATTACAATATTGTATTTATGTTAGTAGACATGAGACACATGATTATGCATTAGGTAACACTTTGAAAGTGACACAAAGTTTCATAAATTATTTTCGATTCTATCGAAATAGAGGGAGCGTGCCCAGCTCCCGCCTTTAATAATATTTAAATTTAGAACAGCGAAGGGATGGGACATGTGTGTTGTAACGCGTTTGGCGAAATGTGATTACAGTCGGTAATTAACGAGCCGCTATTTATGGGCTGCCTACGCGACATTATTTAAATATTTTCTTTTCATATTCTAAAAACGGCGTTGCGTACGGGCTTGGCCATTTCGGAATCATACTCTTTTGTAATAATTATCATTGTATTCGTGAAAGTGTTTTACCGTTGGCCAACCGTGTCATGTCCGTTTTGTCCGGTCTCTTGAAATAAAGCACGCTTTCAATTGCAGACTAATTATTCCAACACGAGAAACTCATTCGGTGCCGTCAGTTTTTACGTGTAAAGAGATTAGTCCACTTAAACGACACTCGCACTCAAAGGAGCATTGTGATGCGGACCGATAATGATGATACGTTAAGAAAAGTATTACATTCTGTCCATAATGGGCTGTTGAAAAGGAGCGTTTCTTATAAAATTTCATTTGGATTCAGTGCTCGTCGCGCCGGTGTGTCACAGACTCTCCGCGTATGAATAAATTACGGTTGTACATTAATTTATTGATTGTTATTCAAATTGGGTTTCTCAATCGGAGGTTGGAGGTGATGTGTCTCGTCTCGGCTTTTTGTCCTCTCTGATGTTTTGAGGTTGAGTTGTGCTCGTTCTACGCGACGGAAAATTGTTTTCGAATGCTCAACAAGGTTTGAATAGATACCTACTCGTGATATTATTGTCATTTACTATATCTGCGTCATTCCGCATTGATTTCTCGAACGTATCTAATTATATTGTGTATGAGTTTGTGATTTGTGACTGACGACTGGAAAATTTATACAAATCATCATTTTACCGAGATTGGCTTGGGATTATTTATTAGTTAATCTCTTTATGTTTGGTTCATTCTGTTTATGGATTGGCTCTGCAATATTTTGTATTTGATCTACATATCTTCTCATACTTAGCCACTTAGGTACTGTTAACAACAAATAAAACATTGAATCGTAGAAGTTATGTGACATTAACTGGAAAATCGAAGATGATTATAACAAAGGATGACCATTTAAGGAAAATATAAAGAAAAACTTATTTGAAAATGACTCATCTTCCAGATAAGTAAAGATTGAGACATCTTTAGAAACTTTGTGAGCGATCCGTTATAAAATGTACGTGTCTGGACTTCATTACAAATAACGTTTCGTCCTCAATAGTTTCAGACACAGTCATACGTCGTATGAAACTATAATACACAATATAGTAAGTAATTATTATATCCGCCATATTGGCGATTTGCGCGCGCGCCGTCCGATTGGTTAACGTCTGAAAACCGATTCATCGTCTATACGGAGTTATTATTATTCTTGGCGTTATGGTGTTTCTAAGAATGTTCGTCGCCTCGACTGTTTGTAATGACAAAGGCACTTTTTATTATTTGATCGTTCGCTCGTTTCTGTTAATTGTTCCGGAGACGTGATTTTAATATATCATGCATGTTGACTGGTCTCTTTTATCGTGTATGCAAATGTATCGATCCGCGTCGTGGGGCAGCGTCCGGCCGCGGGCGCTCGGCTCTCGGCGCGAGACCTGCGCGCGCGCAGCCGACTGCGAATGGCACATAAAACAGTCGTTTAGCGCTCGTTGCTTTGTTTTGGGGTACCTTTTTGCGTTGAATTGAATTAGGCATTTGTTCGTCAAAGCTTAAACTTTATTCTATACCTACAGTCGAACAATGAAGGCATTATACTTAAGCGTTAATTTGCATACAAATGGATTAATGAACTTTTAGTAAAACAGAAATGTATTACTTGGTTTCAAGTATTGGTCTACTACTGCGGATACTAAGAAAGCAACATATTTTTTTAAAACAAAATGAGTTCGGTCAACTTTATAAATGAGCAGTATCTCGGCTCATTGTATAAATTCAGTAGCTACACTTCAAGCGCCTCCGTAAGGCTTTTACTCCACTACAATCGTAAGACTACGTACAGACAGCTGCAAAGATATCGCTTTCGGAGATATTAATGAGGGATTTTCTTTTTAGCTCTTTCCTAGTCGCTGGATAGATGGCGCTAGAAGTAAGTATGATAATGCAAGGAACGGAACCTAAAAAAACTGATTTTAACAAAGCGCAAGAAATGTTAGTTATATTCGGAAGGTTAAGCAAATGAAACTGTCAGTCAACGAGAGTATGTGACGTGACACATTGTTTTTTTTTCAAGCGTTTTGGCTTTGGCATAGTAAGTTCAACGCCATCTATAGAGTTCTTGGAAACTAAGTTTTTTTTTAAAACCTCAAAAGGAAAACCTCTCATTGGAAAATCGAACACAAAAATTAAAAAATAATTAATAATTAATTAATTTTTATAATAAAAAAAAATATATTATTAATTTATAATTATTATTTTATTTATTTACTAATTATTTAAAAAATGTCGTTTATTTTAAAAGACTTTTTTTTTAAATAATCTATCATATTTTACGTTATTAGGTTTCACTTATTGCATTAGAGCTTTCGTTACACACATGAACATAAGGAAATGCTCCAATAAATGTAAATACATATGAACAATCAACTGCTAATATTTAAATAAAATGGCAAAACAAAAAAAACCAGTGATTGCAGAAATAAACAGAAAATTGTCGAACAAGTCATCAATAGAAGTAGAAATATATACGGTTTTTAAAGCCTCAAGCTACATTTAGTCTTACCGCATCAAGTAGATTTAACCCTAAAATGACTCGGGTATTTCTTGCTCCATTTGACTTGCTGATGGTAACACCGGTGGTCCTACGGGACCCGGGGTCTCTCCGACCTCTTCTATTTGTTAATAAGCACCCACTAGTAAGCATTCGAGGGTTATGTATGCATATCATTATGGTAATATTATCTTCAGATATATCTTTCCGTTTTTATCAACTGAATTTGATAGTAATTAATTATTCAATAGCTATTGTTATGTTAAACGTGTAAGTTATTATTAGTTTTCAGCTCACCTTGATCTTGACTTTCAGTTTTATGACAATCATAATACCTACTTGTTTTAAATGCTTCGTTTATAATTATAGATTTAGGTATAGATAAATAGATAGAGTAGGGTAGATGACAAAAAATATAATTAGTCCGTCAGTTAGACTATCATAAAGTATTTGACCCGTATTTTTTCTTTTGTTACGTAAATCAAAATTTACGTAGATACGACGCTTTTTACGTCACGCCGTGGTATAATGTTTAGTGCATTCTGACGTCACGAGCCCCCACTCCCGAGTTTTGATGCGTTTTACTTTTGTCAATATTCATTGATTTACAAAAACAAAAAATATGTGTCCATTATTATGCAATACTATAACTGACGGACTAAATAGATTTGCAATTTATTGATGGTGGAAACTAGTCTGTTATATTATACTTTACTGCAGCCCAAATTGTTACATAGCTGCCAAGTTGTTACCTGCAGATCACGTAAACTTAGATTATATATTTGAATTCGTTTTCACTTGGTCACTTGGTCAGTATCCACCTTTAACGGCTGACTTTGCTGCTAATTTGAACAACTGCAGCATGTTTTGCTTCACACTTTCTGGTCCTTATCACCAAAAACCACTGGTCCTTCCTCCTCCAATTACCGTTTCTCTTCTATTGTCTTAATTTCATTGTCAATACCCAAAACATCGTCGATACCTGATCCCTCCCAGTTCGGGCCTCCCAGGAGGGCTCTCATCTGAGGGTCATCACTACCGTGTTACGGATCGCCCCCACACTGTTTACCCTCTCAAGCTCTTGGTCCACGTTGTCACATAATTGGCTACGTGTGGTCCGTAACTGTGGTAGCTCGTCCACTTGTTTGCTATTGAACTGCCTAGTGGTTTTAGTGGAAATTAATGGACGTTTTAAGTTCTTCAAATGGATTTGTAATTAACTTTCTTCTCGTTAAAATATTTTTAGCTTAAGCTAACATGGGCTCTAATGTTGATATACTAAAAATCTTAGCTTATTTTGATTCGAAGTCATAATAATTTGAGAAATGCATATAAAACCTATGATAAATTCACCTAAATCTTTTAATCCCCACTTTAGATAATGACGGGCTCCTGCTACATATTTAAGTGGCAATTATAGCATTTTTCCTTCGTTAAATATGACGCAAGTTATTAATGTCCTTATGATATTGGGAGTGGGCCCAGTGTTGCCAGTGTGTTCCCCGAACAGTCGCTAATGTGCGGCGACCACGCCCCTTCCTGTCGCCTCTCCCGGCTCACCCCCGGACACGACGCGCATGCGCCGATGACACTGCGCAGCTGAAGGTTCAGGATAAATATAATCACTTAGCTTTCAGGACTGCATCTATGTAGTTTATGATACGTCAATTTTGGTACTGCGAAGATTTTTTATGTGGTTTAAAATGTAAGGATGATAAGTCATGGTCATAGGCATAGTCATTTATTCATTAACAAGTAACTTGTATCTGAATTTAAACACAAAAATTATACAATTAAAGTAGTCACACTAAATAAATTACATTTTACAACAATAATTTAAAATAAAAAAATTAAAAATAATCACACTCACAATTCATCAAATTTTAATGTCGACATGTAAATGAAAACAATCAAGATTGGAAGGGTAGGTGGAGGTTTACAATGAATCATTTGGGGACCTTCTATAAACGATTACGATGATGGACGAAGCCAATGTCAATCATGTTGAATATCGTTGTGCGTAAACGAAACGCTTTGAAACTGATTGCCATTTGAGTAAGCCCTCAAGATACATATGACACTGACATCACTAAACTTGATAGATGCCAAAATGGAACACACTAATTTTGTAGAAATTCCTAAGTCCAATTGAACAGTCCGAAAAACTTGTTAAAAATGTGAAAATCCAACTCCAATTGACTGAAAGCATACCAAGGGACCAATAACAAGAACAGGTCATATTTTAATTACATCCTTCAATACCTCACAGTATGACAAATAGTTCTATAAACGCACGGTAGTCCAGTTCTCGCCATTCAGGTTTGTGATACGAAGGCTCCAAGTTTTACAATGAGTAATCGCCATTGAGTCATTGATTAATGTTATCAATCAGACTTTATTATCTGATTTTATTTTGATCGTTATGCTGCTCTGTCATTTGTATTGTTAATATTTCTACGTTAGTTGTCTTTCAAAAAAGTCCATATTCTCTGACTGAATGAAGTACATTTTTTATCTTCTTGTTGTACTACATCTTTACTTAGGCTACAGGGGTTAACATTCTTGGTAGATTTAGAATTTATCCTCGATCGACAAACTAAGTCTACTTTAGGTGGGAAATATTCATACATCGATGGGCCTGGTCCCCAATTTAACAGCCCCCAGACCTAGTTTCTGATGTTTCATTAGCCATTTTCCTTACGTTACACCTGATTGCACAATGTAATAGCAAGATACAGCTGCATTGCTTCTGCAACGTGCAGTTGCACTTAAAACGTCAGTGTTCGTTACTTATGCGTCTCGTTGTCGGGTGTCATCGGGTGTCGTCGGCGCGTCTGGCTACCGACGCGGGCGCAGCTTCGCCCACACGACCTTCACTGCTTATTCACTACATGAATTTTATTGTTTTCGTTACTGTGTAATTAAATCATCTGAAAACCCGTTTTCCTTATCTGGAAGTCTTGTTTGCTGTACAATGCAGAGGTTTTAATTGTTGAGTGGTTTCTGAAAGGTAGCTAAGACCATTAGCAGTATCGTACTACTTACTAAATGTTGTCTAGCAATGATAGATTACTTATCTACAAGCACCTATTAAGACAGGTTTTCGAGTGGATAATGATGTCTATTGCTCCGAAATCCGAATTCTTCGCGCGTCCTGTCCGATGTCCAAAATCTTTACCGCTTTTTATTGGAAAGAGATTGCACCTCTCGATCTTATTGAATATTTGTATGGATACATCCGAATATTGTATAAGAATTCATATTTCGCAAATCCCTACGTTTTGATGTTTCAGATTAGAAATTATTTGCGAAGTCCCACGCAACCAATTACTTTCACTCAGGATACACTCATCATTTTGGGCAACGGAATCGCATATCAATTTGTGTGACGTGTGCCTCCAAAAGCTACTAGTTTACCTGTAAAGTATACTAAGTGCTATAGTGTTGTTCTAGGGACCGATGTTGACTTGCGTCCGTGTGTGGTCCTATGGCCGTACGTGGTCCTAAACAAAATGCTATAACTCACCCAATTCGTCAAACAAACTTGCATCTTATTTCTACTTCATAAAGATACAATTCAGCTCGTTCAAATATTGACTTACCAGATTGCCTCCCGAATGTTTGGCTAAATAAGACAGTGTTGCCTTTGAAAAAAAAGGATAATAGCGAAAGTGTTAAGTCGGTCTGGTTTGTTAACTTTTTGTAAACACATAAATTGAATTTAGGTTATTTTTAGACACGAATGACGTGTGTAGATATGCAAATTGTTTCAAATTGCAAGAGGATGTGCAAGTTTCACGCCAGACGTTGCGTGGGAGAGCCATTGTGTTCTGTGAAATACTGGCGAGCATGCTATTACGCATTCAATGTCGCAAACTTTAATTAGATCATTTAAATCGTCACATCATGGAACGATATCACTGCGATCAAATTCCGTAAGAATAACAATTGCACTTTTATGTAAATCGAAAGATATCATGACTCAAAAGGGTTCCACTGTATTGAGTCGTCTTGTTTGTCTGTAAAATTAATGAGTACACAGAGTGAGACAAAGGGCCAATAAAACTCAAATAACTTTTTATTCTATCAAAATGGCGTTCGGCGGCCATTAATAAGCTAATGACAGGCGAGTTTGACAGCCCGTTATCGCGCCATCTAGCGGGAACAGTTTAATATCGAGCACGTTTCTCTACGTCAAAATGTTATGATAGACGGTCACTTATTCTTTTTGATTTAGTGCCCCTTGCGTTGAGAACTGCATTGATTTATCAATTATTTCAGGTATGCGAGCTTGGTATTTTTAAGACACGATCTTACTTTCATGTCATACCGTTTGAATTAAATCATCAATTACTGTGTTCGATGCGTATTTTGGTATTATCTGATTGGTATGAGTGATACTCTTAATAAATGAAACGAGATTGAAATAACAATGATAAAGGTGGAGGTTTTATAAAGCTATTATAAGGATGAATCGGATGCGAATGTGAATGGTTGCGTGGAGTATTGTTTGTAAATGGGGTGCGCCTGCGCAGCGGGGTGCGCCGTTTTATTAGGAAGTGACAGGATCTGAGGCTCCGAAATTACACTGTCACCTTTTCTTTTTTTTCTCCTTTGTGTCGTGTTAGTGGCCGTGTCGGTATAATTTGCGACAAAAAGTTCAGGTGTGTCAATATTCTGGGCAACGTTCTGAACTCAGGTCAATTTCACTAACGAAACTGAACGTGATCACCTCATCTAAACCATGTTTAAGAGCTGTCACTTTCAGTAATCTATAGCGTGACTCTGAAGGTTTGAATCATTGCTGAAATTTAGATTTCAGTAAAGTAAAATAACCAGTTCAATTTTACCGATATTTCTAAGCAATGATCAAGTTCAAGTCATAGATTAAAATCAATCGATTTATTATAGTAATATGATAAGTTGTGTACGATAGAAATATTATAATACAATGATGGTTGACAGATTGTTGGTCTTCGATTACGATTCTTTTGGAACCCGAGGTTTTTTGTCGATTTGCTTTTATTTGAATCGACATGGTTTATTTGAACGCTATCGGGAAGGGTTCACGTTATTGATTTTTAAAATGCATGTTTGTTTTGATGGACTGACTCTTTAGGATGGTTTTAATAAGAATAATGGATTCCACACCGATGGTTTTTGTGGCCGTTGATAGTGATACAGAGATATACTTTTCTGGAGATTGAATTTGGTTGTTATCGAAGAGTAGATGCCGAAAGTAAATAGAAAAGCTTTGATTTTTCGCAAAATTTCATCAGTATCTTTTAGGTTGGTAAATCAAATATCCACTTGCTATCATGAAGGCAAAGATAATGAAATAAACTGAGAAGTAGATGAACGTAACACAATTGTAGAAACATTGCACAATTTTATCAACACCATCAAAAATTAAAGCAGTAAGGAATGTGTTAAATGAACCGCAACGTTTAAATAAACTTGAAAACTATAGAAGGTGAGCCTAGACGTCATATATCTTCTAAGAATGACGTTGCATCACGATAATGATTCATTAGCTCGAAGAATGAAATAAAAATGATTTGCATAAGCAATAAAGATAAACAAAACGGTGAATACTTTTATTTGTGTTGATATATTTCTGAAAATGTTTTGCAAGAAACTAGGAGGAAGATGGGAAGGGAAAATAACAATAAATCTATAGAATTTATCTAAATCATCGAAGTACAGTACGAGGTGCTGCCGTTGAAAAAATTAAACATATAGATGCTGAAATGGACAATGACAATAATGATTCTAGTTCTTATGAAACACAATTCAAAGCAAAAGTCGTAAAAATAAACAAAGATACAGAAACATTTAAGGACCTTAATCATCTATCACCCTCACAAACACACGACATAACATAACCACATTAATATGTCTAAAAAAAACAAACCACGATCGGAATCCTTCGTGTATCATCGGGATCGATATAAACGATGTCAGTGGGTCGATAAGTGTCACTACAGCACTACTCGGTACCACAGCCTACTACAGGCAGAGATTGATAACGTAGCAGGTACACATCAATTCTCTCTTTGATTAATGATACCAATGAATTGTATTGACGTACTGCGAATTGTTTTGTTTGTATCAAATTCCTGAGCTGTGTTTCAAGTTGGCTTGGCTTTGATAATTTTTTCTCTTAGGTTAATCAAGACTTTGATATTCGAGACGATCGACGTAAACTAAAAAAAAAACTATCTCATGTCTTGATGAGCTTAATGGTTTTATCCTTAGATACTAGACTTTTATATTCCAAATCATCGATATCATCAAATTCATTTGTGATTAAGTTTTGCATTAGTTCTTAGTTAAGTTTTATTTGCTGATCAGGACAAAAAATCCAAGCTTGATTAATCAAGTTTGGAATTTTTGGTTCTTCAATGATTTTCCTGCTTTTCGATCAAAATGGTCACTGTATGACCTGATTGCAACTCAAGGGCTGTGGTTGATGTTGTGTCCTCATCTAAGTACTTGATACAAAGTAAACGCATCCGTTTCACTAGACAAGTGACCTACCTGCGGTCAGGGCATTAGTTTCCTGAAGTGTTTACGAGCACCGCAAGCCTTAGGTAATTAAACTTCGGTTAGGGCTGGGTTTAACGATACGGTTTACAGCCGTCACGCGGCCATTGTATGTGCCATATCTAGTATTACCAAATGCGCAACTATGTAAATAGACAATGAGATTTCAAATATTTTGTACTTATCGATTCTCAGGCCTTCACTTCCACAAAAGATCCCGAGAATTGCCTTTACCTTTCGCTGCCTCGGAAATCTTGAAGTTGTCTGAAGGTTAGGTTTGATCAAGATTAAGGTCCATATTTGCCTTCTTTTTTGTTTTTGGTCATCCCACGTCATCAAACCACAACTTTTCGTATCTTACCCCAAACGTGAGTGACATTGTAAATATTGCTCAAGGCAGTCAAAAATTCTCCAAGTTTTTAATTACTCATGAGGTGACAGGTCACCTGCCTATAAACGGAACGATTGACGATTTCCACAAAGGAAGTGACACAAGTCGGCCATCTTACATGCAAATACAGAGAACATATCCGTTTGGCGCCTCTATTGATCAGCTTCAGTCAATAGGAACTGCAAAGATTAGTAAGTACAAATTGTTTTATTGGAAATTAGCTTTTAAACGTTCGTAATAGAATTGTTTATTGCTTACGTTTAGTTGGTTACAGTCATTTGTATTGCGGTGATTTCCTTAGATGGATTGCGTTTTAAAAGATATTCTATCAGCACAAAATTTTCGTGTTAGACATTTGTGACAAACAATAATAAACATACAATAGACATGGTAGTGACAGGCTTATCAGGGATTTTAGGTAAGTACGAGTACTATCCATTGAAATATCCAATAAAACACGACAAAAAATCATTTTTGTTGCAGCCTCATGAACTATGATATTTTTATGCAAATATTGTTGTTATTGATCCTGATCTCGATCATCCACACTCATGAATCCATTAGAGCTTTTGCTTGATCATTTGCAAATCTTCCTCGTCGCCCGGGGAAATTGACCCAGGGTCGCTTTCGCGAATCAATGACTTGTCCCTTTAAAAATAATGAGTCAAGCCAAACACGCTCAGCGTCACAAAGAACTTTATACACGATGATGGCTGTTTGCCGCTTTGCAGAATAAGTTAATAATGCAAATAAAGGCTGAGCTTGGAAGTTTACCTGACATGTTCACATTTCACACGGTAACTCCGCGATGCGTCAGCGGATCAACAGATAAATCGATGACAAAAGCCCTGCATACAGGCGTATAGGTCGTGTGTTCCAACGAAATCACGCGTTAAGGACCGCTCCAGTTTGTCAGTCCACTTAACGTCCGTCTCGCGTTCGATTCGTCGGCAAACGACATTTCACATTAAGGTTCCTCGAAATGTCACCATCGGCCGGCGCGCCTACACACGCCACGCAATAAAAGCGATCGATTATTACCTATATGTGTGAAAAGCGGAAGGAATAGGGCGCGAGCGTCCAGCCGCGGCCGCGTCCGCCGACGCTCGTGAGAACTGTCAATATTTGACCCCGGCTCGTTGCTACGCTTCGAAATTGTCTCAACGATTTCGATATTTTCCAATCACAAATATTATCTTAATAACTGACAGCGCCAGATTCTCTACGTATTAATCGGCCGACGACGTAGTCGCTCGTCCGCGTCGGATCATGCACCGCGGCTCTTCGTAAACATCGATTCATTATCTCAATCGCAATGTTAAAGAACTCGTTTTTATTTGCGCTTTCTACGCATAAATAAATATGTATAAAGGTATATTACTGCGGAATCTGGCACGCGTCAATCAAACGGAACATACACGAAACCCAACGATTTGTCACTCCGCCATTTTGAGGCATCCACAATAACGGCCGCCATTTTGGTGACAATAATTAACAGATAGGCACTTCGTTTGACCGCTTTCTAGTTTTTGTTTTCTAAAAATAATTATCATCACAATAACCGACGCGATCTCTTTCTACTTACCACTGTTGCGGTATTTTGAATAAAATTAAGGGGCCAAATGATTTTAAATTCAATAGCGTCGGTACGGTTGTAATGAGCATCTATTAGAAACCGTGGAACAAATGTTTATGTACCTGACACTCAAGAAACAAGTCGTACCTCCGGCGTTATCCTCTCGATGCTAAATAAAATATGTTGTGTAGTGAATCGGTCGGCGAGTTCGCAACGGCTCCATTCAACTCGGTAGCCGTCGGTCGCTAAATAGTCGACGCTGAAAATATTTCAGCGCGGTATTTGAAGCGTTAAACAGCTGTTGAACGTGAGTTTAGCGCCAGTGGCGGGTCGCGGGCGTCGCGCGGCGCGTGAGTGGTGCGCGCGCGCCGCTCGCCGTCACGCCGTCAATGGCCCGGGTTATTTACCTCTCCTTATCACCTTTTGTTTTGCTCAAATACTTGTCTCGTTTCGTGTGACACTCGTAACTTCCTGATACGCTACTGCACGAATGCACTGTGTGACTGACGTGCACCGACTTTTGTACGTCAATGTAGTAGAATAAAAAGTATGTACAAGAATTGTATAGACTATCTGTACATCCAAAGAGTATATCGTATTTAGAAGATTCCGAATCGGCAATCAACATGTTGAATTTGACCTTAAAAAGCTTAAAAAAGAAAAAACGACAAAGATTCCGAGGCATGTTTGGACAAGATATCGAGGATATCGAGCATCACAGTGAAATAGAAGAAGCCACAGCTATTGGAAGGGCTAACAATAAACGCATCGGAGGCCGATCGGCGATACAGGTCCTTGTGTCCACATTAGCATCTCGAGCCAGGAGTGTGTGCAAACACCGAGGGTCATCTGATGAAATGTTCAAAGGCTTTTAGTTCCCGAGAATTATTAAATGAAGCCCCAGGATCGTAATGTAAACACTGTGTGTTTGTCGAGCCAAGAACCTGTTGCTTTGTCGACGTTTTGATGCGTGCTTCGGCTTATTGGCGGTTATTTTATGTCTGCTAATGTTAATGCGAGTGCGGCTGTTAATGTGGCAACATTGTGACACCAAACACATTTCCGTAGACGCGGTATTCTTGCCTTCTTTGTTGGATTCAGCTCATTACTTCGTAGTTCGTACGGTCTAGCATTCTTCAAATCATATTTCGTTTTCAAATCGATAAAAACTTGGAAGCCATCGTCCACCATCACAACGCGAAACGTCTTCAGTTGTCACAGAATGGCTGCATTTACAAGTTATTTGTGTGAAGCATCTTGTAAAATCAGCATTCCCTCGTATATTACGCAAACACGAAGGCAGATTTCCCTTCGACGTCAACAATACATTGCTCAAATGAGTGTTGCAACGACCTCTGCGAAACACCAGATATGTGTGGATATCTAGGCAAATACGGAGGGGTTATGTCTAGGTAAACATGCAGGTAGCCATCCTGGGCGCTAACACTGCTAATGTGTGTGGACAAAGCTCGTCGTGACGGATCCTGCTAATAAATATTCCAGGGAGTGTGGATGCGCGAACATTACCATCACGCCGCCACGTCGCCGCCCGACGGGAACCTAATGAACTTCTTTATCCTTTATGCGATGCTGCGACTCTGCTGAATAAATGTGTGTGTGTGTGAAGTTGCTGCATGCTTCATTGAAAACTCTGAAGTTGTTGTATTGAAACAACTCCAGTGCGTTTAGCAAACTTTTCATGCAACATCGTAGAAATCAGAAATAGATCTCTACCTATCGACGAATTTGCATTTTCGAGTTCTTATACTGCTTGTTAATGAGTATTTCTTAGTCCTCGTCCCGGATTTGTTAATTGTCGTGTGTTCGATCAATTCACACAGTCATCAATGTTTTCACCTCGCACAGCGACGATATCTCCGCCGACATTAACAACTAAATGTTCAATATTTTATTACCACACAGTATTTGTCTTGCATACCGACTAAACATGTTAAGCGCACACGACATCTTTCATTACAAGTTTCTATTTGATTTCGCCTCATAAAATCTACTCGCATAGACGCGATTATGATTTCTATCACAAATATTACATTGTATAAAGTGTCTGAAAGTTTGCTTTTTATAATATTCAACGGTGTTTCGACGACATAGAGTTCAATATTAGGTGTTTTGACTCCAAAATTATTGATGGCTAAGGCCGCAGCACCTGTGTCATCGACATAGAGTATATTTTCCAGTAAAGCTAATTTTGTGTTGTTATCTTCATTGATATCGGTAGCTGTAAATCATGCTCTATTTAGAATTGAGCTTAATTCTGAATGGTTTAAGACCACTTTTGGTAGCGTAGTGTTGGCAGTAAAAGGCGCTAATCAACGGTGTGTCCTCCTACTTATATCTGGGTATTACTTCGGGATTCTTCTGAGAACGGCATCGAGTCCATTCCCTGTTTATTCAAATAATAAGCAAGTGGGTTGTTTAATGGTTCCGATGGATGAATTCTTTCACTTTCCGTTTCTTTGTTGGGGTCACGATCACGATTTAAAACGTATCAGTGCGTTTTGTTTACATGTTACAAATTGGGTGCAGTATTGTGTCAAGTGTTCGCTCCGTCGCGGTACGATAGGTGCCAGCGACGTTTCATTCTTCATTTCCCTTGGCCCCGTATTAACGTGTAGTGAAATTCCGGTCGCTTTTATTGACTCGTCCATTACAACGTACCTTTTCATCGGCCCACTAAACAACTTACAGTTAATATTATATTATAAAATCACGCGAGGGATTCCACAAAGCTGCTAAGTTGCTCCGATTCTGTTTGTCGAGGCGTTAGCGCGGACTGTGCTAACGTTATCCTACTTATCGGAGCGTGCAACTGTTGATTTTTACAGTTCGTCACATGATAATAACATCAACATTTAGTATGCCGTGTTTGTTTAGTTCACTGAATTTTGTAAATCCGCAGCTTATAAGGTAGACGAACTTAAAATAAACGCCTTAAGTGGCTCATTTTATTGATATAACGTTTAAATAAAATTGCGGTCACCTTAAAAAGTAATAAAAGGTGGAAGGAATCCAGTAGCAGTCTGGAGCCATGAGAAAGAAAAGTCGAATGAAATGACAGGGTGTGGATACGGGAGCGCGATTAATGTGATTATAGGGTTCCGTAGCAGGAGTAGAGCGTTCCATGTGAGATTATACTCTCTTGAATGGTGATAAAGTGACGCCTAAATGTAATAAAAACTCAAGGCATTTTGACTGCAAATACTTTCTGGTGGGTCGATGACACAAGCTTGCATTTTTGTAAAAAAAAATTCAGTGATCAAGCTTGGTATTTTATATACCTGCAGCAAAGTTTTGTTGTTATTAAAAGTACAAAAGGTGCGTACGCCATGAATCACGAATCATGTGTAGCCTTCAGGATACTTTTTTTGACGCGAAACATTTACCCAATTTGGAAAAAAGCCGCCATGTATTCCGAAGCACGATAAATTGTTGTATATTAATTGATATAACACGCGGAACCCTGAAGTGGACCGGTGAAGGAAGCTTGCGTGTCGTTCGGAGGCGAACGTTTATCCGAACGAAACATTTCACCGATAATAACTCCACACAATATAATAATGCGAATAATAAATAAAAATGGAAATAAAATAATAATTTTAATGTCGTAATTGTGGGCCGGGGGCTGTGTCGGCGCAAAACGCGCTCATTTCGAACAACGATTTGATTGCGGCCCGCAACACTTGCCTTATATTGATTCCGATGGAACTTTAAGTGCAATAATACTGGGACTGGTTTCGCATAGTCAGTACTTGTGTTTCTTGCTGTGGAATGATGCATTACGCGCGGAGACCTGCCATTAATTCCCATGTGCCGAGTACTGCCGAGCCAGCGATCGTGGATTTCCGTGAATCCGATTAAATTCACTCAATTGCTGTAATAGTTGTAATCTTAGAACGGTAGATGATTGTATTAGTACTGGAACATGCCTAGTTGCTTTCTAGGAAGACAAATAGGTTAACTTTTCTTATACACCTTTCTTCCTTTACATTTTTATAAATAATGCTGTATTTTTTAACTTTAAAACGTTATTGTCCGCCAACGATCTACTAAGTTGATGTGGAGCAATTCAACTAGTTGTTACAGTTACAATTCTTGACTAATAAGGCTGGTTTCAGCAAATGTAGGCCCTAGGCGACTTATTGCGGCCGCCACATGTTACTCTGCCGATATCGTTATAAACAAAGAATAAGTATAAATAATTGAACAAATTTAACTCCTCGGGCAATCCAGCAACGGAAGCTCACGGAAAATTGTGTTTATTAAATGTAAGCATCGGCAAGTAAACAATTGTAGATTAAATGCGAATCGAAGGTGAATAATAGTTTGTACTAATTATACTGAATACATTGTTATTACTTTATTAGCTGTTAACCCTCTGTATGCCGACGATCGTCCCTGAACGATGCTCTTGGAAAAAAATCTTAATAATACGCATTCACGAGCAGTTTACGTCAAATATAGACGTTTTTATTTATAGAACCTTATTTTAACAATAACTTGGACATGTAAAGAGTATTGTTAACGTGTCATCTTCGTATTTTTCTACATTTACGTGTAAGTTTGACGCCTTGCGACATTTATAGGTAATTGCAGTTAAACCGACCAGTCCTGGTAGACGCAGCTGCCTCTTGCTTATAATTTAAAAATAAGTCACATATGAAACCTAGCCGTATGCTGTAATTATCTTAACGTTATACTGGAAAAGTCTATGATTTATCAAGAAACCGTATTTCCGGTTATAACGTTATTCCGGATAAACTGGTTTAATTTAGATCACTGCAGCAGTTTTGGGTTAATGATCATAATTGAATAACGTTTCAATGTTAGATTTGTTTACGTTATTGAATTAGATTCGTCGGTTTTATTGTAATTGTTAGATTAAGCTTTATTATTGTTCATAACTTCCGCCTCTAATTTATAATAATAACAATAACGTAGACAGTTAGTGCTAATCTAAAGTACTTACGGGATAGTATCCGTGATTCCGTGAAGAATTCCGTGCCGCGTTGGCCTCGTACAGGACTAATTTCGTTTATTTTTTTTAGTTTTATTGTTTTTTTTCTGTTTTATTGTTATTATTGTACTGATAATTTCTCATTTTTTTTATTTTATGTGTATTGTCCTGTGCGGGCTAATAAATGATTTTTCTTCCTTTCTTTGCTTTTTATTTCTTTCAAGTGTAGTGAAAAACCGTGAAAGTCTAAAACAGTGAAGCTAGTGCTAAGTTATGTTGGTTTCGCTAATGAATATTTTGCTGAAATAAAGACAAATGACGTATTTCTCCAATAAAGATAATCACGATCAGCAGCAGTGTTTAAGGCGGAAGGTTTTCCCACGAAATTCAAATCTTCTTACTTGTCGTAGCCTGATACTAACCTGCAGAAAACCTTTGAAAATTTGAATTTCGCTTTCCCCTTGAAAGCGCCAGGATAACTTGCGAACTTTCTGTTTTAAGCTTTCACGGTTTAAAACTAAACCTATATTCTCACTTACGGGATATCTTTCGTGATTGTTCATTGTTTTGAGCTCCCGATATTTCGACGCTGTTGCAAGCGCCATGATCGCGGGTTAACTGGAGAACAGCGCAGCGTCGAAATATCTGGAGCTCAAAACAATGAACAATCACGGAAGATATCCCGTAAGTGACAATTGAAGTATTTTCTTCTTTATCGTGTGGTTAGGGTCTAACCTGGTGTTAAAGTTTTATGCCGACAATGGCCTCATGCCTCTGACTTGGCTTTACATTACCTGCCACCGAAAAATATCTCTCAGGCATGTTGGTTTCCGTACGATGTTTTCCTTCACCGAAGCAAGTGAATCCGAAAAATCTAAATCCGTGCTGTCATTGTCATCATTGTAATGAAAAATATGGACACAGAAAGCTCTTGCACGAGTTTTAATATTAATTAATTAATTAATATTAATTTTCGCCCTAAATAGCGTAGCGTGCATTCGTTGTTAAGTGTTTCGTATTCGTGAACTTACGATGACAAATTAAATTTTTCCAAATCACGAATCACGCATACACGTACCATAATTCCACAGTTTTCTCTAAATGATCTTACAACTGATTTTCCGTCCATCTTTACCGGAATAGCTGCAGAAGTCTTAACCAATATTTCCTTTGTTCCAGTCCGCACGGTCTGAAGGCGAGTCTTCTGGGGAGCAATCCTGCGAGAGCTCCGACGAGGGTGTGGGGCGGGACGCTCCGGCACCCCACCCGCACCAGCCGCACCAACCGCTACCGCTGCAGTCGCACCAGGCGCTGCAGCACCAGCCCCTACAGCACCAACCCTCGCACAACCTGGGCCACCACGCCTCCGTGCAGCATCAGCCGCTGAACCATCAGATGACGCATCCGCATCAGAGGAACTCGCCGAGACCTCTAGAGAGGGAACTTAAAGTAAGTCAATTTGCTGTTTCTGTTAGCCTGTATCCATCATATTGCCAGACAAAGACTTCTCCCTATAAACTCCGGTTCTTCATCAAAAAGTGATCCATGATGCATGGCTAAGTTGATTGTTAGTTTCTGTTGAGTTGTTTGCCGAAAGGTTGACTGGCAGAAAATACTTATGGCATTAAGTCCGCCTCTGAGCTTTATGCATGAAGTGTTAGATAAATAAATAAGTTAGTTTTAAAAGTCAATTTCGACATAGCTCTAAAGGTATTGTAAACAGCAATTGCGAGATGACCCTTGTCTGGTTGGATTCAAATGGATGTAAGGACTTAATGTTCTCCTAGGCCAAAACCCTTTGGATCTATATATCAGTCTGATAATGTTTGACGTGCTCATCTCGAACGATGTATTTACGCAATTTGCATCGTCGTATTTATTATTGTTACGAACTCACGTTATGTATTGGCACAAATAATATAATTAATAAAAAACCGAAGCAAAAAATTCTATGGAATTAACGGTTTCTAACGGTCCTAAGGTAGAAAATACTTTACATTCCATCTAGATGTAGACCGACATCAAGTTCATTTCTTCTCACCGCATTATTTCTAAACCCAACCTTTCTCCTATCAGGTACGTGACGACTTCGAGTCCCTAAAGTCTTCACTCCACCCACACTTATCGTCACTGGCGTCCCTAGCCCAAGGGGCCCCACTGTCAACCCCCAGCAGTGTGTTCGCTCTGGCCGGCGCCGGGGCAACTGGGGGCTTCCCTTACGCACCCCCAGCGTTTTTGGCCCCCGCTCCACCGCCGCCGGCGCAGCCTGCTGGCTCTGCGTCATCGTCATCTTCGGAAGGCAGTGCTGCTGGATGGAGCTTTGAAGAACAGTATAAGCAGGTCCGTCAGGTAAGTTCGGCTTTTATTGATTTGTTTTTTTTTTCCAGAGATTATCCCACCTGAAAAAGTTAATGATTAGGAGGAGGACGCCGAATTTCAATAAGAATTAATAGTGACTGGAAACCTTTGAGGTTATACGATTTAAAAAGAAATCCACATGGGCAAAATATTTGACTACCTACATTACAAAGAAATTCAAATATTTACAGGCGATAGAAAGGACAAGACGAAGAAAATAGTAATCCAATACTTGTTACTAATTAGTAATAAGTCGGTCTGTCTAGTGTAAATAAATATCGCTGGACATTACACACAGCGTCATCTAGTGCCACACTAAGCAACGAGGCTTGTGTCGTGGACACCAGATAGTTGATATACTACATAGATACTTTTTGTTTGTAAATACATACTTATTATACATAAGTATAAACATCCATGACTGGAAACAAACGTCCATGCTCATCACACAAAGATTTGCTCCTACCGGGATTCGAACCCGTGACTCTAAAGAACGTAAGGCAACCTCACTACCGCTGCGCTATTCGGGTCAAACGCCGCTTGTCAAATTTTTTGAAAGAATCAAAAATGCATGTAAATATTTCCAATGGCCGCTCTATAAATCTTCGCTACATTATGAAATCAATAAGACAATAACCATTCCAATAGTCAAAGCAAAGTAACAACGTAATAGCTCAACCGTTGCATAATATATATCATAAACGATTTGCCTACCTAGAGCAATCAAATAAAATCGCACCAACCCTCACACAACCCTGCTGAATTATTCACAACCACACATTACGTGTCTATGTGTCCAATAAAATGGATTTCTAAATCGCTACATAATGGTCGGTTCAACCCGTTCCTTTGTTACATATTTCATTGGTTTTGCGAAGGGTTGACAAAACATGTGAGGGGTCATATGGGCCCCCGGATGAATAATAATCCGCTGTAGCGTTTGGAGGGTTGACGGCAGATTGACAATGTTCTTTATGACTTTATTGCGGTCGGACAAGGGTTTCGTGGTGATGTTTTTATTATTATCAACTTAATAACTGTTATGAGGTGGGTTTGGTTATTTGGACGTTTGAAAAAGGAATGTGTCAGTTGAATTTAAATGTTTTTTTTACACAAGACACATGTTTCGCAGCAACAAAAAACGTTGTAATCTTTCTTTTTCTTCAAGGATTATCCTTTCATTCACGTTTTTCACTTTTTCGGCACCATTAACTCCATTTAGCAGAAAGTTAACAAGTACCGTAATTTCCTGATACAAAAGCATTAATAAGTATTTTATTTTCACCTCACGACCTTACTGAACAAGCTGTTAAGTATTTTATCAAAGGGAAGAAAGGTATAAAATTGTTCAAATTGTTGTGGCTGATCACGCCTCGGTTCTATTGTTCCATAATTAATTGGGGGCAGGCTTGTGTGCCTTCACGTAATACTGAATAAGGTCTCACATTCACGGTAAGACTTTTTTTCTTTAAGTTCCGACAGTTTTCAAAAGTTTCTTAATATCTTGAACACTTTGATACATTATTTCTGCTTAGAATGGAAACTGAGATCTCTCAGCATTACTAGAGGAATAATGCTGGTATTTTTTTAGCTAACATTGCCAGGAGGAAGATGATTCATAGTTAATTCTTACACTTTGTTTAGTAACTTACAAGTGATGAAGTGAAAAAACAAGAAAAAAAATATTACAAATTAAATTTGATGATGTAAAAAAAAATATAAAAATCACGAAAAATTAAATTTATAAAATATATTATTTATTGTTATTTTCGTTTGCTGGGGAGTTTGTTCAGCCTTTTTTTCCAGCTAAAACACAAGGAATTGGTGTTTTAGGGGACTGTCTCTTGTAAAATTTGACGTTCCAAAAATGCTGCTTGCCAGCCTTATTTCAACAGGTGACTTCATTTTGAACTTTTGATACAATATCTAAGTTGACGAAACTTGAAAGTCATAGCAAAATAAGTTGTTTTATTAGCTTTTTCTCTAGACATTAATTAATGTATTGCAATAAAATATACAAATAGCAAATGCATCGTAGCATCCATGGCCACCTTTAAAGCATGCATATGGCGTCTTATTGAAGTCAAATTATCGAGTGGTATAGTCTCTTTTATCTCAGTATTCTTGGGTGCCCCGCGCGTTAACGAGGTTCACAATGACTCCAATTGATACCTACCCAAAGGATCAATTATAAACTGAATGTATGCGGTTCAAAGGAAATTATGGCGGCGAAATATTGTTGAAATGTACTTTTGAATTTAATATGTACAGGCTTTTGGGTGCGATCGGTATCAATAGGTTCAGGTTGTACACCATATTTTTTGCAGTTTTATAAGTAGACTACATTTAATTCTGAATGAATAATTATTTCCCCAATTATTAAATTAACTCAATTGGTCCTCTTTTATTCATGATAATACTTGCAAGCACTCTTTTGTAAACTTTTTCCTTACAATCTTACATAGAAATGTGACAGGACCATGATTAAAATTGTACAAAACAATTTTCTTTATTAAAATGATCATGTTTTACAATTTCACCATAAGCTTAAACACAATGTTTTCCATGTTTCAAGGCGAAAGTAATTCCGGCCGACTAGTTACAGACAATGGCCCAAATATTGTTATTTGTTGTTTAATTTAGGCTTTTAGCCTTTTTGGTCTTACAGACCATAAGGCGTAGACAGGTCTTTTGTGTCTAGTTTAAAGTTTAGTACGTTAATTCGTTCTACATATCGTAATTTGCGACACAATGTGTGAGCTAACAATGAGGACAAAGGCCCATGAGCTCTCACAAAGCAATATGGGCAACGTGTTAATGTATTGCAATTGGATGTTGACTGGTGCTCTCAGGAACTCACTTTATTGGTATTTATTCGGTTTAATGCATCCTTCCTTTGTGATGCTAGCTTGTATATGAAAGAAACTACATTGTTGATTGATTATCTTGATTAATAAAAGTGTGAGGTTTTATGTGGTTAGGTGCTTTGGTACAATGTTGCGGAGCAAATCTGGCGCTGCTATTAATTTTGATATGAAATGAAGACTATTTATAAAGTCTTACTGGATGAATAAGTGTTAACTCTTTGCAACAAAATTATAGTTTAATTTAATGGTAGCCGTTTTGCCTTTTTGCGGAGCTTTTGATGCAAATATGCACTTATTGTTATTTTCTGATTCTTATCATCTGCCTAGCTTTTCTCCAAATACATTGGGATCGACTTTCAGTCTGACTGAATGCATGTGAAGACCATTGATTATATGGAGTGATTGTCTTGCTGACTCCTAACCTCCACTAGTAAAACTGGTCGGTAGCATTTCGGGGATTTACTGCCTGTTACCACTTTAAAAGATCTATTCATGACAGCCAGTTCCAATGGCTTACCGTGCTTTTTGAGGCATGGAGGGGTCTCGATGCTGGAGGATGCCGGGACGGTGGGCTATGGGCTAGCTCGCCGTCCGTCCGTGTCATGACGACATGCCGTGTCGACGGCACAGGAGTGTTTCACGCACGCCTCAAAGAGAGTCGGCAAAAAGGAAGGGGTCCGTAAGGACCGATGCCTGCCGGGGTTGCGGGACTGTTCGAAAGAGATACCGTGTCCCCGAAACACAAAGGGCGATGAAGGAACATGGATGGGTTTTAGTCAGAAAAAGTCTGACACTCCCTCCTGCTCCGCCCAGAGCGGGAGGAGTCATTTGGTAATTTCCCACCCGAAAAAAAAAAGTGGTCTCGATGCTGATGGTCACTAATCCACGGACCAATATCGGCAAGCGCAGCTAACATCCGATCGACCAGTGTGTACTTTGTCACGAGTAGCTATCAAGGTAGAGTATCTTCGGTAGCTATCAAGGAAAGCTATATTCAACAAAGCTCTCTCATTCTAGACCACACACCAACCGTACAACGCTAGCAACAAATTAATTACAATACAAGAAATCTCAGAATAGCATTTCGATATTCGTTGTTACCAATCGCGCCGACCGTAACAAACGCGCGTCACGATAATCGCACGGCTGCACGCGCGGGCGATAATCGCACATTTGACGCGCGACTGCGGTGCGTTTGCGCACACACCGGTCCACTTGCGACGCGTCACGGTGCCTTTGTGTGAATGCCGCTGTTTAGTTAGATACTGCTGTTCTTATACCTACTTCTAATGCTCTAGTTAATACGGGTTCAGGTGTATATTAAACGCTTTATTATGTTTCAAGCCGGTTTAAGCTTGGTGTTGATTTAAGAAATTGTGCTACTGCTTTTCCTGAATCTTAGCTGTAGTCATAGTATGTCTTTGGCATACCTCATCATCTGCCTAGCCTTTTCTCAACTATGTTGGGGTCGGCTTCCAGTCTAACCGGATGCAGCTGAATACCAGTATTTTACATAGAGCTACTGTCTATCTGACTTCCACAACCCAGTTAGTAGGTTACGACGGTCAAAGATCTACAAATGACAGCCGAAACCAACGGCTTAACGTGCTTCCCGTGGCACGGAGGAAACTCGGTATATAACGGGTGGTTATCCATCCACGGACCAACCTAGGCAAGCACGGGTTAACCTGAAGATCGACCCGAGCGGATGTTATTATTTAGCCACGAGCTCCTGGCATACTTCGGTTTAAAGACATTTATTTCTCAAAGAACAATTACAGTTCACTTAAAGAGAAACTTGGCATTTTCAATAGTATTTCTTTGTTGCATTTTTACCTGTGCAACTGGGTTAGAAACAGAAAGAACATTCTTTTATTAGTACGAAACACGACGACAAACTGAAGTTTTTCTTTGACTGCTGATACTCTAGGGCGGGCTTACTAATACGTAAAAAATTTAAAAGTCTATCACACATGCTTGGTTGTTGTTAGGCTGTTTACTGTACAAGACATGAATAAGACGAGTCGTATCACACTTTGCTGTTATAATTCTATCACTTTCCTATATTTGATCAATCTGCTTTGTACCTCTTCGCCTATTGATTCAGAGAGTGATGAATTTGACGATTGAATGAAATCTCTGCCAACGTTTACTCAAGGGACTCGGTAAATACGTTCCATTCATTCGTTCTTCATTCTTCAATTAAAGATAAACTGTGCCGTGATTATGAACGGATCGCACCTCTACGTGAGTTTAATGACAAGTTGCAATCTCTTGGAACTTTAATTACATAGTGGACGTTGTTTGCGTGCGTTTTTAGAAAATGATACATTTATGTATTACCTTTATAAATAATAACCCTCTATTAACCGTTATACAGTTGCTTAATCACAAATACAAAGTCGTATATAAACGGTAGCGTAATAAAGTAAAAAAATACGACGTTTTCCCCCTCGCTCCTCCCACATAATTTCTTCCCTATGACGAAAATGACAAGGTTGATACTCCTGCTCCTGTTGAGTTTCCGTGTGTATAAACATTTATATTTCTGCTAATAGTATGATTATCGCGCCCTCTTTAGGGCGTTGTCGTTGAATTAACAGTTATTTGTGCGAAAACCGGAAACTGTTCGATTTTCCACCTTGTGGCGAGGTGGTAGGGTTATAAATTAAAGTGTGTGCAACTAACGTGAGACTTGCAAGTTCATAAACGGCGGCCATGTTGGAAAGTCCGCTGTTTTCCGACCCTAAATCATCCGCGTGGATTATTGTTGTTCTTTTTATTAGTGACTACTGTGTTGCTACTTGTCTGATAGCGTATTCACGGAGTAATTTTAAAGCATACAACAATGTGTTTACGTGTATGTGCAATGCTTTTTAGATCTACCTATTTTGTGTCACAACAACCGAAAATGTTGAGCGTTTGAGGTGTGCCGTTTCCGCTACGTCACACCTGTGTTTAGGAAACTTTCCAACTTATAAGTACACAATGTAAATAGTACGAGCTTTGTAATCTTTGGTCCCGTGATGTACTCTGGTACTTATCCGATTCCGAATATCTTTTTTTTCTAAATACGAATAGTTTAGTTTCACATCTTTGCCAGATTCCAAGCAAACTTTAACCCGAATTTAGAATGCAACATTTGGTGTCCCTGTCGTTGTTTATAAGTAAAAATATGTCCTCCAGTTCCTTTCAAGGGATCACATACACATTTTAAACAGTTTCGTGTGAAAGTAAAACGATCCATTTTCAACCGACTGCCAAAAAGAGGAGGTTCTCAATTCGACGGTTTTTTTTTGTGTTTGTGACCTCAGGACTTTCAACTGGGTGAAACGATTTTGATGGTTATTTTTTATTTGAAAGCTGGTACTTCCCGTGTCGTCCCATTTAAATTTTGTGAAAATCTGATGCTGATCTTCGGAGATATACAATGGAACTTTTTAAAAATAGACGGCAAATCTGCCGTGATTGCTAAAATCGCTTAGGATTTTTATTGTTTATACAACATCATGACGTAACATCACGCCTATATGCTCTGAGAGGGTACGCAGTACAATACACCCAGATTTCGACAGTTAGGTATGGTTTGTGTTCCGCGCGCGCCTCAAAGACATGTCAGCAAAAGGAAGGGGTCCGCAAGGTCCGATACCTGCCGGGGCTGCGGAACTGTTCGAAAGAGATACTGCGGCCCTGGAACACAAAGGGCTAAGAAGGAACATGGATGGGTTTTAGTCAATAAAAGTCTGACACTGCCTTTCGCTCCGCCCAGAGCGGAAGGGGTAATTTGATGATTTCCCATCCGAAAAAAAAGGTATGTACCTTTTTTCAGCGTATCATATCATATATTACCATGACATGTATTGTTAACGATGTCAAATTAGTTCATGGCAAATATTTGTTTGGGTACAACTAAAAATGGAAAAATAAAAAACTTCGAAAGTAAAAAGTCGTTGACAAAAAAACTAAATCAATCAAACAAAGGTCACCGACTTCTGAAGCTAACGTTATTTTTCACTTTTTTGTGTTTTTTGAAGTCGGTTTTATTTTTTTCAAAAAAGTTTTTTATTTCAAGTAGGTACAGGGGGCCTAAAATGGCCGCTCTAGCAGAATCATAATAGGATAATAATACGAATCACGTTAAAATTTTGGCGAGTTTACACCTCGCTGACGATGCGTAGTTAGCGCACTGACGATGGCGGCTAGCCGTAGCCTAAATTTGAGGTAATAACGCCTGGCTGCAGCTGTGCTGGTGCGGTGCCGGTATTGTGCGCCATGACCTTTACTTTGCGATCATTTTACGATATTGATGTAGTATAAACAAGCTTTTATTTAAATGCGCTAAAAAGAAAAAAAATGCTTTTCCTTTAATTTATTTTTTGTAATATTTTTTTTTTTTTTTACTTCCCTCTGTGTTGTACACCTACTGGCTCTCGACCGGTTCTTTTACTGATGAAAGGGGAAGGACTGCCTGTTAGAAGAAGGATATTTTACGAAAGGGACATTTTGCGAAAGGGACATTTTGCGAAAGGGACATTCTGAGAAAGGGACATTCTGCGAAAGGGACATTTTGAGAAGTGGTCATTTTGCGACAGAGCCGTTTCAAAGACATTCAAACCTTCACTTGTTTAACTGTTTTATACCGAGCACCTATAAAGTCCCTCTGTCCAAGATTCAGTATTGTCACGTCTCTGCGCGCACGCCGCTCGTCCATTACTCAGGCACCCCGCGCAGGCGCAGTGAATGCGACACGTTTGATTTTATACTATTTATCATTGCTATAAATTGCCTACATTGCGAAACACGTTGCTTGCTACAAATTGATGGGGTTATAGGCCGATTGTAAGGTTGAAATTGATTGTGGAATTAATCATGAGGATAAAAGTTATACAAGATATTATTTTTAACTAGCTGATGCCCGCGGCTTCGCCCGCGTGGATGTCGGTTATCGCGACCAATGCATACAAATACTTGACAAATTGTATACTAAAACCTTGCTCGAGAACCACTCTAACCATTGGTAAAACAGCGTGAAAATCGGTGCAGAAGTTTTTGAGTTTATCGCGAACAGACAGACAGACAGACGCGGGGGAGGACAATGTTTTATAATTATGTAGTGATAGTGATCCGCAAATAGGTACTAGACTTGGTTTCGAAGCAGAATACTGCGAAAAAAAAAAAGGATGAAACGTCATTAATTTTTCTTTAACGACACCTGATTTCATAAATAATAATACCAGCCTATTACTGTCCCACTGCTGGGCAAAGGCCTCTTCTCCACAGAGAAGGCACGAGCATTGATCACCACTCAAGGAGGGTTGGCGATGCGAGGCGGCGAGCCTCCTTGCCGGATTGCCGCCATGGGATCTAGAGGCGATTGTCCTCGCGCGCCTACATGAATGGCGCGCGGAGGCGCTACGCCGGGGGGGAAACTCAGCTGCAGCGAAAAATTGTCGCTCAGCGGACAGACTTCCGGCGGGATCTCATGGCGACATGGAGAGAGCGACTGTCGCAACCCCGTGCAGGGCACGCCACGATAGTGGCGATAAGTCCCCTCTTTGAGGAGTGGCTCGAGAGACGCCACGGCGTCCTCACCTTCCGCCTGACGCAGGTCCTCACCGGACACGGAGTGTTCGGGAGGTTCCTGCACCGAATCGGGCGGGAGGAAACGCCCGGGTGCTTCCATTGTGAGGATCGACCGGAGGACACGGTGGAACACACGGTGGAGGTGTGCCCCGCGTGGGCGGAGCACCGCCGTGTCCTCGAAGCGGCGATCGGCGGCGGCGACCTCTCGCGTCCGGCCCTGGTGCAAGCCATGGTCCGGAGCGAGACGGAGTGGGACGCCGTCACCTCCTTCTGCGAAGCAGTAATGCTAGAGAAGGAGGTGGCGGAACGTGAGAGGGAGAGAACCTCTCAACGTCCCGGCCGCCGCGGGAGACGCCCTGGGCGTCGGGGGCCACCACCACGTGGCCCCCGGCCACCGTAGGCGCGGGCCTGTGGACGGTGGGCTATGGGCTAGCTCGCCGTCCGTCCGTCTCATGACGACAGGCCGTGTCGACGGCGCGTTCGTGTTCCACGCGCGCCTCAAAGAGAGTCAGCAAAAGGGAAGGGGTCCGTAAGGACCGAAGCCTGCCGGGGTTGCGGGACTATTCGAAAGAGATACCGTGGCCCCGGAACACAAAGGGCGATGAAGGAACATGGATGGGTTTTAGTCAGTAAAAGTCTGACACTCCCTCCTGCTCCGCCCAGAGCAGGAGGGGTTATTTGATGATTTCCCATCCGAAAAAAAAAAAAAAAAAAAAAAAAAAAAAAAAAAAAAAAAAAAAAAAAAAAAAAAAGGAGGGTTGGCGATTTCAGACTTATAAGTCCAGGTTTCCTCACGATGTTTTCCTTCACCTAACATAATCATGAAATGGTTTTGTTTATATTGTGTAGCTGGCTTAAATATAATTCTTGTTTCTTTTTTTGTCGTTTGTCAAAAAAAGCTCCATTTATCACCATAAATGTTTCGCCACTAAACAGCTCTTTTTCGTTGCATTTTTTCTCAACCCTTAACTGATTCATTTGTTATCAGTAACTGTTTCACTGTTTTGCTCCCTGTGGTTAGTAAGTCCATAAGACTGCAAATCGCTTGATTTATTTCCAAAAATGTGTAGCTAGGTACCACCACACCCAAAAGTTCTGTAATCTAAAAACGTGGTTGTTTTAAATGCACGTGAACTATTAGATTCGCCGTAAACCTTTTAAAGTGGCAGTAAGGTTATGGGTGCGTTCGTCCAAAAAAAAAAGTTAACTTATTTTTTTAACTGGCAACCCAAACGATTAGCCAAGTGAGCCATCGTGCTGGTATTCGAGTGTTTTGGATATTTATTCCGTCTAGACGGTTTATCTAGTGGAAACTTTTATCAGGGTGGAATGTTTTATACACTTGAAATTGGAAAGTTAACGACGAATGAGCTTTTAAGCTTTTTTTTCTGCAGAGAGTAAACGTTTAAGCCGTTTAAAAGACGAAATAATTGTCTATGGATTGCTGTTATCATTTAAACAGACGCTTTTGTTTATTGTTTTATATTTATAAATGGAAACTATTTATGTTATGTGCCGTAGAAGTTTTTATTTTCCCTAAAGAATTATTTGGCTACACATATTTTTCAGCCAATTAGTCTTAATTTTAATGGCGTCTCGAATTATAATAAGCTCTCGTTACGAACAGTACTTTCGGCGTTATCGAGGTACTTTCTCGTGACGTCACACTTACAGCTACATAACAAACAAATTAGTCAAACATTAAAAAGTATTCGAGACTTCCGATCCTAATTAAGGTGTGTTCACCGTTCAAGCTCGTTATTGTTGTTTTTTCTTCAGATTTAGATGCGGCTATTATCGTTAAATAGCCGATTTGTCGTCGCAATTAGCCTTAAAATGTTGAGTTGTACATAAATCGGTACGATTACGTATATCGGCCTCATTATCGAGCGGGCAGCCGTTTATCTTGTAACTATGTGTTACACGGATAGTTAATGTTGAAGTTTTTATTGTTGTGACATCTAGGAGTATCATTCTACCCTGACCTGTGGAAGGGACCACCTACCACAGTACACATAGCCATTTTTCGAGATTTTCGATTTTTGGAGAGTTGTGGTGGCTCAGTGGTGGCGGCCCCAACTTACGAACAGTAAGTCGTAGGTTATTATTAATTACTTTGTGTAATTTATTTCATCACCACTGCTCTCAAAACGGTGAGGGAAAACATCGTGAGGAAACCGGCATGTCCTAGAACCAAAAATTCGAAGACATGTGACATCTACCAATCCGCACTGGGCCCGCGTGGTGGATTATAGCCCATTCCCTCTCATTGAGAGAGGCCTGTGTCCCAGCAGTGGGAACATTAATAGGCTGATGTTGATGTGCTGTAAGACCTTGCTTTTTGCCAAATTTCGTGATTCTATTGGTTTTCGACCCAAAACCTATAGGGTACTTCCGGTTGACCTAGAATTGTCTATTTTGGTGAAAAGCAAGGTCTTACAGCACAAGTTAAGGGGAAAAAAAAATGTTGAAAATTAAGGTAAATATTAGTACTTACAAGTTTTCGCGAAAATCTAAATTTTCCCAGATCTTTTTATCGTGTTGACTCAGGACCCTGATTTTTATACACCTAATAGGGACTATAGACCTCAGTATCTGCTATAAATTGCAACTTACTAGGTCCATCCGTTCCTGAGAAAATCGATGGTGACAGACGGACAGACGGACAAGAAAGTGATCTTATAAGGGTTCCTTTTTTACCTTTTGAGGTACGGAATCCCTGTTCCGCAGGGATCGGTCCTAGGGCCGCCCTTGTGGAACATCGGGTACGACTGGGTGCTGCGCGCCGACCTCCCTAGCGGTGTCAGCGTAGTGTGCTACGCTGACGACACGCTGGTGCTGGCACAGGGGAGGTCGCACAAGGCGGCGGCCGAAGCGATGACACGCGGGGTTGCGATAGTCGTTGAGAGGATCCGGCAACTGGGTCTCGAGGTGGCACTGCACAAGTCCGAGGCCATGTGCTTTCATGGGCCTCGGAATGCGCCACCTCCGGGATCCTCACTGACGGTAGGAGGGGTATCCATCGGCGTTGAGTCGACGTTAAAGTACTTGGGACTTGTCCTTGACAGCCGGTGGAACTTCGTAGAACATTTCCGACGTTTGGCCCCCAAACTGGAACGGACTGGGGCTACCTTCAGGCGGCTCCTGCCCAATCTGGGGGGGCCGAACGCCTCCTGCCGGAGGCTCTACGCGGGAGTCGTGCGGTCAATGGCCCTTTACGGGGCCCCGGTGTGGGCGCGTTCATTGAGGCTGCGAGCCGCTCACTATTTGAACGCGCCCCAAAAGGTAGTAGCCGTAAGGCTGGCCCGGGGGTACCGTACGATCTCCCGTGAGGCGGCGAGCCTCCTTGCCGGATTGCCGCCATGGGATCTAGAGGCGATAGTCCTCGCGCGCCTACATGAATGGCGCGCGGAGGCGCTACGCCGGGGGGAAACTCCGCTGCAGCGACAAATTGTCGCTCAGCGGACAGACTTCCGGCGGGATCTCATGGCGACATGGAGAGAGCGACCGTCGCAACCCCGTGCAGGGCACGCCACGATAGTGGCGATAAGTCCCCTCTTTGAGGAGTGGCTTGAGAGACGCCACGGCGTCCTCACCTTCCGCCTGACGCAGGTCCTCACCGGACACGGAGTGTTCGGGAGGTTCCTGCACCGAATCGGGCGGGAGCAAACGCCCGGGTGCTTCCATTGTGAGGATCGACCGGAGGACACGGTGGAACACACGGTGGAGGTGTGCCCCGCGTGGGCGGAGCACCGCCGTGTCCTCGAAGCGGCGATCGGCGGCGGCGACCTCTCGCGTCTGGCCCTGGTGCAAGCCATGGTCCGAAGCGAGACGGAATGGGACGCCGTCACCTCCTTCTGCGAAGCAGTAATGCTAGAGAAGGAGGTGGCGGAACGTGAGAGGGAGAGAACCTCTCAACGTCCCGGCCGCCGCGGGAGACGCCCCGGGCGTCGGGGGCCACCACCACGTGGCCCCCGGCCACCGTAGGCGCGGGCCTGTGGACGGTGAGCTATGGGCTAGCTCGCCGTCCGTCCGTCTCATGACGACAGGCCGTGTCGACGGCGCGTTCGTGTTCCACGCGCGCCTCAAAGAGAGTCAGCAAAAAGGAAGGGGTCCGCAAGGACCGATGCCTGCCGGGGTTGCGGGACTATTCGAAAGAGATACCGTGGCCCCGGAACACAAAGGGCGATGAAGGAACATGGATGGGTTTTAGTCAGTAAAAGTCTGACACTCCCTCCTGCTCCGCCCAGAGCGGGAGGGGTTATTTGATGATTTCCCATCCGAAAAAAAAAAAAAAAAAAAAGGTACGGAATCCCAAAAATCAGCTATTCCATACATTTTTGCGTGTACGTATTTCACTTTTGTAGGAAACAACAGATTTCCACCGGTCGGTCGGTGTCACTTCGACCTGGTACTTGGTACCTATGTAAAATTGTCATAAGACTTAAGAAAGGAAACTTTGAAGCAAATCGTTCAGGTTCACCAAAAGAAAAAATTGGTGTCAATTTTAATATGGAAATTATTTACTTTTTCTCAAACATGCTTCGAAATTTGAGCATTATTTTGATAACCTTCTTCGAGATAAATCGAATTTGCTGTACTGGCCAGATATACATGCGACCAGCGGCCGGCAAAAGTTGTATGAAAATCCATATCTGTCGTGTGTAACGGCCAAATAAATTACTAAACTCATATCTATCGTGTTATTTAAAAATGGAACGATCTTTTACTCTGAAACATGGCAACCAAGGAGGTAACTTTTCAAAGGTTTCATTCAAATTTCGAATTGGCTTGCAAATAGAAAGCAGTATATTGTAAAAAAAAAAACTAACTCTTCAACGCGAGAGTTTTAATTTCTTCGCGTTTTTTGAGAAAAGCACTATACAAGCCTTGGTCACAACTAGGGGTTCCTTCTATCTGGCAGAATCTTGATGCTCCGAAATTTATTTGGCATAACACACTTGGCATAATCTTCTTTAAACGAATGTTTCAAAGGCATAAACATTATTTAATATAGTTATTGTTTGGCCGAATGTTTGTATTTCCGAATTTACAATGGCATACTTTTAAGATGGCAGAATTTTATTTGGCATAATTACCTTTGGCAATGTTCAAATTTCGCACAATTTCACTTGGCATATTACGAAGATGGCAGAATTTCATTTGGAATAATTTTATTTGGGATTATTGCCATTTCTATAAAATAGCATTTTTAACCAAACATTTAAATATTGTCTCAAAAAGTCAATATGATGGGCTACAAAAGTTAGTGACAGAAACGAATCGCTCCAAAACCGACTTTACGTAGAAGACTACGTAAAGTCGGTTTTGGAGCGATTCGTTTCTGCCCTACCCCTAGAGTGTAATTTAAAATTGCGTAGGCGCGGAGGGGCGAGGCGGCCCGCGAGTTGAGGAGCAGGTTGTTGTAACACTCGCCGCCGCTGCTGAGGCTGGCCGGCGAAGCCAGCCAGCAAGCCGAAGCTGCGGTGGTGAGCGTTAAACACATCTGCGACGATAAGCTCGCGTGGGACCGCCGGAGCCCCGCAGCGCCGGAGCCGTGACATAAACCATGCCTGCTGCATGTTGCATGCTTGCTTGCATGCTGCATGCTTGCTTGCATGAATGGTGTATGCTTGCTGCATGAATGGTGTATGCTGGTTTGCATTGTTTGCATATTGTATGCTGGTTTGCATGTTTGCATACTGCATGCTTGTTTGCATACTGCATGCTTGCTGCATATAAGAAAATATAATTATTTTCTATATGCTTGCTGCATATAGAAAATAAGAAATGTATGCCAAAAGATGATTCTAACTGTAAACTTTCTGAGATATGATAGTTCTGCTTTTAGTGACTATCGATATAAAATGTATGCCAAAAGATGATTCTGGCTGTGAACTTTCTGCGCTAAGATGGTTCTACTTTTAATTCTTATGCATATGAAATTTATGCCTAAAGATGATTCCGACTTATAAAATTATGAGTTTTGAATGTATGATAAATGAGTGTCTGCCAAACGATTTTCTGCGAAATGAAGTTTATGCTACCCGCCGTTATGCAAAGTAATATTATGGCATAAAAAGTTCTGCTATAAAGGGTGGACCCCACAACTAGGCATTGATGGTATGTGTGCCTCGGCTTCCTCGGCCCACATTTACACGTTCATCCATCAATGCCTCTGTTGCTGGCCGCTGCAGTAATGTTAAGTACAATACTGCAGCGGCCTACTCAAGATAACTCTCAAATCTATTGTGCCATATGAAGGATCAGCCAATAACTAAAAAAACCAGCTGTAATATGGAGGATACTGGATATCATACACAACACTATATAAATGTCAAGACATATTTTAGATATAACTTAGTATTAAGCTACAAAGTTACCTTCAGCAATGACTTCACCGCAGTTATCAATTGTTATTTTAATGTAGTAATTATCATTAATATTAACTTTGTCTGAACATACGTTAATGTATTCAACGGACTAAATACAAAATATCGATACATTTAACTAGCGAAGCAATAATTACGAGGACATTATCTAGTGACGTGCTCTGATTGGTCAATGTTGAATGTCATTCTTACTATAATGACATTTTGACGAGACGTTGTAACTAATTGCTGACAATTGTACGTATTGTTTGGTTTATATTTTTAAGATTAGATTAGTTCAGTTTTGTAACAGATTTTCCTTATGTTCCCTGTGTTTGTCATTTATTACTTAGTTTTGAGTTATAATAAAAAAAACACTCAGACATTTTGATAATTTAAAAATATCCATTGCGTTGTATACGTTGTCGATCAGACGAATTTTGAAAACATAAATTCATAATTTCCATCAAAATCTTTCGAATTGTGATGGTATGATTGAGTGTTACGCAGTTAAGATGGGCCTTAAAACTACAATTTTATTATAACTTATCTAAATAGATTTCCATTTTCACGCTAACTTCCCAATTTCACGTAAGTACCAAAAATCCACCAATTTAATCAAGATAACTTGATCAGTATAGAGTTACCTTCTATTTGGACGACATATCACGCGCATGCGTGGTTCTCGGCGTGATACCGGCGCTGACGCACCCCAGCTGATCGCTATTTCTGGGGGCTTGCATGGGGCCCCTACGGTGGTCCAAGTCACGCGCCTTGGGAGTCGGGAGATGTGGAACTATGGCACTGGTGATGGGATGAGTCTTAATCAAACATATTTAAGAAGTTCATGAATTATTAAAGAATCGGTTAGCTAAAATCAAAAAGATGAAGCTACAGTCATTTCACAGTCACTCTACCAGCAATTGAAAGTTTATGTGGGAATTTTACCCAACTGCTGAATGATTTAATTATGTACTTTTAAGAATGTGTAAGTAGTTTCAAAGCTTACGATTAGTTTTTTGTTATTTGTTACATCACTTCATCTTCAAGCTTGCAAAGTCCACGATGCACTTTTCAATGCAATTCACTTCTTTTTAGTTCAGATGCGCTAGACACAAATATTGAGTTATCACTGAAGCTTGCAGCGTTTATGAAAAATAAAAAAATCCACCAGTTTCTCTCCAAAATTCTTGTGTTTTTTTCTTATCTCATGGACTTGCATCATTAATTCTCTGTGACGGTGAAAAAATTTAAACTTATATTGTCACTTACGGGATATCTTCCGTGATTGGTAACAACTACCAATCACGGAAGATATCCCGTAGGTGACAATATAAGTTTAGTTTTAAACCGTGAAAGCTTATAACAGTGGGTGAAAAAATTATTGTTCTAATTTTTTTTTGTTTTTCTATTTCCTGGTACATTAGTCAAGTAATCGCTATCTCCTGTATCTTGGAGCTGATTACATCGTCGTAACAGTGGGAGTGCTATCAATGCGTGCAACATGCCGCATGTGGCGTATTAATTCGATATCCTTTTTATTCGCATATGCAACACCAATAAATATGGTCGTTGATCAAAATAGTTTGATTCTATTAATATTTTCTGGTGCTTTAATACAGTTTCTAATTCGAAAGGACCAAAGCATCTATGTAAGTACCTAACAGACAGATCTGTTGCAGGGGAGTTTGTTCCGTTGTTTGTTCCCAGCTTAGGAGGTGGTGAAGGGCGGGCGTTTTGGGAGACTGTCTCTTGTTTTTGACGTTCAAAAAGTGCTGATTAATTATCAGCCTGATTTGAAGAAATGACTTTTGATTTTCATTACATTGCCTTATAAGTATGTTCAATGCGTTATTTTTGTGTCTTTCATCTACTTATAAATAAAGATAATGTAAAACAGCATAATTTAGAATTTTATTATCATTAGAGTGATCAAAATAAATACTGTAGTTAATTCGCAATAACCCTGTCACTACAGAATGGGTGATGTCATTCGCAGCTAGAATCAGCCCAGTTGCTGAAATTCAAACAGAAACAAACTACTATAACACTTTCGATAGTAGAATCCAGCGTACTAGAAGATATTTCGGTATCAAATGATTACTACATCGTGAAATTATTGGCTCTTCTACTTATAGATGAAATATCGTATCAACGATTACGTTAACTTGCTGATAGACGGAAATAATATTGATGGCAAATGGATGGTAATTGAGGCTGTTGCCAGCTTTGTTTTCGCCATTCCCATAAGTACATTGTTTAAGAGTATAAACTGATTTATTATTTGATATGATCCGTCGACTGACGGCTCACACTCGCAATACAAACTTGTTAGAAATATGTTTTTATTGTGTGTTAATTCTACGTTTCTAGTAACCTGCGTCCATAAGCGATTTCTTGTGATTTAAGAATGTTTATTTGCTCTCCGTATTTTTGGAACTGTGTACGTTTAGAGTATTTTTTTTTGTATTTGTAGTTTTTTGTTTAACGGATCACTATGCAATTTATTTGCGTATTCTAAGAATGAATGGTTGCGTGAATGATTTTCCTCGTCTTTCTGAAGACAGGTGCTTTTATTATATTGAATATGTTAGCTTAGATCTTAGTTTGTTAGAAGTATTGATCTATGATGTTTGGATCACTAGACTTTCTTCCTACATAATGCACACTCAGACTTTGTAAATCTTGAACAACATCGTTGTCTGATTCTTTATAAAGCTGTAATTTTCCGCATATCTCGGAATAAAAGCTCATGTAGCTTATCTATTAAAATGAACTCATTTTGAATCGGCAATCTAATTTCCATCTGTAATGTCGAAATAGTGTAGATGGCCATCGGCCATTGGTGTAGACACGTGGGCCATATGTATCGAGTCATGGCGCATTAACGTGTCGGGTGACCGTCACTCCGCAACCGTGCCGTGCCGTTATTAATAGCCAAACGGGATTCTGTTATCATTGTCTGACGAATCAAATGATGAAATTGATGGAATATTGAAGATTGCAAATGGATTTGATGAAGATTTTGCGATAGAGTTGTAGATAGAGAACTTCCTCAAATGGTTCTTAGCATATACTTCTTTCTCATAGACGATTATTTACTAATAAGCCTGATTTTCCCTCTTTAACAAAACTACAAGAGCTATACGAAGATAATATACCCAGGTGTAAAATAATATCACGTCATACTACATTGTTATTAATTTCACACGCTTATTACAGACTTGAAATCAGCTTTATTATACGGAAATGACCAAGATGCAAATTTCTTCGGTTTTTCTCCATCTTTATCATCCATAGCTTAGAAATTAGTCGTTTTTTGCAACTGCCGTTTCCAGCTTCTTTCTGTCTTTGCCATCGTTTGTTATGCTTAAGAATTTGTCTTCCGTACCTCACCCCATATACCTTGAATCACTTACGATAGGTACATTAAATCAGTGATCTGATCTACCCCTCTTGGCCACGCGTCTTATTCTCGTGTTACTGGAGTGGCTCGCGCCGAGGGTAGCTGGGGTGGAGGCGCCGTAAATAGCGCACACGCAGCATCTGCCGATATTAATAGCCCCCCAAAGAGAATGTAGTATCAAGGACGCGGACGTTTATATCGCGTGATTACTTACTATGGAGCGGGATTGGACGGAGCGATGTTTGGGCAAGGGCGTGAATTCATAGAAATATTAGCTTTGAATGGTGATACAGTAATTCGTTACTTGAATTATAAAGCCTTTGAATATGGACGTAACATAAATCCTCAACTTTGCCATATATGTATTTCAAATTAATGCAGTATTTTAGGCGCAACAGAGGATCATGCTAAGCCATTTGAGGTAGTATAGACCCTTTAAAGTGTCTCTCAATGCTTGTAATATGTAATGTATAAAAGATAATGTTAATGGTCTTTGGTTTTTATTTTCCTTTTGCATCAATTTGTTTGCCAATTTCTTCTTCTCCTCATTATGTAAAATCCATTATTTTGGCTTATTTACCAATTCAATCACTGAAGCCTGTCTTCTGATTTGAAAAACTACATGCCCTATAACATTGTACAGTAATTTAGCAAAATACATGAACTTCCTTTAAAAAGTTGATGAATGCCTCCGTTCGTTTGTTTCAAAACCACGGACGCAGATTTATTATTTATATTACAACTTCCTTTACGTGAAACCCCTAAATCGATATGAACATTTGGTTAGCAGTTTTTGCTCCAAACATTCCTATAAAATGTTTATCACCGATGCCTTGTACACATGTGGCGGCAGCCCTCTTGACTAAAGATTATTCTAAAATTTCCAGATTGCCACCCCGGGCAAAAAATAAATAAATCCATGCTTATGGACAAAAAATGTCCCGAATCCTCGAGTAGATGATTACAATCCCCTTGAAATACAGATTTACAGTTATCGCTGTCACGAACCCTGAGAAGTAATCTGCCGTCATTTTTATGAGTGTTTTTAATATTTGTTTCATGATTCTTTCAGTGTGTGGCAATCATTTTATTGTCTAGTAAAGGGGGATGGATATTATGGAATAAACTATGAGTTCGATTCATTACATCGTTGCTGTTACTTTGTTGCATCTGCACCATAATTTCAGTTTTTGAAATATTATTGTTTTGTTAATTATTTCTTCTACCATATTTTCACTCTCAAATAAATTTTCTATTCTTCAATTCTCTTTTTTAAATACCCTGACTTCTTTCCTCTAAAATAATTCATCAGTGTGCGTAATTTAATTGCCGTCTTCCTCATGTAGGCGTGCCTATTTTGTTTATGTCAGTGTTATTTGCATGTGTTGGTGCGCGATGCTGGGGGTGCGCGGGCGCAGACGACCCGCGGGTTATCATTTCCTGTTCTTATTTTAAATTTTACAACATAATATTTTTTGCTTACGGCGGGATGCTGAAGCGCTTTTATTACTTTGTAGCTGCTGAATGTTTTGTGAAGAGAAGTTCGCGTCGGTATCAGAACTTTTTGATGATAATATATTTTTGAGTTGTCTTTTGCTTGATCGCGAAGGTCTTTTTATAATAATAATAAATTTATTTATTGGCATAAACAAGACATTACATGGTCGTGAATCACTGGTGCCTGTGGTAGGTAGTAAAACACCTGTATTACAGGTCACCAGGTTTCCACTCAGAAAGCAATTTACAGTATTATTGTTAGGTACCAATGTTAAAGGTTGCTTTACAAATTAAAAATAGGTATCTTAAGAGAAATAAAAGTAAAAGTAACAAAAGAACAAAAACAATTTAGAATAATTACATAAGTGGTGTAGGTGTGTGTGTATGAGAAAGTGTGCGTATGTGTTTGTGCATGAGTGTGTGTAAGTGTGTTTGTGCATGAGTGTGTATGTGTATGATGTGCCAGTAAGTTGTAGGTCAATTAAGCCAAAACCTGCAACAGACCCTCTGTTGCAGTATATGACTGCTGACGTAGCCAATCTTGAACAGTTGTTTTAAGGTCGTGTTGGTTTAGTTGATGCACGGATAGAATTTTGTGAATTTTATTATAGAGGTATGGTCCGAGGTAAATAAAGAAGCGACGGCTGAATGATGTTTTGGTTGGGAAAGATGTGGCAACAAGGCGGTTTCGACGCACTGGTCCCGGTGTGTACTGTGACAGGGAGTGCTGTTTGATAACTGTGGCCAGAATAAATAATTGCCTTACAGTCAGTACTTGGCAGTATTCGTACAGTTCAACTGTGGGAAATAGGCGGGGTTTGAAACAACAAACTTTAAGGACCGCTCTTTGGGCGCGTTCGACTTTTATCAGGTTAGATTTGGCGGCACCTCCCCAGGTCGTGTTGCAATAGTTTAAAATCGATTGACACAGCGCCTGATAGACCATCTTCATAATGTCTGCACCTGCGGATTCGCGCAATTGCTTAAATATATAAATGAGCTTCCGTACGCGGTTAGAGAGGTGATCGATATAATTTTTGAATGACAGATGACTGTCTATCACGACGCCGAGATACTTGATGTGTGTGACTACATCTATACTAGAGGTGTTATCAGTAGTTGTAATTTGAGGGAGTACATCAGATGGAATTGCGGAATTGCGAATGGAGAAGTTGAGCAACTTGGTTTTGGATACGTTCAGGGTGAGTAAATTTTTTTGAAGCCAGTCACTAACAGCATTAAAGCCTCGCTGTGCAAGGCGATATGTTTCAGCCCAATTATTCGAGGAAAATACGAGAGCTGTATCATCCGCATAAGAAAATATCGTGCCGTTTTCAATTATAAGATTACATAAATCATTTATATAGCATAAGAAAAGGCTCGGTCGAATGCTGGGCCACAAAAGGGATGAATGAAAGGCATTTGCATGTCGCGGAGATGAGGATGCTAAGGGGGATGTGTGGTGTTACGCGAATGGATAAAGTTAGAAATGAGTACATAAGAGGAAGTCTGAAAGTGGCGCCGGTGACTGAAAAGTTGTGTGGTAATCGGTTGTCGTGGTATGGGCATGTGATGCGGAGGGATGAGGAAAATGTCGTGAGGAAAGTTTTGAGTATGAATGTGGATGTATATGAGTAGAGGAAGACCAAAGAAACGATGGATGGACTGTATAAAGAATGATATGGCAAGAAGGGAAGTGTCTGATGAGATGACGAAAAATAGAGAAGTATGGAAGAAGAAGACATGCTGCGCCGACCCCAAATGAATTGGGATAAGGGCAAGAGAATGATGATGAAGAAAAGGCTCGGTCCAAGGATGCTGCCCTGAGGCACCCCGTAAACAATTGGCATCTCAGAACTAGTGTGCGGCCCTATCTTTACACATTGGGTTCTTTCGCTGAGATAGCTCTGGAGTAAGGACAACTGAGTACCTCTAATCCCCATATTCTCCAGCTTTTTTAACAGGATTGGGATCGAAACCGTGTCGAATGCCTTAGCAAGATCCAGGAATAGAGCGACACATTTTTGGTTTTTATCAAGCTTTCTGACTATGTGGTCAACCAGGTGATGTACTGCATCAGCCGTTGATGTTTTTTTGCGGAAACCAAATTGGTTATTTGAGAGGAGTTTACGTGATTCTAAATAATTTACAAGTCTAATATTGATAATTTTTTCTAAAATTTTTGACAAAGCTGGTAAAACTGAAATAGGCCTGTAATTTTCAACACGGTTTCGATCCCCTGATTTAAAAATAGGGTGAAGGAGGGCTCTTTTAAATGCATCGGGAAAAATGCCAGTCTTCAAGCTTAAATTGCAGATGTAGGTGAGCGGGGGCACAATAATTGAGCAATATTTCTTTAGGAACCCTGAGGAGATGCCGTCATAACCAACTGCACAGTCGTTTTTCAGTGACATCAAACAAGCATTTACCTCTGCGTCATCTGTTTCCAGCATTACAAAAGAATCCGTAACAGAATCTACTGAAGCATGGGGACAGGGAGTTTTATTAATCTTTTCCGCTAGCTGTCTTCCTACATTAGCAAAGTACGAGTTAATGTTATTCACCGCGTCCTGTTTATCCAGATTGGATTCTAATAAAGCAGACGCAGTGTCCTTAGGTTTATTAGTGTTTGCAACAGATTTAATGACCTTCCATAACCGTTTGGAGTTTTTGCCTGCTTTTTCAAATTCCTTTCTTTCATAATCTTTTTTGGCCTTTCGCAAACGAGAAATGCAGTAGTTATTATACCATTTATAAGAAACCTTGATGACATCATTTTTGGGGTTTTTTATAAATAACTTATTAAGATTATCTCTATGGCGCATACATTTTAGTAACCCTGGGGTGATCCACGCTTTAATAGGCCTACGTCTACGTGATAGTGCGATAGTGGAGGTATTGGCAGATAAAGTAAAAATAATAGGCTCAATTAAAAATTTTGCAGCAGTATTGGGGTCCTGTGCTGTGAAGACATTTTCAAAATTCAGTTTTTCCATGTCAATTGTTAAGTTATCTTCATCAACCCTGGTAATAAAAGAGCGCTGAGCAGCAGTGGATTTCCTCATTGATACAGCCACCAGAACTGCATAGTGGTCTGTGATAGTAGTCTCTAATACCAAAACCTTCGTAGGCAAGGAGGTCTTAATGTTAACGTGATCCAAACATGTAGACCCATGTGTTGGCACGGTATGCCCCGGATATAAACCATGGTGCAACAAAAGATCTAGATAATCCAGAGTATAAGTTGATTTATTTTCTTTACCAATATCTATATTAATATCCCCCACCAAGAAAATATTTTTATAGGATTTATGTTCGCTGAGTACTCTGTCCAGGGATTGTATAAAATTGGATGGGTCTTTAAATGCATAAGGTCTATAAACTGCTATTATGGCCAAATCAGAACCTATGGTGACCACTAAGCAAGTTGAATCAAGAATCACGGGTTCCTTTATTTTTATATTGGTTAACGTTGATTTAATAAACACAATTACTCCATCATTTTGGTTATGGTTGTTTAATGTAGCAAAGGAATTGTAACCATTTAGGGTTGGTATAATAGGGTTGCAGGAAAGCCAGCATTCGGAGATAACTAATATGTCGCAATCTGTGTTGATCCGTTCAATTAGTGTTAATAACCCGGAGAAATTAGCTTTTATACTACGGATGTTTTGACATAGAACACTAATGTTATTATTTATTGCAGGTAGCAGTGAGGAACATTCGTGAGGGTCACATAAAACTGAGTCACAAAAAGAAATATTATCCAAGTCGGATAACACGTCATTTAGGGCTGCGAATTATAATAAACAAAAGACTAAGTTGGCAGTTCATTGATTCAGGATAGGCTCCTTTACATTCTAACATAATTATCCCGACGTAATGCACGTAAAACAATAAATGTTGATCATTAAAATAGATACGTAAATACAGTTTTGTTAGTTGGCTAGACTCCCAGGAATTAGTGTGAGAAAATGTGCTAAGTGTGATGTGTTCGTTATGTAGATCAGTTCTTAATAAAACTTGTGTGATATAATAGTATAATTGTGAGTGTAAGGTAGATGGATATGTTTTGTTCTTAAGATATCGATAAAATTTATAATTATAGTAAGTGGGTAGACTTAAAAAATACATCGTAACATTTGAGACGCGCATTATTAGGCAGGTGATACAAAGAGTACAAGCGGTAAGTTTGCTGACACAACTATTAAAACTTTTAACGTAAAATAATATATAAAATATGAATAAAGTACCTAGTCAGATAATTTTCTTAAGGGTTTCCAAATCCGCTTCATTTTTAATTTGAATACGAGTGTCGCCATCCGCTTTCTTCATAAATATGCGGCCATTATTAATCCAGCAGTATTTATATTCTAGAAATTTAGCCTTTTCGCGAGTCATTGCATACAGTTTTCTATCCTTGCTTGTGAGGCTTTCAGCTACATAAATGGGAATTTTAGGTCCTGGGTGGCCAATGGTAGAGGATGAGAGCTTATTAACAGGATTCAGCTTGTTGAATTCCTTCACTCCGTTTAGGATTCTATTTTTGGTTAGAACTGAGGATAGCTCTGTTACAATGGTGGATACGCCAGTTTTGGTTTTAATCCTGTAAATATCTTTTATGTCAGATGTCTGTATTTGGGTTTTAACCGCGTTGCACGTTTTTTTTAACATATATTGCAAGAGTATTGTGAATGGTTACAATTCAAGAATGACTTGTCGCTTGATTTCTTTTAACGACATGAAAACATGTTCCAAGCAATTGTATAAAGGACCCGATTGTTCCATTTAATTTTTAAATTCACGGCTTCCTCGCAATTTCTTAGCTTGCCTGCATGGATTGGCGGCACAGTCGATTCGGTCGATAAAACTGCAAACAACAATAATTTTACTGTTTATACACGTAATTGTTTATTAGGGCGAGCTCGGTCGCAAGTCGGTCGCCGGCGCCTTTTGTCGGTCGATACGTCAATATGATTTTATTACACGCGATTCGCTGCGGCCGCACCTATGTGTAAGCACCTTTATATTTTGCGATTCGAATGCAACACTTGACCTAACCTGTGGTAAATTTATGTTTTTAATTCATTGTTTTTGTTCAGTAGCTTAAAGTGTATGTCTTGTACTGACGTTCGGAGCCGTCCGTTGTAGGTACCTTTTTTCAGGATCTTAATTTCTGAACTTAAATTGTCCTTCATATATGTTTGATTAAACTCTAGTTGCACATATAAACTCAGTCCCAGACCCATAGTATAAGATCCCTTTAAGAACGACCTTCACCAAGCTGGTTATTGGATGAAAAGTGTTTTATTTCAAATTAAATATGTCAAAAAATATATTGCAAACGGGTTGTCTATAAAATTTCAGTCCAGAATATTTTTTTGTTTTTATTTTTTTTTCAACATTTCACTGGTTTGGCTAATAGACAAATTCCATACCAATCGAAAGTATGAAACCTGTAAAATATGCAAACGTTAGGTTAACCTAACATTTGCACATTCTATAGGCTGCATAACTTTTGCATATTCTATAGCCTATAGAATATGCAAACGTTAGGTTAACCGGTCAACCTAACGTTTGTATATATTCTATAGGCTTCATACTTTCAATTGGTATGGAATTTGTCTATTAAGCAAACTAGAGAAAAGTTAAAAAAAAAATAAAAAACAAAAATTAAAATTTTTTAGACAACCCATTTGCAATATATTTTTTGACATATTTAATTTGAAATAAAACACTTTTCATCCAATAACCAGCTCGGTGAAGGTCGTTCTTCAAGGGATCTTAGACTACCAGTAAATATAGAAAAAAAAATATAAATATAGAATATAAAATCTGCTCTAAATCTGATTTAGCTAACTAAATTTAAAGAAGTTCTAAAATTGTTCTCCCTCTAATTGACTGCAACTGAAGACAATACCAATACAATGAAAGAAAAGATAGTACCATTCCTATAAAAATCTTAATAGCCCAATTAGAGGAAACTCAACAATCAAATCACCACAACAGCAAGCAGAAAGACCAATGATCTACCAAAGGAAAACCTAACAGAACTCATGTCAAAACATTGGTCCTTTGATCAGAGTCCAATTAAACGTTTTCTAGGAAAATCACTTAATGAGTTGCACGTAAACAGCTGTGGCTTGTAGCACTTAGAGTTGATGCACTTTACGTCTGGGGACTAAGTAGAAGAGCAGGTGCTTGGTGTCACTGGTCCTTTGGTTCGCTCTTTGTGGACAAGATTAAAGTTGATACTTATTGTTCTTTGTCACATTGAGGATCTTCAAATGATATGTTTTGTTTGGTAGAGGACTAATTGTTTTCTTCGGTAGAAAATTCTTGTTTGATAAATTGAGTCTGTATAAGTTAGATGTTCTAGCGGTCTAGCGTAGAAAAGTTAATTACTGCAATTTGTTTTCAAAAAGGCGTTTTGGCTAAGCTGATAAAAGTGTCAAATTCTTCATGACTCAACACCAAGCAAAAAAGGGTGCGCTCGGAATATTAAGACCACACTGAAACTTTACCTCCACCTATTAAAATAAAAGCACAATAATGCCCAATCAATCGCTTGAGCACGCTTCAAGCGCTAGCCGGTAGCGTACACGTCATCCTTGCTAGAGGAGTGCGCTTGATTTGTTTAGACAGCGGCGATCACAAAGCGCCGACGATCAGCCTGTTACGTTTCCTCTTTACGACCTCCCCAACTGTGGAACACTTTGTATAGTTATCCATTGTTTTATCAATTTCAATAATTTATCACTTGTGTCGAGAACGGAACGCGTCCGTCGCCACGTCGTCGGTCCAACGTGTGATTCTTGATATTCTTAGAAGTAAACATGCAACTGTTACGATTGCTGATGGCTTTTTTATTACGTTTGGTTGCTGTAATCTGTTCGCTGTTGTGCAAGGAGGTTTGTCAAATATTTGGAGTGTGCGATGAAGTAAATGATGCAGTTGTTTACGAGCTTGCTATGTACCGAACGTTAGTTATGGTTTTAGCATAAACAACTTGCACTGATGTGTAGTGTCGTATTTTCTTGCGAAAAAGTTTGTAGACTAAAACTTACAAGATAAACTTCCCATCTTATTTGAATTCAAGTTGCATATTAAGTTGTTCATTAGCGAAAAATAAACTGCTTAGAACGCCTCTGAAATTCTAATTGAAAATCAATAACTGTCCCAAATGGTAACAGTGTTGAAACAAGACGACTACCAAATAAGAATTATCAAGCTGAATCTTACTTGTCAAGTCGCAAAAGCAACAATTCTACTCAGACAGAAACTTTAAACGAAGTCAATCTAATTAAAAATCAAACATTTGTGATAGCTAGAACAATAGTAGCGACGGGCGCGCCACCTAGGGCGCGGGGCTGTAAACGAAGCGCCATTAACGGTCTGTTTATAGGCGCTTTAAACACTACTTTAATTAAGTAAGTCGCTTACGTTGCGTTGCGAGTTATAGCACTTATGGCTTGTGTAACGCCGGCAAACGCATTGAATTTCTTTATGTATTGTCACGATCTGAGCTTTGAAAGGGAAATTTTGAGAGACAAGAATACTATCTTCTGATACTACAAGAGCGAAAGAGAGAGTAATGTCTTTCTATTCGATATTGTCTGTTTCATGTGACAAGATTTGGATATTTGCTTCTTCAAATGAGCAATATTCATTATCAGGCAGGTAGAATTTACTAGATGCTTCTAGTAGTTGTTTACAATTTGTAAGTAAGGCTAGTAATGCGTTGTCGGGCCGTTATCTGTTGAAAACCATTTAACCCTCTTCTTAGAAGACTTTTACAACTTATGTGGGAAGATAAGCCGTTGATTGATTCCACGTTTAGTTTAATCATGGTAAAACAAAACGAATGGAATTGCGATAGAAATGGAGATTCATAAAATCATACAAATGAAACTGAGCGAGATAGAGACATTAAAAAACAAAATAAAAAGATGTTTTACGATTCAGATCCATCTTAAATATTAGTATTCAAAACGGTCTCATGCGAAAATAAAACTCTTTCATCAATGCTAATTTTTATAGCAACCAAAGTTGTAAAAAATATTTATTTTCTTTTTCTAAAATACCTTTAATCTTGACTTGGTTTAAATCTGTTGTAAAACCACAAGTGTTTACGCTTTCAGTAAATATTGACGATGAAATTATTGAATTAATAGGCGTTACTCAGAAATCGGAATCATCATAGCATTTACGTAGGCTGTTCGGCTAATTCTCTCATAATGTTTGTTTAAAAATGCATCACGGGATTCCCATTGACATCTTTGCGAACAGCAATAAAACGCGTAAGTACGTTTTCTCTTTTAAATGCTCAAACATGTATTTATTTTATTTTGTTGCTATTAAAGTGAGTAAAACGTAAAAATTAGTAATAATTATCTTATATATCGTAAGTTTTGTAATACTGCATTTGCTACTGCTATCTCTACTAGCTGTTCAAGGAGCTTTCTCTGTAGCTTTGCCTTTCGCGATTATAATAATTACTTTATTTACAATCATTAATTGACCGTCACCATTGTCTGTGGTTATTTTATTTGTTGTTTCATTTTGCACCAATTATTCACTCCATGGTAATGGCTTTCGATCACGTTACGGTTTACTCGCGCTCACCCAAAAATTGAGCTATCACGAGCTTAATTATACTCACGACGAGGGGAGATTCGGGGAACCGGGAACTATTGACTATCACGTGTTAATTAAAATCGCGCGACGATAAATCTTCGCCCCGTGCGAAACGACGAGTGTTGCCAAAAGGCAATTAGGGATGATACTTGGACTATCTGAGGGTAGCTTAAACATTGTTATTGTTATTGTTTGGCCATTATTGATGCTAATATCATCCCACACCACAAAAGAGGCGAAATAGATATTTTATTTTTGATAGTTTCTTTACAAATTACTATATTCAGAGCTTTAAAGTACAGACTGCAGTAAAAATATTCATAAAAAAGAATCCATTTTTCTAACAATAGCGTTATCTCCAAACTCTAATTACACGTTCCGGATTGGTGCACTGATAAAGAAATTACTAGTCGATGGCATAATATTGTAGCTTAACGCACACTCACTCTATACAATAATATCAGTTATGAGAATGTTAATTACATACATAAGTATTTTTGGAGTAGATAATCCTAAAATGGGTTGAAAATGTGGTAAATATCCATCTCGAGTACACATTTTTATGAATTCTCGATGTGTTATATTTATCCTGGCTGTTCCTCGTCGGGTAGATGCTAAAGTTAGCCTAGACGCGCACGGGTCAATAGGCCTATGTCAGAGGTCGATCATGAACGTACTCGCATTAATTTGGTCGAGTGGGCTTGATCCCAAAGCCACAAGGGTAATAGAAAAAATATTGTGTTAAAAAATGCTACGGGCCACGGCTCTTGTTTAGTAATCACGTGAACGCTAATAGAAAAGAAGTAGGCCTAAGGTTCACATAACCAAAAATTACCGAAAACGTGACTCACAAACAAGTATTCACACAAAAATGTTAAAATACCGTGTATTTAAAGGCGAACATTTGTTTCTGATTACGTTGGAATTTTTCGTATCCATTTCATTGTAATTGCTTTGTACTAAATCTTTATTGTACATCTTTCATCTCACCCACATGGTGAATAAAAACTATTGGTGTCCGTCTGGCCCATTGTTTCACGTTTTCACAGAATATTTCGTAGAATCGTGCCCAATAATACTCCGTATCTATTGACTTCCTTTCCGATAATAAAGATTCTTCGACGTTCTATTGTTTGTACGACAAAAATAATATTTTAATCGTTATTTAAACTTTTTTGCCAGAATTACCCAGTCGACCCATTCTATTGTGATTTTTATTGCAGTTAGATGTTATTATGCTTGGGATAGTGAGTTTGGTGATAGTGGTATCGTAGACATTTCGTTGTAAATTTTATTATGGTTGAAATTGTTTCAATACATTTGCTTTTAAATTCAGGTAAGCTTTTAGAATTGACTTAAGCTTTCGATAGGGTAAATCACGGACAATGTTGATGTTGTTTTATACAGAAATATTAATTTTGTAATGGAAGTATAAATTGTTTGTTTAAATGATAGTTTTCCGAAAAATAACTGCGACAAGTGAATAAGGAGAAAATATTTCGTGATCACTACTTGCAGTTTCAGTTCTCCAAGGTTGAAAGGTTATTTCAAACACCTAAATGTAACCACATGCTAACATTGCTGACTAAAAATTGCACAAGCGTAGGCGACTCAAGTCTCTAAAATAAACTTAAGGAAAAGTCAACCGCCGTTAGTTCAAAGGGTGTGCTTTCCGATCCCATAAGGGATGGAATGACGTCACTGGGATTTTTTCGGCGTCTATTCAGTGGATTCCCGAAATAACGGCACCGGCGGCGCGGCGGCGGTCGGGCGTTTCAAGGAGAGTTATTGGATTCGTGGTAATTTACGCAAAACTCCCTCTTTTTTGCGTTTATTGGATCCTGATGCAAAAATACTATTTGACTATTTATATTTTAATAGATATCAGTGTTAAGTTTCAAGAGCTTGACATGTCTACATAAACCTCTTGTCATAATTTTTTGTAAACATTTTTCTCGTCGAAAAAGTGGTTTAGGTAAACCTGATTCAAATGCTTTATAGATTATTCAAATCAATAGTGATTCTCTCGCACTCAATAACAAAAACAAAATAAGCTTATTACTGATGAATTCTGTTCTGTTTTCCAAGAAATCCAACAATGAATAGTTAACCCGTTGAATGGCCCAATGGACCTGTCACAACATAGCTAACCCTGCCAAATCCACCCGTATCAATTCAAGTGCCCGTATGACCAGATTCGCCCACTTTACCCCATTTATAAAGATATCAATAACAGGATAAACTCGCCCCATGCAATCCTATGACATTTCAATAGTAGGAATTTAATTGATTATTTGTGAAACGACGAAATTATATTGTGGCGAAATTATTATGGGACCCCTCATCGCTTGTACAATTACACAATTTCTGAGGGTCTGTGAGATTCGTTACTGAGGTTTTTGGGATAATTTGACAGGTCTGCGGCAAAACTGTGTTACTGTCATCTTTTTTGCCGAAGTTCGCTACGATTTCCGTGAACATTTTAGCAACACTTCACCTATATCCTTTTTTTTTTTTTTTTTTTTAGAAATGGCATCTCGCAGTTCAACCTAGAGAGGTTGTCGTCTGCTTAACCGGACAATCCTGTGGGTACCTTAAGTGTAAGGCCTCCAGCCAGGGCATAAAACTTACAAACTAAACGACTACACGCTAAGGGCACCCCCTGCGGGGTACGGGCCTCGGCTTAGGGCGTCGCTGGGAGAGGACAGCAAGGGGACAGGCTGGATCTGAGTGGTGTCATTAATTAGGGACTGATTTTGAACTACTGGCTCAGCAACGCGGGCTGGCGCGAGCAAGTGACGGGGAGGGTTCGTATCGGGGCGTCGCGACGGGCCTCGACGGCGAGGACGGAATGACGGCTGTTTGCGTCTGTGCTTTCTAAGCGTGCTAGTTTCCTGGCTACTCTCCTGGAGGAGGGTAATAGCGTCATCGGGATCGACTAAAGTATGCCTTGGGCGGCGGATCTGACTAATGCGCGAGGGTTCGTAACGGGCGGCCGCTGCGATCAGGGGGTTACGGTGCTTAATAGCAGAATCGAAGAAGCGCTTGGAGAGGCGCTTCATGAACTGAGCTAACGTAGGGATTTTAAGGTCTAAATGTAAACGGTCATTACGGACGTAATAGGGGGCTCCCGTGACTTTACGTAAGAATCGGTTCTGAAGGACCTGCATCCTATAGAGATATCTAGGCTTGGCGTGGGCGTACACGACACAAGCGTAGGTCATGATGGGACGGATCACGGCGGTATAGAGACGCAATTTGCACCTGAGAGACAATTTGCTCTTTTCCGTCAGTAAATAATGGAGTCTACCCATCGCGAAAGCAGCTCGGTCGCGAGCTGCTTTGATGTGTGGCCCGAAGGTCAGATGGTTGTCAAGAATGACTCCTAAGTATTTGGCTTGCTTCTCCCAGGGGATAGGCTTGCCGTACATAGTGATCGGATTGGGGGAAGTGACATTAGTACGCGGTCTCGAAAAAAGAACGGCCTGACTCTTATCGGGGTTAACCTCGATTCTCCACTTTCTAAACCAGGCGCCTAATGCGTTGGCTGAGGTTTGGAGGGTTTTGGCGATTGCGTTTTTACAGCGACCGGTGTAGTAGATGGCCGTGTCGTCCGCAAACAGGGCTAACTGAGCCTTTTTGCTCTTGGGAATGTCACTAGTGAACAACGTGAATGCGAGCGGAGAGATGACGGAGCCCTGGGGGACTCCGGCGCGAATAGGGTGGGGAGCAGAGAGCGATTTTCCTATGCGGTATCGGAACGTGCGATTCGACAAAAAGTCTCGCAAGATGAGCACGAGGCGGTCCGGCACTCCTAGTTGATACAGCTTATATAATAAGCCGTTGTGCCAGACTTTGTCGAAAGCTTTCGCTATGTCGAAGAACAACACGCCCGTCATCGCCGAACGCTGGAAACCAGCGCTCAGGTGTTCGACGATGCGATGGGTTTGTTGAATACAAGAGTGTTCGGTCCTGAAGCCGAACTGTTCGTTGGGAATGAGGCTCTTAGCTTCGGCGAAATCTTTGAGACGCTTATAAATAAGTCTCTCATAGATTTTTCCGAGTGCTTTCAGGAGACTGATAGGACGGTAGCTCGCGGGGTCCGTCTTAGGTTTACCGGGTTTGGGAATTCCGATAACAGTGGCCTCTTTCCATACTTGGGGGAAGAAGTTGTTACTTAGGGCGCCATTGAAGATGGCTGCCAATAAGACTATTAACTGACCGGGAAGAAGTTTGAGCACCTTGTTAGTGATTCCATCGGACCCGGGTGCTTTACGCGGTTTAAGCCCTTTAATGATGTCGTACACTTCGTCTGGGGTGACTACAGGTATAGGATCATCGGGGTCTTCAAAAGGGGGAAGGGCGGCCCTACGTTCGACTTCCGCGTTTACCATGTCAAGGTGTTGACTATCTACCGGTTGCGTGCTGGGAGTGCACTGAGATTCTAAACTGTCGGCTAGGCATTCGGCCTTTTCAGAGTCTTCGAACGCGAGGCTCTTGTCCGGACGAGTGAGAGGAGGCATCGAAGCCTCTTCGGTGGCACGTAACTTCCGTTGAAGTTGCCAGAAAGCTAGATGAGTGGGCTCGAGTTCGCTGAGCATCTTGTCCCATTGATTCGAGCGAAACTCACTGGTGCGCTTCTTTACAGCACGCTGTAAGTAGCGCATGTGAGCTTTGTTCGAGTCACAGGGAAAAGAGCTGTAGGCACGGATAGCCGCGTTCTTCTCGTTTATCAGATCACGTACGTCATCGGGTAGTTTCCAGCGCTGGTCGCTCAGGGCTGGGACTTCCCGTGAACAATCCGTCAGTACGGATTGAATGTGCTCTGTAAAGGAGTTGATGGCGGCTGTCGTGTCTGCGACTGTGACAATATGGTCGGGGATGGTATCCAGGTGCGGCGACGAGAGAGAATTCAGCTTATCGCTGACTTTCCTCCAGTCGGTAATCACTTGGGAAGGCGGGGGCTGATCGGGGTCGGAAGGACCAGAGCGGGGGAGCAAGTGCATAAACACAGGGCGATGGTCTGAGTTGAGCTCGTGAAGAGTCTCGATCAAATGCAACTTAAGGTTGACATTTTTGAGAAGCGCGATATCTAGCACGTCAGAGCTTTTGCTCGGGTCGTGGGGATAGTGAGTATGCTCCATAGGAGCGATAGGGTCGAAGTTAAGGGAGACTCCTAGGTCGTACACGAATTTTCCTCTAGGAGAGGTCAGCGTGCTGTTCCAGGCAGGGTGTTTGGCATTGAGGTCGCCCGCTATAATAACGGAGTCGCTCAAGCCGAAGAGGACAGTAAGGTCCTTGGTGAGTAGCGAGTGCTCCTCGGACGTGCCGCCGGGAGGGATATAAGCCGATAAGATGGTGATCGGCGGATGACCGGTCATGCCAAGCCGACAGATGGATACCTCGAGTTTAGACTCTAACGGAGGGGGTACTATGGGGATGCAATGCAGGTCCTTTTTGTAATAAATTAGAGTGCCACCACCGTGACAACGCGACCGATCGTTGCGAACTATTTGATAGTTGGCTATTTTCGGGTCACGGTGACTGGGCGAAAGGAAGGTCTCCTGTAAGAGGAATACGTCAATTTGATGGTCGCGGAGGAAAGTGGCGATCTCATCACGTTGGCTTCTGAGGCCATTTGCGTTGAAAAAACCTAATTTAAGGGATCGCGGTTTGAATTTACCTAAGTTCGTATTATCCATACTCAAGGGGATTTAAGGTTTCTTAGGGCTTGCTCTATCTCGGGATAGCGGCTGAAGATTTCGCTGTAGATTCCAATGTCAATGGGGGCACTCCTAAGTTCAGCAGCTAAGCTATCTGCTTCAGTACCTACAAAGACCGAGAATCTTGCGATCGTTTGGAAAGAGGTTTCCATTGAGATGGCCGCGGGGCCTGGAGGTCCGGGGCGAGAGGGCGCGGGAGAAGCGACGGGAGCAATCTTTGGGGAAGCTATAGGAGCGGCCACTCGGGGCGCTGGTGGCGCAGGGGGCGGGACGGGGGTGTCAAGTAACCCTGGGATGGTGGTGGTCTCTGCCTTACCAAGTGCTGGAAAGGCTCTCTGGTGATTCAGAGAGTTCCAGGGTGAGGGTCTCTGAGGACTGAGACGTTCGGGCAATTGGGAGGAGGGAATCTTGATGGAGGGGCTTTCCCTCTGCTGCCGTTCGCTCACCTATATCCATTAACACCAAAATATTTAAGGGTTCGTCAGTTAAAATGTGATGCATGAATTATTTGTTCATTCCGTCTCATATCTTCGTTTACGCGTTTAATGCGTGTTCGTGTGTCGTTGACTGTGGTGTTTATTGGTTTTCAATAGGTATAACCGATGGTAAATTACGATTCTGTTAACCTAAATGTTGTTTGAAAACATAAATACATATCTAAGAATCTCTTTGTACTTTTATGTGTTGTTTTGCTCACAATTCACGCACTAATTTAAAACAGTATCTTTCAATCATCAATGTTAAATTATAAAACAAGACAAATTCTCAGAATAGCCTTGCGCATTGTATCCACGCGTTTGCTATTTATAATTACAACTTAAAAAATAATGTTCTAGAAAAGCTTATTTATCTTGTTGGTGTACGTAAAAATAGTGTTTTTGTAAAAGGAATAAAGTTCATAATCGTTTGAATGAGTTGATGTTGTTTCGGTTTAGTAAGCAGGTAGGAATTTTAAATTTCGTAGCGATCTCGTCTGGCGACAACCCCTGCGCCGCCAATGTCGATGGGGTGGAGCGGAGCCGTCTCGCAGGTCGCGCCATCTCGCTCGCTCCTCGCCGCTCCGTTTATCTCTGTCTCGCCTATTATTGTCATATCAAGATTCGAACATTGCATTTTGTTTCCAATTTTCAATTTAGTTTATATCGGATGTTGGCAAGAGCAAGACGTCTGGCGTGCCGCCATACTTCGTTGTGCACGTGTTTATGTCGCGCGCTCGACTTATTACATATTTGAATTATTAGTTCGCGGTAAATAATTGAGTTCCTATTGTTGTTTAGTGTGAGTTATTGGACTTTGATAGTAGTACTTTTAAATGGAATTCATGGATTTCTTCAACACATTCATGGAGGATCGTCATCATCATCATCAGAACTCGCACAGCGAGCCTCCGAAGATGCCGAATTTTTTCGAAGTTGATAAGAAAAAGGTTGGCTATTTATTTAGTTAGGTATAATTAATTATAATCACTAAAACAATTGTTCAACGCCTATGCAAAGTTATTTTATTACTCAATATTTGCTGTTCTTTTTTCATACCTTTTTAAGATTTTTTTGCTTCTCGTAGTTTACTTGAACGGAACACGAGTGACAGCTAATGACAGTTGACAGTGACAGTTCAATACTTTTTGCGCAATTTTTTTTCAGTGTTTACTAAATGCGCCTAGTTACTTGTGCTGCGACTACAATTAAAACTTCTTTTATTAATATTCTAATTATAATTAATGAACTAATAATCAATTAAAAGAAACTTATCTACATTTACATAATTTGGAAAAATACCGTTGATATTTTTTTTGTATCATCAAGTAACATCTTATTTTATCTGTTGACTTCCTCTTATTATCGTCATTCCACTAATTTTATATTATTTAGATACCCGTGTGTGCTAAGCATGGCGGTGTTTTATTTATTTCACAATAATGATTTTGTTTATACGGACAATCGGGCGCTAACGATCTTAAATGATTTCAAAAGTTAATTAAGGTTTCGAATGTAAAGATAAAAATGTTTGTATAATTAATTATTTATAATTAACAATTAAACTAATACTTAATTAGTTTATTCTAAAGCAGTAGGCAATACAATGTTAGTAGGTTGACTCACAAACAAGTTACCGACAACTTAGTTGCTCCAAAATTGCAATAACAATTCTGCAGTTTTATATTAGCACATAAAATTATGTTATTATGAATTCCATTTTAATAATTCAAATATATCGAACAGAGAATGAGCTAACGAACGGGTTTCGAATGGCGGACTTAAACAATATAAAATAAATTAGTAATAAAATAGAGGAATGAAGCGTAAAAGATTTATATGAATATTAAATCGCTTAATAAAAACTGGCGATCTGTTTAAAGGGACCTTTTTATGTGGAAGTTAATTATAGTTTTAATATAAAACGATGCCGAATTAATAACGAGAAGCGGACGGATTAAAAAAATGGATCCGATATAAATTTCGATTATTTATGGGGCATTTAATAGGCGTTTAATTTCGTGTCATTATGAATTAAACTTTTGGTAATACCTACTTCAGGTTTCTGAGTTTGTATGTCAAGTAAACATTATGCATGCTATGTCGGTAGTTCTGTTCAAGTTTTTGCTGGGCGACCACCCAGCTCCTTTCTAAGAATAGTCGATCCTGATTCCGCCCATGGGGTTGTACTCTGGTATCTCTTAACGATTAAAAAGCTAAGAGATTTGATAAAACAACAACATGAAATAATAGCCTCACACGTGTTAATAAGTTATGGACATACATACAACTCAGTCCCTGAATGCACCAATTATACGTTTCCCAAACCTCGCTCTCGTTAGCTATCCTTCTAGATAGCTGTTCCCAGAAAATTCCAGAAAACTTGAGTACGAGAAAGGAAAAGTACTAAAGTTTTGTTTCATACGTGCTTTATTTATCTTTTGTTTGGGCACAAGTTGTAGATATAAATACGAGGCGTTTTTCATTTACATTTCATTTTTTTTCTCTTATGTTAACATTTATTTTTGTGAATGTTGGGGAGACCTTTGGGTGAGTGTGTGAGAGAGAGTTGTCATCTTCCCACTCTCACACACTCACTTACCTACTAAAAAGTTATTCTCTTTAACCTGTAATCAGCAACTGTTTAAGTCCAAGATTGTAAAACCTATGTATACCTATATGCTGTACACAGAAGCTGTTGGAGAACCTATATAAATAAATAAATACATAGGAAAAGTTCGCGCGGTGTTTCAGTTAAGATATTGGCTGAAAAAAATATTTTTTTTGAAAAGTGGCCAAGGAAGCCTTGGGCAGTATTTCAGTCAGCTTTCTGTAGGATTGGGTCAGTATCTCAGGTAGTATGGTAGCGACGTCAGTTAAAATGTAAACGAAACCGAAATTAGTTCCACAATGTAGGTCGCTTTCTTCAGCATATCTTATCTAGTTGACTAAGTTGTAGTGATTGTGATGTCAGGGGTGGTCAAACCCGCGCCCGTTTACTTTTACGACGTACCTTCATTTTATCACCGGATAATGCGTGAAACGGATCATTTTATAACGACAACATATCTTAATGATCGGATTAGATCCCTTTTTTATCCCCATTGATTTATCTCTACATATCACTTAAATTTTATTGGTCTAACTTTTAACTGCTACTTTTAAGTAATGGCGTCATGAAAACGAGATTATCTTGAGACTCTGGAGTATCATGTACCTATAGTACTCAAATAGTACATGTGCAGTCATAATTAGGTTCACTTAGGTTCGTAGTAACAAAAGTATTGCAAATACGCCTGGAGCCGGGTGTCATTTGTATTTATACGTACACAGCGATTGTTGGGCTTGGTAAGAAATTAGCATGTCGTCGCTCAGTGCGGTGTGGTCATCCCCCCGCCCCCTGCTCCCCTCCCGGCGTGTGTGTACAACTATGTTGGTCGTTGGTGTTAGGGTGTGTTGGTGACGCACACAGCCGCCAGAGAGCGTTGACCGCCCGTTTGTTACACCTGCAAATAAACTGGAGTCCATTCGCGGGACCAATAAATGCATGTTTCCATGTAGTGTGTATTCATTAAGCACCTTATACGGTGAAAATCTTGGCTTTGTGAGCACGTTAACATGCGATCTTTATGTCTGTGTGTTAATGTTGTAAACACTGTATAGAATTTAACACGTTTTATTATTTAGGCATAGCGTTTGAATAATTTGTTTAAATAGAAATCATTGTATATTATCGTTGAGGCCTGTTTTGGTCGGCATTTGTTTTTACAAGTAGATGGAATGTTTAGTTGGTAATGTGAAATCAATTTGATAATATTTCTGTTAAAGCGACAAATATCAAGTTAGTTATCACTTAAACAGGAAATTGGTCGGTTATTTACCATGCGGGCTGTTTACCTCCAGTTTTGCATCGGCATAGTATCTGATACTCTAGCTAGAATAAAATTATCGTTAACATTAGTCATATTAACGGCTTGCTAATAAATAGCAGGCTTATCTCAATTGAATTATCAAAGAATATCACCCACATTATATTTTTCATGATCAATGATCACTTTGCTAATGAAGCTGCGTTTAAAAAATTCAAACATCGTCGATTTTATAATTCTAAAAAGCATTTTTTTTTTAAGTGTTGTTAACAGACTAACTAAACTACGAATGTATGGTCCCAACTGGACAAAAGTCCCGCCCTATATTTTCCAAAGAATTGTAAGTTTTCCTAATGACAGCTCGTCATTTTTGCCAGAATCCATAAAGCTTGTACCACTAGTTTTGCCATTCAACATTTTCCATTTTAAAAATGTGTCATATTTTCCTAAAATCAATATTTTGATGACCAAAAACCAATATTTTACTAAATATCTGAAACTTGAATTCCCACCATAAGTTCAGCACTGTGCAGTCCAGGCCTTACACAACGTATGTCTGAATGGTTGCGTATGCGCTTGTGTGCGTCACCCGCTAATGCCTCCGACACGCACTGACCGACGTTTAGCGTGTTTCCCTGAGCGAGGTGAAAACATGCGGGAAATGTCGGAAAAATAATATTGTATGGAACTAAGAATAAATAAGATGTTGAAGCTTTAAGATTTGTGTTGTATTTGCACTTTTGCAGTGTGCTTGAGGCATTTATGGATTGTCAGTGACCACTGTAAAATTATAGTCAATATTTGTTATTGCTAAATTTCAGGAACATGTATTAAACGATTAAAAAAAAAAAAAAAAAAAAAACATTTAATTCAGGCAAGACCCAAGAGCCCACACGGAAGATACATTTTACACAAAAATAAAAAATAAATCCAGAAAACAAACAAAATTAAATATGAATGAAGTACGAGTAAGTTTACATTCTCGTATCCATTAATTTTATAAAAAAATAAGTTGATCATATTTAAAATTTAATCATTACAATTGCAATTAAAATTAAAATTAAAAATGATTAATAAATAAAAATATTAATTAAAAAAAAACACCACGACACGATGTTGACAACCACTTTCCAAACGTTAAAAAAAATAACAATGAAAATAGAGAAAAAAGTAAAATACATTATGAGCCTTTTGCATACAAACTCGCTCTTCAAACATTAATTTGTACGATAAATCTTAATACTATTGTTATGTACTAGCGGAAACTTCGCAAAAAAAACATAGAGCCAAATAAAAGATAAATATAGACGTAGGAAACTACTCAAACAGCCGAGAAAATCTTTCATCACTGGCAGGTACGGAATTCTGTCAAAAGAAATGAGTTTTTACTTTAAAACTGTGATATCTTTATAGCTAATTGTTTTCACGAAACTATTCAAATTAAGACAGCAATTAACATGGAATTTATTCCTTCAATTCAGATGGATTTTATTCCACATAAAAATAATCATTCCATATCTATCACAATTATTTTTATGAACGATAATACTATACGTTTTTCCCATACTATGATCGCTCATTTTATTTTATTTCCAGCTGGCCTGTAATAGGTTTTCTATTGAAGAGTGTTAAACTTATAGAAATGTCCAACACTGGGTGTAATTCGACAATTTATCGGTCAAACTGATCTGAAAGAGTTTCCTATCCGTTTCCTATTTCAACACGTTTTCACGGATTCTTTCAATTTATTTTTGTAATAGGGGTTCAAATTATCCAAAGCTAGATTGGTCGGTGTATAGTTTTTTTTTCTAAATCTCTTCTAAATCTACAGATTAAATTGTACCTAATTGAAATTTATTAGCTATTAGACCATGTCATAACATAAAGAATAAAATCTTTTTTGCAAAAAATAAAACCGACTTCAAAAAACATAAAAGTGAAAAATAACTTTAGCTTCAGAAGTCGGTGACTTGTTTGTTCGATTCAGTTTTTTTTTGCCACCGGCTTCTGAAGCTAAAGTTATTTTTCAAATTTTTTACGAATCCTAACTTCCTAACTAATATTGTGTACGTATGTGTGTAGAAACGGATATAGGGTCACCTTTCATCCCGAAAAAAAGTACTGTTCTCGAGGAAAACAACAATAAATTATTATAAAAGATAGCGCCACGTGTCTTTCGAATAATGATTGAATTATAATTTTAGGAGCAGAGTACAACCCGAATTAATTGTCAAATTCTAAATTAAGGCGATTATAGGAGCTAAATTAGCTTTATTTATGGTGGTTCAAACTTCGTTTGCTGTTAGAATAAAGTTGTGATCAGCTTGCACCAAAAAGTGGTTTGGTGGTTACATCAGTGTGATGAGCACGGACATTTGTTTCCGAGTCATGGATGTTTATATGTATAATAAGTATGTATTTACAAACAAAAAGTATCTATGTAGTATATCAACTATCTGGTGTCCACGACACAAGCCTCGTTGCTTAGTGTGGCACTAGATGGCGCTGTGTGTAATGTCCAGCAATATTTATTATTATTTATTTATTATTTATCAGTCACTGCGGGCCGAATAGTGCGAAATGAGTGGTTTTTTGCGATTTACAAAAAATCTATTGATTGGACTAAAAAAGTAAAACACTATTATGCTAAGCTAATATGTTGCTTGTCATGCTTGCTAATAAATTCATGATTTTTTTTACCGAATAAAATTGGTTGTATTATGATTTTAAAACACTATCGTACTAGCATATATCCTGAAGAATATCATATATTTTTCTGGTTTTGTTTATTGCAGTGAATGATATGCCTTTTTGCATTATAAAACTCACGTTTAGCTCCTGTATTCGCCTTAACGCGAAGAACTAGTAATAGAATAATGCCAGAAATATAATAATATCTCCAGTAATATCCACTCATTATTACATCAATACTAGTTTACACTCGACCGATCCGGGTCTAACCGGCTAAAACTGGCGACAACCGACTTAATCCCCGCCGGATAATTGCGGCCAGCAATACGAGCTTTTCGGGCGGGCGGATTAATTTTCCCCGCCCTAGTTCGTGCTGCCCGCCCTGGTACCATGTTATTATTTCAGATTGATTATTTTTATGAATTGGTGTTGTTTTCTTGAATAGAAAATGTTGAGGTAGTAAGTAGAAGGGGTGCGAACAGTCCTATTATCGAAAACAAATTAATGTCGTATCGTCTTCGTAGTGATTATTCAAAATTGGGTCATGGTCAACGTGACCTTCATTAACCTGTTTTGTTTTTTAATTCCCAATTTTCACAGTTGTATTTTGCTGTTCATGTAACTAGGTGGGTCCATAATTTTCAACTCCACAAATTATCACCCATAAATCCTTGTCCACAAAATGATCTAATTTGGCACAGTTGGGAAAGTAATTCACACCCTCGCCCCGGCCGGACGAGCACGAGCATATTTATTTACAATCGGTGGCTCCCCTATCATACGGCAGATATGCGGAACCCCAAAATGTTCATCTAATTGGAGATCAAAGAGAGGGCGTGTAATCGTGTACACTTTGTGTATACTCTATAGTTAAGCGTACGAGGGTGTGTAAAATACGGAAGCGACAACTAGATTTGTTTCAATCGTCTTGGGTAACTCTCCTTTTTTTTTACGCTCACTTATTCTTGACATGATTTTGATTGACATTATTATTTGTCAGCTGCTGTGTTTCTTGCACAGTAGGTCAAATATTACAATCTAAAAATGATTGACAATCTATTCACGTCACTTAAAGTACTTACGGGATCATATCCGTGAAATATCGGGAGCTCATAGAAAAAGAAAATCACGGATATTATCCCGTAAGTACTTTAAGTATAGTGAAAAACCTTGAAAGTCTAAAACATTGCATTAATCTATTCACGTTTCTAAATCTGTGTCTTTTGTTGGCTCTCTTGGTTAAGTATAACTTAAACTAACTTCTTCATATGACAACTCAAATTTTCAAACTCGTGTTGCTTATAAAGTTATGTTTTTAGTGAAAATGCAAAATTTTACAACCATTAAAATTGATTTATTTTTCCTTATTTTTCTGTTAACATTTGAATGTGTTTTGCAATGGCCAATGCCAGGGCAAACTAACAGGGTCGTTTATTACGTCCTTTTAGTCTGTCGTTTCCAGTGCCCAATAATCCTTGTCCCCAAGCGTTGATGACCACGCGCGTGTATTGTTTTCGTCAATTACGCGATTACTTGCCCGGAATAATTCCACCAGAGGGCGCTATCCGACTCCCTGGACATAAGCCGCTCACTATTATGTAGTTTCATGTATATAATGTACTCTTCCGTGTGTAATTAATTGTTCAAAGACCCGAATTTATGCCTGGGTTGTTAAACTGGAAATTTCATTGAGTCATTGATCAATTTTACAGCTGTTCTAGGAGGGCTTTTCTTTTAAGTTTATGTATTATTTTACAGCAAAACTTAAACGTTAATGTTACAATAATTAATTATGTTATTAGGCAAATCTACTAAAACACAGTTGTATCAATGAAATCTTCACTCCAAAAAATGAGAACACACCGTCCCATCTATCAGCACTCTCACGAATTGGTATTTCGAAACCATTAATAATTCATATCAACATCAACATCAAACAAGTATAAATTAATCTAATTGTAGGTGGAAATGAAAATGATAATGATACAAGTGTGTGCAACGTAACCTATCAATCCGACAGAGTACTGGCTTTCAAATGAGAAGTAATTTATGAGTAAACATTATGGGAAGGGAATCACTTAGCGCTTTCGTACTTGCTATCAAAGCGCACACCGATTGGGGACGAACCATTCATGAGAGAACCAAGACACTACTTTCCGTGAGTTTCTGAGAATTCACATGATTCGAAATAGAATTTGGTTTGGGAAATGAGTCATGTTGGAAAATATTAATTTATTTTCATTCGGGCATTACAATTCGTTTAGCATAGGGTATTTAGTCAATGTCAATGTAGTTGTTCTATGATTTTAATTATTATTTATTTATTTAACAGTTTATGGAATAAATAGAAAAGAGGTGGGAAACAGAAAAATACGCAATACCAGCAGATTATAAACTTCAAAAGCTTTGTAAAAGAATAAGCTAACTTTACTCCTTTCAATCAATTTTAATAACGACAACCATAAACAATGACAATTACATTATTATGTTCTGAATTCAATGTGCCATAAAAAAATAAACATTTGCCGTTAAAACTATAAGAGCAACAGTTGGTTCCATCGGCCATCACTGGTCCTCCATTAGTAGCAGTAGAAGCTGCTACTCTGAGGTTTCGACACTAGGCACAGCTATCAATTGAAGCATTGTTTTTGCGGCCAACGCCCCCTCGGCTACTTTGCTGTGTTTTACATATAATGCGTACATTAAACCAAGTCATAAGCGGAAGCGATTCTCATCATGTTCGTTCGCTCGTCACTAAAGTGGAACAATTTTTTGATGCTTTAAAAATTAATATACATTAATGACTTTTTCATCACTTTACAAAAAAAAATGGGTATAATAGGTGAACGGAGTACAACACAACACTTAGTTTTTTTTTTTGCGAAACAAAAATTAAAAAAAAATCGAAATTTAAATTATACGCGTACTGCGTATGATTTGAAATTCGATAATTTTCATTTCTTTTTAATTTCTCTTTCTTATGAAAAGTTAACTTGAAATTTGTAGCGTTTTTTGATGATGGATCAATTTTTTTCTAAGCTGTGGAAAAAAGAAAAAAAAATCTAGGTATGCAATAAACTTCTACTCCGTTCACCTAATATACCTATTTTTTTTGGGAAGTTATAAAAAAGTCATCCCGTATTATAGAAACCAGACAGTTATAGCCAACATCCATCGCCTTTCCATCCTCTATTTCTGAGGATCTTCATTCTTATTCTTTATTGCACACAAAACTAAAAACTATACACACAAAATTACAATATTAGCTTAGATAATGGCTTTTTTGTGGTCACTCGCAAGTATTTCCAAATCAACGTCACATTTTCCATCTAGAGCGCCCAAATCATTTGCAACTTCAAGTCGAATGACTCTGCTGGGACTTCCCACACTTTCATTACCTTACATTTTAAACCAGCTCGAAATTATGCAACTACACCATATCCTCACAAGCGAAATTAAGTGCTTTTTCTTACTCAACAATGGAGTTACCAGTATCGCTGTCACTTACACCTTGTTCCCCACCCCTCCAGCGTTTGTTTACCTCATTACAGCTCCGGTTAAAACTGTGCTACACACAATACAGAGGCGACACCTGCCGGCTCTTCGACAACTCTCTCTCATTTCATTATTCTATTGATTTCAAGATTTTAACTGATTCACTGGTAGAAGTCAGTTATGGGTTATACATGTGTTCTTTTGTTTGTTTCGGTTTTTAAATTTATGTTATTATTCTTTATCAACCTAGAACAGTTCACTGCTGGACATGGGCGTCTCCAATCGCTTGCTATTCAATTCGATTCTCGACAGCTCTCATCCTGCTGCACAGATCATAGAAACAAAAGACTTTTGTTTCTATGATCTGTGTCCTGCTGCTACCAGCCTATAAGATAGTGCGTGGTGCGTCCTACCTTCTGTTTGCCGATACGCGGTCTCAACGTATGTTATTTACTATTGAAATACTTTTGGCTTGATTGTGACAAAGATTCGAAGTATCGCTGACATGATCGTTACCAAAACACAGACGGAATTTGGTAGATTGACATCTAAAGTCAATATCAAAGAGTTTCGCTAAAAATATGGGGCTCGTTGAATGCTGTATGTTAGGTAAAACAAAGTTATCATAATAAAAAGCTTTTCAAATTCTGCGCAAACAAGTTACATGCAGCACGGAGTCGGGATTTGTGCTCGGTTGCTTGGTGCAAGACCTACCTGCTACCCACCATTACCTAACTGTTAAAACTCAAAAATTAATTCATTTACTATATTATCTAATTTAATAGCTAGTTATATGTAATCGTGAGCTTCGTGTTCTACCTCACATTAAGTGCTTACATTGTGACTCCATGATAGATTGCAGTTGCATTCGTTCAAATTATTTGCTATCATGATCTCTATCTAAATAGTCTTGTGTGGGAAGATGATTAGATCTTACATGTGTCTCACGATCTTCTTAATGAGGTATATTAATTGTTTAGTACATTTTACCAGCAATTGACTCGTTATCATTGTAGGAAGTTGCCGGTGAGTCTTCCTCTTATTTATTATAGTTTCGTCGGTCGTATTTAAAAAGGTTGGTCCAGCAAACAGTATTTCTTTACTCAGTTTTGTGATCCTTTTCTTTCTTTTGATGCTATTCCGATACTTGAAGTTTGGCCATCTTTTCGAATACTTCTCCCTGTCCTTTGCGAGATCGAATAGATGAAATGTGGTATTTAAAAGACCAGCCTCTAAAAGAGAATACACATTCATGTACAAGATACCTAGTTTTATGTTCCTTTATTAGTCTCGCATCGCTCTATTTGTACTTAAACATAAAGTGCTATCTCAGGTACAAACAGTGCGTGACTGCGACAATCTACAGCAACTTAGCATTTGACACTTATCAATACATTTTAATTTATTACAAACGGAAAACTGCGAGTGTCGCTTATAATTATAGCATTCGAGCGATCGGTTGGTGCTTACAATATGGGTCGCATTATCGTCATAATGTGCGCGAATACACGAGCAGACATTACCATTTTAGTGCTCTTGCTGATTGCAATGAAACATTGTCATTGTTACCTTCGACGCAATGGAAAATCAATTTCCTTAGTCGATTGGTACTTAGAATATGTGTTATGTTTTTCTTTTGAATTTGCCACGTAATTGCTGCTACTCATGAGTGTTATGATACTTTTCATTACTCATACTCTGAAAGTAGGTCTGAAGTTGCCTGAGGAGCGGGTTGAAAGTAATACTTTTCAGCCCTAGGGAGAATCGTTTTCAACTGACAGCTGTCAAATTATTAAAAAAAAAATGGTTCATTTTTCTATTGAACCATGTTCCAACTTTCTATACAGCCACGATGTAAAATTGAAATAACATAAAGTTAAGTATTAATTAAAGAATATAATATTTTAAATATCTTTATTATAATTAAGTTTCAACTATTTCTTTAAAATAACATAGATTTGGGAAAAATATTTACCATTTTTCGATGATGAAAATGAAAAATAGGTATTGGCTGAATAGCTGGCCGGCCACAGAAAAAAAAAAAACAAAATAGGTGGGAAAGCGGCAATAGGGTAGATGACACCATAAAACAATAATTCCAAGACACCTTTCTCTAAAAAAACACTTTATTTTGGGCCTCAAAACCCGATTTATTTTCAATGAATTGCCAAATTCGATTTTTAGTTGCTTTGAAATCAATAAATAGTCCAGTCATTGAGTTGAATAAACAGTGACGTCACAGTAGGCTATTGCCATACAAAGTCTATTATAGAACAGCGTTTTGACAGCTCTTAAAAAGTATCTCAATTGATTGGTGTGTCATCTACCCCATTCGAATTCCGATCTTCATTAGTTTTTTCGAGTTGTATGTTTTTTTTTTACTTTCCTTGTATTCGTAATGAAAAGCACAGTGTTTACCTCGGGTTAAAGACTTATTTAGTCCCTCGAACTATTAGCGCCCTCGCTTCGCTCGGGCACCAAACCCCGTCTCGGGACTAAATAAGTTACTTTCACCCCTAGGGTAACAATGTACTATTGTTACAGCGTTTTGATATTATACCTAGAAGCGATGAAAATAAACAAGTGAATCAGTAATTCTAATAATCAACTAAAACATAATAGATTGCAGTTACATTTCAAGATCTATAAAACGTTTCGAATGATGTAACCTTTATTTAATGTTGTAAAGAAACGTAAAACAACAATAAAACAAAAAGAAAGTGCAATAAATTCTTGATAATTAACACCGTAATGTCCGTAATGAATCACGCTATAAATGGCAGACGTTAAACGCAACAGCAATCTATTTGTTATTAAACAAAACACGAACAAACGTAGAAACTAGTCTAACACCAACCATATTGTATGCAAAGGGAAATTTATACAGTAATTTCTCCCGTAAACCATCAAAAGCAATAAGTATAAATCTCTTGCATTACCATAAACGCTGTTACTATTATGTTTAGATACCCACCACGAGTTTATTTATAAACGCATCCTTCTTAAATATTACGCCTTTAAATTATTGCAAGCAATTTGAAATTGTCTCGCGGCGCGGCGCGGGCGCTTGCGAGGCACGCAGCGAGGCAAGGCAGCCTTCGCTCGCAGTCTAAAATGTTATTTAACGTAAGCGCCAATGTGTCGACAAGTGCAGTGTAAATTGTATTGAAATTCATGAGAAGACTATATGAATCAGTCTCAGTACCTCAGTGGTTACGAAAACGGAACTGATATGGACTGATGTTGACCTGTATTGTGATTTGAAGAAAGTTGTACGCATTGTCTAGTTTAAACTTGTTTGTTTGACATACCAGTACCTGACTTTCGATTTAGATAAGATAGAGCTTTTACTTGATTGAGAAGTAGTGTACATAACGTAAATGTAACTACACTACACAACTCTTTCGCATTTCTTTTTTGCAGAAAGTTCATCGCGCTGGTTCTTATCGTTTTCTTCCACCTGCACCGTTTACAGTTGCTGCTTTAAAACCAAATGCACTTTCAGATAGCAACATACTTACATACCCCCAATGATATTCATTCAACATTCAAATCCCACATTATGTCATTGCAATGAAGGCCTTATAAGTTATAAAAATCCGTTCATAAATCTATCTTCGTACACAATAGTCTATCAGAGTGGTCGCGCCTACGTGGCCAAACTGAACGTTTCCAATATAAAGGTAATGGCGACTACACCTTGTAACATTTGCTAGCGATTCAGTGTTGAACATTGATTTATATTATTCGATACGTCAATGCGTTGGTTTGGTTCTTTTACGCAATTTTGGTACGATTGTTTTAAGAATTTAAATGTTGAGGCATGTTAAACGTATGCCGTCAGTTACGGGATATCTTCATTCTTCTTTTATTTTCAGTTATTTTGACCTCCTCGGATAATCACGGAAGATATCCCGTATGTGACAGGAAAAGTTTAGTTTTAAACCGTGAAAACTTAAAGCAGTGATTGATGCATCTTGTTTAGTTTGTTACTACTTGCAAAACAAGGTTTTCCATAGCGTAGAAAAATAGAAAATTGGTCCAATAACACAAAAAAACTTCATAAATAGTCTTCATCATCATCATTTCAGCCGAAAGACGTCCACTGCTGGACATAGGCCTCTCCCAAGTGTCGCCACATTGACCGGTCCCGTGCGACTCGCATCCAACGGATCCCCGTAACCTAAAATAAAAATAGCAAATAGTCTTAAATGTGGTAAAAATATATAGAACAATGAAAACATTACATGGCAATGATAGTAAATCAAGCTTAAGTTATCTGAATAGTTTTCCATCGATTTCGTCGTCGGCTTTACAGCACAATAATAACACAAGATTGATTTTAAAATCACCTTGAGTTAAAGGCCATATCGATAAAATATGTATGGGACCGATTGTTGACGACATCGCGCAAACGACAGTGATTGGCGCTTATTGTATTATTGTTGTACATAAGCGAGTCGATCGTAAACGCTGTTGCAACGACTAATAATGTGTGCGATCGATTCGTCTAGTTTGTGATTCTATTCGATGTGCGTATCGATATCGATATTTGTGTTCTCTTGATTGGTTCTCGGTTATGTCAATGGCAATATTTCTTGGTTTGAATTATCAATGCAATGGCTTTTCATCTTAAGACGCTGAGGTTGTCTTCCATTTTTACCATACTTCCAGTCAGTGATGGTCGTTTTCTTAATTTTTGATCGATTTGTATGACCAGATGTGTCTAAGTATTTCAACTACTAATATAAATATTTACTTCTCATGTTATTCGATCGTCTTTTGTCGAGTCATCGATATATTGTCTTTTCTGCACACCAGTCACTAGTTAACTATTTATGAACATCATTGTAATCATAATTTTATTGTTTCAAAACTATAAAATTACACGATTTATGTTATTTATAACTTTGTCCTATTTTATTAACAAATTGCCATATTTTCATACAATGTCTACGTATAGCTATATTGTTAATAGTAATATTATAATAAATTGAACAACCGGGAAATGTGCGATGTGCTTCGGTACAAATAATACAAAAACGATTCAATTTTTATGTGTGAACTTTGACGCGCAGAGTTTTATCACATAATAGACCTCAGAGTATTTGACAAAGAATTATTTTTAAATCTCTGTGGCCACCACGGTACAATGATCATGTTTTCAAAATATTTATTTATGTATTCAAGCGGAAGGGGAGAGCTCGTTAATTGGCACATCACAATAGAGATTACGGAGATTACCCGGCCAGTTTTGTGATTCAAATATGGCGGCGGTGGGCGACGGTATCCCGGCCCTGTTATGATAATATTCCCGTCATTTCATACAATAATTTGTTCGGGAATTGTTCGGGTGGACGTTGTAATACCCTTATAACACTCGACGTCTGTTTTGCGATAATTGGAATGCATAATGTAGTGTCTTACACTATGAGAGTTACGATAGTTCGGGGTCAATTTTGAGGAATTGCTTATTTTGTAAAGAATATTTTCTGTAAAGATTAATCCTCTCTTTTATTCGACTTTTTTGTCATAGAATACCGGTTGAAGTATTAACAAAACTGTCAGAGAGTCATAATCAATTAAGAATTCCGCATCTAAAACTGTAAATGTATTTACGTATCGTTAGCCACGTGTTACCCAGGTGTTGTTACATCGGTCGTGTCGGTGTCAATAGACGATCATGAGCGTTTGCGCGAGGGCTTGACTCTTAATAGCGGCAACAGGCGATCGCCTCTCGCATCAATCTTCTCGATCGTCACTGTCTGGCCGGACTCGCCCCCCGCGATTAATCACCAGCCAGAACGTTTTCGATTAGCGCCGGATAGCACACACGGAATAAAAAAGCACGTTCCATTTACGAACGATCACCTTACACCATTTGTTTTAGCGTTTGGTCGCGGTCAAATGTGTCCCGCTCTCGAAGGGTTAACCACGTAATAGTTTTTTTTTTTTGCAAGAACAATCTATCTTTAATGAGTATACAAAGGTGTTAGACGGAAACAGGAAGTGTCAAATGGCGTTTCGTTGTCTCTCCACGGCCCAGTTCTTCGTAGCGCTAAGTGCGTCGATGTAATTGCCCGGGCAATGCAAATAGCTCGGTGTTTGATCGCGTGTACGAAGGCGCCGACATGTATAGAGCTATGGGACACTTTTGCCCGCTCTTCAATGTAAACCGGACGAGTTGCGCATGATTGTTTAACGGGATTCCCTTTGTTTGTGTATGATGTCAGGATCACGCTTTCGCGGCGACATGTGGCGTTATTACGATGATAATTTGTCAATTTCACAGATTCGATTGGATTTTCCATGATTCTGACGCGAACAATTAACACTGCGCGTCATTAAGAGGTGCAATCAATATAACTGATTGACTTAACAATCTATGCAGAATCGAAGTGATTAGTAAAACCTTAAGCTACATGGTATACTCAAGCAGTTTCCAACACAAGAAATCAAAACAGCTTCAAAAAGAGCCAAGAACCGTCACTCAGTCTTCGAAACAAAAGAAGTAGGTATTAATTAATACAATACATACCTTCTGGCTCCTCCTGACCAATCAAGTGAGGCGGTTTTATCTGCAGTTGTTAGTGATACGACCATGTTATCAGTATTTAAATTGCCGACTGCATTTAAATGGCGGATATATCGAGCTAATTATGTAGAAGACACGCCTTCTGCGGTTTGAGCATTTGCAGCAGTCTTATCTGGAACCCCTGGGTTTCTGTATAATTAAATATAAAAGCACGAGTGCGAATGTAAAGGTGAAGTACAAACTGTAAATTTATATCCATCAAATTGTAGTTGGACCTTATTTTCCTAATCTTGTTCTACTAATGATAAATGATAAATGATAAATGATAAATGATAAATGATGTTTATTTTGCAAGTAGGTTTTTAAAAACACTTTTACACGTCATTTTTTAAAACTAGATGGGGCCGGTGTTTCGTACCTGACTACTCTGAGAAGAAACAGCCGAAACAAACTCAGAGGTCATAGTCTCTTTTAAAGTCCAGACAATCTTGCTCAATTCACATGAGGACTATGCAGATTAGTGTCTGAGATGGTCTTTTGAAGAAAGAACCATACAGATTTGAGTGGACCTGTCCAGTCAGTGCAAGCATTTGTCAGTTAACGTGTAGCTCGACTTATAACTCAAGGAGCTCAACGAAACGACGAACAATACCAAAGAAAGGACATTTGGGAAGGTCGCTTATAGTACTCAAACTGCCAGACAGTTGTGGGAAAAAAACAAACAAAAAATAAAAATGTGACCCACATGGTCCCCACATTCACAATAATCAAATAAAATTAATAACAAATTCTTTTCAAATGAATGTAAGTAAAAAAAAAAAACACAAAAATCATTAAATGTCGCAATGATAAAAAAGTAAAATACTTAAAAAAATAAGTATTCATGTCAAATCAGTAAATGTCACATAAAACAATAAAAAATAAATAAATAAAAGTAAAATAATAAAATACATGTCAAAAAAAAATTCAATGTCAGAGTGTATAAAAGAAAGGAATCAATAATAAACAAGCGAAGTCCGAAATTTCGACATTCACAGAGCAAATTTCATTGGAGCAGCTTAATCCCAAGCTTTTTTATCTTCAAGATAGTGATTAACATGATAGTAGGCTTTCAGGCACAGCTTCCGTTTTATAAACGATTTGAATTTATTTAGGCTTAGTGCTTGAATTTGGCTCGGAAGTTTATTGTAAAAGCGTATACATTGGCATCTGAACGTACCTCCTATTTTTTTGAGCCTCGTTGCAGGAACAACAAATTTGTGTTTGTTCCTCGTGTTTATGTTGTGGATATCACTGTATTTTTTAAATAAATTAATATTTTTGTGGGCGTACAAAAGGTTTTCATAAATAAACTGAGAGGGCACAGTAAGAATATTAGTCTCTTTAAATTTTTCTCTGAGGGAGTATCTGGGACTTAATTTATAAATTGAACGAATTGCCCTTTTTTGCAAAACAAATATTGTCTGAATATCGGCGGCATTGCCCCACAAGAGAATACCGTACGACATCACGCTATGGAAATAACTAAAGTAAACTAAACGGGCTGTCTCTAAGTCAGTTAAATCACGAATTCTTCTAACGGCGAATGCTGCAGAGCTAAGTTTCTTCGACAGTTTGTCTATATGCGGGCCCCACTGAAGCTTGGCATCCAAAGTTATGCCTAAGAAGACTGTGCTATCTTCCGCTTTTAGCTCTTCATCCTTAATTAGTACAGTAGTTTCCACTTGTCTTACATGGGGTATCGTAAACTTAATACACTTAGTTTTTTTCTCATTTAGGAGTAGATTATTAACATTAAACCAATTAACGACTTTCGCCAGGGCGCTATTAACATCATCCGCAACTAACTGCTGACGTTTGAGTTTAAATAAAAGAGAAGTGTCGTCTGCAAACAATACTATGTCATGATTATCCTTTATGAGGTAAGGCAAGTCATTTATATAAATAAGAAACAAAAATGGACCAAGAATTGAGCCCTGGGGTACCCCCATTCTTACTACGGATCCGGGAGATCTTTTCCCTTTAACATCAACTCTCTGAATCCTGTCACTCAAATATGAAATAAGAAGAGCCAGGGAGGCGTTACGGATTCCGTAGTGGTGTAGTTTCCTGATTAATGTTTCATGAAGAACACAATCGAAAGCTTTAGATAAATCGCAAAAAATGCCCAAAGCATCGCATTTGTCCTCCCAGGCATTATAAATGTGTCCTAAAAGTTCAACACCGGCATCAGTAGTTGAACGACCCCTTGTAAAACCAAACTGTTTTTTATGTAATAACTTATATTTATTGAAAAAACTTTGCATTTGTGCCAAAATTAATTTTTCAAAAATTTTACTAAACGTGGGTAGTACTGAAATGGGTCTATAATTAGTGGGGTCTACTACTACAACAGCCCATAACGTCCACTGCTGGACATATTAAGCCTCTCCCATGATGAGAGGAATTTGCCGTAATCTCCACGCTTGGCAAGCGGATTGGAGATCGCAGTGATGAAAGACACGCTTTCTCAGGTCTACGGAGGCGCAAGGTGTTCTGCCTCAGACATTAGTCGCCTTATACGACACCCGTGAGTGTAATGGGTTGGTTCTATTCTACTTTGCCGGATACCACACGGCAACATTCTTCAATCTTGTTCATTTTCGTCTTATCCATAGTGTTGTTCCTCGATTTTCTTATCATTATCTTGGCCTTATCCCAATTCACTTCTCTATCACTCGTCATCTCATCAGACACCTCCTTTTTTGCCATATCATCCTTCACACAGTCTATCCATCGTTTCTTTGGTCTTCCTCTACTCTTATACCCATTCATACTCAAAACTTTCCTTACAACATTTCCCTCATTCCTCTGCATTGATTTTCTAAACCAACGATATCATTCTAAACTCCTTCATAGATCTAGTGCAGGGGTCACCAATTAGTTTCGCTCGGGGTCCGTTTTAAGAAACGAAATGACCATCGCGGTCCGCACATCAATTTATAGACAAAATATTTATTAAACAAAAATGTAATTACGGAAATAATAACGGTATTTTTTTACATATCAATGAGAAAAATGAAATTTTTTGTTGCGTACTATCTGTCTTGACGTCAACAAAGATAATTCGGGGATACATTTTTCTTAAAGTAGTGCAAGTTGTTGTGTTCTCGCGGTCCGCACAAAATGGGTTCGCCATTTTGCGACACCTAATCCTAGTGTTTAAATTCCCATATGTTTATAAACTTGACTTGGTATCCCGATATTTGACAAGTCTCACAATTTGTCCTGTTTCTCACTTAATTTACAACATATCTAATAAATTCCTATCTAGCTATCAATTTAATAGTCTGCTGAACACGCATATCTAAAGTATGAGAATTGAATAAGTTGTAATGCAGTTCCTATGTTTTCTGTTTATGCGGGCGCACGTGGTCGCATCGCTCCGTTGAACATCGCTTCCTATTCGGAATATTAATATCTTCATTATTACAACTGTTTTATGTAAAAATGAGTAGTTTTTCTTAGTTGTTTTAGTCGTACCCGCAAATGGTGGTACATACATGAATTAGTTGATTGCAAACCGTGTAACCGATTCCATGATGAACTTCCATAAAAACTGTTGTCCCCTATTTAGGGACTCTTTAGTAAAATTGTACGATTCTCACCAGCAAATCAGGTTGTGCATTTAGGATTTTTATTTTGTAGATAAGATTCGTGCTATTTGAAAATCATCCCTCCGGCCGTTTTCGCAACTGCGATTCGCAACCAGTTTCGAATTAGGATTTTTTTCCATGTTCGCAACCAGTTGCGAATCAAGAAATCTTTTTCCTTATCCGCAACTAAGCATCCTGAATAATCCTGATGATTAAGTTTCGTAACCAATTACGAAAAAGGAATTTGTTGATTTGTATATGTTGTAGGAAAACGTGGAGCTAATCAATAGTTCCAATACATTACCTAACGTTTAAGTCCAAACGTTTTCAAATTAATATTCTTGCCTTATTTATCTACAGTTTACAATCTGTCTAATCTCATGTGGTTCTCAGTTCTGCATGCTTACTTAACTTTATTTATTTCGTCTGGTTTCTAAATCTTCTAGAGAAACTCCTTAGAATCACCACAATCCAAATTCTATGTTCACTTCTATCAAAATAATAATATTCTCCTTTATTTCCAGTTATACGAGATCAGCGACGATCCACAAAGGAAGGAATTCCTGGATGACCTGTTCTCCTTCATGCAAAAGCGAGGTAAGTGCGCTTCCCACATCATTCATCCATAAGGTTGCGGTTTTGGGCCCAGCGAGAGCGGTGTACTTACCCGTAAAGAGTTTATGGGTAAAGAAACAAACGCTTTCGATAATTCGTCCGGGTTATTCTTGAAAGATGTTCAGTGTTAGCATGAATACTTTCACCCTCAATACCTCCATAGCTAGAAGGTTCCCAGGTATGGTATACAACAAATAAAATGATCGCAATGACGAGGAGTACAAGTGCCTGTCGGCTTCGTTAAGAGTCTTGCTACAGCGTTTATAACAGCAGGATGAACCCAATGATAAACTTTAATTTTAGATGGTGATTTAAATAGTCAACTCTTCTCATTTTATTCTATTGCTTCATTTTTTTTGGCAAAAAATAATTTCTACTTTGCTTTTTGCTCAAAAATTATAAAAAAACCGGCCAAGTGCGAGTCGGACTCGCCCATGAAGGGTTCCGTAGCAGCAAGTAACATAATATAAAAGTTCTTGTAGTTCGTTGTAACTTTGATCGATGTTTATGACGTATTAAAAAAAACTACTTACTAGATCTCGTTCAAACCAATTTTCGGTGGAAGTTTACATGGTAATATACATCATATATTTTTTTAGGTTTATCATTCTTATAGGTATTTTAGAAGTTACAGGGGACACACATTTTACCACTTTGGAAGTGTCTCTCGCGCAAATTATTCAGTTTAGAAAAAAATGATATTGGAAACCTCAATATCATTTTTGAAGACCTATCCATAGATACCCCACAAGTATAGGTTTGATGAAAAAAAATTGTTGAGTTTCATTTTTAAGTACCTATGGGGAACGCCCAAAATTTATTGTTTATTTTCTATTTTTGTGTGAAAATCTTAATGCGGTTCACAGAATACATCTACTTACCGAGTTTCAACAGCATAGTTCTTATAGTTTCGGAAAAAAGTGGCTGTGACATACGGACGGACAGATAGACAGACATGACGAATCCATAAGGGTTCCGTTTTTTGCCATTTGGCTACGGAACCATAAAAAAGCCTGTTGGTTAAGTTTATGTCGCTACATCTCTATCTGTAACCTCAGCCTCAACTTACTTTGATTAATCCTTTGTAACGATTGATATTCATTGTAATTTATCACTACTCCAAATGCTCCATTCACGATCATCGATCCGAATGATACGAAACAATCAAGTTTAGTAAGATATCTCTTCTCTAACAATTAATAATGAAACAGGGGTCAACCTATTATGGTCTTAGATACAAATCAGATACAGGGTAATATCAGTCATTGGTTGTATAAACGGTTTTATATTGTGGAGATCGGTGATCGGGTGATAAGATCACGGGTGATGGACGAGCATGGTCCATGATGGTCGAACTATGAGATATTAATGAAGCTTAGCTACGAGATTTGAACGACGTCAAATTAATAGGGGGAAATTTCAAGCAGGGCATGATTGTGTTCGAGAAAGCCTCCTTTTATATCTGTAAAGTCTAGCTTTTATTGTATGAACTTTAAATCGGCTTATTCATCGTCGTCAATGTAAGAACGCATTTAATTTTGTTTAAGCAATGTCAAACAAAAATATGTTGCTGTCAATCAGAACTAAAAACTAGATCACCAATAGTTTTCTTTTGTTCAAACAAAATCTGTAAAACACAATCAACATTAATTTCTATAGCGAGCGTGTACAAGCTAAACTACTAGAAAACAGCCATTCTAAGAGCATATTGCACTTATTTCTTGCAGTTCTCAATCATCCATTAGATTTATAGACGTGTAACATTCAAAACTGTGGGAATTCGCCAAACGAGACTTATCCGTGGAGATAATCATTATATTTTAAATATCATAATAGAAATAATTAAGCGGGAGATCGTCCGATCGCTTCGGGCGTCGAGATCGTGCGCGGGCGCGTGATTGATAACTCGACACCTGTCTCTTTCACTCGCGTGTGTTTCTGTATCTCTGTCCTTGTCTAGCATTAATTGATCTTCGTTGTAAATGGCGCCGATTGTCGCTAGATAGATCATGTTGATATCTGACCGCCTAGTTGTTAGTCAAATCAATGGTTATTGTTGCAGTTGCAGCTTGTGTAGGATTCGATATTAATTATGCATTTTCTAAAGTCATTAACTGTGTTTATTGGTTGTGATTTCTCTTTGTTTTCGTTCTATTCATTTGTAGCATTTATTATTGTTGTTCTATCATTGGTTTTAGTGTCTTCAAAACTTTCAAGAAAATTCTATAAGATATCCCTGATTAATTGGGAGAGCTCGTGGCTAAATAATAACAGCCGCTCGGGTCGATCCTTAGTTTAAGCTGTGCTTGCTTAGGTTGGTCTGTGGATTGGTGACCTGACCACCCATTACATACCGAGTTTCCTCCGTGCCTCGGAATTCGGAAAGCACGTTAAGCCGTTGGTCCCGGCTGTCATTTGTAGATCTTTGACAGTCGTTAAGTCAGAGGCCCAAAAAGTCTGACAACCAGTCTTACTAAGGGGTACCGTATTACCCGGTACTAACTGGGTTGTGGAGGTCAGATAGGCAGTCGCTCCATGTAAAATACTGGTATTCAGCTGCATCCGGTAAAACTGGAAGCTGACCCCAACATAGTTGGGAAAAGGGTAGGCAGAAGATGATCCCTGATTAATTGCTTGTTTATGCACACAGACAACAAGTTTAGTTCAACCGAAGAATAAGCTTTAATGCTTGACGATTAAAAAACAACAATTTCTACTTTCTTTAATTTCATTAAGTCCCAGTTAAATGATTAGAAACATTTAAAGGCGCAGGGCACGATTCCCATTTACAAGCAGTAAAGTTAAGTTGGGAATGGTAATAAATAATTAAGCAGATGTAACTGTCAGCTGTACCTAGGTGTAATTGACTGCAAACCTGTTTATTTAAAATACGAATCAATTTTCTAAAGAATTCTCTACTCTTTTTACACAGTACGGTGTTATTTAGAGTTGAGAGGGATCAATGAAGTGGGAATTATGAAAATATATATACAATATGTTAAAGGAGTAATCCTTATGCTACTCGTATGAATCAGTAGAAACGAAGTGCCAAGTTTTGACTGGTTGAACCCTGGTGCCTAAAATGGCCGCTTTAGTAGAATCATAATAAGATAATAATAACGACGAATAACGTTAGAATTGTTAAATTTGTCACAAAGTGACAATTCATAATATAGCTAAATTCTAAATTCAAATATAAAAAAATTCTCCCTTTTAATTGTTATATAATAAAGGCTTGTTGTACTCGTGCAGTCTCGTACCAATTATTTGTTAACCATGTATAGTGTGTAATTGTTTTTTTTCCCAAATAAATAAAATAAGTCAAAATAAAAATTACCTAACTGCGTCTGTTACACTGCCCTAAGCGGCGTTTTTAGAACCCCAGGTCCTTTTCCCAAAACAAAAATTTAATTCTGTTAACTGCTTAGTACTTATATGGGTCCTTTTCTTCAAAACTCACGCTGATAAAGGTAGGGCTGGTTCTCGTATAAAAACCCAATAGCTTCATCAGGGGTTGGCATCGGGGGCGGCTGCACTCGCTCGGCAGTTTGTTAGCCCCTGTGTGTAATTGAAACAGAATGTTGGGTGCACCTCACACCGAAGTTCTGCGGCGAATGTTGCTTGTGCAACGGTGGTTGGGAAGCAAAATAAAGCTGATAATTGATTTTGATTTCCGTACCGAAAACCTTTAGTGTCGTTTAGCTAGTTGTAAACTCTACATTACTTCAAAAACTGATGGCATTAAGTCTATCTGCTGCGAAAGTGCTACGAAAGATATTATTATTACATTTAGGTATTTTTAGTTATTATAAAAACGATAGATAGATATCGATCTATTGTTTAGGCAGCTGTTAGGTTTTGCCATCAATCAAAGGTTTCATTACTGACCTGTTATTATAAAATCGTAGATTTCAATAATTTCGTAGCACATCGTAGCAGCGTCTACGAACACGGCTACGAAATTTTTAGGACATCATAAATTGGACAGATTTCACTTTATTTTAATTTGATTAGTTCAAAGTTATTGCAATTATGTTATGCTTCGGTGTAATACGCATCTGCTCACACGTTGAGAGTATCACAGCTCCCGATCGCAGCGTAGTCTTATCTTGTTCGGAATAAATTATTATTCAATTTATCATTCCGGGGAACCGGCCAATAAACTTCTGGTTATTATTACGCGGCCAGATAACACAGGAAACTAATCGCATAAGACTGATTACGATTTGTTGGCTAGACTACTAGAAAACCAAGTTTATCCCCTAATCAAATACATCCATTTTCAATTCTGCATAAATATTTAATTCAAAAGCTTCAAATTGTTACAGCCCGAGGGAGGAAACAACATTTAATAATTAGAATTAATTTATTCGACGTAGGTTAGCATGTGTGAGCCATCAAACGGAGTGATCTCCTCATATTAATAATGTTTTATCATTTATTATTGCTGGTGAGTAATGAAAGTTAGTCAGCCACGCCCCGCGCGTTCTCCGCACTCTGTCTTCGTCTCAGTTCAAAAAAAGAAATTAAAACGTTTTTTTTTAATTTTATCGAGTCCCGACTCGGTTTTAATGCGAGCGACAAACGTTTATGTAAATGTTAATCAAAACTGTGCATACGTTACACGGCTGGCGAAGTGGGTGTTCTAAATTTGAAAATAAATCGATTAGTTTTTGTATCGAGTCTAATGCTGCTATTGCAAATCGATGAACGAGTTTGATTGAAGGAAAATTACTCGATAATTTGACGGCGATTGATGTCTAATTTGTTATTGATGATTTAAATGTAAGTTGTAGTTAATTTGTTTTTATTCGGCTTACAATACAATGAACTCGAGAAGTGTAACAAGCCTGTCAAAATTTTAAATTACGTCTATTTTATACAGGGTGCAATAAAAAGTCCTTTATCAATTTTATATTTTGGTCTATTTGTCTATTTTATCAGCTAATTATGATAGAAGATATGGTAAGAGTGTTGGATGCTGTGACCACGTGACCGGCTCGTTAGCAGCTGATTGATCGGCCAGCGGCCGCTCCTTGCTGTCTCTTACATACAGGATGATTTTAAATATTTAACTTTTAAAGTATTTTATTTACATTATTTACAAACTAACTCTATAATAGATATAAATATATTTACAAGTATCAAAAAGGGTTACAGGGCGTCGAAAACTTCGTCCACATCGCTGTCAACAGGATAAGTGCCCAGAAGGCTGGCAGCATTGCCACGTTGGATGGCAATGCTGATTCTTTGGCCAAAAAGAAAGAAAGAAAGAAATTTGAAGAGTCGACCAACCGTTTGGCCGTTTAAAGTATTTTAATTTAAACGATAATTTTTCAGACTTTTATAAAATTAATATATCTATACTAATATTATAAAGAGGAAAACTTTGTTTGTTTGTTTGTTTGTTTGTAATGAATAGGCTCAAAAACTACTGGACCGATTTAAAAAATTCTTTCACCATTCGAAAGCTACATTATCCACGAGTAACATAGGCTATATTTTATCCCCGTAGGAGTACAGGAACGGGAACTACGCGGGTGAAACCGCGGGACGTCCGCTAGTCTATAGTAAAACGAGTAATTTCGATGAACACTTACCATATTTTCACTTGTGACATAGTATAGGTATTTTCTTTGGACAATCATGATAAGTGTTTTTCATATCAAATGTGTCATTCTAAATGTTCCGGAATTTAGATCTATTTTCTAGATAATTGACAAGCTCTACATAGGTAATAAACATTTAACATATAAAATTTCTTATCACGATATTGATAAAACATTCACTAATTGCTAAATAAACGAACGGTAATTTCTTCCTGTCTGAAAGAACAATTAACGCCATGTCTTATTAGTGCTGAATAAGCGCACATTGGTGTCGATTCTGTTGTGCACAAACTAAACTTAATTTAGGCTATTGCTATCCTTTTCTCTCTAATAAAACGAGAAAGAGACGGACGTAATTTAGAGCTGTCAAATTTAGTTGGAACTAATATTTCCATACAAATGAAGGTTGCACGTAAAAGTATGTCGACTAAAAACACAGTGAAGCGCAAGGCATAAACTAGTTTGACATCTCTAACTTAGTTCATAGCTCTAGTCGTTCTTTTCTCGCACTGCCTTTTAGTAAAATATAGCTATAGCCTATATTAAGTTTAGTCTGTGCACAACAAAATCGACACCATTCACAATGCAATTTAATCATAAACTAAACTTAATCTCCGTATAACGATCACCATGTAAAGTCGGGCTATTGTTTCACTTGGTAATAGCGAGTGTGGTATAACTAATAACATCTCATTCGGATTCATTTCCCGTGATTAATTATCTGTTTAATCGATATAAGATGTTGTGCCAACAGCCTTCTCGAGTTTCTACACGGACCTCACCTTCGAAATTTGAACCATAGTGTACCAGGATAGAGTGTTATTCAGGTTGATGTTTAACAGATGATAGATTAGGTTAAAGAGTTGATCTATCAATTTTTTTTCGTCTCATTGAAGATAGCCTTTGTTGGAGGTTTAATTGGTGTCTTAAACATGCATGGCGGTTAATTCGATTTCAAGTTTGGGCTTCGCTCATTTGTTTTTGTCTGTTTAGCCTTTAGTTTAGACGAGTGTTAATCTAAAGTTGATTGATTAGAAGCGACTTCGATGTATTAATGGGCGTGGATCTTATTACGGTTTGAAAGTGGATTGTGGATTTAATATGAATGAAAAAATGTAATTTTGTTTTTGTTGACCTAGATGATTTGTTTTTGAGTCGCTGTCTATTGTCTGAATAGATTTGTGACTGATGGTAATCGAGCTTGATGGTTCTGTCAACGGATTGGAGATCATGTTCATTTTAATTGGATTTGAAAACTGTCCTGTACTGTACTGCTAGCAATATATAAATTAGAACGGATTTCAAAAAGGATGAGGAAAGACTTATGACTAGATATCTTGATGTTTGAAATCTTTGCCTTCCGAATTAAGATCAACCCTTAGCTGTACTGTATCAGCTTAGACTGGAAGTCGACCTCAAAATAGTTGGGAAAAGGCGATGTAAAGATGATGTAAGAAAAGAGTGAAGTTTAAGTTAGAGTTTTAAAACGATGGTTAAGGGGCCGCCTCCACGAGCGAGAGAATCGCGGCGATATTATCGTCCTAGCCACGTTTTTCAATACACTCTCTTTTGGGCCGTCTCCACGAGCGAGAGAATCGCGGCTATATTTTCGTATAGAAATACGTTGAATCTTCGCGATTCTCTCGCTCGTGGAGGCGGCCCCTTAACCATCGTTTAAAAACTCGAACTTAAGGGAGATATAAAATATCTTTAAATAATAAATTTAAAATATTTATAAAAAATATATTTTATTTTTACAATGAATATGTAAAGTTTTAATTAAACTAACTTCACTCTTTTCTTACATCATCATCTACTTAGCATTTTTCCAACTATGTTGAGGTCGACTTCCAGTCGAACCTAATGCAGCTGAATCCTAGTATTTTACATGGAGCGACTGCCTGACCTCCACAACCCAGTTAGTACTGGGTAATACGATACGCCTTGGCAAGACAGTTTGTCAGACTTTCGGGCCACTGAGTACTTGTAACGACTGTCAAAGATCTACAAATGACAGCCGGGACCAACGGCTACTATCATCAAACATTAAAAAAAAAATGAACACTTTAATATTCAAAAACCGAATGTTTCGTATTCGTCACGGGCCCGTTTATTGAAGTAACAAGTCTAGGCATGTCCCATGCTTTAAATAACTAAAGATTGATGGCGAGAAGTCCCCGATTACGACAAGGGGGAAGATTAATGGAGCTTCAGTTAGTAATCATTGTCAGAATGATGTGCTTACAGTTGTTACAGTTTTAATTGAATTTTTGTAGAAGTATTGCAATGGTGGTGTTAATTCGTTTTAGGTTTTCGTCAATATCATCGTCTTCTTGTCTTATTTTATTTGGGGTCGGTATAACACGTTTTTTGTTCCAACTGTCACATGACAGTTGGAACAAAAAACGTGTCATCATGTACTCCGTTTTCTTAAATTTTGTTTTCATCCATCAAAATTGTGGGTGTTTTTCTTGAATGCAGCATACGTGGGGTATGCGTATGGCGTTTAAATGTATTCAATAATGTAATAGTCACAAACGTATTCCATACATTTTCACAGTGTAGGTATTGCACCAAATTTAAGAAAACGGAGTACATGATGACACGTTTTTTGTTCCAACTGTCATGTGACAGTTGGAACAAAAAACGTGTCATCATGTACTCCGTTTTCTTAAATTTTGTTTTCATCCATCAAAATTGTGGGTGTTTTTCTTGAATGCAGCATACGTGGGGTATGCGTATGGCGTTTAAATGTATTCAATAATGTAATAGTCACAAACGTATTCCATACATTTTCACAGTGTAGGTATTGCACCTTAGTAGGAAACGGCAGGTTTTTTGAAAAATTACCGAAGCGAAATTTGTACGTGTATTTCGGAATGATATACTGTATCCATGGAGGAGCTCGTGGCTAAATAATAACAGCCGCTCGGGTCGATCGTTAGGTTAAGCCGTGCTTGCCTAGGTTGGTCTGTGGATGGGTGACCGCCCATTACATACCGAGTTTCCTCCGTGCCTCGGAAAGCACGTTAAGCCGTTGGTCCCGGCTGTCATTTGTAGATCTTTGACAGTCGTTAGGTAGTCAGAGGCCCAAAAAGTCTGACAACCAGTGTTACCAAGGGGTATCGTATAACCCGGTACTAACTGGGTTGTGGAGGTCAGATAGGCAGTCGCTCCATGTAAAATACTGGTATTCAGCTGCATCCGGTAAAACTGGAAGCCGACCCCAACAAAGTTGGGAAAAGGCTAGGCTGATGTAATACTGTATCCATGGTAACCGATTGTCTTTTTCACCTTGTTTGTTATTATACTTATTATTATATATACATTTTATAGTATTTTTTATAATCATCCATTTATGTCCCACTGCAGGGCAGAGGCCTCCCTTCCCTCCATCCACTTGTTGTAGCTATAGCCCATAACTCCTCCGGCATGCGACAGATGTGGCCAGTAAGTTTTACTCCAAGGATACTGCGCTACATTGCTCGCTGACAGACCGTTTTTTTCGGATGGGAAATCATCAAATGATTCCTCTAGCTCTAGGCGGAGCAGGAGGGAGTGTCAGACTTTTACTGACTAAAACCCATCCAAGTTCTTTCATCGCCCTTTGTGTTCCGGGGCCAAGGTATCTCTTTCGAACAGTTCCGCAGCCCCGGCAGGCATCGGCCCTTGCGGACCCCTTCCATTTGCTGACATCTGTTTGAGGCGCGCGTGGAACATGAACGCGCCGTCGACACGGCCTGTCGTCATGAGACGGACGGACGGCGAGCTAGCCCATAGCTCGCCGTCCACAGGCCCGCGGCTACGGTAGCCGGGGTGACTCCTGCGGCTCGCTGACAGACCCCGAGTGCGGACTTTTGGCGGTTGGTTAGTGACCATGTTTGCGCTCCATAGGTGAGGGTAGGAAGAATGCACTCGTCCATGAGTTTTCTCTTCAGTGAGAGAGGGAGAGTACCCTTCATTATTTGTTTCATCGCTCTTCCAGGCGTATTCGGTGCGTCGACCAACTTCTTTATCATATACTAGCGGACGTCACGCGGTTTCACCCGCGTAGTTCCCGTTCCCGTCGGAGTACAGGGATAAAATATAGCCTATGTTACTTAGGGTGAATGTAGCTTACTAATGGTGAAATATTTTTTTAAATCGGCGTTTTTGAGTTTATTCATTACAAACACACACAAAAATACAAATCTGTCCTCTTTATAATATTAAGAATAGATTATAGTAACAGGACGTAAAAGACAATCAGTGTAATTACAGCAATAAACGTTTATAAATTTTACCCCGGGTAATAGCTGTTTTCTACAGAAAACGATTTCTTTTTTAATCGAACCTGACAACAGACATAATTAAATAGAAATGCCAATACTAGCTGCAAACAGGAAATCAGATTATTATTCACTTAATTTTATTGTTTGATTATATTTCGGCGTATCTTTTGATGGCACTTTTTAGACCGAATTCCCGCGTAGTCACGTAGCTTGCTATTTAAATATCGATGAAAATTTGCGGATATGACTTGGTAAACATTCGGCTTTTATAATTAACTCGACTAAGAGCTTATTTATTAGTGGACATTGGACATCAAAGCGCAGGATCACCGCTTATAGCTCTACTATTAACGCGGTGTCGTATTAAATTAATCCTTTTAACAACTTGAGAAGATTTAAAACAAAGTTGCTCTTTTACCACTAGGTAATATTAAACACCCTGTATTATGGACTGACAGGGAAGTGAATTGTTAAGCAAATTACCACTCTATGTCAATTAGCCGTGTGCTAGCTGTGATTTGAGGAAATGAACAATAGGCTTGACAACTGAAAAAATATAATTAGTCCGTCAGTTAGATTACCAAAAAATATTTGACACGTAATTTTTCTTTTGTCACGTAAACCAAAATTGACGAAGATACGCCGCTTTTAAAATTCTCAATACGTCACGCCGTGGTATAATTTTTAGTGCGTTCTGACGTCAAGAGCCCCCTCCCGAGTTTTGATGCATTTTATCTTTGTCAATATTCATTGATTTACAAAAACAAAAAAAACGTGTACGTTATTTTCCAATACTAAACGGACAAAAAACTGACGGACTAAATAGATTTGCAAGTTATTGATGGTGGAAACTAGCCTATTTAAGCTTTATATTGAAGGCGATTCATAGGATTCGTCTCCAATTAATCAACTGCCTCAAAATCTTAAAATTTTACTGTTACTAACTGTAACTTAAAACATGCTATTCACTCTTAAGTCGTAAGTATAAGGTTGAAAATTGGTTGACCGTCAATGAACACGGTAGTAGTACCTACATGGACATAATATTATGTAGTTCTTCGTTCGAAAATTTGTTTCAAGTTCGTATCCTTACTCCATTTCCCCAATAAACTACCAGCACGCGGCGTCAGTCAGTAGTGAGCAGTGAGGAGGTGCACATCGGACATTGTGACGGTCATCTCGCGCCAATAACGGTCCGGATATCGCTGCGTCACGATAGGAGACCCGCACCGTGACGTAGTATAAGGGATAGGCGGAAGACGGGAAAACTCATGCTGTGGATATTAGCCACGCAATAAGTTTGTATACAGGAGCTGGCTATGCAGCGGGACGGAACTTCTGTCGAGGTACTTTTAGCGATGAGCAAAATAAACAACAAATTAACTCATATACTTAAAAGAAAAATAAATGGGTGGTTCTAAATTAGATCTCTTTTAAATCTTTTTAGTAAAATTGGTTTTAAAACTTTATAATAAAAAAATTAAACCACAAACTTAAAAAAAAAAAAAGTAATAATTACAACCAAAGCTTATGTTTTCGTAGCTCTTCAATTGTCTAAAATTCAGTTGATAAGCGTTGGTAGCCTAGCCGGACCGCTACATAATGATCTAAAGTAAGTAGGATAATTCCGTTTATAAATGTATGTTGAATACATATATTCCAGAATATTTGTATCGGTACTTGCTGCTAGTCATTTTTATTAATGTTATTAGTTAGTTGCAGTATTTTCATTCAATAAAAGCTTCACTTACCCGTATAACTTACTACTCTTCATGATTTTAAGGTTTCTAAACAGTCTGCCAGCCTTATATCAGCTTGCTGTATTGTTGCCTCCGCAACACGCAACTGATTAGTCCTACTCTTACAGTGAAATGCTGCTTCTGCTCATAACTTAGGCCTGCGACAGTTGTACGGTTGTATGCAAAGAGGCTACACTATCAGACTATGTATGCTTGCGGTGAATGAATGCCTAACTTGAAAAAGGTAGTAACTTCAAAAAGTAGCTCGTGTTTAAGTTGAATGCTCCAGGGTAGCCCGCGTAATTCAAATTTTCTTACGTTTTTTTGCAATTTGCAGACCAGTGCTAGGTTAAATATTTATTAAAATATTATTCAAGGCTGTAAGACGTAAGTATGGAGTTTCAGAATTATATTCATCAAAATCATCAATACTACTAACCTTTAAAAAAATGTAAGAACATTTGAATTTCGCGGGCTGGTTGGAGCATTCACCTTAAAGGCTCTATAAAAAGTCTACCTTTTTTATCACAGAGTTTCAGGCACAGCACAGATAATATAATACACAGGTTAAGTTATTATCATAGACAGAGCTTACAAAAATATGATATTGCATCTCGTATTTTCTTAAATTAATTATTCCAATCACACTCGTACAGTAAGTACGTTACTCAAATATTCCACTACACACATAATAATGACGACATCAGACATCAAGCTATGCGCTTTCCCAATTAGCCGACTTTCCCTACGTGTGCGTCTGATAATTATGCCGTTTACACAAGTCTGGTAGCCGCTACTGGTTTGTTTGTTCATCTCTCATTCCATGTTCATCGAATAACTCACTCGTTCAACATTATTTTGATAACTGCTTGAATTTTTAAACCGTCTCGTTGCGTTCTTTTTTTGTTTTAATTGTGAATTAATGTTCCATTTTCAAAAGTGTTTGTGTGCCAGTTTAATTTATCGGATTATTAGAGTTCCATTTGAAATTCAAAAAGCATTTCATTTATTTTTATACAACAGACGATCTAAAAAGATTTTAATTAAAAATACAACTATCTCATTTCTTAGAATTCTTCAAGATTATGATCGATTATTTTTGTCGTGTTTTCGTCGTGTCGTGAAAAATGCTCGCGACATTATGTCGACGCGCTCTGCGGCGTATCGGGATCAAAAGCTCGGTGCCAGCTGCTTGATTCTTATACAAATAAAAGTGGAATTAATCAACGCACTGCTAGTGTTGGGACAGATTCTAGTTTTTTATAGAAAAAAGTGAATGACCGGTGAAAAAATCTGAAACCGGTGATAAAAATCAAAATCGTGTCTTTCAATTGGAATAAAAAAATGAGTTTATCTCAGTCTGATTTCCAAGACTTAAGTCTAAAATTAAAGTCAGTATTATTTAATTTATATTTTAATTTTCGCTGAATATTTATGAAGTGCTAGGTCTCAGCACTAGCGGAGGCGCGGATGAGCGGTTCCCGCGGTTTCCTGCGATTGCGGCGGCAGGCGGCACATACGATGACAATCTCGCGCCGAAACGTGGATTAATATATCAAAGTCGCGGAATGTCCGACTTACACATTTTTAATTTAACGAAATCGTCCCGCCAACGTTTACCGCTCTATTAATAATTTTTATCGCGTCTTAAACGTTCCTTTTGTTTTTGCTACCAATAAAATTATTTTATTAGTCTTTATGCGACGCGCTTTGATCTCGGAAACGCTATATATCTGTTTCCATAACGCATTTGAATGTTACTTTTTATGTTGGACACTGTCATTTGTAAGTTTTTATCGGATACAAATTACAAAGTCTGAGCGTCGTTCATATTTACGATCGCTTAATGAACCGGTTTCTTTCATAATGCTAATGTTTATTGTTTCACAAATTCGGCTCTCTTAAAGGCCGATCCATCAGATTCCCAGAGGTTAATATTTATTCTTGGGACGAGCTTGAATGAGTTCTGCTTGCATATATTTAGTGTTCATTAATAAAAGTCAAGTCAAAATACACTATGGGTCGCGGTCACGACGCGGTTAAACTTGGTTTAACGTGAACTTCCAGGGATTAAGTGATTGTAATGTTAATAGGACATGTCGAACTTTTGAATTTGTAAATAACTTCCGACAATCCTGTACCCAGCTTCCCATAATTAAGTTGTCCAAACCAGTTTCGTACGTAAAAATGTCAAAATCATAAATAATAATAACGTGGTCACATCAAACCAACAAAACGGCGCCAAAATTCACTATAATTTATAATATTTTCGTTTATACATCAACACCACATCAATTCACAGCTATAAAGTAGATAAACATAATTTTCCTGTAATAAATCTTTGGATTCTATCGACATAGCGACCTGTCACTTCATGAGAGAAGAGTTTAGTTTGTGATGGTGCCATCGACTGAAGTCCGGTCCAGTGGGTGTGGTATATATCATCTCGCCAAATTAATACCGCGAATAAATCACTGAGAATAAAAGAAAACAGTTTTAATGCATATTTTAATGACAAATACATGAACTGAGTAATGTGTGCGAATGTTGAGAATGTCAGCTGTGACAATATAGTTTTTTTTTTTTGGTAGAATTTAATTTAGATTTAGAATGCAGCGTTTTAGCGGTGATGTTTAAAGATTGTTATCAATTTGAATAGCTTACATAGTCTAAGAAAATGGGTTGTTTCATGTGCGTATCTATTTCAAAATTTTACAGCTGTTTAGAGTTTTTTAATGACTGCGATTGTGTAATTAAATAGGTACCTGCTAATTAATTATGAGATTAATCAGTCACTAGGTAGACACTTAATGCTTTTTGAATGATTGGAGCCCTAATTTTCCAAAAGTTAGAAAACTTTTCTCGGAAAGATCGCCTTTACGACCAACTTATCTTTCATAAAGAGTTGTCCGTTGTTATCTGACGAGCAAAGTCACCTTACTAAATCTCAGTAATTCAAAGATTTGCATAAAACAAGATCCGTTTATAACACAAACGTACATGATTCATAAACACTATATTCGTCACATGACTGGTCCTAATTCTGCCAAAAATAATCTTGAGTCGAAACCGCATTGTATTCGAATCGAGTGCGTGTTTAATCGATTATGTTTAGGTATCGAATTCGGACGGCGATATTTGCAATTTAATTGACCTTTCGACATTCGAAACTTTTGATTTTCTTTTTTAATTTTTCGGTAACAATAGCTGGCCTCTTTACTGTGCTTCGAGCTTTATATTTGTAAATTAAATTATTAATTAATTTCCGCGTTATTTTAATGTTAATTAAGAACAAACAAATAATACTAGGAACTCAAATGCCTGTCAGGTAATTCAGTGTTTTTTCATAAAGGGTTTGCGAACAAACAAGTACCTACGTAGGGTAGATAATTGATTGAAAATGTGGCCATTGACAGGCGTAAATGATAAACATATCTAATAATAATAAATTGCGTTGTGGTCTCCAGACGACAGGAAATCGTAACCAGTCATAATGAAAGCGGTGTAAGGTTAACTGACAGTACATTTGAATACTCGATTACTGGCCACCTTTCATTTCAATTTAACACAATAAAAGCGAGCGATAAAAGTAATCGAGCATTTGTTTCCGAGAAGTATAGGTAATAAAAAAAGTTATTCAGGCTGAGTAGGGGGAGTGTGACCGCATTATAATACTAAAACATGGCGCGAGTTCCTTCCCTGTCGGTCTGTACGACCCTATTGTTGTTCGCCTGTCCATCCGCATCAAATACGCCCGTAAATCATATTCGTCGTAAATTCGATACGAGTTACAATGAAAGATCTGTTCTTATTTTGAATCTCAACGATTTTTGTGTGTGACATTCTTTTTATGAAACTAAATTGTATGAACGCCGAGGACGTGTTCTTTAGAATTTGGTACGCAAATTACTGTGTATAAGAATTGCTTTGTGACCATTATAATGACGACTATTGAAGTTAAACTTGTGCAACACAAACCCGAGGCTACGAAAATCGGGGAAAACAAATATTTTTTTCTTTGTGGTAATTATGGTGTATTATAGAGTAGAATCACAAATTGCACAGTAGCTATTGTTGCGTGGTCGGCCCCACACATCATCGCGTGTTTACGCAACAAGCACGTACGTTTTACTTTGTCGCCGGCGACATCTGCTACAATAAGTTGACGAATGATACACCTCTATTACAAGGTGTTATGGTTCAGAATTGATGAGCTTTGTGTCAAGTGTTAAGAAGCTGACCTATCAGACGTGTGGTCAATTCTATATACAGCTGTGTAAAAGGATTTTTATTGACTTTATTTCAAGCTCTTGTTTTATGAAGTTGTAGTTTTTTTTGTCACTACCCATTGTAGAATCGATAAAATCAAATCGATTTTGTACCAATAAGATTTAACCCGTATGCTCCCGGCCGTGCCTCCAGAGGCACGGTGCATTGTTATTTTAATTGTGTCTGTAATTGCGGGTATTGAAGTGTTAAGTATGTACTACAAGTGAGGTTATAGTGTGAACGTCTTCATCGGAGGTCTTGTAAAATGACCAATTTGTTATCTAACAAAAACAAATACGTGACCACCTACACCATAGGAGACTGAATCTCCACCGAAAAACCAACTTTAACACTAACTAACTTAAGTTGAAGTTACTTTGGATATTTCTACACTGTGACAAAAAAGTGATAAGTCCTTTGTAATCCTTCTGACGCCACGGAGGCTTACTCAAGTTAATTGCTTTGAAATAGTTTTTTTTTCAACTTAAATGTTTTATTATTGTATTCCGTCTACCTGAATTGGTGGAGACAGTATCGCTAAGCTGCAATAGATACGTAGACGTTGAAAAAACTCGATAATTTGTCGCCTGAGTCACGATTCAGCAATGTTATCGATTCGAAGGAATGTTTTATCGAATTTTGTTTGTTTTGGTTTGTCGTACTTAATTAAGATATTTAGTTACATTGAAGTTTCAGTATGTAACTGATAGGATGTATTTAGGTATTTTATGTAATGGTTCATAATTTTCCATTTTCATTTCATATGAAACATAATAACATGTATCTTTTTCGTTTAAATCTTCCTTTACAGGAATGCCTGTTTTCGTTTATATTGTACATTAGCATAATTTTTAATAACTTACTGGCTAATACAAACAGTAAAAGTAACAAAAACCAAGTCCTAATATTGTTGTGATCAGCCCCATTTTATGACCAGCCATTTGGGCCCCGACGTCCGTCGGGACTTTCCACAATGACAGCTTTTACTTACACCGCCAACGCCATTGTCTATCATTTGCTTCTCCACAAACATCCCAATTTCTTTTCAATGTACACAGCCCCTATAAAATATAAAAGAAAAAACTGGCCGGTCTTAATTTTTTTTTGACAGTTCTTATTACTTACATTTTATTTAATGTCGTGTTCTTTTCTGAGAATTTGAAACGGCATTCTAGAATTTTATAATTAAGAACAATGTGTTCGAATTTCAAAATTCATTATTCTTTTTTGTAGAGTCTAGTAAAGATTTACAACCAGTGTTTGCTGTAATATAAAATTCCCGCATCCCTATTTTAAAACATGTTTGTAATTTGTATCAATGTAAACTAATTACACGGAACTATTTAAAATGTACGTGTGCTAACCAAAATAGGCTTCTCTCGCAGCCGCCTTTTGACGGCAATAAGTAAGTAGGTACAGTTCGTTCAAATAAAACGTTTCAAGTTATTAAACGGCTCCACCACACCCAACAAAGGACTATTCTGGTAATGTCAACACGCGTTTCCGTCGCAAACGAGGCATAAGGAAACAAATGAAGTAAAACAAATGATTCGCAACTTTGTTACCGATTCATGAGTCGATATCGAACTTATCAACTCTACTACTATTGGTGGCTCAAGCAAACAGACGACTTCAATAAAAATTTGTTTAAAAACAATTGTGACTTTCATGATTGTTTTTTTATAAAACGATCATGACTGTCCCTAGCCATCGATCAAGATGCAAAATAATTTGGAATTAAGAAATTACATTAGTTAGTAAACAAGAGAAAGAAGAAAGAAGAGAGATGGAGAGCAGCGGTGGCCTAGTGGTGACGGCCCCGACTTACGAACAGTAAGTGATCGTGGGTTCGAACCCAGACAGGCGCATTACTTGGTGTAATTTATTTCATCACCACTGGGGGTCTAAAATGGCCGCTTTAGCAGAATCGTAATATGAATCACGTTAAAAATTTAAAATTCTTAAAATGGACTTTATGACCATAACCATAAAGTCCATTTTAAGAATTTTAATTTTTTAACGTGATTCATGCTAAGATTCTGCGTGGATTCTGCTAAAGCGGCCATTTTAGACCCGCTGCTCTCAAAACGGTGAAGGAAAACATCGTGAGGAAACCGGCATGTCCTAGAACCAAAAAATAAGACATGTGATACTTATCTACCAATTCGCACTGGGCCCGCGTGGTGGATTATAGCCCATTCCTTCTCATAGAGAGGGGACCTGTGCCCAGCAGTAGGAACATTAATAGGCTGATGACGATGATGAGTAAACAAACTTCTTATATTCTTGGAAAGAAATCGTAGAGTAATTTATTGACTTTCAAGAATCTTATAAGTATTATGTAAGTATACCTAACAAACTCAACTGTACTAAACCGTCCCACCATCTTGAAGTTTACAACTATTTCCAACAAGCACTCTTGCGCCTCATTTACAGCTAGCTAGCCCTTCCCGATATCGATCGTGTTCGAGATCGCGCTGCAATTTGCCGATAGATGACGTTTCGCGGAAGCGGCGTTCGACGTCACGCTGCGCCCGCGCACCCACCATTGCCATATAATTTATCGGCCATTTCGCTGTAATTGTACCCTTGCCGCCCTCTACTAAATGTTTCTTCTCCTTGTTCTTAGCGTGTTGCACAACAATGTTATAAGCCTATAATTTTATCTACGACTCAATTGAGTTGGTTGTGTTTTGGTTCAGTAGTTAGGGCAGTTGTAATACCAATCAGAATAACGCGCTTTTCTTATTGGCTGCTGTTGAATGACATTAATATTTTAGAAGAGTATGATGAAGTCAATGAGAAAAACATTGGGACATTTTATTAAAACTTTATGCATATTTTGCACAAGTAAAAAACTTGTACAAAGGCGGAATTAATGCCTTAGGCATTTTCTACCAATCTACCTCTAGGGTGACATATTATAGGACGATGTTCTTTTACTGTCCGATTGAATTTTGATCTAAAAGCTCTGATTTGGGGCAAATAAAATCTACCTGATACTAATAGGACAGTTGGATACGACTTGCACATACCAGGGAAGCATGGAACAAGGATGCCAGTTACCATGATGATAACTCTACATGACGTTGTTACAACATCTTGCTTAATTTGTGGCTCCATACATTTCTCTCTAACTAAATGTAAATACATCTCTAGTAGAAGATTATTCCATTCAAAAATCCAGATATTGACCAACTCATTATAATTGGATGAGTGCACTGGCGGGTAGTACTCGCCGCTAGTAGTCACGGTACTTAACCGCCAGTTGTGCGGACAAACATGGCGTCTGGCGCAGGCGCAGGCCGGTCCCTAATTGTTTTCATCGGCCTTTCTATTGATCGTGACACAATATCGGTGGGCAGTAATCTGAATATACCCAAGTAGGGACTGTGTTCACTAAAACGTAGTCTGAGCTTTATCACACCTCGAATATTTCATGGAAAAGAATACCTACATGGAATTTAAAGTTAGGTACTCATACTGAAAATACCCGATTAGTATGTAACTAGTTTTTAAACATTATTGAATGTATCTTCAGTTTTGTTCTTAGCGTTTCGATGACAATTCAAAATGAGTCACCCCAAAAATATTGGTGACGAGTTGAAATTTTCAGTAGCGTCCATCAGGGCCTCAAGTCTGCTATTACAATAGTGTCAGAATGGTCTATCATTGATTTCATAATTGTTGATTTTGACAAGTTTGGTTATCTACTAATATGATGGCGATGGCGTCATAATGACTTTCCAATGGTCAACCACTGACACTCCATTGAAAGAAATGGCATAGGATGGTAATCTCGTCCATAATGACAAATGAATGACTGGTGCTATTTACGAATTTCTTACTACTTCAGATTGCCTTATTATTTATTAGTGTTATAAACACTAATAAATAATAAGTAAAAATATATATAAATAAAATCTGGTGGGTTTTCTAATAATGACAATACGAAAATGTCATTATAACACAATTAATTTACGAGACCATTGATCGACCAATGATCGACCATTAGGAATTTAGCAGATTACGACTTTTAGCAAAATGACAATGGAATGAAAATGGGATCGTGTTGGAATGACGAATTTATAAAAAATAGCAGACTTGGGCCTCAGGTCCTGTGATGTGCAAACAACAGGGCAGGCAAGACATCTTCTGTCATATAAAACCAAAGTTGAAAAATATAACAAAGAGCTCAAATTAAATCTTCTAACTGCATTTATGTAGTCTAATCTCCACGATCTATTTCATAAAACATTCACCAGCAATTATAACGCCATTGTGGTGAATCCCAAGCGAATAGTGGCGGGAAACAATTGTGTGGTACTTCATTAAAATAATTGTCCAATTGTCGTGGCCATTGCGACTGCTCTGATGGATAACGTGCGAATCACACCTTAGCATCTTGATTTGTAACTATAACAGTGGATATGCAATTTTCAATTTACGAGTATGTGTCTGTCGCAAATGACTTTATATGAGTAGATAATTATAGGTCGCAAGTCGCAGCTTTTCTTTATGCAAGAACATGGTCTGACATTTTGTTTAAACTTACTTGTGGTTCACGTGTAATTATCTTAAAAGACGAGCAACAGAAAGTTGGACTGTGAAAAAAATATAAGCACTAGTAGGAAAGGTTGGTTGTTATTGACTCTTTATCAACCTTTGAAAATAATTTTGAACCGGTATTTTTAAAGGTTTGAGCTTGCAAAACTATTATAATTCCTTGAAGTTAATGATTCAGTAGTATTTACTTAAACTTTATGTATTTATACATCAAAAGTATCCGAAATAGTTCGACCGACAAAGACTTAAACAATTTTGTTTTAAAATGAAATCAAGATTATTATTTAAACATATAACATGAATTTATAAACTGTACGAAAAACTCGGGAATCGAAATAGTCCAATGTTGTAATGGTCTAATTCCAGATAAATGGAATAATGTTGGAGGTCATGCGGTTGGCTCTGAACCGCCAGATATTGTGACTGGTAACACGACACTGACATCGCATTTATTCCGACTTTAATGTACGTTATCACTGGTCAAATTGAAATGTATTTTGATAACTAAAAATTTCGTGAAAATTCTTTCAATTAATTTCGAATATTTTCAGTGACCGTACTAAATGGAAGCTGTGACAGAATCTTGTGCCGATTTTGTTCGTGTTTTCACATTCCAGTGTCTTGTGACTTTGCGTTCACATTGTGGTTGGTATCAAGACTCAAGTGTTTATCCATTGGCCTATTTCGATGTCAACAAACGCTAATTCCCTCCTGCCGGTGACTAGGTTATAAATAAAAACCGCCACGATTAGCGTCTGTCTCATTAATCATCCAGTGTATAGTGTCACAACACGTCCACGCACTCTGTGATCTCGGTACCATTCAAAAATTACACTTTCCAACTCTCTTGTGTTATAACAGAAACGCTGGAAGCTAATTGCTTTTAAATTGTGATTCTTTTACTTTTTTTCTTCACATGAAATAAGTAGGACACTTGAAACTCTCTTTCAATTCAGTTTGTCACATAAGATTAACTAGATAGATCGTTATTTGTCGTATTATAATAATTACGTGCCTTCGGTGTCAACTCGTCTACCTTAACGACATCGTTCCAGTACCCTGCCCATTCTTCACAATCAAAATACAATAGTTCATATTTATTATTGGATTGCGGAAACATGTTTGGCTCTGTTCCATCGTGTGGTTATTGTAAAATTTCCACGGACTCTATCAAAAACATTATGAAGGTATTACTCAAATTGCACTTATGAACCAAATGAATCTTCATCTAGTAGGCATGCATCATGTTAATTTCCTTTAAAGTCACCATTAGAGCAATAATGATTTGATTTAGATGAATTTGACACAATGTCTGCTCCAGCATCTTTCGGCGAGGTGCCAACATCCATAATAACAACACTTGCCCACAATTAGCCGAGTGGTGGATGATAAAATAATTCGCCATGTCTCAGCAATCGCTTTATGTGTAGCATTGTTTCAACATGATCTAGTGCCGCGCTCTGATCAAAGGCGGCTGCACCCGTTACAGTTGTTTCGCGAGAATGATATTAATCAAACACATTTATTGCGGTCGCATTCAAAATTAACAACCGTATATTAAATTTGAGTTCTGAGAACTGTTGGCTATCAAATATTTCCTACAATAAACCAGTTGGGCCCGCTGTTAAACTTCCCAGATTCTTGTGCCATCTGAACATTACAACCACAATAACAGCGACGTCATATTTCTGGATTGCAGCCAATGCTTTATGGACATTTATTATGGTTAATATAATAATGTCATTTAGCTCTAATAACATGTCGTTGTTGGAAATTCGTTGCGCAGTAGAGTCCCGAATCAAGCACACCTATTGTGATGCGATTCGTAACGCGCTCACTGTTAAAACAGATGTTGCTCTCGCTCGTGCTTCTAATACATAAAATAATTGAAATAAATAACAAAGTTCCAATCAAAGAATCCAGCCGGCAAACAAGAAGACATAAAATCTCCCGCGACGTCTGTCAAATTAGCATCACAAACGAAAATAGCGTCATTCTAATTATTTTGATGACTCAACCGAAATACAATTAATCTTGCCGCTTCTGTGAACTGTCCAAGTGACGGACGGACGAAAATATCGTCGCATTTCGCGATAAATAAACTTGTGAGTCGAATCTCGGATTTCGATTCCATCGGTGCTGCGTATCAAAGATTTTATACGCGTGTTGGATGCGGCCAGCGGAGCGCAATGCCGCACCCGCCATCGGCGCGCGCGCACCGTCACGTCAATGCACAGTCTGGCAATACTACACGAAAATAATTGAACGCATTCTGTTAACAGAAATTGCAAAATCTAGCCACAAAATCCATCAGATCCGTAACATCTGCTCATTAGGCTGCCAACATAATTTTAGTAACAATCTTCATTCTGACAGGATTGAATCGGAGACTTGGTGCTATCTAGTGCTCGCGGTACCTCGGGCCGGAAATCAGCTGTCGTATCCCGATTCCTAGTGGGAGATCGGCCAATGCGTCGCAGTCTACGATTACATTAGATCGAGTTGGTTCCTAGAGTTCTGATTGGAAACTCGAGACGGCTTGGGTTCACCGGAACACTGTCTCGGTTAATTAGACTGCTTTGTAAGAATAGATTTGCCATCGACTTTCGAATCGTGCTCCACAATGATTCATCTCGTCTGCAATTAATACTAATCTCCTTACATTTGTTACTATACTATCTTGATCGGACAGCGCGTTTATTTTATTATGATTCTCCATTCGTCTGCCAACGAGAGAACAGAAAACTATGTAGCGTTACATAAAACTGAATAATCAGATAGGAAAACAAAGCAAAATGTGAACGTTGGATTTTCCGCCATTAAAAAGTTTAGATAAGGTGTTTAACATTACAATTTTCATGTAATAACTTTACACAACGCGATAAAAGACATCAAACACCATGTAAACTTGAGCGTAGAGCGAGCGTGAGCACAATGTTCTAATTCGTCACTGTTCGTTTCGGTCGTAATCCAATTTCAGCCTTTAACTTATTCCAATCGATATCCTTGACTTGAGTATAAGGGGTGTTAATGTTACTATTTTATAGCTAGTCGTCATCATGGTGATACAGTGAACACTGCGAACAGTGGCTCATTGTGCGCCGCGTGACGATGCGTCTGCGCGCCGTCTAGCGTCGATCTGGCCGCTCGTAAATCACCCGCGCCACAAATTGGAAACCCACCGCTAAACAGCTCGCCACTATAAAAATCTCAAATAATAACTTCGGATCTAAATCTCATAAAAATATGATTTCCAGTATTTTCGAGTGGGTTTTTAATCCCGTCGTGGTTTTACGATGTTGTAAAATTTGATTAATAACAGTTGTGTGTAGGTCTACAGAGGTCGGACATTGTTGCGGTGACCCATTTACGGGGCGTGATTGTGCCGTATTTTGGCGGTGGCGCTTCGCAGACCAAACATGCCGCAGAATGGCGTGACCCTGTAACATGACTCATTTTAATCAAGGCCTTGTTCTCTTACGATCTTACATAATAAGAAACTGCCTCTAACAACCTAAACGACTGTCGCCAGAAGTAAAGCTATTTGACTGCTTGAGTTAATAACCATATAAATTATCTGTACTCACAAAATTAATCCATCTGTCACTAGGAAATATTTATGCGCTTGTATCTGTCCCTGTTCTGTTAGTTTATGTATTGACACAAGTATAGTTAATCCTAATTTTAGTACAGACATGTATAGTAAAATAATCATGATTTCTAAACTTCATAAATCAAGAACAGAAAACTGTGTTCCTGTCAATTCTCCACACTTGACGTAATTAGATGTACCTACACTACATTGCATTAAAAATAAAACACAGCTATCGTGTGTGTGGGTGTGACAATAAGTCATTATGTATGTAGGCACAGCCGTCAATCTACGTCCGCTGTCACTTCAATTTTTCTATTCTATTTTTCTCCTATTTTCTGTTGGATTTCCACATTGTGTTGCGTCTGCGCCGCGACGTACGGATGCGACGTTATTCCACGATCCGTCACATGATTTGAACGGTATCGTATTTAGCTCTTGACAATGAAGGGACGTTACCGACTTCTTTTTATTATTGCTTTGTCCGATATTTTTAGATTTGATTCCGTTTTTAAATTGGATTTGGCTGTAACGAGTTTTAAAATTAGGAACGTTTTTTTTTTGTGATTTTTCTGACAGTTGTATGTCATTGTTTTTACGTAACATCATCAACCAGACACGTGGGCTTTGTTTCCGGGCTATCTATAATTACAACTACTCTAATCCCAAACAAATAAATTGCTCCATCTATTAATAAATCACTTTCCAAAATTAAACACACCACTAATTCATCTCAAAATATTTACACCATTTCCTTACATTGATAACATAAGTTGTAATGGGATGCCACAGCCGATACATCTCGTTACGAATCGAATTTATTCATCGGCATAAATTTTATAGAGTTAGCCTTGGGCCCAGGCCCGCCGCGGGGGCCTATAAAATCACACGGATAAATAAGCACACGATCGGCCTGTAATTAAAAACATAACTTATTAATATCGTTTATTAACGCTCGCGGGTCGTACGCGCACTCGACTCGTCCCGTGCCTCGTTTGGACGTCTCGCACCTTCTTCCGATAAATCTACTATGTCTTCAATTTCATTATAATTGTCTTATTTATTGCTTATAGCTTGCTCGTAATCGTGTTTGATTTAATTTGATTTGTTTAGCGGTTAGTTTGTAAATGTTAATTTGGTTGCTTTATGCCAAAGGGTGCGTACATCGAAAACCAATGTGCAAATCAAATGACAGAATTCTACAACTAAAATTGACACTAATTGACAAGTCTAGAAGTTTGAAATTTATTGGTTTTTGAGAAACATTAATGACCTGACTGTTTTGAGAGTGGTACATCGGTTACATTCATTTAATATTGAGCTTCGGGCGCTTACAATATCGTATGTCGTTACACAATTATTTTGACCATTGCGACATGGGGTCGAGTAACATGTTTATACTCATTGCGTGGTACAATAATGTGTGGATTACTGTAGCCAGCCCACTGGCATATGCAATATTTATAAGACAGCTAGTCGCGTGCTCTTCTCGATGATTTGTAGATATATAAACACACGCTATCTAGTTATGTCTAGATATTATATTGATGACAATTTGTTATTCATGAATCTCGTTCTAAGTGGAGTAAACTTAAGTGAGGTATTAAATTAATCGAGAGGATTTAAATAGGCAGGGTCCAACTAGTTGGACAGAGCAGTTGGACCACTGCCCCGGACTGAAAATAAAGCCCAGCATCATTAGCAAAATATTAAGTAGAGTTGGCTACAGTTAAACATATTACAAAATATATTATTTGATAATATTAACGCGCATTACAACCGCACAGAAAGCACAATATTCGTCTCCCAAAACAACAATAGTCGCAAAGGCGAGAAGAGAACAATAAACTGGCTGATTTATTTTAATAAAGTAATTTATGGGCCCTTACAAACTGGCCTCATGACGGCCGCCTTATCGAGTGGCGAGAATCGATAAAATCGTTGGCGATGTATCGATACAAGGTTATTAATGGAGACCTTATTGTACTCGGTAATGAGATAACATTTGTTTTCTTACTACTTGTCGTTGTTGACGTGGATGTTATTTTTGTTGATTGTGGTTCAGTAAAAATTTCAATAATTATGTTTCATTTGATAACACACAATCAAATTAATGAAACATAATAATATGAAAATCTTATGAAACACAATAAATCACAATTCAAATAGTGGGAACGCTCAAAAATGGAACTAAAGATAGTACAAAAAAAAAACTGAAAAAAAAAACGATCGATTAAAAAGACTCAAGATCGAAACCGATCTGAACTGATAGCTGATACAGCACCAAAAATATCCTGTAAAAACGCAGTAAACCGCAGAACAGTGTGAAAACAATATTTTTTCGTCAATTGGCCGTCCCATAAAGCAATCGTATCGACGATCGCTGATAACTCATCTTGCTGGATCGTAAATCGAAACGGGCTCCATAACTCGCGCGGCTTAATTACGAATAAATAAATAAATAATTGAATGTGAGCGGCCGCGGGCCTAATCGATCGTGTTCCGAGGTGTCAGAGGTGCTAACAAGGGCCCGCCAGCATTCGAAACGTTTGCTTTGTGATCGCGTACGAGTCGACAGCGAAGCGAAAACCCCGCTACCGCACGAGATAACACAATTGGATGCAGCAATTTATTGTTATCACAATCTCGTTGAGTTAATTGATTTAGCGAATATTCATCTTTTGATTAAAATAAATCATGTAGTATTCTCCGTTGCCCCGGATTGCCCGGATTGTCCGTTGCTCCGTTGTCCGGGGCCTTTTGGCCTCGTACAGGACCAATTTCATTTCATGTTTTTTTTTTTTTTTCTCTTTGTTTATTTTTGGGGTTCCGTACCCAAAGGGTAAAAACGGAACCCTATTACTAAGACTTCGCTGTCTGTCCGTCTGTCTGTCCGTCTGTCCGTCTGTCCGTCTGTCTGTCACCAGGCTGTATCTCATGAACCGTGACCGCTAGACAGTTGAAATTTTCACAGATGATGTATTTCTGTTGCCGCTATAACAACAAATACTAAAAACAGAATAAAATTAATATTTAAGGGGGGCTCCCATACAACAAACGTGATTTTATTTGCCCTTTTTTGATAATAATGGTACGGAACCCTTCGTGCGCGAGTCCGACTCGCACTTGGCCGGTTTTTTTTATTTTTATTAGTTGTAAGTACTGTTAATTTAACCATTTTTATTTGTGTTTTGTCCTGTGCGGGCTAATAAATGCTTTTTCTTTCTTTCTTTCGTTGTTTTAAAATGCCATATGCTAACACACTTATGAAATCCGAGCACCTCACGTCGTTCCAATTCAGACACCTCCTTCTAATATCTTCCATTCAGCTTTTAAGAAGGTCAGAAGTCAATTCCACCGGTCCATTGAAACGGACACCATCTAAACATAGCAGCACGGAAGCCGCACATTGTTCTTTTCATAACGCTTTTTTCGTGTGTCGGACGATTGACGCGTATCCATTTCCTCGGACAAGAATAGTAGGCGGAGAGCCGTACTATAAAATAAAGAGTATCACTCAACGACCACCGACCATCTAGATATTAGGAGATGTCGCTGATTGCCGGTCGTTAGAATCTAATTAGCCCACGGATCACTCATCGTCGTCTATTTCAATGGTTGTGGAAAATAATGTATATTTTGATTCGGCCTTCCCACTTAGTTGTTATTCGCGAAAAATCAAACGTCTGACGTCGCGTCAAGTTGAAATGGGCAGCCCACACGTATTCGATCTGCTCATGTGACCATGCATATAACAATATGCAATGTTTATTATTTTATATAATTAGTTTTAAACGGAACTTGCTTAGTGGAGCTCTACGTAGTATGTTCATATTGTACGATTGTCGTATCCTTGCCAAAATGGTTAAAGATTTGACAAGATATCTAACCAAATACGTTGTGGCTTCAAGTGGACGACTTAGGATTTTATTTTCGGTACTCTACTTTGATTTCTGTAAACAATAAGTCCCTGTCACTTAAATGCCTGCCATAATTAATACATGTATCTGTACGTATATGTATGTAATACCTTAATGTATAACTGTGCATTATACAATTGAACATGATATCATGACAAGAGGTTTAATGCATAGTGAATCCGTGACGATCATCAACATTAACTGTACCTATGATAAAGGTGTCAACACAGGAACTTACTAATATGGTATGTTAACATAATAATTATTTATTTACAAACCATACATTAGTTTCCTTTAAAATATATTAATATTAGCCACAACAAACATCATCTATGTAAGTCCAAATCTAAATAAATCCTTGTCCATTAAACTGTAAGATTTTTAAATATTCTTAATTGAAAGCTAAATCCAGGTCGGTACGAAGGTGTGCTTGATGGATGAGCAGCTAAATTACCTCTCCCTCACACCGGCTTCCCCCACTAACGACCTGTTGGCCAAAAGTGATTATTTATTCTGGTGATGACAGCACTTCCGGCGTTATAACTGGTGATTAAGACGCTGCCCGATTGAAATCTAGGACTATTCTAATAGACACAGGTGCTGAATATATTCTGAATAATAAAATATGACTTGTGGTTGAAACTGTAGATGTGGATAATAATATGACGGTCGAGAGTGTCGTTTTCGGGGAGCTTCTAAGAATGTGTTCGATGACAGGTTTTTGACATGACGGATTTTTGAATATTTTGAAGTTGTGTAATTCTCAAAACTGTATTTTTATCCGGGAGATAGTTTTGTTACCTAATCATTCAAAGCGTCTTCAAATTATTATGTTAGAATAGTTGGTGTAATCATACATTGAATTCTGGCCAATAATCAAAGGTCATCATCATCATCTGCCTAGCCTTTTTCAACTATGTTGGGGTCGGCTTCCAGTCCATCCAGATGCAGCTGAATACCAGTATTTTACATGGAACGACTACCTGACCTCCACAACCCAGTTAGTACTGGATAATACGATACCCCTTGGTACTAGTTGTCAGACTTTCGGACCGCTGACTACCTGTAACGACTGCCAAAGATCTACAAAAAACAGCCGGGGCCAACGGTTTAACGTGCTTTCCGAGGCACGGAGGAACTATATACAGGGTGTAAACAGACAAAGAAAAAAAAGGCGGCGCGGCGGCGGTGGGAAAAGGCTAGGCAGATGATGATGAAACAGACATAACGAAGCCGTCAACCAAGCATTCTGTACATTAAACTAAGTAACCCTACGCAAGAATTATTGCTGGGAAACGACTTTTATTTGGGGGTGAAAATTCACATTTTTCGGTAAAACTCATTGTAACGCACACAAAACGTCGTGCTGGTGGATGCATTAACTAGTATGAACTTTGATCCCTAATATCTCCGTAACTAGATGGTCTTGAATAAAAAACTATCCCAATGACGGGGAGAACAAATTATAGTTTATCACCCATCCATGATCAAAGGTCTCAGTCTAATATTTTTTGCCATTTGAACCCAGTCATCATAAAGCCAATTACGTAACTCAAATATTGACAGTATTAGTTAATATCCGCCGATCGACTAATCTAAAGGTGCCGGATACCCGTTATCTGCGTACACATGCCAACACAGCTTGCTTACAGTCTCGAACAAATTGTCACGAGTGTACAGCACAACTTTAGTGGGCCGGTGTACACTACATATCTCATATCCGCGAAATGCAATAATATATGTGTGTCTTTCCCACGGATGTCCACGTTTGGGCATCGTTAACATAAGTTACTATTTTAATTATCTTATGATTGTCAATATTTTGTATTGGTTTTGCAACTTTTAATTGTATGTAACTACAACACTGCTGACATTTTTGAAACCAACACAGCTTTTTAGATGTCCACTATAATAAATTTTCGACCTTTTAGCAAAAGGTACAATTTGTACTACGAACTTAATTAAATGATAGAGCGTAACACGGGTAGGCAGCGCCGGCCCGCCCTAGATCCCCGCCCGCCCTGCGAGCTGGGCGGATCTCGTAGGGGAAAGCTTATTGCATTCATAGGACTATCAATTTAATAGGGACTGGGACATAGAACAGGCGGAAATAGGCAACTTATATATTATAAAAGAAAGTAAGTAACTACTTGTAGGCATAATGGGTAAACGGAAAGGTGAAATCAAAACATAGCAATGTTATTATGACAGTAAACGTATAAAAAAAAAGATTAATGGTGAACTAGAAAACCTTGTAGAAGAATTGAATGAAAACAAAGAAAATAAATATGTTAACGGTACCAAACATCAAACTTTTCAAGGAAAACACACCCACAAATCCCACAATCAAACTATATCAACAAATATCAACCCACTAATACCTACTGACGGAAATCAGTACGCGACACAATATCTACACGTATCTAAATGTAATCTATTATATAGATATGGATAGGGTCGAGGCGGGGCGGCAGGAAGTTTCAGATATAACGCCGAGATAAGCTAAACCTATCGCCTCATCGGATTACTTCACAAAGAATATCGATCCATCTCAGATATAGAACCCTAATTCGATTACTGTAAATGTTAAAGTTCAGGGAAGCCAATTTCGTTGTGCACGATATTGAGGAGGAAACGTTGAAGATGAAGATGTTGTGTCAAAAGATTTAAAAGATGGTGCAATTTTGATGCTAAATGATTATATTGACGTAAAAGGAGCAATTAATCAAAATAATCCAACAAAACTAAATACATAAATGATCACTCAAAGTTTAATATCACTAAACCAACATCCATCATAACCACGTTCAAACAGTCAGCCCCACTGACAATATTCATGAGAGAATCAATAATAATAATTGTCCTTTCTTCTCGTTTATGAACCACTGTCGAATGTCACCCTGTTCCTTCATCCCATCTTCCATCCATTTATGTAAATGCAGCATTGTGGCAGACACCTCATTTGTTCTATCTGCCAAGAACGGCTATTGTCAAAACTTCTTGCCCTTTGACTCCATTGTCTGTTTTTTGTCAACCAACACCAGATTATTTTATTTCCGTTAAGTATAAGTTTGTTATTCTTATTCATTGTTGGCTCATGTTTATCAATATTAGCTTCAATCGCTTTTCATGTTGTTTTATTGTGATAAGCTAGTTTATTATTTTATGGGCGTGGACCGTTAAACTTGGTTTCAAAGATGACATTTACCACAATAGATTTATTAGACGTTTGGGTTTTACGTAACGCGTGCTTCTGTTTCTCTTGCACATTCCATAACGTGAGTATCTTTCATGTAAATTACGTAAATTGATCTAATCTTAACAAAACTACCCAACACAAAATAACTTAGGAACATTATTTATACCTCTTAATAAAATCTTTTATGGGTTATTAACAGTATTCTGTTGAATAAATGCTGTAGGTTTTTGTTCCAAATGTGCTTCGTCACCACCGGGACGCCGTTCCACATTATAATTTAAATTGTCATTCAAATTACCATTGAGAGGAGACAGTAAACGCGGTGGCACTCGAATTCTCGACACCTTCGTCTAGACACGTTCAAACATGAAGCTTTTATGAATTCTATTATTTGGGGTACAACACACGTGAATATGGAAATATTTGAGCATATATTTTTTGTTAATAATAAGGATAATTCTGGTGCAGGTAAGGGATAATTCCTAACCCCAAGACATACCTGAAACTTTTTATAGGGTTTCTTAAAAACCAATCTTTGCCCAGGAACATCGTAAACAAAGATTAGCAACAGTGTATTACAAGTATTACAACAAAAGGAGTGATACACAAATTAAGGGTTTCCATCCCGATGATATTTTACGATAGCCGTAAGCGACAAAACGAGAGTCATAAAAGAGACGATGTAGTAGTAGAGATGGCGAATATTTGTGGTACCTGGACAACAGCTGCCAAGTCTGTTTGGTGTACGACTATGAGAAAGACTAAATATCTGCACGTATGGTATTCATAGAACACACTTTTGATTAGAAATAACACTATAATGATGTTGGTCGATGTGTAATTATGTACAGTCGTGGAAACAACATTGTAAGCCCAAGAGTCGTTTTGTCGGTCAATTTTCTCCGCACCCATAAAAAGCGCAAACATGACTACGTTAATAATAAATTACATACATCGCAGCCAGACGATACTACCATTCAGAAACAACAAATGCTAATAATTACTTTTCAGATTTTAAATGTTCGAAGGGTCGAAGCGCACTCGGTCAGACCGACCCGAAACAATGCTTATTATTGATCGTCTTAGAGACTTATTGAAGAATAAACCCGAGAGGCTTCTTGAGTTACAGTGCATCGGATGCCTTTGTTGTGATATCTGGCGCGTTGCTCCGACGAGCCTGCTGCATTAAACAAACATTTTACGACCCACATTTATATCAGACGTCGCATAGCTACGTTTTCCCTAGATTTATACTTCTCCCGCAAACAGGTGGAATATAGTAATGGTATTCGTTCGTTAGCATTGTGTGCGCACGCGCAGTTTTATTACAATTACATTATGTTGGTATTGTTCGTATCTGTCGAGTGTCATAACGGCGGCCGCGTCGCCGGATAGCTCAGCTTTACGGCCGTCGATAGTTGCCACCTTCGTTTGGAGGATTCCATTGTTGCATTCATCGCAATGATCCGGCGTAGTCGCATCGTCGTCTTTCAGCCGCATCCGACATTTCCATTGTTGCAATTTTATTGCCGGTGTTACCGTGCTGGCGGAGATCGTAAACTACGCACCAGCGCTCGATACTATCGGCGGCGGCGCGCTGATGGCCGATGGAAGTGATGGGCCCGCGACCGCACCGCGCCGCATTATCGTTCGCCACCGCCACCGCAGCCGCGATTTTCATTCGTTTCTAATAAATTGATACGAGGGCTACGCGACGCGCCATTGGTCGGCTCGCTCCCCGGACTTCGATCCTCGGACCCTGACCGTAAATCAACTTTACAACCTTTAATTACAGATATTTGCCGTCTCATGTGAGCGTACGGGATATCGGAGGGCTGTGCTCGCGAAAATATAGCATAATAATGGGTATTGACCCGTAATGGCTCGCCTGTAGGTACTATCGGCCGCCTTTGTCTTGATTGTTCGAGCGCGAGTAGGGTCGTTTCGCCGGTATCGCGACCACCTTCAGTAGGCGACCATTTGACGGACTAAGTTTCTTTAAATCAAGATAATAGTATTTGTAGAGGTAACCTAGATAAAAAATAAATCTAACGTGCTTTATAAATAATTATGAAATAAGAATTAACACAGTTTAAAACAAATGGGTTAACCCAGAGCCGAAAAAAAATTGCTCAGTGCGCGTCTTGATTCCGCGAGATGATATGATACCGCGAGTTGGAAAAAAAATAACACGGCGCGCGGCGCTCAAAGCTAAGTTTTATTACTTATTTCATATTTTACACACAAGTTAGATGTTAAATTGTACAATCGATAAGTTTTGCTTATTATTTAGTTGTATTTTGCTACTTTTTAACTTATTATTAAGATAAAATCCCGTGGTCGGTAACCGAAATGCTTATTTATCAAAAACGTTAGATAGCGACCACAAGGTCGCAAACCGACGATAACCGCATTATTTTGTTTTGATTAATATGATCGTATTGCTTCATACAGGACTGTTACAATTTTTAAGGTAGCATTGTAAAAGGTTTTCTTTGTAGTACTTTGGTAAGCGACCACCAGTTTCTTTGAAAGAACTTTGTTTAATTTACGTACAAAATTGGGTGGTCGTAAACCAAAATAATCGAAATAAAGACATTGGTTTCCGGCCACCATAATTTAGTATGAGAAAAATAACGGCCGCTAACAGAAATAAGTATGAAAGTTCATTGAGTATGCGACCACGTCTGATTTTTTTAATTTGTTTGGTTAATTAAATGTCCGGTTAATAATTATTTTAGCAAGCGGTTGTACCTAATCTGTCGAAAACTAAATATTATTATTTTTCAGTTTAAAACAAAATGAGTCATAAAAACAACAATAAATATTATTATATTTTTTTTAGATGGAGCTCCCAAATAATTAAAAGTCAACAAAAAATATATAAAGAGACTGTCCAGTACCTACACTGAAGAAGCCCTGAAAAAAGCTTTCGATGATATAAAATAATATTATACCAGATGACTAGAAAATATTGATGTTGATTATTTTTAAATGTACATATAATTTAGGATATTGTTTGACTAATGAATATATTATATTCTATTACAACTAAGTAAGTATGATTAAGTTCCTACGAAATATAAGATTATTTTAAATTAAAAAAAAAAACATTACACCAAAATAATGATTCCCATATTTGTTTTTATTAACGAGGTAAAAATTAAAATATTTTTAAAGCGATTATAATTGTTTTAATGACATATTTTTTATATTAAAATAGCGGTCGCAAACCAGCACACTGGTGGTCATAAACTGATAAAAATGGTCGTAAACCGACGTTTTCGCTATATTTTCACTTTTTCAGCATTTTATAAATATTTTTGTATGAATGTATTTTATTTTATGTATTGTATCCAAACTAGATTATATTTGGGACAAATTCACATTAACAAATACTATTTTGCGTGTAGACAACATTTTTTTTTCCTTATCTGAAGTGGGGAACTCAGCTAACTGGTCGCTAACCGGCGCAATGACCCTATATTCTTTTCTGAATGATTGCCAATTATATCGAATGGCCTCCTGAATTCCACTGAGAGCGATACTTTAATCTTTCTCGGTTTTGATTTGCATTCAAATAAAATGATTTATGTGTTATTGGGATCCTCGGTTTATGTTGTGACGTTTTTTTGATTCATTGGAGGTTTTTAATGTTGTCAAATTTCGGAACAGGATCGTGCTTAACGCGAACTGTAATTACAAATTGAAATGACTGCAGCGAGTGCAGTCAGTGTGCAGTGATTGCGCCGTGCGCTGGGCCGGTGTGGCTCTGGTGCGCGGGGCGATGGCTGCCACATTGTTGCACCGGATAGGGCCGGCCGCTGTTTTAATGTCTCTCAGACGGAATTACGCTGGATTGTTCTCAACTTTACTGCCCCCTTCATGATTGATCGTTGTATCCTCAGCCTTATGTCATTTTCGCGCCGTATCTCCTGGAATTTGTACTACAAGCAATAAATATTACATTGAGTTATGGTAATTTCGCGAAATTATAGTATATGATTCTTTGACTGGCGTTGTGTATTATTAGGTCTTAACTTATGTAAAAGAACATATTATGAGTTTTAATAAATAATTATTAGCTCGTATTAGAAGAGGGATATGTGCGTGTGTGCACGTGTTTTGTTCCGAAGTGTGGAAATTAACACTAGAATGATCGTATTTCTAAATTAAAACCTCGCTCCGAGGAGCCATAAATTCTTCCGCCCATAAACTTATAACGACTGTCTAAATAGAGGCTAGCTGTCGTTTATAGCCTTAATACTCGAATAAGAAATAAACTAAACACTATGCACTTATGTTTTTGATCCATTTTGCACACCTTTTTAATTACTAATAATATTAAAATTACTTGTAAGAAACAGAAATGCAAGTTAAATGATTAATTGGAGTGTTTTTACGGCTTTCATTTGTGGTTTTTATTTCTCAATAATTGGAGGTGGTATGATTAAGAATCTCGAGCAAATTGGAATGAATTTTCCAGTCGACTAATATAATAGAACTACTAGTAGGTACATAATGTTGAACCTTCAGTTAAGTAGGTTTGCTTAACAAGTTTATCGTTTTTAGTGTTAATTTCTTAAGCGTTTCTTTTCAGTACAAGTTAGTAATGAATACTTAGGGTTTTACTTTCAAAGATTTTTACATGTGAACGTAGTTTTATGAAAATTATTCAAAATTAATGTAGGTTTATTTGTCACAGCATTAATTTATCTACAATCGTAAATGTTTTAGTGTTGTATTGGTGGGTTTTCTATGATATATGTTTCTCAGTAGGTACCTATATGTATACGCGACTAAGAATAACTGACCCTACATAACCATAACTACCCATTCTTGTACTTATGTAAGTAGGTATAGGTATTTCATTACTATTTGCGCATTATTTTGATTTCTAATGTAATAAAATATATAATAAATATTGCGTCAATGTTCAAGCACATAATCTTGTTTTTAATGTGTTATTGTAGTAAAGTCCGAACTCACTGTACAAGAAGTCTACATCTAATTCTGCTGGTATACGAATTGTGAAACCAATTCCCTGAAGTTAATGTGCAATTAAACGCGACTGAGCCCGACCACTTGGAGTAGTACCAAGACTCACGAATAATTGAGATTGATCGAGCCGTGAATCGAGTGGGGCGGTGCAATCAAAAGCGTATCAGACCAATGGGCGGCCGCGCCGGGCTCGCGGGCGCCTCTCATTGGCCCGCCGCGGGGTAGTCTGGCTCCAAGGGCCTTGATACTGCTCTCGATAAGCGGGAGGCGTCGAATGTCGATTCGATCGATTATCGCCCGTGTCGTCGCGCGCCGCCGACCGCGACACTGCGCGGCTCCCATACGCGACCGCTACACTTGACATTTTGATGACCCGCGCTGCGTCATTAATACTTCCATGTCATCACACTACTTTATCACCGTATTTATTAACCAAATCACCATTTTACACTAATAAAACGTCGCCCAGAATTTATTAACGCACCTCAACAAAATTAAATTTCCAACTTAATCTGGCTGTAAAACGGTGCGCAAATCAAAGTTGCAATCTGCAACACTTAAAAGAGATTAGTTGGCTAATCGGGCGTTATTTACAATCCTTTATCAGCACTCGGAGGCGTTCGGTTTGACGATTTACGACACTCGCGAGTTGCCAGCACAAAAGAATTAGCCTTTCTAAGCGACACCGAGTGCCAATAAATATCGGGCGAGGTGCGAATAATCGCGGGCAACACTGTAGCGGGCAACACTCGGAATTTATTCCGTACGCAGTTCCTTAGAGCGTACGTTAGTCCATAAAGTGAAATTCATAATACAAATTTAGCGTAAGGTTTCGTAGGAAAAGCAATAATTTGTCACAATTGGGCACGATTGGATTGGCTCCGCTGGCGATTAGACATAGCTCGTAAATAACGCTTCGGGCGGCCGAATTGAGTGAGCCGTCAGCCGCGCTACGTTGTGTGGGCCTTTATAAATGGTACGTGTATGCAAATAGCGCGCGCGGCTCGGCGCACGCGCATCGAATCGCGCGTTTTCCGCCGCCGGCGAGCCCGTGCGTTTTGTGGAAATCGTTATTGGGGTGATTGCTTTCATAAACAATAGCTTTTGTCCACGGGTTCTTGTAAGCGCTGTTATTTAGACGGATAACGGGACTGTTGGCGCGCCCCGCCTGATAACCAGTGATAGGAATAGGTAGTGCTTATTAGCCTAAACTTCGAAGAAGAACAGAGAAAAGAATCGGAGACTTCCTTAGACTATATTTTATTATGCGACCACGGCGAGTTTTTTTTTGTAAATTCTAAGAGTGCGTACCTAAGAGAGCGTATCATAATTTTATGATGAAGAAGTCGTTTCCAAAATGTTCTTAAAAAGAAAACTTTCAGAAATTTTGATGGTTGTAACGACTGTGTTATGTTATGTCTAGTCGCAAACTTTAGGTAAACATAGACCAATTACTTATTCCAAATAACATTAATTTTTGATGTACTTACGTGATGTCCCGGAAAAAAATATAGTCTAAGGAAGTCTCCGATTCTTGTCTCTGTTCTTCGAAGTTTAGGCTAATAAGCACTACCTATTCCTAACACTGCTGATAACGCACCCAACGTTTATGCAATGTTGTTTAGAAGCCATTCGATGTTGGAAATCGTGCTTTATCTGTACCATGTTCAATTGCGGGTAATTTGTATTATGTATTTACGATATTCTCGTAATTCACCGTAACCACTGACCCATAAGTTTTCTTGCCTCATTTAACTGTGATTTCATCATTATTTTGTAAGCTAGTACCAAGAAACTACAAAGTAAACACACTTTTCTCTGCTACTTAAACTTTCCTCTTTGTACTAAGTACCTAACTACTTTGACTTGTTATCTTTAAGACATCTGTCAGTTAATTTGAATTTCCATATAATAATTTATGACTGCAGCATGTCATTAGTATTTATTTAGGCGACCTTAACACTAAGGTTTCACTTTATGGTGACCATTACACACGTCAAGTCATAGAAAAGTTACACATAATCTTACACATCAAAGCAAGGTGCACTATCAAAAGATGACCAGTATTTCTTGGACCTTGTACTCTTTCAGATGTCAATCAGAGTATTGAAAAGTCACAGGTCATTTTAGTGTGGGTGAAATGGTGGCCGTAAAAGAATCGATAGTAAGGATTAGTGATGCACGAATATTGATTTGTGGGATGCTGATGATGGGATATTAGCAGATGTAGGTGAAGGGGTAACAGCTAAAGTCTACGAGTAAATATTAAAAAAAATCTATGACTTCCGCTGTTTTGATTAATGTTTGGAAGTTAGAATCAGAAAGTTAGTTCTGTTAGCTGTATTGTAAGAAGACTCAATAGACCAAGGGAGTCAAATGCCTTACAAGAGTCTGGTGGTATTTAACACTTATTAATTTACAGTAGCCCTGATAACATATATGTCAATCATGGATTCAAAATTTAATCATCAGCCTTTTCTTTGCAGACATTCTGCTTACTTTTTCTGCTTGGTCGAAAAACTTGCGAATTCCAAACTCCTTGGCTCACTGACTGTTATCATGAGTCATCTATTGTTACATTTTGTTATTGACTGCCGGTTACATGGCTCAGTTTACGTTATCTTGTTAGTATTTAGGTGCTACCGTTAGTCATAGCTTCTTGACGATCATCTTTTGTAAGCATTCGGTATTTCCGATCCTTTACTTATTGTATTGTATTTTCGTCTCTATACTTTCCAGATTTAGGTTGGTTTTTGTAGTAATGAGTGTCATGATTGATAGTAATTATTAATAAGTTTTCTGCAACGTTGACTATTATTGGAATTGTTAATGGTACCTACCTAATGATGATCATTCATTTCTTTTTCAATCTTCTGTTTTTACTTCCTTCTTCATCTTCTAGTTCTTGTTCAGTTGTTGAAAATATTAATGAGCTTGATTTGATTTGCTCATTAGTATAGTGATATTTTGTAAAATAGCGAATGTAGTTCAAGTTACCGTATACTTGAATTCAGAAGTGAAGACTGAGCTTCACAATGATCACTTTAGATTTCCAAGTGATGTTTAGACGATACTATTTAAGTTTATTGCTGACACCAGTCATGATAGATTAACAGACATAGTCAGCTCATCTAATAACAAAATACCAGGTATCTTACACAATACCGAACAAGTACTTTACACCAATTCTGCGCATCATGTTGCTCCATTTACTCTTCAAACGTGGCAATTAATCTGAACGGGTGACGTTGCCACCCCTTCAGCCACCACCCCGGACACCCCGCCTCACCCCCGCTCACCCCCGGCCCAGATAACCGGGGGAATGATTAACTGCAGACAGGAAGACGGATTGACAAATAGTCGTTTAGGTATTTTGCTAATGTTTCGCTCTCATCAATAAACGATCGAGGCTGTTACATGGGAGGGTTGTTCTTGTTTCGGGAATTGTAAAGGCATTTTAATGTATGAGTATGGCAGAAGCACGTCATCCAAAGCGAAGGTCAAATTCTCGACTAGTATATCATCAGCAAATGGCATTTTAGCATCTGTCTATACACAATTACGTTGGGGTCGGCTTCCAGTTTAACAAGATGCGGTCCGAATGACATTTATACCACTTTTATTGATATATTTCCAAAGTTGTACAACCTAAAGAAATTAAGTAATGAACAATAGGCACTCTAGATTTTATTCTAAATTAAATGGTACTTTGAGTGAAAGAGTTATTTTCTTTTCTTAAATGTGAAGAATCCTGTAAACTCTCCAATAGAAACCAATCGTCACATTACCATTCAAGAGCAACCCGTAATGCCGGCAGGCGCGAACTGAGACAGCTTGTAACTCGATATCGAGCGCGAGGTGACTGTGCAAATGTAACGAATTGTTTGCAACAATCATTTAGACAATGTTGATTGATTGCCGCTTGCCGCTGCCGACGCGTTCCAACAAGTCAAATTGAAATAACTTTCAGAAGCTCGCGTCGGAGATGAATGTAATGAACTTGGAATAATTGGTGATGTTCTATTGTTTTCTGATATAACAGTGTTTACTAGTGATGTCTTGAAAGATATTTGAGATAAAACTGATGAGATTATGAAACTATTTGGGAAGACATTGATGTGACCATTTAGTGAAGACTTAACACTTCCTAGGCGGTAATTTGACATCCATTTCACAGTAACAAGTGCGAATGTAACTCGGTCTTCAGTCGGCGAAGTAATGGGATATAAACACTGTTGTTTTCTTGTTCCAAAGATGTAAACATCACAAGCTGACAGTTCTACTGTCTCACAAGCGTAACTAAGTGGCTAACAGTTCCTTATTGTAAATCGCAGAGTTAGCGTTGTGGGTACGGATTCGTCACGTCATCGGGTAAGTTAACAGCCAAATTACAGTAAATCAAATAGTCGCAAACTAGCCACATAGAACAAACGGGCCTAGCTTCCGTGGCCACACGGGCTGTGCTAAATCGGGGCCACTAATGCTGCGCGCGCGCATCGTAAAAGCGCGATCTGACTCGCTCGCGCCCGTAAATCATCGATCGTGCGATGCGATGCGATTTAGCACGCTCGCCTTGTTGCCCACTCGACGCGCGTTGTCCCAGTAAGCGCTGTAAAGCATGTTTTGATAGATTGTTTAACCTGCAACGTTTTTGTACTCATCTCATAGGAAATTGTCACGTGAAGCGCTTTTTAGCTTGATTTTATAGGCTTTAGTATCCGACAAGCAACGTTTTACCTCTAAAGGCTGTGGTGTTGTTGTGAGATCACATTAAAGCGTGTAATGTCGTCGTATAAAGTTGTGATTAATGTCTCCAAAGGGATACAGGTGGCGATAAGTTATGGTTGTCAACGTAATCAGCTTTTCTTCTCATTTTATCGTCATTGTTAGATATGCGGTTAGAGCAGTAAAACAAATTCTATTCTTCCGATAGCTTTATTCATTTTGTTAGAGGATCGTTGGACAAAACAATAAAATTGGTAGTACTACTTTTGAAATATTCCCTTTATAATTTCAGCATCTCTTCAGCTTAATCCAGCGCTGTATCTGTTTCTGTATTTCTATATAGACGTAGTTTGATTTTACGATCTTTATGAAGTACGCAGTAAAGGGTTTTACAACTTGCAATAGTGAGGGAATGTACTCTTCTATTGGAAGTTACGTCGTGATGAACATGTTCCCAGTGTTCGTGAAGACTCTTTTGTTACATTACGATATATTTGCTATCCTCGATTTTGAATTGCTGCTGTTGTATTTTGAGAAATTTTATTGCTGACGGAAGTTTGAACAAGTTGATGTTCTTCCAATACCGGGGTAGTTAAGTTATCCTTAGGTACTTCAGTGCCTAGTTCGTTATGGTATTTTATGTGTAGCATTGCGTTTCTCTGTGGAATTTCGTTATTACTGAACACTCTTCATACACTATTCTAACCATGGTCTTGTTAGCCTTAATTTAATGTAGTACACTGACATACACAACACATGTAACTTCAGGAACTAGCTTACTTTGATTCAATTTATCTCTCTACCAGTGTGTACCTATATATTATTTAACATTTAGCTTGATTTCTTTTAATGTCTTGTTCATAATCATATTGATTTCTTTTAATGTCATATTTATAATCATGTTACCTTCCAATTGCTGTAACGCAAGCTACTGCTGTGAAAGGTAGTGGCCACAATCCTCTGCCCAGAGTGAGTAAGCAAACGTCACATATCATCCATTCTAACCCTGAACTATCTGTTGCTGCAGGCACTCCAATCAACCGGCTACCGATAATGGCGAAGTCGGTGCTAGACCTGTACGAGCTGTACAACCTGGTGATAGCTCGCGGTGGGCTGGTGGAGGTCATTAACAAGAAGCTGTGGCAGGAGATCATCAAGGGTCTGCGGCTGCCGTCGTCCATCACGTCTGCTGCCTTCACGTTGCGCACACAGTGAGTACCTTCCTCGTACCTACATATGAAGGTCTAGTAGCTACTTTTAAAGCCTATCATCGGAATGTAGAGATCATTTAATTTGATTTACAGCAAAGAGAGAAAGAATGCTTGTTTCCTAGCTGCAGGAATTTTATAATATTATGGTTAAGTTGTAAACTACTCAGTACGCTGAAGATATGAAAAAGGAGTGCAAATCTGTTTAAACAGATTGAACAAATTTGCATATGAACATTAAAGCAAGATTAGAAATTTTCTAGAAACTAGAGTATACAAAGATTTAAGGGATTCAAGAGGAGATTAGAACTTTTTTGAGTGACCAAATATTCTCAAAAATAAATCCTTTCGAATAGCTTTCACTGTAAAGGCCTCTACCATATCAGTATCCGTCATCCTTCAATCTAGAACATGATCGACAAAAGATGTATCTGTGTGGTCCCACAAGTCAGGAGCTCGCTCCATATTCGACCTGCTTTGTATCACATCCTCATTCAAATTCTCACGAGGTGGAGACAAAAGATGGCCCACAATGGCACTACGTGAGCGTCCGACGCGACAATATGACAACTTCATAATTAATAACCTCAGCTCATCTCAGCCGATATAATTTCCCATTTATCTCGCTAGAGTTCCTTCACCTCGTCTTTTGTCGGATGTCATAAAGGTGGTTTACGTTTATGATTCAAAATGTACGACGGTTACGCACGAACCGATGATTTCGAACGCAGCTTCTTTTATTTCGATCTGTTTCTGTATGCGTCTCGTTACGTTAATTTTCATAGTGTGTTTGGACTTTGAAGTGAATTTGTAACTAAATGTTTCAAACGATGTCTTGTAGATTGTTGTCCTAAATAGGTATTGTGATACTAGAAAGCTTACTATTGTTTTGTTTGTTCACAAAATTGCTTCATTAAAGCAAACCATTTTCAAATTGATTTTAGCTAGACATCCATTTTCAAGTATCGACTCTTTTATTCATAATTTGTCATCAACATAATGATTTCTAGTTTCTATGCTGAAAATCATTAGCCATACGTTAAAATTCTATCGAGACAAAACTATTCTAATGCCAAAGCTTACATCTAGCAACATTCATAAAATTAGACTAACCGTAATGATGAATGTCGTATTTAAAGATCGTTTGTGACAGTTTTAGAGGTGGCGTTTTTATGAGACGGCGGGTCTCATTGTGTTACGCATTAAATATGTGACCGCTTAATATGACATATGGGAGGTACTCGTGACAATGGGGTCATATAAAATTGACACGTTACAGAATAGGCTTAGGATTGTAATGGTACGCATTATACTTGAAGGATAGACTTTTGATAATAATTGGGCTTGTAATATGATTTATAAGGCTGTCAGCCGCGGGCGGAGTAATAAAGTTATTATTAGATTAGTACGTTCTAAAGGATTGAATGGTGACATCTTTTGATTTATTTCCGAGTTGATAGATATGGAGATTATTTTGGATGATAAAAGAATCGAAATGTGCTTTGACGGTGCCGCTTTTCCATCAACTCTTGTCCTTCATATTATTTTTGTTAAAATTCCATGTTTGTTGTTAATAGCTCAAGATAAATTGTTATTCAAAATCTCTCCACTATAGACAAGCTACAATCAGCACATTTGTCATATTTTTGTAAGCTCTGCTCAAACTACGTAAATTCGTCATGACCCACATCACCCACACCCACACATCAATCAACCTTTTAAAAGATTATGAATCGGCTCCTTATAACAGTTGTATGATTTCTTTCCAGATACATGAAATACCTGTATGACTATGAGTGCGAGAAGAAAAATCTATCAACCAGGAGCGAGCTGGACGCAGCTATTGAAGGCAACAAACGTGAGGGTCGCCGCGCCTCGGGGCAGTACGACGCACAAGCTGCTTTAGCTATGGTGCGTATTATCGAAACAACTGATTTGGAAATATTAACAGCCAAATAGAACCCATGAGATAGATACAATATACATCATTTTAATAAGACACACAGAAGATAAACTACAATATACGAAACGTTTGGCAAATTCGATCAGTCCAATTTTATACATCGCAACATACAATTCATGCTCCCAGTTGGCAAAATACTGTTCAGTTGTACAGCTTATTGGATATAAATGACTGCCAGTAGTTTCATGAATTCTCATGAATTTTGAAAAAGTTGTATGGTCTAAGCCTTTTTCAACCGTACATCCATTTCATTAAGATTATCTTAGCGTTCACTTACTCCCTGGTGACAACTTTCACATATATCTCTTTAAACAAATTCGTACACAAAACCACATCTGAAAATAGTGGTAAAGTCCAATCTTCGGTGTCTGGTCATCACCATCTATCGTCCCCTCCCTTCCCTATACACGCTCGGAACCACAGCGTAGATAAAGATCTATTTTCAAACCTGTGATGCCTGACCATCAACACCTAACGTCCTCTATACATACTTGGAAGAACTCTTACCTGTAGTCAAACATCTGGTGCTTGATCATCACCACCTAACGTCCCATCTTCTTGCAGCCCCCACTAAACCGCGTGCCCGCGTCTCTCGCGCAGCTGTCGCAGCACATGCAGCCGCTGTCACTGTCGCTGGGGGGCGTGGCCCCGCGCCTGCCGCCACTGCCGCCGCACGCACCTCACCTGGCGCAGCACGACATCGAGTACAGGGTGCGCGAGTACATGAAGATGATACAACAGCAGAGGGAGCTTATGAGAAATGGTAAGTTTTTTTTGTTTGTCTTTGGTTTGTTAAGTAACAAAATCATGAGCTCTAAATCCTCATTATTTTGACCTGAAAAATTGTGTCATTATTATAACGCATTTTTAATGTTTGGTTGATAAGTTTTTGTTTGCATTTATTGCAATTACAGAAATAAGGTTTCACGAACGTTTTAATGTTCGTATTGCAAAAAAAAGTTTATATGCTGTGTGAGATGAAAGAATGTTAGAGTAATGACTGACGTCAGTCATTAGTCTATCATTCACAATGTATGAAAAACATTTTGCACTGGCTCCAAGTAACATTGAACCAAGGCAGGAATTTGATGATCACATGAAGCTCTGATCTCTGATCATCAATGTTTCTCCTTTTCACAGGCTCCGAATCACCCCCCAGCAACGGCCAAGCGCCAATAATGTCACCCCGCGACGCCGCCCTCAGTGCCATCGACGTCTCCCGCCTCACCCTCTGGTCGCTCTACAACAATAACAACAACAACAGCCCACAACCGGACCTTGAGCCACAACGGTAAGTTGATATTACTTGGAAACTAAATATGAAATTTAATGTGGACCCCTGATAGTTCCCTAGGGTACACCCTTCTTTTTGCTGGTCATAACATATAGAAAACACAGGGTAATTACTTTGTAAGACTTAGCGGATTTAATTACTTTTCAGAATATATAACAACTTTAGGATTAGTCAGATAATTATATGATCTATCATAGCAGTGTGTAGGTATAATGTCGATTGAAAGCCATTGTGGGATCAAAAGAAGGGCTGGTTTGTGGTTGTAAATTCACATGGGCAATTGATTACGGAATTAGAGTAGGTACTATATCTCTGTTGTCACGTATATTATAAGGTCAACCCCAGTTGACACATTCTGACACTCTCCTTATCCTCAGTATGGGTTACAGCGAGGCTCTGAACCTGAGCGAGAGCCCCAACTCGCTCGCGAGCGGCGGCAAGCGCGAGGCGTGCCGCTCGCCCGCGCCGCCCGCCAAGCGCCGCACGCCGCGCCCCACCTCGCGCCCCCCCTCGCCGCGCGACCACCTGCACTCGCCGCCACAGCACCGCCACAGCCGCAGGGACGCCACATCACCGTCATCGATCAACGGCATGCCCAATACTAATGGTGTCAATGGGGCTGCCTTCAAGATAACCACCAGAGGTAAGCATCTTCAACGTTGTGTTTGTTTCTATTTTTTGCTACCTCAGCTTAGCCATAGCTTTTGGTTATGTGACGTACGGTTTCCTTGTCATGGAATTCATTCTACAATGTTTGCTTTTGCTGGTTTAAATTTTTCCTTTTGAAATAGATCGCGATCCTTTGCGTACTGTTTCCAATAATGATTCCTAAATCTCTTTGTTATTGTTGATTGATATCATGCCCTTCAACTCAATCTATTTTAGCCCTGTATTTTATTGGCTGATGCTTTTATCTAAAAAACAGATCTTCTTCTGTAGTCTTATGTAATTTACCATTTTCTTGTCCCCCAGGAGACGCAAGCACAGGAGACCAGCAACTAGTAGTGTCAATAGAGCTAAACGGAGTAACGTATGAAGGAGTACTCTTCCCCTCAGGCAGCGGTCAGAACGGACACAGACAAATGGTGTCCTAAACACACACACATATTATAGCGTAGTCGTTAGCTGCTGCGGTTTCAAGCATCGAGTATTTATTGAATACTGACTCCTTGAACTTGGTACAGCACAAAATATCTGGCCTCAGAGAAGTAAAATTATTGGTGTCTTTTTAAAGGTAATCTCCGGAAATAGACTTTTACTGTTAACGCTCTGAGAAATTTATCGCTATCATATGCAGAATGTTGACGAATTGTCCATGTTTAGGAGTTGTGTTGAGTGAGGAAGACGCGGTCACTATTTAACGGGAAAAAGTCGATGACTCTGACATCTGTCAGCCATGTTTTAATACCATCATATAATAATATACTATAAAATATTCTAATATCATCCCGGTTCCATTTCTCCCCGCTCTCCTCTTCATAGCATAGGCAGTCAGTTTCGTCATCAGAATGTGTATTACAGTTGAGTTTATATCTTAGATTGCTTGAAAACTAATATAAAACATGAAGATCATCGATATAAACAGCTCTCTTATATGTTGAGCCACTCGTATTGTCAGAATTGTCTTGGAAACATCTTGAATTTAGTCTGATGTAAACTCAATACCGTCGAATTTATAGTTTTATATTTTTCTCTGGCGTTTTTTCTTTGTAAATACTCGGGACTTGTAACCGTAACTCACAAAAAAGTATTGTTTTAAAGATTGAACTCAAATTATTCGAGATAAGTACAAAATTTTCACCTTACGGATCATCCAATAAAGATATTATCGTATGTACTTAGTTATTTTTAAATGTGATTAAGTTTTTTTTTTGTATTTTTTCAAAGTATTTATAGTTCTCAAAAAACTAAATTACACTGCCTAAGAAGAACGTGAAAATATTTGTAAATAAAAAAAAGTATAAAATAATTTCATTGCTGTTCTTTAATGGATGTTTTGTATGATAATTTTAATACATTTTTTATGATGTCATACAGTAATGACAATTTGTGTAAATATAGTTTTTAGTTTAAACGTTATTTATAATTTGACATATGTGTGATGAGTGGACGTCGCGTCTGGGCTTGTGTTTGTGTGGTGACGGAACCTATTTAGATTATGTTGGTCTAGTATACTCAGCGGCAGAAGTGAGTGAGCAAATTGGAAATGCAAAGTGCCGTTGAACGAGTTAAAGTTGATGTATGGGTACTTAATTTTGTACTTTTAATTTGTTTCCTTATTACTGCGTCGGCAGCTTGTGTCTAGCTTAATTATTAGTTGTAGCACATTATTAATCTATTTACAAACTCATTAAAATGACAAGTAATTAAATATGATGTGTTTTTGAAAGTACTAACGCGTTACAACTAATAATGTGAGTTATATTTACGTCTATACTTAGTGAACGTAATCTAAATGTGTTTGTCGTATTTGTATATTATTGTAAATAGAGATATTGTTGTGTGGAAGTAGTGCAGCGTTTTATACACCGTGTCGTACGTTTGTGATTCTTGATTCAAAAGGTGTATATTTTAATTTTTTCTATGAAGATGTCAGTATTGTACTTAGTGAGTAGGTATTTATAAATTCTGGATTAAAACTTTGTTGCACCTTGGATGGAAAAGTCGATTGAATATGCACCTACGTACTGATGATTGAAGAATCATTTGTCATTGGCTAATTTTGGCTTACTTGTTCAAGGTGTAAGTTGTTTTGTCTTATACTGTAGACTTTTATGAAAATAATGAATGTTACTAAAATCTCTAAAGTACACTTTTTTTACTTTTATATTTCAACTTTGTCACAGTTTCTTTTTTTATTGACATTTTCGGTTGCAAAGTTGATCAATGAAAATTGTGACTTAGCTGAAAGTAATTCTCGAATAGACGTTTGAAATAGTCAAACGATTATTATTATTTTATTGAATAATTCAGACAAAGGTGGACATTTGGACGAAACATTTCAGGCTACTTAAAGTTCACAAATAGTTCGTATAGCATCACAACATGCCATTTTATTAGTTTTAATTACTTAAGTGTAATTTAAGTAACGTTTGTGGAAGTGATTGAATGAATCCTTTGAGCTGAGCAGTCGAGTTGTGGAGCTATGGCAGCTTGCCCTATTCATAAGTTTTCATAAATTATAATAATCGTAGTGCAATAAGCAATATCCAAAATTAAGAAGAAAAAAAAAATCTCCAGTAAAATAGAAAAAATCTTATCGTAGAGTTGTTGTAAAAAATATTGAAAAAATGATTTTTTTGTAAATGACTGATTTAATGTTTTATAGTCTTAGTTAATTTAATGTATTTAATTTTAAAGTTTATCGTGTAAAATTCAATTTACTGTTAGCCGCATTATTGAAGCTAAGTAGTGGTAGATGTTAGTACATTCCTGACGATGTACAATACTTGTTAAGAGCAACAATATTATATACTGGCCTACTTATATACAGGTAGTTGGGCCAGGGGATTGCGCATTAGCGAATTTCGTATTACACCAAAAATTTTTGATGTATTCAAATAATTATACACAATTAAATAATTATGTATTACGAATTATATATTTTATTTAATGACGTTAACCCTGCTACAACTCCCCAATCCTAAGTTCATAGTGATTGTTCTCTATGGTGAATCTCGAGAAGGGCATTTATTTAGGATGCAATTTATTCAGGATGAAATTATCTATGACACAAAAAAAACTAAACGAAAATCGGTTCATCCGTTTTGGAGCTACGATATCACAGACTGATAATAATATACAGACAGACACATTAAACTTATAACACCCCTCTTTTTTGGTCGGGGGTTAAAAAATGACTAAGGATTAATATTTGCATTTTGATATGCAGACAATACACTCGAACCTATTTCATTACTATGTATGACTCTGCTGCGCTCTGCGCAACTCCATTTGGAATACAGGCGTGGTGTTATCAAGATTTCAATATTCAGCACCTCTGTCCTCCGTATAACAAAGATCTTGATAAAAATATTATCTGTGGCTTCATACGTTTCAAAAATATTCATCGTTCATTCGTTTTTTTTTTTTTTTTTTTCAACAAAAAGTTACATAGGAGTATTTTACACAAATCTTTTGCCAAACTGCAGGACAGTTGTTTTATTGAATATTTTTTATTATTGTTAAAATGCAATGCTCTTAAGTGTGTTGCGCAATAAGGCTGCAGGTAAGCCTTTCCTTGTAACAGCAACACCATAAACTTAGATAATAATCAATAATCTCATTCATTTTGTTTATTTACTACCAAATAATACAGGCGTGACATCAGCAAAGTATTTAGCGTATCGTATAAAATGTTTCAATATCAGAAACTTAACGTCTTTTGAAAAACAATTTTCTTTATACAACATCAAATATTTACTAAACCTAAAATAGCTAGTCATTTTGGTTACTTAGCATCAAAGACTACAATGTATATAGCTTAGCATAACGCCATCTATGTTGTACCATTGAAACTTAAAATAATAGTACTAGTAGCGACATCTGTACTAACCTTCCTAAACGAGAACGCAACGGTAAGGCGTTGATTCGGCTATGAGTTGGCTACAGAACGGTTGACCTGTTTCCATTCGAGATGTGAGCAGTTTCCATAATTGAACTGTAGATGGCGTTGCAAGTCTGATTCAACCTATTTAGAGAATTATTTTTTATTAAATTAATAAGATATTTAAAATCGAAAAAGTGAGTTATAATGAGCCAGTGAAAAGACAAATCATTAATGTAATAGAAAATCATAAAAAAACTTTTTTGCAAAAAAAAAACTTAGGTACTTATTTCAAAAAGCGCAAAATGACTATACTCTCGGAAGTTGATGACTTTTGTTTGTGTCATAAATCGAAGTTTTGAAGAAACCAAGAAGAAACTATCTCAAAAATGATGGAACCACCCTTCGATAAAATTGATCGAAGGAACCACCGCGTGGATTTCGTCAACCAAATCAAAATGAATCATACCATTCGACCCAGTAATTACAGAGAAATCGGTGTACATGGATACCTAAAACAAGGTCATGGCAAAATTAGTTAGTAATTAGAAGTCGGTTAAAGACCATATCTCAATAACATCGTAAACTAATTAATACCCAAAAAAACCCAACAACACTTTGCCCGACCTGGAAATCGAATCAAGGACCTCATGCTCAGCAGTCGCGCTGGCAACCACTAGATCAACGAGGCCGTCTTTTCTACCAGCCGATAAGAAACTGCGACTGCCGAATTCACAGACCAGAAGAAACAAAGAAGACCTCTTCGATCCAGGCGCGGATACAGGATTTACAATTTCTGGAAAATCCATTAAAAGAAAATTGATAATCTTCTGATAATAAATGGGCATTACTTTACAGAAATCTATGATATGCAAGATACAAGGGGGCCGCCAGCTTTTGGGCCAGGGAGGGGGGAGCGTAGCGAGAAATTCTTACGACACCTTGCCTTGGGCAGGTTAGAATGGTTTCGAACGTTCATAAAGGAGTTACTTGGTCGAATTTTGGATAAACTCATGAGAAAGTAGTATGTAGAACGAGCGAAGCCAGCTCAAAAATTTTAACACTTTTCCTACCGACGCGACGTAATGGAGTTACCTGGGCCTCCTATACACAAGAGCGAGCGTAGCGAGCTCGAAATTTTTTACATCATTGCCTCAGATAATTAAACAATAATTGCATATATATGTATAAGGCCTCGGGGCAGGGGGCTCCTAATTTATTTCAGGCTCTGTCTATTGTATAGATCGATCATGCAAAAATCCAATAGGAGTGCCAATCCAGAGGTAAAAAAAGGAGCCTTTTTGATAAATGTTTTTTTGCAGGGTTAAACAATATCTTAATTAATGATTCCATTTTACGCTACTTACAATTTATTTCGTATAATACCATTCTATGGCATCAGGCAGGAAAAGCTATAACTTTTAAAAATCCTGAGCCTCTAGGGGCAGCTGCCTCCTCCTGGCGACACCCATGACAAGATATACAACTACAATATTTAGTTTCGATTCCATCAAACTAGTTCAAACTTGGCTAATGACGTATTTGGTCCGGTTCAGGGGGGGGGGGGCAATTGCACCCATTGCCCCCCCCCCCCTGTATCCGCGCGTGCTTCGATCAACAATGTACTATTATTGATCGAAGGAAGGCCTATTAAGTTCGACTCGAATGGCGCAGCGGTAGTGAGGCTGCCTTACGTTCTTAGGGTCCCGGGTTCGGATCCTGGCAGGAGGAAATGTTTGTGTGATGAGCATGGACATTTGTTTCCTAGTCATGGATGTTTATATGTATAATAAGTATGTATTTACAAACAAAAAGTATCTATGTAGTATATCAACTATCTGGTGTCCGCGATACAAGCCTTGTTGCTTAGTGTGGCACTAGATGGCGCTGTGTGTAATGTCCAGCGATGTTTATTATTATATTATTTGGAAATTATAAGTTATGCAAAAAACTGCAATTCTTAATATAACAAATATTAGGTGAATTTGGAATTTAAAGTCCTATGGCAGCAACAGCAACAGGGTTGAAAATGCTTGTTTATAAGCAAATACATACTTACGTTAGAAATTATTAGGTACCCCATTATTAGCAGTGCAGCGAGAAGCAGAACTAAATAAAATAGCGTTTAACTCTCGACGGATTAAGAAAATCCTGAAATTCTACTTCACCGTTGAAATGTATAAAACGGGGGAGGGGCTTAAGTGTGTGGCCCACTACCAGACTGAGCGAGTAACTTAACTGATCAATAGCGCACATAATCTTGCAAAAGATTGAGCGTTATCGTTATTGTATTAAATTTAGGAATTGTAGAAGGTGGTCAGATTCGATGGTCCAAATAAGATTATGGTTGCACTATAACGAATTTATTTTGGTCAGAGTTTCCACTATAACTTTTACACTTGACGGTTACAAAACGTATGCATTCAAAATCCCGACGCAACGACTTTTATACATTTTTACAAAAACCTAAACAGTACAATCAAATCACTCAATAAGCTGTGTAGTATTAATTAACTGCTAGTAACGAAATTATTGATCAATAATCATTAAAACCTTAACTAATTATAATACGTATATAATATTCGGCGCACCGGAAGCTGACAAGCGGAAGGTGCCATAAAGTAAATATTCTGTTAACAATTAAACTAAAAATCACTAAATAATTATTTTACAATTAAATGCAACTTATTAAAATCAAATCAGAATTATTGACGTTCATTAAATACCATTAATACTGTAATTAAGTCGAGCTAGTATAAGCAGTACCGGACGTCTGTAACAGAATGCATGTGGAAATAAATAGTTTTTTTTTTTACTGCAATTATACCCCAAACTACGGCGTTTTATGAATGAATATTTTATAAAAACCCTTCTATCATTATTTGTTATAAGGTTGCAAAAGGAACCGATTGTCGATGTATTGTATAGTTCACATAATCTCACGCCTTTTTCCCGTGGGGGTAGGCAGAAACCACAGAACACCACCTGCTACCATCATCATCATCTGCCTAGCCTTTTCCCAACTATGTTGGGGTCGGCTTCCAGTCTAACCGGATGCAGCTGAATATCAGTATTTTATATGGAGCGACTGCCTATCTGACCTCCACAACCCAGTTAGTACTGGGTTATTATGCTACCCCTTGGTAAGACTGGTTGTCAGACATTTTGGGCTTCTGACTACCTATAACGACTGTCAAAGACAAATGACAACCAGGACCAAAGGCTTAACGTGCTTTCCGAGGCACGGAGGAAAGCACCTGCTACGGTACACTAAAGTATCCAGAAAACTATAGTTGGTGCAAGTTAAGATGAGAATAGCCGTAATTGACCCACCTACATTTATTAAACTTCTTAACTTTGAAAACCAAAAGCCTGCTCAAGGCTTTAATCGATCGTGATTGATCTATTGTGATCTTCAACATTTTTTGTAATGAAAAACGAAATATGGTTTATTTGTTTTGGTTCGTTCGTACGTAGATAGTAGGGAAAGGGCAATGACCGCTATTCTCATCTTAAGTGGCACCAACTACAGTTATAGACAATCGTCATTTCTGTCAAAGCTACATATTTACAGAAGTACTCATTTTGAAAACGATTCTGGGCAACATACACTTACTAGAATAATCCACTCCTCTTAATTGTTACGAACCGAACTTCTTAGCATCACCCTTTCGGAACATTTAATTGTCTTCTAAATTCTAATATCACTGACAGTAATCTAGACTTGGTAACTTTTGGTTTTCACGATTTGGTGAATGTTTGTAAAATAAACTGGTTACTTACACCAGCGCGTTTTAGTTCCAGTATAGCTACGACCAGTAATACTAATGTTCATTCCTAATGTTTCTAAGGCATGCAAACCAAATTAGTTGAACCGTTCGAGACACAATTAATAAAGAGACAAGAATCTTGTGGTCCTGCCCCAAACATCTTAAGTGTCATTCCGAAAACCTAAACACAAACTTCATCTGACTTCTACCCAACCCTGAACTTGTAAACTTCCAAATTGTGTACTTCCAGGGGTCCAAAATTAACATTTGAATAGGGCTTAAGTAGTTAAGTTGACCCCTAGTGGTGGGCCTTTGAACTTGGAGCCTTGGGTCCGACGATGTTAGCTTAGGATCTTTGGCGTATGGTTCAGGGAATACATACAGAATCTCATCAGTTATCTACTGTTATCATTAGAAAGAGGTTTTCATTGATAAGCATATTGGCACGATAGATTGGTTTTAAAGTAGTGTGGATAGGAAAATCGTTGATTCATGAGTTGATACGCTAGTTTTGGACCTTGAATCAAGTTCTACATGCTATACGATGATGGTGTCAATTTTATGTGATCATTGACGTACCTACGTACAACGAACTAACACTTGGACTTTGAAGTAAGCTTACGTAGTACGATGTTTAGAGTGGACTGCTCGCCACCACGAATATACTTTCGGACATCATTTCGAGTATGTACTCGACATAAACACGTGTTGACAATGAGCATATTTATATATGCTCTTATTTCACGCTGTAGAACCTATATTAGACGCTTCGCTTTCTATTTGTACTCGCTTTTCATTTGGCATCTTTTATTCGTTTTCTTCTTCTGCTCGCAGTGAAAATGAATGAATTAGTAAAAACATAAGTAGCATTCCTAAACCTACGAAATGATCAAAAAATAAATGAAGAAAGCAAATGAAAGTTCACTCCTATACAATTTAAACGGTGTCGTGAAAACATGGTATGAAACAAAAGGAACAGTCACTCGAGTGAACCATTCACTCAAATGATGCGTCTATATCGGCCTAACGTTTCAGTCGCAATTCGTCGCTGGACGTGATGCAATAAATCAATGCGGATTGCTGTGGCGGTAACTCGTGTCACCGACGGCGCAGATTTCAGAGTGTTGACACGGAATAATTGATGGCACTACCGCACGGTTGATCCGGCCATCAACTCTCTCTCTATTGGATAGTTCTGGCAACATTCCGGGAATTCGAAATGAGCGTGAGATTTTCTCAATTAGGTACACATCAAAAAGTCGTGTATACAGCGAAAGAACTTGTCGTGTTACTTTTTGACTTGGTTAACTTTGCTTCATTTTAACAGATTTTACACAGTGAATTGACGGGAAAGGTAAGGCAATCTAGATTAAATATTTTGAACGAATTTACCAACTGTATTGACCAAAGATTGTTTTGTCTCCGAATGAGACCCGCATAAAACACAACATCATGCTCATTTTCCCTAAGGGGAAGGCAGAGGAGGAGCTCGTGGCAAAAATAATAAGAGCCGCTCGGGTCGATCTTTAAGTTAAGTCGTGCTTGCCTAGGTTGATCTGTGGATGGGTGCCCACCCAGTACATACCGAGTTTCCTTCGTGCCTCGGAAAGCACGTTAAGCAGTTTGTCCCGGCTGTCAATTAAAGATCTTTGACGGTCGTTACAGGTAGTCAGTGGCCCAGAAAGTCTGACAACCAGTCTCACCAAGAGGTATCTATCGTATTCCCCGGTACTTACTAACTGGGTGGTGGAGGTCAGGTAGGCAGTCGCTTCATGTAAAATACTGGTATTTAGCTACATCCGGTTAGACTGGAAGCCGACCCCAACATAGTTGGGAAAAGGCTAGGCAGATGAGTAAGTCCATGGTTGTCACAATATCAGAATAAGTTCAAAGTAACATATTAAGGTAGCACAAGTTGCGGGCTCGAACTCACTCAATTCTACGATAATTGTGCTTTGTCGGTACCGTTTAAAAATATCGACAAGTGTCACCTTAACGCAGTGCGTGTCAATCGACGTGTACCTCCCTAGCAACAGCGCCACACCGCGATATCGCGCATTCCACGCCAGGGGGAGATCGGAATGTTTCCCAAACAACAACACTACCAGAATGGAATAAAAATGTTTTCACTCAATTAATTTTAACTTCCGGGCTATTATAATATTTTACATTCAGTTAACACGTAACTATACTTTGGACTCTATATTAGATTTCCCTACTAGCGGCTCTCCTATCGTCTATCATTTTTTCACTATCTAGGGCAACTTTGGACTAATCTTTATGAAAAGACTCCGGTTCATCCTGCTATCTCCGGCTGGACCTGACTATGTCGCCTGCTATGAGAAGGGACACCACCAGACACTAACCTAACTCCAGTCTTGCGTGAATTGTAATATGGACTCTGTAATAAATGTACTTAAGCTTTAAACTAGCCTAACTACATATTTTCTACATTAGTTCTGTATGGTGTCGGACGTAAAGAATAGCACCATCCCATATCTTCCCGTGGGTGTCGTAAGAGGCGACTCAGGGACTTACCAGAGAATAGGCAGCAGCGTTCTCTGTGCTTTTGTAACAACCGTACTGCGATCGCCAACCCGCCTGCCAAGCGTGGCGATTATGGCAAAAACCCCCCTTTGGGAGAGGCCCATGTCCAGCAGTGGACGTCTTTCGGCTGAAATGATGATGATGAATGATGATGAACTACATATTCGCAAGTCAGATACAATAGTTTAACAATCAGAACAGCCCACATACGAGTCATATATAGGACTGTGAACATCGAGAGGACTTTACCCTGGAGTGGGACAATATAATAAATAAAGGAAGAGTGGGACAATACGGGCACTTGACACTTGACACTAGAGTGGAACAATAGCCGAAATGTGAGACATCACACTGTGAATGGGATAAATTTAAATCGGTACTTTTTATGAATGTTTTAGAAATCCCCAACTACATAAATAAATACATATCGCTGGACATTATACACAGCGCCATCTGGTGCCACACTAAGCAACGAGGCTTGTGTCGTGGACACCAGATAGTTTGAATTACGACTTACATACTTTTTTTGTAAATACATACTGCATTATTTTATAAAACATTTGCTTCTACCGGGATTCGAACCCGGGACCCTAAGAACGTAAGGCAGCCTCACTACCGCTGCGCCATTCGGGTCATTAATACATAGGTACTTGTAAGGTGAGAGGTTCGAAAAGAGATCACATGACTGGGTCGCGGTTCTAACGTCTTCTAAAGACTTCATGAATATTTAATGTATTATGGTTGGTTTATCTCTTTAAGCTAATTTCAATTTCGGGGAATACCACAGAAATTGGATTTATATCTTCTTATGCATTTAAATATAGACGGTAACAATAACTTATAGTTCGTTGTTACCTAGTATGATCAGTAGTTTGTTGTTTTATAAGATAATAATATAAATTTAATGAAATTAGGTCTGAATAGTTTTAAGATAAAGCTGATTTGGGTGATTTTAATCCCTTGAGGAATTTAAGAGTCATGTTATTTTCAAATTAAAACGTAAATACATTATTCGTCGAGTGAAGATTTTCCTAAACAAACAGAAAAAAAAAAATGTCCGACTTATGAACTTCCAAACTATCGTCATAAGACTAGTGGCAATACAGCAAAACTTTTTTTATTTTATAATAATATAATATCGTCATGGATACGTCAGGAGTGGGCGAAGGGTTATGTCGGACTGTAACCGATTAAAAACCTTCTACTGCGAGGAGCTCATGGCTAAATAATAACAGCCACTCGGGTCAATCGTTAGGTTAAGCCGTGCTTGCCTAGGTTAGTCTGTGGATGGGTGACCACCCTTTACATACCGAGTTTCCTCCGTGCCTCGGAAAGCACGTTAAGCCGTTGGTCCCTGATGTGTCCCAGCTGTCATTTGTAGATCTTTCGTCAGAGGTCCAAAAAGTCTGACAACCAGTCTTACCAAGGGGTATCGTATTACCCGGTACTAACTGGGTCGCTCCATGTAAAATACTGATATTCAGCTGCATCCGGTAAAACTGGAAGCCGACAAACTCAAACTCAAACTCAAACTCAAAGCATTTATTTCAATTAGACCATTACGGCACTTTTGAAAGTCAAAAATACAAAAAAGAAAATCAAAGCTACAGTCCCAGTCACAAGGCATAATAACTTGAGAAAGTACTGTAGTTGCCCATTCCCTAGCGTAGATCTCTATGGAGAAGAATGGGCAAGAAACTCCATGGACACTCTTTTAAAATCAAAATATTGTTACAAAATCTTGGTTACATCATTAATTTTGAGATTATACATATATGTGAGAACGATGTAGAAAGACGTGCACACTAAGAGCATCCAGAGTGAAAGATTAGATTAAAAATGTATGAATAAAGTAATTAAAATAAACCTTGGCAGCTAAGAGATGACCAGTCCCAACTGACAGCGCCCGTTCACAGACATGACGCATGTACCGGCGCCATTCAACTCAACCATATTGAAGGGAACTAAATGACCCGACACACCCGCCACCATCAGCGAGACATTTAAGTGAGCATGACATTCTCTCAGTCACCAAGGCATATTCAAGTCAATGAAAGATAAATAAATGTAAATGGTGGCTGAACAGTACAAAGTACTCACACATGTGCTATGCAATTATATAATACTAAGAACTGGAATCTATACAATGCAAGTATATTTTTACAATCTTCTGCAGCTTCCACAATACATTAACATGGGAATCAATTCTTCATCTTCTTCTTTACGTGTCGATGGACTCAAATAATGCCCGACCAGTACAAACAATTAGTTTGCCCCCCCACCTATGGTTGTGGAGCAGGACCAGCATTTAGCCAAGCATTTTTATCATCAATGTAATCCCCCAACTTATAATATGCTTGCCTACATAGTGTGCGTTTTATACAAGATTTAAATTTCGTCTCATTCAGTTGAAGAATGTGGGGAGGTATTTTATTGTAACATTTCAAACAGTACCCCATGAAAGATGAATCCACTTTAGCAAGCCTGAAACCTGGCTGAACTAGTTGGTCCCTATTTCTAGTGTTATAGTGGTGTCTGTCCCCTCTCTTACTGAATAAATGCCGATTTTTTCTAACGTACATGATGTTTTCATAGATGTATTGACAAGGTACTGTCATGATATTAATTTCCTTAAACAGTTCTCTTAGAGAATCGCGTCTACGTAATTCATAAATGGCTCTGATGGCTCTTTTCTGAAGAATAAATATAGACTCGATGTCTGCAGCCCGTCCCCATAGTAAAATACCGTATGACATAATACTATGAAAATAACTAAAATAGACCAGCCTCGCGGTATCAACATCAGTAAATTGACGGATTTTTCTAACAGCATATGCTGCTGAGCTTAGCCGTCCTGCAAGAGATGTTAGATGAGGACCCCATTGTAGCCTTGAGTCGAGCGTGATTCCCAAGAAAACCGTTTTATCGACAAATTCTAGTTTCTCTTGATTCAATATTATGTCACAATCACTACTTTTGACATTTGGTAGAGCAAATCTAATGCATTTAGTTTTTTTCCCATTTAGTACTAAATTATTAGCGGTAAACCAATCGTGGACCTGCAGTAGGGCGTTATTTACGTCATCAAGATTAGTGGCACGTCTGTTTATTTTAAATATTAAAGAAGTATCGTCAGCAAACAACACCATATGCGGATGGTTGTTAAATAGATGGGGTAGGTCATTAATATATACTAAAAAGAGGAAGGGACCCAATATCGAACCTTGTGGTACACCCATTTTTACTTTTAAACCCATTGAGTTGACTCCATTTATTTGTACCTGCTGCTGTCTATCATTCAAATACGATTTTATTAAACTGAGCGCAAGTTTACCTAAACCGTAATGCTGAAGTTTCAAGATCAGGGTTTCGTGATTTACGCAATCAAATGCCTTCGAAAGGTCACAAAAGATTCCTATGGCATCTTGTGCCTCTTCCCACGCAGTAAATATGTGTTTTAATAAAGTGACACCGGCGTCAGTTGTACAACGTCCTTTGGTGAAACCATACTGTTGCTCGTGTAATATTTTATTAGTGTTAAAATGGTTAAGCATTTGATTGAGCATTATCTTTTCAAACACCTTGCTGAAAACCGGCAACACGGATACGGGCCTATAGTTATTGGTGTCTTTACTGTCCCCGGATTTAAAAAGCGGTATTACCTTACTGAATTTCATTAGATCCGGGAAGACCCCTTGATCCACGCACAAATTAAATATTGAGGCTAAATACGGCGCTACAGTCTCAATAATTGAGGTACAAGCTTTGATAGACATACCCCATAGATCTTCCGTTAATTTGATCTTGATTTGCTTAAAACCTTTTATGACTGTTATGGGGTTTATATGCTGAAATTTAAATTCATTTGGACAGGCTGAAACGTTCGCTTTCAATAAATCAATAGAGAGCAAGGGAGAGGAATTTAAGGTTTCTGTAGTTTTAAGTGGGATACTGGTAAAGAAATTTACAAATTCTTGAGCAACTTCATTGTTGGAGCTCACAAGGCCACGCGATGTCTCTAGTGTGAAGTCATTACCTTGTTTTTTATTTCTATTTGTTTCACTGTTGATGATTTTCCAAACCGTTTTTATTTTGTTGTCGGCTGATTTAATCTTGTTGCTAATGAATAAGGATTTGGCTACCTTGCAAGTGTTTTTAAAAATTTTCGAGTAAGTAGCAACATATTTATTAAAAGCTTCAGTGTTGATGTAAGGCTTAAGGCCGTACAGCTCAAACAATCGTTCCCTACTTTTCCGAATACCCTGTGTTGCCCAGTCACTGAAAATAAACTTTGGGCCAATAGTTTTAGATTTCTTTTTTAAAGTATTATTAAATTCGGTGTGCACTACCGAAAAGAATTCTTCATAAAATACATTTGCATTGTTTCTAATATGACCCGGTATACTTAACTTGCTAATTCAATTATTATTAAATTTGTCTAGATTGCTGGGTGTTATTTGTCTAGTTTGTATCTGAATTCTTTGTAATTGTCTATTGTACGCGAAAGTAACCGTCTGACCACTATGATCTGAAGGCAGGTAATTTACGATGGATTTATTTATGTAATCGCAGCAACAAAAAACATTATCGATACAAGTAGCAGTATTTGTCGTAATTCGAGTTGGTTCTGAAAACACATTTGACAAGTTAAATGATTTAAAGAGACTTAAGAATCTACTGCTATTCACATTATTCTCTATGATATTGACATTAAAGTCACCACAGATAATTATTGGTTTATTACCAGTTACAAGTTTTGCCAAAGCATCTTCCATTACTGACTCAAAGATAGAATAGTTCAGGTAATTAGGGGGTCTGTAAACGCACACTATTACATGCTTATCTAGCTCAACACAAGACAATTCAATGCTATGTTCAACCGATAGATCGACTATATCATTACGAGACTTAGATTTTATACATTTTTTTACTAGGATTAATGAACCCCCACGCATCTTAGATTTTCGGTTAAAGCAACTGCTCACATTGTAATTCTCATAATTTATTTGCATTACTTCATAATCTTTCATCCAATGTTCAGTAAAACAGATAATATCAAACTTAGTTTTTTCTAAAAATAGTTCTATTTCTAGTTCTTTGGAAGAAAGTCCCTGAATATTCTGGTGAAACAATTTTAAGGAATTCTGCTCAGCCCCTTTTTTACAGTTATTTGATTGAGAGCTAGAAGATACCTCGAAGTTGACGAGATTAACTAAATTGTCACTCGTACCTTCTATTGTCTTATTGACTAGTTTAAATCTAAGCTAATACTATTTGTATAATTACAATTAGTATAATTACTAATTTCCGTAGACCTATTTACAAAAAACTGCGACATAGCACATATGTCTGAGTTTATATTAAAAGCTAATAGCCGAGCTATTTGACGTCTAAAACTAATAGGCAAGTACGCATGGTTTCTGGTTGACTTCAATTTCTGAACGAAACTGTTAGTGTCGAAAAATGTCAACCTGTCACTATAATGACTAACTAGAAAATGCAAATGATTATTTATGGCATGGATAAAATGGTTTTGCTTGCAATTTCTTGAAGTACGGGAAGGAGCACAGAATTACTCTCTTACAATTTAGTTTTAATAGTTGAGTGACATTGTCCGTGATATCATCAAGTTTAACGTTAGAACTGTTACCTACAAGTACAGTTATAATGGTATTAGGATCAAATTCCTTCCGAGTTATTGATGTTATTATCTGGTTGTAAGAAGCCTGAGGAGTACAATAATTTAGAGAAGAATGACTCAGATTGTTACTAATTAACTTGCCTAACCCTTTTCCTATACTATCTGAGAACAAAATGGAGCAGCAACTGTGTGTATTACAAGAAGGGTGAGAACTACTATCTATTTGACCTACCTGTGATGAACCTTGTACAATATCTGGTGAATTTTGAATGGAGATACAGTCCGGAACACTGCTCAGCCGGGTCGGGTTCTCCGTTACCTCGGGTAAGAGAGTGTCCGGGCTGGATTCACTTTGTGATGTACATTGAGTGTTGTTGAAGGTCATCGTGTCTACACAGTCTGCATTACTATTACCGCTATCAACTAATTCGTTTGCAGCAAGGATATGTTCCTTAATTTGTTTTTGAGAATTTACATGCATAGAATAACATGACTTTAGTTGACGCTCTAAAACTTGAATTTCAGACTGTAAGTTTTGAGTGTCTATTTCATAAAACTTCTTACTATCCTCTAATTTAATTTGATAATTATTCAACTTTTTTATGAGGAAAACACGTTCTTTTATTAGTTGAATATTTTTGGAACTGTGTTTTTGTTGTTTTTTAAATTTCTTGCATTTTTTTATAATTCTATTTAGTTTTGCATATTTCTTTATTTTATTTTGGCTTACTTTATAACTACTACAATTATATTTCAGAATAGAATCTTCAGTAAGATCTATTGTTGTTAAGAAATGTGGGTTGCAATTTGAATTTAATAATTGATTATATAGGTGATCAGTTTCCCTAACCTGAGTACATTCTCTTTCTTTCTGAAACTCAATAATTTGTTTGTTGGCATGAAGCAGTTCAACTTCTAAGTCCCTAACCTTACATAAAGCCATTTCATAATGGTTACTGCAGTCGTTGAAACCATCTGTGACCACCCGCAGATTGTCCCGTTCTTCAACAACATCCATGTATTGTTGGTGCAGGTCGACTAGCTCCCGTTTCAGGCTTGAGTTTTTGTGAACGACCTTCTCGATTTCAACATAGACCTCGACCCTAACATAGTTGGGAAAAAGTAAGGCAGATGAGATGTTCCTACTACTGCCATTAGCCATTCCATGCTGTTAGTATGCTATACTTACACTTTATATTCATCGTTCATAACACTATTTATCATCCTTTTTATTTGTTTCTATGTTTACACTCAACAAATCGATCTAATTACGATTCATTAACTTACAAAATAGCTGAAATACAATATTTTTACTCAATTTTTTTATGTTGTGACACGTCAAATTGTTAAACTGTCAGTTACTTTTTATTTCTCTTTCTTACTCTATGATATTTACTTTTTGGTTTATAAAATTTAAATTATTTTTATTAATATGTGTTCTAGCTATTGTATGTTAAGTATATGTCGTGGATAACGATATCGTTTTAATAAAAGTTGCTCAATTGATTTATGTAGTAGTGGGGCAAACGCCGTGACGTTATTTTGTAATGGCGGCACGTGGGCAGAGTCGTTTTGGAAGGTGGGGATTGTCGAACGGACACTTCGCTTCGAGACGCGGACCAAGTCACTTCTCCAAAACGAAACTGTCGGTTTGCCTAGTTAAATTATAATCACCTGTTATTGTTTATTTAGTTTATCTGATTAAAAGTGAGGTTATATTGACACTGTGTGTTATAATTCAACGACACCTACGAAATGGACCCTTTACCACCGAATCAAGATGGTGACAACCCTATTGCTCCGCCGTCGCTGACGTCGTCATCAGAAGTGGGATCTGAATCTCACTAGCGCACAACGTTCGAGATCCAGCAGCGGAATATGATGCAGTTGATAAAGGCTATGAGAACACCAGCCTCATCATCCAAGATCGCTCTGCCAGAAGTGAACTTAGAGCACCCAGATTCTGATCCACGTGCCTGGTGCGCAACGGTTGACATCTGCCTGGATGAACACTTGAGGGAGCATCGCTCATCAAGCTGAAGGCACTGAAGGGCGGTGCCTCGTCATGGCTCTCGCAAATCTCACATGTGCACATGCAGCGGAAGTGGAGTCGTAACCGAACGGCGCGTCGACATCTGCCAAGTGACAGGTGTTTGCGGGCAATTTCAACAATCTGGTGAGTGTTTCAAATTCGATTTTAATTCTGGAGTCAAATGAACCTTAGTTAAAAGAGAGCAAATTAATGTTATCTGTAGAGTGTTTGAGATTTCTTCATAAACTGAAAGCTTTGAATTCTAAGCGTGCCTACAAATATGTACAGGATAGGCTAAGGAAGATGCCAGTGGGTCACGTACCAGTCGATGTTGATAAAGATTTTGATGATGTTGAGCAAGCTTAAGCGGTAGCAGCCTGTGTGGCAACCTGAGCCTATGTGGCACTTGTAAGCCTGTGTGGCACCTGTAGGGCGGGAAGCTATAATGGTGTGCATACGTAGTGTACACGTGGTGCATACGTAGTGTGAACGTAGTGCATACGCAGTGCGTACGTAGTGGATGCGTAGTGTGTGCGTTGCATACGTAGTCCATGCGTAGCTTGCGTAGTGTGTGCGTTACATGCGTAGTGTGTGCGTTGCATACGTTGTGTACCACTGTTTTAGTACCCTTTCGGTTTTAGTAGTGTGTTTGACCGTACCAGTAGTTATTGCGTAGTCGTGGTCCATGGGGTGCGATGCGTGTTTAACTCTGGCGGAGGTTGGGGTCTAGAAAGACCGTAGTGTGTAGTCACTGAGTGATGCACATGGCAGATCCATTTGAGAGCAATGCGATTGCCGGTCGGCTGGAGAGCAGTGGCGTTAGAGGTTTTACTCGGGGGTTTCTGAAAGCTTCGTAGTTTTTGTTGCAATAGAGTTTTCAAGGTTGATTCGAACGACTTTGGTACATGGCCCAGGGCAATGGTTGTTGTATTTTCGATTATTACCAATTTAACCATGTTTGATTTAGTGAACTGCCTCGTTGGTCTAGTTATTGCAAGCGTGACTGCTGACCATGAGGTCCTGGGTTCGATTCCCAGGTCGGGCGAAGAGTTATTGGGATTTCAATCGGGAATTTCTCAGTGGCAGCCACGGGGTCTGGATTTGTGCCCAGTTGATAGCAGTAGGCTCGCCCCCTGTTTCATGGGACTTGCGCATGGCTGGCGAAGTGCGGGTGTTTCATTAGGTACACCTCAGTTTAAGCCTTCGGGATTACACGTGAGATGTTATGATGTTTGATTTTATTAGAGTAGGATTTGGTTAAAATAAAACAGTAGAGTTCTTTACTTTCACTGACCCAATGAATCTAGAGTTTAGTTAGGAGTGACTAAGTGGAACAAAATACTGCCGTGGAATATTTGTTTGCAGGGTAACCATCACACGAGGACATACCAGGAGGTTCGAGTAAGGACATCAGACTACCCGAATTTGAATAGCTGTACTAGCAGTGGTGGTGCAGCGGGTGCAGCTCCTGAGCAACGCCGCGTGGACATGTGTGTGATTAGCGCCTGCGCACCTACTGGGATTTTTTGTCACTCTGAATGAAGAGAGAAATCAGATGAAATTATAGACCCGAAATACAAGGGACCATTTAAAATTGTAGAATTGCTTGATGGTAATCGTTACCTATTGAAATCTTTGACTGGTAATAGAAGTTATAAGTAGCCCAAGATAGTATACGAAAGATTCCTCCGAGTAATGCCGAGTTAGATTTGCTTAATGTAGAAGATGGTGAGGAGGGTGCCTCCACTAGCAAATAGAACACATACCATGGCTATATTTTGGTAGCAGTGCAGGCACTAGTCTGTAGTCGTAACTGCAACTCAGTGTGGAGTTGTTCAGAGCGCGATGGGCAGCTAGTGGTGTACCATAGCTATTTGGTCGCACTGCACGCACTAGTCTGTAGTCGTAACTGCAACTCGGTGTGGAGTTGTTCAGAGCGCGATGGGCAGCTAGTGGTGTAGCGGGGACCTGGGTCTCGAAGGAGACTATTTGTACGGTCATGTATTGACCTGGGAGTCGCGGACTCTAGATGAAGTGTTGGTCGTATCACATGAGGTGATGACGATATGGGTGGCAATAACGAGCCGGGCCATGAGTGGTGTGTTTTCTTTTTGAAATTTGATAATTATGAGGCTTGGAGGAACCTTCTGTGTTTAAGTTGTTAAAATGATTTAGAAGTTTGTTTGGTTGTTGAGACAATGAATAGTCATTGTAATTAAACGTTAAGGTCAGGTTGGCCGAGTTCTCAAAAATGCTTCGAAATTGGTTATTTTACACACACGAGGACGTGTAAATCGTCAGGCTGGCCGTGTCGTGGATAACGATATCGTTTTAATAAAAGTTGCTCAATTGATTTATGTAGTAGTGGGGCAAACGCCGTGACGTTATTTTGTAATGGCGGCACGTGGGCAGAGTCGTTTTGGAAGGTGGGGATTGTCGAACGGACACTTCGCTTCGAGACGCGGACCAAGTCACTTCTCCAAAACGAAACTGTCGGTTTGCCTAGTTAAATTATAATCACCTGTTATTGTTTATTTAGTTTATCTGATTAAAAGTGAGGTTATATTGACACTGTGTGTTATAATTCAACGACACCTACGAAATGGACCCTTTACCACCGAATCAAGATGGTGACAACCCTATTGCTCCGCCGTCGCTGACGTCGTCATATAGATTATTACGATTGTTTAATAAATAATATATATATATATATTTTTTATAATAATAATAATAATTTAATAATAATCAAGTATCTTGACTTGGCTCGCGAAGTTGTTGACATGTGGGAAGTGGACTCAGCAATCATTGTGCCGATAGTCGTATCAGCCCATGGCTTAATTGCCAAGAGCCTCGATCAATACCTGAGGAGGCTCTCGTTAGGCAGCTGGATCAAGGGCTTGATTCAGAAAGCGGTACTCCTGGACACGGCTCGTATTGTTAGGAGGTTCCTCTCTCTGGAGCCCTGACCGCCGGTAGCTTGGACCCTGTTCCCGATACCGGTGGGCTACAATTTTTTATATTTCTAAATGTTATTATATATTTTTTTAATTAATATTTAAAAATGTAAAGAGTTTGTCAGAAACTGAATAAAGGAAATAATAATTGCAACAATGCCTCCGAAACTATACAACATATAACAGGAGCATGCAAATCACTTGCACAAACCGATTACAAACACCGCCATGACCAAGTCGCTGCAATCATACACCAACAGTTAGCATTTAAACATAAATTAGTTTCTGAAATGATACCGTATTATAAATATAAACCAGAAGTAGCATTAGAGAATAACGATCAAAAAATTTACTGGGACCGAACTATAATAACCGATAAAACCATTCATTATAATAGACCCGATATTACCGTTCACGACAAAATCAATAAAACAGTTTATCTGATAGACATAGCAATACCTAACTCACATAATATTCAAGCTACAATATGAGTGAATTTCTCAGGCGAATAATTTACGCGTCTAGGCTGAAATCGCAGTGCTGCTTTACAGATAATGAAACGATTTTTTTTCTCAGAATTAAAGTGACATGAATCTAAATGAAGCCACTTAAATTATATTTATAAGACTATTACTTTTTATGAAAAAAATCGGTAAATGATGAATTATCAATTTCTGTGTCTTGTCCACAATCACTTTCATACACAGCATTTACCTCTCAGGAAGATAATCTCCAACATATATAGGAAAAAGTATTTTGATTGCGTTTAGTAATGATTGACCTACAAGACGTTAATTAGTTTTGAATGTTTAGACTCATAGTTAATGAGTACATGTCAACGGTAGGTTTGTCCAAGCGAAATTACTAATTTCTATGGTCATTTTGTTTCACCGTCCTGAGCTTCCACCAATGAGTTTAAACGAACAATAAATCTCTGCTCGGCAAGAGACAGTCGTGCTCTTACGTGCAGTAACAATGGTAGTGCACCATATCGCCAGGTCTTTCCGCCAAAAATATAAGTACGTGATTTCAGACTACTCGGAACGAAATTTTGCAATTTCGGTGATTAGGTTTTAAAAGGATTTTTGCAAGAAATAAAGGTATCACTTTTATACATGCTAAGTAGCCTTTGGTACACATTTAATATTATAGAAAATAATAGTCATAGCCTTGATAGTTTCTTGTAAAAAAAAAAAAATAGCCAAGTTTCCAATTTCTATGGGGCAATTTCTGTGGTTTCCGTGGCATCTCGTGGCCCACGGAAATTACACGACTCCACAGAAATTGTACTAATCAATTATTGTATTAATGTTAATGAAGATTTTTGAAAAGAATCAATACTTGTTATGCCGAAATTACTTTGACAGAACTAGGTCCTTAGCCCCGGACATTAAAATAAAATTGTATTACTATTTCTTAAAAAAGTCGTTCAATTGGATTAACTAAACTTTGAGGGTTGCATCCTCCAGAAGCTCCTCTTGGAAGCCTCGATCGTGCAGGCCTGGGTGACATCACTGGCTAGACCTGCCGACGTTGACAATGAGGCAGGGTGATTCCAGGAGGCCATGTCCGACATCTGCGACGTGCGCAGATGTCGAGTCCCCAGCATCTCCTCGTGGGCCAGGAATCTGGCTCGCAAGGAGATGCTGGGGACTCTCGACAGAGATCCGTGGGGGCGCCCTTCAAGATGGTGCGGGATAAACTCCGCACCTGGGCCCCCCTACTGACGCAGAGTCTCCGGCCTGAGCTCGTGGAGGACATGGTGAGTACTCTGTTCCCTTCGCGAGGGGACATCCTTGTCCCCGTCTATGGCTCCGCCACCTGCAATGCTGGAAGCGGACCAACAGGACGATGACGAAAACGCTCCGGAAGTGACTGGGGTAGGCTCAGTGTCAAAAATACCGCCCCGGGACCCGACGGCTTGCCTGGCAAAGCCTAGGTCCTGGCCTCGGAGGCTCTCGGGCACCGACTAGAGGGGCTCCTAAGCGCATGCTTGGAGAGAGGCCAGTTCCCGCTTCGTTGGAAGACGGGAAAGCTGGTCCTCATTCGGAAGCCGGGGCGCCCTGCGGAATCTCCGTCCACATACCGGCCCGTGGTGCTGCTCGGCGAGGTAGGAAAGCTCTTCGAAAGAGTAATTGCAAACCGCCTCGCCGAGCACCTTGCGGGGTCGAGGCTGGATCTTGCGGAATACCAGTTTGGTTTCCGCAAGGGGCGCTTTACGGTGGACGCCATGACGTACGGAGAGCCCTCACGACGGGATATGCGGTTTCCCGGGGTGGGGTTGTCTTGGTGGTGTCTCTCGACATAGCTAATGCCTTCAACACCATGCCCTGGAGCTGCATTAGGGAGGCACTCCGGTATCACCGGGTGCCGACCTACCTTCGTCGTGTGGTCGAGTCGACTTTGAAGTACCTAGGACTCGTCTTCGACAGCCAGTGGAACTTCGTAGAGCACTTCCGACGTTTGGCCCCCAAACTGGAACGGAGCGGCGCTGCCTTCAGGTGGCTCCTGCCCAACTGGGGGGGGGGCAAACGCCCCCTGCTGGAGGCTCTACGCAGGAGTCGTGCGGTCCATGCACATGCAGTCGTGGCGGGGGGCCACGTGGTGGGCTTGTGGACGGTGGGCTATGGGCTAGCTCGCCGTCTGTCCGTCTCATGACGACAGACCGTGTCGATGGCACGTTCGTGTTCCACGCGCGCCTCAAAGAGAGTCAGCAATAGGAAGGGGTCCACAAGGACCGATGCCTGCTGGGGTTGCGGGACTGTTCGAAAGAGATACCGTGGCCCCGGAACATAAAGGGTGATGAAGGAACATGAATAGGTTTTAGTTAGTAAAAGTCTGAAAGTCCCTCCTGCTTCGCCCAGAGCGGGAGAAGTAATTTGATGATTTCCCATCCTCTTCATAGAAGTAAAAAACATAATCAGTTCCTTGATTGCTAATTTTATAAGACTGATTTTTCCAATTAATAGTACACCACGTTGTATTTTTAGAAATGCTTAAAAATGATCAAATCGTTTATTTGTGATACATGGGTTACATGCATGTGTTCATTACATAATTACAACGATAATATATACCTACATATATTAACGACGATATTCGTATTATATCAGTTTTTTCATTAAACCTTATCTTTCTTTACATATTATTAAAAAACAATGTATTTATATAATAATTCACAATTTCGGTGCAAACGCAGAATTTCTGTGTCACCAATACAATTTCGGTGGCAATAATAAAATTTCTGTGGCCCAGATAACTCTCTAAGTAATTTAATTATAATATCCCCTTTCTGAAAAAGTATATATAATGTGGATATGTTGCGCTTTGTTATTAAAGTTTTTCAAAAAACCTGAAAATGAAAATGTCCATGGAAATTAGGTAAAAAATCGAGTTGTTGAAATTGACTCATATCCGAAAAACTCAGTAAATACCAAGATCTTGCCATTGAAATTAAAACTCAATGGAAAGCACAGACTGTTCATATAGTCCCCATAGTTCTCTCATCTACTGGTATTATACCAAAATCTCTTACACAAAGCCTCAACACTCTACAAATGCCTAATCACACACTTTACATGCTGCAAAAAGCCACCATTCTCAACACCTGTCGAATCACTCGAAAGTTTCTGACTTCAGCTACATTATCATCCACTTTCTCTATTTTAATTTCACCTTACAACCTTGGTTCCGACCCGCGTGTAAGGTTTCTTAGGCTCTCTTAAATGAGAAGAAACATAAAGAACAACAAAATAATAATAATAATAATAATTTTATTTATAAAATTCTTTACGCACTCATGGATATGCCCTGGCCGACTACACTTGTCAGATGAGATGATGGCCACACGAAGAAAACTAATATTTGAAAATTGAAAAAAGAAGACTACTTTGAAAACGAGCTTACGAACCGCTGGAGGCAGTCTACTCTCGGTTTAAAAAAAATATACTCTGTGCAGTCTACTCTTGAATCTGATATGAGAAGCTTCAGAAAACTGCTTGGTTTTTGCTGTCACGTACATAAACTACCCAGGGGATCTAGCTAAACATTCCATTTAGGACCTCTACTCCCGATCTTGGGAAGCTGTCTTCGTGACCGGGACCTCTACTCCCGATCTTCGGAAACTGTCTTCGGCCTCACTTACTGATTGTCTCGCAGAGCTACTCTGACGTCTGGCCCTAAGAACTACACTGGTACCTTCCTACAGAGCTGACCTGGTGCGTGGCTGAGAACTGCACGACGCCCTTCCAGCAGAGGTTTCCTCAAACTCGTAACCCTATAAGGCCTCATTCACTAAGTCAGCGGTGGCGGTGCGGCGGCGGTGGCGGCGCGGGCGCGGCGCGTGCAGCGGCGTGGCGGCGCTGTAGTGTTCACGAAGTAAGCGGGCAGATCACGCGGCGCTAGAGCGGCGTAGTGTTGTGTTACGAGAAATTAATATCGCGGATTCGCAAACGAAATGTCTAAACAGCGACGACAACATCTTTTTGATTCTAATTCCTTTCTAAATTTGGATTTATATTGGGCAAAAGAAGATATAAATTCCTACAACCAACCAAAAAGGCGAGTTTCATCGGAGTTACGAAGAACAGAGACAAAATCCCGATAAATTATTTGACTTTACCAGAATGAGTACAGAAATATTTTGATTATTTTCTTGAAGCTGTCAAAGTGCGATTTAGAATCTGTCATTACAATTTTTTACAAATCCAAAATCATACTTATTAATTGCTCCAACACGTCGTCGGCGGGCATTTTGAAATTTTGGTCGATAATTTAATCTGCACAACACTACGTCAATGCAGTTTCGAGGGCACCGCTCGTTTGTCGCTCGCCGCTCGTACGCTGCTCGACGCCCGCTGTCCGCGCCGCCACCGCACCGCTGACTTAGTGAATAGCTCCATTTAAATGTATGCATTTGGAACGCCCCGCGCCCGCGCCGCCGCGCGCCGCCGCCGCCGTGCCGCCACCGCTGGCTTCGTGAATGAGGCCTAACACCTGTTCCTGTCTCTCCTACAGTGCTGAACTGATTTGTCGCCAACTAAGTGCGTGAACTATAAAACTACCTTCTTGAGTGCGTGATAGGTAGGTCTTTTATAATTAGCTGTATTTTTTTATCTTCCCTTTCCTTTCCCTATTAAATTTTAATTGAACAATTCTGCTTATATCCATTTATTTTCATTAGAATCAAGTAGATTTGTTACAACCTTTGTAGGCAATGTGACGAAGTATCTCACGAGACGTTGCAAGCAGTTGTGCTTTCTCCAACAAACCTATCGGGTCAAATGACAACTGTTTTTATAAATAAACTCGGTAAATAACTTAACAACAACTGCTGAAGTGGTAGATCGTACGGCCTTTAAATTCTAAGGGAATACAACCATTAATACACCTGGAAAAATAGTGGAAAACGTCTCGTGTAATTCTAGTTTCTTCAAGAAAACAAAAATAGTGTTGGAGCAGTACTGCTCATAAAATTATTATTTTTTTTCGGATGGGAAATCATCAAATGACTCCTCCCGCTCTGGGAGAAGCAGGAGGGAGTGTCAGACTTTTACTGACTAAAATCCATCCATGTTCCTTCATCGCCCTTTGTGTTCCGGGGCCACGGTATCTCTTTGGAACAGTTCCGCAACCCCGGCAGGCATCTGTCCTTGCGGACCCTTTCCTTTAGCTGACTCTCTTTGAGGCGCGCGTTGAACACGAACGCGCCGTCGACACGGCCTGTCGTCATGAGACGGACGGACGGCGAGCTAGCCCATAGCCCACCGTCCACAGGCCCGTGGCTACGACCCCGGCTACCGACGCCTGGGGCTTCTCTCGCGGCGGCCGGTACGTGAGGTTCTCTCCCTCTCAACGTTCCGCCACCTCCTTCTCAAGCATTAACCGAATAGTACATCTAACTTGGGATTCGAACGTAAGACCTCATGCTTAGCAGTAGGCAAAAATTAACATTTATCATCACGCCTGTTATCCGCAAGGGTTAGGCCTCTGTCTAACCCACTACACGTGTATTTCGCCAGTCATGTTTAAATCCCATGTTATAACAAGCGAGCTTATTGCCATCATCATCACCCTATAAATGTTTCCATTGCTGGGACACAGGCCTCCTCTCGATGAGAGGGAATGGGCTATAATCCACAACGCGGGCCCAGTACGGATTGGTAGATGTCACATGTTTATTGTAATTTTTGGTACCAGGACATGCCGGTTTCCTCACGATGTTTTCCTTCACCGTTTTGAGAGCAGTGGTGATGAAATAAATTACACAAAGTAATGCGCCTGTCTGGGTTCGAACCCACGACTTACTGTTCGTAAGTCGGTGCCGCCACCACTGGGCCACCGTTGCTCATTGCCATCAACCGGGTACATAATTATCCTGACTCCATGGCAGCAACACTTTCCACGACCTGGGAATTGAACCCGGGACCCTCTTGCTTATTATTATTATTATTATTCATTTATTTTCAGATAAACATCCATAAAAAATTGTTAGTAACACAGAAATACTTATGAGAAACTAATGTTAGTAATGACAAACATGAGACAAAAACTAAATACAAAAATAAAATATATGACCCATTGGATACCCCGATACTCGTGCGCGTGTTTACTTGACCGTGTGTAGTCGTATCCAGCGCTCGAGCATTGGAGAATCCCACCGGTCCGACAATACGCACAGGATGCTGTTGGTACTAGCACGCATGCGTGTTAAGACAGAGGTGCAGCGCTTGCGCATGACTGCAGCGAAACTGTCTACGTGGGCCTCGGCAAACATGCCTGATGCGCTGCAATACCGTGGCAGTCCCATCAACATCCTGAACGCATTGTTGTACTGCACTCTCAGGTCACTGTATGCCCTCTGCAAATAGTCAACCCACAGGCTGCACGTGTAAAAGGACTGACAGTATGCTCTAAACAACGTAAGTTTTACTTTTTTTGTACACCGTGCAAACCTGCGAGCTAACATATTACATCGTACAGACAATGACCTGCGCTCTCTCTCAATGTCAGTACTATCCTTCAAGTCATCGGTGATCCAGTGACCCAAATACTTGAACTTTGTAACTCTTTTTAAAGAGTTACCTCCCAAGAAAACTTCAGGTACATTGTCATAACATTTAGTCCCTGACTTAAAAACCATCAGTTCAGATTTCACTGAGTTGTATTTAAGGCCATGGGCCTCCGCATAAGATTCACACTTATGTAAAAGTTCTCTCAATGCACAGATCGAAGGGCTCAGCAGCACCATATCATCAGCATAGCTTATATTATTGATACAAATACCATCTATGTGACAGCCGATCTTAGTGCTACGGAGCTCCTCGATCAACTCATTTACATAAAAATTAAAAAGACGTGGGGAGGAAAGCCCCCCCTGCCTCACTCCGCACTCCAGCTTGTACTCATCCGAGAGTCCGTCTGCCCATCTTACTTGATTTTTCTGCTCATCATACCAATGCATCAGTACAGACACTAATTCCCTGGGTACACTGGTACCCTGAAGCTTTACCCATAACTTATTGTAGGACACTAGGTCAAAAGCTTTAGATAAGTCCAAAAAACAAGCATAGACTGGAGTTTTCCTAGCTGTGTAGCTTAGCAGTCACAGAGTAACGATACAGCCAAAATTACATATTGGTACCTACATACTAAATGCAAACCAAAAACTGATTACATCATTTTACTAACGACTTTTTTAAACATTTTAACATTTTATTTAACATTTACTAAAATTGTTTCCAAGATGCGTATCGTGTTTCTCGTGAACTCGGCAATCAACAGGTTCTGAGTATCGTAAGACGATATCGCAAAGTAATAAACAGTATTTGAGAGCTTGAAATTCTTGAACATTTCATAACTTACTTAGCGCCCTTGTAAATTTAAAGCCGTTTTATCTTATTAGAGGACTGCTTAACTTTAAATTATGATAAAGTTTAATACTCTTAGAGTCATTGAAACTGCCTTGTTTGCGTAGTGATCGCAATCGCCACATTTTAGTTTACCAATTGATTGATTATGATGGATTCCTTACGGATTTTTATCGCCATTTAAAATTATTATAAATTAAAACATGGTATGACGTAGTAAAGGACTTAGAGTCTACATAATGGTGTCTACGACGCTACGCGCTACGCCGTAGTTAACTACGTCCCTTTTTCGTAGCGTCCTCGTAGCGAGCCCTTTTAGCATAAATCGATTTTTTTTCATCAAATAGTATGTATTAAAAAAAAAACTGCAAATAAATTCTAGAAACTCTAATAAGTTAAGTATTTTCTGTACAGTTCTCCTTTACTAATTTCAGTTCAGAGAACAGTGATCGACCGGCATTCCACAGAATCCATTGTGCTTCCATTTCAGTACGAATTAGTCGTAATTTGAAATCCGACTCTATTACCAAACACACGTGTGTATATGTAGGTATGTCGTAAGTATGGGCGCGTTTGAATGTGCTAATAAGCTGTGAAAATACACGCATTTCGCATGGTTATGGGAAATGTTCGGGTAGATCAGGTCGATTTGGAGTTGTTGATAGACAGACGATTCGGTTGTAGGAGATTTCGTGGGAATTAGGGATAGCGGAGGGAACTCGAGGGATTAGTTGTACGTACTACAAAGCTGGAAAATAGTCTTGAAACCAGTCCAATAAATGTCATATGGAAAGTCATCATCATCATTTCACCCGAAAGACGACCACTGCTGGACATAGGCCTCCCCCAAGTGTCACCACATTGACCGGTCCCGTGCGACTCGCATCCAGCGTATCCGCTACACCCCACAACCTTCACCAGGTCATCGGTCCACCTAGTGGGAGGCCTTTCAACGTAACGTCTTCCAGTTCGCGGTCGCTACTCCAAAACTTTTCGGTCCCATCGGTCATCTATTCTGCGAGCAATCTTACCCACTGCCACTTATGTTTGGCAATTCTTCGGGCTACTTCAGTAACTTTGGTTCTCTTGCGGATGTCTTCAGATCTGATTTAAAAATATGAACAGATATGGAAAGTGACCACTTATTTTCCCATTTTACGGTATGTTCCTGCTCCTCCTCAATATCACCTGATGAAAAATGGTAGATGAGGTTTTGTTTTACATTAAATTGGCTTGCGTTTGGCCGTAAAATCGGTTGTCAGGTGACAAACGATGATGCGGCCTAGGGTGGAGCACGTTTGCCTAGAAGAAACCGATTTACTCGAACGCTGAATAGATTCAGATAATAATGATCAGGAACAGAGAAGCTGGCATTGGCCGGTATTTGAAAATATCGTAGTTTTTTATTGTAATACTAGCGGACGTCACGCGGTTTCACCCACGTAGTTCACGTTCCCGTGGGAGTACGGGGATAAAATATAGCCTATGTTACTCAAGGTGAATGTAACTTTCTAATGGTGAAAGAATTTGTGAAATCGGTGCAGTAGTTTTTGAGTTTATTAATTACAAACATACATACACACACAAAAATACAAATCTTTCCTCTTTATAATATTAGTGTAGATGTAGAAGTGTAGATAGTGTAGCTTCATGATGTATTTATGCTTCATGAGTCATATGGATCTTCGTAGTTATAAACCCTAAGATTTAAGTTACACCTCAACAAACAGAAACAGGCTGACCTATTAACTTAGCTGAAAAACACACGTTATATCGACAGACATTTCACTACAAAGAATTTATGTACGAACGGAAAATAAAAAAGATTTCAGAGTGTGTTGTCACGAAAGTCCCAAAAGAATGCCAATTACTGGCTCGGTCGGAAATCAGGAAATTGGTGGAAATTGAGCTCCAAGATTTTCTACATAAACAACATACGAGATAGTAGAGTGTTGATGTTTGTTTTGTAAATAACAACTAGGTACATATTGACTGTTTTAGACTTTCACGGTTTTTCACTACACTTAAAGCGCGCTTATTATTCACGCGATCATGATGCTTGCAACAGCGTCGAAATATCGGGAGCTCATAAATAAAGAAAATCACGGATATTATCCCGTAAGTACTTTAAGTGTAGGTACTATCGAGGACACTCCCGCCTGACCACCATCACTAAGCTTATTTTTGCTTGCACTCGCAACATAGAAACGCTCTCTAGCCCCGCCCCGTTGACTTTGTATAGAAATAATGAATGAAAAAATACCGAATCGGCCGAGCGCACTGACGACGCACGCCAAACGAGAGTTTTGCGCGCTAAAGTTGAGGCTTTTCTAATAGGCCGAAACTTTAAGGGGGCGTGGCTCGGCGCCTCCGCATGTTTTAAGCGAAAAAAGTTTAAAATGGTCAGGCGGAAAAGACCCCGACTACGTGTATTTTTAGGAGCTCGTTGCAAAATAATAGCAGCCGCTCGGGTCGATCTCGCCAGTTATGTTGAAGTCCCATGTAATAGGGGGCGAGCCAATTACCATCAACTAGGCACAGATCGCAGACTCCGTAGCTATAACTGTAAATTCCTAATAGAAAAACCCAATAACACGTTACCCGTCCCGGAAATCGAACCCAGGACCTAGGGCGTATACACGTAGAACGTTGACTGCGCCGACCTGCCAGCGCTTATCGGCACCGGTACGTGCAGGTAGTCGGCGCAGGCAGTCTCTATACTTTGTGCCGACCCAGCGCCGATAAGCGCCGACAATTTCAGACGGTGTAAGCAGGTCGGAACTTGTCGGTGACGGTCGGCGCCGGTAGCCAGCGTTCTACGTGTATACGCTCTTACTCAGTAGCAGCAGTGACCTCAAGACCAACGAAGCAGTCTTCGAAAATAATAGTATAAATATTATATTATAATAAAAATAATAGTATAAATATTACATTATTATAAAAATAATAGTATAAATATTATACTATTATTTATTATTTTAATAATAGTAGTTATAGTATAAAGGGTGTAAAACATCTCTTTACGAAGCCGAAAGGCACTTGTTTTCCTCGTCATTGCGATCATTTTTTTTGTTCTACACCATACCTGGGAACCTTCTAGTTATATTGGGGGTCAAAGTTCCAACTTTTTGAAAACATGATTTTTCACCCCAAAAAAAATGTCGTTTCCCAGCAATAGTTTTTGCGTAAAGTTACTTAGTTTGATGTACAGAATGCGTGGTTGACGGCTTCGTGATGAGGTCTTTTACATCCTGTATATATCAAAGTATAAATTACATTTCAAATGTCATGGATTTGAAATGTAATCTTTACTTTGATACAGCTCTATATTTTATACCGCCAAAAAATATCATCAAACAAAAACATTAGGTTATTAATTTTTTTGTCTTGTAATTACAGTTTTACGTGAACGTGGCGACTTGTCCGGCCCACGCCTAGTCTGCCACTAAACATATCAAAGATGACCAAAACAACTTCTTTTTCTTTGTTCTTTATTATCATTAAGACATTACATTTATATTTAGAATATCTGTTGTTTGAATTAAGCTCCCTAGATTTATTTTTTCTGAGTTCACTTAGGCATTTATTTTTTGGAATTTTTCGTGGTAAATGCCATTTCCAATTAGTATTTTATTGTAAAAACACAACAGTGTTACTTGGTATCATTATACGATACAAGTATTTTACATGGAGCGGCTGCCTATCTGACCTCCACAACCCAGTTAGTACTGGGTAATACCAGAGCTATTGCACTCCGTGTAGGCATGAGATAATTACCTACCGCTTCGCGCATATTGAATATGCAAGCTTTCTAGGGCCGTCGCGCTCCAGCCGTGCGTTACTGCGTACGTATGCCGCGTTAATTTTTCGCGCTCTTTTGACCTTGCGTCGCGTACCTACCTACTCGTATTTCGTGTTTGTTAACTGACTGATTTATTGATCATTAATCATTACTAGTGAAAATGACAAGCCGTATAAACTGTTGCTGTTAATAAATGTCGAAAAAAATTGTCTTTTTTATATAAATTTCACTGCTCCATGTCCATGCTTCCCATCAGAGTTTATTTTAAGGGCTATAGGATCCCTCAAATGGCTTAGCACGATCCTCCGTTACGCCTAAAATACTGCAGCATTAATTTTGAAATAAATATATATGATAAGTTGAGGATTAATGCTAAGTATGTGTGCTTCTATGTGTGACGAAAACACGATTCCATAAACTTTACTCGATAGAAAATAAATCCAAAGTTACCTCCAAATCGAACAATAACCCGCGGGTATTCAAAAAATACTTTAAATTAGATCATGAAACATTGCATACTAACTGAACTAACTAAAGCAGGTCTTACTTATGTGTTTTATTTTTTTTAAACAATCGATAGATTTTTTGACTCATTTCGCACTATTCGGCCGCAGTGACTGACGTAACAACCGCTTTGTAGTGCAAACTGATTAGAACTTTATTCTAACAGTATTTCAAATTGTGTATTTCATTTTAGGGTTAGAAGGGCCTTAAAATTAAATATTTGTTAGATTTCGCATTTATGCTGCTATTAAATTTAATAAGTAATCGTGATTTTAGAGAAGGCAAGATATTATGAGACATTATAATAGAGTAAAATAATTGTTATTATAAAAGTTTTAATTAACATTTATTTAATAATACATTAAAATACAAAAATGTTGGTGGTATTTTATTTTGAGTACTTGAGGCAACCCTGCCGACTGACCATTAAGCAGTGAGACGCCGAATAAAATACGCTAACGCGTAGCGTCAAGGCACAATTTAGATCGAGCGGGCCCAGTTTAGGTATTTATAATGTCGGCTTTCTTCAAGATCAAAGGAGTGCAACTTCTGTACTTATCTATTCTGTGGTAATACGATACCCCCTCCTTGGTAAGACTGGTTGTTAAACTTTTTGGGCCACTGACGACCTGTAACGACTACCAAAGATCTACAAATGACAGCCGGGATCAACGGCTTAGCGTGCTTTCCGAGGTACGGAGGAAACTCGGTAATGGGTGGTCACCCATCCACAGACCAATCTAGGCAAGCACGGCTTTACCTAAAAATCGACCCGAGCGGTTGTTATCATGTAGCCACGCTCACGATACACTACTATCTAAAATATAAAAAAAAAAAACACGAAATTCAGTTCACAACTCTGTATGTAGAAAAGAAAACACTTGTAGAATGTCGCTAGATCGAAAAACAAGTTAAAAAGTGACGTTCTCAATACATCACACACGTAAGTCATCAACAAACTATTAGAATTAGCATATTAATGAAACAACAGTATTAAAAGTGTGTTATACTAGTTGGTGGTTATGCAAACGTTTTTCGCTTGGGCGGTGGCGAGGCGATGGGCGGGCGGGGAATCGTCGTCAGTCGTCATGCACCCGCGGCCGGAGGTGCACGTCGCGTCGTTTTCGCAAGCACCCTCCGACATCGCCGACTCGTCTGAGTATCAGACCTCCCCTGCCCCCCGCGGTTAGTCCTCCGCAAGGCGATAGAGGGGAACGCGGATTATCACAAAAGTATCCCGTGATTGGACGTCGTGATTATCGAAAATTGACGTTTCACGAAAACTAGAGTTGTGTGTTTAATGTGTTTTTGTGTGTTGTGTGTGAATTAGGTAAGTGGGCGTCGTTTTTATTATTATGATATTTATTTTGACTTGTTGTTGTAGTCAGCTGATTGTTTAGAATTAAGTTTGAAATTGACACGCTCCAGAAATTGATGAACAGAAATTGCGAGTAAATATTTCTTTTTATTCTTGTCGTAGCTTTCGACGTTGTTTCCTTATAACGAAAAAACATAAAGTACAGTAATTGGTAGCTTTTCTTGTGTCTCAAGGAAAATCCGAGAGAAACGTTCGCACAGTGTAATCCCGCCAAAATTAATCCCAAGTCTTATGTCACTGTTGTTGGCGTATCCAAACAATAAGTTGTATTATATTTTGTCATATTTTATGCAAAACCGTAGTAAAGTGTTATCTGGGTGATAATTTATAACAATGTTCTCGGAAAATGTATTATATGCTGATGTCACTGTTTCAGCTTGATTATATGTGTTTTTAGGAAATGGAGAGGGTTCAACATAGTGTTTGAGTGAGAATAGAATGTTCCACAAGACATGAGTAATTTCCCTAATTAAGTAATACTTATACTGAGTGTGATAATGTGTAATACTGATACTGTAAGCCTGTGAAATCCCACTGCTGGGCCTTTAGGGCTCTCCCGCTGACTTCCAAGTTCCAGCGTTTCGATGCGTTTATGTGGACCACTGGTCGTTGGGTTTGTCCAGCTCATCACACCAACTTCTTCTTCACCGTGATTGTGTGGAAGTTCGTTTCTTTTATCTCTTTAAAGAATTAATTTTTAAACATCCTTCTCTAAAAAAAAAACGTCTAATGCCAAATTTACACTACATTTTCTATCAGTAAATTAATGAATTTAAAAAGTTTATCTGCTGCTATTTCTTAATTTCAATAACATCTATACAGTAACAATAGCTCAACAGCTATGTCATCTAACTGGCGAACTGGACTTTCTGTGTTCGTTACCCGTCTGTTGCATTATTTTGACGTGAACTCAATGCTATCACTAACATCTTAGGTGAGAGATATTTCTATTTATTTATCTAATACTGAACAGGACAATATATTAACATAGAAGAGCACAAAGTCACTGCTTATTTCATAAGAAATTCTATCTAATGTGCAACCCACTTAATTAGTTATCTTTGTTTTTAAGATAAAACATGACAAATAACATAAAACATTAAGAAGAGCACACATAACACAACATATGGTATCTTCTTATGACTTCAATGGTTAGTATCTCCATTCGCTAATTTAAGATAATTTCTAGTTTTTTATTAAAATCTACTTCATTTTTTTTTAAATCTAATGAGATTTTCATTTCTTTGTACATCATTTTCTACCTTTCTTTTCGATTTGGAAATTCCTCATTGATACATTCCGTCTGGGGCGAACGGAGGATTGTGTCGGACAATAATTGTTGTTGGCATCTTTCAGTCTAACGTTATGCAGCTGAATACTAGTATTTTTTTCCGATTGCGTATCTGTCCAACCAGTAAGCAACAACATTTTTTTGTATTTGGTTTCTTTGCATATTTTTTTCAATGTCGGTGATTGCAGGAAGCTCTTACTCAAATAGTTATAGACAGTCTCCTAAGATCGTTATTCATATAAATGCAACGTTTAAACGTATATCGTAAACGCCTTAAAAGTCTAACCCTAGTGTATGTAAAGAAAATAAACAATTGAGTTAAACTCCAGTCTTAGGATATATGACGACTCAACGTCTGGCTGGTTATCTTAAAACATTCTAAGCAGTAATCGTGGAACGTGCGGAATGTTGAGCACTTAACTATTAAGAGATATCTTGGCTTAAAGACTCGGTGAGGCGGAAACTTAAAGATTTATACAATACTCGCTAGCGGTTTCGCCGCGTAGAGGTCGGGAGTTATCCCAGGAGAATATTAATTCTAGGATAAGAGTCAGGTAGAATACAGAAGGATATTCAGACAGACAGCCAACCTAAGTTACTGTGACGTTTATAATATTACTGTGTAGTTTGGTCTTAGAATAATATAACTTGTTTAGTGTGAAGATTCCCTTGTGGTTTTGTCGTGTTTCCCTGGAAATGCTAAGCCATAAAAACTTCTCTTAGTTCGTGTATGAGAGCAGCGGTGGCCCAGTGGTGGCGGCCCCGACTTACGAACAGTAAGTCGTGGGTTCGAACCCAGACAGGCTCATTACTTTGTGTAATTTATTTCATCACCGCTGCTCTCAAATCGGTGAAGGAAAACATCGTGAGGAAACCGGCATGTCCTAGAACCAAAAATTCGAAGACATGTGACATCTGCCAATCCGAATTGAGCCCGCGTGGTGGATTATAGCCCATTCCCTCTCATAGAGAGGAGGCCTGTGTCCCAGCAGTGGGAACATTAATAGGCTGATGATGATGGTGATGAGTTCGTGTATTCGTTGAAAACAGGATTCTTGTATTCGTTGAAAACAGGCTAAAATTTTCTTTAGGCAGCAACTCGATTCTTCCTACTTATAAAAACAAACTGTTGTAATAAGTCTGTATTTCAAGCGTGGAAAATATCTCAATTTTCCTTTTGAGTAGGTAATCGGCACAGCAACTTTTAAAAGTTGGTACATGTTTGATAAACGCAGGTCTGCTGGAAGAGATTTCTTATGAAATTAATGAAGATGATTTCTTTGTGCTCTTCTATCTTAATGTATTGTCCTGTTAAGGGTTTTATATGTACCATGAGCTCGGACGAAATCTGCTCATTTTTAAAACAAAATCCCGTGCACACGATTTCTACATCAGTCTGTTTACCACCCTTAACGAATTATCGACATCGAAGAAGAAGAAGAACTATTAATGGGCTTATTTTTTTTTTTTTTTTCTTTCGTCCTTTTTTTTCATTAACAAAAACAAGGAATCAGATGCTGTGCTGTGATGCTATTGGTTGATGAACTTAAATAAGCGCTTCAATAATATATGCATGTTTTTTTTTATCACTCTAAACTAAGCGTATTAACGTCAGAAACAGCAAAGTAAAATTATTTTTTTGACATCTGTAAAAAATTCTAAGTTATACGCATTTCAAACTGCAGATTAGACAGAGAGATCCGATACATTTCATGACGTCACTCGTCATATCGACGTACAAAATTTAGTATACTAAATTCCGTTTATCTAGAAAGAGATAGAAACAAAAGTTTTATTGGTTATAACTTTTGTGTTGTTTGGCCGATTTTGGTCTCGTTTTCACTTTTTGTCATTATTTTTATAGTACTTTTACATTCCGTATCGAAATAAAAAAAAAGAAAATATATGCATATTCCCTATTGCGGCCGAAAGCTGCAAGCAAAAAGAGTCGTATTGGTGGTGAGATTTCGTCCGAGCTCATCTACATAAATAAATAAATAAATAAAATCCTTAGGATAGTTACTAACTGCCATCGTCAATCCATTAAAATCTTCGCTACTACCCCTATAGGTCCCAAACCTTTTAAAGTCTAAATACATACTTAAATTCGTTCTTGACAAGCAAGTTACTTCGACGTTTTCAACTGAAGGGAAGCCACTTAAAACCGTTTTGGATTAAAAGATTTTGTTTAAAAAAAGAAAAGTGGCAGTTGGGAATAAAAGCGCTTTTCTATTGTTTTTCTTCGAGTGTATGCAGTTAGAGTAAACAATCGGTTGTTAGGTTTTTGTTTTCTCGCTTCGAACTGTGTTACTAATCAGCTTTATTTGAAAAGTTTTCGTATTTAACAGAAAAAAGATAAGAAAAGATAATGTGTATATATGGAAATCGCTTGCAAATCATTTAGTATTTCCACAATTGTTTTCATTGGGATTATCTTATAAGTGAACCTATTTAACGCTGATAATAAGCCATTTTGATTGCCATCTAGTTATTTACAGCTAATTTATGTGTAACTTAAATAATTTTCAGGACATGTTTATTTTACTTACAATTCTTATTAGTTTACTAATTACCTAATTTATTATACTTTTATCATCATCTGCCTAGCCTTTTCACAACTATATTGGGGTCGGCTTCCAGTTTTACCGGATGCAGCTGAATACCAGTATTTTACATGGAGCGACTACCTATCTGACCTCCACAACCCAGTTAGTACCGGGTAATACGATACCCCTTGGTAAGACTGGTTGTCAGACTTATTGGGCCTCTGACTACCTAACGACTGTCAAAGATCTACAAATGACAGCCGGGACCAACGGCTTAACGTGCTTTCCTAGGCACGGAGGAAACTCGGTATGTAATGGGTGGTCACCCATCCACAGACCAACCTAGGCAAGCACGGCTTAACCTAACGATCGATCCGAGCGGCTGTTATTATTTAGCCACGAGCTCCTCCTAATTTATTATACTTCTGTATGTGGAATAATCCTACTGTGCCTAAATATTTTTGTAAACATGTTTTTTTTAAATAAATAAAATTCACTAATACATAAACTTACGACTTTTTACCATAAAATACGCCACTTACTACGATCCTTACAATAATCCGTTTACAAAGATCCTTTATTAATTCATCATCATCATCATCATCATTTCAGCCGAAAGACGTCCACTGCTGGACATAGGCCTCCCCAAAGTGTCGCCAAATTTACCGGTCCCGTGCGACTCGCATCCAGCAGATTCCCGTAACCTTCACCAGGTCATCGGTCCAACTAGTGGGAGGTCTTCCAACGCAATGTCTTCCGGTTCGCGGTCGCCAATCCAGAACTTTTCGGCCATCCGTTCTGCGAGCAATGTGCCCTGCCCACTGCCACTTAAGTTTGGCAATTCTTCGGGCTGCGTCGGTGACCCTGGTTCTCTTGCGGATGTCTTCATTTCTGATTCAATCGCGCAAAGAAACTCCGAGCATAGCCCTTTATTAATTAAATGATTCTATTCTACCTTAATACGACACAAACGCACGTAAAAACTCTTTTTATTTTTTTACTGTACTACAATAATTCCGAATCATATTTTGCTCACTGCCAGAAAGATCTTGATGACCGCCCCAAACGTTTGACTTATCTCAATGTTCATTCATCCGATGTACCCCGTTCCTTTTGTAGTATTGTTCAGCGAACCTAACAAAAGAAATATAATATACTTCATAAAATTCACTTATACATTCCATTATCGAGGTCGTCTACCCCTTCATTGTTGGCAAAAGATTTTTTAAATCAATTTTCACAGCGATCGGGGTATAGGAAAAACCGGCCAAGTGCAAGTCGGACTCGCGCATGAAGGGTTCCGTACCATAATAGTAGGGGAGCCCTTTTAATTTTATTTATTTGTTGTTATAGCGGCCACATCTGTGAAAATTTCAACTGTCTAGCTATCACGGTTCATGAGATACAGCCTGGTGACAGACAGACAGACGGACAGTTGAGTCTTATTAATAGGGTCCCGTTTTTACCCTTTGAATACGGAACCCTAAGAACTGCGTATCTTTATTTTTGTGTCGAATATTTGGAGGTTGTTTTGACACGTTCAGAAACCTTTTACTTTTTTGTAATACCGTGAATGATGGGTCTTTTCGTAAGGATTTAAAAGGAAACAATGAAATAAAATGAAGGAAAACATAATTCTTTTCTTTATTATCGAGTTTTTTTTTATAAAGGCTTATTGTTGGTAACGTGTTCTATAAAAGCTTACAATCTTTTTCATTCTTAACACATACCTCGCAATTTCTTATACTTTTTATAAGTATGAAAAATAATAAATGAATTATTGTTATTATTAAAAGTATATAATAAAAAGTAATAAAAAATGGGATGTATAAAAACGAGTTAATGTTGCGTTATCAACAGCAAATCCCCCTCAGATTTAATTTACGAATATAATTGATGGTGCACCATCTTAGGCAACAGTTACTCTTAAAGTTAATGGCATAAGTTTCTTACTCTTTGCTCACTCGATAAAAGAGAGCATAATGAGGTGGGATATTTTTTATCCAAACAAAACGTTTATCAAATTAGAATCGACGTTTTTCTACTCTTAAACAAGGTATCTTCGAGAAAATTCAGAGAATTCTCCTTTACACGTGCGTGATCTTATACCACGAAAACTCAAGGCTATTTCCTTTACACCGTCCGTCTGTTATATACTACTTTGGCAATAACAATAATTTATTATCGTGCTCCTATGTAATAAATAAAAACTGGAAGAACATATCTACCGATAGCAAATATTCATCGATAGCGATAAAACCCTAAAGAATTCACCTACGTCTTAACCCATATCGTAAGACATATGAAAAAAGGACAGTCCAGTCGGTGACCCGCACATCTATCATTGGGACTGACAAATAACATTCAGGGGTCCCCAATGACTTCTGCCTAAAGCTGTATTTACACGGTATGAGTTAGTTGAGGAATATTTTTAGTAAAAGAAAGAAAAATGTTTATTTGACGTCAGCTAATAAAGCGCATCCACAATAATATAAAAAGATACAAAATAAGGAGAAAAACATAATATGTGCTGTGTGCCTCACGGCTGCGCCAAAAAGGTCCATTTCAGCATTCATGCCAGACAGGTAATACTGTCTGACGCTGGTCTTCCAATGAACTTTGAGGGGGAAGTGCCGGAAAAACAGTTTCAAACATAATATACTATAACAAAATGGTTAACAAATAAATAGATAACGAGTAAATTAATTAAATGTGTATTTACCAGTTCGGATAAAGAAAAATGTAGGTAAGTAGGAAGTATTTTTGTGTTCGAACGTAACACTGGTAACAATAAATAAATACCTACAGAGATAAGCCAAGACAGCATATTTTAAAAGAAAATAAAGTAGGTAGGTATACTATTAGGTATACAGCAATCTGTCCTATGACATACATTGCTATTTATTTTGACAGTTCAACAACATTCATATTATCACGCCTTTTTCTTTTTTTTTCGGTTGGGAAATCATCAAATAACTCCCCGCTCTGGGCGGAGCAGGAGGGAGTGTCAGACTTTTACTGACTAAACCCATCCATGTTCCTTCATCGCCCTTTGTGTTCCGGGGCCACGGTATCTCTTTCGAACAGTCCCGCAACCCCGGCAGGCATCGGTCCTTACGGACCCTTTCCCTTTTGCTGACTCTCTTTGAGGCGCGCGTGGAACACTCCTGCGCCGTCGACACGGCCTGTCGTCATGAGACGGACGGACGGCGAGCTAGCCCATAGCCCACCGTCCACAGGCCCGCGCCTACGGTGGCCGGGGGCCACGTGGTGCTGGCCCCCGACGCCCGGGGCGTCTCCCGCGGCGGCCGGGACGTTGAGAGGTTCTCTATCTCACGTTCCATATTATTACGCCTGTAATCCCCAAAGGGTCAGGCAGAAGTGGCCTAATAGTAGACACACATTTCGACAGTAATGTTTAAGTCCCATTTAAGGGGACTATAGGAGCTAAACATGAGATTTATAATGCAAAAAAACGTATGATTCACTGCAATAAACAAATCCAGTAAATTATATGATGTTCTTCAAGATATCTACTAGTATGATAGTGTTTTGAAAACATAATGCAACTAATTTTACTCGATTAAAAAAATCAATATCTTATCTCTAAAAAATATTTTAACGAGTAAAAACCATACCTACTAAAAACCATGCGATCATTCTGATTTTTTGGCAAATAATTCTACTACTTTTTTATTCCAATCAATAGTTTTTTTGCAAATCGCAAAAAAATACTCATTTCGCACTATTCGGCCCGCAGTGACTGACGTAACAACCACTTTGTAGTGCAAGCTGATTAGAACTTTATTCTAACAGAATTTCAAACCAAGTTTGAACCACCACAAATAGGGTTGCTAATTTAGGTCCTGTAGTCGCCTTAATAGCGGGTAAGCCTATTGCTATCAAGCGGGTACAAATCGAGGCTGCTATTGACAAATTGCTGATGGAAATACTCAATAATACTTTGGGAATCGAACCAAGGACTGTATTCTCAGCAGTCGCAGTTGCGACCTCTAGACCAACGAAACATTCATTACGTTATTTACGTCGTTGAGTAGACAAATTACTATCAATCATACAATAAAAAAATAAAGTAAATAGGTATTTACATAATATTTTTTTTTAAGATTGTGATTGAAAGTGTGTCGAGTATAGTGCGTAACTACGAGTAACCTATATTTTTAAATTGCCCGAAATCAGTCAAGTAAATCAGTCAGCAATAATTTATAAATGTTGCCATGACACTGAATTGCTTGATATTGCCCTTGACGCACAATTCAACTAATATTAGTTGAATTGTGCGTATGACTTAAATTGCGGGCGACTTAAATTGCTAAATATCATGTTGTAGCAATATTGCTACAACATGATATTTAGCAATTTAAGTCGCCCGTGTAGCATTTACCTTAACCTCAAGAGGAAAAGACGTTCGGAATACGTTACAATGGAACCCCAATAGTTTTCCCTGAGGTGACCGCTCTTGAGTGCTTTTCCAAACCGCCCGTCCTTTTTCTGTCTGCGACAATTTTCAAGGATACGTCGATAATTGTGACCTACGTTTATTTAATTAGTGGTCAACTCAATCGTGGGGCTGCAAAAACATTCTGGAAATCTTTTTAAACAGTTACTGTAAAGACGCATTGACGCATTGTCTTGATCTGTACCTATAAACAAAGACTGTTTCTAGTTCTATTTAAACAATGATCAGACCAAGTACGTGGCGTATCGACAGCAATCAGTGACATATGCGATTGGTCCCTCCTCATCACATGTCCATACCAAGACAGTCGATTCCCATTCGTACCTTCTGTTGTATTTATCTAAATTGAATCAGTCCAAAAGGCGACGAGTTTAGCACCTGCAGATAGCGTCCATCAGCTCCTGTAGTGTCCAAACAATAGGACAGCAAGACAGACACGATATCAAGAGTTTTATCGTTTGTGGGACAACATCACATTTACACTCCACTGCAGAGTCATCTATGAATCTCTACTTGAACAAGCTTTTTTTTCTTACTATATACAAGTCCTTGGTGCCACTAGTTAACTTTTTATTTGTAAACCGTAAACTAACTATTTATACTTTATTTATTTTTTTATTTATTTATTATTTATTTAAACTTCTAATTTCAACTATCACCAAAACTATATCAGTCGAGATTGTTCGACTGATGGACTAAAACGAACAGTCGTGAAAAAATAAATAAACACTTAACATATTCATATGAATAAGGAAATCAAGAAAGAGAAAAAAACGACGATCGATTTTCACTCCTTGAATTTAGCATTCATATTCCAATTCATTCAATTTTCGAACACTCCTCTCAATTTTTGCAACTCTCTAATGAATTTATAGGAAATCCTGTTACTAGGTGGAATGGAGTTGTTCAATTAATCCATTAGTCTTTGTTAATAAAAGGGTCTGTCTAAAATCTACGCCTTCGCCTCGCCTCTTACAAATTACTCCGTTAGTTTCCTGCTATATCTGCGAATCTCTGTGAAGATAGGCAAAAAATATCGGTATAATCATCATTAACCAAAGCCTGAATTTACTCACTGCTGGGTCTCTATCTGTCTACCCTTTTCCTGTTGGGGTCGGCTTCCAGTCTAACCAGATACAGCTGAATACCTGTATTTTACATGGAGCGACTGCCTATCTGACATCCACAGCTAGTTTGTGCTAGGTAATACCCCTTGGTAAGACTGGTTGTCAGACTACTGGGTATAGGTGTAATTTTTTTTTAATCCAATCCCCAGTTTCCTGTGCCAGTTTTATCCAGATTTTTACCCCGGCGGTGGCAACAATGTCATCTGCCCATTTACCGCCGAACAACTACCTTTTCTTTTCCATACCTTGAACGCCACTCGGTCACAGCTTTACTCCACCTGTTATGACCAGATCATGTACGCTTTCGAAATATTACGCCTTCTAAGATCCTTAATGTTTTTCGGCACCGGGAAGTCCATTATAGCCTGAACCTTTGTATTTCTGACGACCCGAATGGAGCAACGGTAGTGCGGCTGCCTTGCGTTCTTAGGGTCTCGGGTTGGAATCCCGGTAGGAGCAAATGTTTGTGTGATGAGCGTGGACATTTGTTTCCGAGTCATGGATGTTTATATGTATAAGTAATAAGTATGTATTTACAAACAAAAAGTATCTATGTAGTATATCAACTATCTGGAGTCAACGACACTAGCCTCGTTGCTTAGTGTGGCACTAGATGGCGCTGTGTGTAATGTCCAGCGATATAAAAAAAATTGAGGCTTGATTCCAGCTGTTGAAACCTCGTGGCCCAGGAAACTCACTTTCTGTTGTCTGAATGTATAGTGTCAAGTCCATACTCTGATAACCTTTCAAAGAGTTGCTTGAGGCTGTTGATGCTGGACGACGTTGCTACTGGAGATTAAAATGTCATCCAGGTAGGTATCACAGAAGTCTAGGCCCCGGAGCAGCTCGTCCATAAACCGCTGAAATCTTTGTGCATTGCGAAGTAGGCGAGTTTGCCTACTCGCCACAACACGATGGGTAATTATAGAAACAAACTTATGAACAAGGGGCTATAGCAGGCTCTACTAAAAATATAAAATGAGTAAGAAAAGATACGGAAATACAAGATGTTTCTCCATTTCTTTAATCGATAGCAGCCGGCAAACCGAACCTAAACAAACAGATACAGTTCAAATATTGAATCGAGATCAAAAGAGTTTTAAAGGGTTCTCAGTACAAATGCTATATAAGGCTTTCATCAGTTTTGGACCAATTTTCTTTCAGCCTGTAACATGTTGGATACAGAAATATATTGGTTCTGAACAATATACGTGGTCCATATGCATAATAGACCAATTACCGTTCCCACTGCTGGGACAAAGGCCTCCTTTCGATGAGAGGAAACGATCCAAAGGCCATAAGCCTCTGCATCTAGTTCTGTTCTTTGCGTGTCGATAGACTCAAACAATACCGGACCAGTATGTTGCCAGCTGCCCAGCTCTGTCATTGGCTTCGTTTAAATCCTGGAAGGTGCAGGTGGCTGTGCAGGATGGTCAAGATAGGAGGTGGGGCATATCCTGCAATCCTGCAGTGGGGCTTGACACTGATATTGTATATGGGACGGGTCGATGATACCCCATTTTGGCCAGATTACTTCTACAGCGGCCAACTTGGAAACGGTTAAGAAATTTCCAGATTGGCCATTGTAGTTCCTGTCCAGAAGGAGATGTTCTGCTGGACTGATGAAATGAGGAAGGTGGGATGTCTGCTTCTAGTGTGATTGGGTGGATGTCACATGCATGCATCTTGGTTCTATGACCTCGCCAATTTTATCACTATAATTACAGTTTTCTTCTGATTACAAACTGAAATGCCAATAGCCATTTTAGTTTTCTAGGGTTGATGTCCGTCTGTCTATCTCTCATGAGTTCATGACCCTTTTTACATCCCCATTCTTGTATATCAACAATCCTCTATGTGCAAAGCTGCATTTATAAGCATATACCACAATCAAACAACTTGAAAATAAAACCAACAAGCACACACCTTTATTTTCCTTCTCCTAGACTCTAGTACATCTACGGCAAATACTCGTTGAGCTAAGTTATAGCCGCTCTGCTATGAGTGCGGCTATACGTCTACAACACACGGCTATCGAGGCCACGCTAACTATTTCGTCATGCTGACGTTTTCTTGTTGACATAACACTCTCGGGACTTCCTGAATTCATAATACTTGAATGTAGGCAGGTATTATGAGGATATTTGTAACTTGGTGTTTCAGGCAAGGGAATGTTACTTCAGGCGACATTTTTTTTTAATATTACTGGATTCGCTACATACTACGTATACTACATTTTGATATAATTTGGTTCAGTGAACGTTTCAAATGCGTTTTCAATAATAACCTTAGCCAAAAAAATGTCCGCTGCAGGGCCTTCAGCTATCATGAGATTTGACAGCTTTTTTTGTTTTTTTTTTTTTGTGTTGGCCTGTCAGAAACCAGTAGATTTAAATTTTGAAAAAAAAAAAAATACAGTATTGAGCTGTCAATAAGATGCAGTGTTTGTTATTTGAGTAAAACTATCGAGTTTCTGTTTGTACCAAAAAAAACTTTTTTTTAAATCATAAATTAACACCAGTTATTGCAGCCATATATTACATCTACACAACAGTAAATTATGTTATAAATGTTATTTAAACACGGCTGTTTGTTTGTTTGTCGCTCACACTCGTGACCTGTGCCTGTTTTGTTATGATTGTTTTACACTCGTAACATCTTTCTTTCTAGAGATTTTTAGATTATTTCCATAAAGTGACTGTCAAATTAGCAAAAAATGTCTGTGATAACTTGTTCTTGTCAATTTTAGAGAGAAATTTTTAGAAAGTACCTCCCTTGTACACTACATTATTTTCAGATGAGTACGCCAATAATACCAATAAATAAATCCCATTAAACTTTGGCAATCATACCTTTTCAAATATCCCAAACTTTTGAAATAAAACTTTCAAAAAAGGTAAAAAGTACATATACCTGTCTGCGGGCTACTGCTCTTTGAGGCTTTGAATTTACTGAATTTAAAATCAACTGCAGACGAAAGGTGTCAGAAAACATTAATATTTAACGAAACTGAATGGAATAGAAACACTTTTAGTAACATAAAATAAATACAGCAGGTAAAAGACCCTCTTAGAACTTTAAAGTTTAAGTAGTTATAAAACCATTTTCAAATAACTTTTTAGAATATATTTTCACAAGCTTATATTCTCAAACACCTTTAGTAGCCAGAGTACGTAAAGTAAATAATAAAATAAAATAGTATGAAACCTAAAATGAATGCTGGTCCTTCACCTCAAAGTGCTCTTCTCAAGGTCGACTACACGGGGATATACCACACCATACGGGGTACAGTATACGGGGACTTTAATCATTCTGAAGAAAAAATATCAACCAGTTATAAAACTTAAAAGCGAGGTTGTCCAAGGCACGTATTCGTATCTTTATTTGGAAATACTGATGATCATTATAATACAAACCAAGCGAATTTAAATAAATCAAACATTTTTGGAAAGCATTGTTTCAGATAAACTACATATATCGACCGTACCTATTCGACGCAACCACAAAAAATATGCAAAACGAAAATCCGTTTCACAAAAATCCGTGCCACCATTCAACAGGTAGTAGGTAGGGGGCATTAGTTCTAATACATTGTGTATGATAAGCGGTCTCATCATTCGTTATCACAGCGATAAATAAAGATAAGAGGGTACAGAGCACTTAGCCGAGTTATCTCTCGGGTCACAGTAGTCTTAAAATAGTTGGGCAATTTGTGACGCACGCCCGGAGGATGCATTACTTACATGTTTTATTTTGGAACTGTTGGATTATGGGGCTTATAGATTGGCTTTTTTTGGCCATCGACAATCTACACCCGAAAACTTGCCACACTTAAGTGGCAGTGGGCAGGGCACATTGCTCGCAGAACGGATGGCCGATGGGGCCGAAAAGTTCTGGAGTGGCGACCGTGAACCGGAAGACGTTGCGTTGGAAGGCCTTCCACTAGGTAAACCGATGACCTGGTGAAGATTGCAGGGATTCGCTGGATGCGAATCGAACGGGACCGATTAATGTGGCGACACATGTGGGAGGCCTATGTCCAGCAGTGGACGTCTTTCGGCCTGAAATGATGACATTCACAAGTTCTGATACCTAATCAAGAGTTAGAAAACTAAAGTTTACAGCATACTCTTTGCAGAGCATAAATTGGCGATCGATTTGACTTACATATTGCTGAAATCAGTTTTATTTGGCACTTACAACTTACGGGTCGGACAAAGTTTGAGTTAATAGACAAGAAAAGATAATAAACTTTTAAAAAGACAGACTGAAACTAGGTCTCCAGTACCTATTTGTATAAGGAAAGAAGTAGTAGGAAATGATAACGTAGAATAATATATTTTGTACAACATTTGGAAAGGAAGTTTGGCTAACGTTAAAATGATTTAACGTAAATGTTCTTCTTCATTACATGTCGATGAACTCAAATTGTGTTAGACCAGTATATAGCCACCTGCACAGCTCTATCATTTGCTTCGACTAGATCTTGATAGGTGAAGAAGAAGAACGTAAATGTTGGGAAAAGACGACAAACATTTGTTGATTGATTCCGTCTGTTGCCAAAAACTAGTTTGGAGCGCGTCGACTGATGAAGTCGACCCACAGTCACAGTATCAGAATTCAGATCAATCTTTGTGTGAAATATTATGATAGTTATGAAAGAAGTAAACATTGTATTTACGTTACAGCTTTTACAGATCAAAGGGAAGGAATGGTTTTCAACATCTGGCTAGACAGTGGTCGACGGAGTAAAGTTTTGATCGAATTGTAGGTAGGGTTGGACCAAAGAAACCTGGCCATCTTACCGCGGCTATCGGCAAAGTCGCGGTAAACATTACGATGACGACAGGGAACTAGGAAGTATGGCAGAAGGAATGTAACCAGAGACTTCTAAAGGAGCGATGGGTTAACGATATCGGCAAAGTCGTAGTGGGTAACGGTAACGAAAACGTAGTGGGTAGCATATTTATAATAGTTTAGTATGTAATCCTTATTAGAAACCTGTAATATATACTGTTTGTTTTTCCTAAATAAATAAATAAAAGTAACCAGAAACGTCCAAACACGGATGGGTTGATGGTATCGTCAAAGTCGCAGGAAACATTACTTTGATGACGGGGAACTAGGAAGTATGCAGAAGAAAGAGGAGGCCTATGCTATACAGTCGGTGATTCCAAGCTGAAATGATGATGAGGATGGAAGGGACACAAATACATATGTACATACGTAAGGAAAGGAACATTGCCATCATTCAAGCAGATCAGTAGTCACCTCTATTTCCGACCGCTAGACCTAGAGTTTCGGTTTGATAAACCGGTATTATGATTAATGTATTTTTTATCTTTAGAGCCCTAATGTTAGTGTTGCTATGACGTGTGTGTTGTAATGGTTGCAGTATCAAGAACCATTGGTGGAGCAATTTCGACGTTCTTAACGATATTTGTACTTCACTCTATGAGATCTCCGCTCAATTGTTTCGAAAGCTAGATCAGTGTCAGTTTGAAAAAAAAAGAAGCTCGTGGCTAAATAACAACAGCCACTCGGGTCGATCTCTTGGTTAAGCCTGACTAGGTTTGTCCGTAGATGGGTTACCACCACCCATTACATGCTGAGTTTCCTCCATGCCTCAGAAAGCACGTTAAGCCGTTGGCCCTGGCTGTCATTTGTAAATCTTTGGCAATCGTTACAGGTAGATAGGGGATACCAGTATTGTACATGGAGCGACTACTTATCTAACCTCCACAAACCAGTTAGTACTGGGTCATAATATGATACCCCTTGATAAGACTGGTTGTTAGACTTTCGGGCTACTGACTACCTGTAACGTCTGTCAAAGATCTACTAATGACAGCTGCGACCAAAACGCGGTTTAACGTGCTTTCTGAGGCATGTAGAAAACTCGGTATGTAATCGGTGGTCACCCATCCACGGACCAACATAGGCAAGCGCGATTTAATCTTAAGATCGACCCGAGCTACTGAAATCATTATTATTACAAAAAAATCTCACTAGCAGCCCCGCATTTCTAATATTGTCTCCCATAAATGGCAATATGGCTGGCCTTATTATATGCCACTATGGGACCCAAGACTGCCATAGGGTAAATGTCGAACCCATCTCTTACTACTTTTTCTATATAATATGACTGTAGAGACCAAGAATTTGTAGTAAAAAAGATGTTACGCAGTGAATGGAGAGTAAACGCAAGGAATTTGATTTAGTCGGGTACACAATTTATTCGGAATTCCATACATACTGGATCAGATGGAGATATATCTTTCTTTATAGGGTTGTTCTAGATCTACGAATCGTGAAACGTTTTGTAGTTTGTATTTGTATATTGGTGTCGATTCTGTTGTGCACAAACTAAACTTAATTTAGGCTATTGCTATCTTTTTATTATACTATAAAAAGCTCTCTCTAATAAAACGAGAAAGAGACGGACGTAATTTAGAGCTGTCAAATTTAATTCAACTAATATTTCCATACAAATTAAGGGTGCACGTAAAAACATGTCGACTAAAACACGGTGAAGCGCAAGGCATAAACTAGTTTGACATTTCTAACTTAGTTCATAGCTATAGCCGTCCTTTTGTCGCACTGCCTTTTAGTAAAAGATAGCAATAGCCTAAATTAAGTTTAGTTTGTGCACAACAGAATCGACACCATTATGTGATTTGTGTGATTTCAAAATATTTTTTTTCTCAGTAACTTTTATTATTGTTGTTTCATTTGGAGTGCTCTTATTTTCTCGTTAATCATAAAAAAATAACTTAATCTTCTTGCTACTAAAGTTCCCAATTGTGTTAACGTAAAAATACTTTAGGGATCTTGTTAAATTTTGTTTAACGATTTATCTTCCGAAGTTTCCGGGCAAATATTATTTCAGCTGATACGTTTTACCTTAATCTTTGATGTCTTATGAATATTGCGTTACAAAATTGTATTAATTTTGATGAGAATTTGTGTATCACCGGAAATATGTGTGATACTTTTTTATTGGATTCTTTAGGGTCCTATTAAATAGATAAACAAATTTTAACACAGCGTTCAGTACGTCTAACCGTTACCGTTCAGTAGGTCTGACAACCAGTCTTACCAAGGGGTATCGTATTACCCAATACTAACTGGGTTGCGGTGATCAGATATGCAGTTGCTGCATGTAAAATACTGGTATTCAGCTGCATCCGGTTAGACTGGAAGCCGACCCCAACATAGTTGGGAAAAGGCTAGGCAGCTGAGATTCAGTACGTCTAACCAAAGATATCCGTATAAAGATATAGGATGTGTTTATGCATTGGGTAACCAACATTTTTAGTGTATTTTCTTTAGCTGATTTATTTTTCTTGTAAGTATATACCTACAATGCATTTTTCTTATTTTTTTACCATTGTCCTTATTTTGGTGGTCTGAATGATTCCTAAAAGTTTGTCTATCTATTTTAATGGGACCTTATATGTCCAAATATTCTTCTGATAAACTGGGTATCCTTGTTTTCATTTACTTCTTAAACCGATTATAAGTCGAGGAGTCGTCATCATCGTCACTACCATCATAACTTAACTAGCGTTTTCCAAACAATGTTAGGGTCGGCTTTAATACCTGTGTCTACAGGTATTCAGATACACTCAAACTCTCACTCTACAGGTATTCAGATACACTCATGTATCTGAATACCTGTAGAGTGACAGTTTCTGGGTTGGTTGTCAGACTTTTGAACTTCTGACTATATAACGACGAAGTGTTCGAAGTCGCGAAATATTAATTCTTTATTCACCATAAATGTAAAAAAACATAAGTACATTGTCTTCTCTTTGCATCATCATACTCTTACACTCTGACGTAGCAAACTCCAGGTTGCTATAATAACAGTCTAAACAAAGCCAAGAATTTCATCGACCTGCTGTAGTGACGACATTCGTGTTTCGTATGGCGAATCTCAAATACTCCACTGACGATGCGCTGACGTCATATTATAAATAACTTTCGCTGTTGAGTTCGTCAGGCATTCGATGCGATCGAATACGAAAATTGAGAAGATTTGAATGAGGAACGATGTTTTTCTGGAGGCAAAATATTTTGAATTATTCATTAAAAAAAAAAACAGAATTCGAATTTAAGAACTGATATATTTAAAATTTGATTGTTAATGATGATAGTTTCTGTTGAGAAGTTAGATATTACATTGTTGGATCTAAAATACTCTTTCCCTCTATTCTTACCTCTAGATTATTTTCATACATGCGATCTACTCTATAAATATTACGTGTAGGTACGAGTATGTTTGTCTATGAAATAGATAGAAAGCAGGAATAGAAGCACTATCTCGTTTATTATGACTGACCAGTTTTATTTGAAGTGAAGTCCTTGATTTTTTGTGTCAAATCAAAACGATACGTGAGTGCAGATATGATTGAGAGCATAAAATCTAACGCGATATCGGACATGTTTTCTAAAGGAAATTGGAAAATTGGTGAACTTTATTTGCTCTGCACTGTTTGATTTGGACATTGCATGGAAGATCTTACGGTTTCTTTTTTTAGGGTATAGAATGTAGATTGGGTTATTTATCCGTATTTGTTCGGACATATTCGTCATTTTGGAACTCCATCCAGACTTAAGGTGTTTTAAAATAAAGTAAAAAAAGTTTTTTCTGCAAATCTCCGATTTCTTTTCAAGACTTTACAAATGCAGCACTGTATGTGTGAACCAACCATTCCGTCTAAGTTTTCATATCCATATGATTGTCAAATGTTTTTCCCCTAGTTTCGATTAACCCCAATTTGATCTAACCTGTGTGAAGTGTTAATAAGTATTTTTGCAGCTGAATGCTCTCGCAGATTGCTTCCATGGTGTTAAATATAAATTCAATGTACTTACATACGTCAATCACAATCTTACTGTGAATCGATCGCTTTTGGGCGCCATTTTATCTGAATCGAACATTGATGCATTCGTTTGTGATATGATGTCAGCATAAAGTGCTTATTTTATTCCCGGAATTTTATATCAATGCTGTCACGATACTGTTTCATCTATGTTAATTTTACAGTACAGTACAGTTACAGTAGTAGTATTTTGATGAAATGAAATTTCGATGGAAAAAGCTTCAGTTTCAGCAGGCTCCATTTAACTTTTATTTTGTTCATTTTTGCAACGATTCTTTTAAAAAGAGAATGCCGCAAAAGATTGTACGTAATTTTCAGCATTCTTTCTTTTGTCTTCTCTGATAAAAATATTTAAATTCTTTATTTTTCAGTTTTATTTACCTACTCTCAAATTTGCATTTGTTGAATACCTGGATCACTCCGTTTTCTTATAAGGAACCAACTTAGGTAACCATATAGGAAAAAAAAAACGGTGTAGGTATTCGTTACTTTTAATATTTTTTACTTTTGTTATTAATATCTTGTATATCCTGCGTTCAGTTAATCAAAGGATTTTTTTTTAATATTTTATTTAACAGGGCTTAGAATTTATTTTATTGCACAACAAGAGATATTTTTCCGTCAAGGCTTATAGACGGAATTGAACCTCCAATCCCTACTTTGAAAATTCTAAGCACGTAAACAAGCGGACAGTTACATTAGTCATATTGTAATTAACTTTCGCGTACACGTGTGACTGGCATTAATTGATTGCCTACAACCAATCACAGGTGTCTTTAGTCACAATTAAAACGAGTCTGTCTGACTGACTGACTTACTGAGTGACGTCATGTTATGAATGAGGGGCTTATCAGGGCGTTTCATCTTTTGATTGTGAATGGAATACAAAGGAGACGGAATTTCGGTGGTGTAGGTACCAGGTTTGATTACAAAATACTTATACGGTATAGTTATGGAACACCTGCGATCCGCTTCTGCTCAGGGTGTAAAAGACCTCATCACGAAGCCCTTAACCAAGCATTCTGTACATCAAACTAAGTAACTTTACGCAAAAAATATTGCTGAGAAAAGACTTTTTTTTGGGGTGAAAAGTCATGTTTTGTGGTAGAACTGAATGTAACGCACTCAAAACATTGTGCTGATGGATGGATTGAATAGTACGGGGGTCGTGAAAGTGTTTACAGTAAAAATCTTACTTAAAAACTTGTATTTAAAAAAAACCTTGTCAAAACGTTGGAACTTTGACCGCAATATCTCCGTAACTAGAAGGTTCCCAGGTGTGGTGTAGAACAAAAAAAATATAGCAATAACGAGGAGAACAAGTGCCTTTCGGCTGCGTTAAGAGGTGTCTTACACCCTTTATATGCTGGGTAGATTTCTTTAAAAAAGCAGTGATAGCTTATTGGTATGATCGTCAGACTTTCAAGTCATAGGTCTCATATTCGAACCCAAGACACGCACCTCTGAATTTTCGGATTCATGTGAATATTGTATAATTATCACTTGCTTCGGTGAAGGAAAACATCGTAAGGAAACCAGCATGCCTGAGAGATATTTCTTGACGGCGGCATAAAAACTCACAGGTCAGGCATTCGCCACACGAAAAAAAAAACTCTTTATTACGCGTAAGTTTTCAGGAATATTTTTTTTAATGTTGGTGAGAATCGCATCAAAATCTGTTGCGTAGTTTTGAAGAACAATGCAGTAAAAAAAACAGAAACGAAAACCGACTTTATTATAACACAAACATGAATTTGCACACTTCCGAATTGGTTAAAATTATGTTAATGCTAAGCTATGTGACACAAATTAATATTATTCCAAGCCGCAGATATTTCCTCTAGCTCCCTCATAAATCCTCGCTCCATCGGAGTACAGTTCCGTTGCATCGCATCAACGAGAACACCGCTTATCTTGTATGTACACTCGCGCACATCACATTCTTCTATAGAAATATGTATGTTTATTGCGATACTGTTTTAAAGCCTCCTTTATTGTTCGGCTGTGGGGATAGGAATATAAATCTGAGTAAATTCTAATATAAACATAACATCACGGCTGTATTCCTCGAAGGGTTTGGCAGAGGTGTACCTAAGAGAAAGAAAGAAAAGAAAGAGAAAGAGAAAGAGAAAGAGAAAGGGAAAGAGAAAGAGAAAGAGAAAGAGAAAGAGAAAGAGAAAGTGAAAGAGAAAGAGAAAGAGAAAGAGAAAGAGAAAGAGAAAGAGAAAGAGAAAGAGAAAGAGAAAGAGAAAGAGAAAGAGAAAGAGAAAGAGAAAGAGAAAGAGAAAGAGAAAGAGAAAGAGAAAGAGAAAGAGAAAGATAAAGATAAAGATAAAGAGAAAGAGAAAGAGAAAGAGAAAGAGAAAGAAAGAAAGATAGTACACCTGCATTTCGCCAGTTATGTTTAAGTCCTTTGTAACTGGGGGCGAGCCTATTACCACCAAACGGACACATACCTATCCTGACTCCGTGACTGCTACTGAGAAATTTCTGATGGAAAAACCAATGACACTTTACCAACCTGGGAATAGAACTCAAGAGCGGTTCATTAGCTGTCTAAACTTCGCAGTCCTTATGGAATGAAAGGTGGAGATTAAAGCATTTAGGAATGACCGAGTAGATACCTGAAATTAACAGTCACAGCTAAACATATACTGATGGTTCTATCATCTATCTATCATGGGGTTTAGGTTTCCGCACTTAGTCACTAAAGCGGACTTTTGTGCGTGAGCCATGGTGGCCGTTACTCCAACCAGCCCACCTCCCACCAGAAGCAGATCAAACTTCCCGGTCTCCTCAGGGCATCTGCAAGGGATCTTTGTGTTCCCAGGGTCTCCTCGCGAATCTTGATAATGCCGGTGCACTCGAGGAGCACATGCACCACCGTTTCCTCCGCCTCCATGCATGCTCTGCACAGGGGACTGTCAGTGATTCCTAGGGTGTGGAAGTGTTTATTCAGAGAATAGTGTCCAGTGATGGTCCCCGCCACCAGTCGTAGGCTATCTCTGTCCAGACGCAGAAGGCGCCTGGTCAGCTTTATATCCAGGGATGGCGGCATAGTTTCCTTGAATTGCCTACATCCTGGTGTCAAGGTCCACAATGGATGATGGCTGATGATGATGGTTCTTAACCCGTTAGCTGCCACTAACAACAGTGTGAGCCTACCTACATTAAACGCCCGCGGCTTCGCTCGTGTGGAGATCGGTAATCATCCCATGAGATCATACTACCGGGATAAAAGTCCTATCTTGTGTTAATCCAGGTTATAAACTATCCGTGTGCTAAATTTCATCTAAATCCGTTCAGAAGTTTTTGCGTGAAAGAGTAAGAAACATCTATCCATCAAAGATATAGAATGCAAGAAACAAATGAACGAACGAATGTATGATGTTTGATACAAATGGAGAAAGTTTGTTATTGCATTCGAGGCGGAATTATAACACCCGAGCCGTAGGCGGGGGTGTTTTCGAGCCGAGAATTGCAATAACAAATGTCCACGTGTATCAAACGACGTTTTTCAATACACTTTTGAAGAAATAAAATAAAATATAACGAACAATATTTTTGTCAGGAACTAAGAAACTACTTATGATTTTAATTTTGTTTTTTTTTTTCGCGCTCTGCTTTCGCCGGGTTGAAGGAGAGGCAAAGGTTTGAAGCCGTTAAACAGCCTAATATAAAAAATTGAAGTGTATTGAAAAAGATTTTTTGCTCCCTCAGTGTAAATTAGTGTTCATTTAATTTTGCTTTCAAACACACTTATTGAAACATAAAAGTAATAATTCTCTTGATACCAATGACATAAAACATGTGAATCAACAATCAAAAGCTAAATTAACCTGTAACCCTACCTATAGTTTGACCATCAAGTACTCGTGAGACCTTTTGGTCATTACAAACATTATAACGAAGCTCCATTATAGTAATTAATAATTCCGAAGTAACCTTTGTCAGCCATGACATCGGGTTTAATCGCCATTTTGTTTAACTAAGTCAAACAATTTCAGTTCAATTTTCCTCCTTATTTTACTAATTTAAGGTCAATTTTTCCTTGACCTGTTTGTGACAAATCGGGGGATAGGTTTTCCCGAGGGTGTATGAGTTTTATTGGAATTAAATGCTCCGGGAGTCGTTGTTGTCACTTATATTGTTTTGGGGTTTTCTGATATCAAAATCTGCTAGAACAAATAAGTACAATAGGTTAGTTTCCACCATCAATAAATTGCAAATCTATTTAGTCCGTCAGTTAGAGTATTGGAAAATAATGGACACGTATTTTTAGTTTTTGTAAATCAAAGAAAAACACATCGAAAATCGGAAGTGGGGTTCGTGACGTCACAGCGCACTAAAAATTATAGCACAGCGTGACGTATTGAGAACTTTAAAAGCGTCGTATCTTCGTCAATGTTGGTTTACGTAACAAAAGAAAAAATACGTGTCAAATATTTTTTGAAAATCTAACTGACGGACTTATTAGATTTTTCAGGACACAAGCCTATTCAGTTTTACCCCAACAAGATAATATTGATCATCTTAATCACAATATCGTCGTGGTCGTCTAGTTTCTTATTTTTTTATTTTCCTTGTCTTATTGTTTGTACATTTATATTCTTAAATTTACAGCAAAACCACTTAACATTATAAAAATCAATAATTTATATTACACAAGAAAGTCGTCAAAATATTGTTTGAAGTAGGTACCTGACTCTTGGCCAAGGTGATAGACCTGTGTGACAAGAGCCAGTACTCTCTCCCAGGAGGAGAATCGTACATTACCAGCAAAGAAGAATGGCAGGGCTCAATGCAATCTGGCACTTCTGAAGTTAAGGCCCTGTCTAACCCTAAAATTAGCAACTCGATTATGGTGGTTCAAAACTTCGTTTGAAATACTGTTACAATAAAGTTCTAAACAGCTTCCACTACAAAGTGCGGTTGTTGCGTCAGTCACTGCGGGCCGAATAGTGCAAAATGAGTGTTTTTTTGCGATCTACAAAAAATTTATTGATTGGGCTAAAAAATAAATAACATAACACCTGCTTTATAGTTCGTTCAGTTTGTATTAAAAGTTTCATGATCTAATTTGAAGTATTTTATGATTGCCAGCGGTTAATTGTTCAGTCATTAGTCATTTATTCATGAACAACAAATTGTATCTGAAATTACATGGTATAATAGTACATTTTGATACAAGTGGAGAAAGTTTGTTATTGCAATCGAGGCGGAATTATAACTCCCGAGCCGTAGGCGAGGGTGTTTTTGAGACGAGAATTGCAATAACAAATGTCCACGTGTATCAAACGACGTTTTTCAATACACTTTTGAAGAAATAAAATAAAATAACGAATATTTTTTTTGTCACGAACTATGAAACTATGATTTAAATTTTCTTTTTTTTTCGCGCGAGAGAGAGGCAATGGTATGAAGTCGCTAGACAGCCTAATATAAAAAAAAGATTTATTTTATATTTTTGAATTCAGAACACAAATAAATGTTAATTTGTGTATAAAATGAACTATTAGTTTTAAATAATCATGTTTATCTATGATATTCTATTTAAAACACAATTTGAAAATTCAAAAAATATTTATGCCGTAAAGACACGTAGTGCTTTGCAAAAATTAAAAAAAAACATTCACCTCAGACTATAGGCATTGAACCAATTTGGACTAAGTATAGGTATAGTTATCTGTGGCAATTTTCATTCCTGCACACGTGCGGGAAAGTGGAAAAAATCGCACGCGTGTGAAATACATTGCATGTTGTACCTAATCGTAGTGCGTTAAGGACCAGTTTTCGAGGAAGTGTATTGAAAAAGAAAATTAAATTACCTACATAAACAAAAACAAAACACACGCCAAAATATTACAACAATGCATAATTAATTACACAACAATGAAATATAACATAATTATATAATATAGGAATCAGTTTAGAGGTAACTTTGGGATTTTTTTCTATCGAGAAATTTTTATGGAATCGTGTTTCCGCCAAACATAGGACTTAACATTAATCCTCAACTTTACCATATATTTATTTCAAAATTAATGCTGCAGTATTTTAGGCGTAACGGAGGATCATGCTAAGCCATTTGACCTAATACAAGGCCCTTTAGCGACACACCAATGCCATTCTTCTTTCACTGTCAGCTTTGCTAGTCGGTACTGTAAAGTTACATTGTTACAACACGCAGACAATTATCTTTATCAACGTAACATAACATTTAAAGGGTAACTTTGTACACCAGATTTTTTTGACTGCAACTTCGTTCCATGAAATTGCTAGATACCACTTTTTTTTCGTTTTTAGGGTTCCATACCCAAAGGGTAAAAACCGGCCAAGTGCGAGTCGGACTCGCGCACGAAGGGTTCCGTACCATTATTATCAAAAAAGGGCAAAAAAATCACATTTGTTGTATGGGAGCCCCCCTTAAATACCTATTAATTTTATTCTGTTTTTAGTATTTGTTGTTATAGCGGCAACAGAAATACATCATCTGTAAAAATTTCAACTGTTTAGCTGTCACGGTTCATGAGATACAGCCTGGTGACAGACAGACGGACAGACGGACAGACGGACAGACGGACAGACGGACAGACAGACGGACAGACAGCGAAGTCTTAGTAATAGGGTTCCGTTTTTACCCTTTGGGTACGGAACCCTAAAAACGGAACCCTATTACTAAGACTTCGCTGTCTGTCCGTCTGTCTGTCACCAGGCTGTATCTCATGAACGGGGACAGCTAGACAGTTGAAATTTTCACAGATGAACTAAAAACAGAATAAAATTAATATTTAAGGGGGGCTCCCATACAACAAACGTGATTTTTTTGCCGTTTTGTCTAATGTATAGATAATGGTACGGAACCCTTCGTGCGCGAGTCCGACTCGCACTTGGCCGGTTTTTTTAAATCCTGTGATATCTTTCAGAAATAAATTTTCCTAAATCTCTGATATACTTAGTTAGAGTTTTCCTGAAAGCTTTCAAAATGAGAATTATATTTTGCCGAGTTTCTTTTTTTTAATTAGAAGTTCTTTTTAATATTAGTCATGCTTTTATCTCAGAGCTAACTTTGGAATATTTTCCTAATTGGACAAGAATTAAAATACCTACTTGGTTTTCTAAAAAAAATTACGAATATCGAGAGTTTTATAAGTCTTTATAAAGCTTCTAGAAACTTGTATAGAGGTCCTTTGGAAACTAGAACGAAACCATTAAGTTATTGGATATTTAGTTATTTATTATAATTATGGTTGTCACGTTGTTTATGATATTATAATGAAAAAAGCATATGATTCACTGCAATAAACAAATTCAGAAATATATATGATATTCTTCAGGATATATTAGGTATGCTAGTATAATAGTGTTTTGAAAACATAATACAGCTAATATTACTCGATAAAAAAAAATCGAACTTATCTCTAAAATTTTCTTTTAGCGAGTAAAAACCATACTGAAATACATGCGATCATTCCGATTTTTTGGCAAATAATTCTACAAGCAACATATTAGCAGTGTTTTATTTTTTAGTCCAATCAATAGATTTTTTGTAAATCGCAAAAAACCACTCATTTCGCACTATTCGGCAGTGACTGACGTAACAACCACTTTGTAGTGCAAGCTGATTAGAACTTTATTCTAACACTATTTCAAACAAAGTTTGAACCACAACAAATATAGTTGCTAATTTTAGGGTTAGAAGGGCCTTAACTTAACATACGTAACATACAAATTAATAAATAATATTCTGTATGTTTGAACCGTCTAATGTCTTCCTAAAGACTTGATCCTCTGGCGAATTCTGAAGGTTAGCTTCAGGTAAAACATAGATAAACGCTTAAATAACTTATGCAAACCTATTGTCCCTATTCTAAAGGGATTAAATTTAACTGCGTAACCCAATTGAGCCTTCAATTTGCGAAGTTATTTTAGTTCAACTAAAATTTTCAATGAAATTCTGTCCTTCTGTTTTTGATTTGATTTAATTATTTCTACACTGGGTTTTATAATTTCTTATTCGGATTGTACTATTATGTAGGTGTACTATTAAGGAAAATGCTGAAATAATATTTTTTGTTATTAAAATTAATAAGGCTTTGAAGTATTTTTTTGGCTTATGACGACCCACTTGTAGAAGACCAGTTGCTAAGCGTAAGATTTTATGTGAAGTTTGTTTTTTCGTACTGCTTTGTTAAATATTTGTTGGACTAGAACTGTGGCTAGTGCCATAGTTCTAGTCCAACAAATATATAACAAAGCAATATATAACGAAATCATATCTGCGCTGCAGATATGACTTTGACTGCATGTTTTTGAGTATGAAGGGCAGGATAAATACCCGCTTGTAGAAGACATGTAGTTGCTAAGCGAAAGCTTTTATGTGTAGTCTGTTCTTTTCGTTTTGCTTTATGTATTTGTTGGCTTAGAACTTTGCCACTTCCACGGTGTTATCGATGGCAGCGCAGATATGACTTTGACTGGATGTTTTTGAGTATGAAGGACAGGATAAAGTCAGTTTGATATTGGTGTCGATTCTGTTGTGCACAAAATAAAATTAATTTAAACTATTGCTATCTTTAATTAAAAGGCATTGCGAGAAAAGGACGGCTATAGCTATGAACTAAGTTAGAGATGTCAAACTAGTTTATACCTTGCGCTTCACCGTGTTTTTAGTCGACATGTTTTTATGTGACAGCTCTAAATTACGCCAGTCTCCTTCTCGTTTTATTAGAGAGAAAAAGATATAGCAATAGTCTAAATTAAGTTTAGTTTGTGCACAACAGAATCGACATTCTTACGTGTACCTTACGGGCTGATATGGTGTACCTATCCATTATAGGGCTTGCTAATTAATTAATGTTGTGTGGTAATTAATCGGTATTCGTGTTATGGGTAATGCGGAGTAATGAGGAAAATGTCGTGAGGTAAGCTTTGAGTATGAATGAAGATGAGTATAACAGTAGAGGAAGACCAATGAAACGATGGATCGACTGTGTGAAGGATGATATGGCAAGGATGGAGGTGACTCATGAGATGACTAGTATAATAGAGAAGTGGAACATGCTGCACCGATCACAAATTGGTATAAAGGCAAGTTAATGATGATATAAGACTTGCTAATTCACTCACTTATACGTTTTTCTTTTGTGTTTTCTGTACATAGTTTAAAATTATCCTTTTTAGGGTTCCGTACCCAAAGGGTAAAAACGGAACCCTATTACTAAGACTTCGCTGTCTGTCCGTCTGTCCGTCTGTCCGTCTGTCTGTCACCAGGCTGTATCTCATGAACCGTGACAGCTAGACAGTTGAAATTTTCACAGATGATGTATTTCTGTTGCCGCTATAACAACAAATACTAAAAACAGAATAAAATTAATTAATATTTAAGGGGGGCTCCCATACAACAAACGTGATTTTTTTGCCGTTTTGTCTAATGTATAGATAATGGTACGGAACCCTTCGTGCGCGAGTCCGACTCGCACTTGGCCGGTTTTTTTACACCATTTGGTTATTGTTTTAAGAGCCTATACTACCTCATATTAGCAACTCTATTTGTGGTGGTTCAAACTTCGTTTGTAATACTGTTAGAATAACGTTCTAATCAGCTTGCACTACAAAGCGGTTGTTACGTCAGTCACTGCGGCCGAATAGTGCGAAATGAGTGGTTTTTTTCTTTATAAAATCAAATTTTCGGCTTTTGGAAAAAATAAAAAACATAAGACCTGCTTTATAGTTAGTTCAGTTAGTATGCAAAGTTTCATATTCTAATTTGAAGTACTTTTTGAATACCAGCGGTTTATTGTGCGATTTGGAGGTAACTTTGGGATTTTATTCTATCGAGAAAATTTTATGAAATTGTGTTTTCGCCAAACATAAAACCTAACATTAATCCTCAACTTTACCATACTAATATTTATTTCTAAATTAATGCTGCAGTATTTTAGGCGTAACGGAGGATCATGCTAAGCCATTTGAGGTAGTATAGGACCTTAACGTACTGATTTATTTGTTATAGGTAGGTACTATGGCTTTGTCTTGTTAGTTATGGAGAATCACTGACCCCTAAGACACAGGCACATACACCTAGCTTAGGAGTCAGGAAATTAAAATTATTGTGTCCTAGTTATAAGCCTTGTATGCTCTTAGTTTCTTCCTCGTTATATGATGGCTTTTGGTGAAATAAAGAAATTATTATTTATTTATAATTAGCTCCTAAAAGCTTTAGATTAGTACCTACTACTAAGTTAAAACACTTGCCTTCAACAGACTGCTATTCCAATACTCATTAATTGTTGAACCCTGCAATGAAATAACTTACCAAAAAGTACCTAAGAACATAACAGATCCCAAATTACCACATTAAACCGCCTGCCTCACCGTAATGCCATAAAATTATCAGCTAAAACCTTCAGCCTAACGATGTTCTCACTAAACCGAATTATTTTCAAATAATGGCCTCTAGGGAGCACGGAGGAATGAAGACAGCTCCTTCCCCCTATTTTTTGTGGTAACAAATGCTCTAGAGCTGCCCTTGTTATTAATAGAGGTGTGCTGACTCGAGCTAATGAAGTTGTCTGGTCAATCGAGATGTATTGTCAATCGAGTGGGTGTCTTACTTAATTGGTTGCGTTTGATAGTGATTGGTAAATCGAATACTTTTTACCCGACTCAGGAGGGTAATGTGTTTATCAGACTATGTTTGTTTCTTCGTGGCGCTCTAGAGACCAAACGCGTAGGTCGATTTTAATGATTTTTACCTCAATCGATTTGTTTGAAATGAGTTTATCTTTGAGTGTCACTAAAGACATGGGAGGAGCTCGTGGCTAAATAATAACAGCCGCTCGGGTCGATCATTAGGTTAAGCCGTGCCTGCCTAGGTTGGTCTGTGGATGGGTGACCGCCCATTACATACCGAGTTTTCTCCGTGCCTCGGAAAGCACGTTAAGCCGTTGGTCCCGGCTGTCATTTGTAGATCTTTGACAGTCGTTAGGTAGTCAGAGGCCCAAAAAGTCTGACAACCAGTCTTACCAAGGGGTATCGTATTACCCGGTTCTAACTGGGTTGTGGAGGTCAGATAGGCAGTCGCTCCATGTAAAATACTGGTATTCAGCTGCATCCGGTAAAACTGGAAGCCGACCCCAACAACGTTGGGAAAAGGCTAGGCAGATGATGATGTCACTAAAGACATGGCAGCAATAAGAAATATTATTATAAGTATTAATTCAAATTATAAAATGGGTAAAATATAAAATAAACAGTAATGTTTAGGTAATTCAAAGTTTCATGAATCAAAATTCCACCATGTAAAACGGGCGAGCTAAAAAGAAAAGATCGACATAAAAAGTTTCCACCATTCTTTGTTGTGGGTTTCAAAGGAGATTCGTGTGGTTTTGTGGCCAGTCTTATTGCTGGCTATAAATTATAACGATACTCACAGCAAACGGTCCACTTTCCACTAATTGGCCACTAGTTATTGTCCAGTTATTATTCGTTGTAAATCACGGCCCTCAGTTCCTCAAGGATTACCTTGGAATTTAATGGTACGGCTTCAGTGAGAATAAAACTGGACCTGGTGGAAGCGGACTTCGAGACGCAACTTCCTCTCTTTCAGTCGTGTGGTTAGTGATAGCCTGGTGTCAGAGTATTTATGCCGCCATGGGCCACTGACTTGGCTTAATATGCCCTCGTGAAATATCTCTGAAGCATGCCGTCGTAACTTTCAAGTACATTTTATCTATACAAGAAATTTTACGTAAAGTATCAAAAAACTGGACCATTCCCACTAGTTCTATTTCATAAATTATGTGTGACAGTCTTTTTTCTGCCTATATTTGTTGTACAAAAATGTCCTTAAATTTTTCAAAACTAAACAAAAATATTTAAAAAGACAATCGGGGCAGTCTCTGGGGACTGCCGATAGAAGTGAAAACAAAAAGTACACAGGCCCTGCCCCAGTCGTAGCACTGGTTGTGCCCTGCGCATGCCTATGTGGTGCTACGCCGTAGCGGATCGCCTACGAGTGCTACGAAGCGTGACCACACGTTACGTCAAGTGACGATGAGTTCAATGTTTTTCCTTCACCCAAAAAGTGCTCAACGCACCTAAAAAAGTTTTCACTTCAAAAATCGTGTTCTGCTATGTCATTCGCCAATTTGTATAGGTACAAGGCCAACGGGGGCCGGATATTTTAATTATACTCTGCCACTTCAGCTACGGAACCCTCAAGAAGTGCCTATTCAAGCACTTGACCGATTTCCATTATAGCCTGTGTAGGTCCGGTAAATCGGAAAAATCTTGTTAAATGGAAAACTTGTCATTAATCACAAGAAAGACGATAAAAACGAATGCATAATACTGCAAATACAAACTGCGTCAATAAATAACACGAGTTCAATGCAGTCTTTCTGCAAACTCTTGTGCAAATACAAAAAAATAGAAATAGGTGTATTCGCAGGTGTTGTCGTGAAATGAATGTTTTAGAACAAATATCAGTTTAAGTCAACAACGGCTGTGGCGACTGCCGACGTTCTCTGTATTGATGAGAACGGATCTATCTTCCACTGCATTCTTTTTATTTCCTTTAAAGTGGAAATATGTTTGTATGCGTAGGAAGAAACAAATAAAGAATTCTTATATCGATACTTGGCTTGACTAACTAAAACAGTAAATAATTTGGCGCTAATATAAACCAATTTAAAACATAGCTCAAACCAATTTAGAAGAATTATTATGTCAATCGTTTTAAATTGATAGACATAGAACGATGATTTAATGAATTGCGAGTACGTACCTACGTATGTAAATATTTCTAGTATTTTTTGGCTCAAGTTGGCCATAGTACGCATAAAATCAGAAAGAAGAAATGTCTCTTGAATGACCTACTTACGTGTACTTGATGCAATGTTTCATCCCAGAGAATATCAATACTACCGCAACCAAAATATTGATACTTAGAATACCCAATTTTGAACTAGAATCAATACTCTATATAAGTAAAAGCAACTGCCAATCCGCAAAGGTCTTATCTCAATATTGTCAATATTGGAATTTAGTACAAGTATTCTACTGTTAATAATAACTATGAGCTGCTATATTGCACAGTTCGTAAACCTAGCTGTAGAGGTGAATAGTTGGGGTTAAAGATCAAGGAGACTAATTTGTATTAGCTATTTGTTTATCTTTGTGTTTAAATAAAATTGAGCCCTCAACAGCATTGCTTCTAGGACAGTTTTTCTCTGCACTACCCAAAGAACCCAATGGTTGTTTGGTTTTACCAGGGTATCCCTGTTAAAAATCATTGTTATAGTAGGTAACTTACATGTCATCTTCCTTTATTTGTCACTAGTTTCTGTCCAGACTACTCGGTGTAGCTATAGCAATGGCGTAACATTCTTTTCTTGATAAAATTATCGGTCTCGTAATTTCGAAGATTAATTTCCTACATTCAAACTTATTTTAACGTCTTTATAATATTAGTGTAGACAGACTGTATAAAGTCATTCAGGTCATCTGTAAGCACAGATAATTCTGTAAGGTTCACAAAATAAATTAAGAATTTGATAAAGAGTAGGTACTCTAGCGAAATAAATTAATTGAAGGCTTCAATCCAAAACTTCAAGGTTACTATAGTAAAAGGTCACGTAGATGCTAGTATTCTAATACTAATGAAATGTACTATTGTAATGTGTATGTGTAATGACATGTCCCTCTAGGGATAGATATTATTAACTATCTGAGGATTTAGCACGAGCGGTGTAAACGTCGCGTAAGTACATCATTAAATCCTAAATTCATCTATACATATAATAAATCTGTAGAAAAGTCATTTTTGTACATTGAAGAAATTGAAACAAAAAATAGCCAGCGTGTGAAAAGATAAGTAACAGAACCCATTTCCATCATTTTTGAAATTTTTGTCTGTTTGTCTGTTTGTCTGTTTGTTTGTGCGCACATCACGTAAAATCTACGAATTCAATGCTGACAATGTTTATACATAAAAATTGTGTGTAACTTGGGGTATGATTTAGTGTTTGTTTCATTGAAATCGGTTAATTCTATCAAAAGATATATGAACTTAAAGTTTTCAAGAAGAACTAATCATCAAATGTAAGATACATACATGCAGCGACATCTGTTGAACTAAAATGATACCAATGACTAAAAATGTGCTCACCACAGTCATAACTTTTAAATCGACTGACCAGCTTTAAAAAAAAAAATAGCATAGGTAATATACTTTAGCAGTTTAACATTTTGGTCGACAACCAGACGAAAAAAAGACCTGATAGACGGCGTTGTTTATTTCACTCCATTTTCTGAATTGAATGACCCTCGCCCGTGTCAGTTGCCTAAATTTTTGTTTTTTTTTTTTCGGATGGGAAATCATCAAATGACTCCTCCTGCTCTGGGCGGAGCAGGAGGGAGTGTCAGACTTTTACTGACTAAAACCCAGCCATGTTCCTTCATCGCCCTTTTGTTCCGGGGCCACGGTATCTCTTTCGAACAGTCCCGCAACCCCGGCAGACATCGGTCCTTGCGGATCAGCCCTTCCTTTTTGCTGACTCTCTTTTAGGCGCGCGTGGAACACGAACGCGCCGTCGACACGGCCTGTCGTCATGAGACGGACGGACGCGGCGAGCTAGCCCATAGCCCACCGTCCACAGGCCCGCCCCTACGGTGGCCGGGGGCCACGTGGTTGCCCCGGTAGCCCGGGGCGTCTGCCGCGGCGGCCGGGACGTTGAGAGGTTCTCTCCCTCTCACGTTCCGCCACCTCCTTTTCTAGCATTACTGCTTCGCAGAAGGAGGTGACGGCGTCCCATTCCGTCTCGCTCCGGACCATGGCTTGCACCAGGGCCGGACGCGAGAGGTCGCCGCCGCAAACGTGTAAATTGCCTCAAGATTGGTTTTTTAACCGACGAAACAAAAAGAAGGTAGTTCTCAATTCGACGCGTATTTTTTTTATATATGACCACGGATAACTTTTACAGAGAAGTCCGTACATGGTCCTTTTGTTTGTAAATCTCAAAGTTGGTCCCATTTATAATTGAAAAAATCGTATTTGGGCTAATTTCTTGCACCTTTGATGAGAACTTTCGACCTAGCTGGAGTATGACTGTCATCGAGTGTCTAAGGATGAAGGAGGTGGCGGAACGTGAGAGGGAGAGAACCTCTAAACGTCCCGGCCGGCGCGGGAGACGCCCCGGGCGTCCGGGGCCACCGCGTGGCCCCCGGCCACCGTACGCGCGGGCCTGTGGACGGTGGGCTATGGGCTAGCTCGCCATCCGTCTGTCTCATGACGACAGGCCGTGTCGACGGCACGTTCGTGTTCGACGCGCGCCTCAAAGAGAGTCAGCAATAGGAAGGGGTCCGCAAGGGCCGATGCCTGCCGGGGTTGCGGGACTGTTCTAAAGAGATACCGTGGCCCCAGAACGCAAAGGGCGATGAAGGAACATGGATGGGTTTAGTCAATAAAAGTATGACACTGCCTCCTGGTCCGCCCAGAGCGGGAGGAGTCATTTGATGATTTCCCATCCGAAAAAAAAAAGGCTGTCGAGGTAAGCCCTTTTTTGGAAAAACATAAGTAGATTATTTTAGCGATTAATGCAAATATATCGAAGAAATTAAATTGTTACCCACTTGGATCTACGTAGGTATATATCTACTAATATTATAAAGCTAAAGAGATTTTGGTTGGTTGAACGCGCTAATTACAGGAAAACTTTTAGTGTTGAATAGTTATCGAGGATGGCTATAGGTTATCTAACATCACGCTATAATTAAAAGGAGCGGAGCATCAATGATAAATGTTGCAAAAACAAGGAAAATTTATTTCTTTCGAGAGCTTCCTTTGCGGGCGCTGCATAAATGGTTAAAGTTGCGCAACAATCATGTATTAGAGAATTGTTCGTTTTAAAGCGTTCTAAAAAAAACCGCGATAGCATTATGTCTATCTTTCAAGGTTGACTCCACTCTCTCTAACCCTCTCTCTCTCACGTGACGCAGACGAAGTTGCGCGGGTCAGCTAGTCCATCATAAATTCAAAATATTATATTATTTTCATAATATTATAAGTATTTATTCATATTTGAAATGCTACAAGATAATTGTATTTAAGATTAAAAAATCGACGTATTTACGTTAGGTTTACACCGCGCGCTTATGCCGCGGGCCGCCGATTTCGTTCGTTAACAAAACTTTAAAACCTAGATACTCCGAGGCTTGAGTTCTTTGGTGATAACTCCTCCCTTTAAGTTGGTACACATTCTGTTTCTTCTTTTCCGGCGAGTTGCAGAGGAAGCAGAAAGCTTGTGTGATCAATACTTGCCATTCGGCAAGTTATTAGCGTGACGATTACTTACTATGGTCACTTAAAAAGGCACTTTTCTCGTTTTTTCAAATAGTAGATTATTAACTAAGGGGATAAAGCAGTGTCTTCTGTCGCGGGTGACGATTTAAATCGCGAGCGTAACGAAGGACTCGAAGTTTACTCCCGAGCGTAGCGAGGGTGTTAAAAAGTTAAATCACGAGCGAAGCGAGGGATTTAAGACGAGTCCTGAGTGTAGCGAGGGATTTAAGTTCACCCAAGACTAAGACAGCTTTATCACCGAGGAAAATACTCTACTTTTCGTACCATTTGCGAAAAAATTAACACAATAATACTATGAGATAAGCATTTATTAAAAATGTCAATGTTTAATGTCTGAGGCAGAACACCTCGCCTCCGTAGACCAGAGAATGGGCAGCAGCGTATTCTGTTAGTATTTCATCACTGCGATCTCCAATCCGCCTGCCAAGCGTGGAGATTACGGCAAATTCCTCCCATCATGGGAGAGGCTTATGTCCAGCAGTGGACGTTATGGGCTAATGTAGTAGTATTTATTAGAAATAATGACAATTAAAAGTAAAAGTTAACATTCGAAACATTGGTCCAATTATTGATAGAGTTACATTTTTGTTTGGTACATTTATTGTTGATGAGTTGATTTGAGTATTTCTCTGTTCTTGCGTCTGAGGAACTTGCGTTTCATTGTAGATTGTACAAAAACGCGGCAAATTCCTAGACTAATATTTATTTGTCGGAAAAGCAAAGGCATCAAGCTCATACGGCCTCGTCAGTTTTCGTAATTTTATTTAATAATCATAACTGCATAATAAATCCGTATTCCTTTTTCAAAAAGATGTATAATGCTCTAAATACAAACTCAATGGTGTAAACACAGATGTAGTTCAGTATAAATTTCGGTAAGTATTCCAAATTTAAATCACATTCTCCCCCTAGAGGATGAATGAAATTCAGTACAATTTTCTTTCCCTGTTTTAACAGATTAAAAATGACTATTGTTATGTTCGCTTTTTGTGGCATAGAATGTCACTTTTTTGAGCAAGTGGTACGAAAAAAAACTTTTCAATACACTTCCTCGAAAACTGGTCCATAACGCACTACGATTAGGTACAACATGCAATGTATTTCACACGCGTGCGATTTTTTCCACTTTCCCGCACGTGTGCGGGAATGAAAATTGCCACAGATAACTATACTTAAACTTAGTCCAAATTGGTTGAATGCCTATAGTCTGAGGTGAATGTTTTTTTTTAATTTCAGCAAAGCACTACGCGTCTTTACGGCATAAATATTTTTTGAATATTCAATTTGTGTTTATAAATAGAATATCATAGATAAACATGATTATTAAAAACTAATAGTTACTTTTATACACAAATTAACATTTATTTGTGTTCTGAATTCAAAAATATAAAATAAATATATTTTTTATATTAGGCTGTTTAACGGCTTCATACCTTTGCCTCTTCTTCAACCTGGCGAAACCAAAGCGCGGAAAAAAAAGAAAATTAAAATCATAGTTTCATGGTTCGTGACAAAAATATTTTTCGTTATTTTATTTTATTTCTTCAAAAGTGTATTGAAAAACGTCGTTTGATACACGTGAACATTTGTTATTGCAATTCTCGGCTCAAAAACACCCTCGCCTGCGGCTCGGGTGTTATAATTCCGCCTCGAATGCAATAACAAACTTTCTCCACTTGTATCAAAATGTACTATTTCATTACTCATACTCGGAAAGTAGGTCTGAAGTGGCCTGAGGAGCGGGTTGAAAATAATACTTTTCAGCCTAAGCATAATCGTTTTCTAATGACAGCTGTCAAATTATAAAAAAAATGGTTCATTTTTTATTGAACCATGTTCCTACTTTCTATACAGCGACGATGTAAAATGAAATAACATAAAGTTAAGTGTTAATTAAACAATACATATTTTTTAAATAAATTTAATTTATTTAGGTTTCAACTACTTCTTTAAAATATCATAGATTTGGGAAAAATATTTATCATTTTTTCGGTGATGAAATTGAAAAATAGGTAATGTCTGAATAGCGGGCCGGCCACAGAAAAAGAGCAAAATAGGCGGGAAAGCGGCAATCCGATCTTCATTTGTTTTTTCGAGTTGATTCATGCATGGTATAATAATATACTTCGCCAGGTATAGCATTCCGAGACACAGAGGTCACGTGGGTGACACAAGTCTACGTCATCAACACTAAACAGTTTGGGAATCACTATTTGCACTGGCACTGAGCGAGACAGGCACACGTGTTAAAAAAGAATAGCGATACACGGCGAAATGGCGGAATGTCAATGAGACAGCCCGTTTCTGTGTTACCAGTAGTGTGAAATAATAACTCCCTAACCACCTATAATACCTGTGCGAATCCGATCAAACATTAAAGTTTTAAATTACAATTACTTTAGTATATGATTAAATTGATTTTTTTTTCGTTTGATCAGGCAAACGAAAACAACTATTTAAATGCTTATATATATTTTTAAACATATTGGTGGCCGAAAATGTTTCCATTATTTAGTGTTTTGTTTCAATAAAGTGGCAACTGAATAGTGACGTAAACATGTGTCACTCCCGGAATGCCAGACCTTGTTTTTTTAGACCATGGATTCATGTTTTTATTTTTACTTTCCTTGTATTCGTAATGAAAAGCACAGTGTTTACCTCGGGGTCCCCAGCCGTACCCGTTCGGGTACGGTGCATTGTTATTTTAATTGTGTCTGTAATTGCGGGTATCGTTAAAGACTTATTTAGTCCCTCGAACTATTAGCGCCCTCGCTGCGCTCGGGCACCAAACCCCGTCTCGGGACTAAATAAGTTACTTTCACCCCTAGGGTAACAATGTACTATTTACGTTCTCTTCTTGTCTTCTACGCTTTATGGTCTTGTAAGCTTTGTTTGTTGGACAGAAATAGCTCGATATGATATACAAGAAGCAGGTTTAAACTCCATCATCCTAATTGATTTGGGGTCAGCGCAGCATGTCTTCTTCTTCCATACTTCTGTATTACTCGTCATCTCAACATAGAAAGGAGGTTTTCTAGCCATATCATCATTCACACTGTCCATTCAGCACTTCTTTGGTCTTCCTCTGCTCTTATAACAACAACAGCCCATAACGTCCACTGCTGGACATAAGCCTCTCCCATGATGGGAGGAATTTGCCGTAATCTCCACGCTTGGCAGGCGGATTGGAGATCGCAGTGATGAAAGACTAACAGAAAACGCTGCTGCCCATTCTCTGGTCTACGGAGGCGTAATGTGTTCTGCCTCAGACAGTAGTCGCCTTATACGACACCCGTGAGTGTAATGGGTTGGTTCCATTCTACTCTGCCGGATACCACACAGCTAACACTCTTATAGCCATCTTCATACATAACATTCTGCTCAGATTTAAACTCTCTTAAGCAGATTTAAACTCCATATAATTTAATTTCAACGTCTTTACTTTCCACCAAAGATATTAATTAACATCAGCCTGTAGGTAACAGCTTCTAAGATAAAAAATATACGGACGGGATCAATTTCAATTTTCTCAGACAAACTAAAATTCTTGTAGGTGAGCCGAGATGAAAAATACAGGGATTACGAGATGAGGGAGGATGACGTTCTCAGCTAGTACTTGACCTACTTCTGATAAAAATGATAAATATTCTCTGCTTGAGAATGTGCCGGTATTTTTATTTTATTTTATAAAATAACCCGAGGTGTTGGCGGATCGATGGGACGAAATGTTTTGTTGAGGGAATTTATGTTGTGTTTCGGTGCTTTATTATGATTTTGTGTTGTATAATTGAAACTTTACGAAACACATCGGGCATCATTAGGTATAGTCGCACAGTTTCTGGATTTATTCATCATCTGCCCTTTCCCAACTTTGTTGGGGTCGGCTTCCAGTCTAACCGGATGTCGCTGAATACCTGTATTTTACATGGAGCTGACCTCCACAACCCAGTTAGTACTGGGTAATACGATACCCATTGGTAAGACTGGTTGTCAGACTTTTTGGGCCACTGTCTACCTGTAACGACTGTCAAAGATGGACAAATGACAGCCGGAACCAACAGCTTAACGTGCTGCATTTGTTACTCGCTGCTAATTAGTCCATCACACACTACAATACATACATACATACATACATAATCCACACACTACAGTACTCAATACACCTCACCACACCACACTACACCATACCACACCACACCACACCGCACCACTCACCACACTGCACATCACATCTGATCACATCAAACCACGCTACATCTCACACACGCGCTATACACCTAACTAAAGCACACCATGCTACTTGATACATACTTAATGATGTTAGATTAAATAATAACAATATGCTGTAAATATGTAACATATATCTAAGATATGGAGGAGCGGAGTCTCCTAATACAGGCATTGTTTGCCTAAAAGGAGGCTCCAAACACAATTCATTGTATATGAAGCATTTTGTTTAAATAATAAATATTTTTTCATTTTTCATTTTCATTAGGTCATTATAAACGTGTTACTGATGGCGTTTTCCTAGGAAAATTCGTTAAAGGAAAATCTTTTTATAGCTTACCTTACCATGTTTGTACATCAGGTTTGGAAGACTACTAAATTCAGTAAATTATGTTTTAGGTACTTAACGCCCACTATACAGGTACCGTAAGTAACTAGAAGGGGACCTGAAACCTGACCTGTTTTTGAAATATTGTGGAATGTTCTCCGTTCATATCTAAGTGAATCAAATCTGCAATATAAATTAGTGCTGCGTCGCAATTACCTACGTTGCACGTTATGAACCTTTTGAAACTGCAGGCAAAAATAAAAACGGAACTTACGTTTATACTCGAAGAATTCATTTTTCTTTGACCGAAATGAAGTTGATGTTTTGTAAAAGTCTGAGTAATATTTTGGTGAACTTTTGCAATTCAAATACCTAATGTTAGAGTTCGAGACAGAAGTCACGATCTTCTAAACGAGATTCATTCTACCATTACAGCGTTATGTTACGACTTAAAACTAGAGACTTACAAATTGATTATGTTTCTTATTACTAAATAATTATACTTAGACTGGGTCAGGTCAACTATTAAGACTTAGTTCTTCATTTATTCAATTCTTATATTTTAATGTTCTCAATTCAATGTACGTACCTCTATTTGATTTTTTTTTAATTCGCTCTCCCGAGCCACAAGATATTATTATAATTATGTGAGTTTTTTTCTATGCCTCTATCGGATGACTATTTTATCACTTTCCAAAAAAAAAATGGGTATATTAGGTGAACGGAGTAGAAGTTTATGGCATGCCTAGTTTTTTTTTTCTTTTTTCCACAGCTTAGAAAATAAATTAGGTATCATCAAAAAACGCTACACTTTTCGAACTAGAACAAAGAAAGATAAATTTTGAAAAAAATCAAATCATACGCGATACGCGTATGATTTGGATTTGGATTTTTTTTTTCGGAAATAAAAAACTTTTTAGGTATGCCATTTGCTTCTACTCCGTTCACCTATTATACCCATTTTTAGGGTTCCGTAGTCAACTAGGAACCCTTATATTTTCGCCATGTCTGGCCGTCCGTCCGTCCGTCTGTCCGTCCTCGCTTAATCTCTGTGACCGTTAGCACTAGAAAGCTGGAATTTGGTACCAATATGTATATCAATCACGCCGACAAAGTGGTAAAATAAAAATTGGAAAAAAATGTTTTATTAGGGTAGCCCTCCATATGTAAAGTGGGAAGTGTTTTTTTTTAAATTCAACCCTAACGTGTGATATATTGTTGGAAAGGTATTTAAAAATGAATAGGGGTTTCCTAAAATCATTTTTTGATAATGTCAATAATTTCGGAAATAATCGCTCCAAAAGTAAAAAACAATGTGTCCCCCCCCCCCTAACTTTTGAACCATAAGTTTAGAAAATATGAAAAAAATCTAAAAAGTAGAACTTTATAAGGACTTTCTAGGAAAATCATTTTGAACTTGATGGAAACAACAGTTTTTGTACAAAAAAGACAAAAAGTTGTACAAAATAATTTCTGGACTAAGTTTGTAGTATATTCGTATATGCAAGCATTTTTACATAATGGATACCCACCTTTAAACTCATAAGTGGGAACACTTATTGTGACGGACGGGAAACTACGGAACCCTACACTGAGCGTGGCCCGACACGCTCTTGGCCGGTTTTTTTGGAAAGTGATAAAAAAGTCACAAATAATAATAATAATCAATGAGATAAGAGAGTTTATGAGTGATAATATCTATCAGAATAATGACCTGGAGGAGTCAACCCTGCAACCACCTTGCTGACTCACAATTGACCGCCTCCAAACGTTGCTGACTGGCTGATCTGCTTACCACAGCGTTTAGAAGACAACATCTGCTGTACAACATTATTTCTAACGCAAACGAGCAAAAACAGTGCCAAGTGCTAATAACACGATAAATTATACTGCAAAGCGAATATATCAGTCAACTTGTAAATCAAATTAACTCGATTGTCCTAAGGAAACAACATCGGTTTACAATCCTGTCAGATACCTCTCACGTGTCGTGTTAGAATCGCGCGAGACGTCCGGACGTGTCGAAGTACAATAACGTTGCGACGCGTCGCGGCGACGACATCGTGGTGTCGCGACGTCGACACGCGGTTTATTGTGGAAGCGGGAACATGCCTCGCGGTGAATAGGATAGGTATGGTGAGACCACTAGACTAGAAAAGTATATTTATTTGAAGATACTGCGTGTATTGGTGGTGTTGTACTGGTCAGCTGCTTTTTTTCGCAATTTCGATGATGGTCTCATGGAGAAAGTTGGTAATTTGATGGAATCATACCCTGAAATATGACCATACCTTTCTGGTAAGTACACGCTGTAGATTAGTTTTTGCACCAGTCTGTTAAATAATTACGATAATGAGACAGCGAGAGCTTGAACCAGAGACAATAACTTTCAAAGCATTTCTACTGCGGTTTAAATAGGATTGACTTGGATTTTCAGCACCTATTGACTTTTCCCCTCATCGTTATCGATAGATATACAAGGTGTAAACGGACCCTTCAGAAGTCAGCAAATCATAATTATGTACTTAAGTACATCAAATTAAGGGCCTATACTCCCTCAAATGGCTTAGCATGATCCTCCGTTACGCCTAAAATACTGCAGCATTAATTTTGAAATAAATATATGGTAAAGTTGAGGATTAATGCTAAATACTATGTATGACGGAAACACGATTCCATAAACTTTTCTCGATAGAAAAAAAATCCAAAGTTACCTCCAAATCGAACAATAAACCGCTGGTATTCAAAAAGTTCTTTAAATTAGATCATGAAACTATGCATACTAACTGAACTAACTATAAAGCAGGTCTTATGTGTTTTATTATTTTTTTAGTCCAATCAATAGATTTTTTGTAAATCGCAAAAAACAACTTAATTCGCACTATTCGGCCGCAGTGACTGACGTAACAACCGCTTTGTAGTGCAAGCTGATTAGAACTTTATTCTAACAGTATTTTAAACGAAGTTGGAACCACTACAAACAGAGTTGCTAATTTTAGGGGAACTCTACGAACTCTTCCAACCCCTGGAAAGGTCTAACACACATATTAGAATCCATGTAACGTGTCCAGGCGTCGAGGTACAAAGGCGTTGCTGTGTTGACGGCCCATGCATTGTGGGTGAGAGGAAACATACGCTGGCCGACACAGCAAAAATGTAGCTTTATTTTTATCATAGAACCCGGAGAATGCAGAGAGTATTTTGTTATACAAGTAGCTTAGTATTTAGCATAATTTGCAGATATAAGTACAAATAATATAATTTAATATTATCATATAATGTTTTCACGACTGTGATACAGGCCACCGCGACGATAAGCGGTCCTCGTCTTTTGATTTTTTTAAAAATATTTTCTCTTTAATTTTTTTGTAAAGGTGCGTACAGACTATGTTACATATTATATTACTTGTGTTTTATAACATGTCCATATTACACACGCCCACATTCACATTTATAACATTCAGTGGGGTGCGTATCATAACATATAAAGTTATTTGGTATATTTTCATTTCAATAACGTTCACAGGACGTAATAAACGTGAGTTATATCAACTGTTGATATAATTTCTTTAGATATAACATATAAATACTCTAAAAATTATTTCGTATGACGTTATTGGATATAACGTTTATTTAATCGAAAATCATTAGGCCTATCGTTTAAAACATATAATTTTGATATAACGTGTATGGTTATTTAATCGAAAAGCGGGACAGAAACGAATCGCTGCAAAACCGACTCCACGTAGTCTTGTCTGCCCTACCCCTAGAGTGTTATTTAAAATCGCGTAGGCGCGGAGGGGCGAGGCGGCCCGCGAGCTGAGGAGCAGGTGGTTCTAACACTTGCCGCCGCGGCTGAGGCTGGCTGGCTAGGCCGGCCAGCAAGCCGAAGCCGTGGTGATGAGCGTGAACCACATCTGCGACGATAAGCTCGCATGGGACCGCCGGAGCCCCCCAGCGCCAGATCCGTGATAGAAACCATGCCTGTTGCATGCTTGATTGCATGCTGCATGTATGGTGTATGCTTGTTTGCATGCCTGCTGCATGCTTGCTTTGCATGCTGCATGTATGGCGTATGCTTGTTTGCATGCCTGCTGCATGCATGGTGTATGCTTGTTTGCATGTTTTTTACTAGGAAATAAAAACCACGCATTTTGTGATATTATACTAAATAAGTTTTATGTCTTTTGAGAGGTATATCAAACGATTTTATATTCAATGGAGGTTATGCTTATAAAAAATTTGAAACTTTAACATTATTTCAATCGTTTATCATATTAACTGATCGTTATATCGAATAAAATTATACATTCAGTTGTTATATCTTGTAAATATTAGAGATTTTGTAATTATATCATATATTACTTACCCCATTCAGTGGCCACTGAAACATGTTATATAGCAATGTTATTATGTTGTTATATAGTCTATTCGCACCTTTAAGTAACTTACGTTAATTCAACTGTTATTGCTGACAATAACAGTGCGAGAACACTGATGTTGGATGTCTGAAATGACCGTAACCCTTCAATGTATGGCCACTGGCAAAAGAATGACGAATGAAAATCAGTTCAAACAGTTTTTAGATCGAATCTTCATTTCAGTTTTTATCAGACACTTTATGTATACGCTGCAAACAATAGCATTTCCTATCGATCGGCCCCTATACAGATACACCTACTAACTGTATTCTCCGTAATTAGAATATAAACACTTAATTAGTCCAATTAGTTGGAACTGTTAGCTTACCCCAGTTCACATAACAGGCAGAATACGCCATTGATAAATGTGCGCGACGCACAAGGCCAGGTGTGCAGTATCGATCAAATAATTGAAATGGGAATGAATAATAGTGGATTATAGGAAGGTTTTCTATAGGCGATTTTATGAGATATGTGGAAGGAAATTAAACCCTCTTTTACTATTCGTTTTTAGTGGGGTTTATGTCATTGCGGAATGGTAATGCTCATCTGCCTAGCCTTTTCCCAACTTCAATGTTGGGGTCAGCTTTCAATCTAACCAGTTGCAGCTGAATACCAGTATTTTACGTGGAGCGACTGCCTAGCTGACCTTCACAACCCAAGAAGTACTGGGTAATCCGATACCCGACTTTCGGGTCACTGACTACCTGTAACGACTGTCAAAGATCTACAAAATGACAGCAGGGACCAACGGCTTAACGTGCTTTCCATGGCACAGAGCAATGTGTGGTCAGCCATCCACGGACCATCCTAGCCTCCACCTTTTGCCTCGACGATTTGATACCTTGTAATTTCGTATACAATTCACCACTTTGTCTAATCATTAATGGTATTGTTGAGTTGAGTTAACTTGAGTTAGATGTTCTTATTACATAATCATGGACTTTACGGCAGTCATTAGTTCAGACATTGACTTTGATAAATTTATCGGAAAATAAACGCAGTGAAGCTAACCCCGTTCGTTGTGTAGACAAGGTAATTTGTCAGTCGTTTATATGTGACGGGAACGCATTTAGAACGACTCAATGTAGTTTTTCTTCAGCAAATGTTTCAAAGTTTATTTTTTGCTTTCGAACTGGCTGTTTTTACCGAGGAATGAGGACTCTTGTTCCGGTTGCAACTAGAAAAGTAAAACTCATTTACATTATTTACAATAAACGATATTTTATGACTTGAAAATATTTAAACAAATTCTTATTTATTTGCATAAAATCTGAGTCATACACATAATTGGTGACAAATTAAATTTTGCGTATGACATGAAACTTGGCATTGATGTTAAAAAACATGCCACTGCCCGACACCCACAAATTAGCGATTTAACTAATTCCAACGTCCGTCACAATTTATTAATTTTAACATGGATCCTGTCATTCATAATTACTCCACATTATTTCACAAGATTTAAGCCAGGGACCGATTTGCCACAGAACACGCGAGCTCAATTTGGACACTTGTTGAAAACAAGCGCTTTATACATAGTAGTTACTAGCGACCAGCAGTGTAGACCGAAGGATAAGTTCTCTTCTAAACTAAATGGGCATTACACAAACCTTTTTGTAGATAGTGGCCAGATTTTCGGCCACTAACTTCCTGTAACGACTGTCAAAAATCTAGAAATGACAGCCGAGACCAACGGCTTAACGTGCTTTCCACCAAAAGGTGGTGTAAAATTAGAGTGCAAATATGTTTGGGAGTAGGAAATTTGTAATTACATGCTGAAATCACTAAAACCTTGGTGTACTGATTGTAGCTTAACGTCAGCCAAAGATAAGAAAGAAAATAAAATTTGACTGCTGGAAAATGCGAATCCCTCATAGCCGCGTGGTTTGTTATAAATGTGTTCCCACCTTTACTCACTAATAGTAAAATGTGTTGAAACGCGACATTACATGACGCAGGTCGTCATCAACTCAAAGCTTTTTCTATATTAACATTTAATTTTGTGTGTGTCTGTGTGTCGAATGATTTCACTCAAACGACCTGACCAGCGTTTGATGATTCTTTTGATACGAAATAATTCATACATTTGATGCAATTATTATATTTAGATGTTACACAAGTTTAGGTGAAAATAGAGTATTTCGTGGAAACTGTTTTGTGTGCGAAATGTGTTTGAATTCCTGAATCACGGGAAGTATATATCCGTCAACAAATAATGAAGTGTTTATAGCAGTTATTACGGTCGTGCGTTTAATGTTCGGTACTGCAAAGATATTTGTTTCATTGGAAAATGTTAACGGCGTTTACTCTTTGTAAATTCTGGATACTTAACTGACTGTTTTAGACAATCAAAGATGATACATACCTCTCATTACTTCACCAACTTATAAACTATTATTAAACCTTTACGCCAGATGATTAAAACACTGAAATCTGGCAAAAAATTTCAAAGGCTGATGATCTTCAAACTGAAGTAATGAACATAATTCCTCACCATAGACATATTAATGTATCTCTCAAAAGAAATGGCTCCCTATCAAATTCGTAGTCAATGACAGGTTTATATCACCCCGTGGGCGTTCGCCACTCGCTCTAGATTGACAGCTACAATAACAAACACCGCTCTTTTACACCCACCGTAAAACTTTAATTACGAATCACCATCACAAATGTAACTCAGAGAATTGAATTTACTGCCGATAAAATTTGTCCGAAGAAAAATATATCGCGCATTAATTTAGTCTTATGAAGTGTGTAGACGAGCGACTGGTAATGTTGGCGACCGTTGGCCAGAAACGACAGTATACGAATATACTTTATTTGCCAATTAATGTTGTAACAGGCGTACGTATATGACCAGATATAATATGAACATGAACGAAGCAGAAGGATCGTGAGTGGCGTTCTGTGATTTCTGCCATGTCTATGGAAAAAAGACGTGGATATGCATTTATGGGTATATTGTTAGTCCAAACGTCAGAAAAGACAGCCTCACGATTCACGACCTCTTAAGGTTTAAGCTGGTAGGAAGAAGTGGCGCAAAATTGGAATGTTTTCGCGCCGTTTCTTCTTTGTCTTGTAAGAAATTAAATTAAAAATAAATACAGTACGTCCAGCAATAACTTGCTCAAGTCTGACGATTTATGACCATCAACAGTACTATCTTTAGCTAAACAGAGAAAAACAACTGAACATTTGGCAACGCAAGCGCTCAATCGCACCCTGACTGTCGAGTTGTAGCAAATTCAGATACCGATAAAAATCGACAGTGTTCCCGATTAAAATCGCTCGTTAGCATAGACATCTAGTTCCACGAAACAGATGGCTCTCATTGTTTTTGCAAGTTGATTGGTCATCCTCTGCTTTAATTATGTTATCTTAGCGCTGACGTTAATGGTTAAAGAAATTAACACTTTTTTTCTACAAAGTGGAATGTTAAGATACATTCAGCGGAGGATTATTATGATAAGCAATGGAACTTGCGTCATTGAAAAATACTGTAATGGGTAGTAATGCAGCCGTTTGATGTCATACTGTGCTTTTGTACTGAGCTGTAGATTGAGAAACATTTGCGGATGGGCGGGAATGGTCCTGGTGGCCTACTATGATGTCTTAAAGCAGGATTGTTTTAATTTTACTCCAGTGTGGGAAAGAGATGGCGCCTGACGTCCTCTATAGCTCCGTCTCTTACTCACATTGGAACAAGATTAAAACGATCCTGCTTTAAGACGTCATGGTAGGCCATCTGAGCTGTTCCAACTCGCAAAAGAAAAGAAGAAACATTTGGAATTGATGGCCAAAGTTCATAAAATCGAGAGGCACCAGAAGAAGAAGTACAATCAATGCCTCGTTGGTGTAATAGTCGGAAACGCTACTGCTGATGGTCATGAGGTTCTGGGTTTCATTTTTCATTAGGGTTTTTCTGTAAGGAATTTCTCAGTAGTAGCCCGGAGTCTTTTGCCTCGTTGGTGTCAATATCAATTCTTCGTAATAACTGGCCAAATATGGGCATAAGTAAAAAGTAGTTTAAAATCCCACCCGTATTTTTAATGTGAGTGTACATACATCTAAAAGTCTTCGAGAACTTGAACTTTTAGCCCGAAATCCTTAACCAGGTGCCTTGTTGTATATTTTGCTTTTATAGGATTCCGGCGACCGAGCCAGACAGATTAGATTTCGTAGAATCAAAGCCGTTTCTAACACCTCGATTGTGTTAGCTAGGATTTGTAAAGATTTTTCTTTGTAGACCGAAATGACTGTACGGCATTTTAGACAGATGATTTTGTATCCCATCATATATGCGTACGTAACATCTGGCCTTATTTCGTAAGGGTTATAAGCAGAGGCCTTTAATACACCCAAATTTTGCCAGATTTATTTAATTCCTGAAGGATTAAGCAAAATACTTTAAAACAGTCAGAAGCCTGAAAGTCTGTCCAACCAGTCTTACCAATGGATATCGTTATACCCAGTAACTAGGTAGTAGAGTTCCGATAGGCATCCGTTCCATGCAAAATACTGGTATGCAGCTGCATCTGATTGATTATCGCTAACTTCGGTGAAGGAAAACATCTTGAGGAAACCAGCATGCCTAAGAGATCTTCTCGACGGCATGTAAAGCCAGGTCAGAGGCCCATGGGTGGCATAAAAATTCTAACTCCAGGTTAGATACTAAGCACACGATAAGTAGTAGTAGTAGCTGCATCTGATTAGACTGGAAGCCGTCTTCAACTAAGTTGGGAAAAGGCTAGGCAGATGATGATAAAAATCATGTGTTAGGCAGACGTGTACCAGTAGTACTTTGGGGGTATGAAGAACAGGGTGTAAAGCTCTTCATCCCCCATTGAAAATGGGAGGATCCTTCGACCAGACGGGTGTTATGTCTGGTGGGCTACTGCCTGACAGTTGTTTTTTTTATTTTTTTATTTAGGAGTGACCACTCGCAGATGCAACTCTCTACGGTCGCTTTACTGCTTAACCGGACTATCCTGTGGTGGCCAAAAATTACTTTAAGGCCCCCAGCCAGGGCTTACAAACTAACAGGATTACAATTAAATGAACAATCACTAAGGGCACCCCTTGTGGGGTTCGGGCCTCGGCTTAGTGCGTCATTGAGGAGAGGGCAGCAAGGGTCAACAACAGGCTGGGTCGGATCATTATTTGGGGACGGATTTATCGTTACTTGCTCAGCGTCGCGGGCTGGCTCGTCGAGCAAGGGTCGGGCGGTGATGTTACTGGGGGGTCGCGGGGGTCCTCGGCGGCGGGACCGGATTCGCGGTTTGAATCGGTTCTTGTATTTGTACCTACGTAGTGTACTCGTTTCCCTACAACTCTCTTGATAAAGGGTGATGGGATCATCGGGTGTGAGGAGGGTAAGCCTAGGTCGACGAATCCTAGATATGTTGGAAGGGGCATATCTGGCTGCTGAGGAAATCAGGGGATTAGGGTGTTTTTCAGCCATATCGAAAAAGCCCTTGGTCAGACGTTTCATGTACTGCATCATGGTGGGGATTTTGAGATCAACATGGAGTTGCTCATTCCTAACGTAAGGTCCTGTGGCCTTTCGCAAGAACCTATTCTGGAGGGTCTGCATCTTGTGAAGATGGTAGGGTTGATGCACGCGGTGTAAATCCCGACAGTTGTGGTCGGGTTCTTGTATATAGTCCTATGTCACGGATAACTCTGCTTGCACGATGTAGGAATTCTCAGTTTTAGTTCATCGTTCGTGTAATAGATGGCACTGTAGAACTTTTTGTTCCGTGTGGTTTTTGTAGTGCCGCTACAGTACTAACGCGTTCGTTGGTTATACTACAGGTACTACAGGTAGGTAGGTTAGTTACTTTAGTCCCACGTAATAGAAGGCTAACTCATTGCCTTCAACAGGGCTCAAATCTAGAATTCAAGCTGCTATACTGTGAGACTCTTGATTCCAGTAAAGCCAGTAGCACTGTGCTTGACCTGGGCGTTGAACCCACAGTTGCGGACCTTATGCAATTTTGTTCAACATATGAGTTGAGTGGGGAGCTAATATAAGACAAATTTATTCCATTAGAATGAAAATTAAAAATATATACAGTACATTTTCCTTCCTTCCCACAACGTCATAAGGAAAAAGAAGCTTTTAATATGGTGATTCGATGGAGACTTTTCTTATTTTCTCATGCATCTTGGAAGAGGATAAATATTACAAGCCCATCTTCCGCAATCAGAAGTTGTTATTTATTTATTCAGAAATACATATTAATTAAATAATATTCTAACAATAATCACATTAAAATATCAAATAGCATCTTCTAATCACAATAATTTCTAAAGCTTAAATAATAAAAAAAATATTAGGGACTGCCTATCTCACCTCCACAACCTGTACTGGGTAATACGATACCTCTTGGTAGGACTGGTTCTCAGACTTTCGAGCCACTGACTACTTAACGACTGTCAAAGATCTACTATTAACAGCCGGGATCAATTCCGAGGGACGGAGGAAACTCGGTTTGTAATGGGTGGTCACCCATCCACGAACCAACCGAGGCGAGATTTAACCGAGCGACTGTTATTATAAGCCACGAGCTCCTCCGAAACTGGCCCCTAATAGACAACAACAACAACACAACAATCAACAACAACAACGACAACAACAAATACGACAACGACAATTTATCGATCTTTTTCTTTATCGTGTGGTTAGTGCCTAACCCTGCCCGCGTAGCATGACCACTGTAGACACGAAAGAGAATCGACAAATCTTTTGTTCATCTGTCATTTTGTCGATTCAATGACAGATGAACAATCATGAACAATAGTACATTTTGATACAAGTGGAGAAAGTTTGTTATTGCATTCGAAGCGGAATATATTGTTTTTGAGCCGAGAATTGCAATAACAAATGTCCACGTGTATCAAACAACGTTTTTCACTACACTGATGAAGAAATAAAATAAAATAACGAATAATATTTTTGTCACGAACTATGAAACTATGATTTTAATTTTCTTTTTTTTTCGCGCTTTGGTTTCGCCAGGTTGAAGAAGAGGCATAAAAATAGATTTATTTAATATTTTTGAATTGAGAACACAAATAATGTTTATTTGTGTATAAAAGTAACTATTCGTTTTAAATAATCATGTTTATCTATGATATTCTATTTATAAACACAATTTGAATATTCAAAAAATATTTATGCCTTAAAGACGCGTAGTGCTTTGCAAAAATTAAAAAAAAAACCGGCCAAGTGCGAGTCGGACTCGCGCACGAAGGGTTCCGTACCATTATCTATACATTAGACAAAACGGCAAAAAAATCACGTTTGTTATATGGGAGCCCCCCTTCAATTTTAATTATATTCTGTTTTTAGTATTTGTTGTTATAGCGGCAACAGTAATACATCATCTGTGAAAATTTCAACTGTCTAGCTGTCACGGTTCATGAGATACAGCCTGGTGACAGACAGACGGACAGACGGACAGACGGACAGACGGACAGACGGACAGACGGACAGACGGACAGACGGACAGACGGACAGACAGACGGACAGACAGCGAAGTCTTAGTAATAGGGTTCCGTTTTTACCCTTTGGTACGGAACCCTAAAAGACATTCACCTCAGACTATAGGCATTGAACAAATTTGGACTATACTATAAGTATAGGTATAGTTATCTGTGGCAATTTTTTTTTTTTGGAAAAAATCGGACTGGTTTCGAGGAAGTGTATTGAAAAAGATTTGTCGATTCTCTTTCGTGTCTACTGTGGTCATGCTAATCGGGCAGGTGTCAGAGTTTTTATGCCGTCCATGGGCCTCTGACTTGACTTTACATGCCGTCGTGAAATATCTCTCAGGTATGTTCGTTTCCTCACGATGTATTCCTTCACCGAAGCAAGTGATAATGATACAATACGCACATGAGTCCGAAAAATTAGTCTTGGGCATATTAATTCGTGACGCAGATCGCTCAGTTTAGGTCGCCGCTCCTAAACGAACTAGTTCGCTCTTCTAGTTCAAAAACCTCTGAATGAATATTCATAAAAAGTATATAATTATTGTAAATAATACCTAGGCTTATTGGTGCAATAAATAAATACACTCCTTAGTTTAGTTAGTGATTAGAAGGTTTCGTTTTTTTAAAGAGTTTTGTGTGTGAGTGTTAAAAGTTTTGAAAATAATCAACAATTACATATGTATAACTATAAATGGACAGTAATGAATGAAATTGATGATGATGATGAATGAATAATTTATCGATGTTACAACATGATTTCTTGGGCAGGAAGTAGCCAGATAATAAATCTAGCCAAATATCATCGACTTTGTAGCAAAAGGCAAGGTACCTTATAAACAAAACAAATTAACTTTACGTGCTTAGACTTTAGTACTATGTTGTCAATTAATTTGGAATATAATTAATTAAATGCAATGTTTTATTACTTCTTTTATATGGTCTGATGGGACGTGTCACAGAATTCATTAATAGAAGTTATTATTGATTTGGTACATTTTATGGCATACTATACCTCCTATCTAAATTAATATTATAAAGAGGAAAGATTTGTATTTTTGTATGTAACAAATAAACTTAAAAATTAAGAGGAAAGGTTTGTATTTTTTAACCGACTTCAAAAAAGGCGGAGGTTATATGTTCGTGTGTATGTATTTTTTTTTTTTTTATGTATGTTACCTGATTTCTCTCCCATTTGTCGACCGATTTTCAAAATTCTTTTTTCATTTGATAGAGTACACTCCTGAGGTGATCCCATTTTAATTTGGTGAAGATCTGATGCTGACCTTCGGAGATATACAATGGAACTCTTCAAAAAGAGACTGCAAATCTGTTGTGATAGCTCCAATCGGTTGGATGTTCATTGTTTATACAATATCATGACGGAACATCACGCCTGTATGCTCTGAGGGGGTACGCAGAAGTGTACAATTTACCTGATTTCTCTCCCATTTGTGGACCGATTCTCAAAATTGTTTTTTTATTTGAAAAAGTATACTCCTGAGGTGGTCCCATTTTAATTTGGTGAAGATCTGATGCTGGTCTTCGGAGATATACAATAGAACTCTTCAAAAAGGGACGGCAAATCTGTTGTGATAGCTCCAATCGGTTGGATGTTCATTGTTTATACAATATCATGACGTAACATCACACCTGTATGCTCTGAGGGGGTACGCAGATGTGTACAATTTACCTGATTTCTCTCCCATTTGTGGACCGATTTTCAAAATTTTTTTTTTACTTGAAAGAGTATACTCCTGAGGTGGTCCCATTTTAATTTGGTGAAGATCTGATGCTGATCTTCGGAGATATACAATGGAACTCTTAAAAAATAGACGGCAAATCTGTTGTGATAGCTCCAATCGGTTGGATGTTCATTGTTTAAACAACATCATGACGTAACATTACACCTGTTTGCTCTGAGGGGTACGTAGATGTGTACAGTACACCCAGATTTCGACAGTTATGGCATGTTATGTTCCATTTATTGGGGATAAGCCTATTACCATGACATGTATTGTTAACCATGTACAATGAATGCATAGCAAATATTTGTAAGTATAGGATATTACAAGTAAAAATGGAAAAATAAAATAAAACTTTTTTGCCAAAAATAAAACCGACTTCAAAAAAAACAACAAACAAAAAAAACACAAAAAGAAAAGGACAAAAAAATACACTAAAAGAAAAACAAAAAAAAATCACTAAAACAAAACCATAAAAAAGTGAAAAATAACTTTAGCTTCAGAAGCCGGTGAGAAAAACACCAAATCAATCAAAGGTCAAGTTTCAGAAGTCGGTGACAAAAACACTAAATCAATTAAACAAGGTCACCGACTTCTGAAGCTTGACCTTTGATTGATTTGGTGTTTTTCTCACCGGCTTCTGAAGCTAAAGTTATTTTTCACTTTTTTGTATATAACGAATAAACTTAAAAACTACTGGACCGATTTGAAAAATTATTTCAGCAATGGATAGCTACATTATCAGCGGATACTATAGGCTATATTTTATCTCCGTATTCTCATGGAAACGGGAACTACGTTGGTGAAACCGCATGACGTCCGCTAGTACTATATATTATAGTTGAATAAGAAACACAGATTGCATTTAAATAAATAGTTAGATTGTTATTGTCTATCTCGTCTCTATATTTGTGACAGATCGATGGCAATATTGGCAATACACGCCTATTGTAGTTATTGTTGTTTTTTCTGCTGTAAAATGTAGGTACATGGGCCTGTCTTTAGTGGTTTCACAATAGTCAATTCAAGGTTGTTTTTTAATATTTCTACGATTAAGGTATAACGAAATTATAAATGAAATCTTGAAGTATATTCTTCACTAACTGTTGACCGCGACCTTCGTCCGCATGAAACTATGTATTATAAAAATACAATTTTCCCCGTTTTTGCAACATTTTTCATTGATGCTTCGCTCCTATTGGTTGTAGCGTGATGCTATATAACCTATTATCAGCTGCCTCGATAAATGGACTATCCAACACTAAAATATTTTTCCAATTTGAAGCAGTACTTCCTGAGAACAGCGCGTTCAACTAAATATAGAGTCCCGGTCCTTTTATTGCAAATTTTAAAACGGTATATCAATAATAATATAATAATAATAAATTTATTTTTTCTCCCACAAAATACAGTTACAATATAGAGGTGTTACAAATATTGAGTATGTTTTTAATCTTTATAATATTAGTATAGAAAGAACAACCAGCAAAATGATTATAAATATCCCATATCCATACAAACAACACTACTACACTACAAAAATAAAACCCTTTCCGTGTAGCTCTTGTTTCAGCATATCAGGGGTCATTACTCGACCCATAAACAATTGCGTGGTGCTTGTGTTCCGGGGCCACGGTATCTCTTTCGAACAGTCCCGCAACCCCGGAAGATATTGTGCCTCGGCGGAAGATGGGGCCCATGGACAGCTCAGATCTGAAATGTGCATGAAGCGTGTCTTCACACTCTTCACAGACAATGGCCCGCCTTCCATCTTGCATCAGCGAGGATTTTGGGCTAAATACAGGGTGTAAAATACCTCATCACGAAGCCGTTAACCAAGCATTCTGTACATCAAACTAAGTAACTTTACGCGAAAATTATTGCTGGGAAACGACTTTATTTTTGGGGTGAAAAATCATGTATTGTGGTAGAACTCAATGTAACGCACTCAAAACATTGTGATGATGAATCGGGGGTCATGGAGGGGTTTAAAGTAAAAAACTTCAATTGAAAACTAATATTAAAAAAAAAAAAAAAAAACGAAAATTTGCCATTGACACGCTAAGAAGAAGTAATAAATCCTAGGATGCAGGAAACTAAGAAATACTTTTCATTTTTAAGGACTCCACATTATCGTACCAGTTACAGAAAATTATGTAACAACAAAGAAATCATCTTGTAAAAATGCGCAGGCTGCTTCAAACGCAAATTATTTTATTCGTCACGTAACCTCATTCAGCGCTTTCTCCTTTACCTTACAATCACCGCACGGCGCTCATGCCTCACGTTGATCAGATAAAGACAATAGGGAATATGCATGTAATTTAAATTTGGTTTTAATATTTTTATTCCGAATCTTTATTGGCAGGACATATAATCTAAACCATTATTTTAGTAATTAATGTCTTTATAATTATTTAAAATTAAAAATAAAAGTGCAAAATTTGCGAGCGAAATTCAAATTTTTAAAACGCATCACCATTGGTTGAAACGAAACGTGACGTCAAACGCTCTATAAACGAGTTCGTACTGCTTACATTTGTATGGCATTGCAGCTCTTTGATTCTAAAACTTAGCAATAACGTGAGTGTTGTGAATTAATTTATTGTATAAGTGAAATTTTAGCATCCTATTGAGATTAGAAATCATTACGACAATGACTGAAAGTGGTTTTGTAAAAGTACAATCGGATAATCTGCCGAGAATAGATGCATTCATGCAGTCGGCTTTTATTCAATGAAATCCTACGTCCGCTGAAGTAAAAGGATTAAAAGCTGCAAGGTAATTATTTTATACCACAGTATGTTAGCTATTCTAATTATGTTATTATGATAAGCAGTAAACATAACCTATAATTTTTGATTTTTGTAAAACAAACAAATGTTAAACGAAACTGCCTACCTATACACTGTATGTTATTGCTAAAACTAATCACATGTGATGTTAATAGCGTTCTGTCTAGTTTATTACGATATTTTCTATGTTATTTGGCAGAAAATTATATGTATAAGTTATAATTGATACTTTTTGTTCAAGATCTGAATGTGAATCCTATGGAAATTCAGCATTAGGATATGTACAAGTAAAAAAAGAAGAGATGGGATTTGTGTGGTTAGAGCTCGAATAGCACCTGAGCATAACGTGGGACAGAAATGTTATGCTGTAACAGCTGTTTGCTATGAAACTGAAGGAAATATCCTATCTGTTAACTGTGAAGATTGTTCAGCACACAGAGGTAGGTGGATCATCTCTTCTCATTATGTGGCCGTACCATAATTCCTGCATTCCTTTTATCTGTTTAAATAATATAATCTAAATTTAGTACAATGGAAATATCAAATGATAGCAGCTGTGATTTACATACATACTTAGCACTAATTAGTCAATGCTATTTATATATAAAATAATTATAATTGTTTTCTATTTAAGGAGTGTGTAAGCATGCTATTGCCTTTTTGGGGTTACGGCACAGGATAAGTGAAGACCCATCAACTACTTGCGTTGACTGCTATTGGAAGAAATCCAAACTGTCTTCAGTTGGTACAAGCCATAAACTTATAAAGGCTTAAATTTATAAATTGAAATAAGCTTTGAGTTCTAAAGTGTATTTGAAATAAAACAAAATTTAATTTGAATTTACTTTTTTATTAAATAAAACATCCTGCATTATATTAATTAATTTATAGTATTAAACCACAAACTATTATTATTACTTTATCTATCATTGGATTTAATGTGGTCTACACAAGCATGAGGTAGCATCATGTCATACTCCCTTAACCTATTACACATTCCACATGTATCCTCAACGCCACAATCTGTTTTGATAGCTTACTACATGTTTAGTGCTCGGGGACAACTTTGAAACTGAAGGTGGTTGTATAAGTGTACATCTTTAAGCTTCAAGTAAACATGACAAATCTTTGAATCTTCTGTCTGCCATCACTGCTTGGTTAGATATTAAACACTCCAAATATTGTAATGATAAAAAAAAAAGAAAAAGAGAGTGTGAATGGGTGTTTTATGAATTATATTATAAATGTTAAAAAAATGTGTAGTGTGCTCCAAATAAAAATAATAAATAAAAATGGAAATTCGGGCGCCAGGAGTACACACAAAACTATGCCTAGGATAGACTTACCTGCGAGAGTTGGATTTTAATCTTCAAGCGGGAAGGTATCAATAAAAATCGACCATGGAAGTTACAGATCTATTTTATTACCCGAAGGCTTGCTGGTTGGGAGAAAAACACAAAAAAAATTCCTTTCTAATATTAAAACATAAGGTTCTGAATAAAGGTGTAAAACTAAGAATAAACGGGTGTTATTTTGTGACCTGTCATTATTGCACTTTGGAAAATATAAAATAGGTACCACAAACCATACTAAAATTTTGTCAAATAATTTAAATCCGATGAGCTAAATACGTGCTCATCTTGGTGACCTCCGCTGTGATGCCAACGGCGTCCATCATAAATCTTGGTAGAGGCGAGCGTTCAAATATTTACGTTGTAAAAAATAAGAACAATCGTCGGAAGAAAAACTAATCGTATAAAGAAAACTAATCGTAGAAAGAAAACTAAAAGTCGAAAAGAAACGCCTCGTACGGCGTTTCTTCCAAAATATCCAAATGCAGTCATCAGTAGATGATGCAATCCAAGCAAATATATTATGTCCAAGTTAAAAAATCCATCAAAAATATATGCTATCCAACTAGGATGCGGGCAAGGGCAATCGGCTACCACATAATGGTGATTAGATGCCGCCCATTGGAAGCTATATTTAACGATTTCTTAGGAGCGCTGTAATTACGCCATCACCCAAAAAATTGACGAGCCGAAAAGTGAGCAATGTCAAAGTCAACTTGACAGTATAAAATCAGTGTGACCACTACATGAATCCAAGTCAACCAACCAATGAATTTTTTAAAAGGCAACACCCAAGCTAATTTGTCAAGTAAACGACGAGAATATTATGCATCGATGTGACGAGCTAAAAAGCCTCGTTACATTACATCCCTCCCCGAAAATAAAAGAAAGGAACTTTCTTTTATTAAAAAAAAGAAATATTCAACCAAATAAACCAGTCTTAATAATTTTATAATTCCAAAGGAAAAAATCACTAAAGATTCAAAGTGTAAATGAATTCTGAAAACGTCAAACGACAAGGTCTCAAGAATTTAATAAAAGTAAAAAATGCAAATGACTAAAAGTCAAAAACGAAATCTGTGAAGAACAGACAAAATTATAAGTTATAAAAACTTTATCAATAAATGAAAGAAAGAAAAACTTTCCAATTCTACTAAACTCCAAAACAGTACAGCTAGGCACTATAGCCGCTGACTAAATTCCACAAACCTACAGAAATTTAAAAATAAAATGTAAGTTATAAAAAACTTAATAAAAGAAGAAAATCCCTAAGTTTCCCAAAACCCATAGTAGTTCAGTTAAGCACCATAGCCACTGACTAAAAATTTCAAAATCCGTCTCATCTATCAACTCATACCACAAATTTAAGTTCAGTTAAGCACCATCGCCACTGACTAAAAATTTCAAACAACTTGGAACAGTACAACTTAGAGTGCAGTTAGGCACCATAGCCACTGACTACAAAGTCAACTGCTTCCAACTCTCCTATCTCCACGAGTGCAGTTAGGCTTCATCGCCACTGACTATCTATCTATCTCCACAACAAACAATCCGAAAATTTCTATCCCCAAACGAAAGTATTAGATAAAGTTGAAGGACTATATCCAAAAAATTTTGTTACAGCAACAACCTGCAACAAGAAAAGCATATTGTGGTCGGCCTATCACCACCGAACTTCCGAACACAATAGCTGAAAGTGGAAAGGAATGCAATCGGCAAGTGCCTCTTCAAAAACCAATCCAAACAAAAAAGCATTGAGATCTCCAATGAGAAATCTCAATAACAAAAGGCGAAAGCCAAAAAAATTTCACATTGCGGTCGACACATCACCACCGAACTCCCGAACGCAATAACTGAAAGTGGAAAGGAATGCAATCGGCAAGTGCCTCTTCAAAAACCAATCCAAACAAAAACATTGAGATCTCCAATGAGAAATCTCAACAACAAAAGGCGAAAGCCAAAAAATTTCATATTGTGATCGGCGCAACGCCACCAACTTTCCGGGCACAATAGAAAAAATAAATGGTAAAGCCAAAGCTTCACAATGCGATCGGCACATCACCACCGAACTTCCGAACGCAAAGAAAAAGAATGACGAAAGTCAAAAGAAATATCCGCCTTGTGATTGGAACAACATGTCCAACACAATGGAAAAAGGAAAAAATATGGCCGGGGCCGAAATCCCACATTGTGATCGGCACAACACCACCGACTTTCCGAGCACAATGGAAAAAATAGTTGAAATCAAGGTCAAAAGTTACACCAAGATCCAAAAATAATAAGGCATTTTGTAACAAAGGTTACAGAATGACCCTAAAAAGTAAAGTCCAGGATGAACGCGTTACTAACAAAGTCACATCCGAGCAATGTCGAATGAATCTCGAGATAAGAAATGGTAAACACTGTCAATAAACAGTAGAAACAGACTTACAAATCAATAACTATTTAAGACTAATAGAATGATTTTAATCTAAGAAAAAAGGTAGGATTATAAAAACTTGAAATTAAATTTAAGCTTTTAAATCTCTAAATGTAAAAAAACAAGTGTGAAATTATATAAGATCTCAAATAAATGTAAACACAGGTAAAAAACAAGGTTACCCTATATGTAAAAGTAAAATTAAGATCCCATACAATTCAAACAAGAAAACAAAACAAACAAATAAGATCCTTCGATGTGAAAAATATTTTTATAAGTGTGAAAAAAGAATTCTTTTAAATTAACCGAAATGACCTAAGTTTTATTTTAGAAAGAATTGAATTGGAATCTAATAAATTGTAATGAAGTTGCCTAACATAATAATACTTTCGAAACGTTATAACCTTTCATTCATCATTCTAACAGAAACGTATCTTCACACAAAAATACTCAACACCAAAACCAAGTCTATACATTCTCCAGAATTAAAATTTAATAATATCTTTTACATGATAACGCCCTACTGAACCCTTATTTAAATCTTTCAAAACATAAACGTTATCAGAAACTTTTTCAGTTATTTTACACTTTAAGAACTTAGGTGCAAGCTTAGCCGAAAAATAAGCAGGTGCTTGAGATTGAACAAAACTTCTTCTCCACACTATATCGCCCACATCAAAAGAAATGACTTTCCGACCCTTATTATAATAAGCGGCATTTCGCTTATACCCCTTCAACAAATAAACTTGAACTTTAACAAAAATATCACTAAGTGAATTAAGAGAAACTGCATAAGCATTTCTATTTGAAATTTCTAGTTGAGATAAGTTATCAACTGAATTACTAAAATGATGTAATGAAGCATCAAGAACAAGCTCTCTACCAAACATAAGAAAGTTAGGTGTAAACTCTGTAGCGAGGTTTACACTACTATTTAAAGCTAAATGAACATTGGGCAAAAAAGTTGACCAAGTTCTATGATCATCTTTAACAAAACACGATATGCAAGTTTCGACCGTCTTATTATACCTCTCAACAGGATTATTTTGAGGTGTATACAAAGTGTTATAAAATATTTTAGTTATATTAAAACCTTTCAAAAATTCCACAAAATGTTTTGAGGTAAATTGAGTTCCATTGTCACAAACTATTATTTTTGGACAACCAAACTTAAGAAATATTTCTTTTTCAAAATGTTTACAAATTACTCTAGTGGTAGCATTAATCATTGGGAAAAACCAGCAATATTTAGTAAAAACATCAACAACTGAAAGTATGTATCTATGTCCTGAATAAGTTTTAGGTAAGATTCCTATAATATCAACTGAAAGCATAAGCATGGGACGATCTACCTTTTTGGGATTAATCATAGTACCGAAAGGAGGAGAAGTAGTATGTTTATAAGCTTTACAAGTATCACATGACAAAATGTATTGGTGAACATCATTAAACATTCCTTTCCAAAAATAATGTTGTTTTAATTTCTTTATAGTTTTATGAATTCCTAAATGACCAGAGTTTACATCATCATGATTTGACCTAATAGTATCTAAAATATGCTCTTTTGGTATAACAATTTTCCAATCTAACAAACTGTGAGGGTTAAATTTATTTCTACAAAATTTATACAAAGTATTATTTTCTACTCTAAAATTTTTATATTTTCTAGGATATTTCTGACATTGGGTGAATACTTTTCTATACCATGGGTCAGTAATATCATCGTCAGGAGAGACTAAATTATCCTGAGCGTTTATAGCAGTGACTTCTATCCGTGACAGAGCATCTGGAACTAAATGTAATGAACCTTTTTTATGAATAATATCGAATGTAAATTGAGAAATTCTGGCCGCCCAACGTTCTGCTCAACAACAGCAACCTTACCTGGATCCTCCAATTGTGGGCACTGAACTCCCTTGTCCATGCTCAACTCGTACAAAAACAAATAGTAGCGAAAGGCAAAACTAAACTTCAAAAAGTTTCAAAATAAATCAAAGTTTGAAAATAAAATTCTAAGTTAGAGGTTAAGTATGAAAGTCAATGTGATATTTTTATAAAAAACTACTAAGTTATTTAACGTTGAAAAAGTGCAATAATCACTTACAAACAGCTTAAATCTAGATAAACAAGGTGTACTATAATGTACTTATGTTAAGATTAAATTATTTACTTAAAAAGTTAAGCTAAGTTATGAAATAACTTCACTGTTGAGAACAACAAAGAGCGGTCTATGCTATACAATTGTTGGTTATGCTAAGGAAAAAAACATGTTATAAACAACAGGTTATAAACAAAATGATCAATTGTAAAAACTAAACAAACTATGTTTACAAAAGATTCACCAAGTTAAACAACAACTCATGAGTCAAATTATCAAAGTTACATTAAACAAAGTTATGAAATTAATAATGCACAGAACAAATTACTGTAAACAATAGACTCATTAGTGAAAGTGTTAATTAATTAATAGTGCAATAATGACAGTATATAATTACCAGCAAAACCTACTTCAAGTCCCTGTTCGCTGAGCGACAATTGTAATGATAAAAAAAAAAGAAAAAGAGAGTGTGAATGGGTGTTTTATGAATTATATTATAAATGTTAAAAAAATGTGTAGTGTGCTCCAAATAAAAATAATAAATAAAAATGGAAATTCGGGCGCCAGGAGTACACACAAAACTATGCCTAGGATAGACTTACCTGCGAGAGTTGGATTTTAATCTTCAAGCGGGAAGGTATCAATAAAAATCGACCATGGAAGTTACAGATCTATTTTATTACCCGAAGGCTTGCTGGTTGGGAGAAAAACACAAAAAAAATTCCTTTCTAATATTAAAACATAAGGTTCTGAATAAAGGTGTAAAACTAAGAATAAACGGGTGTTATTTTGTGACCTGTCATTATTGCACTTTGGAAAATATAAAATAGGTACCACAAACCATACTAAAATTTTGTCAAATAATTTAAATCCGATGAGCTAAATACGTGCTCATCTTGGTGACCTCCGCTGTGATGCCAACGGCGTCCATCATAAATCTTGGTAGAGGCGAGCGTTCAAATATTTACGTTGTAAAAAATAAGAACAATCGTCGGAAGAAAAACTAATCGTATAAAGAAAACTAATCGTAGAAAGAAAACTAAAAGTCGAAAAGAAACGCCTCGTACGGCGTTTCTTCCAAAATATCCAAATGCAGTCATCAGTAGATGATGCAATCCAAGCAAATATATTATGTCCAAGTTAAAAAATCCATCAAAAATATATGCTATCCAACTAGGATGCGGGCAGGGGCAATCGGCTACCACATAATGGTGATTAGATGCCGCCCATTGGAAGCTATATTTAACGATTTCTTAGGAGCGCTGTAATTACGCCATCACCCAAAAAATTGACGAGCCGAAAAGTGAGCAATGTCAAAGTCAACTTGACAGTATAAAATCAGTGTGACCACTACATGAATCCAAGTCAACCAACCAATGAATTTTTTAAAAGGCAACACCCAAGCTAATTTGTCAAGTAAACGACGAGAATATTATGCATCGATGTGACGAGCTAAAAAGCCTCGTTACAATATCCAGTCTTGAACTATCATAACATCTGTAGCCCTTCCAGACATTGACATACGATATTGGCTGTCGGCAAACAATTTTTTTGGCAACTGATTTTATTGGTGATGTTGCAGTATTTGCTAATGTACAGCTTTATCAATAAGTAGTTTATTTTCATTCTCCAATGAATTCATTTCTTCAATATGGGAAGAACTGAACCATTTTCTCATGATAGCACCCATTCTTATAACAGGAGGTTTGGCAATGGAATATGTGAGGCAGAACTGGCAGAACTCCTTTATTTAATAGTAGTATCACATTTACACCTTCTTATTTCATCATGTTGTATGTATTATACATAATTTTGTGTATCCTCATTTAGGTATCTGTAATTAAAGATAGATAGATACTTTAAATTGTAAATTAAACAAAACATGTATGTAGGTATAACTTCAAGGGATGAAAGTGTCTGAAGGGATCTCTCGGTTCTGCTATGGTATAATTTAGGAACCGAGCTGAATAGTTGTTTTTTTTTTGTTTACTTACATAGAAAACAATAGACGAAATCACACAACTTTGTAAACTGGATTTAAATACAGTTATATAATGCTTGTGTGATTGACTTTCAATACAAAACTTACTTCTGACCTAACTGAAATCATATTATCGAAATACCTACATCATATACTTACATCAAAGTAATCTTCACAAGTTCACAACAATCACTCAGGGGCGCATGTTACTTTCATGCGCCCAACAGGACTTTGGAAGTGTCCTCCATAGAAACGGGCTCCGCAGTAGCGGGTCCAGGTATTGCCTCCGCCGTCAGGGGGCAAAGCCCTGAGACCGCTTGCCGCGCCACCACAAATTGTTGCTGATATAAATTCTTCTCTTCGCATAACCTTGACCATTTCTTACGTATTTTTGCACATAACGGGACTCGAAAAAACACTAATTATCAGGTGTACTTTTGATATTGTCTTTATTTCAGGCACAACGCAATACATAGAAGGTTGCTTTTGAGCTTTTTTCATGGTGAAATTAAGTTAACAACGAGAACACCTGTTAGTAAACAATGGACTGGGCTGTCATGTCACAGCGCGACTGACGTCATCAACAGAGCGCGCGAAAATGGCGGCGTTTAAACAGCTCAAAATTATTCTCTATTTTAATTATTTTTTTTTACCTATTTAACTTCATTTTTAATCAGTATTTATATTTTTTACTATGTTAAAACGTTGTAAACTATGAATTAAAAATATAAAATAAATACATGCATATACCCTACCTCCGCCTGAAAGCCGTTCATCACTCACAATAACTCATGAAGTAGGTACACCTAGAGTGTGTTCAAATCTTTATTTCGAATCAATGTTTTTTGACTTAATAAATATCAGCTTTAAGCCAGTTTATTTTAGGTTGTTTTTAAAATGAATGGCTATTATACAATACTAATATAGAAAACAGTGAAAAAAAATTGATGACGTTGTGAACCAAACTGAATTTAGTGATGTATCAAGTTTAAAGTTATTTCCAAAAACGTAAATACGTGTTTGTCGTGAGGAAAGTTTTGAATGTGGTTTAGTATACGTCCTTCAACGAGCTGGTTAATGGATTAAAAGTATTTTATATCAAATTAAATACGTCAAAAAATATATTGTAAATGGGTGGTCTAAAAAATTTCAATCCAGAATATTTTTTTTCAACATTTCACTGGTTTGGCTAATAGACAAATTCCATACCAATCGAAAGTATGAAACCTGTAAAACATGTATAATATATCTATAGAATATGCAAATGTTAGGTTAACCGGTCAACCTAACGTTTGTATATATTCTATAGGCTTCATACTTTCAATTGGTATGGAATTTGTCTATTAAGCAAACAAGAGAAATGTTAAAAAAATAAAAATTGCTAAATAAAAATTCTGGACTGAAATTTTTTAGACAACTCATTTGCAATATATTTTTGTATAGGTATTTAATTTGATATAAGATACTTTTCATCCATTAACCAGCTCGGTGAAGGTTGTTCTTCATGATAAGATGGCTGGCTGGATGGCTATAAGAGTAGGGAAAAATCAAAGAAACGTATGCTGTGTGAAAGATGATAATAGCTAAAAAGGAGCTGACTGCTGAGAAAACGAGGTAATAGAGATGTATAGAAGACTGCTGCGACTACTCCAAATAAATTGGGATAAGGGCAGATAAATGATTAGCTCGCCGTCCGTCCGTCTCATGACGACAGGCCGTGTCGACGGCGCGTTCGTGTTCCACGCGCGCCTCAGAGAGTCAGTGAAAGGAAGGGGTCCGCAAGGACCGATGCCTGCCGGGGTTGCGGGACTGTTCGAAAGAGATACCGTGGCCCCGGAACACAAAGGGCGAGAAGGAACATGGATGAGTTTTAGTCAGTAAAAGTCTGACACTCCCTCCTGCTCCGCCCAGAGCGGGAGGAGTCATTTGATGATTATCCATCCGAAAAAAAGGGCAGTTAAATGATGATGACGCATATGGAAACTAAATTGTGAATGCAGAATTCCTTGCAAAGAGTACTTCACTGAATAAGGTATGACAACAATTGTGTAAGATCATTGGCACGTGGGCCTTTGCCCTTACATGTCGTGTTTACAGGAATGTACTCCGCATTCTAATGGTGTATTTATGGCGTGGACTCGGCTTTACAATAGTTAAGCGATCAGCTGATATTTCTGACATTGTATGGGTTCAAGTTGGATCGCTATCTCTACTTTTGTTAAGAGATGAATAGCTGCCGGTTGTCTGGAAGTAATGGCACATACATGCTTAGAATTAATCCATGTGCTTGCTAGCTTTGTGTATGTGATTTATTTTTCATTTGATATTAACTTTATTTACCTATTATTATTACCTTCTTTTTTCGGATGGGAAATCATCAAATGACTCTTCCCGCTCTGGCTGGAGCAGAAGGGAGTGTCAGACTTTTACTGACTAAAACCCACCCATATTCCTTCATCGCCCTTTGTGTTCCGGGGCCACGGTATCTCTTTCGTACAGTCCCGCAGTCGCGGTCACCTTGTGTTTCATTTACCTTTTTAGAAGAGCCCGTGGCTAAATAATAACAGCCGGGTTGATCTTTAGGTTAATCCGCGTTTGCCTAGGTTGATCCGTAGATGGGTCCACCCATTACATACCGAGTTTTCTCCGTGCCTCGGAAAGCACGTTACCTACGCCGTTGGTCCCGGTCGGCAATTGTAGATCTTTGGCAGTCGTTTCAGCTACTCAGTGACTAGAAAGTCTAACAACCAGTCTTACCAAGGGGTATAGTATTACTCAGGACTAACTGGGTTGTGGAGGTCAGATAGGCAGTCAATCCATGTAAATAATACTGGTATTCAGCTGCATCCTGTGTTTATCCTGTACCAGACTAGTAGCCGACCCTCACATAGTTGGAAAAAGGCTAGGATAGCATAGCTACATTGAAACATTGTTCATTGAAAGACACTATCAGTAAACTGAGTCTTTTCAGTCCTCAAAAAACTCTGTTTCTCCTGTGAGGGAACAATTCTATCCATTATTAAACACGATTTCCCTTTCACAGTTTGTATCAAAAAGATTCAGCAGTCCAGTAAACAGAGACGCCAATTCTTGAAACTCAATGACGTCATGACAACAAGGAGTATTGTTAAATGTTCATCCTTTCCGAAAATAATACCTAATTCACCTTTTAAAATCTATTTGTGGCTCAGATCGCACGAGATCGACCGTTTCCTATCCAAACATATTGAATTTTCGTTAATTATTTATAAACTTGATACGGTACCAACCGGGGTTGTAATTGTAACTTTTCACAAAAGGTTGGTTCGAAAAGCTGAGCTTTTCCGATGAGTTTACCGGCGAAAAAGCCATTTTGTTTCGTGTAGGTAATATTTTATGGTTTTACGCATAGACACTGAACATTAAAAAGTTAAGTAAAACGAAAATAAAGATCTCCACCTGCATTGTTCTGTTTATTTGTTTTATTATTAGAAGATTGTTTATTTTGCTACACCAAATCATTTTCTCGTGGAATAATTCATAAGACAACGTGTACGTGTAGTGAATATATGTATAATTGAATAACTATTAACTATTATCTCTTATTACTAAACTAACCGATATTCCGATAACCTCGCGAGACACGCTTCAGTTGTTCACGAGATTACTTAGTTCTCACACACAATACGATAAATACCTAACATTGCCACGTGAATAATTACCATAGATAAACGTTAAACAACACTGTCAAAGTCACTGACACATTTTAGCAAAACCAAAAACAAAAGACGACGACGCAGCGGTTGCGCTTCAAAAAGATGGAAGCCGGCGGGAAAACATTCCAATTAGTAGCTGTCAAAAAACAGATATTTTAATTTAATTATCATGCAAATTGTTTCACAGTAAGGAAATACTGTGAAAAATGTTCTTATTGTTGAAAAATATGATTTTTTAACGGCTACGGTGTCATATTGTTGTTATAATCGCATGATAGATGTTTTCGGTCACATTATTGAGTTTTAAGTAAGTAATTGGTGTGGCCAATGTTCTAATTTGACAGGCGTGACGTAGAACGAGGTCCTTGACATACTGGTGTGTTATCTCGTTGAGAGGTTCACTTAAGTGTTAGCGATAATGTGGCGTGTCGTTTTGTGTTTGCATATAATAATAAATTCGGGTTTACGTTAAAATGTAATGGCTCTAACATAATTTGCGTGCAAGTCTTACATCTTTGATAGCGACACTCGAAATTGTTCTATATTGGGACAATCTGGTATGTCGTGTTCATGTGGCTTTGTAAGCTGCTAATACAGTGTGACAAAGCTAGTCAACCGCGTTAGCAGGCCTCAGTGATTCGACAAATGTTAATAAATAAGTCTACGAAAACGGTAACTAGCAGAAATATAGAATAGATTTCAGAGAGTTAACCATACTGAAAGATTTTCTTCTTGCATAATGCTTTGTTATTCAAATGTCAAGTAGATATTTTATAAAAGTAAAAACTGACCTGAGAATTATTTTAATTAATCACTCAAAATCTCACCGGCCATATTCGAGTCGGCAGCAGTCCCGAGTGTCACTCGTGGCTCTCGCGCCACTCGTGAGTGACGCGTGATGTAGGTAGGTACCACATAATGAGCTCTTCAGTAACGTGGAGCACTAACCTGCCTGAATATTAAGTAGAAATTGCTGAGAATATGAGGGACGAACTTTTGCCAGCGCACATAATCAAGTCGACAACATACACCAGTGACATGTATGACTCAAATTAAGAAACTAAAATCGGAATCCAAAATAGTGATATGTTAATTTAATTTAAGTCATGGACTATCTATACCCTTTCATCTTAATCCGTTTAGCCGTTAAAGTCCGAAAAGGTTTTACAGATAGTGTTTCTTTGGTATTATAATATTAGTATGAATACTAGTTATGTCTACCGTTTAACGGCCGTTTTCTATGACTTACTTACGAATAACTGTTAGTTAATATGCCTACGTCTCGTAGCTGTCGGTGTTTCTATAAACAAAGTTAGCTTGGAATATCCTATTCGCGTCACCTACCTGTCACTCTGAGAACTGTGATTCATAGAAAAAACAAAGACAGCTTTTCTGTGACGTTTTGTTTCTAACGATCCGTAAGCTAAATGTCAAACAGTTAGAGATAGCAGCATTCCGTTGCCTGTTATTGTTGAAAATGGTCGTTAGTGGCGTTCAAAACAAACTCAATTGCAACCTTAGTAACAACTTGAAAATCAATGTCTATCGCAAATTGTACAAGCACTTTTATAAAAGCACAGGTACGTCATTATAACACGGCAGCAATAGCAAAGAGCCTTCCGTAGATGAAATATGCAAAACTATCGATTAGACCAGTGTTTTTCAAACTGGGGCGCGACCCCCTGGGGGGTTGTGAAGCCGCTATAACTACCGCGCGAAAACTACCTCAATAAACAAAATAATAAAGCCTAGAAAAATAGATTTAATAAGAAAATGTTAACTAAAGGATATAAACATTTGTATGTTCATACAAATTAACAATATAAAAACCTATTAGTACTACTCATCCATCTTATTGAGGTTTCGCTTGTTTGTCATTAACTAATTTCTCCCATCGTGGATCCGTTTTTGCTACATTGAGAATTTGAGAATTAAATCGAATTTCAAATTTAACAAAAATATAAAATTTTGTATAAGTAGATTTAATATTTTTAACATAATAAAATACATGAAAAAAAAAGCGAAGGGGGTCGCCAAATATTTTTTCATACTAAGGGGGTCGTGTCATGAAAAAGGTTGAAAAACACTGGATTAGACCATCACTATCGCAGACCGTAGCGCGATCGATGTTCTAACACTATGCAAACTGAATCACTGGTGTTGTGATTCAATATTCCCATGTATGTACTAGAAATTTGGTTCTAGATAATACTCTTCCGTTAGTGTAGTGGCCACAAAGACTACAGCTTGAGAAGTACGTAGTCCTGGATTTGTTTTCCTGGAAATTGGGCAAAGTGTTGGGAATGTCTCATTAGCAGTTGAGTCTGGATTTATGCGATTGATGGCAAAAGGCTCGTCCCCTATTACATGGAGCTCAAACATAACTGGCGAATTCTAATATACATGTAAACGGGTATTTATCGCGAATTTTACCTTTAATATAAGCCTGCGACCACGGCTGGTGCAATCCGGTCGACGTGAGGTATTCCATGAAGCACACCCAAACGAAGCACACCCAGACAAAGCACACCTAAAGTATTCCACTTAGCACACCCGTAGGTGGGCTTCAATTAAAAATTTAAAATAATTAATTTCCTATTCCACGAAGCACACCTACGAATATCACTCGCATAGTGCTACTAAGAAATTATATTCGTAGGTGTGCTTCGTGGAATAAGAAATTAATTATTTTAAATTTTTATGTGAAGCCCACCTACGGGTGTGCTAAGTGGAATAATTTAGGTGTGCTTCGTCTGGGTGTGCTTCGTTTGGGTGTGCTTCATGGAATACCTCGTAACGTCGGGTAAAATTCGCGATAAATACCTGTTTTACATGTGTACTATAATGTGTTCTCATGGCGAATTCTAGTTGTACTATTGGTAAACCTTTACCTAATCGTTAGTAGAGAGTAGGAGTGCTATTAGATATGTAATAGTAAATACTAGAATAGTTTACCAAATATCACTTAGTTTGAAGTGATAGTATAAAGTTTCAGTATCGAGATAGCTACTTATCTTGTGGAGCTTAGAAAAACGATATTATTGGATCAACAGAAACAAAAATGGAACTCAAAATGCCAAATCATAACATCATGCCTCTAGAGCTTAAAGGGATAGGCAGAGATGTAAGTACAGTCACGACCACCAATTAGTAAAAACATAAAGCATTTAAAAAAAATTATTCTCCTACTGTTCTGATTACAACTTTAAGTTGTTACGAACATAATATTCGAACTCATTTTTTATGGAAAAGATCCTACCTCCAAGTTACAATCGTTATTTATTGCGAAAAATGCTTTTAAATTTAGGTAAGTGTACATGCTACCATGACGCATGTACCTGCATCTTCATCCACATTTAGCAGCGCATTCACTGAGCACAGACCTCATCACCCGGGCGAACCTGTGTGACGAATGAAGATCGGTTGCTCAATAAATCATTTTCTACGTAACACATGTGGCCTGAGAACATAATTTGCAGAGCTATCTCAGTACAAAATTTTACACATTTTTTGAGAACTAACATGAAATTAAGTCGTCATCTTAATGATGATAAAAGGATTCTTTGATTTGGGAGTTCAAAATGAGAATAATTTCAAAATACTAGCGTACGAACCAAGGTTACCGACGCGGACGTAACCCGAAGAATTGCCAAACTTAAGTGCCAGTGGGCAGGGCACATTGCTCGCAGAACGGATGACCGACGGGGCCAAAAAGTTCTGGAGTGGCGACCGCGAACCGGAAGACGTTGCGTTGGAAGGTCTCCCACTAGGTGGACCGATGACCTGGTGAAGGTTGCGGGAATCCGCTGGATGCGAGTCACACGGGACAGGTCAATGTGGCGACACTTGGGGGAGGCCTATGTCCAGCGGTGGACGCCTTTCGGCTGAAATGATGATGATGACTAGCGTACGATAGATACCTATAACGTAATAGTTATTTATGCAACTGTTGTATAATGAGGGGTATTAAAACACGAATGTGGGTTTATCACACGAGGCGAAGCCGAGTGTGATAATAGTATCACATGAGTGTTTTAATACCTAATTATGTACAGTTGCATACAAGACTTTATCTACATCCATGAAATGAATCCTCCATAAAAGGTTCTGAAACCTTTTGTAGTGTTGTAAGAAGTCTATGTAAATTCATGGAAAGTTTAATTGCTGAGTATTTATTACTAAGAAACCATGTAGGTATAGGTAATAATATAATTATTTACATGTTGGATTGTACTATTATTAAAATGCACAAAGCTTGTATCACTCTTTTTTGTAAACAACAAAGTACATAATGCAATACTAATATCCAAATATCGAACAAAAATGGCGGGATACGACGTGAATTCGAATTATTTTAAGTTTTTTTTTTTAATTACGGCGCTGTGGTAGTGAATCGCACGTGCTAGACAATGTTCTTTTTTTATAACGAGTTGCATAATGAAATTTAGTACAACATTATAACACCCGTTTGGATGTTATAATGGTTATTATGACACTGGCTGTTTTAATGTTGGCCATAAGCTAACTGTTTCAGATACTTTTATAGAGGATTTATAGCATGGGTGTAGATAAAGATATTTATTTTCTCTGCTCTTTATTTTGTTATTATTTTGTAGACAAAGTTAAGTACTTTTTAGGCTCTGCAGTGTATGTATTTCGCAGTTCTGTCTAAAGTCTTCCATTCTAAAAGACGAAGTATCCATTAAATATAAAAACTGTGTCAATTAACATCCTCTAGATAAATTTAAAAGCGTTACTTCTAAAATATCTCGTAGTACTCTACGTCCATTAACGTTACTCTACAGACAAATGGAGAGATTATACGCATCTATTTAGATAAGGCACAGAGTAAACAGCTTTTGAAAGGAAAACATAACATCACGCCTTTAATCCCCGAAGGGTTAGGCAGAGGTTTACCTGGTGGCCTTAAATAGAACTGGCGAAATGCAATGATATATAAACTATAGATACGTTGTCCGCACTCTAAAATGACAACATGAAATGAAGCCAATTGGCCACATCGCGCTTAGTTACGCACCAACCTGTCGCGCGACGCTACGTTTGTTTATAATTTAATAAATCCTGTGACGTGACTGAAGATGTATATTTATCTCCCTCTCGCAACAGGCATCCCGCCGTTCGGTGCCATATTTTCTTTCTCTTTCTTCACGCTTATAAGTAGTTCTAGTATTTTCGCCGTTTTTAAGCGCCGCGATGTTGGTTCATGACGTGTCTATATATAATACGTCATTGGCGAAATGTGGGTGTACTAACACCCACATTTCGCCAGTTATATTTAAGGCCCATGTAATAGGGGGCGTGCCTATTGCCATCAACCGGGCATAAATCCAAATCAAGAGTACATGGCTGCTACTGAGAAATTCCTGATGGAAAAGCCCAATAACACTTTGCCTGACCTGGGAATCGAAGCCAGGACCTCATGATCAGCAGTCGCGCTCGTTACCACTAGACCAACGAGGTAGTTGAAAGAAAAAAAAAATACATATATTTTGTTATACTATGGACTCTTACCTCTCGACCACGACCTACTCGTCCAAGCGATACGCGTCTTGCGACATTGGCCGTCGAGAAAACAAATGAAAGGAGCATGCCATGATCCACGCGCGCCTCAAAGAGAGTCAGCAAAGGAAGGGGTCCGCAAGGACCGATGCCTGCCGGGGTTGCGGGACTGTTCGAAAGAGATACCGTGGCCCCGGAACACAAAGGGCTATGAAGGAACATGTATGGGTTTTAGTCAGTAAAAGTCTGACACTCCCTCCTGCTCCGCCCAGAGTGGGAGGAGTCATTTGATGATTTACCATCCGAAAAAAAAAGGATTTGCAGTACCGTACGTGAAGGAAGTCCAAGTGAAACGCGCGCGTGTTTCTTGACGCCATTCGCAACTCCCGAGGCCGTGTATAAGGCCTTTGGGCCAGTCCATTACTGCGGAGAGCTCAAATATAGTTATGATAACAAATAGGTGATGTCAGTGACACGTCTTGTCTATGTGGGGTATCCTTTTAGCGGTACAAATCTTGTATAATAGATGTGTCGTTACTAGGAATTCTAGATTGTGTAAGATGAATGGATTCCGCCTACATTTGAAGTGTAGGTAGATATTTTGTACCTTTTTTCACGTATTTATTTATGGGTCTCTGGAGGACTTAAAGGTTGTTTTATGTTATTTTTTATGAGAGAATCACACGTAGTGATTTTAGATTGGCAGTCGCTCCATTTAAAATACTGGATCCGGTTAGATTGAAAGACCCCAACACAGTTGGGAAAAGGCTAGGCAGGTTATGTTCTGTAAAATGTAAATGAATCACCCCCACATTAATTACAATAGGCTAGTTTCCACCATCAATAAAAATCAAAATCAAAAATCCATTTAGTCCGTCAGTTAGAGTATTGGAAAATAATGGACACGTACTTTTTGTTTCTGTAAATCAATGAATATTGACAAAGTTAGAACGCATCAAAACTCGGGAGTGGGGGCTCGTGACGTCACAACGCACTAAAAATTATAGCACAGCGTGACGTATTGAGAATTTTAAAAGCGTCGTATCTTCGTCAATTTTGGTTTACGTTGAGGTGTGGAGGCGACAAATGATATGCGTGTGTTCAGTGCAACGTTCCTTTTATTACTAACTCTCTAATAATACAGTTATCAATAATGCCTTATGCTATAATATACGTATACTACTAGGTACCACTCCACAACGTAACAAAAGAAAAAATACGTGTCAAATATTTTTTGATAATCTAACTGACGGACGAATTAGATTTTTTCAGGACACAAGTCTATAGCACATTCTAACGAGACTAATCAATCATGCTAATCTTCATACAGCTGATGTCCAATACCCATTGTTCCACACCTCGTTCATTTTGACGTCCCCGCACTCAACATTATTGTGTTAGACCATTACTTATTAGATAATTCCACTTCCGATATTACGTATTTTATAGCTTACAATTTTGTTGTCCCTCGAAGAAAAGTTTCGGAAAACTTCCAAAATGACTTGGACGGCTTTAATTGGATTTTGAAGGACAGGCCATTGGGCGTAAAACTGGTTGAATGTTCATTTTAAACTAGATTTGGACGTGGTTTCGTTTGTGTAGAGATTGTAGGTTATCCTGCGGGAATGTAGCCTTTTCCTAACTATGTTGAGGTCAGCCTCCAGTACAGACAGCAGCTGAATACCAGTATTTTACATGAAGCGACTGCCTATCTGACTTCCAGAACCCAGTTAGTACCGGGGAGTAATACGATATCTCTTGGTAAGATTTGTTGTAAGACTTTCGGGCCACTGACTACCTCTAACGACTGTCAAAGATCTACAAATGACAGCTGGGACCGACGGTTTAACGTGTTTTCCGAGGCACAGCTGTCAAATCTGCGTAGGCCAGTGTATCATACACACCCTAAAAAACCTGAAAAAAAAGCAAAACGCAGGGAGTGGATAAAATTTATCGTATTAATACCATAAATAAAACAAAATAAACAAAAAAAAAAATAAGCAACCAACCAACCAAAAACCACACTAATAAATACTTTGACTTTGAACTATCACCAAAAACCACACTAATAAATACTTTGACTTTGACTTTTGACTTTGAGGTAAAAAATGTTTGACTAGGTCAACTACGCCTGGCGCTGAACGAGTTGTGTCTTGGTTTACAAATCAATGCAGATGGTATGACAACATTTTGCAGCATTTGGAAAACACTCCTGCAGTGGTGTACGTTTATTCATTCACATGACAACAAAATGAACTAATGAACTGTAAGTTTTCCAAACAATATAAAATAATTGAATTTTTTTTTTTTACTTGTGAAAATTTGTGAAAAATTTATCTTCCGTATGGGTGTCATGCCTGAATTAAATGAATTTTATTTTTATTTTATTTATAACAACTTTATACAATGGTCTATAAATGAAGTTAATTGCAGAATGACTAGCATAATTTAAAAAGTCATAGATGTTAAAGTTGATTTCCAAAATTACGTTTTTTTTGCATTGTTGGAAGAAAAATCGCGAACAATGTTTACAATGTTGCAAAACACAATCATATCATTGAAAACAATCTTTGCATACCACATCACGATGTGGACCTTTGGCCTGTTTGGTTTTGGATTCTCTAGGCCTCTAGGGGTCAGGACTTGGCTTTAAAAGGCACATATTTTGTTTGCTTTATTGTTCAAATAATAGCAAAACATTTTTAAAATGATGTTGTACTGGTGATGCTACGTGGTGATTAGGCTTAAGATAAAAATGGGTTTGGTTTAAAAATAAAATAAAAAGAATCCTTTCCAAAAAACGTTGCCCCTTATGAGGATTTTTTTTTAATTTTTAGAAAAAATTAAATTCAGGAGTTAAAAGTAAAAGGTTACATTTCAGGAGTTTAAATAAATAAATATCGCTGGATATTACACACAGTGTCATCTAGTGCCACACTAAGCAACGAGGCTTGTGTCGTGGACACCAGATAGTTGATATACTACATAGATACTTTTTGTTTGTAAATACATACTTATTATACATATAAACATCCATGACTTAGGAAACAAATGTCTATGCTCATCACACAAACATTTGCTCCTACCGGGATTCGAACCCGGACCTAAGAACGTAAGGCAGCCTCACTACCGCTGCGCCAATCGGGTTGTGTCGGGCAGTTTAAATGTTTGTAAATGCTTACAAACATTTAAATTGACATACAGAAACAGGCAGACCCGGAACAACTATCTATAGGTCATACAAATGTTTGTTCCGTGCGGGGATCGAACCCGCGACACTCAGCGCAGCAGCCTCAGCTCAGTCACTGCGCTAACCGTGACCGAATTAACCGGCAAGTTGGAAAAATGTCAGCAATGGCTGCGATGTATAGGGTAGGTATCCTCATTTAAAGTACAGTAGTACGAGTATTGTCGTCAAAGTAAAACAAAAATAAAGTATCCGAACCAACAGGCATAGGTTCAGTTACTTATATATTTCGCATAAACGGAGACTTATTTATTTATTTTTGACTGGAGAAAACACCGAATACACGCAATAGACAATTTCTAGTAGAATATTGAGAGCAATGGTAATTTATGATATGATTATTTATTTAAGCATTGACTGGAGTAATTACCTCATATGGTATCATATTTTTTTTTTTTTTTTTAACATCAGGCTATTCATTTTGGCATACCTACCAAATAATTTGTGTTTACCTCTCGCATGATTTATATTTTTTTATTTCGCATGCAACCTTAAATAATATTTTCACTTCTCATGCTCTGAAAGTGCTTGTTTGTGCAGGATATAGGCTGCACAAAATCGAATTTTGTGCACAAGGGCATAAATGTATCTATATTAAGGCAAAGAAAATGAGCCATACAGCCAAACGCAATAAGAAGTTCATAGATAGAATTTGTTATTTTATAATATTTACTTTAATTTATTTGCCTTATGTGTTTTTTTAAGACATAAAAGACATATAAAATTAAATTCAAGTACCCACGGTAGGTTATTTAATTAATTTAAGAAAATGATTATAAAAAAAAAATATTTAATAGTAGGCTGTATAGGTCTGCAGCCCAAGTCTAATATCAATGTCGTAAGATTTCAAAAAAGAAAGCGGCGGGAAACAAACAGCTCTTGTTTTTGCGTGTTTATTAATTTCTTCAATTTATACTACTGTTTTATTTCCTCGCAATCGAAGTGAAAAGCAGAGTTTATAACTCGTCCACAAAACCATTTTTATCCTCGACATTACTATCAGCCCTCGCCTTCGGCTCGGGCTGCTAAAAATCTCGGATAAAAATGGTTCGTTTTGTACACTTGTTGTAAAATCTACTATTATACGCCTCTTTGCATAACATAGCGACCTATCTTTAATTTCAGAACTCTGTATTCACTACCTATGTTACACAAGTAAAATTGATTTTGATTTTGACTTTGGAGATCCGTCTCAAACAAGGTTGTGAAGAGACCCAAATCAAATGTTTTAGACATGACTGTCTGACAGCAAAGAATCACTACGACTGACGAATAACGATTCGTAACATTAATCTGATACAAAGGAAGACAGAAACAACACTGTAATACATAACTTCACTGAACATCACGCCCGTAATCCCTGAAGGGGTGTACCCAATTATGGTACACCCACATTTCGCCGGTTATGTTTGAGTTACATATAATAGGGGCGAGCCTATTGCCATCAAACAAGAACATATCAAGACTCCATGACTGCTACTGAGAAATTCCTGATGGAAAAATTCAATAACACTTGATCCGACCCGCGGGTCTAAAATGGCAAAAAATTAAATTCTTAAAATGGACTTTACATTAATAAAAATAAAGCCAATTTTTACAATTTTAATTTTTTTACGTGATTCACAAAACGATTCTGCTAAAGCTGCCATTTTAGACCCCCTGGAAATCGAACCCAGGACCAGCTCAGCAGTCGCCCTTGCGACGACTCGCCCAATGACGCAGTTAATAAAACTAAATGTTACTTCATAATATGTTAATTAATAATATTAATTTTAATATTATAAATTATAAAGTTTGTGAGGATGAATGGAACATCCATCCATCCTCACAAACTTTGTTACTTTTTCACTCGAAAACTGTAGAACGGATTTGGATGAAATTTGGCACACAGATAGTTTATAACCGGGATTAACACATAGGTTTTTTATCCCGATAGTATGATCCCGTGGGACTATTATCGAATTCCATGCGGGCGAGGCCACGGGTAGCGGGTTTGACGCAGAATGTGCACAAAGCAAAATGTGCACAAAGCAAAATGTGCACTTGACGCAAAATATGCACTTCAAAACATGTGCACTTTGCAAAATGTGCGCTTATCAAAATGAGCAATTCGCAAAATGAGCACTACAAATATAAAAACCGTCTGCTCTACCATATTTTTTTATATTGCACAATTTTTAGCTTGATCCCATTTAATTGATGTAGAATTGGCATGATCGTGCTAAAAATCGGTCAAAATTAAAATAAAATATATAGTAGGCAAACGGTTTTTATTTATGTAGTGCTAATTTTGATAAGTGCTCATTTTGAGAAGTGCACATTTTGCGAAGTGCACGTTTTGCGTCAAGTGCACATTTTGCTTTGTGCACATTTTGCGTCAAACCCACATACGCTATAGTAGGTAATAATATATACCAAAGTTGTTTATCTGGTTGCTAACAATAATATTCCCAATCTGAATTCACTAATTCATGCAAATACTATTCTCACACTCATAGATCATTTAAGATAATTCTCCGAAGTGAATGTTAAGGAAATGACAGCCTCTATTAACATATCGACGGCAAAGCAAACTCATACCAACATGTCTAGCATTTCATTCAAGTGTAAACAGTAATCCTCTCATTAGCAGAATATAATATCAATACTAAGATAATTATACTATTAGGTATATAGTAAGTACCTGTCTACTGTATAACAAAAAGTAGAAAATATGACCTTTTCTATGACGTCCGGCTGGTTTTTCACGTATATATTTTATATAAAAAATAAGTGCTACATTATAAATCTATCCAATCAATACTAACTCTGTCAAACCCGATTAGTAAATGTTGTTAAATTTTCATAAGAAATGCGATCCCCAAGTCTCATACAAATTAAAATACTTTCAAAATCGACGTTGCTTTTGATTTTTTATATCGAGCAAATGTTAAATATTGTATTTTTAACCAAAAAAGTCACTAGATCAAACATGTACCTATCTGTATTATACATTTTTTATGAAATTAAATATACGGTGATTTCTCTAAAAACAACTTGATCTAGTAACGTAAATCTCGGAAAAAGGGCCCGAGTTTTCCGGGATTTCGGATTTACATACATACATTATATCACGTCTTTTTCCCGTGTGGGTAGGTAGAAACCACAGAAAATGAAATGAAATTTATTTGCTAGAATTGTAGTTAAAAAAAAAATAGATGGTCGAGTTTTATTACAGTTGCTCACACAATTCGCTAAAACTAGCATACATAAATTTAACGTAATTGGTATGTAATAATATTATGGATGGCAACAAAAAGAATGTCAATAATGAGAATGTCAGTTATTTTTCACTTAATTAATAATAGGAAAATGTCAACCTAAATCTTTAAGGTTAAGATACTCATTCGCAGAATATAATGTGTTGTCTATAAACCATCTGAATAACGCCGTTTTAAATCGATTGAGGAGCAGCAGTGGCCCAGTGGTGTCGGTCCCGACTTACGAACAGTAAGTCGTGGGTTCGAACCCAGACAGGCACATTACTTTGTGTAATTTATTTCATCACCGCTGCTCTCAAAACGGTGAAGGAAAACATCGCAAGGAAACCGGCATGTCCTAGAACCACAAAAATCGAAGACATGTGTCATCTACCAACCCGCACTGGGCCCGCGTGGTGGATTATAGCCCATTCCCTCTCATAGAGAGGAGGCCTGTGTCCCAGCAGTGGGAACATTAATAGGCTGATAATGATGAAATCGATTGATTGGCAGTTCCCTGTATGATTTTGGTAGTTTGTTATATATCCTAATAACCATTGGAAAGCAACTTCGGTAATATAAGTGACATTTCATTTTGAAAGCCACCTGCTATGATGCTTTAGATAGTCCTCCTGCGTCGGACACGTTCATACATTTGGTCATACAGACGCCGGTTGCGAATACTACGCAAATGACCTTTCTGAAAAACCTCACCAATAAGGTCGTCTTACTGCATCCAAAACTGAAGATTTCGATGCATCGTGAAATAAAAAATATTAAAAAATGTTAATTTCAATCACTTAAGACTTAAAGAAACAGGATTTGGAGATCACCTTTTAAGCAAGGAGATGCTTGTGTAGGTACTCCGCTCTTCCGATTTAACATTAACATTGTAACGCAATTGAATACAACATAAAAATTAAAGAAGATATTAAAAAAATCAAAAATTGATTTAAAAATTAAATTAAAGTAAAATAAAGTTAAAGTTAGAGTTAGAGTCAGAGTTAGAGTTAAAATTAAAAAGGAGCTTATAAAATTAAAATTAAAAGACCACGAACCCTGCTTCCTTTTTCCTTTCCGCCCCATATTCCCATGTCCATGAATGAAAAGACCATCACCGACTCTACAACATTTTCATAAGAAAACGCCCTTGACCCAATCAATGTCCCTACTTAATAATAAAAATTCAAAAGTTATAAGGGTAGAAGTTATGAGAATGAGCGCAACCATTTCCCGGATTCGAAAACTCAAGAAATAATTAGCTAGGGGCGGAAATATTTCAGCAATGTGGCTAATTAAAAGTAGCTTATTGTGAAACACAAACAATTTTGAATAATATTATTTTGAACAAAGTTTTCCTTTCAAAACACTTATAATTTTGCTACTTGTAGAGGAAAATTATGAATCTTTTTAAGGTGATCATTTACAAGCCTTAACGTATAACCTTACATATAAATTAAAAAGATACCTACAAGAAAAGCGAGATACAAAGGCGAGCTTAACTCAAAATTGGCGTATTTTCCTTTCAAGACCTGTTTTTAACCAACTTCCAAAAGGAGGAGGTTTTTAATGAAGGATTTTCTTTTTAGCTCTTCCCTATTCGCTGGATAGATGGCGCTAGGAGTAAGTATGATAATGCAAGGAACGGAACCTAAAAAAACTAATTTTAACAAAGCGCGAGAAATGTAGGTTATATTCGAAAGGTTAAGAAATGAAAGTGTCAGTCAACGAGAGTATGTGACGTGACACAATGTTTTTTTTTTTCAAGCGTTTTGGCTTTGTCACCAACTATCATAGTAAGTTCAACGCCATCTATAGAGTTCTTGGAAACTAAGTTTTTTTTTAAAACCTCAAAAGGAAAACCTCTCATTCAACTGATTGTTTTTTTTTTTAAATTAACCTTCCATGTTCAGTGATAGTGTCTGACAAGCAGTCTTACCAAGGAGTACCGTATTACCCGATACTAACTGGGTTATGGAGGTCAGATAGGCAGAAAATGAGAAAGAAAAAAGAAAGAATGAAAGAAAAATAATAATGAATGAATGAATAAATAATAAATAATGTAAAATACAGGTATTCAGCTGCATCCGATTAGACTGGAAGCCGACCGCAACATAGTTGAGAAAAGGCTTAGCAAAATGATGATCTTCAGTGATAGTTTTCAACAGTTTTCTGGCTCTAAAATCATAGGAAAATTTTATTATCACAATTCTTGCATCACCTATGATTTGTTCTAAGACTACATATTCGCGTAGGTAGGATACGTGCACATAACATCACCCACGACACTATAACTTTGCTATAAGTATGACTAAACCGGTTATTATTACAATTCCGGACCGCGGAACAAATCTGCGTTCGCGCCTAAATCGTATTTTCACAGTCATGTCAGTTATGATGCCAAGGTTCCAGAAAATTCTCTGAAAATGTACGTATCATAAACATTGTCCAGTTTAACGAGGTCTTGTTTATAAAACCGGAGGCCGAAGAAAATGTAGCGTCAAGGATTACTTTATGTAGTCTTTAGTGAGTCGGTGAGGTGAGGAAAATTCCTAGGATAGGTACTGAATTTTATTAAATAGGTCGGTCTTAGGAGGTGTCGCCTTGGGACCTAATTTATTTACAGTATTTACGGCTCAGTACAACCGACTCGGACATTGCGGTCGCTGTTTCTTACACGGATAGTAAAAAAGATTAGTGAATCCGTCATGACTTCGTTGATTATCTTGTGTTTGCAAAGACATTCAAATATATTACTTAAAAGTCTTTTTAAATATCTTTGTGTGTAAGATAATTTATTTTGTTTGATTTCCAAAATCAAGAAGGAAAATTCACAGTTTTCACTGCCTAGACTTATAACGCGCCGATGGATTTTCGACTTTCGGAACCGAGTCGAGTGTTGTTTTATACCCCTCGTTATTTTAAGCGTTCATTTAGGTTTATATTAGTGTTCGTGAAAGGGCACAGCAGGCATCATGATGTTTACACATACGAGTACCTATATATCAATACAACAACACTCAGTCGATGGTAAGTAAACGAAAGAAAGGCGAGAAAAAAACCGCCAATAACGCTGGAAAAACCACATCTTAGTATAAACGTACCAGGAGTTAATAGAAGCAAGAAGCATGTTGTTCATATTTGTATGCCCGTTTATTGCTTTTTGCGGCTTACTGTTCTATCAACATAATTTGCATTGGCTTATTACTTCGCCTACACATCTAATATTCATAGCTAATTATAGTTTAGCTCCTTCCGTGTTGAAAGACTAGAGAAACCAGGAGAAACTAACAGCGTTTATTATCGACTACCTAATAGTTTGTGTGGTTCTTATGAATAAGTGACTTGAAATGTTGAAACTATGTAGTCAAGTGGCTTCAAATGTTGTAAATAATAATGATATTGAAGTTACTACTTCAAATTAATGTTTCCTTCAAACCTTTCAAAAGAGTTCTTCATTCAAATTCAAAAATCGTTTTCTACAATTACTTTTTTCCTCGATGATTTCAAATAACGAATGTCTATTTCCCGAGTTTTCATAATGTTTTTTTTTATATAACGTCCGTGCGTAACATCAAACCTTCTTTTGTTTTTCGTGTCTGCATTGTTCATACATTTGTAATCATGTTTTATGATTTGTTATTGTCTGAACTTCTGACAGAAAACAGAGTTTAACAACATGTTTTACGGCGATCATTCGTCATGTAGACTTTATTTTGAAGAGTGGACCATTGTATGTCACTGTATAAACATGTTGCATAAAAATATAACACGGAGCCTTGCTCTGTATACATTTTTACCGCCATATCATAATCCTGTATCGTTTTATTGTAACGAACAGGAAGATAAATTGTGCATGACGCCATACTGACACCTGCGTATTTACATAATTATAAATGCAGAGCAATGTTCATGTGAAAAGCAACTTTAACGTGTTGTTCGAGAGTTCTTATTGGTGTTTAGACTGGTTTTTGATTTTTGAAATGGAACGTTGCGTTGACATAGGAATCACCTGGAAATGGCTGTTTTGACAGGTCGTCGCCTCAGTGCTTGTTTGTTCTATCTACCATTGGTTAAATTTTACAGGAGAAGAGTTTTTTGCTCTACTTCTTTTAAAAAGTTCTAGTTTATAGATTTGAAGGTTTTTCTTAATAAACGAGTTACCTATGCATAGATAGCTATTATTTTCTTATAATATACTAGATAATTATACCTCATTTTACAGCTTTTTATGTGGAGATAGAACAAAGATGCACCAATATAATTATGAAGGTGGACTAGGACATTACCTCATTATAGATAGGACATCCAAACAAAATGGCGGATATGGAGAAAATATTATTATAGATCATTGAGCTATTACTACTACGTATAGAGAAGACAGCGCGAACAAAATTTGTGCGCAGTGCGGGGCACGCGGGGGGCGGCTAACCCCGTATATAGATGTGCTGTAGCGAGCAAGCGACTGGGTGAACTGCGGCCGGCCGACCGCAGTTGAACGGAGCATAGATGTTGTTCGCACTGTCTTCTCTATACGTGTTAGTAATAGCTCAATGTTCTATAATAATATGACGAGTGGTTTAAATCACAATTTAGGGAGGTACCTGCCCTAATTTGGTATAGCTGATTCATCAATAAGTGTTAATTAGTATAAAAGATACACTAAAATTCTAGTATTAAAACAGGATATTTCAATATCAAAACAATAATAAATAACCCTTCTCCATATTCATATTGTAGGATTTCTCCAATTTCGGTACCCCAGATACAAAAATAGCGTGGAAGCGCGAAGGTGTCGGGTTGTAAGTGATCGATCATCGTCTCTGCCAGCTCCGAGATAATAGGCTGGATTGATGACACTTTCTGAAGGGAACTGAGGTTCATTAATACAATGATTTACTACGGTTTCTGTTAACACAGCTGAGTTTTCAATGTTTGTTTTTGTTGCTGAATAAAAAAGGGTTTGAACGGGAACAAAGTTTGTTAAACTGTTTTTTTAGTCAATGGAAGGTTTTTTTAGGGTTCCGTACCCAAAGGGTAAAAACGGTACCTTATTACTAAGACTCCACTGTCCGTCTGTCCGTCTGTCTGTCACCAGGCATGTATCTCATGAACCGTGATAGCTAGACATTTGAAATTTTCACAGATGATGTATTTCTGTTGCCAAAGCGGTAACAAATACTATAAACAGAATAAAATAAATATTTAAGGGGAGCTCCCATACAACAAACCTGATTTTTTTGCCGTTTTGTCTAATGTTGTATAGATAATGGTACGGAACCCTTCGTGCGCGAGTCCGACTCGCATTTGGCCGGCTTTTTTTCTTATTTAATTTTCCGAGTGGTGTGAGGAAATTATAAGGAAAAGTTAAATAAAAGTAAACACTCTGACTGTTTACTTTCTTTTTAAGTTGTCCCCTGGTGTTGTAAAAATGAGCAATTAAATCTTGCACTGTTCTAGACATTCACGGTTTTTCACTACACTTAAAGTATTTACGGGATAATATCCGTGATTTTCTTTTTCTTGAGCTCCCGATACGCGATCATAATGCTTGCAACAGCGTCGAAATATCGAGAGCTCAATGAAAAAGTAAATCACGGATATTAGTCCCGTAAGGACTTTAGGTGTAATTAAATCTTGCAAATGTTTATTATAGAATCATAATGCAAGTTTATGTAGAAAGCAGAAAAAAAGACGAGTTTGTATTATAATGACGCTTACTATAGTGACCATTTATTTAATAGAAAATGAGAAAAATCATCATCTTTCTGCCCTCGTCCCACGTACAGCACGCAACACATTTACTCCTTTTCTTTCATATCATTCTTCACTCAAATTAAAATGAGGAAAATGTATAATTGATTGTCGTTACCTTTTCTTAAGCCCAGGATCTTTCAAAACGACCTTTTTTTGGTTGAGTCTTATAAGGTATGCAATACTAGACGTTGTTTTCATCCAGAAAAAATATATGTTGTTGTTCATGAACTGTTCTTGATTATTCTTAGGCTCAAAACAATATAGTTAATTACTTCTCTCGCTCATAAACACATGCAAATATAAGTAACTTTATGACTATTTGACAAGTTTTACTTAAAATAAACACTATAAACTAACACTATAAACACTATAAATAAAAAAATACACTGAAAAATAAGAAATTACATTGTCTCCATTATTCTGAGGTTACTTTTTAAAAATATGTATTATTTTTATTATAATAAATTAAAAACAACTCATTTCGCACTTTTCGGCCTGCAGTGACCGACATAACAACCACTTTGGAGTGCAAGGTGATTAGAACTTTATTCTAACAGTATTTCAAACGAACTTTGAACCACCACAAATTAATAGAGCTGCTAATTTTAGGGTTAGACAGGGCCTTAAAGGAAAATCTTCTCTGTAAAGCATTAAATCATACCACATCTAGCAATCTATATCCACGTCATAACGATACACTACACGATTTTCGGGAAAACTGTGTTGATGTACAGCACTCAACTACATCTCAACAATGTGCTCTATGTTTATTAGTTTCAAGGTTGCTATTCGGTTGTTGTTTACTGTTGACCTTGGTTAACGGTGGCAGATAAACGCGTCATAATCTGTGATTATCTGACGGTGGTAAGCAAACATGCTGCACAACTTACGTATATAACTAGGTCATTAGGCTAGGTAGCCCTTTCTTTAGGTAGTGTCGACAAAACATATGCCTCTCAAGAGACTAATTCAAGAGATTAATTCTAATTTTTCTATAATGACTTGAAATGGACATTTTTATTGTATTTCATGAATTGTCACATGTGACATGACATTAATTTTTTTTTTTTTTTTTTTTTTTGATTATTCTTATTATTATTCTGATTGTATTTTAATTTAATTTGGGTAATTTTGTTGTAATTATTTTAATATGAATTGCATGTATAATGTTTGATGTTTTGTTTGATGTTCATAGATAATTTAGAGACATTCAGACACGATGTAAAAGTCGTTATTGAATAAATTCATTGAATTGAATTGAATTGACTCATTTTTGTAATTTTTCACACTTGAGTATTAGAAATATTTCACTTATTTTAGGACCTTTACCTCTGGGATAATGAAATAATGAGAACTAATGATATCTTTTACGTGATTTGATTACATTACCTTTGATAAATATCTATTTCCAATCTCAGGATTAAATAAGCTTTCAGAAACCAGAGATTTAATATTATGTGATCTGTGACCGAATTTATTTTCTGCCTTATTATGTAGAGAAAAAATAAATATTGGGGGTAGCTATCGAAAAATCTTATTTGCTGTCCCTAACTAGTATAATTGGAGCTTCATAATTTATTTATCATCATCATCATCATCAGCCTATTAATGTTCCCACTGCTGGGACACAGGCCTCCTCTCTATGAGAGGGAATGGGCTATGATCCACCACGCGGGCCCAGTGCGGATTGGTAGATGTCACATGTCATGTCTTCGAATTTTTGATTCTAGGACATGCCGGTTTCCTCACGATGTTTTCCTTCACCGTTTTCATAATTTATTAGAGGACTTTTTTATAGCTTCTCGGAAACTACTTTTACAAAGCTGAGTAAAAAACTTAATTGCTGTAATTTGCCTAATTTATTTCTAGTTGCATTCGTAGAAATATTTTAGTGTTTTAGCCTTGAAGTCATGTTTCTTTTTCTAGCTAGTAGCTACTGATGTGATATTATTATGGCAGGTGGTGATTAGAATGATGTAACCTGATGATCTTGAAACTATGTATTTAGTTTTAGGTAGATTTCGTCCGAAAAAATTGCTTTCAAACTTAGGCAAAAAATCGAAAGGGTCAAAACTTAGGTTAAGTTCGTGAATGGGCGGCATTCGTCCATGGGGGGCGGCGGGGGGGCGGCGTTTAACATTTTTATCATTCCGAGGAAGAATACGGACAACTTTTTAATTCAAACTTTTTTGATGCAACCTTGTAAACACGCTTTTATTTTTTTTTATCAGGTTTAAATTGATAGCAAATTATTGAATTGTTAACAAACCAACAATTTGGGGAGGGTGTTGAAATTTCCAAAATGTTTGGAATCAAAAAATATATCTCCGAAACGGTAAACATTTTTAGGGTCGCATTTTTTTTTTTTGTTGAGTCTTCAATGAACCTTCTTCGAAATCTACCTCCTCCTGCAAGCCGAAGGGATTTTTTTAAAATAAGTAGGCGCTACTAATTTTAATGAAAATGAAAATAGGAATGACGTTTCGACATAATTACCGAGGATGAATTTTCCAAGTTAACAGAAATTTTCTTTCCCAATAAACGTTTAGGTACATACACAAGTCCAATCCTGATTCTTATTTTAATCAAAACACAAAATAAGAAAAAGCAATGTTTTATGTATGCTTACTTTACTTTATATTGACTAACACAATAGCTCCTAAAAATCAAACAAATTATTTCTTCCCTACATATTCTTTGTTTTATTTCTGATTGACGTCAACCAACTTTTTTTTAACAAAAAATTGTTATTTTTTTCGTCCTCCGTGACATTTGTTTTACAGTTAATTTGGGAACACAGTCGACATTGACGTCTTCAGTCGCTGTGGGTGTCAGGTCAGCCCCGGGGGGACGATAACGTTATTTTGAACGAAAATCTGTTGTGAAGCTGTAATTGTAATCCTTATATAATTGCTTAAGATATTGTTGATGTTTTGGACCTGCTTAATGAAGAGTAGTTTATTTAAGTCTGACATTGATGTTGATTCTGTTGTACACAAACTAAACTTAATTTAATCTATTGCTACCTTTTTCTCTCTAATAATACGAGAAAGAGATGGACGTAATTTAGAGCTGTCAAAAATCGAACTGATATTTCCATACAAAGGAAGGGTGCACGTAAAAACATGTCGACTAAAAACACGGTGAAGCGCAAGGCATAAAATAATTTGACATCTCTAACTTAGTTCATAGCTATAGCCGTACTTTTCTCGCACTGCCTTTTTACTAAAAGTCCCCCCTGTCTCAGTCCATCTTTAGTAAAAGTTAGATTAGTTAACGGGACTACAGGAGCTAAACGCGAGTTTTATCATGCAAAAAAGCTTATGATTCACTGCAATAAACAAAACCAGAAAAATACATGATATTCTTCAGGATAGTATGCTAGTATGATAGTGTTTTGAAAACATAATACAACTAATTTTACTCGATAAAAAAACCCCAAAGTTATCTTTTAAAATTCTTTTAACACTCGTTAAAAGAATTTTAAAAGATAAGTTTATTCTAACAGTATTTCAAACGAAGTTTGAACCACCATAAATAGAGTTGCTAACTTAGCCCATGTAGTCGCCTTAAGGCCCTTCTTACCCTAAACTTAGCAACTCTATTTGTGGTGGTTGAAACTTCGTTTGAAATACTGTTAGAATAAAGTTCTAATCAGCTTGCACAAAGCGGTTGTTTCGTCAGTCACTGCGGCCAAATAGTGCGAAATATTTCTTTTGCGATTTACAAAAAATCTATTGATTGGACTAAAAAAATAAAACATATAAGATCTGCTTTTTAATTAGTTCAGTTAGTATACAAAGTTTCATGATCTAATTTGAAGTACTCTTTGAATACCAGCGGTTTATCGTTCGATTTGGAGGTAAGTTTGTTTTTTTTTTCTATCAAGAATATTTTATGGAATCATGTTTTCGTCACACACAGTACCTAGCACTAATCCTCAACTTTACCATATATTTATTTCAAAATTAATGCTACAGTATTTTAGGCGTAACGGAGGATCATGCTAAGCCATTTGATGCATGTTAGGCCCTTAAGAAGCTTAGTACCTTAACATGTTCGTCGATCTAGCAAGATAATTGACGACTATATGAAGGCATGGTTAGCGTAGTGGCTGATCGACTGGCTGCTGTGCTGCATGTCGCGGGTTCGATCCCAGCAGGGAACAAATATTTGTATGACCTACAGGCATTTGTTCCGGGTCTGTCTGTTTGTGTGTGTGAGTGTTAATGTATTTGCGTGTTGTCTGATTGTGAACCACAGAAACACTACCTACTTGCTGTATCAATCATGTCTATAGTTAGTGCCAGTTAAGATGAGAATAGCGGTCATTGACCCACCTATATTAATTAAAGTTCTTAACTTTGAAAACCAAAAATAAGCCTGTTCAAGTCTAAAATTGTCATCTATCGTGATTTCAACATTTTTTGTAATGAAAAACGATACATGGTTTATTTGTTTTGGTTCGTACGAAGATATATTAGGGAAAGGGCAATGACCGCTATTCTCATCTTAACTGGCACCAATTATACTAAGTATTTCAGTATTTAAAGCCCACTAAAATTAAGTCACTCGGAGTTATATTGTTGAGTTAGTAAACAACAAAGTTACAACTTCTTAAAAGTGGAAACATTCCTTGCAGCAAGCACCAAAGTGGCCTAATTTAAGAGTTTATTGTTTCTACTTGTGATATTTTTAGTCTCAAAGTGGTGCTTACTGAAAAGTTGTGAGGTAATCGGTTGTCGTGGTATGGACATGTGATGCGGAGGAATGAGGAAAATGTCGTGAGGAAAGTTTTGAGTATGAATGTGGATGGGTATATGAGTAGAGGAAGACCAAAGAAACGATGGATAGACTGTGTGAAGAGTGTTGCCCAAATGCAAGACCAAGACGAGACCTTAGCCAGTCTTGGTCTTGGTCTTTCGTCAATTCACCTGGTCTTGGTCTTGGTATTGCGCTCTCAGTCTTGGTCTTGGTCTTGCAGCAAGAGTCTCGCAAGTCTTGCGAGACTACTACTTAGACTAGACTACTTTCAAATACCTATTAGCCTATTGCTATATAATAAACACGTTAGTTTAGATCTTAGAACAACGTAACAGAGTAGGTACATGTTGAGCTTACATTGACATAGTGAACCACCAAATTAATAAAACTAACTTTACTATAATTTAAAAAAATGACGCAATTTAGTTATGTTGTTAATACTTTTCATCTTCATCTGGACTTGATACTTCTAACTAATAAAATTAACTCTATACTTTGAGACGCAAGAGTCTTGCAGGCTTAGTCTTGTTCTTGCTCAAGTCTTGCAGGGTTCAGTCTTGGTCTTGGTCTTGCTACGATAAGTCAGTCTTGGTTTTGGTCTTGGTCTTGCAAAAATGCAAGAACAAGACCAAGACCGATTTTGGGCAACACTAGTGTGAAGGATGATATGCCACTAAAGAAGGTGTCTGATGAGATGACGAGTACCTAATAGAGAAGTTGTGTGGTAATCGGTTGTCGTGGTATGGATATGTGATGCTGAAGAATGAGGAAAATGTCGTGAGGTAAGTTTTGAGTATGAATGTGGATGGGTATAAGAGTAGAGGAAGACCAAAGAAACGATGGATAGACTGTGTGAAGTAGTGTTGCCAAAATGGGTCGTCCGGCGGCGAGATGGGCAGACGACATAGCTGCCGTTGTGGGAAAAAACTGGATGAGGCTGGCACAGGAACGTGGAGATTGGCACAAGAAAAGAGAGGCCTATACCCAGCAGTGGGTGAGTTCGGGCTGTGGATGAATGAATGAATAGAGAAGTATGGACGAAGAAGACATGCTGCGCCGACCCCAAATGAATGATATTGAAGGAAAAAACTTTTTTTGGTATTTTTAGTTTTAATTTCGCCTGACTCCATAACTTACCAGAGATTTTCAATGACTTCAGTTCAGATTAAAACAAGGTCTTTGTACCTTCTCTACAGAAAGCAGTATAAATTAACTCAATATCTTTTCTGCAACTAACTAGAGTGAAACACACTTATATGTTTATGTACGAGTATGTATAGTGTTCCTACGAGCATCGGACAGCACTATCGCGCTATCTGACAGTCGCTAGTCAGTTCGATGGCGAAGTTCCCTACCCTGTGGTGAAGTACTTAGTATGTTACACGTACTCGTATTGCTAGTCTGTGGCGCGGGTGAAAATTTTAACAAGTAAATAGAAAATGACGTGGAAGCATTAATAAATAATGTAGATAGGTAAGTAAGTACGAATATTAATCAATAATTCGACAGTAGGTACTTTACTACAACAGTCCATAACGTCCACTGCTGATGGACATAAGCCTCTCCCATGATGGGAGGAATTTGCCGTAATCTCCACGCTTAGCACGCGGATTGGAGATCGCAGTGATAAAAGAGTAACAGAAAACGCTGCTGCCCATTCTCTGGTCTACGGAGGCGCCAGGTGTTCTGCCTCAGACATTAGTCGCCTTATACGACACCCGTGAGTGTTATGGGTTAGTTCTATTCTACTCTGCCGGATACCACAGGGTTTTACAGTAGGTACTTTAGTTACAGATTATTTTGTAGGTAAGTATTGAAAGTTTGCTATAATATTAAATGAAATATCAAACTTTTTAGTAAATACGAATATTGATTGATACCTATCTATCTATTTTTTTGCATTAGTACCTTATTTTAATACGGAACGGAGAAACAGCAATACGCAAATGGCTGCGCTCTATAAATCTATTAGATTTTCTGAAATAGTTTGGTAATATTTACCTGGTATACTTCCGAGTTTTATCCGTACCTACCTCGGAAAGCACGTTAAGCCGTTAGACTCGGCAGTCATTTGTAGAATTAATTAATTAGTTATTAATTATTCTTCTATTAATTATGACTGTACCAGCGAAAAAATACTTTTCGATAGTTCGGTTAATTGTACCAGAGATTTTTTTTTTCTTCCATAGTCCAGTCAACCGTACCAAGGAACAATAAAAAACTTCCGTAGTCCGGTCAACTGTACCAAGGAAAATATGTTTTTTTGTAGTCCAGTCAACAGTACCAAGGAAAAAAAAAATTACCCGCTGTCCGGTCAACTGTACTAGCCAACTGTACCACGGGCAAGGAATGAGTCAGCATAGTCAGGGGCTTGAAAGTCTGACAGCCATTCTTTCCAAGGCGGGGTCAGATAGGCAGTCGCTCCATGTAAAATACTGGTATTCAGCTGCATCTGGTTAGACTAGAAGCCAACCCCAACATAATTGGGAAAAGGCTAGACAGATGATGATGTTTACCTGGTAGGTATTCTATTTTAATTTCCATTTGAAATTGGAATCGGATTAAATATTAAATAACCATCATATTATGAAAATTAAACAAAAAAGTCCAATCATTCTAAGCACAGGAAAAATTAAGATGAATTTAAAAAAAAACGTTAACGTTCGACCTATTTTAGTGAGAGCTTTGTTCGTCTCATCGAACATTTTTAATGGATGAGGCCAAAACAATCGAAATAAAGGTTTCAAAATATTCCTTTATTTGCGGAACACAAACTCCCCTTTTATTTTAAAATCGTTTATAAATACCGAGACTTAAAATAAGGTCAGTGAGACTGTTTATAAAGTTCGTTATATGTTAACGCTTGTGCATAACAAACAATGAATGATGACGTGGAAACTATGCAATGGACTGAAAGCAATAGCGACTATGATTACTTTGGCACACGATCAAGGGGTTTTACTAAGAAAACATTTAGTGTTACTTCATAAGAACTTCACTGTGTAGTCTAGTCGTTAAAAGAGATGAGAACAGTAGTGTTTTCAGTGTGACTTATGCTCACACTTGTATCAGAGGTTCTAGACCCGTGGTTGTGAAAGTTTTTTTAGCAACAGAACCCTTTTGGAAACATACATTTTTTACGGAGCCTTTATACGTTTGTTGCCTAAAATAATAAAAAAAAAAATGTTTGTGTGCTTATTCTTTATTATTAATCTGAATCCAGAAATGGACTTGACAATAGATTAACTGATTTTTTTTTCGCTTTCAATCATTATCTGAATGAATTGAATAGTTGTTCATTGGATGATACTTTAGCTTCGATGGCGAATCGGTACTACTAAAACAAAAAATGTTGAAATAGTTGTGAATCGTGATTTTTTTGTTTTTTGATGGCGAGTAGGAACAGTGACGAGTCGGGCATGTCATGACGACGTCATTAGCTTGACTTTAAGCCCCTAACCTAAAAGTCCCAGACCTAAGGTACCTACTACTATAATGGCTAATTAATGCTAGATGAATGAATGTCTAATTAAAGCCCGCTGCCGGATTTCCATACCTCGGTTCAGCATCGAAACTTAAAAACAAAACACCGCGTTTCTATTGGGTTATTGTCACCTTGTGTTACTGAAAACCAATATAAGTCAACAACACAACACATTAGTATTGAGTTGAATGCACATTGTAATACATCGGCAGTAAATGTCTATTTTAAATGTATGTAGGTTATAAACCAGCCACATACCTACCGTATGCAGCTTGTAAATACAAGAATTCTGCGAAGAGACGGAATTACGGGAATAGTTACCACAAATATTCATGCTAGATCTTGAAATGCTGTAAGGTGGAGATTAGATTTGCAGCTCTCAGTTTAGTGCTGAAAGTCGAAAATTCAACAGCAAACTTAGTGTCCTTTGGGACATTTGAAATGTTTTACCTCGATATGTGTTTTGTATTACAAAATAATAGCAATAGTAAGTACACTTGATCAGTTGCTATTGTATTTAATGTGTATTTCTAGTAATTTGTTAGAAGAAAAACTTAGTTTTACAGGAAAGTCTTGTTTGATTTTAGAGTAGAAGAAATCCATTCATCTTGTTTCGTTTTTCAATTGAATGTTATTCGCAGTTGATTCTAGAAATAGAACTGTAGTGTAAATGAATTTAGTAGAGGTGGGAATGATCGCTTCAGAAGTTTAAGTAGGTAATCCGATAGGGTATAGATTTTCTAGCAATAACTCTCGATTAAACGGAATGATCTTTACATTTTAAACAAAACGTATACAACCTAACCCCACATAAGTGGAAAGGAGATTGGTTAAATTAGAATATTAAATAAGTCATCTTACTAACTCATCATACAGAGGAGCTCGTGGCTAAATAATAATAGCCGCTCAGGTTAAGCCGTGCTTGCCAAGGTTGGTCTGTGGATGGGTGACCTCCCTTACATACCGAGTTTCCTCCGTGCCTCGGAAAGCACATTAAGCTGTTGGTCCCGACTGTCATTTGTAGGTCTTTGACAGTCGTTACAGGTAGTCAGTGGCCCTAAAGGACTGACAACCAGTCTTACCAACGGGTATCGTATTACTCAATGCTAACTGGGTTGTGGAGGTCAGATAGGCAGTCGCTCCATGTAAAATACTGGTATTCAGCTGCATCCGGTTAGACTGGAAACCCGACCCTAACATAGTCGGGAAAAGGCTAGGCAGATGATCTTACTAACTCGTAATCAATTTCTTGCCCTTATTCCAATTTATTTGCGGTGGCGGAGCAAGTTTTCTTCTTCTATACTTTTCTATTACTCGTCATCTGATCAGAAACCCCCTTTTTGCAATATCATCGTTCACACAGACGTCATCATACTCTTCTAACTGAGAGATACAAAATGCTCGTAAATCTTTTCCCAGACACTTTAATAAAAAAACAATCATCTAGCTTTTTTTTTCTTCTTAAATTGGAAACAGTAGAGTTGAAACAAGATATAATTTTTGGAGATGTTGGCGACAGACCTGGCAACTCCGTTGCTAGGAGTCTTGTGTAGTTGGTTGGCTATCTTTATTTTCTTTTTTCTAAAATATTGTAATTAAATATTATGAATATTAAATATTATTAGAATGTTGGCCCAAAAAAGGGATGAATGAAAGGCATTTGCATTTCGCGGAGATAAGGATGCTAAGGGGGATATGCGGTGTTACGCGAATGGATAAAGTTAGAAATGAGTATATAAGAGGAAGTCTGAAAGTGGCGCCGGTGACTGAAAAGTTGTGTGGTAATCGGTTGTCGTGGTATGGGCATGTGATGCTGAAGAATGAGGAAAATGTCGTGAGGAAAGTTTTGAGTATGAATGTGGATGGGTATATGAGTAGAGGAAGACCAAAGAAACGATGGATGGACTGTGTGAAGAATGATATGGTAAGAAAAGAAGTGTCTAATGAGATGACGAGTAACAGGACATGCTGCGCCGACCACAAATGAATTGGGATAAGGGCAAGAGAATGATGATGATTGTAATTAAATATTATAGCCAATTGCGCCTTTTAATCTCTACAGTCTTTAATTTGGTGCCTAACATTGGTCCCTAAAAAAACCGGCCAAGTGCGAGTCGGACTCGCGCACGAAAGGTTCCGTACCAATTATTATAAAAAAAATCACGTTTGTTGTATGGGAGCCCCCCTTAAATATTAATTTTATTCGGTTTTTAGTATTTGTTGTTATAGCGGCAACAGAAATACATCATCTGTGAAAATTTCAACTGTCTAGCTGTCACGGTTCATGAGATACAGCCTGGTGACAGACAGACGGACAGACGGACAGACGGACAGACAGCGAAGTCTTAGTAATAGGGTTCCGTTTTTACCCTTTGGGTACGGAACCCTAAAAAGTAAAATTTAGATTTGCATTGCCTTCACAGGGCGAATTATAGTCTAAATCAAACGTGACATAATACAGTGTATACTGGATCATAACACCATCTATCCTAGGTCGTATGCATCAAGGTAAGCCTTGCAACAAGAAGCGTCTATAGTTTCGCTTTGATAGCCCACACAAATCACTGAAGATGCGGTCCATCTTCACTCGTCTTTGCAAACACGGTTCGGACACGGCAACCGGATCGTTGCACGTTATTAATTAACTACTCTGACTGATAACCTAGAAATCAACAAGTGTACACTTGATAGGGATGTGATAAGCTAGTACCAGAAAAGTGAGGTCATATTTCAGGGTGTGACTCAGATTAGAAAGCTGGACAACTTTCTCCAAGAGACCACCCCGACTACCACCGAAATCGTGTCGGTATTGAAGTCTAGGCAAGTGATAATGATTATGACTCTATTTAGCTAGGAACGTCACAGGCTGCTTACCAATACAGACTCTCCACTCTAAGATACACCATTATAATACAAAGGAATGTTAGTTAATAGTGATCAGCAAGATAATAATTCTGAAAAACTTATTTAGGTGGGTGACTACAAACATCAAACGGGTGTCTACGCAAGCCAAGGCTAATTCAATAAAAACAATTTTATGTTAAAAGGTGTCAAAAAAGTCTCTTACACGGTTTTAGATCTAGTATATTATTTGTCCAAGGCTTAACGACCATAATGATACTTCACGTTTACGTTTTGTACATCAAAGAGGACATCTAAATCAAAATCGGAGCTTGAGTAATTGGAGCAGGCAAACACGCCTGCCTATACGACATGCCTCGAGGCAATATGGCTGATACGTACATATGTAGGCATTCGTCCGATAGAAAGGTCCTGTCCCCACAGTATGTTGGACGAACTCAGCCTTTGCACATAACAAGACACGAGCATTTTTGAATTTCGTATTTTATTTCTTTTAAAGTTCTAATCACAAAAAAAAAGACTTTTTACCTTCTTTCACCATTCTAAAGCTACATTATCCACGAGTAACATAGGCTATATTTTATTCCCGTACTCCTACGGGAACGGGAACTACGCGGGTGAAACCGCGGGAAGTCCGCTAGTCTAAGATAAAACGACCTACGAATGGAAAGTTCTAGAAACATTATGTAGTAGAAATGGAAGGACTAGCTATTGTTTTCATATGGCCTAGATTCAGGTGAGAATATAAATAATGTGCATTTAAACATGAAGTCACGTTTTAGAAATTACATGTTGTGTGTAAATTACAGGCACAGTTTTCCTTATGATGTTTTCCTTTAAATTACTTATCTGATTTGAAAAACAAGTCGAAAAATAAGACAGATTTTACACACGTTCCACAACAGCTGCAATTCAAATGTAAGTCGATATGGTACGTCAACAGCAACCGCATATTATTGACATCACAATAATAACTTCTTAAAATTCAAATCTAATAAATATCCACCATGTATTAATCCACTACGCGTCATTTACGGCCTCTTAGCAATGGTGTACAAATCCATCACAAAAAGTGTTAATAGGTTACCCATAGACCAGTCTATTAACATATTCTTTGCCATCGATTACCAAGCCTCGTTTAGCCAAGACTACAAAAACACACGCAAGCTACTTGTTTACTTTGTTCTACCTACTGGAATGAGTAATCTGGGCTATATACCTCCACCATCAATTTACATTACATATGCAAAACATTGCCTGAACAGAAACTGAAAAACGCTTCGTCTGACACAATGCTTGTTGAATAATAAATACGTTTGAGCAAGTAGAGCGAATGCATCACTTCGACAGCTCGATTGTTCTATTTTTAAACTGGCAATGTCTTTATTACACCGCGTTTACACCGAAGCGTAAAGTAGTCGGTCAGCGACTGAGCATTCAGAAGCCCAAGTTTATTTTATAATGAAATGGTACCAGAATAGCCGATCATTGATACTGTTGTCATTGACAATAGGGCAGATGACACCATAAAACAATAATTCCAAGACACCAATCTCTAAAAATAAAACTTTATTTTGGGCCTGAAAACCCGATTTTTTTAAATTAGATTTTTAGTTGCTTTGAAATCAATAAATAGTTGAGTCATTGAGTTGACCAAACAGTGACGTCACAGCGTGCTATTGCCATACAAAATCTATGAGAGAACCGCGTTTTGACAGCTCTTAAAAAGTATGTCAATTGATTGGTCAAACTGTCAAAAGCATAACAATAGGGTAGATGACAATCTACCCTATTGTTATGCTTTTGACAGTTTTGGTCATATAATTTGCTAATAATTGACAGCTGTCACTGTAGTTTTCCTACCTCAATGTTTTCCGGCGTCAGTATCAAAGCTGTCATTGTTTGGCCTCGTGGCGTGTCGTCTCTTTTAAACAAACTTTTTAAAATTTGCTTTTTACTTTTGTACGATGGTAAATGAATAAAATGGTAATGGCGTTGTTCTGGTTTGTATGTGATGAAAAATCTTTAAATATTTCAAGGCTCCGTTCGGCAGCGAACATTTGGTATGAAAGCGGCCTTAGTCGTTTTTAAAATATCGTATGCAGTATTTCATCATTAATAATGCTACCTGTTCAACAGATTGGCAGGAGATTGACAGGTTTACAGCAATAGAAGTAGCTCTTAAAATACTTATTTTCAATAAGTCTAGAGTGAGTTAGTTAGTTACATCGTCCGAGCTGCCATGAAAGCGAAACGTAATAATTTAAAACAAAGGTAATAATATCAAATAACGATCTACCTACACGTATGGACATAACTATTTAAACTAGCAATTGTATTAGAACGTACATTTACTAGACAATAAAACACGAAGAGAATTAACAAGTTTTATCGTCTCCTCACAAAATGTGGTAAGATTCGTGGAAACTTTGAACAACTGTGTCTTATGCCCGCTTACACAAACACTAAGCGACACCTAACGTACTGTTGAATTTTCAACGAAAACGCAAGTGCAGAGATTTGAAATTCCAACAGTGTAACAATAATTAGACGTGAATAAATTCATGTCTGGCATGGAATACGTAAAGCGAAGAGTATTTTAGCGCCGCTCCCAATGCACCAACATCAATGTACGTGCCAATAACACATCTTTAACGTTTCCAGCTGTCTAATAAATTCTTGGAAGGAGCCACTTCGGCACAAAATATACGCCCGACCAAATATTCGCTCTTTGGGTTTGGACGGCCGCCAAATATCAACAGGTGTAACTTAGGGTGAACTCCCTATACTACTCACCCCCCTATGGCGTAGGGATCACGGCTGTACGGAGCGTTTCGGGTGAGCTATCAACAATTATGTTTACATGTCCACATGATTAAGTATTTTTCCGGCCCTTTTTGCTTTGGCTTTTCCTGGCTTTTTTCGGGATTGACTTAGTGGGGGAAGGTCGTTGACTTATGACTTTGTTTATGGACCTACCTTAGTATGTGGTATACAATCCAGTACATTTGAAAAGGGTATAATTATAATGGTGTGTGTTATAATACACAATGTAGACAATGCTTAGTGCATAATTCTTTCTATAATATAAAAATGAATCGCTGAATGTGTTGCTAAGCGCAAATCTCGAGAGCAGCTGAACCGATTTCGCTAATTCTTTTTTTATAATTTTCCTGGAAGTACATGGATGGTTCTTACGGAGAGAAAAAATAAAAAAATTGCCTGAAAAAAAGAAAATATTAAAGAATCGACTATTAGGCGGTACGAAGTTCGCCGGGTCACCTAGTTCATAATAATAATACTCAAAGGCGAATACTAATCATCATCATCTGCCTAGCCTTTTCCCAACTATGTTGGGGTCGGCTTTCAGTCTAACCGGATACAGCTGAATACCACTATTTAACATGGAGCGACTGCCTATCTGATCTCCACATTCCACAACCCAGTTAGTAACAACAGTTGTAGTTGTAGTTTTGTAGAAAAAAAAAACCTAGGTTAATAACAAACGGTGCCATTAGATAAGGAAAAAAAAAAAAAAAACAAAAAAAAAAAAAGTCGATAAAGTGACAATTCTATAAATGTTTTTACCTGTTGATGTTTATTGGAAAATAAAACAATGAAGCCGATCATATGCAACGTTAATAAAAATTGAATCCTCTTTGTTAAACTATATTCTTTGTTACATTATTTGTTTTTTTATTTTTTTTACTCATAATCTGACCGCAGCCATGCTGATTGTTTTGAAAGTCTGACCACCAACGTGGTGTGCCACGTGAGAGGTCTTGTATTCATTGTTTCACCCTTTATTTTTATCCTATAACTGTGTTACAACCCTACCCCACACACCCAGTTCCCAGCCCCCAGTGCTCTGGACAGCTCATTGTTGCCGCCGCCATGACACCTACATTCAATTAACAACACAATACCTTTAATTTCTTTTAAACAATCGTATCTCACTTCTTTGTTTTTTCCAATCTCACTAGACGGAAGAATCGAGTGACGTCATAGGAAAGGGTACTGCCAGATATAAAAGTACAGACGCTAGCACATCAAGCCACTACAATCTGTCAAACTTTAATAGACTTTCAATTTTATAGCAAAAGATATAGGGTCCGAGGTTGATTGGGAAAATTTGTCAGTTTAGGGTTTTAGCTTAAGGGGACTACAGGAGCTAAACGCAAATTTTATAATGCAAAAATGAATATGATTCACTGCAATAAACAAAACCAGAAAAATATATAATATTCTTCAGGATATATGCTAGTATGATAGTGTTTTGAAAACTTAATACAACTAATTTTACTCGATAAAAAAAAACACGACCTTATCTCTAAAAAAATCTTTTAACGAGTAAAAACCATACTAAAATACATGCGATCATTCTGATTTTTTGTCAAATAATTCTACATGCAACGTTTTAGCATGATAGTGTTTTATTTTTTAGTCCAATCAATAGATTTTTTGTAAATCACAAAAAACCACTCATTTGGCACTATTCGGCCCGCAGTGACTGCCGTAACAACCACTTTGTAGTGCAAGCTGATTAGAACTATTTTAACAGTATTTCAAACGAAGTTTGAGCCACCACAAATAGTTGCTAATTTTGCTCCTGTAGTCGCCTTAAGGTGCTGGCATCTATACATAACTAAAGGATTTGTTTATTTTTATAGAAAGTACTTTAGTATGAGGTCAGAAGGATGTTTTCTAAAGACGAGAGTTTCATTGAGATCTATTTTAATCAAAGATTTCACTATTGGTTTTATTTGCTGATTAAAATAGACGTCTGTTGATCTTTATAAAAAAGGAGAACGTAAATATTTTGCGAATTTGTTTTGAAACTAATAAGAAAATAGAATTTAGCCAAATGCATTATTTTCTTTTGGGTCATGTGGTTAAGCATTTTTTTTTGAAAGAACAAGGAAATATAATACTGTGTGTTTTTGCTGATCGGTGGGAGTCCCCCATGCTGCAAAGGTGGGTGCGGCTTGATGTCGTAATTTAATTTTGTTGCCAATACTAACATTCATTTATTAAGTACATTAGACCAACAAAATATTGACCTGCAGGCCTATGACGTATCTCTGTTGACAGCTCGAAATGATAGTAACTGGGTCCATCAAATAACTGTCAAAAGTTTAGTTTCGTATTATGTATGACCAGTCGCGATCAAATATGACGTCATCGGTGCCCATCGTGGCTGAGACGCTTTCGTATCGATTCTTCTAATATTGCGATTATGTAAGCATATAGCGGATCAAATTGATGACAACTGAGTTTGAAGTGACTTTTGTGAAAGACGTTACATTACACCGTACCCGGGCTGTTAGTCACCGTAAAGTGATATCCGCTCTGTGTAATACTTAATATCAATATTTTGACATTCTTGGTTGTCATCAAAGTTCGGTGTACTACAGAAGCTTGATAGTCACTGGAGATCAAAAAGATACGTAATAGCCCTACTGGTCTGAAATAAATGTTTATAATATAATAATAATAAGAAATCTTCTAAATTACCTTTCATTCATAGCTATCGATATTTTAGAAAAAAAATATCGTTCAGAGATCTAAACATCAAAACTTTAACTACAGCATAAAATTTTAAAGCCACATTTAAGAGAGCAGCTTCGTCGAGTAATTCGAAACAGTGCCATTTCTCATTTCTCACAATTTATCAACGGAACCCATTAGCTAATTAGAGCGGCCATCTTCATTTTGTATGAATATTTTAAAATAATCTTTTAGTTCCTGCTTTTGTATTGTTTTAGTCCTGAGTAAACTTGAGGTACTGCTTCATTGGCCGAGAGGTAAAGCGCGACTACTGAGCATAGGTCCTAGGTTCGATTCCCAGGTCGGGCAAAGTGTTATTGGGTTTTTCCATCTGGATTTTCACAGTAACAGTCACGGGGTCTTGATTTGTGTCCAGTAGATGGCAAAAGGCTCGCCCCCTATTGCATGGGGCTTAAAACGTGACTGGCGAAATATGAGTATACTATGTATTAGGCACACCCCTCTGCCTATCCCTTCGGGAATTACAGGCTTAATGTTTTGTAAACTTGATGTACTTTTGGGCTGAGTACTAGTTATTATTCTGTGGCTGAGTTCACCTTTCAGCTTTTTGTAGCCACTCCCTGATGTAAGTACAGTCGGGGTCTTTTCCGTCTGACCAGTGTAATTTTTAGGGTTCCGTACCCAAAGGGTAAAAACGGAACCCTATTACTAAGACTTCGCTGTCTGTCCGTCTGTCCGTCTGTCCGTCGGTCCGTCTGTCCGTCTGTCCGTCTGTCCGTCTGTCCGTCTGTCTGTCACCAGGCTGTATCTCATGAACCGTGACAGCTAGACAGTTGAAATTTTTACAGATGATGTATTTCTGTTGCCGCTATAACAACAAATACTAAAAACATAATAAAATTAATATTTAAGGGGGGCTCCCATACAACAAACGTGATTTTTTTATAATAATTGGTACGGAACCCTTCGTGCGCGAGTCCGACTCGCACTTGGCCGGTTTTTTTTCGCTTAATCATGCGTAGGCGCCGAGCCACGGCCCCTTAAAGTTTGGGCCTATTAGGGAAGCCTCAACTTTGGCGCGCAAAACAACAATAACTCTAGTTTGGCGTGCGTCGTCAGTGCGCTCGGCCGATTCGGTATCTTTTCATTCATTTTTTCTATACAAAGTCAACGGGGCGGGGCTAGAGAGCGTTTCTATGTTGCGAGTGCAAGCAAAAATAAGCTTAGTGGTGGTCAGGCGGGAGTGTCCTCGATAGTACCTACGTACGTCTGGACTATGCTAAGCAAAGTCAACATTTTGTTTGATTTAAGACGACAATGTTTTTGCTTGCTTGCCTTAGGTATGAACATAAACTAAAAGTTCTGGAGAGTAGAGAGTAGTGCCTATTTGAGTACTACAGTCTCAAATAGCTAGTTTTATTTAAATAGGTAGTTTTAGGTAGGTAAACACTTACCTAGATTCCCTCGAGGTTACGTTAATAGTTTGGCAGCTGAAAATGTGCCCTGAACTTAAAACTTTGAATATTCGTGGAAATACAGTTTATTTAGAAGGGTATGTTGTTAGAGTTAGGTACAATAAATTAAATACAGGTCAGGTGCATTACCTACATTGTCATGATTTTCAAATATGTATTAAATAATAAGATTTGCTGTGATCTATCTAAACTAATATTATGTAGAGTTTTTAAGGTTTTAATAATTCGTTTTATATTTGAGAAATGACAACATTGCCTAACCGTCAATGTTGTAGCGGGAAGGGGTAGTTTATAAAACATGGCACTCGGCCGAGAGCTCTGTTCTTTGGAAGAAATTGTGACTAATAGTCGAATCTATGTCCGATAACTGATAAGTGTTGTAATTATAGCATTTTGTATAAAACGTGAAGTAATCTAGAATTGTGTAATACCAAATAATTTGAAAACATGGAACCATGGAGTTTCTTGCCGGTTCTTCTCCATGGAAGCCACCAACCCGAACCGTGCACCTTTGTCGACGTTCGTAAGTGCCCATCCAGGCCTATGTGGAATAAAATACTTGGATTTGAATAATCAAGAGTTGATTGGAGCTACAGTGGTTTTATTACAATATTAAGCAGTGATAGCCGGGTGTACTATGCCATATCGGCCTAGGGGCGTGACCGTGGAACCGTCACATCATAGATCTCAAGTCTCACCCAAGACTCACTCTCTTCTGATTTTTCGGATTCATGTGCGTATTGTATAATTATCACTTGCTTCGGTGAAGGAAAACATCGTGAGGAAACCAGCATGCCTGAGAGATATTTCTGACGGCATGTTAAGCCAAGTTAAAGGCCCATGGGTAGCTTTAAAACTCTGACACCAGGTATAGGCCCTAACCACACGATAAAGAAGAATTAATGATTTAAACTTATACTGTCACTTACGGGATATCTTCCGTGATTGGTCATTGTTTTGAGCTACCGATATAAAAAAAAAAAAACAAAGAAAGAGAAAGAAAAAGACAAAGAAAGAGGGTAGACAGATTTGTCTCATCATCTGCCTAGCCTTTTCCCAACTATGTTGGGGTCGGCTTCCAGTCTAACCGGATGCAGCTGAGTACCAGTATTTTACATGGAGCGACTGCCTATCTGACCTCCACAACCCAGTTCATACTGGGTAATACGATATCACTTTGGTAAGACTGGTTGTCAGACTTTCTGGGTCACTGACTACCTGTAACGACTGTCAAAGATGGACAAATGACAGCCGGGACCAACAGCTTAACTTGCTTTCCGAGGCACGGAGGAAACCCGGTATGTAGGGTGGTCACCCATCCACAGACCAACCTAGGCAAGCACAGCTTAACCTAAAGATCGACCCGAGCGGCTGTTATTATTTAGCCACGAGCTCCTCTCCGACAGACAGATTTGTCTGCTCTTAACAATTTATTTTCCATCCACCCGCATTCTCCAGTCCATGGCGCTTGCAACAGCGTCGAAATATCGGCGTATATATAAATATCGGGAACTCAAAACAATGAACAATCACGGAAGATATCCCGTAAGTGACAATATAAGTTTAGTTTTAAACCGTGAAAGCTTAAAACAGTGTTTGAATTAATAATTTTGCTTTATATGAAGTCATTCACTCTTCTGTAAGCTTGAAGCGTTGTTAATCCTGAAACAAACAAAAATAATGAAATCCCTTAAAATTATGTATCAACTTTAAGCCTAATTAAACCATTTTTAAGTCCAGTGGTTAATCAAGCTCACAGGATTATGAAGTGAGATGAAGGATTATGAAGTAAGATGAAACACGGTTCCGTTTCTGAGTGATCTCTTTTGCAAAGTCTTTTGGCTTGACACACTTAATTTGTAAAGCGTTATATAAAGTGTAAATAGACTCTTCACGAAGCCGGCAACCAAGCATTCTGTAATTCAAACTAAATGCAATACAAACAAGATGTAATAATGTTAAGAAAACTAAGAGCTGTGTCCATGCGAACTGCCGAAAAACTGTCCTACAGTTTGGCAGAAGATTTGTGAAATACTTCTCTGTAACTTTTTTAAAATAAAAAAAAAACTACGCAAAACGAGTACCTACCTTTCGGCTTCGTTTATTTTAGTTTAGTGTATTTGGGGCCGTTCAAAGATTACGTAAGTACCTCCTCCCCTTGTCAGCAAAAGTAAGCAAAGCAATAGACTTATTCATTCTTGGTGGGAATCCCTGAATATGCGTTTCGATTTCAAGCATAGACAATGTGTGGGTTGCCATATGTGTAAAAAAAGTAAATAAATAAATTGCTGACGTAATCTCCATCTAGACCCCTCCAGCCCCCATTACATAAAAAAAAACGAAGCAATAGACCCCCCGCCCCCTATAGTGCTTACGTAATACTTGAACGGGCCGTTTTGGGTGCAACCAATATTATTCTTTCATTCTCCTTACTCTATCATTTACTTATTTTTCTTTCATTTATCCACAATATACACATATCCATATTTTCTTTGGTCCATCCATAACGAAGTTACCCACCCACAAACAGTCGCAGAACCAAAACATTTTTCACACTCAAAATAGATATTTACTAGATCTTTTTGTAGAGAATTTATGTTCGATAGCTCTGCCAAATTAGAGTATGAGCATTTTCATTTTATTAAAACAATCAGAAAAGCCCCCTTTTTAGGGTTCCGTACCCAAAGGGTAAAAACGGAACCCTATTACTAAGACTTCGCTGTCTGTCCGTCCGTCTGTCCGTCTGTCTGTCACCAGGCTGTATCTCATGAACCGTGACAGCTAGACAGTTGAAATTTTCACAGATGATGTATTTCTGTTGCCGCTATAACAACAAATACTAAATATAGTCAATGGTACAAAACCCTTCGTGTGCGAGTCCGACTCGCACTTGGCCGGTTTTTAAATTGTATGCCTTGTGTGAAAGTATTATGATTAAAATAAAAATAAAACTAAACTCTCATAAGACAATCTAAAATATGTTAGAAACACTCTCAAAGGATCTCACTGCTGTAATAATACTAGAAAATTATTGGGTTCCGTAGTGAGCCATTTTGAAACTGCATTCTTTAACAACCCCAGTGGAACTCTAACTACCGGTAGTTAAGCTCTATTGCAATTTCAAACGGTGTATAATGGATACGGTTTTATTAAAAAAAACTTTATAATGAGTCTGTATTTTGTTTTACTCTGTATCACATTGTATTCTAGGTCGGTATAGTTTTATTTCCATATCTTTCATAAGAAAATCTAGGTACTATCTTTACAATTTCTTTACGAATTATTCCATGTTTATCTAAACAATGTTTTTTTTTTTAATAATTGGTCTAAAAAAATATTTATACTTTGAGTCACTCGAATTTATACGCGAAGATAGAGAAAATACTTGAAAACAAAATAGATAACCTTAAAAATTCATCACTTCTAAACAAAATCCTTTAAACTGAAAAGAAAAGTTAAAAATTCACAAGCAAACTCCAAACTAGATCTTCCCCGTAGGAACACGACACCGCATAAGATTACCATTCGCAGTAACAATAGAATAGATGCTACAACATTGTACCACAGTAAAGTTTGTTCCACCCAGTTCATACTGAACCACAGAATAATATAGTACAGAAAGTCAGTTTTATACAACGAGCGAATAGACGTACGCAAAACTAAAAAGAAGACATACGGCGATCTCAAACAAATGACAGTAGCAAGTGCACTTGCACTCGACGATTTCAAAAGTATCAATGAAAGAAGCGAATGCACATTGTATATCAAACTCGACTAAATTCTTTTTGTACAAAGAGCAATATAGTTGCTCTATCCATGGTAAAATGTTGAGATCCAATGTCAAGAAAAGAAAGCTATTGCTCTTGTTCTGAAGACCTAGTAAAGTTGTTAGCAATCGTGCTCAAAGCGTTTCGAATTTCTACATCATTGTTTGACAGCTTTTCGGTGGCTTATGTCAATTCAATACATTTTTGCCTTTTCGTCATAGTTATAACTGATAGTATGTCATTTTGTCAAGGCCCTCTGTTCCTATGTTCATTTAGTTAAAACCGGCCTTCAGTAGTCGGCTGGAACTAGTCGCAAGTGCACTTGCACTCGCTGTACTTTTCCGATCGTTGTAAGAAGTCGTTCTACTGTATCTATCTATTCTATGACAAAGGCTCCTCAGAAATCTAATCCGAGATAGCGAAGCATGAAATTTGATCTTCAATACTCTTTTATGTCTCACCTATGATTTTCTCTGGTTGAGGGAATCTGCAATCTTTTAGTTTTGCTGGCGTGAGATTTTATAAGGTAGACTCTTTTATTCAGTTTTGGCTGACTTGGTGTTTGATGCCTGGATTTATGGCTTTGGTTGATTAGACTTGTTTTAAGATGCAATAATATTGATATAAGCAAATCGGAGTTCGTGATAACATGATGAATTGGGCATCATGTTTCTATATAAAAGTCGATATTATTTCATATTTTGGATGGTATTGGTGTCGATTCTGAAACTAAACTTAATTTAGGCTATAGCTATCTTTTACTAGAAGGCAGTGCGAGAAAAGGACGGCTATAGCTATGAACTAAGTTAGAGATGTCAAACTAGTTTATACCTTGCGCTTCACCGCTTCACCAGTCGACATGTTTTTACGTGCACCTTTCATTTGTATGGAAATATTAGTTCCAATTAAATGTAACAGCTCTAAATTACGTCTGACTCTTTCTCGTTTTATTAGAGAGAAAAATATAGCAATAGCCTAAATTAAGTTTGTGCACAACAGAATAGACACAATTGTATCTTAAGGTTGCACAAGTCAGTCATTCTTCCATACAAACGTAGTCTGGTGATTACTCGTTTGTTTGACGGTGTAGGTTCAAAATTAAAAATTGTATCAACTGGTTTTTTCATTATCTAGCCCTGTATGGAAGCAGAATTGGAAAAAAAATATTGGTTTGGAAGTTATGACCGTCGAATCTTTCATATTTCAACACTAATTTTAACTCATCTTTGGGCGTAAATAAATGACCTAAGTAGTATGAAAATGGAAAAACTAAAACCATACAAGAATAGATAATTTATTCAAAAGTTAAAATATTTTTATTTTGAACAGATACATCCAATAGATTTTCCATGATACCCGTACTCCCAAAGGTCTGCATAAAGAATTTCGCGCGCCCGTTTTCGTTGTAAATCATATTGCATTTCGCTACAAGTTGCCACCCCTGTCAGTGGGGAAGAGGGGAAGCACGCAGCGCGTGAGTGTGCGCAGTGTCTGTGGGTGCACACATGCTCACTTGGTTAGCTGCCGCCCGGCACGTCATGCTGTCGTATTACGAGTATACTATTTTATAACATTGAACTCTGGCTTGAATTTTGGATACCGATATTTCTCTATTGATAGTTTGTGTTTATTATTTTGAATTTGTTTCAAATTTTACTGACCCTGGCATTGGACTTTAGATTCCGATTTGATAGTGATTTACGGGTGGCGTTTGAATTCGATTTTATTTATTATGAATGTTAGCAGATTTCTCCCCCATTTGTGGACCGATTCTCAAAATTATTTTTTTATTTCTTTTTTGTCCCATTTAAATTTGGCCAAGATCTGATGCTGATCTTCGGAGATATACAAGAGAACTCTTAAAAAAATAGACGGAAATCTGTAGTCATTGTCGCTTGGATTTTTATTGTTTATGACGTAACATCACGCCTGTATGCTTTGAGTTAAAGTTAGGTACCTACCTATGTTTGCGGATGGATGGACAGAGATTTTGTTGGCATGTCAGATGTATTGTGAGAGCAATTTATGAATGTGTGAACCTTTACTTTGTTATTTTGTATATTTTAATGTTATCTCTTACTCTTTTAGTTCTAGTTTTAGTTACAGTAATTGGTTTAAATACAACCGTTGTAAGTAGATAAATAAATGTTATGTTTCATTTATAGTGGATAAGCCTGTTACCATAACATGTATTGTTAATAATGTAGGTATAATAAATATTTATGGCGACTTGTTTGGGAACGACTACCACCATCAGCCTTTTCCCAACTATGTTGGGGTCGGCTTCCAGTTTTACCGGATGCAGCTGAATACCAGTATACATGGAGTATCTGCCTATCTGACCACCACAACCCAGTTAGTAACGTGTAATACGATACCCCTTGGTAAGACTGGCAGTCAGACTTTTAGGGCCGCTGACTACCTAACGACTGTCAAAGATCTACAAATGACTAATGACAAAATGGGTGGTCACCCATCCGCAGACCAACCTAGGCAAGCACGGCTTAACCTAACGATCGACCTGAGCGGCTGTTATTATTTAGCCACGAGCTCCGCTTGTTTGGGAACGACTAAAAATGGAAAAATAAATACCTAAGTAAAAATATTTTTTGCAAAAAATAAAACAGACTTAAAAAAAACACAAACATAAAAAAACACTTTGATTGATTTGGTGTTTTTGTCACCGGCTTCTGAAGCAAAAGTTATTTTTCACCTTTTTGTGTTTTTCTTTTTTTTAATTCTGTGATAATTTCTAAACTATTCAATCAAATGTTAAGCTGTAAAAGACAATTTTAATCTAAATTCAATTGTCAAGATAATGGACATACTTATTTGGATAAGGATTAATACTGCAAATAAGGTAGGTACCTACGTTGTCCTCGAAGCGGCGATCGGCGGCGGCGACCTCTCGCGTCCGGCCCTGGTGCAAGCCATGGTCCGGAGCGAGACGGAATGGGACGCCGTCACCTCCTTCTGCGAAGCAGTAATGCTGGAGAAGGAGGTGGCGGAACATGAGAGGGAGAGAACCTCTCAACGTCCCGGCCGCCGTGGGCGCGGGCCTGTGGACGGTGGGCTATGGGCTAGCCCGCCGTCCGTCCGTCTCATGACGACAGGCCGTGTCGACGGCGCGTTCGTGTTCCACGCGCGCCTCAAAGAGAGTCAGCAAAAGGGAAGGGGTCCGTAAGGACCGATGCCTGCCGGGGTTGCGGGACTGTTCGAAAGAGATACCGTGGCCCCGGAACACAAAGGGCGATGAAGGAACATGGATGGGTTTTAGTCAGTAAAAGTCTGACACTCCCTCCTGCTCCGCCCAGAGCGGGAGGAGTTATTTGATGATTTCCCATCCGAAAAAAAAAAAAGGTAGGTACCTACGTCATATTTTTAAATAAAATTTCAAAGATAAAAATGGTTACTTAGGTACCTACTTTACTCTTTGTCTGGATAGAAGGTCAACCTATTCATACACGAAATATTTTCAGAGAATCATCCAACAGCTATAACGAAGCCATAGCAACGAAATATTTTTTTTACTGAGTAGGTAGGTACCTATATTTAAAAAATCTCTACTTGACCCACACAATAAATAGGTACTGGCTCCATATTTTAACAACATCCATTACGCTAGTTTACTACAATACTACGTCAGCGGCACAATGCCTATTGTTGATAAATGTTTAATAAGACAATATTACAGACCGCTATTGTAAATAAATAAACAGCCAATAGACAATTTACAAAATAACATAATTTTTTATTTGATGAATCAACAACAAGACTCACAGTCAAATCAAAGTCACGCTGTCGAAAAAGCAATTATCCTGACTCTGGCTGTACTAATCAGGAGTCGCCTGTGGTTTAATTATAGGTAACTAGCTAGGCTAAGTAAATACCTAGGTATTTAACATAAGTAGTAACATAGTTGCACAACCTATAAAAACAAGTATAGAAATAAAGTCATATCAATGAAATTATTTTTTAAACTAAATAACAATATCTACCTACATTACTACCTACCTACATTTTCGCAAGCGAACTCATTGCCACGTCTCGCAAAGTCGCGGGTCTACCTATTAGGAATATTATAGGATGTATGTAGGAGCTTGTCCTTTCATAATAACAACTAAATTGGGTGCATAATAATTACGTTTCACTGAGTTATTGTCCTATGTTGTAAATTCCAACACCTATTAGTTTGAGTTTATGTTGTCCTTCAAACATAAATCGCATATACGCCAGCACGTGCCAACGATGATACTACACAATTGCACCCGCGCCGCGCGCCGCCGCCGCTACAATGTCGTCCCGTCTTCAATGAAATTGCGCATGTATGCGTCACTCAGCGTTAGGAGTGTGTATGTGTACGCGCAGTAGCTTCCTTCTGCTCTTTACAGCGTCTATCCCTTTCGCTCGTGATGTCGGATGAAATAGCATGCATTTTAACCCCGCCCACCAACTAGTTCGTTCCGCTAACTTGTTCGTTCTTAAGTGGTTTATGCAAAACCGTATTAATTACATTAGTAAGATTGGGAGGTAAGAAATATAATGTACCCAATGAATGTACCTAATTAATGTTGTTATTTCCTTGTTTTCAGGTAAGTCTGGTTTCTGATCAAGAAAACAATAATATGCCCTTGTCAGAAGGTAATTTACTTTGTTTTCTTAAGAAGCAGAAGGCCAAACAGTACGAAGACATAACACAAACATTCTTCTAGAAAATAAGCTTAGAAATATTATCATTTATATAAACACGAAAACATAATTTATTTCATTACATTTTCTCAGAAAGGGACTCACAAACACCCGGGAATTTAATAACATAACATACATTTATTAATAAATAGGTATATTTCGTTCAGTCTGCTTGTTGCGTAGGGCTATAACACCAAAAATATACTTACAAAAGGTCAGTTTCCTACAACAAGCGAAAACAAGCGCACGCACACAGACGCGTGTGTTCAGCTATTTCAAACAAATGACAGTCTCAAGTGCGGTTGCTTGCACTCGCTGACTTGCTGTACGTGAAGCTTGTCTATAGTGCGTGGAGATCATACACAAATGACAGTCGCAAGTGCGCTTGCATTCATGAAAACAAATTATGCATACAAACAAATGATAGTCGCGAGAGCGCTGGCACTCGCTGTTCGTGAAGCGTCTGCTTGGAGATCACCTTCGATCAATAATACTATTATTGATCGAAGGAGATCACAAACAAATCACAAACAAATCACAGTTGCGAGTGTGCTTGCCTCGATGTAGTACGTGAAGCGTGTCTATGTGTGCCTGGCCGGTCGCGAGTGCGCTTGCACTCGCTCTACGTAAAGTGTTCCTATATGTGTGCGTACGATTCTTAAACAAATGCCAGTCGCAAGTGCGCTTGCACTCGCCGTGAGCGAAGCGTGTCTACGTGTTCGTGCGTTTTCGCTTATTCTATCGAGCCTTCTGTACAACGTATTTTGTAGCCTGAGGCAGCAACAGGTCAATTACGGAGAGGTCACGAGGTCAATACTAAGTGAAATGTATTGAATTTGTGCTCTAAGTTAGACAATTAAGTTACGATGTTTATCAAATACACTGTCACTTAATGGTTAGAGGTGACAGTTTTGTCAAAGTAGATGATATTGAAATGGAGTTATTAAAACAATGAATACTTAGTAATTTGAATATCATTATAATTATATAGACCTAACTAGTTTAACCCGCGGCTTCGCTCGTATTATGATTGGAAGTTATTCCACTGGAACGTTTAAAATATAGTTTGGACACTCGAGACTAATGTAGCTTTCCATTAATGAACGTTTTCCGAATCAAATCAGTAGTTCCAAAGATATATACACTAAGATATACATATAAGATAAGATATACACCCTATACATATAAACTTACAAACTTTTCCCTTTTTAATTTTAGCTATTAGCATTAAAACGGGATATTTCCCATGTTTACTAATAATTTCGAGTTCCCGATATTTCGGCGCTGTTGCAAGCACCATGAGATCACGAACATGGCCGTTAGGTCAGTTTAAAAAGTTAAATTACCTAGTTATTTGCACCTAGTGAAGAACTCTGTCGCTGTTTTGACAACCTAAATTGTTTTGATATAAAATTATCCATACTAATATTATAAAGCTGAAGAGTTTGTTTGTTTGTTTGTTTGTTTGTTTGAACGCGCTAATCTCTGGAACTACTGGTCCGATTTGAATGATTCTTTCAGTGTTGGGTAGTCCATTTATCGAGGAAGGCTATAGGCTATATAACATCACACTGCGACCAAAAAAAGCGGAGCATCAATGAAAAATATTGCAAAAACGGGGAAAAATGTATTCCTTTTGTGAGCTCTTTCTCTTTTATGTGACGCAGACGAAGTTGCGTGGGTCAGCTAGTTTTTAATAATATTTTTAATTTTTTTTTTCATCGACTATCGTTGTACCAAATAAATTCAACTGGGTAAGTACACCTGTTATTTATTGGTGAAAAGTGACAGTAACATCGCACTAAATGGCATTCAAACGAACTCATTAAAACAATGAACAGTTATTTGACTATCGTTTATCTAAATTAATTGATTTGTTTGATCATTCGCCGTATCCACAACATCAACATGTCATAAATGAAATGTGTATTAATTAATTAGAATTTGTAACATGAAAGTGAGACTAATGTATTTTTTTAATAGAGTAATTTATTATTACGCTATTAGAGTAATGGAAGAAATATGATTGTCATGGAAAAAAATAGTTTAATTTGTTTAAATGCAATCTGTAATTTAGTTAACAAACTGACTATACAATGGCTATTGTTTACAGAACCATGATACTAATAGTACTAAAGAAAATGACATAAAAATAGTAATGTAGAGACTCATCCCATCATCTGCCTAGCCTTTTTCCCTACTATGTTAGGGTCGGCTTCCAGTCTTACCGGATGCAGCTGAATACAGTATTTTACATGGAGCGGCTGTCAAAAATCTACAAATGACAGCCGGGCCAACGGCTTCACGTGCTTTCCGAGGTATGAAGGCAACTCGGTATGTAATCGATGGTCACCCATCCATGGACCAACCTTGGCTAGCGCGGCTTAACCTTGAAGATTGACCGGTGTGGCTGTTTTTATTCAGCCACGAGCTCCTCCACGTACAACAACAGACAACTTTAAATAATTGCCCACAGAACCATCTCATCTGCCTAGCCTTTCCCAAGTTTTATTGGGGTCGGCTTCCAGTCTAACCGGATGCAACAGAATACCAGTATTTTACAAAATAAAATTGCCCACAGAACCATTATCTCATAAAACATAAGACCATTTTATCTACCGTGTTGGTGTGAAACATTGCAATAGTACCAATGATATTTAATTAGACAGATATGTTATGAGCGCGCAATCGTGAAGACTCGAAAACGTGTCAATTGGCCTGTTTTTCCTTTATTCTGCGTCACTGCGTGTATGTGAGCTGGCTCTCCCCCGCGGCACACTTTTTTCGGTGGTTTTGTAGGTGTATAACATATCTGTTTGTTAGAATATCATTGAATAGTACTAAAACCGTTCATCAACACAGCTGCCAAGTTTATGTCAAACGGCCGGAGTGACACGTCAACACCGATCCGTAGAAAAAGACATTTTGTCACAGAACACTATTTTCCACGAAATCCGGTTGTCTATTACCGTGACAGATTGAAAATCAGTCCCGACAAACCACACATTGGCTTTATTGGACTCAATTCCCACTAAAACCACTGACTGTGAGAAGATTTCACGCATTGCACCTATTTATTGTTACTGATTTACTTTACAACAACAACAACAACAACAGTCCATAACGTCCACTGCTGGACATAAGAATTTGCCGTAATCTCCACGCTTGGCAGGCGGATTGGAGATCGCAGTGATGAAAGACTAACAGAAAACGCTGCTGCCCATTCTCTGGTCTACGGAGGCGCAAGGTGTTCTGCCTCAGACATTAGTCGCCTTATACGACACTCGTAAGTGTAATGGGTTGGTTCTATTCTACTCTGCCGGATACCACACGGCTTCTCATTTACTTTACATTATTAGTCAAATAGCTTATTACCTCGGTTACGCTCGCGTGGAGTTTGGGAATTGCCTATGGGATCGTACTTTTGGCATAAAAAGTAAAAAAAAATTGTGATCACTAGCATAAGCAGATATTTTTTTTTAAATGGAACTCTATCAAGAAATATTCTTTGTTGTGTGTGTGTTTTTTTTTACTCTTTTATATTCTAAATCTATATTTTTAAATAAAGAACCAATCTAAAAAGAAGAAGAAATCATAATATAATCTACCGTAACAAAAAAAAAATCGATTTTTCAAACTGATCGCAAACTTTTTTTGATGTGTGTATGTTCTGCTATTCCTATTACAGATTATAATCTAACTCTGTACCACATTTCATCCAGATCCGTTCAGCCGTTCTGGCAAGATTGGGTAACAAACATCCATCCATGAATGAATACACATCACATTTTTGAAATTCGAATTAGAACTTTTATGTTCAGTTCAGAAGTTGCATTTCCAAAAACACAATATATTTGTTTAGGCATAACATAACACTGTAGCATAATAACACGCCTGTAATTCCCGAAGGGTTAGGCAGAGGTGTACGTAATAGAAGATCGACATTTCGCCAGTTATAAGTCCCATGTGATAGGGAGCGAGCCTATTTGTTCAGGCACATGAAATAAATCGCGAAGGCAGTTTAGTTTTCTGTTCCTTCTTAATTCCATCCTCCATATGTTCCATCATCATTCCACTAGTGATTATGACTGTATTAATTCATCTGATGAACATTTCATATTACGCATTCATTTGTTTTTTGATCTGTAATTCATTTGTTACTAGATCATTCCTATTTTTTTAATCAGTGTCAAATTGTTTGAATTTGGAACAACTTTTTAACGCTTTGCCTTCGCTGATATTTTAACATTGTGTCACTTTTTCTTAAGAATAATAACTAACATAAAACAGAACCATTCCATCAAGCCGTACGAATTAATCATGGAAATAGCGACCGGACTGTTGTGCATTAGTTGGCCAAAGTCGTAAAGAAAATAAAAATACTGTAACATTCCTGCAAAAACTCATGTACCCACGTTATCTAGAAACGCGGTGTTATGAAAAAGATTATGAATTGTTATGAATATCATGCGCTTCAGTACGTCTTCCTTGGAAATGAACTTGCATTTTTCCTGAAGTAAAGGCTCTAAAGCATAATAAAATGAAACCCCAGGAAAGTTAATTTGTTAATATTTTGCTAGAGTAGAAAATGTTTTTCTTGTGTGTTTTTGAGTTACTGTTTTCATATTTTAATGTTGTGTTTATGTTAAGTTCCATGTAATAAGCTCGCTGGATTTACCAAACATAAATCTAGAGTACGTTTTGTAACTAATTAATTACTTAAATTTGATTATTGTAACCGCACTTCTAAAGCACTAACTACGACTTTCTACACACATAAAAAAAAGTTTGTGATCAATATTATAAGTTGATATATATTTTTTTTAATTGAACTTTTATTGTGTGTTTTCTTTAAATAGAATTCCTGTTTGAAATAAAAAAAAAACTATATTTTTAAATAAAGAATCTAACAAAAAAGATTTCGATTTTTCAAAGTGATCGCAAACTTTTTTTGATGTGTGTAGGTATGTCAAAACGAAACGGAATAATTATAAATAGAAACAAGAATAATTAAAAATGGGAAGTTTTTGAGATGCGGGGAAACTGACCAAAATACTAATATTAGCATGAATTAGGAAACACGAAAATTTTATCAGCCTAGGGTAATTTAGGAACAGTCACATGCAGTTTTCCCATCACAAAAACACAAAAACACACATCACAAAAACTTCCCATTTTTAATTATTCTTGTTTATCGGGTGGTTAGTGCCTAACCTGATTTTTATGCTATCCAAGAGCCTCTGACTTGGCTTTACATGCCGTCGAGAAATATCTCTCAGGCATGTTGGTTTCCTCACGATGTTTTCCTTCACCGAAGCAAGTGATAATTAAACAATACGCACATGAATCTAAAAAATCAGAGGTGCGTGTCTTGGGTTAGAACTCCAGACCTATGACTTGGCAGTACGACGGTCACACCACTAGACAATTACTGTATCATTAATTTAATGCATGCGTTTTTGGTTGAAGTGTGGCGAAACATAGACGATTCCATTTTAGGCTGCGTTCCGAATTACGCTGTAATCGATTTGAGCGTCCATAAACCCGTTCCGAATTACTGTGAGCGCGATATCGATGTCCCTTGAATCGTCATAGATGATGTCATGACATGCGCCATCTTGCGATTACACCGACCGTGCCTGAGCTCTCAGCTGTCATAATAGTGATATCTAAATCGGAACGCAAAATATAGATTTGAGCGCTGTGAGCGATTATTTTGTTATTCGGAATGCGGCCTTAGTCGGGAACACTATAACATTCAGGCAGAGACAAAAGCTCAGCAATTAGGAAGGAACATTTCTCTCGAAAATAGAGCTCGGATGAACCGGATTCACTCGATCCGATTGGTCGTACGCGACACGATTACCATCCAACTGCATCGATTAAAGAGTAATCCTCTAAATTGTTCCGAGTGATTCTTTCCTTATACTCTCTCGACGGGTCTGTGGATGCTGGGTACAGGTAGATAAACCGCATCATTTATGCGGCCCGATTTCCCTTTTTCATCTGTGCAAATGGAGGTTGAATGTTTTTCTCAAAGTTTGAGGTTTTTGGGGTGTGTATAGGGTTAGGATTTTTTGTGACGTTTCAATAGATCACCTCTCCTTATTGACATTACGAATAAAGTGCAAAATATAGTCTGTCTGTAGTGTGATTAATAGTTGATGCCAGTTAAGATGAAAATAGCGGTCATTGCCCTTTCAATAATATCTCTTCGTACGAAATAAAAAAAAATAAACCATGTTTTTTTTTACAAAAAATGTTGAAGAACACGATAGATGACGATTTCACACTTGAACAGGCTTATTTTTGGTTTTCAAAGTTAAGAAGTTTAATAAATGTAGGTGGGTCAATGACCGCTATTCTCATCTTAACTGGCACCAACTATAGAAAAACATCACAAGGACAAACTATAAATTGTTTGGACTGAACGTAAGATAATTTTATCCCGGTGTAGTATCTTTCATACCTCGTTGGTATAGTGGTCGCCAGCGACAGTCGACAGCTGAGTAATACGTCCTGGGTTCGATTCCCAGGTCGGGCGAAGTGATATTGAGTATTTCCGTCAGAAATTTCTCAGTAGCGGCCAGGAGTTTGGATTTGTGCCATGTTGATGTCAATAGGCTAGCCTCTTATTAAATGGTACTTAATCAAAACTGGAAAATTGTGGGTGTACTAATCGGTACACCTCTGCCTAATCTTTCGGTGATAACTGGCACTATGTTATATTTATGTTAGGATCTTTTATCATCCTCTTCCTAGCCTTTTCCCAACTATGTTGGAGTCGGCTTCTAGTCTAACCGGATGCAGCTGAATACCAGTATTTTATATGAAGCGACTGCTTATCTGACTTCCACAACCCAGCTAGTACTGGGTGGTACTGATACCTGTTGGTAAGACTGGTTGACAGACATTTCGGGCCACTGACTACCTGTAACGACTGTCAAAGATCTACAAATGACAGCCCGTACCAACGGCCTAACGTTCTTTTCGAGGAAACTCGGGTGATCACCCATCCACAGACCAACCTAGGCAAGCGCGGCTTAACCTAAAGATCGACCCGAGCGGCTGTTATTATTTTGCCACGAGCTCTTTTATGTTAGTATCTTTCTGTTGGATAATTTCCGACTAGACACGTGTAAATGCTACTATAGTATAAAAACAAGAAAGAAAAAAATAACAAAAAAAATATCTCTTTAAGCTATAATAGACAAATACTTACGTTAGCACGTAAGTACCTGATCTTTGTTTGAGGAAAGACTTGTAACTAATATAAGAAAAATCGAAAACATAAAAGAAAAACCTTATGAAAGTAGGAAAAAATCTCACAATGAAATTTAATTGTATAACATACGACAAAGGTAACTTCGTCAAACAATAGGACGAACATTCTATTGAAACACAACAGTGTGTTGTTGAAACATCCACGTGTAACCAACCTACATCATATAGGTATACTCACACGCATGACAATTCAATTATTCCTATATCAACTCGTCTCAGGCAGGTAGGGTACTGATAAACGTACCTATAACTACTATTGGAATCTCCTCAGACTTGGTTTATTGTTGGCGGAGGTCCAAACTTAAAGCGTATAGTTTGTGAACTATGAACAAGGAACGTGGAAATGCAAGAAACGCTGGAAAACACAGCTTTTCAGAAGCCAATTAATGTTACCGAACTTGGGATACCTGAAATAAAAATACTTTGAAAGATCATCAGTTTATGTATTGCCATATTTTTTTTCATTTGTTACTAGAGGTACACTTTATTTCTATTAGGGTTCCGTACCCAAAGGGTAAAAACGGAACCCTATTACTAAGACTTCGCTGTCTGTCCGTCTGTCCGTCTGTCCGTCTGTCCGTCTGTCTGTCACACAGAACATTTAAAGGATTATATGTTCTGTGGTCTGTCACCAGGCTGTATCTCATGAACCGTGACAGCTAGACAGTTGAAATTTTCACAGATGATGTATTTCTGTTGCCGCTATAACAACAAATACTAAAAACAGAATAAAATTAATATTTAAGGGGGGCTCCCATACAACAAACGTGTTTTTTTTATAATAATTGGTACGGAACCCTTCGTGCGCGAGTCCGACTCGCACTTGGCCGGTTTTTATACTTAAATATTTCAATCTAAAATAATATTTAAAAAAATATATATATATTTAAAAATATATATATAATACTAAAAATTGTAGCCCACCGGATCGGGTCCAAACAAGTCCAGGTCAGGGCTCCAGAGAAAGGAACCTCCTAACAATACGTGCCGTGTCCAGGGGTACCTACCGCTTTCCAAATCTTTTGGAGTACACGTTCACATTCATGACATTTTCGTCATTCGTTACACATTCCTAACATTTGGACATCACAGGTACACGAAAGAACCCGCAATTTACAGGACAAATGGAGAATATGTTTGGAATCTTATTTTTCTGGTAGATATTGGCCCCGTGAAGGTCAAAATCACACACAGATGGCCTTTATAAGTTGCCTGAGTATCTGCGTATCTAGATATTATTCGCCAATTCAATGATCAAAACGCAATTAACGTGGCCATTGAATCCAAGAAACTCGATAAGTCGAAGGAAGAAGAAAATTAAAATCATCTAAGTACAAATGTCACTGTGCCTATCCCTTGTACCATCCCCTACCACAGACCAGCTTGTTAGAGTTGACCAACTCTACGGGGATTATTGTTTATATGTCCCTCTCGAACATTGTTCGAAGCCATAAATTGGCAAACTACGAGTGATACGAGTGGCTTATCAAGTATCTTCAATTAGAACTATGATAGGATTTGATTCTTATTGTTTTGATTTTTAAACCTAGTAGTCAATAGGATTAGGGGCTTTGGAATCAGTAGAGTGATTTTAAAAATAATGGTGGCTCATTGGTTTTGAATAGGAAATAAGATATCATAATATGCGAGACGAGAAAAAAATCTATTAGTTCGTCAGATATAAGATTTCCAAAAAATATTGGACACCTTATTTTTCACGTAAACGAAAATTGAAGACAGATAGGTACAGTGTGTCGAAAACTCGTGTGACGTGACAAGCCTCCACTCATGATCTTTGATGCGTTTCATCTTCGTCATTTCTTATTAATTTGATAAAACAAAAAACGTATCCAATATTTTCCGATAATCTAACTGACGGACTAAACAGAATCATATTGTTTTAGTCAGTCGTCATCTCTATTGTTGTGATATTTTCTTCGTTTTGCCAAAGAAACCACAAAACTCTCTGAAGTCAATGACTCTAACAGACAAATACTTCAGCCACTGAAATTGGAGATTTAAATCATTCATAGAATAACTAATTAGAAGAAGACGATGATTGTGATCATCCACCAATTTCTCCAACTCCAATTGACTTCACTGCTACCCCACCACCATTAACTGACTCTGCAGCCACTGACTCCACTGCAAATAGAATGTAATCGACTTTAAAGTCAGCGCAAATGTCTGACGGAATACATTTCTCTATCTTTATTTGTTACGGGAATTTAAGGTCCAGCAGTTTAGTTCGAAATCGTAAAACACTTCTCAAGCAATACTAGCTTATACCCGCGGCTTCGCTCGCGTGGAGTTCGATAATTATTCCACAGGATTATACTACCGGAATAAAAAGTTGCCTATGTGCTATCCAGTTTATAAAGCTATCTTGATACAAAATTTCATCCAAATCTGTTAGGCCGTTTGAGCGTGAAGGAGTAGCAAACATACACACAAACACACATACAAACTTTCGCTTAGATGATGATAGAGTCAAAAGTGATAGAGTCAAAAGTTCATTATTAAGTGAAAATTAAGGACTACAGGAGCTAAACGCGAGTTTAAACATTCGAAAAGCATAAGATTCACTGCAATAAACAAAACCAGAAAAATAAATGATACTCTTCAGGATATATGCTAGTACGATAGTGTTTTGAAAACATAATACAACAAGATTATTCGATAAAAAAAAATCACGAACTTATCTCTAAAAAATTCTTTTAAATACTTTTAAAATATTTTTAAACACATGCGATCATTCTGATTTTTTGGCAAATAATTCTACAAGCAACATATTAGCATCATAGTGTTTTACTTTTTTAGACCAATCAATAGATTTTTTGTAAATCGCAATAAAAACACTCATTTCGCACTATTCGGCCCGCAGTGACTGACTGAACAACCACTTTGTAGTGCAAGCTGATTAGAACTTTATTCTACCAGCATTTCAAACGAAGTTTGAACCACCACAAATAGAGTTGCTAATCTAGCTCCTGTAGTCGCCTTAAACGGACAGCTTGACAACAGTATTCTCAGAAACTGTTGCTGAAACTGAAATAATTGCTTAATTCAGCCTTCACTGACGGGTAATTAAGCAATTATAAATGTATTGGCAGCTCTGCTTTTGTTGTTCAATTAAGTAACTGGAATTTACTTATTGACAGATTTCAGGAAATAAACGTGGTTATTAACAGTTAATGTTCTCTTTATTTTTTTAGACAGATGATGTGTCGGTTTTAAGCTCCGGAACAATCAGTGCTTTAATGTTTACTCTTGAAATCGCAACAGATGGATTATTAACGGGTTACCCTACCATTGATAAAAAACCATGGCTTCTAGGTATAGATGAGATATGCAGAACCCAAACCAGTTCAAATTATATATTCGATAAATAATTTAGTAATTGCAAGAAATCATTTAGTAATTGCAAGAAATAATTTAGTAATTGCAAGAAATAATTTAGTAATTGCAAGAAATAATTTAGTAATTGCAAGACTAGTGCCTTGCTTAGTAGATCAGATCGTTTCACAATTGCATGGTTGTCACTGCTGTACATAATACTCCTCTGAGAGTCGCTATGTCGAACGTTCCTAAGAGCCAATAGCAGCATTCTATATCAACCATTGCATACAGCGATTTATCAACAGCATTTTGGTAGTTTAGTTCGCCTGTTTAATGTTGCAGAAACAGGAAACGCAACTACTTGACTAAGCCGTCCGTGCTTGTCGTATTGACCAACCGAATGAAGCCTACAACACACCAAAGCCAATATTGGCGGCAGGTTTTTTAAAAAAAAATACAATATAAGGTTTGCATTTGGCCGTAATGGAGCCCCCATTACGGCCAAACATCATCTGCCTAGCCTTTTCCCAACTTAGTTGGGGTTGGCTTCCAGTTTTACCGGATGCAGCTGAATACCAGTATTTTATATGGAGCGACTGCCTATCTGACCTCCACAACCCAGTTAGTACCGGGTATTACGATACCCCTTGGTAAGACTGGTTGTCAGACTTTTTGGGCCTCTGTCTACCTAACGACTGTCAAAGATCTACAAATGACAGCCGGGACTAACGGCTTAACGTGCTTTCCGAGGCACGGAGGAAACTCGGTATGTAATGGGAGGTCACCCATCCACAGACCAACCTGGGCAAGCACGGCTTAACCTAACGATCGACCCGAGCGGCTGTTGTTATTTAGCCACGAGCTCCTCCCATTACGGCCAAACGCAAATCTTTTATTGTTATTGTATCGTTTTTGAGCTCACCAGATGGCGTCACTGTCGAGTAAGGTCTTGACAATAATTCTATTCATAACTTTAAAGTACTAATAACGTCACAAAAAGTTTATTTTATTACAAATAACAACATAGTGTAAACTTCAGATACTTATTTACATTATTCTCCCTAAAATTAGCAAGCATGAAACAATAAAAAAATATTCTACCTCCAAGTACTAACAAATAAGATCATAGTTGCTACTTAAAATCTTCAAATCATAATTAATCAGGAATGGCTCAGTCTAGAACACAATCGTGAGTATTAGTATAAAACCTGATAAAAAAAATCTTTTTTGCAAAAAAAATATAACCGACTTCAATAAAATAAAATATTAAAAAAATAAATAAATAAATTATTATACCGATTTCAAAAAACAAAAGAGTGAAAAATAACTTTAGCTTCAGAAGTCGGTGACAAAAAAAAAAACTAAATGGACCAAACAGAGGTCACCGACTTCTGAAGCTAAAGTTATTTTTCACTCTTGTTTTTTGAAATCGGTATAATATTTTTTGCAAAAAAGTTTTTTTTATTTTTCCATTTTTAGTTATAATATCCTATACAAATATTTGCTATGCATTTATTTCACATTGTTAACAATACATGTCATGGTAATAGGCTTATCCCCAATAAATGAAACTTAACATACCTAAACTATCGAAATTTGGGTGTATTGTATATGTCGGATATGGTCATGAGTACGGACGGGCGAACGTATCGAAAGCGCGCCAGTGATGACATCACGCGACCTACTTACCAGTCTACCCCACCATGGCGGCTTCTACAGAGTCCTGATGTTAACAACACGCGGAGAGGCGGACATTCTATGTCTGATCGCAGCGGAGTTAAGAAGTCTTGAAACTGTACCCGAATCATTGTGCCCAGTGTTAATGTGTCAAAGTGTAATGTCAAGTAATTTGTTAGACTCAGTGTATTTGTTTGAAAAGAGTAACCATGGAGTTTCTTGCCGGTTCTTCTCCATGGAAACTACCACGCCGAACCGAGCAATGTGAAATAAAATAGTGTATCGCATCCAGTGTGTTTTCATTAGCACGAAACCCGTCTTCTGCCCACATAAGCTCGAGCCTAATGAAATAAAGTCCTGACAATCCCGACATATACATCTGCGTACCCCTCAGAGCATACAGGCGTGATGTTACGTCATGATGTTGTATAAACAATAAACATCCAAGCGATTGCAGCAATTACGACCGATTTACCATCTAGTTTTGAAGAGTTCCATTGTATATCTCCGAAGATCAGCATCAGATCTTCACCAAATTTAAATACGACCATTTCAGGAGTATATTCTTTTAAATAAAAAAATAATTTTGAGAATCACTCCACAAATGGAGGAGAAATCGGTGAACATACATGAAATTATACCACACGACTGAAGTAAAAATCTTCATAAAATAAAAACTACTGGGCCAAACTATGTTAAATTTTTATGGGACCAAATGGCAACTATTCCGCATCAAACTAAAAAAGATTCACGTAAATCGGATCATAAATGTCAGCGTAATCGGTGTACATACATTTAAAAAAAATACCAATCGAATTGAGAACCTCCTCCTTTTAGAAGTCGGTTAAAAAGCACACAACGTGCGAACACTGTATGACATCTAACATTTCGGAAGACCTTATTCTACACGAGCGCCTCTAGTGGCGAATTCATGCCGCCAGCCCCCATTCTCCCGATGTGAAGCGATGATGCGGCCTATGGTGGAGCACCCTTGCCTAGAAAAACCGATTCACTCGAATTCTGAATAGATCCAGATTATAATGATCAGGGAACAGAGAAAAGCTTGCAGTGAATTCAACGACTGGCGGGTCGCACAATAAACAATGAATCATGTGTAATAATGTGTACTGAACGCGTAGACTCCGCTATCCTTCCGAATATCCAGAAATTGGCTACAAAAGACAATTCAAACACAATAGAAGTGGAACCAATTTTTCGTTCCATTTGGTGATATCAATGACACATTCGCCGTTTCATAGAAAAAAGATAATAATATAGACTTCATTGTATGTTTTCCTATGAGTCGAAGTCAACATGGTGAAATGGATTAATATTGTGTTAGTCGACGATAGCTTAGTATCACTAGTTAGGTACATAGTGGTGTTTGTATTTTATACCTGTCTTTAGTCATCCTGGAGCTTTTTATAACTCGTTATTTTTCTCGGTTTGATGGAATATTATTGCTAAAAAAATAACAAGAGTAAAAGGATATCTTTTGCGCTTGGTACTTGTTTTTATTCGCAATGTTATTTGTTTATTTACCGCTGAAAAACATGTGCGATATATGAGTAAAATGATATTATGATGAAACACACTGTTGATAGACGCAATCAAAATATTTTTCGTGTATTGAGTTTGCTTGACGACTAAAAGCTACATTGACATTTCGTTTGAGGACGATATTTCTGTCAGGAATTTCTAAATTTCGCTGTTTACATACAAATGCTTGTATTTACTTAAGGGCCTATACCTCCTCAAATGGCTTAGCATGATCCTCCGTTACGCCTAAATTAGTGCAGCATTAATTTTGAAATAAATATATGGTGAAGTTGAGGATTAATGCTAAGTACTATGTGTGACGAAAACACGATTCCATAAACTTTACTCGATAGAAAAAAATCCAATGTTACCTCCAAATCGAAAAATAAACCGCTGGTATTCAAAAAGTGCTTCAAATTAGATTATGAAACTTTGCATACTACCTGAACTAACTATAAAGCAGGTCTTATGTGTTTTATTTTTTTAGTCCAATCAATAGATTTTGTAAATCGCAAAAAACCACTAATTTCGCACTATTCATTTATACAACAACAGCCCATAACGTCCACTGCTGGACATAAGCCTCTCCCATGCTGGGAGGAACTACCATTACTACTTCTATTCATATGTATAGTGCAAGCTGATTAGAACTTTATTTTAACAGAATTTCAAATGAAGTTTGAACCACCACAAATAGAGTTGCTAATTTTAGGGTTAGAAGGGCCTTAAACGAGGTTATTGCTTGAGCTGTCACAAGTACAAAAAACGTGACACAATCACCAAGCATCAACAGGCAAAAAAAAAAAAAGGTAAAATACAGATCTTTACGCAAAATACTCAACGAATTGTTATTTCACGTTTATATTTATATCACTCACCTTCCCTGTTCAATTTCCTTTGCGAGAGGGGACTAAATAATCTTCCCTTGGGGTGTGATAAAAATGTCGAATAGGCGAAAATTACTGGAATATTGTCGTGAATCTTTCAACACGTCGCGTCGGTAACGATTCCCGATTTGACGGGGTTGGTTTGGAAGTACCTTGGGGATGCTCGAGCCTATAAAAAAACATTGTATGTTGACAAGTTTGTTCTAACTTAACAAGACTGTTGTTAAGTTATTGACATCGAAAGAATCGGTTTGAAACAAAAGATCAACTTTCGAATAGACTTTCAAGGCTTTCTATGGCCCTTGTGTGTGCGTGTGTAATCTATATGGGTTTGGGTGGGTTTTTGTTTTTTTTTCTTTAACATGTGGACAGTGGTAACCTAACCTAACCTGGCCCCTTATTCACAACGCTTCAATTCGATTTTCGATTCGGTAAGTCGTATGTCTATCTTTTTTTGACATTACGAAATCGAGCGAGATAGACATACGACTTTCTGAATCGAAAATCGAATCGAAGGGTTGTGAATAGCTAAGCTGGTGTAAAAGTTTTTGTACCGCCCGTGGGCTTCTGAATTGGCTTTACGTGCCGTCGAGAAATATCTCTCAGGCATGCTGGTTTCCTAACGTTTTCCTTCACCGAAGCAAGTGATAATTATACAATACGCACATGAATCCCAAAAATTAGACGTGCGTGTCTTGGGTTCGAACTTGAGACCTATGACTTGGCATTCCGACGGTGACACCGGTGGCTATCACTGTTTAATATTTTTGTAACATGACATAATAATATTTTTGTAACGCCTGTTGTTCGCAACGGGTAGGGCAGAGGCACAAGTCCCTTGTAACCCCCTATTACTTATCCAGGCACATAACCAGATTCTGACTGACAAGTTCCTAAAGCAAAACCACAACAATAACTTTTGCCCCACCTGGGTATCGAACTCAGAACCCTATCCTCGGCAGTAGCGCTTGCTTCCACCACACCAACGAGACAGTCAATTACTTTTGTGGTCTGAATATTATTTATTATTGATATCTAGTCTTTTAGCAACATTTGAAACATTCACACTCACTGAACACACTCCACACCACCACCACCCACTCCACACTCCACTCCACTCCACTCTTCACTGTTCATTTATCCAAAATGATAACTCCATCTTTTGCAAAGACTATACGTACAGTCGTTACAATCAATACCCATTATCCATTCTTCAGGCTGTACTCGAGCTTAAATCAAAATCAATGTCTCTGATTGCCAATAACTGACAATTTAAATAATTAATCAAATTACAGCCTCCTTTGAGAGAGAAAACTAAAGTGGCTTGTGTGAGTGTGTACCTGTAAATTGCATTGTTTGAGATCGAATGAATAAATTAAATGGCAGCCTTTTATTATGACATGCCGTGACGTGGTGTGACGTGGTGTGACGTCATATGGACAAAGGGTAGGGTTAAAAATAGGGTTAAGGGTTCTTGCTGACGGCGCGGACGTTGACGTGCGTTCTTTTGTCAAGTGTTTTGCAATGGACGAATATGTTACAAGTTCGGGTATTTAGTGCGGTCCGTATTTTTCGTTGATTATGGTTTAGTGGTAAACTTACATTACAGAAGGAAGCCACGCTGTCATTGCTGAAGTGAATGGAAAAGGCTAACAAACTTATTTTTTGCAAGACACTACAGTTAATTTTTTCACAGTTATCAATAACAAAGACATGCCTCAAAATTGTTTGCAATGTTAAGCTCATAGCCTCATAACAGATTCTTAAAAAGTCGTAGTTACCATAATTATATAATATTAGCGTTCTTTTTTTTACATTAAGGTTCAGTTCTTGATAAAAATGAAAATAATTAACATTTATTTTTTTGATTTTATTACATTATGATTCAGTTTTTGAGGAAAATTCTCTCAGGGGGGAATAGTGGAATAACTCAAAATGAGAAGGGATTTTTTTTACATTGAAGTCCAGTTTTCCCCTCTTTCTCTTGGGGGGGAATTGTGGAATAAGCCCCTGCTTGCTTACGTAGCTAATTGTAATCTGTAACTTAAGTCTTTAAAAATTCAATACAACGAAAGAACTCGATGTGTTCACACTAATTACTATTTCTGTTCAGTATTCAATTAATAATATCTACTCGTGCTAACCAAATTAAGGGTAGCATTGTAAGCTCTCACATTACAACTATATTCAGCTAATTGGTGAGTGAGGAAGCCTCCTCTAATTACTACAATGTAGATACCATGACGACCAATTAGCTCCGCGCCTGTAAGTACCCTACCAATTTTCAGGCAAGTCAATGACCTTATATTTATGAAAATTCGACTTCATTTTATGTGAAATCACTTTACAGTGATTTACAAAACAAAATTTCCGTACTATTAAATGCATCCGTGTCATTAGCACAATGTTTTGAGTGGCTTACATTGAGTCCTACCGTGAAACGAGATTATTCACACCCAAAAAAAGTTCGTTTTCCAGCAATGATTTTGGCGTAGAGTAACTTAATTTGACGTACAGAATGCTTGGTTGACGGCTTTCAGAAGAAGAGTGTTTACATCTTGTAAATTTAAAAATAATTTTAAAATGTTGTAAAATTACTGTGTATCAATTTTGGTGTACAATAAGATATATTCTATCTATGTAGATAGAATATATCGTATTGTACACCGTATCTTATTGTTTCTTATTGTAAAGTTTTAAAATAGTGTAGCACAATATACTATATATTGTGCTATTACTATATTGTGCTACACTATTTTAAAACTTTTATAAAGTAATGTTTATTGATTACAAATCAAGATTCTTCGAGACCTGAACAGTCCTCCACTCACAAAATAACAACCATCTATAACTCCGCAACATTCCATAACTCAATCCCTCACGTATTCCGCTAGCGCACTCCCATATCTAGACGACTAAGAAATATGACATTGTCAATAATAAACAAGATTCTCTATGATCCCGTGCTCCGACTGCATCGCAATGCGCCTCGCTTGTTATATTCGCGTCACGAACATAACTATACGTGACCCGTGCCGGAGAGGGACGCATGATTTCGCTTTCTACGATGAAATTGAACTCTGATATTGAAAAGTGCAGTAGACAGTGGAGAAGGGAAATGTTTTATGTCACGGAATTGAGTTGAGGTTCTGGATTTTAAAACGCAACTGTACCTCTACGTAGCTTGTTGGGGAATGCTGGTTTGACGTTTTGAAGTTCATACTTGGGGAGTATGTTGAATACATTCTTAGAATATAATCTACACTAATATGATAAAGAAGAGGAAAGATATTTTTGTGTGTATGTTTGTAATGAATAAACTCAAAAACTTCTGCGCCGATTTCAAAAAATCTTTTACCATTAGAAAGCTACATTCACCCGGAGTAACTTAGGCTATATTTTATTCCCGTACTCCCACGGGGACTGGAACTACGCGGGTGAAACCGCGTGACGTCTACTAGTATGATATAAAATATCAGTATCGTTGGTCTTGTGGTCGCAAGCGCGACTACTGAGCATAAGGTCCAGGGTTCAATTCCCGGGTCGGGCAAATTATTATTGGGTTTTTCCATCGGGAATTCTCAGTAGCAGCCACGGAGTCTGGTTTTGTGCCCGATTGATGGAAATAGGCTCGCCCCCTATTAACAGGGTCCATATTTGTTGTTAGCTGTAAGCTTTGTCGATATTGTGGAAGGCAAATAAAATTAATGTGAATACACTTAGCGACATGTGGGTTTACTTATGCCTAGCCTTTTCCCAACTATGTTGGGGTCGGCTTCCAGTATAACCGGATGCAGCTGAATACCAGTATTTTACATGAAGTGACTGCTTATCTGACCTCCACAACCCAGTTAGTACTGGGTAATACGATACCCCTTGGTAACTGGTTGTCAGACTTTTTGGGCCATTGACTACCTGTAACGACTGTCAAAGATCTACAAATGACAGCCGGGACCAACAGCTTAACGTGCTTTACGAGGCACGGAGCAAACTCGGTATGTAAGGGTGGTCACCCATCCATAGACCAACCTAGGCAAGCACGGCTTAACCTTTAAGATCGACCCGAGCGGCTGTTATTATTTAGCCACGGGCTCCACGTGATGAAGTTACGTTCATTAATAAAACCTGCAGTTTCACTCATGTGTAGCGCTTTAAAAATATAATGTTTTCTGTAAAAAAAAATGTAATTAATTACTTCTTTTTTTCTTTTCCAGTGCCTGTCAAGGTACAGAACAATGAAAATGCTTTTGACATAAATCAAAAAGTTACTGAAATCTGAAATGTAGTGAGACATTTGTTGCGTGGCAGTAATCTTTTTACTTAACAGTGACGTCACATAATTAATTATTGAAGGCCTACTGAATGGGTCTGAAAACAAAGGCTGCCATTAAAATTAAAGTTAAATATTATGAGGCCGATTCTGTAAGGTGTTTTTTGCGTGTTGATTTTAATTTTTTGAATATAAATAATATAAAGGAAGATATAAGATGTTTGAGTTTTAATACTTTTATTACCCGACTGAGACAAAGCCTAAAAGGTGAGTAATGTTTTTAGTGGTGTGAGTGTGTATGTCTGTCTCTGTGTCTCCTCTTATAGGCTAAATGCGTGGACCGATTTCAACGCATGAGGCGTCCTTTGATTTAGGTACTATCGGGGTATTTTCCGCCTGACCATTTTAATTTTATTTCGCTTAAATCATGTGGAGGCGCCGAGCCACGCCCCCTTAAAGTTTGGGCCTATTAGGAAAGCGTCAACTTTGGCGCGCAAAATAACAATAACTCTCGTTTGGCGTGCGTCGTCGGTGCGCTCGGCCGATTCGGTATCTTTTCATTCATTTTTTCTATACAAAGTCAACGTGGCGGGGCTAGAGAGAGTTTTTATGTTGCGAGTGCAAGCAAAAATGAGCTTAGTGGTGGTCAGGCGGGAGTGTCCTCGATAGTACATAGCCTGCATTAGACTTGCTTTAAAGATAATAAAATTGAATTGAACTTTTTTTAGTTGCAGTTTGATTCTATTTCTTAAAAGAAAAGAGAGATTAAAAGTACTGATGCCCCAAGAGATGATGATACTGCGAGGCCCATAGGCCATCATCACCTTGGGGCACCTGCCCCAGCAATAGCAATATGAATCCCGTCTCTGAATCTGAATTGACTTTCTTAAGAAATGTTATTCTCGAAGAGATCTGTCTATTGTTATGTCTTAACGCTATTGGACGCTGGGACATTTCTGCCATTCTCCTTTTTCACGGTAGATATAAAGGGTGTAAAACACCTCTTAACGAAGCCAGTCAAACAAAGGCAGTCATTTTTTTGTTCTACACCATACCTGGGAACCTTCTATTTACGGAGATATTGGGGGTCAAAGTTCCAAGTTTTTGACAAGTTTTTTTTTTAATACAAGTTCTTAATGTATCTAAGATTTTTACTTTAAACAACTCGACAACCCCGTACTATTCAATCCATTCATCAGCACAACGTTTTGAGTGCGTTACATTGAGTTCTACCACAAAATATGATATTTCACCCAAAAAAAAAGTCGTTTCCCAGCAATAAAATTTGCGTAAAGTTACTTAGTTTTATGTACTGAATGCTTGGTTGACGGCTTCGTGATGAGGTGTTTTACACCTTGTATGATACACTAAAATGGCGTACTTTGTTTATTACCTATTTCCATCTCTTTCACATTCTACCCTAGCGACGTTTTCAATTAAATTACTCGATACTTTACAGAATCGACCTCGAATCGATTATTATTCGTTTTCATAACACTCGGATACAAAGCTTAATGGAAGCCCTTTTATAATGATTGGTTTTGTCACCTCATTATATTAAGTAATATAGTGAAAGCTTTTGAATCATTTTAATTAATGGAATATGAAAGCTTTTGTGCAAAAACCGGCCAAGTGCGAGTCGGACTGGGCATGAAGGGTTCCGTACCATCGTTGTAGCGGGGCCCTCCTTAATCTACACTTATGTTATAAAGAGGAAATATTTGTATGTTTGTGTGTGTGTATGTTTGTATTGAATAAACTCAAAAACTACTGCGCCGATTTCAAAAACTCTTTCACCATTAGAAAGCTACATTCACCCTGAGTAACATATACTATATTTTATCCCCGTACTCCCACGGGAACTGGAACTACGCGGGTGAACCGCGTGACGTCCGCTAGTTTTAAATATTTTCATTACTATTTTTTGTTATAGCGGCAACAGAAATACACATTCTGTGACAATTTCAACTGTCTACCTATTACGGATCATGAGATACAGCTCGCTGACAGTCAGACGGACAGCGGAGGCTTAGTAATAGGGTCCCGTTGGTTACTCTTCGGGAATCCGTTCCCGAACCCTACCGAACGTACCCTAAAAATGAGTCGGTGTGTCTGATGTTTTGTGTGTCGGTGTGCTTTTCGTTTGATAAGCTGCGGCTATTGTTACAGCTAGTTTTAATAGATTAACGAATTGTAGTCGTAGTTAAGAGTGTTTTCGGAGAGTTGGCAACGTCGCAAATAACTGTCAATTAGAACGGTGTTTTGATGTTTTTTAGGGTTCCGTAGTCAACTAGGAACCCTTATAATTTCGCCATGTCTGTCCGTCCGTCCGTCCGTCCGTCTGTCCGTCCTCGCTTAATCTCTGTGACCGTTAGCACTAGAAAGCTGAAATTTGGTACCAATATGTATATCAATCACGCCGACAAAGTGGTAAAATAAAAATTTAAAAAAATTGTTTTATTAGGGTAGCCCCCTGTTTCATCCACCAAGTTTCTGAACGCACCTTTTTCGACGTTTGACAGATGTCGTTTCAGTTGTCTGTGCGATGACGTTTGCTTGTCAGTGCCATATTGGTTTGGAAAAAACTTGCTTCCGTGGTCTTGTATTTTTTGATGCACGCGGCTGTCGTGTAATTATTGATTGAAACTTTGAGTTATTGTAATCCGATACAATCTTGATCGGTGTTTGTTATTTTGTTGATAATTGAGTGAAAATTGAGAAATCTCGCCATTTAGGGTCGTGTCCGCGAGTGATTTGTAGGTTATGTAGCCGGCCTTTGTGTTTCATTGGGACGCCGCGCCGGTAATTTCCTAAATTCAGTGCTGGACTATTGTACATCGCCGATTGGGTTAGCAAACCGGGATAAAATTCAGTTGGACATTGGTGAAAAGTGCCACGTGTGGGATCTGAAGGTTTGATCCGGGTACGCGCTGTGGGCGTCCTTTGGAACCGTCGAATCTTACATAACTTCACATACACCACACAACCACATTTATACTTACACCCCACCCAGATACGACGTGACCAGGGACTACGCCTCATCTCCGGTTCCAACGTGATGGGTAAGTTATGTCTAATAGTTGAATAGTTGTTTTCCCTTTGTCGATTGGACAAATATTATTTTGATTAGGGCTCCGCGTAATCGCGGACATCGTGAGTCTGTTTGTGCAGTCTCACACAACTGGTAGCAGAGCGTGGTTTAATTGTTAAATTCACCACTTATTGTCGAGTAAAAGTATTGAGAAGTCTGATTTGTTACCTGTCAGCCTGACTCAAATTAAACATAGATTGTTTGACATAATATATTATGATATGTAGTGTCCCTTGTGGCTTGTACTTTAATTTGTTATTGTATAAACAAGGTATTGCTTGTACAGGGTCGGATTTGAACTTGTAATAATTCAAACTAAGTTTTATTATTTGGTTTAAATTGTAGTTGGGTCCGGGAAAATTGTTCCTGTTGATTATTTAATTGAATTTAATTTGTTTATTTGATATTTGTCCCAATGGCTTCATTGAAAGCTGTAAACCAAGCCATTGGTGGATTGACCTCACAGCTAAGATGGTTTGCCTCTGCTGCTGCAACCGCTGAGCGTCTAGACCTGGAAGAGGCCACGCTTGCCCGGTATGAGCAGTTGAATGCGAGATTGAGTGCGGTTGACACTTTGTTTGCTCGCTTCAATGAATTGATCTTGGACTTGGACCTGGAAACATTGGGTCAAGCAGCCCGTGATAAGGTTGTTGCGGATTATGACCAGATGTTGAACCTGAGTGACATAATAAGTATGCGCGCCAGGGAAATTTTGAAGAGTCGGGACCCTGCCCAGGTCAAAACAGAGACCTCTGTTGTTGCAGGCCTTGGACTTTTGGGTAGACTGCCTACCCTGGAGCTGCCACATTTTGACGGTCACTTGGACCATTGGTTAAGCTTCAGGAACCTGTTTGACAGTTTGGTTGATTCGCGCTCTGACCTCCGACCGGCCCAGAAGTTGGCTTATTTGTTGTCAGCCCTAAGAGGTGAGGCTCGAGCCTTGGTGCAGCACTTGCCGGTGACCGACTCGGCCTATCCCACCGCTCTGGAACTTCTATCCCGACGATACCAGAACAAACGTTGCCTGGCTGATGTCCATATTGACCAGATCTTGGGGTTGCCGGCCATCACCAGAATGTCAGCGTTGCGTGCTGACCTATTGAATCCGTTGCTTGCAGCAACCAACGCCTTGAAACGATTGGAGTTGCCGGTGCACTATTGGTCCTATCTTTTGGTGCACCTAGTGTTGCAGCGGCTTCCGTCAGACTTGAGGTCCCGTTTTGAGCAGAAGTATGGTGAGGATAATGCCACCCATCTTCCCCCCTTTGAAGACCTCGTCAAATTTTTGGAGGATGAGTGTAGTTTCCTCGACAACGCTCGTGGTGCCACGGGGTCAAGCCAACCGCCCTCTCGGCCGAGGGCCCAGGGATGGACTAGGACTGTCGGGCCTGGTGATAGCCGCCCTGCCCCCCGTTTTGATGGCACCCAGAGTTATCTTGCTTGCGGCTATTGTAAGGCCACAGGACATGGCGTACCAACTGGCGCGGCCTTCTTGGAGTTGCACGTGAGTGCCCACCGCCGAGTTGCCAATGCACGCCGTCTGTGCTTTTCTTGTTTGGGGAATCATTTTCATCGGGATTGCCCCAACCCCCGCCCTTGTTCAATTTGTAGGGGCTCACATCTTGAAGTTTTGTGCGCCAACGCGAACGGCTCTGTCAGACCAGCCTCTGATGGGGGTTCGCGCAGGGGGGGGTATGATGGAGATGAGCACCGGGCTTCTCGCTCGCCGGATCAGAGTCGAGGAGGGGCCTGCAACTTTGACCGCCGTACTCCACCCCCCGCGCCAGTGGATCGGGAGCCGCGCGACCGCCGATTGACCTCCCCTCGTGAAGGCGATTATGCAGCTGCTGGTAGGCGACGTTGGCCAGACCAGCACCGCCTTCCCTCCCCTCCGTTGGCGGAACGTCCCTGTTTGGAGACGCGCCCCCCGCCACTCAGGCGTCAAGTGGGATATGCCCCTCCAGCGATGGCGCGCGGCTCGGGACATCGCGCAGACGAGGAGTTTGATTACTATCCTCACCGGGATAGACCCCAGCCTGGATGCGGCGATTGGTCGCCGCCCAGGCATTGCTAGGAAATTGGCGCCTGTCCCGCTAACGTACCTCCCCAGATCGACACGGTTTTGTTGCCAACGGCATCGGTCAGGGTCTGGGGACCCACGGGGGACTCTGTTGTGGTCCGTGCCATTTTGGACACGGGAGCCCAGGGTTGCCTTTTGTCGTCTTGGTTAGCGGGTCGGGTGAGCTTGGATGTTCGTGCCTTTTCAGGCACGATTAATGGAATAGGCGAAACACCTATCCCGACTGTTGAGGGACAAACCTTATTTGGGCTCACTCCTGTGAGTTGTTTGGACCCTAAGTTTTTTCCTTCGGCTATTGTTCTGACGAGTATTTTGGGCTGTCATCCCCAACGTCAGCTGTCGCCTGATATTGTCCGGTTGACGTCAGGCCTGGACTTGGCTGACCGCCGGTTTGATTCTCCTAATACAACTCATTTGATATTGGGTTCCGATGTACTAGGGAGAATATTGTTGGGTAATATGAAAGTCTTGCAGCCGAACGGTTTGGTGGCTGTCTCGACCATCTTTGGCTTTGCGGTGATGGGCCCAGTGTTGAAGGCTGCCCCTCCACCTGAGCCTGATTTTGCTTTGGCGTGTGGCTCCGCTCTCTCTGACGCTGTTCAGAGGTTTTGGGAGGTTGAGGAGCCACCGCAAGTGGCCCGCTTGAACCCGGAACATGAGGAGTGCGAGCTGTTCTATCAGAACAACACAGGTCGACTCCGTTCCGGTCGGCTTGTAACTCGGTTGCCTTTTGTTGCAGTTCGACCACCTCTCGGCGAGTCCAGACCTATGGCCGAGAAGAGATTGTTGGCGATGGAGCGCCGTATGGCCAGGGATCCGGTGCTGCGGCAGAAATATTTAGATTTCATGCGTGAGTACGCAGACTTGGGACACATGTCGGTGTCAAATTTGGATTGGCGCTCAGTTGAGCATTACTTTCTGCCGCATCACGCGGTCCTCAAGGCATTCACCGGTAAGCTGCGCACAGTATTTGATGGGTCTGCGCGGACTTCCTCTGGTGTCTCTTTAAATGATTGCTTGCACTCCGGCCCCAAATTGTTGAGGGACCTTTGTGATGTCATCACGTCTTTTCGTCGTAATCAAGTAGTCTTTGTGGCTGACATCAAAATGATGTTCCGGCAAACGGTTATTCACCGGGATGACAGACGTTATCAGTTGATCCTGTGGCGAGAGAATCCCCGGGACCCCATGGTTGTTTATGAGCTCAACACGAATACGTACGGCCTTCGATCGAGCCCTTTTGTTGCTATTCGTTCGCTTTGGGAGCTCGCGGACCGAGAACGCTTGAAGTTCCCTCGGGCGTCCGCCATCTTAAAAACGGACTTGTATGTTGATGACGTCTGCACTGGGGCTTCCACGGTTGAGGAGGCTATCCTGTTGCGTGACGAGTTGGTTCAAATTTTGATTCCGCTGGCTATGAGTTGCGTAAGTGGGTGTCCAACTCGCCAGCACTGTTGGAAGATGTGGAAGAGGATCAAAATCAAAATCAAAGCATTTATTTCAAGTAGGCCAGTTACAGGCACTTTTGAATTGTCGAAACAAAGATGAAAATTAAATGTAGCTACAGTCCCAGTCACAAGACATAAAAACTGTGAAAGTACTGTAGTTGCCCATTCCCTAGCGTAGATCTCTATGGAGAAGAACGGGCAAGAAACTCCATGGACACTCTTTTAAATCAAAATGGTGTTACAAAATCTTGGTTACATCATTCATGTTAAGATGGTATATTATGTGAGAACAATGTAGCAAGATGTGCACGTTAAAAGTGTCCATAGTAAAAACAAAAAAAATACAATTAAAAAATAAACATTCAAATAAGCCATGGCAACTAAGAGATGACCAGTCACAACTGACAGCGCCCGTTCACGAACATGACGCATGGATCAGCACCATTCAGCTCAACCATTTCGAAGGGATCATAAGCAGGATCCTCATTTGTTTGAAAATGCTGACAACCCTGCTATGTTGGCCGTTCTCGGCGTTCAGTACCGACCAGTCCAAGACACCTTTACGTATGATGTCGATTTGGATTCACCACACACTTGGACTAAATGACTGGTATTGTCTACTGTCGCGAGAACCTTTGACCCGAATGGTTGGATATGCCCGGTATTGTTTTGGGCGAAATGTTTTCTCCAGCGCCTTTGGACCGCGGAACTTGGTTGGGATGAGCCACTTCGGGAAACCCTTTTGGAAGATTGGCTCCAATTTGTATCCGCACTTCCTGCGGTCAACGAGGTCGCGTTACCACGCGTTATCCTCCCCCCTGGGAACTATACTGCTACCCTTCATGGGTTTTGTGACGCATCTTCGCACGGTTATACAGCTGTTGTTTATCTGCGCACCGTCAGCGTGACAGGCCAGGTGAAGTTGTCACTGATCATGGCCAAGAGCAAGGTGGCCCCCCTCCGGACGGCATTGACCATCCCTAAGCTAGAGTTGTCAGGGGCGGCGCTTCTTGTGCGTCTCTTGAATCACGTTGCTCAAACTTTAGGTGGATCTGTGAACATTCATTTGTGTTGGTTGAAGACGTCCGTCCACTCCTTGGAGGTCTTTGTTGCGAACCGAGTGTCACAGATACAAAATTCCGAAACGCCTTTGATTTGGAGGCACGTGCCTGGAGACTTGAACCCCGGCGACGTAGCCTCACGTGGGTGCATGGCCCCCCGCCTGATTGTGCACCCCCTTTGGTGGGGACCGGAGTGGCTGACTCGCCCCGAGGATGATTGGCCTCGAACGCCAGTTTTGATGTCGGATCCTTTGCCCGGGCTTAAGGTGCTCGCTGTTGGGACGAAGGACCCTCCGTTTGATCCTGATATTTTGTTGAACCGATACAGCTCCCTCGACAAATTGTTGAACGTTACCTCGTGGATCAGGCGTTTTGGTCACAATGCTAGGAATCCAGGGGACAAGCGCCTGTCACCGGTTCTCTCTCCTCAAGAGTGACAGGAGTCACTCCTCCTGAGGGTTCGCTCTGTGCAGGCCGTACACTTTGAGAAGGAGATCGAGACCTTGAAGTCCGGTAGAGTTAAGTTGTCGGGAGCCGTTAGTAAGTTGAACCCCTTTTTGGATGAAACGGGTCTTTTGCGTGTTGGAGGACGGTTGAGGCACTCTAGCCTTCCTTATGGGGTCCGTCACCCCCTTTTGTTGCCCAAGGCGGGCCATTTGATTAAATTGTTGGTGACTGATCGTCACATTAAGAACTCGCACGCCGGTTGCAATGCGCTGTTGGCCATTCTGCAGCGAGAGTTTTGGATTTTGTCGGCTCGTCGTACCATTCGTAGCATCGTCTTCCGTTGCATACCGTGCTATCGGACTAAGGCCCCAACGATGCAGCCCCAGATGGGAGACTTGCCTGCTGATCGCGTCAATGAGGCGAGGCCCTTTGCAGGCGTAGGAACGGACTTTGCTGGTCCCTTTTCGATAAAGACGTCTACCCTTCGCAATAGTAAAATTGTCAAAGCTTATTTGTGCGTATTTGTCTGCCTGTCAACTAAGGCAGTGCACTTGGAGCTGGTATCCTCCCTCTCGACGGAGGCCTTTGTGGCAACTTTGGATAGATTTACGTCTCGCCGTGGGTTACCTTCTCTGATCAGGTCTGATTGCGGTACCAACTACAAGGGTACAAGTAACTATTTTGAAAGAAGTGTATGACTTTCTTAATGAGAGCCAGGTTGACATTGGTAACAAATTGGCCCGTCGAGGGGTCACTTGGTTGTTTGACCCGCCAGCCTGCCCCCATTGGGGGGGTATTTTTGAGGCCGCGGTGAAAGCGGCAAAGGGACTCTGGCGGAGATTGTTGGGAGACACCGTTCTCACCTTTGAGGAATTAGCTACGGTATTTTGTCGCATTGAAGCGGTACTAAATTCGCGTCCATTGTGCCCGCTCTCTTCGGACCCTAACGATTTGGAGGCTCTAACCCCGGGCCATTTCTTGATTGGACAGCCACTTGTCGCTCTGCCTGAGTACCCTTTTGTTGATGTGAGCCAAAATCGGCTATCGCGGTTTCAGTTGGTGCAACAGCTCACTCAGAGCTTTTGGAAGCGTTGGAGCTTAGAGTATCTGCACATCCTCCAGCAGCGCGTCAAGTGGACTGATAAAACTCATCCGCCCAAGATAGGAGACCTCGTCCTTATTAAGGATGCCAACCTTAAGCCTCTGTATTGGCGCCGGGGGCGCATTCTCAATTTGGTGGCTGGCACCGACGGGGTACCTCGTTTTGCTGAGGTTTTAGTGGATGGATCGGTTATGAGGAGAGCGGTCGCAACCTTGTCAAGACTGCCAATTGATTAGCGGACGGGACGGCCCGTCCGGGGGGGTAGATGTTTCATCCACCAAGTTTCTGAACGCACCTTTTTCGACGTTTGACAGATGTCGTTTCAGTTGTCTGTGCGATGACGTTTGCTCGTCAGTGCCATATTGGTTTGGAAAAAACTTGCTTCCGTGGTCTTGTATTTTTTTATGCACGCGGCTGTCGTGTAATTATTGATTAAAACTTTGAGTTATTGTAATCCGATACAATCTTGATCGGTGTTTGTTATTTTGTTCATAATTGAGTGAAAATTGAGAAATCTCGCCATTTTGGGTCGTGTCCGCGAGTGATTTGTAGGTTATGTAGCCGGCCTTTGTGTTTTATTGGGACGCCGGTAATTTCCTAAATTCAGTGCTGGACTATTGTACATCCCCGATTGGGTTAGCAAACCGGGATAAAATTCAGTTGGACATTGGTGAAAAGTGCCACGTGTGGGATCTGAAGGTTTGATCCGGGAGTCGACGGTACGCGCTGTGGGCGTCCTTTGGAACCGTCGAATCTTACATAACTTCACATACACCACACAACCACATTTATACTTACACCCCACCCAGATACGACGTGACCAGGGACTACGCCACATCTCCGGTTCCAACGTGATGGGTAAGTTATGTCTAATAGTTGAATAGTTGTTTTCCCTTTGTCGATTGGACAAATATTATTTTGATTAGGGCTCCGCGTAATCGCGGACATCGTGAGTCTGTTTGTGCAGTCTCACACACCCCCCTATATGTAAAGTGGGAAGTGATTTTTTTTTATTTCGACCCTAACGTGTGATATGTTGTTGGAAAGGTATTTAAAAATGAATAGGGGTTTCTTAAAATAATTTTTTGATTATTCAATAATTTCGGAAATAATCGCTCCAAAAGTAAAAAACAATGTCCCCTCTAACTTTTGAACCATAAGTTTAGAAAATATGAAAAAAATCTGAAAAGTAGAACTTTAAAAGGACTTTCTAGGAAAATCATTTTGAACTTGATGGAAACAACAGTTTTTGTACAAAAAAGACAAAAAGTTGTACAAAATAATTTTTGGACTAAGTTTGTAGTATATTCGTATATGCAAGCATTTTTACATAATGGATACCCACCTTTAAACTCATAAGTGGGAACACTTATTATGACGGACGGGAAACTACGGAACCCTACACTGAGTGTGGCCCGACACGCTCTTGGCAGGTTTTTTTAATAATGAAATATCTCTCAATGTTGAACTAGAATTTTGATTTTGAATTGCTTTAGTAACACTGAATTAGGTGTTGTTACAGTTTAAACGTACAAAATATATTTGAGAGTTTTCAAGCTCTTTACTCCTAAAACTAAATATACAGTGTCACGATAACCATTGTTGCATTTCGTGCTAAGTGTAATTACTCTTTAGAGCAACTTATTTCGAAGGTGGAACAATATTTTGATTTCGTGTGATCCGGTTGGCCATCCATAATATAAAACTTGCCCATAGTACGATATCCTATCTCTTTAACTTTTAACATTCAATGTTTGGCTCGCTAAGCAAGTCCAGGAGACACGACATTTTGACCGCAACAGTGGGGACCCATTTAATAACCTAATTCTAGACTAAAATCATTACATCCAGTATGGGTCTCTTACTTCACCCATTTCAATATCGTAATATATCTCATTACGTACTTGTGCAGTAATGTAATGTACAACGCACGGTTTATCAAGATGCTCCGTCAAAAAGAAACGGTACTCTTTTATATCTTAGCAAAGAGTTTTTATGTCAGAAAAGTGGTCAACATTTTATGAATAAAATTAACTGTGGGAGATGGAATTTAATAAATAAATATTTTATTTAATTAATTTTGACAATAAATTACAACCATTTATATGTTACAAAAACACAAAAATATTAATTTACTTTATTAGTAATACTGGCTGTTTATTGTCTTTGGCTAAAAAAAAGCGCTGATGCGCGCGCATCGCTTATTTGTGAACAAGTAAAAGATTTATTCGTATAAGAAAGTCCGAGTTTTATTTATTTCCTCGCAAATATGTTATAAAACGTCGTATGACATACGTGCGCTTTGAAAATTACAGCCTCTGCTTTCTTATAGCCCTCGCCTACGGCTCGGGCTAGCAATATCGCCTCTGCTGTAATTTTCAACTTACCGCACTAATATCATAATGTACTATTTGATTGAAAAGAGTGTCCATGGAGATTCTTGCCCGTTCTTCTCCATATAGATCTACGCTAGGGAATGTGCAGCTACAGTACCGTACTTTCTCAAGTTATGCCTTTTGATTGTGTTGTGAGCTTCGTTTTTTTTTGTAATTATGACATTCAAAAAAGCCGTAATAATCTCTAATTGAAATAAATGCTTTGAGTTTGAGTAATATTGGTAAATAATTCAAAACGCCAAAATAATTAACAGCTCTTTCACTTTGCGATCTCGTTTTCCACTCCGATTAACTAAACCGATCAACTAAAACGGATCAACTTTTTTTTGTTCCCAACGAATCAGCCATTAGGTTGATCCGATAGGAACATTCGTTATTCTCCTTGTTTGTTCCTATATGTTGCGAACGACAAAATGGACTCTCTTACAAAAGTTTAGAACCAAATACTGTACCTACTATAGACTTTTATAGCATAGATTTATACTTGCTACGCAAGGGGCCTCCCCTATTATAGACCTCGATGTTGCACATTACCGAGGAGGGTTGGTAATCAACCATACGACACATTGGGTGAGGGGAAGAAATTGCAACAAGCTGAGAGTCGTTTTAAAAGTAGGTTTATCAATAGGGTAGAAACTCTGAATATTTGAAATAAATAATAGCCTAGTTTCCACCATCAGTAAATTGCAAATCTATTTAGTCCGTCAGTTAGAGTATAGGAAAATAATGGACACGTATTTTTTGTTTTTGTAAATCAATGAATAGTGACAAAGATAAAACGCATCAAAACTCGAGAGTGGGGTCTCGTGACGTCACAACGTATTAAAAATTATAGCACGGCGTGACGTATTGAGAATTTTAAAAGCGTCGTATCTTCGTCAATTTTGGGTTGCGTAACAAAAGAAAAAATACGTGTTTTTCAGGACACAAGCCTTTTCTAACTTTACTGCCTCGTAGGTTTAGTGGTGGCAAGCGCGACTGCTGAGCTTGAGGTCCTGGAGTCGATTTATGGGTCGGTCAAAGTGTTATTGGGTTTTTTAATCAGGAATTTCTCAGTAAACAGCCATAGAGTCTGGATTTGTGCCCGGTTTATGGCAATATGCTTGCCCTACATGGAACTTAAACAAAACTGTCGAAATGTAAGTAAACTATTAGGTACACCTCTACCTAAGCCTCGGGAATTACAGGCGTGATGATAATGGTATGTAATACAATACAATACAATACAATACAATGTCTTTATTTTTTTCTCTTCACAAAGGTTCACATAGTTTTCTTAAATATAGTTGTAACAATGACTTCTTAATATAATGCATAATACATGTTCCTTTGTGAGAGACTGGCGTCCATACTAGGATACCCTGTGTGACGGATCCCCAGGCTCTCACCTCGAATTAAATGTAATTTACAAATAATAAAATAGCTAAATTGAATACATAGGTGATTTATTGCAGAACAATGATTTATTGCAGAAGGGAAAAAGGCAGACTAACTTAATTAACAAAAAATAAAAATTAGATATGGTGTAGTGTACTGGGTGTGAAGTAAGTGTCCTGTGAAGTGTGCAGGTAAAGTGAGTAGGTGATGTGTGCAAGTGAAGTGTGTGAGGAGAGGTAGGGTGAGTGTAGGCGTAAATGTGTCGGGTGATACAGTCGTGACCTAGGAAATGATTATTAAATATTACGAGGGTACAAGAAGTAACTGCTCTGTAGTGTCATAGTCTAATTTTTGCAACCAGGTTGAGACTTTTATCTTGCAATGCTTATTTGGTAGTGAATAAACTGACAGACTTTTATTAATTTTGTTGTACAAATAGTTTGCATGAAAACCAAAATGCCGACGGGAGAAAGCGGTGTGGAACTGAGTAGTAGGACAAACTGCGTGTTTACGTCGCTTTCCCTCAAAAAGACTGGGATCATAGGGAAGAGAAGAATGTCTGCGCAATATGGTATTTAAGATAAACAGTTGCCGTACAGTTAATACTCCAGTTCGCTCATAAAGTTCTTTGGTGGGAAATAAGAAAGGCAAGAAATTACTGACCTTTAAAACGGCCCTTTGCGAACGTTCAATCCTGAGCATTGTTGTTTTAGTTGCACCACCCCATACAGTTATGCAGTAAGAGATCAGCGATTGGCACAACGCAAAATAAACTGTTCTCATTACGCCAGTGTCTGCAACATGTCGAAGATTTTTAAAAACGAACATTAATTTCCGGATTCTTGAGGAAAGAGAATTTATGTGTTGGTGAAAGCTGAGAGTGCTATCTAGAATAACTCCCAGGTACTTGATAGATTCTGTACGCTGGAGTTGGGGACACGAGCAGTGAGCACTATGTGAAGAAATGCACGAGGATGTATGAGCCGTAATTTTGAAATTATCAAGTGCACAAGAAGGTTTCTTGATGAAAAAGGAAATATATTTTGTCTTATCCACATTGAGAGCGAGTTTATTCCTAGCTAGCCATGACAACACTAAATTAAAGCCTGTCTGCGCGTAGCAGTATACTTCGGGCCAGGTGTCAGCTTCAAACAAAAGCGCTGTGTCATCGGCGAAAGTTATGATCCTTCCACCAGGCATCTTGAGCTCACAGAGGTCGTTGATGTAAGTCAGAAATAACGGGGGACCGAGAATGCTACCCTGTGGCACGCCATGCACGACGGGAAGGTCACTACTAGTCCATTCATGCACCCTGACTCTCTGGAATCTGTTGGTGAGGTAGTCAGAAAAAAGCTCAAGCTGTGTACCCCTTACACCAATATTCTCTAATTTCTTCAGCAACAGTGGGACGGAGATTGTGTCAAAGGCTTTGGCCAGGTCAATGAAGATTACAATGACTTTTTTATTCGCATCCAGTTTATCGGAAACAAACTTAGTAAGATCATGAATGGCATCGCTGGTCGACAGGCCAGATCGAAAGCCGTACTGGGAAGGAGATAGCAATGAGTTGTTTTCCAGGTAGTCGACCAGGCGCTTTTTCATGATCCTTTCCAGAATCTTAGACAAAGCCGGAAGGATGGAAATTGGTCTATAGTTGTTGACACAGGCTCCATCGCCACTTTTGAAGATGGGGCGAATCTCAGTAATACTTACTTCAGTTAAATTATGCTGACTTAAATAGGCAAATGGCAGTGCTTACAAGATCGCTACGTAGGTATTGATCGGAAAAAAAAATCGGGGCAGTCTTTGGGGACTGCCGATAGAAGTGAAAACAAAAAGTACACAGACCCCTCCCCAGTCGCAGCACTGGTTATGCCCCGTGCATGCCTATGTGGTGCTACGCCGTAGCGGATGCTACGAGTGCTACAAAGCGTGACCGTACGTTACGTCAAGTGACGATGAGTTCAATGTTCACCCTTCTCCCAAAAAGTGCTCAACGCGCCTAAAGAAGTTTTCACTTCAAAAATTAGCCATATTGATGGCTAATTATTTTTCAATTATCAAGAAGAAGAGATATACTGTACGTACTTCTGAGTCAGACTCATCATCATTCTCTTGCTCTCTTCTCTTCTCTTGTTTTTTTTCTCTCGCTCTTTTTCTTGCCTTGCTTCTCTTTCTCTTGCTTCTCAATTTATTTGGGGTCGTCACAGCATATCTTTTTACCCACGACGGAACGGAGACGGTGTATGCGTTTGGGGTGAGAGGATGTTTGTTTGTTTGTGTGTTTTTCTTCCATACTTCTTTATTACTCGTCATCTCATCAGTTTTAGATCTGAGTCAAACAATCTTTACAAAAACTGTCACTGGATAAAGTAGTCTAGAATCTATAAAAAATGTTTTAACTCAAGACAAAATTTGACTGTCTACAACTTTACTGAAAAAAAAGTGTTTTGTGGTTTTAATTTTTGTCGTAAAGTTAAGTTACATTGTTCTAAAATAATAGTCCTTGAACATTTAGAAATGCGTTCTTTAACATTTTACTCCCCTTTAAAACACAAAAAAGGCTCAACAAGATAAGCCAATTACGTTTTAAAAATGATTGTCGTGTTTCTTTTAAACAAATGACAAATTGTACCTACAGGAGTACATACAAAAAGAAAAGTTTTCACGGGGCATACTTCAGAGGATCATGAAAAATCTTTTTCATGTTCCTTTTATTCGTGAAGGTTGTAAATAAATGTCAGAGAAAGCCAGTGAGGGATGGTACTTTTCTCATATTTAGGCGGGTATGAATGTAAGTACAGTCGTAAAGACAAGTTTTTACTGTGGGTGGTGCGAGAAATAATTTTAGATAAGTAGTGTTTTATTATAATGGGTTTTTTGGCTTGTTATAATATGTACTTGGTGAAAGCTTTCGTTCTTAGGCCATGGACCTTCTAAAGGCAATTTTCCTTCTTTATTTTTAAAGAGTTTTCAAAACTTATAAAAACTGCCGGATTTCAATTCCCACACGTAAAAGACGTTAGAAAAATCATCGTTAAGACAAAAAAATCAATCTGTCATTTAAATCAAGCAAAAATAATTATTAAATTTAAGTTATGCTGTAATTGCTTTTTCTATAACGGTATAACTAACGGCCAATACTTTTTTTCAGGCATTTCTATAAAGGGTGTAAAACACCTCTTAACGAAGCTGAAAGGCGCTTGTTCTCCTCGTCATTGCGATCATTTTTTTGTTCTACACCATACCTGGGAACCTTCTAGTTACGGAGATATTGGGGGAGTTCGTTAGTCTCGTTACTCCGCTTGCATTGGCACTTTGCTTTACAACTGAAAATAATGCCACGGGATGGCAGACATATTTTATAGTTATTTGTTAAAATTCTGCATTTGGAGGCCAATAACCCTTTGGTTCATGTGTGTGGGTTTCGATAGAACAAGAATATGTGTGAATCTGTGATCTAAAACTGTATGCAAAAATATTAATTTTTACTTACAATATTTTTTTGTTTGATCAGACCTCGCACTTTTTTATACAACTCAACTACTGCATAAAAAGGTGTGTTGTAAATTAATGTGAAAATTAATATTTACTAACCAAAGGATTGGCCAACAATCGCACTAGATCGCGAAATGTGGAATGAGGGAAGGGAAGCCTTTGTCCTGCAGTGGAACAATATAGGCTTATAATAATAATAATTAGCCAATTTACAATATGTGTAGACATGATTGCCTTTTATCACTTATCTCACTTAATGAATAATACATAAAATATAACATAAATTGCTATTGCTTGCTGTTAATTTTGAACTTAACCATCGACGTTTTATGGTTTAAAATCATTTGGAGAACTTTTTCAGTTTGTGGCAACTTAATGCGTTGATGACTGTACCTCCAGAAGCTGATAGATTAGCAGAACGTGGGCAGATGTTTCGAATGTGTTTAATCATGTGAAATTTGTGTCTGTCCGCACCCACACTCGGGACGTGAGAAATCAAAGTCTGGAGAGCTTTCAAAAACAGATTTAGGTAAACTTATCCGTTTACTAGAAGCCATAATGTACCTTATGGCATGTCTTTCTGAAAGTATAGTTATGGGTATAGATATACCCAGAATTCGCAGCAACGGCAAACACATTTATTGAGAATTTTGTGTCCTACAAACACCGATTCTCACCAAGGGGTATCGTATTACCCAGTACTAACTGGGTTGTGGAGGTCAAAGAGGCAGTCGCTCCAAGTAAAATACTGGTGTTCAGCTGTATCCGGTAAGACTGGAAGCCGATCCCAACATAGTTGGGAAATGGCTTGGCAGATGATAAACAACGGACTATTATTACAAGCATGATGCAAGAATAGGGAATATGCATAAATTTTCTTTTGTTTATTTCGATACGGAATATTAAAGTGCTATAAAAATAATCTCAAAAAGCGAAAACATAACTTAAATCGGCCAAACAACACAAAAGTTATAACCATTTAAACTTTTGTTTCTATATCTTTCTAGATAAACGGAATTTAGTATGGATTTTGTACGTCGATGCAGCGAATGACGTCATTCGCTGTATCGGATCTCTCTGTCTAATCAGCAGTTTCAAATGCTTTTATCTTAGTATTTTTTATAGATATTAAAAAAATAATTTCACTTTGCTATTTCTGATGTTAATACGCTTTATTTAGAGTGATAAAAAAAATCATGCATATACCCTATTGGAAGAGCCACAAGATCATTACAGTAATTTATCTTCATTTGACTTCATTATAGAAAATCTTGCCGTATTTTCCCACCTTTTAAATAAAAGAGGTTAATGGTTTTGTACTAATGACGATGACGTCATCTTGTCAATGTTAAGTAACACCTGTCCCGAAGATAATTAGAAGATAGTGGTGTACTATAATTTTTACAACTTGTCGTTAGTTTTATGGTCGTTTATTCATAAGAATTGTTTGAGAGTTTCCCAAACGATTTTTGAGTGTCATTTTGTTCTACTAATTTAACCACGGTAGATTTTCCATTCGGTTGCTACTTGCTGTAATTTGTTTTAATACTAAATAGGCCCCGACTTACGAACAGTAAGTCGTGGGTTCGAACCGCCTGGGTTCAGGTTCAGGTGCATTACTTTGTGTAATTTACTTTATCACCACTGCTCTCAAAACGGTGAAGGAAAACATCGTGAGGAAACCGGCATGTCCTAGAACCAAAAATTCGAAGACATGAGGCATCTACCAATCCGCACTGGCCCCGCGTGGTGGATTATAGCCCATGCCCTCTCACTGAGAGGAGGCCTGTGTCCCAGCAGTGGGAACATTAATAGGCTGATGATGATGATGACTAGGCTTGCGTTTGGCCACAACTCGCCTGATGTGAAACGATGATGCGACTTAGGGTGGAGCACGCTTGCCTAGAAGAAACAGATTCACTCAAACTTTGAATGAATCCTGCAGATTATAATAATCAGGAAACAGAGAACAAAAGGAATTATAAATTTGCCAGATATTCTAATCGAAACAATATTGAAATGAAATGAAATGATGTTTATTTTGCTAGTAGGTTTTTACAAACACTTTTACACGTATTTTTTTTTAAACTAGATGGGGCCGGTGTTTCGTACCTGACTACTCTGAGAAGAAACCGCCGAAACAAACTCAGAGGTCATAGTCTCTTTTGAAGTCCAGTCATAATCTTGCTCAATTCACATGACGACTATGCAGATTAGTGTCTGAGATGGTCTTTTGAAGAAAGAACCATACAGATTTGAGTGGACCTGTCCAGTCAGTGCAAGCATTTGTCAGTTATCGTATAGCTCGACTTATAATTTAAGGAGCTCAACGAAAGCAAAAATTGCCAGCCATTCTTAGTGGTTTTGCGAAATACGCTACCTACAAAAATTCGCAATTCGTTTCGCAGCTTTACTTTCAATTCACATTTATTTACGAAAACCACATTGTTTCAACCCTTGTTACATTCCGTCAGCAACTCAAAGAAACACATTTTAATTAGACCCCTATAGTTTTTTCAACACAACTGTTTTAGAAAGGATAATTTATTGTTTCATATATTTCGGGAATGTGTTGAAGAAGAAGATATAAATTTTATGTTACTTACAAATTAAATTGTTTTCCCATATGATATTTGGGTTGATTGTTATACCCTTAACTAATCAAGCGAACATGAAACCGCGTAATTTAAGGCCTCGTAATAATAACTGTTTAAATTAAGTACGGGGATAAAATATAGCCTATGTTACTCGCTGATAATGTAGCTATCCATTGCTGAAAGAATTTTTCAAATCGGTCCAGTAGTTTTTAAGTTTATTTGTTACATACAAAAATACAAATCTTTCCTCTTTTTAATATTTGTAAATTACTGGAGAAATGTAAGTGGGTAGGTAGGTAGGTTATAGGAAGTTGCAACTCTGTCCGACCCCTTGGGAATCACAATCGTAAAATATTTTCTATGTAATTCTGTATACCTATTTAAATATTCTCAACAACACTGCAGCTACTTTCCTAACTCATTTACCCTCCCCAGAGAGACATAAAAATAAATACAAATCTATATACCTACATATAATAAATCTGTAGAAAAGTCATTTTTGTACATTGAAGAAATTGAAAAAAAAAATAGCCAGCGTGTGAAAAGATAAGTAACAGAACCCATTTCCATCATTTTTGAAATTTTTTGTCTGTTTGTCTGTTTGTCTGTTTGTTTGTGCGCACATCACGTAAAATCTACGAATTCAATGCTGACAATGTTTATACATAAAAATTGTGTGTAACTTGGGGTATGATTTAGTGTTTGTTTAATTGAAATCGGTTAATTCTATCAAAAGATATATGAACTTAAAGTTTTCAAGAAGAACTAATCATCAAATGTAAGATACATACATGCAGCGACATCTGTTGAACTAAAATGATACCAATGACTAAAAATGTGCTCACCACAGTCATAACTTTTAAATCGACTGACCAGCTTTAAAAAAAAATTATAGCATAGGTAATATACTTTAGCAGTTTAACATTTTGGTCGATAGACGGCGTTGTTTATTTCACTCCATTTTCTGAATTGAATGACCCTCGCCCGTGTCAGTTGCCTATTTTTTGTTTTTTTTTTTCGGATGGGAAATCATCAAATGACTCCTCCTGCTGCAGCAGGAGCAGGAGGGAGTGTCAGACTTTTACTGACTAAAACCCAGCCATGTTCCTTCATCGCCCTTTTGTTCCGGGGCCACGGTATCTCTTTCGAACAGTCCCGCAACCCCGGCAGACATCGGTCCTTGCGGATCGGCCCTTCCTTTTTGCTGACTCTCTTTTAGGCGCGCGTGGAACACGAACGCGCCGTCGACACGGCCTGTCGTCATGAGACGGACGGACGGCGAGCTAGCCCATAGCCCACCGTCCACAGGCCCGCGCCTACGGTGGCCGGGGGCCACGTGGTTGCCCCGGAAGCCCGGGGCGACTGCCGCGGCGGCCGGGACGTTGAGAGGTTCTTTCCCTCTCACGTTCCGCCACCTCCTTCTCCAGCATTACTGCTTCGCAGAAGGAGGTGACGGCGTCCCATTCCGTCTTGCTCCGGACCATGGCTTGCACCAGGGCCGGACGCAAGAGGTCGCCGCCGCAAACGTGTAAATTGCTTCAAGATTGGTTTTTTAACCGACGAAACAAAAAGAAGGCAGTTCGAAGCACGGATAACTTTTACAGAGAAGTCCGTACATGGTCCTTTTGTTTGTAAAAAGCGTAGGTACATCTCAAAGTTGGTCCCATTTATAATTGAAAAATCGTGTTTGGGCTAATTTCTTGCACCTTTGATGAGAACTTTCGACCTAGCTGGAGTATGACTGTCATCGAGTGTCTAAGGATGAAGGAGGTGGCGGAACGTGAGAGGGAGAGAACCTCTAAACGTCCCGGCCGCCGCGGGAGACGCCCCGGGCGTCCGGGGCCACCACGTGGCCCCCGGCCACCGTACGCGCGGGCCTGTGGACGGTGGGCTATGGGCTAGCTCGCCGTCCGTCTGTCTCATGACGACAGGCCGTGTCGACGGCACGTTCGTGTTCGACGCGCGCCTCGAAGAGAGTAGAGCAAGGGCCGATGCCTGCCGGGGTTGCGGGACTGTTCTAAAGAGATACCGTGGCGCCTGAACACAAAGGGCGATGAAGGAACATGGATGGGTTTAGTCAGTAAAAGTATGACACTGCCTCCTGGTCCGCCCAGAGCGGGAGGAGTCATTTGATGATTTCCCATCCGAAAAAAAAAGGCTGTCGAGGTAAGCCCTTTTTTGGAAAAACATAAGTAGATTATTAATGCAAATATATCGAAGAAATTAAATTGTTACCCACTTGGATCTACGTAGGTATGTATCTACTAATATTATAAAGCAAAAGAGATTTTGGTTGGTTGAACGCGCTAATTACAGGAAAACTTTTAGTGTTGAATAGTTATCGAGGATGGCTATAGGTTATCTAACATCACGCTATAATTAAAAGGAGCGGAGCATCAATGATAAATGTTGCAAAAACAAGGAAAATTTATTTCTTTCGAGAGCTTCCTTTGCTGGCGCTGCATAAACGGTTAAAGTTGCGCAACAATCATGTATTAGGGAATTGTTCGTTTAAAAGCGTTCTAAAAAAAAACCGCGATAGCATTATGTCTATCTTTCAAGGTTGACTCCACTCTCTCTAACCCTCTCTCTCTCATGTGACGCAGACGAAGTTGCGCGGGTCAGCTAGTATAAAATAAAACCAGCTTAATATTCGTAATCCCATAGGGTTTACTTGTTTACCTTTCCGGATAACCGTTAAGGATGGTCGCCCATGGTTTCCCCGATTACCAGGCAACCATGAAAATATGAACTTCGTGGTAGGTGTAAAAGGCAAATAAAATGCTGTTTACACAGGCTACTTATGTAAATAACACGTACCTTAATAATTAAAAGATAGGTGTTCTTTTCTGTTTTGTTTTCTAAAGGGTGTAAAACACCTCTTAACGAAGCCGAAAGGCACTTGTTCTCCCCGTCATTGCGTTCTTTTTTTTATTCTAAACCATACCTGGGAACTTTCTAGTTACGGAGATAATGGGGTCTCAAAGTTCTAACTTTTTGACAAGTTTTTTTTTACATACAAGTTTTTAATGTTAGATTTTTACTTTAAACAGCTCCACGACCGGGGTACTATTCAATCCATCCATCAGCACAATGTTTTGAGTGCGTTACATTGAGTTCTACCACAAAACATGATTTTTCACCCCAAAAAAAAAGTCGTTTCCCAGCAATAACTTTTGCGTAAAGTTACTTAGTTTGATGTACAGAATGCTTGGTTGACGGCTTCATGATGAGGTCTTTTACACCCTGTATATAGAGAAGATTGCCTCGTTGGTCTAGTACCAAGCAAGCACCAAAGTGTTATTGGGTTTTTCCATCAGGAACTTCTCAGTAGCAACGACGGAGTCTGGATTTGCGCCCGGTTGATGGCAATAGGCTCGCCTAACTGGAGAAATGTGGGTGTTCTATTAAGTAAACCTCTGCTTTACTCTTCGGGGATTACAGGCGTGATGTTATGTAATAATACGTTTTCTGTGTCCCATTTGACTGTGCCATGTCAACATCCTGTTGTAACGGCCGTTCCAAACAGTGAACCTTGGATTTTTCAAAAGTGATTTCATCTGCAGTTATGTTATAAAAATCAAAAGCCTTGATTCAAATTAGGCTGAGGCAATGAGGCTTTACATTCTGATTAATATAGATTAAGCAAAGCCCTTCCTTCATAAAGCCGTCAACCAAGAGTCCAGAGGCACTGAAAATATTGTGCTGATGCATTGAATGGTACAGTTATTTCGAGGTATTTGTAGTAAGTCATAACATTAAAAACTTGTATCAGATATAAACTTGGGAAAAAGTTGGAACTTTGACCTTCAATATCTCCGTAACTAAGAGGCATGAACTAGTACAAAAAAATGATCGCAAAACGGGAAAATCACGTGTCTCTCGATTTCGTTGGGGGTGCTTTAACACGCCTTTTTTTTTTTTTTTTCGGATGGGTAATCATCAAATGACTTCTTCCGCTCTGGGCAGAGCAGGAGGGAGTGTCAGACTTTTACTGACTAAAACCCATCCATGTTCCTTCATCGCCCTTTGTGTTCCGGGGCCACGGTATCTCTTTCGAACAGTCCCGCAACCCCGGCAGGCATCGGTCCTTACGGACCCCTTCCTTTTTGCTGACTCTCTTTGAGGCACGCGTGGAACACGAACGCGCCGTCGACACGGCCTGTCGTCATGAGACGGACGGACGGTGAGCTAGCCCATAGCCCACCGTCCACAGGCCCGCGCCGACGGTGGCCGGGCGCCACCTGGTGACCCCCGACGCCCGGGGCGTCTCCCGCGGCGGCCGGGACGTTGAGAGGTCCTCTCACGTTCCGCCACCTCCTTCTCTAGTATTACTGCTTCGCAGAAGAAGGTGACGGCGTCCCATTCCGTCTCACTCCGGATCATGGCTTGCACCAGGGCCGGACGCGAGAGGTCGCCGCCGCCAATCGCCGCTTCGAGGACACGGCGGTGCTCCACCCACGCGGGGCACACCTCCACCGTGTGTTCCACCGTGTCCTCCGGTCGATCCTCACAATGGAAGCACCCGGGCGTTTCCTCCCGCCCGATTCGGTGCAGGAACCTCCCGAACACTGCTTTAACACTCCTTATATAAATATTTTGAATATCACAAAACGTTTAAGTAATAAATAAGAAGGAAGAACCAACCAAAATTAGCTCAGTAAAATATTTTTGTTCAAATTTCTCGTACGAAAGATCAAGATATAAAACCAGTGTCCCATTAAAAAGGTTTGTCATCGTAATATTTATTTTATATTAAGTCCGTTTTAAAAGGAATCCGTACCTCATTGCCTCAGGGCAGGTTTTCTCAGAAAAGCGGTCAGTTTCAACGAGCCCCGGGCGATATTACATAACCTTACAAATCAAATTGTAACGTCAATTATGTAAAAGATTTTTGCTTTTCTTTTGTGTTGTTGTGGCCCTATTAAGATGTTTTTATTTCATTAAAAAGTTTGCGACGAAATGTTGTGAACGAAGTTAAAGAATAATCATGTCAAAATTCGTTTGTGTAAACGCGCTTCGCCTATTGTAAGACGCTGAAATGCTAATATTTTAGCGTCTTGCGATAGGTACATAATAATCACATCATCATCTGCTAAGCCTTTTCCCAACTATGTTAGGGTCGGCTTCCAGTTTTACCAGATGCAGCTGAATACCAGTATTTTACATGGAGCGACTGCCTATCTGACCTTCACAACCCAGTTACTACCGGGTAATACGATACCCCTTGGTAAGACTGGTTGTCAGACTTTTTAGGCCTCTGACTACCTAACGACTGTCAAAGATTTACAAATGACAGCCGGGACCAACGGCTTAACGTTCTTTCCGAGGCACGGAGGAAACTCGGTATGTAATGGGTCCCCATCGACAGACTAACCTAGGCAAGCACGGCTTAACCGTTCGAGCGGCTGTTATTATTTAGCCACGATTTCCTCTCCACATACAGGTAATTATCACATAGCGTATGTAATTCTATGTACATAATGTACGCAATTAATGACTTGGTAACATCAAAAATAAGTTACTGTAGAAAATCTACAAAAAAATAAATACTATAAAAATAACACTATAGTTAACCTTTCTATAGTAACATTATGTGCATTTGATCACTATCTCATCTGATGGCCAAGATGTATTGTGGTCGACGATGGAGCACGCTTGCCAATAGAAGTAAGTATAACCAGAATAGAATCAATTTCGACCCTTTATATCAAATCAATTTTATAAGACGTACAAAATAAAGAGTATCTAATATATAAAATAATTTATTTTATATATAAAATAATTTATGCCTAAAATACTTCGTCGGTAGATTTGTTACCAAAGAGATAAGTCCTACTCTCCGTAAATACGTAGAGAATTTTTAAGACCTCAAAAGTTGTGGTCCACGTGCCGTTTATAATAATGTTATTTTAGAATTATCTTCTCTACTTTATTCACGACAACGCACTGCCAAGAAGCATAAATAAAATGAATATTTTAAAAGTCATGCTGTGTTTTAGGGTTCCGTACCCAAAGGGTAAAAACGGAACCCTATTACTAAGACTTGGCTGTCTGTCCGTCTGTCCGTCTGTCTGTCACCAGGCTGTATCTCATGAACCGTGACAGCTAGACAGTTGAAATTTTCACAGATGATGTATTTCTGTTGCCGCTATAACAACAAATACTAAAAACAGAATAAAATTAATATTTAAGGGGGGCTCCCATACAACAAACGTGATTTTTTTATAATAGTTGGTACGGAACTCTTCGTGCGCGAGTCCGACTCGCACTTGGCCGGTTTTTTTCTTCTCGACGACTCAGATTTTGTCCGACATAGATAACGACAAAATCGCAAACTTTTGATAGCTAATTATCCACGTAAGAATTCGGTTGCTATAACGATGCTTGCGAGAATCACATCATGGAGATTTGCATTTCCCGCAAGCATCGTTATTGCAACCAAGTTTTTTAATTGTTATTTTAGCGATCGAAAGTTAACGATAATGTCGTTATCTATGTCGAGACCGGCTCCCAGTACGTGGCAACCTGAACAATTTTCAGTCACGCTTTAAAAGGAGAAATAGGTGTGTATTGAAATTTTAATTTTTGCTAATTCCTATAGTGTTTAGTATAAAGGGTGTAAAACACCTCTTAACGAAGCCGAAAGGCACTTATTCTCCTCGTCATTGCGATCATTTTTTTGCTGTACACCATACCTGGGAACATTCTAGTTACGGAGATATTGGGGGTCAAAGTTCCAACTTTTTTTTTAAATACAAGTTTTTAACGTAAGATTTTTACTTTAAACACCTCCACGACCCCCGTATTATTCAATCCATCCATCAGCACAATGTTTTGAGTGCGTCACATTGTGTTCTATCATAAAACATGATTTTTCACCCCAAAACAAAAAGTCGTTTCCCAGCAATAATTAATTATTGCGTAAAGTTACTTAGTTTGATGTACAGAATGCTTGGTTGACGGTTTCGTGATGAGGTCTTTTACACCCTGTATATATTAAAAATCTTAAATTCGTTCACGACAACGCACTGCCAAGAAGCTTAAATAAAATGAATATTCTAAAAGTCATGCTGTTTTTCTCTTTCTCGAATCGATGACTCAGATTTTGTCCGACATAGATAACGACAAAATCGCAAATTTTCGATCGCTAATTACCGACGTAAGAATTCGGTTGCAAAAACCGTCTTCGCATCGCATCTTGGATGTAGAGACTTGCATTTCCCGCAAGCATCGTTATTGCAACCAAGTTTTTTCATAGTTATTTTAGCGATCGAAAGTTAACGATAATGTCGACATCATTACGTGGCACCTGAACAGTTTTCAGTCATGCTCTAAAAGGAGAAATAGGTGTGTATTGAAATTTTAATTTTTGCCAATTCCTATAGTGTCTAGTTTATCTACCTACCTAGAAAACAAAAAAAAATATTGACTCTACATTTCTCATTTTTGCTTAGGTTAGGTTAGGTTAGAGTTTAGAGTACCTGTTATACTCATGCCTTAAAACGAATTTATTATTTTTTGCGTTTCTGATCCCTGTCAAATAAAACCTATTTTGTCATTGCCTATTAGCAAACAAACCACTAGAAACAAAGAACGTTAAACATAAGAACATGAAGTTATAATTAAAAAACTTGTCCCAACGGTAAGTAGACGTAAGCTGAAACTTATTGAGGCACTCGGAAACTGATACAAAGAGTTTATGGCATTATGTTTTATAGGAAAACTTTCTTTTCTTACTTTGTGACGAACATACTAAGGGTTTCTGAAGATAAAAGATATTTATTACTTTTTAGGGTTCCCTACCCGAAGTTTAACCCACGGGACCCTAATAATAAGCCCCCACTTGTGCGTCCATCTGTCTGCCCGTCCGTCTATCCGTCAGCGGGCGTCAGCGGGTCTCATGATCCGTATAGGTAGACAGTTGACATTTTTCCACTTTTATAACGCGCACAGCCAAAGTGTGGAACTCTCTGCCTGCGTCTGTGTTACCACCCACATTTAACCCACCTGCCTTCAAAGCAAGAGTGAACAGGCATCTTCTGGGCGCGCTCGTTCCATCATAGATCGCATCCATCGCTTTCCATCAGGCGAAATCGAGGTCAAAAGCAGGCCCATATTGTAATTAAAAAAAAAGAATGTGTATTTCTGTTGCCGCTACAACAACAAATAATAAATTAATTAAAGGGGGATACCCACAACGATGGTACGGAACCCTTCATGCGCGAGTCCGATTCGCACTTGGATGGTTTTTTTTTGGAGTTGCTATAGGGCAAACAAAGAACCTAACCGTTCTTTACGTATATACTTTTTTAGGTCACCTACGGAAAATAAATCTCCGATTCTACCCTTTTAACGCTCAACGACACTGTTCATTCATATACGCACCATTTGCATAGGTAGGTAGGTAGATAATATAACTTTTTTCAGGCTCATATTTAGAGTATTGCATGACTAGTTTTGGAATCGAACGGCACCCTTATTTGAATTCAGAACCAGAACTCTTTAAAACCTTTGGCAGGTTTTCTCTGAAACTATTATTATAATATGGTCAATTTTCTTACCGTCATATTGTGAGAGGGATCCTTCGATAAGTAAAATAAATCAATCACCACACGCACAACTTCACATTTAATTTAAACCCATCCATCAAAATAAAATTGCTCCAAATTAATACACATCACCATACCAAAATTTTTACTGTCATTTTATTCAAAAACCTTCCTAACATCAATGAGCTTTTTCAATAACCAAGCTGCCAGTAAATCAAAGACATAAAATTCTATTAAACTAATATTACAACAACTATGGTCAGATGACCCAAGGCCACATCATCATCATCATCATCAGCCTATTAATGTTCCCACTGCTGGGACACAGGCCTCCTCCCTATGAGAGGGAATGGGCTATAATCCACCACGCGAGCCCAGTGCAGATTGGTAGATGTCACATGTCATCGAATTTTTTGGTTCCCAAGGCCACACCAAAAAGAAAAACAAAAACCAAAATGGATCACTTTATAAATCACTATAGATTCTTAGTAGTAGCATGGAACAAGGGCGGAAAGATAGCCAGCTAGACTAGCTTCATCCACGACTTCGATCTTGTAAATTTAATTACATCTACCATAAAACAATCGTCAGTGAAAGACTTTTTGAAACTGGATGAGTAGTTTCGAAGATTACCTCCTGTATAAAAAATGCAAAGTTTAACGATTCCCCTCTCTTTGTTACAGATAAAACAATGCTATCAAAGTTCAGTGTGAGTGTTAGTGCCAAAGTGTAGTGCCAACATGGGGTGCACCCCAAGCATGTTGCTTGACCACAAGAGCCGTCGTCGCGACAGCACTGGGTCCCAGGAGGCGGCCCTGGCTAAGGTGGCCCCTACCCCGGTCTGTAACAAGGCCGTACAAGCTGCCAAAGCCCCCAGGGCCTCTTTAGAGTCTGATGGCTTCAGTATCCAGCTTTCCAGCAAGAAGGACAGCTATGTGTCGCAGATGGGGAATAACTTTGCGACGCAGCTGCATATTAAAAGGATATCTGGTGAGTTGTGTTTTTGCTTTTCATCATCATAATCATGTACTATAAAGTATGCTTTTATATTTTATATAATATATAGTATTATGCTTTTAGTAATAAGGTTGAAAATTGTCGACCGTCATTGATCTCGGTAGTAGGTACAGTTCGACTTTACCAATTGTGGATGTAAGCTTCTCTGGCACGACGCCACCACGTGCCCCTGGGCCACCGTAGACGTGGGCCTGTGGACGGTGGGCTATGGGCTAGCTCGCCGTCCGTCCGTCTCATGACGACACAAAGGGCGATGAAGGAATATGGATGGGTTTTAGTCAGTAAAAGTCTGACACTCCCTCCTGCTCCGCCTAGAGCGGGAGAAGTCATTTGATGATTTCCCATCCGAAAAAAATAAAACAAAAAATGCCTCTCTGGCAATTTCCACGTTTCCACTCTTGTTTATTGTAAAGGTGGTATAGATGAGCAATTACCTGTTGAGCCGTTGGTAATATCCACTGCTCAACTTTAAGCAGTTGAGCAATCTAGTTGAGCAGTGGGTATATTAGTACGTGAACTTTTGTCGTTAAGTATTTTGGGACAAGACCTGTCATAGTTTTCGAATCAACCTCGTCTTGTAAATGTATAGTAAAACTAAACAGAAATATGTAAAAAAATATTTAACCAGAAATAAAAAAAAAATTATCAGTCACCAAAGTATGTATCTATAAAGTATGCGAAAAAACACGGTCCCCTGTCCGATCCTTGAAGATATTATTGGGTATCGAGATTCGATTTTATAAAAGGAATCCCTCTAGTACAAAAATAAGTAAAAAAAAACCGCTTGATAAATGTAATAAAATTTTATTAACATTCGAAAGTATATAAATCGTTAAAACATAACAGAGGTGTACCTACCACTCAGATCCAGCCTGTCCCCTTGCTGTCCTCTCCCAGCGACGTCCTAAGCCGAGGCCCGTACCCCGCAGGACACGCTAAGGGCACCCCCCTTAGCGTGTAGTCGTTTAGTTTGTAAGTTTCATGCCCTGGCTGGAGGCCTTACACTTAAGGCACCCACAGGATTGTCCGGTTAAGCAGACGACAACCTCTCTAGGTTGAACTGCGAGATGCCATTTCGAAAAAAAAAAAAAAAGAGGTGTACCTACGTACACCCACATTTCGCCAGTTATGTTTAAGTCCTATGTAAAAGGGGGTGAGTCTATTGCCGTCAATTGAGCACAAATCCAGACTCCGTGGCTGCTACTGATAAATGCTTGATGGAAAATCCCAATAAAATTTTGCCCGACCTGGGTATCGAACCCAGGATCTCATACTCAGCAGTCGCTCTTACGACCACTCGACCAACGAGACAGTCCCATCGTTAAAATTTACATTTTAACCACAATCAGTGTTACCGTGACAGAAGGTTTTAACTAAATCCTTACAACATTAATTCATATTCCTCATGCACGATATAGTTTCAAAGTTAAAGCAGAAAATCAGTTTAAACCGTTTTCAGGGAGTTATGCTTGTTATAACTGTTTAGATCTGCTAACTCAATCAGTTCGTAGGTATATCTAATGTATAATGAGTTCCTGTAGTTTTATAACAAGAATAGTGAAAAGTGAAATAACTTGAATCATCATGAAAATCAGGAGTGGAGCTCGTGGCTAAATAATAACAGTCGCTCGGGTCGATCTTTAGGTTAAACCGTGCTTGCCTAGGTCAGTCCATCGATGGGTGACCACCCATTACATACCGAATTTCCTCCGTGCCTCGGAAAGCACGTTAAGCATTTGGTCCCGGCTTTCATTTGCAGATCTTTGACCGTCGTTACAAGTAGTCAGTGGCCCAAAAAGTCTGACAACCTGTCTTACCAAGGGGAATCGTATTACCCAGTACTAACAGGGTTGTGGAGGTCAGATAGGCAGTCGCTCCATGTAAAATACTGGTATTCAGCTGTAGCAGACTGGAAGCCGACCCCAACATAGTTGGGAAAAGGCTAAGCCGATGATGATGAATGATGCTTTTTACATAATAGTAAAAGTGGTTCTTATGAATGACTAGGAAAAAAGAAGGGATGGCATTTTCAAATTTTCTCCATCACAAGTCCAATTAAACTGAAAATCATGATTATAAACTACTACTACTACTACAACAGCCCGCATAACGTCCACTGCTGGACATAAGCCTCTCCCATGATGGAAGGAATTTGTCGTAATCTCCACGCTTGGCAGGCGGATTGGAGATCGCAGTGATGAAAGACTAACAGAAATTAATGCTGCTGCCCATTCTCTGGTCTACGGAGGCGCAAGGTGTTCTGCCTCAGACATTAGTCGCCTTATACGACACCCGTGAGTGTAAAGGGTTGGTTCTATTCTACTCTGCCGGATACCACACGGCTGATTGTAAATAACACATTATTTTTATAATGTGTAAATAATGAATCTTTCACAAGTCACCCCAATTGATATTGTAATCCCAATAAACACTCTAAATTGGACCTTGTTTCAAAGAACATAAAAAATATTTTACAATTTCTTCTCTTGCAGTAGATATTGCTGGACATCTATTATTTTCAAGTATTCCAACAAGTTGTTAGCACGCCTAAATAAGAGTACCTAGTTGCTGAAATAAGCAGTTCTGACCATCGGACAATCGGACTTATTAAGTTGTACCATTAGGATTTCATTTCCCTATTTCGTTAACCCTAAAAATGACAATGAAAGTTTGGTATAATAATCACCAATCGCATTTAGTAATTTTAGCAAAACTGTCTATTTGAATTTGATCAAACTTACCTTAAACTTGTCAATACGCGATACATGATCAGGATGGCAACCAATCGTTTATCTTTTAAAATTAAAGTTCGCGAGTACATTCGGAAGAAACTGGCAGCTTCGTTACAACGGTAATGTTTTCCTCATTGTTTGTCTGTTTATTTTAGTATATCCGTGTAAATGTCTTTTTACATCTATTTTAATATATATATAGGTATATATAGTATTTGATATAGATATTTATAGTGTTTGATATATATGTACAGTATTTATATATCCTTGTAGTATATCGTAGTATTAAATAAAATTATTCTCTCATTTTCAGAAGTGACACCTACCATTGCTTGTCTCTGCTCCACCTAAAGGTTGACTGGTAGAAAATGCCTATGACATTAAGTCCGCCTCTGTACTTTGTGCTTGAAGTGTTAAATAAATAAATAAATGATCAACATTTTTTAATTTTTTATTTTTATTAATTTTAATTAAAATTAAAAGCAAACTGTTTAAATGCTGACATTTATTCAAACAAACCTTTCCTTTACTTTTTGTTTTTTTGGTTTCTTAGAATAAGGAGGTTTAAATAACAACATTTCCACGGGCATGGAATCATTGTCATCCGGTGTTTTGTCACTGGAGCCTTTCCTCTCGGGTGGACTGTTTCCTGACCTGACCTGAAGCTCATAAAGAACACCTTTATTTTCGAGAACGTTCTCGATCAATTCGGCGACAATATCATCTTGCGAGCGAAGACGTGGGTCATTTCGGTTTTTTTCCTCATCTCTTCTCCGGGCAGTTGTGTAACTTGTTAATTGTAGTATGCATAACAGGAGAAGCTGTGAGAATATAATTAGATGATTTATTGTTCATTAAGGCTTACTTTTATTTAGTTTTTTTTAGGAGATGCGTATGTTTTGCTTAAGGGGGGTCTTATTGTATAGAAATAGATGGTACGACGATAATATCGCCGCGATTCAGCTCGTTGAGACGGCCCCTAAGGCCCAGCGCACACCGCTGGAGGCGCAGCGGAGCGCATTTGAAGACAACAATTTAATATAAACCTTAACTACCTTGATATACGGTCGCGGGCATGCTCTTGTAGTAGCTTGAGGGCGCTCCGAATACCGCGTGCGAATTTATTCTTATATTGACCGTATATCAAGGTAGTTAAGGCTTATATTAAATTGTTGTCTTCAAATGCGCTCCGCTGTGCCTCCAGCAGCAGGTAAAACAGGGCGAATGAGGTTTACAGTATTCCGAGTTCCGTACCAAAATGGTCACTTTTTGGTGCGAGTTTGTTAGTCTGTCACTTACATATTCCTGTTGGTTCATTGCTATCAACTTATATGAATAATGTTTGTCCCCCCTCGTCTAGACAAACTTATTTTTTTTTTAAATTATGGTATCATCGATACAAAGAAGAGAGGATGAACATTTTTGATTTATTTATCAATATGTGAAGTAGAGTGTTGAGTAGGAAAAGAATACAGAAATAGGAACTTATTCGTCTGTTGTGCAAACCTTGTCCTCGTATATGATGCCTTTGAGGATAATTTTAAGCGTGGCATCACTATTATTTATCAAAATCATTCCAAAATATTACTTTTACACCCTTGGACTCGGTTCAAAAATAAACAAAACATATAATAATATAAAAGAAACCACTTACATATTTCCAGTTGTTCATGATTTCAATTTGCGAGAGTATGAAGGATAATAAAAAATATGAAAATTTTCCGACCTTTAAATAGTGGTTTCCGCGCTTATCTCAATTAATCATAGGTAGCTATTTTCCATTAAAATATAAATTTTCTCGTAATTAATCAATTAGATACGACGAAACTTATTGCAAGAACAGTAATTATAATAATTGTATATGGTTTGTGGTAATTATTCAGAGAAGTTTATGTTTTAGCCAATATTTTAAAGAGCCGTGGAAATATCAATAAATTATAGGGAAGATAAAAATGTTACTTTGTCATTTTAATGTTCGTTTTCCCCAATACTATCTATCAAACACTGTTTTAAACTTTCACGGTTTAAAACGAAACTTATAATAATTGTCCCTTACGGGATATCTTCGGTGATTAAAAAATACCAATCGAATTGAGAACCTCCTCCTTTTGGAAGTCGGTTAATAAATAAACAATCACGGAAGATATCCCGTAAGTGACAATATAAGTTTACTATCTAGTATTACCGATACATCGATGAATGCTTTTTACATAAAATCGAACTATTGTATTTTCAACTCTCGACTCATTTGACTTGCCGATATTTTAAACAACAGTGCAACAATATTTTGGCATTGATCTTAGTGTCCCTGAGTGTCGTTGGAAACGAGCATTAGAAGCGTTAATATAATGTAGCGGTACATGTAGAGACAGACTAAAAAAATAAAGGAGGTAACAACTGACTAAAAAAATAAAGGAGGTAACAACTGACTAAAAAAATAAAGAAGGTAACAACTGACTAAAAAAATAAAGGAGGTAACCAGTTCGCAACATGTATATTATTATTTGAAAAATATTGTCTTTTTCCAGGAGGAGCTCGTGGCTAAATAATAACAGCCGCTCGGGTCGATCGTTAGGTTAAGCCGTGCTTGCCTAGGTTGGTCTGTGGATGGGTGACCACCCATTACATACCGAGTTTCCTCCGTGCCTCGGAAAGCACGTTAAGCCGTTGGTCTCGGCTGTCATTTGTAGATCTTTGACAGTCGTTAGGTAGTCAGAGGCCAAAAAAAAAAGTCTGACAACCAGTCTTACCAAGGGGTATCGTATTACCCGGTACTAACTGGGTTGTGGAGGTCAGATAGGCAGTCGCTCCATATAAAATACTGGTATTCAGCTGCATCCGGTAAAACTGGAAGCCGACCCCAACTAAGTTGGGAAAAGGCTAGGCGGATGATGATGATTGTCTTTTTCCAGGTAACCTACTAACACTTGGACGCACGAGTCGAACTTGCCCTTTGCCCTATTTTTCTCTTTGACTGTCCTGTGCAGATCAATAATAAACACTCTTCGTTTTTCTTTCTTTCTTTACATAGTTACTTTACTGAACTGAAATCATTCCTTATCGCAGTAGAGAGTAATGGGGTAGATGACACACCAATCAATTGAAATGCTTTTTAAGAGCTGTCAAAACGCGGTTCTCTCAAAGATTTTGTATGGCAATAGCAAACTGTGACGTCACTGTTTATTCAACTCAATGACTCAACTATTTTTTTATTACAAAACAACTCTCTCTCTCTCTCTCTCTCTCTCTCTCTCTTTTACACACTATGTCTACATCTCTTTTTATCTACTCTCCTTTCGCGGGTATGCTGGAAAAAAATCTTTGAAATTAAGCATCACCTTTGTACCTATTTTTCTATTCCTTTCTTCTTTTCTGTATTTAGTGTGTAGGTACATAAACCGCTATATAAATAAAAATCGAATTTGGTAATTAATTGAAAATAAATCGGGGTTTCAGGCCCAAAATAAAAAGTTTTTTTTTAGAGACATCATTTTTGTCATCTACCCTATTATGCATAATATTCTGCGCTTTGAGCAATTATTCCGATGCGTTCACAGTGGCTGCTCTTAGTAATTGCTTGCAGTCTGGATCAGGCGTTAATCGTTGGCTAGACCCATTAATTGAGTTAACTAGTTTAACGTCTTCTGTGGAAATTACAGAGGTGGAATGAGTAAGAAAAGCAGTGGAAAAGATGTTATCGCCATTTATGAATACTAATAAGATATTCAGGCAGGATTTTTGCTTTGTGTTCATCAATACTGCTCTCAAAACAGTGAAGGAAAACATTAAAAGGAACCAAGAAAATAATCGAAGACACGATACACATGCGTCGAATACGGCCCATTACCTCTAACAGATGGCCTCATATCATCATTTTAGCCGAAAGACGTCTACTGCTGGACATAGGCCTCCCCGAATGGAGGGGTTTTGCCTTAATCGCTTCGCTTGGCAGGCAGGTTGGCGATCGCAGTTCGGTTGTTACAAAAGCACAGAGAACGCTGCTGCCCATTTTCTGGTAAGTCCCGTAGTCGCCTCTTACGACACCCGCGGGAAGATATGGGATGGTGCTATTCTTCACGTCCAACACCATACAGTACCTGTGTCCTAGCAGTGCCTAACTACTCGTATGTTGTTGATGTGATCTCTGCAGACTGGTTGGAAGGACACTAATACTAAAACAATGACCGTGTGTAATCAGTACATCATTCGGAATTTGCCCGCATAATGTGACCACCGTAGAAACGAAAGAGAATCGACAAATCTTTTGTTCATCTGTCATTTTGTCGATTCAATGACAGATGAACAAAAGATTTTTCGGTTCTCTTTCGTTTCTACGGTGGTAATACTGGTCATGCTAAGCGGGCTGGGGGGTTCATTTTTTAAATCATTTTTGTAGTTTTGATTCCTACAAAACTACAAAAATAAACACAACTGTTTATTTTTAATAACTGACGAAAAACTTTTATTTGGGTGGGTTCAGATTAATTTACGGCCATTTTCAATAACTTACTAGCCGGTTTCGGTAGATTGCTATCTCTGACTGTTGACATTTGGCTCACTGACAGGTTAGAAACACAGGTTTGATTTTTCTATGAATCAATTAGTGACAGGTAGGTGACGCGGATAGGATATTCTTTGTTTATAGAAACACCGATTAACCGATCCGGAAGTAGGCAATTAACCAACAGTTATACGTAAGTAAGTTAAAGAAAATGACCGTTACTGAATACGTGGTAACGTTTTAGCGCCGGTGTAGGTACCTTCCACCCTTTATAGTATCTAATCAAATTCCTCCTATATTATATATTATTATAACAAGCTCACTAAAATGATAAGTAATATCACATCACATTGAAGAAAACTTACCAAAATCAATATTTCAATACCTTTCGTCTACCTACCGGATCACGGAATGAATCGGTCCTAATAACCGTTTTGGAGATCTCATAATTTCATTATACTAAAGTAGGTATCATGAAAGTATGAGTAAATGTATAACGGAGTTTATCGCTAATAATTTTTGATAACCCAAGGCTGTTGGGATAAATACTCTCGGGAGATTTCCATTTTATTGTTTGTACCTACAATTTGTTTCATCTGAAGGATCTTAATAAGGTAAAGTTGATATTTATATGTTGGCCTGGGGCTCTAAGAGCATGGAAAGGGATTTATTATTTATGTGAGCGTCCCTTCCATATTTTGCAACTCAATTTTGTTTGCGGCAAAGTTGGGATTTCGAAATTTTGGGCTTAAGCGACGTTTACACCAAATTATTGTCAGGCGACATTTCGGAGGAGCTCGTGGCTAAATAATAACAGCCGCTCGGGTCGATCGTTAGGTTAAGCCGTGCTTGCCTAAGTTGGTCTGTGGATGGGTGACCACCCATTACATACCGAGTTTCTTCCGTGCCTCGGAAAGCACGTGCGTTGGTCCCGGCTGTCATTTGCAGATCTTTGACAGTCGTTAGGTAGTCAGAGGCCCAAAAAGTCTAACAACCAGTCTTATCAAGGGGTATCGTATTACCCGGTATACTAACTGGGTTGTGGAGGTCAGATAGGCAGTCGCTCCATATAAAAAAACTGGTATTCAGCTGCATCCGGTAAAACTGGAAGCCGGCCCCAACATAGTTGGGAAAAGGCTAGGCAGATGATTGTCAGTCGACATTTGTGATTAAGCTCACATGTAGTGTATTGGCGTAAAAGCGGATAATCGGTTTGGTGTGAATAAAAAATGTATATGCAAAAGCAGTAAACTGCGTATCGTCGTATTCACGACTTATTGTACCTTGTACCACGTTGTATCCTTCGCTTGTTTACCGTCGCGTCGCTCGTCGCGTCCCCGTCACTCGTAAGCTATACCTGATTTTTTTTCTCCGCAGTTGCTGTCGCGTAAGGCGTGTATCGCTTGAGCATGTACGGTCGAACAAGCTATTTGGTTTACATTGTAAAATGTAAACCAAATAGCTTGTTCGACCGTACTTCGTGGCATTACGTTTAGCATAAACGCGTCTTTACAATTATTACGTTCCGTTCTTCATTTGTTTTTCAAATCTCCATGACAACAATAACATTGACTGAAAATAAAAAACAAATTTTATAAATCAACCGGTTGCTCGATAGTGCGTAGATAATCGGATAAGCTGATTGATTGATAGTTTTATTTCAATAGCGTATGCTATTGAAATAAAACTATCAATCAATCAGCGTATCATTAGATAGCAAATCGTTTCCAAGTGAATGGAAAATAAACGAAAACTCGTCAATTTGAAATAGGTGTGACACGCAGCATGATAGGTATCTCTCCCTGTCAGTATAGGATGAAATTAGGGAAAGTTTTATCTTGTTATTCTAGTATGAAAATCATTTCGGAAAACAGAAATGGGCATATAAGAGAAACTGTTTTAGACTTTCACGGTTTTCAAGCACACTTAAAGTGCTTACGGGATAATATGTATTCCCGCGATCATGATGCTTGCAACAGCGTCGAAATATCGGGAGCTCATAGAAACAAAAGAAAATCATGGATATTGTCCCGTAAGTACTTTAAGTATACAGGGTGTAAAATACCTCATCACGAAGCCGTCAACCAAGCATTCTGTACATCAAACTAAGTGACTTTTTTTTTTGGAAAAATCATGTTTTAGAATTCAATGTAACGCACTCAAAACATTGTGCTGATGGATGGATTGAATAGTACGTTGGTCGTGGAGGTGTTTAAAGTAAAAGTCTTACATTAAAAACATGTATTACAAAAAAAAACTTGTCTATAAATTGGAACTTTGACCCCCAATATCTCCGTAACTAGAAGGTAAGGTATGGTGTAGAACAAAAAAATGATCACAATGACGAGGAGAATAAGTGCCTTTCGGCTTCGCTAGGAAGTGTTTTACACCCTTTATAAGAGGAAGTTTGAAAGTGGCACCTATTAGAGAAATTATGAAAGGGAGTCGTCTGTCTTGGTATGGACATAGGTATGATAAATAGGGCCGTAACACGTGACTAAAAGAGTAATGAATATAAATGTTGATAGACAGGGAGAAGAAGACCAAAGAAAAGATGGATGGACTGTGTGAGGAATGATATGAAGGAGTAAATGATAGCGTGACGATTGACAGGGGAGAATGGAAGTAAAATACGTGTTGCGCCGAGGACAAGGGCAGGATTTCGGAAAACAGATATTCAGTAATTTCCTATAGTCATAAGCAAGCCAACTTGAAGTAAATAAACTCCATTGAAAGGTTATAATACTCTGGCTCTCTGCATTTCCGCTTGATTGATTCCTTAGAAAGACTCCATTCATTTAAACCCTATAAAGAAACCTTAAGTGGGAATAATGTTTCCATACTTCTCATCACCTTTTGTCTCTTATTGGAATCTGTTTACACTCACTGTTGATGTTCAATGTCGATCACGTCATTTTTGACGTCGGCGTCGGTAGGTAAGTATGAAATACACAAAAATGTGATTACGTAGCATAACAGTAAACAGCTTTAGCAGAGTCGGTGCCAAAGTAAATATTATGAGGAAATGATGAGGTCTTGCGTACAATGATCTGTTTGAAGATTTTCTTTATAAATTAACATTGGCAACTTTCAGGCTAGTCAGCCGGCTAGTACAAAGGCCCTACTCCCTAACGCTTCGTCCGTATATTCGGATATATCCGTCTCTCTCAATCGTACTCATCTGCAGACGTGCGTGAGAGAGACGGGTAGATTCGAATAAATGGACGAAGCGTTATAGAGAGTAGGGCCCCTGAAACGGACATCTAAGGGGGTAACCTGTGGTTCCTTTTCTCTACGCGATGACTCTTTTTTGCCGAAAAAAATACTGTTCCCAAGGAAAACAACAAACATTTTTATGATAATAGATGGCACCACGTGTCTTTTGAATCATGGTTGAATTATAGTACAGGGTGTAAAAGACCTCATCGCGAAGCCGTCAACCAAGCATTCTGTACATCAAACTAAGTAATTTTACGCAAAAAATATTGCTGGGAAAAGACTTTTTTTTTTGAGGAGAAAAATCATTTTTTGTGTTAGAACTCAATGTAACACACTCAAAACATTGTGCTGATGGATGGATTGAGTAGTACCGGGGTCGTGGTGGTGTTTAAAGTAGTGTTGCCCAAATGCAAGACCAAGACGAGACCTTAGCCAGTCTTGGTCTTGGTCTTGCGTCAATACACCTGGTCTTGGTCTTGGTCTTGGTATTGCGCTCTCAGTCTTGGTCTTGGTCTTGGTCTTGCAGCAAGAGTCTCGCAAGTCTTGCGAGACTCTACTACTTAGACTAGACTACTTTCAAATCATATTAACCTACTGCTATATAATAAACACGTTAGTTTAGATCTTAGAACAACGTAACAGAGTAGGTACATGTTGAGCTCAAATTGACATAGGCATAGTGAACCACCAAATTAATCAAATTAACTTGACAATAATTAAAAAAATGACGCAATGTAGTATCTGAGCGTAATTACTAACTCTATGTACTGGCTATCCTAAACTCTTCACAAACAGCTAATGGTTAAAATAATTATCACATATACTTTTCATCTTCATCTGGACTTGATACTTCTAAAATTTGTCGTCCGCTAGACTTTTAATTACCAGCACAAACATCTAAAACATGAATTACATTTTTGATACCTACATTAAAATGTATCAGACATATCGTTTTTTGGATATCTATTGTGGCTTGTGACGAACGAAAATTGTTTGTAGGAATTTTTAAGCACCTATTATTTATCCATCGCACTTAAAAAAAAAACAGCTGATCTATGAAATAAAATAATTGATGTTTATAATTTCAAACTTTATATTTCAACAAATATTGCGCTTTCCGTGACTCATCGATCGCAGAAAATAATTGCGATTATAAATAACTGCGAGACGCAAGAGTCTTGCAGGCTTAGTCTTGTTCTTGCTCAAGTCTTGCAGGGTTTAGTCTTGGTCTTGGTCTTGCCACAATAAGTCGGTCTTGGTCTTGATCTTGCAAAAATGCAAGAACAAGACCAAGACTGCAAGACCAAGACCGATTTTGGGCAACACTAGTTTAAAGTAAAAATCTTACATCAAAAACTTGTATTTAAAAAAAAACTTGTCAAAAATTGGAACTTTGACCCCAATAACTCCGTAACTAGAAGGTTCCCAGGTATGGGGTGTAGAACAAAAAAATGATCGCAATGACGAGGAGAACAAGTGCCTTTCGGCTTCGTTAAGAGGTGTTTTACACCCTTTATTATTATAGAAGCTTTATTAGTGTGTTAAGAATTTAATTGTCAAATTCTAAGTTAACGCGATCGAATCAGCGGGCATAAGCTAGTGTGTAAATAAAAGACAGGGTTTCCATTGATCCATAATTAAGCTGGGTACTTATCTTCAGTTTAGTCATTCAGACTCTCGGCCGCTAGCCCACTTCTGAAAAATTCTTGGTGGAAAAGTAATCTGGAATTATACCCGGTTGATTGCATTAGGCTCGCCCGCCTATTAATTTGCACTTAAACGTACCTGGCGAAATGTGGGTGTTCCTATTTTAAAAATCTTCGCCTCCGCCCTCTAACCCTTGAGGATTTCGGGTGTCTTATGTTATGTCTACTTAGTAATGTTGGTTTACACAAAACATCGAATTCAAGTTATTCATCATCATCATCATCATTTCAGCCGAAAGATGTCCACTGCTGGACATAGGCCTCCCCCAAGTGTCGCCACATTGACCGGCCCCGTGCAACTCGCATCCAGCGGATTCCCGCAACCTTCACCAGATCATCGGTCCACCTAGTGGGAGGCCTTCCAACGCAACGTCTTCCGGTTCGCGGTCGCCACTCCAGAACTTTTCAGCCCCATCGGCCATCCGTTCTGCGAGCAATGTGCCCTGCCCACTGCCACTTAAGTTTGGCAAGTCTTCGGGCTACGTCGGTAACCTTGGTTCTTTTGTGGATCTATTTATAGAGTTTATAAAATTCTTTGACTAACAATAAACTTGTTTAATGAGTTTGTAAACAAACTACTTCAGAGACATACCTCCTACGTACTAATATAAAATAGTTTTTCTGAAACTTTAAAAACAATTTAAATAAATTAACCCGAATGTATTGATCAATTAATTGTAAATTGTACAGACTGATGCAGTCAATTGTATGGTCCCTGATGTGAGCGTGGAACGAAGCGATATGCCAGTGCCTCGGGAGGTCGGGAAGTTACTTTATGTGAGTGAAAAGCTATTGAATGGAAGCGATAATACTATTTTAATTGAAACAGGAACAGTATAAAGAGTCACAAAGTAATTGAATATTTAATTAATCTGCAAAAATGCATTTGAAGACCATGTTTTAACTTTTTGATTATTTACAAACGCGCGGGAGATGTTCGAAATTTACAAAGTAGGTACAATTTAATACCAATCGAATTCAACAAATAGCAGCAACAATAATAACTTGTATTGGTACCTGATATTCGTGTTGATTCTGTCGTGCACAAACTAAACTTTGTTTAGACTATTGCTATCTTTTTCTCTCTAATAAAACGAGAAAGAGACAGACGTAATTTAGAGCTGTCAAATTTAGTTGGAACTAATATTTCCATACAAATGAAGGGTTCACGTAACAACATGTCGACTAAAAACACCGTGAAGTGCAAGGCATAAACTAGTTTGACATCTCTAACTTAGTTCATAGCTATAGCCGTCCTTTTCTCGCACTACCTTTTAGTAAAAGATAGCAATAGCAAGTTCTACGTAATACGTATTTGTTATTTCTTCAAAGTTTTATGCGTAACAGGCAACGACATTTATCATCATTATTGGCAGTTTTCTTTCACCCACTACGGTGTCTCCTGCCCATGTTACCCTGGTGGAACCTTCTAGTTACAGAAATATGGGGTCAAAGTTCCGACTGTTTCACACTTTTTTTGAAATAAAAGTTATAAATGTTAAAACTCTACTTTAAATACCTCCAAGCCCTCTGTATTATTTAGTGCACCCATCAGCACAATGTTTTAAGTGCGTTACATTGAGTCCTACCGTAAAACTAGATGTTTCACCCCAAAAAAAGGCGTTTCTTGTTCTTGCTCAAGTCTTGCAGGGTTCAGTCTTGGTCTTGCTCTTGCTACAATAAGTCGGTTTTGGTCTTGGTCTTGCAAAAATACAAGAACAAGACCAAGTCTGCAAGACCAACACCGATTTTGGGCAACAATAGACATAACACGCGACTAAAAGAGTAATGACTATAAATGTTGATAGACAGGGAGAAGAAGACCAAAGAAAAGATGGATGGATTGTGTGAGGAATGATATGAAAGAAAAAGGAGTAAATGATAGCTGGGAACCTTATAGTTACGGAGATATTGGGGGACAAAGTTCCAACTTTTTGACAAGTTTTTTTTTTTAAACACAAGTTTTTAATGTAAGATTTTTACTATAAATACCTCCACTATCCCCATACTATTCAATACATCCATCAGCACGATGTTTTGAGTGCGTTACATTGAGTTCTACCGCAAAACATGATTTTTCACCTCAAAAAAAAGGTCGTTTCCCAGCAATAATGTTAGCGTTAAGTTACTTAGTTTGATGTGCATAACGCTTGGTTCACGGCTTCGTGAAAAGTCCGTTTACACCCTGTGTGAATAACTTAGCAACTACAACCAACTTAAGTCAGAGTTACCTACATGCTACCAAGTTGTACCGAACTTGAGTTCAACCACTTTAAGTTGCTTGCAACTACAAGACCTATTTGCATGTAGATTCTAACTAACAACATTATGCTTGTACTTTAGTTAAAAGTTTTGAAAAGTTACTTAGTTAAGTGCTAATATAAGATTAAAGTTTTTTTAGAAAACAATAGGTCTCTTGTGAAGCACTAGAGGTAATCTGGTTGACGTTTAAGTTTTTTTTTTAATAGTTTACTAGCGCACGTCACGCGGTTTCGCCCGCGTAGTTCCCGTTTCCGTAGGAGTACGGGAATAAAATATAGCCTATGTTACTCAAGGTGAACGTAGCTTTCTAATGGTGAAAGAATTTTTTAAATCGGCGCAGTAGTTTTTGAGTTTATTCATTACAAACGTACTCACACACAAAAATACAAATATTTCCTCTTTATAATCTTAGTGTTAGTGTAGACTAGCTGACTCCCCGCGGTTTCACCCGCGTAGTTCCCGTTTTCGTGGGAGTACGGGAATAAAATATAGCCTATAGCACTCACGAATAATGTAACTTTCTACCAGTGAAACAATTTTTAAAATTGATTCATTACTTCCGGAGATTACCTCCTACATACAAACTTACAAACAAATGTTACCTCTTTATAATATAAGTATAGATGTAGATAGGTACCTATGCTTGCGTCTGGATGCAACTGGCCTGATGTGAAGCGATGAAGTAGTAATGTAGTGTGTGAAGTATTATGATGTTAAAAATAACGCTATGGCGTTTTTCGTATTCCTATCTAGCTCAAATAACGCAAAAACGCCGCAAATATCGTCGAGTAATTAGAAATTATCGAATTTGTTTTCAATTTCCTCTCATCAATTACATATTAATTACCAAATTGAACACTAGCAAAAAAATGTACATGAAAAAATTAAATTTAGCAGCTGCATCCAACAACCCCATTACCTTGGAACAAATTCACTAACAAAACAGAAGGTAATGCACTTCAACGGAACAAAAGTTTACACAGTTAATTTGTGGTGAGAATTGCAATCCTTTGAGTGGCGTGCCAGTTGTGTGCCATTATAGAACTACTCTAACTTTACAAAGTGCCACTCTAGTTTCTATGTGGCACTGCACGATACTTATGACGTCATAATCGGTGGACACTGACGTGGACTGCCTAAGAGCCAGCACACATGGGATACTTTTAATATCGGTCTGCAGCGACTGTTTTGTGATTTGAGAAAGCCTGATCAATTTTATCTTAGGTAAACTTTTGATTTGATCATTTGACTGCAGATTTAAATAATCAAATACTTTATGAGGCTTTCAAGATCTGGAGGTGGGCCTGGCTTCTTAGGGTTTTGAGAACCTATTGCATGGCAGTGTCAAACAGGATCCTGTCTAGTGCAATGTAATGGTTATACTATTTAAAAAAAACCAAAGTTACTTACATAACCTCACACCGTTTTCCAATGGCGATAGGCAGAAACTACGGAAGAGCTGGTGACTAAATAATAACAGCCGCTCGGGTCGATCGGTAGGTTAAGCCGTGCTTGCCTAGGTTGGTCTGTGGATGGGTAACCACCCATTGCATACCGAGTTTTCTCCGTGCCTCGGATAGCACGTTAAGCCGTTGGTCCCGGCTGTCATTTGTAGATCTTTGACAGTCGTTAGGTAGTCAGAGGCCCAAAAAGTCTGACAACCAGTCTTACCAAGGGGTATCGTATTACCCGGTACTAATCGGGGTGTGGAGGTCAGATAGGCAGTCGCTCCATGTAAAATACTGGTATTCAGCTGCATCCGGTAAAACTGGAAGCCGACCCCAACATAGTTGGGAAAAGGCTAGGCAGATAATGATAGGCAGAAACTACAGAACGTCACCTGCTACAATCCTTGCACACTTCTTGTGCCTTGTCAACTTTAATACATTCGGTCATACACGCACACCTGACCTTTAATACATTCGGTCATGCACGCACACCTGACCTCTAATACATTCAGTCATACACGCACACCTGACCTCTAATACATTCGGTCATACACGCACACCTGACCTTTAATACACAAAGGTAGTGTATCCTTCGAAAAAAAACGAAATTTATTTTGTTAATAATCTCGACTCACTAAACTGGATTTTGTACTAGTAGAAAAAATAAAATAAAAAAATTGGAAAGTTCTTTGTTGTCATGAAGACGTTAGTCGCCGAAGTTAAAAGCACCGTGTGTCTGCAGTTTGACGTCACTGTAGACAGTCTGACGTGGCTATTGCACGTTAACGGTTAACAGTTTTTTGAAACACGTACGGGCCACTACCAAGTACGTATGTTGCTTCTATACGTACTTTTGCAGCGTAAAATGCTCTCTGTATACGAAAGCATTATTTTACATACATTATGTGTGCACTTGTGGCGTGTGCCAAATAAATGTATTTTATTTCTTTCTTTCTCTTTATCTTTATCTTTCTCTTTCTCTTTTTCTTTATCTTTATCTTTCTCTTTATTTCTCTTTCTTTCTATATCTTTCTCTTTCTTTGTCTTTCTTTCCGCTTTCTTTCTCTTTCCTTCTCTTTCTTTCTCTTTATTTCTCTTTCTTTCTCTATCTTTCTCTATCTTTCGCTTTCTTTCTCTTTGTTTCTCTTTCTTTCTTTCGCTTTCTTTCTATTTCTTTCTCTTTCTTTCTGTTTATTTCTCTTACTTTCTCTATCTTTCTTTTTTTCTTTCTTTCTTTCTATTATACACCGACTTATTGGTGGGGTTCGTCAGAAAGGCCAAGTGCGCAGTACTCGCAACCGGCGCGCGGCGTGGCGTGCGTGTATGACCAGACGAGGAAAAAGTAGTTTGAGGGATCGTATCAAGTGCTGTTCTGTGGTTTCTACCTAACCCAATGATATTTTATTAAATATATAATAATATGTTGTAAGCGCGCAATCGTGAAGACTCGAAAACGGCCCAATTGAGTCATTTTGCCTTTATTCTGCGTCACTGCATGTATGTGAGCTGGCTCTGCCCCGCGGAACACTTTTTTCGGTGGTTTTGTAGGTGTATAACATATCTGTTTGTTAGAATATCATTGGCCTAACTCCATGGGAAAAAGGCGTAAGTTTATGAATGTAGGTATGTATGTATAACAGTCCTGCTGCTAACCGTCATGTCAGTGAACTCGGTGGTACATACATCCCATAGATCAGTGTTTTTCAACCTATACCCATAGAAAATGTTAACTAAAGGATTTAAATATTTGTATGTTCATACAAATTAACAAAATAAAAACCTATTGATTATCCTACTCATCCATCTTATTAAGGTTTCGCTTGTTTGTCATTAACTAATTTCTCCCATCGTGAATCCGTTTTTGCTACATTGACAATGGGGTTGTTTCCCGGAACTTTCGCCGCAAGATGGCGCTGATAGTTTGTTACCTGTCAAAAGTTTTTGATATAAACGTGTGCATTGTGTGGACGATTTTTTAAGTATTTGCGTGTTTTTTTACTCAATTTGTGTTGCTGCACAATGTATGCTACCTGGCGTATCACCCAGTTGAAGGAGAAATTGAAAAAATAAAGAGCAATGCAACAAGGACAGAAAGCGGTGCGATCGAAAAGTACATTATATTTAACATTTTTTTCATTAAGGTTCTATAAGTTGTAAAATAAACTTCACTCATTAACTTTTTGCTTTTTAATGATCTAATGATAAATAAACTAAGGTACAATACATCATTAGTTACATGTAACAAAATGTAAGGTTATTTGAAAATAACCAATTTTTTATTCACAGGTTGGAAGCTTACGACAGAAATTTCAACTTCGACAGTATTTGTAACAGTCCTGAAGCGGTCTCGTAGTCTGTTTTGTTGAAATGTTTCCACATAACCTCGAAAAATTACTTGATTTGTTTTTTTTTTAGTTTCAGTGCCTTTTCCCGTTTTCTCTTCATGCGTAAATTTCTTGGAAATGTGACAACGCCTATTTCTTTGCATCCAAAGGCTACACAACGACCCATAATATTGAAAAAAGACACAAAATAATAAGATATTGTTAAATTTCTATGGAGTTTGACAGTTTGTTTGTAACAAACAGTCAGCGCCATCTACGTGAAACTATTTGACAGTTTTCTTCCCCATTAAATCGAAGTCAAAATTTAAAAAAAAATGACTTAAAAACATTGCATGTAAAATTTTGTATAGATTTGATATTTGTAACATAATAAAATACATGACAAAAAAAACCAACGGGGTCTTCAAATATTTTTCATACTACTCGTATGGGGGTCGTGTCATGAAAAAGGTTGAAAAGCACTGCCATAGATGTTTAACAAGGGTCTAGGTATTTTTAACACTTCGCAGGCTAGTTATATCAGTTAGTAATTCCAGTGTTGAAGCCTGGAATACTGATAAGAGTATACTCTTTGTTGAAAGAAATCGCGCTCATCTCTCAAAGTAGGTATACTTTGAGTTATGAGAGCGATTTCTTACAACGTTGAGTGGGGGATTTGAAGAAAGATTGGAAGTTTCACCTCAGATAATCATTCTTTTGTAAGACTTAAAAGCTTTTTCTTAGATTGTACAGTTATAAATCTAAAAGTCTTTGAGTACGATTGAATGACTTTTAGATTTGTAACTAATTCTAATTGAAGTCATATTTTCGTAATTAACAATTCGAAGTTTTTTTTTTGTAATTTGATGATTTTTAAGGCATGACTTATTCATTATTCCCAAGAAGGAACCACTGGCTCTGAAGATACAGGTTATGCCTAGTTTCAGAGTCAGGGATACATAAACTTTATTTGCCTAATATAAGCCCTAGCAACAGTACCTAATAAAATTGTAATCCAATGTCCATTCTCCTATTTTAAGTCTATGTGATGTACACCTTAGAATAAGACCGATTGTAAGAAGGGTTGAGAATAAAACATTTATTATTATTTGCAACAATAAAAGCTTTACTGAAAATGTAACTTACGGGATATCTTCGATGATTATTGATTGATCAAAAATAATCAATAATCACGTAAGATATCCCGTAAGTGACATTTTAAGTATAGTTATGAACCGTGAAATCTTAAAACAGTGAATAAAAGCTTTAATTTTCTTACACACACCGATCCTAAACATAACTCAACTTTTACTCTTCAAATTTCCGTTCAGTTCCCCTACATTTTGGCTTTTATGTCTCCACGTCATTAATGTTTAAAACCAACACCAAAGAGCACCTACATTAATGCATTGATATAAACCCAACATGAGATTCACAACACTCGGCTCAGCTTCGAGAATTAAAATTCCAACTGTGCATTTTTAAGCATTAAATTAGGTAGGTATGCCTTAGTGTTAGTGAAAACTATGATAAAACAGTCCTTGGCAACTTCGCACTTTGCTTATTGTGTCGAGTGTTCGCCATATATCCTTTAGTATTATTTTAGTTCTGTATGGTGTCGGACGTAAAGATCATCCCATATCTTCCCGTGGGTGTCGTAAGAGGCGACTAAGGGATTACCAAAGAATGGGCAGCAGCGTTCTCTGTGCTTTTGTAACAACCGTACTGCGATCGCCAACCCGCCTGCCAAGCGAGGTGATTATGGCAAAAACCCTCCTTTGGGGGAGGCCCATATCCAGCAGTGGACGTCTTTCGGCTGAAATGATGATGATGATGATTATTTTAACCAACTCACTTGTACCAAATCCCCTTGTCCTTGTGAGAGGTTCTAAAAAGGGTTCCTGCTACATTCATTTTACGTGGAGTAAGTACATATATTTAGTTCACTGTACTCGACTTTAATTTAGTACTAAGCCTAAAACGGTGAAACTGTCAATTTATCCTTGATTAACAAAATCAAATCAAAAAATGTTTCACATTATACCCAATAAGGGCCTTATCACACTAGCGGATTGCGAGCGGATTTAAAGCGGAGCGGGCGCGCAGCAAGTTCGCTGCGCATTCGCTGCGCAACGCAAACTCAATTTTCAACGCTAGGCTTTGCAGCCTAACGTTTACACTTGAGTCAACTTTCACGCTGCTTTCCGCGGCGAATTCGATGCGCGTCCGCTCCGCTTTGAATCCGCTCGAAATCCGCTAGTGTGTTATGGCTTATGGCTCTAAGAGTTGAAACACCATGAAAGTTCAAACACTGCCTATGAATTGAAGCTCAAGCCTCAATAAATTATGCGCTAGCATTCAGAATAGTAGCCGTTAAAAAAGAAAAAGCCGTCTAAGAAAATATAATAAAGTAAGATAAAACATTGCAATTTAATTTCGTAGAAAAATGTATTTTGTCTAGTGTAAGAGGACTAACTTCGTTATTTGCAGTATTCCATTAATCTCTATCGTGTTTATAAATATGTCTGTTATTAAATTATTACTTTCTTTCTTAATAACGCCCACACTGTTAATATGATATTTTCTTTATTTACCAACACCATTGTTTCAATAGGTGGTTTGCTTTGATTTATTTCGTAAAAATATTTTAATGTTTTAATAAAGTGTAGTAAAAATATAGTAATTAATACCAAACCCTAAGTCATTTTAAAAGATATAATCAACGACACCCCACACGATGGGGAAAAAAATTGACCCACTTCACATATATTACCTTAAAAAAAATATTTTTCAAAGTTTTATTTTACCGTTTTTTGGCGTAATTGTTATACACACCTCTACAAAATTACAGCTTTCTAGTACTAACCGTCTCTTAGCAGAACCTCGGACAGACAGACAGACAGACAGACGGACGGACATGACGAAACTATAAGGGTTCTTTGTTAAGACTACGGAAGCCTAAAAAGAGTTGTTAGAGGAAAAACAAATATTTTAAGGCGAAGGGAGATAATTATCAGAATTTAATTTGTTCTGTGCGGGGATCGAACCTGCGACACGCAGAGCTGCAGCTAGTCGCTCAGCCACTGCGTCAACCGTCCGTCTTTTACTCACGGTACACTTTTAGAAGCCGAGCTGCCAGTTGCCTAAGCTTGCATCAAAATAATCGAATTTCGTCATAGCAATATTGATGAAACTATGTTGAACCAAATGAGGCCTACAGTATAGGTACATGTAAATTAGTAACCCCTGCTGTCACCCGTGCGTCATAGCCGTGATAACGATAGCAGCTGATAAGGTGATTTGAAGGATCATGGAATCAACACACTTCGATAACCAACCTAATACCGTAAAAAATAGAGTTGACAGTCCATTGGGTAGGGGTAACAGAGTTTTTTGACAATATCCGAGTTACCAAAAGTAACAGTTATGTTTGTAATCAAATGTTTTAATTAATTGTGTTATTTTTTAGTTTTGTTTATCAAACTATTTATCTATGTGGGTCATCTACGACTGATCTAGATATGTGTCCTAATAGATTTTATTTACAAAAAAAGTGAGGTGTATTTCTACGGCATTGTATTATAGGTTGATCCCAAAATATCCTGAAGACAGACAAGTGGCAATTTCTTCCAAAATGTTTCGTATTATTTAAGTAACAATTTTCAACAGGATCAACAATAAAGCATTTTTATAGATTAAGATAGATACAAACTAAGCCCCTACAAAATATACCAGATGACTTTTTAATCAAAATCAAAATCTAAGCATTTATTTCAAGTAGGCCAGTTACAGGCACTTTTGAATTGTCGAAACAAATATGAAAATTAAATGTAGCTACAGTCCCAGTCACAAGACATAAAAATTGTGAAAGTACTGTAGTTGCCCATTCCCTAGCGTAGATCTCACTTTCCAAAAAAATGGGTATATTACGTGAACGGAGTAGAAGCTTATGGCATACCTAGTTTTTTTTCTTTTTTCCACAGCTTAGAAAAAAATTGATCCATCATCAAAAAACGCTGCACAAGTAAATTTTTCATATTAGAACAAAGAAAGAGAAATTTTGAAAAAAAAAATATGAAAAATATTGAATTTCAAATCATACACAATACGCGTATGATTTGAATTTCGATTTTTTTTATAAGAAGTATGCCATTTGCTTCTACTCCGTTCACCTATTTACCCATTTTTTTAGAGAAAGTGATAAAAAGTCACCATCAATTCTGTTCACAGTCTTCCTGCCCGCGTAGTATTTTCCATAATACCCGGATCTGTATGGAGATTCATGTCCACATCCGTTTTTCCGGGAAACCAGTGGCAATTAGGTTTAATTTGAACGAGCATTGTTATTTGTAGCTGACATGCTGGCCTCATACGAGTAAGCCGGATTAGAGGGCTTTGGGGAACAAACTGCCTGGAGCTTTGGTGTGGGATGTATTAAAATCGTTTTCTAGGTTATTTTTGTTCGAGGGAAACGGCACTGAAAACCTTAATACAAGGCATCGCCTATAGCGCGGTTGCAGTGGCTACATCTATTTATTAGCAACTAATACTGGTGTCGATTCTGTTGTGCACAAACTCTTAATTTAGGCTATTGCTATCTTTTACTAAAAGGCAATGCGAGAAAAGGACGGCTATAGCTATGAACTAAGTTAGAGATGCCGTTTATGCCTTGCGCTTCACCGTGTTTTTAGTCGACATGTTTTTACGTGCACCCATCATTTGTATGGAAATATTAGTTGCAACTAAATTTGACAGCTCTAAATTACGTCCGTCTCTTTCTCGTTTTATTAGTGAGAAAAAGATAGCAATAGCCTAAATTAAGTTTAGTTTGTGCACAACTGAATCGACACCAATGTCAAACTATTTTCTATAAAATATTTCTAATAATAATATTTTCCCAGGTTTTTGAGAAATAAACGATATAGACAAAATGCCCAAAGTGTACAAAAATAAATGATTTACAAATATTATATTAAAAAAGTTAAAAAATTTATAAAATGTTTAACGCACTACAAACGTTGAAAAGAACTCATAATAAAACGAAGTTTTCTTTTTGATTTCACTCGAAAAGTCGAAAATACCCTCAACGTTACCATATTATATAATATTGACAAAGAACATAACGGAAAAATTATGAAAAAAAAAACAATTGAAGCTTGTGACGTAGGTACACTGTAAGTCGAGATGGCTCCGGCTCATCTCGTAACTTTCCCATTTCGACAACTAAACAAAAGACGTGTGAAACAAGTGAAAAAGTGTGTTAGCTCATGACCGATTTTCGATATAAAATTGATACAACAGGTTAGCAACCTCTCGGTACTGAAAACAGTTACTATCTTAATCCCGGATTACGTTAATCGTGACTTTGTGGCGCCAACACATTTAAGGCATCTCCTCACGCTGACCTTTGCGGCAACAAGTGGTGGGTCCGTGATACTGGCCACAAGTGTATTTGTGTAAGTAGATGCAGATTAGATTTTCGAACCGCATCATATATGGCAACATTATTAGTAGCAGAGCGTGGAATCCCACAATGAAGTTACAAAAAAAATTGTGTGCGAATTTTTCCAATGTTCTTAATTTGTTTCCTTCCCATTTTTTTGCGAATGCAATGGTTTATAGGTAAGAGGTTTTGATTATCGTAAAACTATCCATCAATGCGACGGATATCATCGGGGCCAGAGTGGGAGCGCGGTGCGTGGTGCGGTGCGGGTGCGGCAACGCGCGCGGTTGCCTGGCCAGTAGGCCGCGCGGTGCGGCGAGCGGCGCGGTTTCGGAGATCCCCGCTCCCGCCAGGGTTACCAACATAAGGGTTTTCCCCCCAAATTTAGGGGTAAATAAGAGGGGTGTGATTTTTTTAGGGGCACTTTTATTGCTGGGCTAGACTGAAAACGCGGGCGCGGAGCGGGCGCAGGGCGGCAAACAAACAAACATATGAACTTGAGCACGCACGCGCGCTTGAGACGCCGCGCCGGGGTTCTCAAACTACATAGTTCGAGCCGTGCTATGGCAACTAGGAGTAAAACAAAAATTCACGTTTTTAATTGAAAACAGCGCTATCTTTAAAAATATATTGTTGCTATGGCTAAATAAGTATATTATTGTTGTGAATTAAAATATATAAAAAAAAAAGGATTTTCAAGTAATTGTGGGAATTTTGACTTAGCTTGAGGGGTAAATATTTTTGGGAGTTGGTAACCCTGGCGCCCGCACGTGCCGCCCGCGCCCTCACTGCGGCCACTTGTATGAACGAGCTATGGTTTGAGCTGCCCGCACGCGATTCGCATGCGACCCGCGCCAACTAGCTCGCGCCGCAGCCCGCACCCGCGTGCCCACTATGGACAGTCCAATGAAGTTCATATGTTTGAGCTCGTCGCACCGCGCCCGCACCGCACCCGCGTTTCCACTCTGGCCGAGCACCATTTCCTTTATTTATAGTGTCAAATACGATCGAGTCAAGCAAAAGTGATGAGTGAATTACGCTTGTGATTTTGTAAAAGAAAAGTCAACTGTTTTCTTTGACGCTGTCCCTGTTAATTGGTCACATTACTCACTATGTGCACATCATTGGTAGCTAGACCATAGACATTGGAAGCTATAAAATAGACATGCTTTGCGAGATCAAAGGTGTGATAGTGTCTTTTGGAGAGACACCGCAAACGCACTTGAGATCTGAGTTGTCCGTGATCCTCCATCAAAAATAACTCAAACTCCAAGCATTTATTTCAATTAGCCCATTACGGCACTTTTGAATGTCAAAAATACAAAAAAAAACAAAGCTACAGTCCCAGTCACAAGGCTTGCTAATAACTTGAGAAAGTCCTGTAGTTGCCCATTCCCTAGCGTAGATCTCTATGGAGAAGAACGGGCAAGAAACTCCATGGACACTTTTTTAAAATCAAAATATTTTTTCAAAATCTTAGTTACTTACATTGAGGAGGAGCTCGTGGCTAAATAATAACAGCCGCTCGGGTCAATCGTTAGGTTAAGCCGTGCTTGCCTAGGTTGGTCTGTGGATGGGTGACCACCCATTACATACCGAGTTTCATCCGTGCCTCGGAAAGCACGTTAAGCCGTTGGTCCCGGCTGTCATTTGTAGATCTTTGACAGTCGTTAGGTAGTCAGAGGCCCAAAAAGTCTGACAACCAGTCTTACCAAGGGGTATCGTATTACCCGGTACTAACTGGGTTGTGGAGGTCAGATAGGCAGTCGCTCCATGTAAAATACTGGTATTCAGCTGCATCCGGTAAAACTGGAAGCCGACCCCAACACAGTTGGGAAAAGGCTAGGCAGATGATGAGTTACTTACATTGAGATTATACATATAATATGTGAGAACGATGTAGAAATACGTGCTAACATCTGTATTGATTGTATTTGCTCCGGCCGCTCAGGGTAAGAAGTCTTTTTAGAGATATCCAAGTAGACCACGGAAACTCTTACCCAGGTGGAAGGCTCTCAAGATGCTTCGATGAAGCCGCCATAGGGTTTAAAAGCCGATAAGAAAATAATAAAACCCAAAATAAAAAAAAACACCGCTCATGACTATACAATAAGCTAGATCACAAGTATAATGAAAATTCTCTCATTATTCGTGAGACGGGAAGCCCTGGTATAAAGTTTATGGGCATCGATTACGGACGCGTTTAATAAAACGCTCGCTGTATGGATGTGTGTAATATATAACATTATAGTTACTGTATCTAATCGGCTTTGTCGGTTTAACGCGTTAACATTCGAGTTGGCTTACACGACTCTTTGATCGGCAAATTCGAAATGATTTTTTTGGTCCAAATCGATGACACTGTGTAACATGTGTTTTATTATTTTTTTTTTTACATGTAGACATTATTATTTATGGTGATATGACAGAGGGAGATCATGGTCATCATAAACGTAAGTCGTCAAAACTTTTGAGTCCATCTATAGGATTGTATATTATAGTTGGTGCCAGTTAAGATGAGAATAGCGGTCATTGACCTACATAAATATTAAACTTTATAACTTTGAAACCAAAAATAAGTCTGTTCAAGTCTTGAATCTTCATCTATCTTGATCTTTAACATATCGCCGGGTTAAAGGCAAAACCAACTATTTAGTCCAATAAGTCAATTTAAAATTTTCCGTAAGAGCATTTGGAAAGTTTGCTATTAAAATGAAGTCCTTAGTAATAAAATTATATCAGTTGCAAATGTATGAGCGTGTTCTATAATTATCTTAGTTTCAAACATTTACATACTGAACACAAAAACTTACTTCATTCGTACAAAAAAATAATAATAAAAAAATAACCCCCCCCCCTTTAGTTGGTTTTGCCTCTAGAGTGCAAATACAGGCATATCTGAAAAAGTAATGGTCCTGTGTCTTAACAGACTTCGTATTTACGTGAGTTTAAGTATTGTTTTGATAATTTGCTATTACGGCTGATTCTAGAATCATTCATTTAGAAATAATTTAAAAAAATACGAAAAATAGTTGGTTTTGCTTTTCTAGTTCTTAATAGATGTCTTCGAATGTAGAATGCAAAATTGTACTAACATTATAAGTTACTGATTTGTATTGCTTAAATCATTCAAATTGTGTAAATACTACTACTACTAGCCAGTATCAGCCAGTACAAGAAAACCCTCGGAAAATAAAATCAATAGATCACAACAAGAATTTTTTTTTTTTTTTTTTGTATGAACAGAAATAAAAGCTTCGTAATCGAAACAAACAATAATTGGCCTTTAGAAATGAATTCTAAAATAATTAATCACTCTACCATCTTAACTTAAATATCCGTGAGTACCTACCCAGTGCAACGCACAATCGAGAAGCACTTTGCATTCTGGGAGTACCGTTCTACACCGCCTGAACTAAGAACACAATACCTCGTTTGCATATGCACAACAAAAACAAAGCGCTAATGTGAGCTCTAGATTCGCAGCTGTAAAACTGCTATGACAGCAGCAAAGACCTACTGTGGAGCTGTAGCAGCATGTCGTGTAGCTCACGACTAATTCCCCAACAGCGACAGAGCTACACGACCAAAATTAGCTGTTCCAGCTTGGCAGCACAGGATTGAGCGGCGTATCGGTGAGGCTAGAGCACTCATCGGCAAGTTAATCTGCTTCAAGGAGGGCAATACTCGTCCTCAAGTGAAGTGGTCGTTCAGGCTGGTTCTCGGGAACTGATATTACTTTTCGCGATTACTTGGCTCACATCACAGAGTGTTTCAATTTCCTTAAGCAGAAGATCTGTGCATAAGCAAGCTGTATTCGTCAGTACAAGCGGTGCGTAGAGCGATACACTCTAAAGCGATGAAAGGTGGGTATATAGGGCTTGGGAGCGACCGGACCAAGGTGTAACTGACACGCGTCTGCCGGATGATAACGCCATGTGTTCATACTGGCGCAGCATCTGGTCGGTGCCTGTCAGTCACACTGAGGGTGATTGGATCCGGGGGATTGAACAAGCGTGTAATCCAATACCAGAAATGGGAGCAATCATCATCAGCCCCCAAGACGTAGCTCGTGCAGTCCGTCCGTTGCCTAACTGGAAATCTCCAGGGCCGGACGAAATGCACAACTTCTGGATCAAAGGGTTCCAAAGATCGCACGCTCGCTTGGCGTCCCTGTTTCAAACAACGTTACGAATCAGGGTCGCTGCACCAGTTCTTGACGATAGGAATTACCCGCCCGCACCATAAATCAGGTAGTACTGCGGAGCCCAAAAATTATAGACCTACATCCATTTTCAGAGCTAAATCAACCAACATATTCAGAGTAATTCTATCATGTCTGCCTCTCAGAATTGATATAGGAACGGGTACCACGGTACTAAGGAGCTGCTCCTCATTAATATGGCCACTAGCTAACAGGTTCGCCGCTCCCGAAGGGGTCTACATGTTGGATAGATTACAAGAAGGCCTGTGATTCTGTGCCTCGTACATGGCTCATGAGGGTGCTGGAGTTGTAAAAAGTAGATGCAACTTTGCGTACGTTCTTGATGTCATGTATGATGGGACACTGGAGAACGGTCTTTCGCTATTCAGGATGTCGACAGATGCAGAGGAACAGCGAACCGATAAGGATCGAGCGCGGTATATTCCAGGGTGAAAGTCTGAGGCTTCTTAAATGCTAAGACCCAGCACAACCGTGAGATCTCAGGGAATACTTCCTAGAAGCTGACGACGTGGAGATGCACCGAGATGTGGTCTCAGTGGACAAAAACCTCACCCCGCTCTCCCTAGCTAACGAGAACTGGCGCAATCCTAAAGGCTTGCGCCAGTTCTTTCATTATTCATTATTGTTCGTTATACATTAGACACGAATGACCGCAAGTGGTGTAGCAGGGCAAATAGCTTCACGGGTGCTTTTACCGGGCCATACATGGGCCTGATGTAGATTTCTTAGCGTCCGGTATCCTGGCTTCGCTTCGTGACCTCTTCGGGAAACCGAAAGTTTTGTCTGTAGTAAGTACTTCAAGTTTTCGCCAGTTTTCTTTAGCCATGGACAGCGGGGTGAGTCCCTTGGTCCACTGCAACCACATCTCGGTGCATATATACCCACCTCGGCTTTTAAAAATATTCTCGGAGACTGCGCACCTCGCGGCTATGGAGGGTCTTCGCGTTTAGTAAGCCTCGACCTCCGCACTTCCGCGGCATGTACAGTCTCATCACCGATGATCGTGGGTGATGCATCCGGCTTGTAGTCAGCAGCGACAGCGGCAGCGCAGGGAAATGCATTATTTAATCGGTTTTGCTTCTAGGCAATTTGCTAAACAGAAACCGAAAAACCAAATGCCAAAATCGACTATATTTATTTAGTTTGAATGTTCAAGAACAAAAAGGAGCTAATTCAAGATATTATTTTTTACTATTAGTGAATATGAACTTCCTTTGACATTTTTGTAGGACTAAAAACCACTAAAAAAGTTTGGTATTTTTTGCATCTAGATTTCGAAATATTTAGACAAATTATTACGAATTATAGGTTTTTAATTCTCTAAAAATACACTATCTTTATTTATTTGTTTCTTATTACAGTCTAATTTCAGTCTATTCTCTATATAATCGGTTTTTACATTCGGTAACTCGGGAACGGTAAGTCCCGCGGTTTAGTTGGTTTTACCATTAGATAGACAATCGAATACCGATTCGAATGGTATATTAAAGTGAAAAACTGCAAAAAATCACGTTAGTTGGTTTTGCCTCTAACCCGGCGATATATCGTAATGGAAAACGATACATGGTTTATTTGTTTTGGTTTGAACGAAGAGATTTAGGGAAAGGGCAATGACCGCTATTCTTATCTTAACTGGCACCAACTATAGCTGTTGCCCGCGACCATCGTTCGCGTGAAATTATTATAAAAAACATGACTTCCCTTTTTGAATCGGATTTTATTACCGATTTCTAGACTTTATTTTTTTTGCACGGAACCCTAATTCTTATTCTAAAATGAAAGTATCTCAAGTTAGACCTTATAACATATCAGCTATCCGCTAGTAAAATTCCCGTCAAAATCGGTCCAGCCGTTTCGGAGAATAGCCGGAACAAACAGACAAACAAAAAATTAAAAATAAATGTTTTTATACAAGTGCTGTATATATTTTCATATAAATTCAGTATAAGCAGTTATTTTAATATTACAAACAGACACCTCAATTTTATTTATTTGTATAAATCATGGACTAAACCGCAATAACGGAATTCAGTCGAGTGTACTATAAGTACTATATATCAACAAATAAGAAGAGACCTTCCCAGTTGTCATACACTCGACTGAATTATCAAATTGATAAAACACTTATCGATTACGTTACAAATGACGTCATAAGCAACACTGTGGTTGAACAACAATGAATAAAAACCATTATGTACCTATAATATTTACAGTTAGTGAATATCGTAACAAACAAAATTGTCAGGAAATTTGTTACAAAAGGTAAGCACAAAATGATGACGTAATTTAAAAAAGGACTTTGTTAAAAAAAAACAATGCATATAGAGCTTATCTACTCAACGGGGTGAGGAAATGGGAAACGCATTAGGTATCGGGGTCTTTTCCGCCTGACCATTTTAATTTTTTTTCGCTTAAATCATGCGGAGGCGCCGAGCCACGCCCCCTTAAAGTTTGGGCCTATTAGGAAAGCGTCAACTTTGGTGCGCAAAGTAACAATAACTCTCGTTTGGCGTGCGTCGTCAATGCGCTCGGCCGATTCGGTATCTTTTCATTCATTTTTTCTACACAAAGTCAACGGGGCGGGGCTAGAGAGCGTTTTTATGTTGCGAGTGCAAGCTTAAATGAGCTTAGTGGTGGTCAGGCGGGAGTGTCCTCGATAGTACGCACTGAATTCAAACGATTTTTTTGCTCCCTGTCATCAAAATATCTATCAAACGCCTATGATCTATCATGATACAATGTTACAAGTACAGCTATATCACGAGAGCACAATTATTATGCGAATGCATATTAAATTGTTAATTAATTTAAGTACAGCCTATACTTGTGTCCTGAAAAAATCTAATTAGTCCGTCAGTTAGATAAGCAAAAAATATTTGACACGTAATTTTTCTTTTGTTACGTAAACCATAATTGACGAAGATACGACGCTTTTAAAATTCTCAATCCGTCACGCCGTGCTATAATTTTTAGTGCGTTGTGACGTCACGAAACAACCACTCCGAGCTTTACAAAAAATACGTGTCCATTATTTTCCAATACTCTCACTGACGGACTAAATAGATTTGGAATTTATTGATGGTGGAAACTAGCCTATTATGACTTTATGACCTTAATTCATCATAACCGATGTTGTTGCTAGGTTGCTACCTAATTCATCTTTGTTCTAAAACACAAACAAATCACAAACAATAATGTAGGATAAATACATACAAAAAATACTTAGGTACTGGAGGTTTTTTTACATAATTTATCAAACCGTTTAGGGTCCTCCCACATTATCAATCTAGGAACTTAAAGTTTTCTTAAGGCTGGGTTATCTGCTAAATTAGCAACTCTATTTGTGGTGGTTCAAACTTCGTTTGAAATACTGTTAGAATAAAATTCTAATCAGCGTGCACTACAAAGTGGTTGTTACGTCAGTCACTGCGGCCGAATAGTGCGAAATGAGTGATTTTTATTTAATTGTAGCCTAATAAATCATTAGATCAAAATGCCAATTGTACACTTTGTGAAGAAAAAAGTGACAAATATTTGTGTGAAAAAAAAAATACTAAAAGTTATTGCCGTTGAGGAGTAGTTACGAAATTTCAAAGAAAAAATGCTTCACTTTGATTTTTTTTTCATATATTAAGGGCTTAGCATGATCCTCCGTTACGCCTAAAATACTGCAGCATTAATTTTGAAATAAATATATGTTAAAGTTGAGGATTAATTTTAGGTCTTATGTTTGGCGAAAACACGATTTCATAAAATTTTCTCGATAGAAAAAAATCCTAAAGTTACCTCCAAATCAAACAATAAACCGCTGGTATTAAAAAGTACTTCAAATTAGATCATGAAACTTTGCATACTAACTGAACTAACTATAAAGCAGGTCTTATGTTTTTTTTTTTTCCAAAAGACGTAAATTTGATTTTATAAAGAATAAAAACCACCCATTTCGCTCTATTTGGCCGCAGTGACTCACGTAACAACCGCTTTGTAGTGCAAGCTGATTAGAACTTTATTCTAACAGTATTTCAAACGAAGTTTGAACCACCACAAATAGAGTTGCTAATCTGAGGTAGCATAGGCTCTTTATAATAAAGTTTAAAATTATTTCAATTGTACCAATTAAAGTTTAGAGTCAAAGCAACATATATTTTTTTGCACATAATATAAATGTGCAAAAAAATATATGCTGCTTGTTGTTGACTCATCAAAGGGGAGTTACATAGAGAAAACCCCTCGTTAGCAGATACCACCCCCTTAATAATAGTTCTTCTCTTATTATTTTCTTTATATAAATACAAGTAGCTACAGTCACACAGTGATGTATGCAACTTTATCAATGTTTTTTTCGATAGGTAGACGAGATAAAAGTGTTAAGTAATGAGATTGGTTTTACACATTAAGATAATAATGATTACGCGCGTGCGATGACATTAACTTGCACTTAGAACACCTGTATTTAACATTATGGTACTTTTGTACATGTAGAAAAATTTGTAGGATATGTAAAACAAAATAAAGTTGGTATAGTTTTATTTTCCTTGAGTGGTTTCTAAACAACGAACAACGAAGGCATATCATTGAATAAAAGTTGCTGTAGTCACACAGTTATACAGAAATCAATCGTCGTCCCAGAGAACGATTTCGGAGTTTGGCATTTAAAAAAACATAAAATGAAAAAAAAACTGACTCTTAAATCAACAATCTAAGAACAATAGCTGTTTTTTTTAGCAAGGAAGGACTGTGTTTTATAAATAATAATAACACCCACAGCTATATGTGCTATATGTGCTACGATCATGTTTTGTACCAATTAGCAAAATTCCCGCCAAAATATAAACGTAGGACGTCAGATCCACGCAGTGAGATAAAATCTACTAGTCCAATTGATTGAAGAGTAATTTTATTGTTACGTTACCTTGATTATCTTGTTGTTTTTATAATTAGCGGTCAAGTGTCGTATCGTAAATGTAGTTTTTAAATGTGTACAAATAATCAGTAGACAATTAATCAATATGTGCATTTTTATTCACTTCATTTGCGTGTTAAAAGTTTCGGCCCATTTTCTTTAAAGTTGCGTGTTACAGCACTACTGACGTCACTAATAAACATTTTTCGTCAGTAACAATGGCTTGACGTCACACGCCGTCACGTAATCTACGTTTACCTGATCTTCTTCAAACAATAGAACAAATGGTTAATCTTAGGAGGCGATGACGATAATCTCTCGATAAGGCTAATTGGTAATCGATGTCAGAGGCGGTCTCGTCGACCTTCGCTCACGTGAACCGCGCAAATACGCCAATGTTTTTATCTCCTCGCTAACTCGACTCTAATGCGATGCTATAACATTAAAAATGGAGTGTAGACAGTAGACACGCAGAATATCTTGTAGTTCATGACTGCGTGCCGCGGCCTGCGCCGGCGCTTATCAGTCGACCTCCAGTTACGTGCAACGACGCTCTATTAATTAGATAAAAAATAAATTAAATAGTGTATCGCTACTAAATATTTGTGGACACACTTCACACCTACTGTGTTAAATATCGTAACGCGAACCACGTGGGGAACGTGACAGAGTTTGTGACAAACGTGTGATTTTACTTAGAATGAATTTGTGTTGTGGTTTAAATAGCAATTGTAATAGGCAAAGGCGCAAGGACTGACCAGTGACCAGTCAGTGATACATTGAAAGTAAATGGCGAATTCTATTTCAAACGTCGAAGGATGTGGTTGAAAACGGCGGCTAAAGACGTTGGTCGTAATTATTAATTCATAAAAATGCTGCGTTCCAAAACAAAAATAATGTGTAATAAAAATCTGTGTTTTCTAGTGCGCAGGCGTTTAATGAGCACTGACTGCCGCTTTGTTTACGGCTGTGTATCATGTTACTGTAGACGATAACGTGTTGCCTAGTCAGTGATATTCAACGCGTTCGACGTTCGGTAAACTGGCCCATGTAGCTGCGACAGTGTGCGACTTCCTTGCTACGAAATATTTGTTTAAAAAATTATATCGATATACGGAGTGCACGTCACTAGTGCTGGGATCTGTATCTTGACTTGACATAAGCCTTAGACGCTGTGAACGTCTTGAAATAAATCTGCTTGATTTATTAACTTTTTATTTTAACGGAAAATGTGACAAAATTATGGACTTTAAGTGAAGAACATTATGTGTTTGTGTTAGTTTTTGACTAAATGGATTTCGACACAATGGAAGTGGATAATGAAGAAAACACAGGTGAAGTTTTTATTTTAACTACATTTGACGTTACAATATTAACTAAGGAAAAATCTCTACAATCTTGTCACGCCTAGGACAAAGTCCGTGATTTGACCTCTCCGTAACTTAGAACTAGGTATTTTGACCTAGTAACACAGCCACCTGAATACCTACCTTATTTATTAATTTATTATACAAATTTTATTTAATATTTGCGGTTATATAATATTTAAATGAAATAACAATTATTTATTACCATTATTATTGATCTACATGCCTGTGACGTAGGTCCTACGTGCATAGGGTTGCCAGGCCATAAAATGCAAAGGCCGGACTGCGCACTATATAAGGCCGGACATTTTGCCCTAAAAGCCGGACATGTTTTTTTTTATTGCCAAACATAATGTTTTTTACAGCGGGCTGTTGAAAAAAGTATTTATACGTGATGAAAAGTGAGGATAGGTATTCGATATTTATTAAAAGATGGATATAATATTTATAATAAAAAAACTCGTTTACGAATTTGAAATGTTTATTAAGTTACACTATTACAGTTTGACTTACAAATGAATCATCAGTCTTTTGTAGATAATTAAGTATTATTAAAACTAAAAAACAAACGAATATAGCTCTCTTTTGGTATTCTTAATACTATAAACTAAAAAATATAATAAAACAGATAAAAATAATCATTCTTCTGGAAAGTAACAAAAATATAATATTAATTTTACGGCTAGGTAAGAATTTACTTTATAGTAGGTATTTATAGAACAATTTAAAATCTTTAAAAAATAACAAAATCTAGTTATATTTGGCACTTGCACCTACTTTGTCAAGAATTTCGTTTTCCTTAGAAATCATATCCTAAAATTCTTTACATGTTAATTGCGCGTTCCACGCGTTCCTAGGGCAGACTAACAGGTGCGAACCTGTCTGCGGACGGTGCGGGCAGCGGGGCGGGGTAACCGCGCGGCGCGAATCGCGGGCCGGAAGATAGTTTGCTCTCCGCTCGCCCTTGTCCGTTCGGGTCGGGCGCTCGTCCGCCCATCGTCGTACGAATCGCCACTCTGACAAAAAGCCTGACAAAAGCCGGACAGGCCAAACACGTTCATATTTAGCCGGACGCGACTGCAAAAAAGCCTAACATGTCCGGCTAAAGCCGGACACCTGGCAAGCCTATACGTGCAGTACATAAGTAGTTACTATTAGTATGTATTACATAGTGGTTTATTATCTGTGGGTACATAAACACCGCACGTACGTGACGTGCGGTCATAGAGACTTCATTAGTAGGCAATTAATGAGAAGGAAAAGCGAGATTCCGGTTATTTTTAGGTACTTTGTTAGCATAAGACGTTAATTGTTATTTTGTTCATTATATTATAGTTATTAAAGCAACAATTCCCCTGTTAGATATTTTTCAGAAATAAAAGTGGATATAAAAAAAACACTTTTTTTAATGTCTAATTTGTGGATCTCCATCCAATTTGGTTGTTATTTATTTATTTAGTACAGTATTCAAAACCATTAACACTAAATTAAATACCTTATCCTTTTACTCGGTCTTCTCGCAGAACCACAAATTTTCCAACAATATCGTCTTCCATTCTTGCTATGGATACTGTACTTGATTATTTATAATGTCAGCCAATAATATCTGTTTGTGCAACTTAACTCGCATTCAAAGGACCGTTCCAAATTCAAACTGAAAGTAAACAAAATAAAATAATGCATCCCTATATTTGTAATGCCCATCACCAGTGGTTATCATATTAATATCACAATTAATTCTATTGCTTTTGGTGCCAAATATTTCCCGCCAAAACTGCATTGTCTTTGATTGGTTTACAGCTTCGATCAATAATTGATCGAAGGTTTACAGGTAGACATGTTTAAAGGTACTGACCGTATTGCAAGTTGACATGAATTTTATCATTTTATTTATTAAATAGCAAAAAAAAATCGCAATCCACCAGAGGGTCTAACTGACATTCTATTACCGATAACGGCGATGGTTTTTTTTAAATGCATTATAGATACGTATAATTAAGGTAACGAAAAATTATTAACAATTCTTTTGAAACTCATTATAGAAAGCGCTTTAAAAATGATTACCACTTGTTTATGTCTTGTTGTTGTCTGCTTGACCGGACTATTTGAGTGTCTTAGCCCAGTTACACGACTCCGCTCCCACCCGGCAAAAATAATATAATTCAAATGTGGGCTATAAGTATTTCTCTTAAGATATACTTTACAGTGGAATTGACGGCGGTACGCCCGCTGACAGCGAGCTGTCTGCTAATTTATGTTGCTAATGTAAAGTATATCTAAAAAGCAAAACATAAAGCCGATTTTTGAGTTATATTCTTTTTGCCGGGTGGGAGCGGAGTCGTTTATGTGGGCTAAGACCTATAGGCCTCCAGCCAGGGCCACTACGACCTTTTTACTTAGGGTATAAAGGTGAAAAGTGGCAGACCGTTAGTGAACTCGGTAGTACCATAGATAATAATATAACAAGAAACACTTGTTGCCAGTCCAAAGACAAAGTTGAAACGTCATGTGGCTGTAACTAGATCTGGACATACCATTGTCCGTTAAATTGCCTTAAATATTACTTTTATGAAGGCTATATCAAGTTATTCAGTAACAAAAGACGTCTCTTCATTAGGTACTCACCTGACACCAACCTTCTTGCTGAAATTACTAAAATAATAGCACATTATGTGGAATTACGAGCGAAATATGAAACTTAATTAAATTCTTGTTAGCGCGGTGAGCGGTTGGAACTTATTTTACTCAAGTGTGTGACCACGTGGAAATTCCTTTGAGAAACTTGGGAACGATGTTTGAAGATAAATTCACTAGTTTTATCTGTTTTACATTTGGGAATTAAACATGAAAAAAAAAGGTAAAATTAAAATTTAAGGTTGAATATTGCCTTATTACCTATCGTTTATTCATTTTCATGACTCACATTTTTAACAACAAATTAATATTCCTTTACAAAGATCCATAATTAACGACCAAAATTTAAAAAAAGATAGAAAAATCCCACCGGTATCGAGAACAGGGCCCGAACAGGGTTCTAATATTTGAGGAGTAAAACACAAGTTTTAATGAGAGAGTTTTTCACACGGAGCATTTTTCATTGATGTGACAAAATCAAGTAAAGTCAGTACAGTAGAATAGATTTGTATTTGGAACACTATACAGCCAGGATGATTCTTTATTGAATTTAAACCAAATAGGTTGAACACAGGGCTACAGAGAGAGGAACCTTCTAACAATACGGGCCGTGTCCAGGAGTGCCGCATTCTGAATCAAACAACATTGCTTTTATTTTTACGTTTAGCAAAGTATGTAAAGTACACTACACAAACTTATACGCAAAATGGACGTAATAATGAACCTTTTTAACACTGAACACATAGATTCAATTTCAATCAACCGATAAAACAAACTTTTCCACGAAACACCAAATAGGTGCTATTGAATTTCACAAGTTTGGTAACCGTTCATTTCCCAATATTCCACCGAAATGACCTGAGGCTATTATTTACCCGGTCGCCGTAAAAAATGGCCGATCGTATGACGTGAAAATGAAAATCTCTGTGATCGAGGAAACGGCCAAATAATAAATAGCCAGACATCCGCAGTCAAAATATTTATTAATTTTCGTCCTTCATTATTTTGTAAATATTTTTTCTCGGTTCCGCTGTTGTTTTTTTGATCAGCTGTGAACTTGTGCGTCAATATTATATTAACGTCGGATGTTGAGGAAATCGGGCCTTGAGATGTATGACGTAAATGGGTAAAAGTGTAACATGCGTGCTTCATTTATGAAACGAAAAGACACGATTCGGATTGTGTTCAATAAAAATAAAGCCCGGCTGGGCAACGTTCAGGAAGTTGCGCGGTATCTTCTCGTCCAACTTACCGCAGTGTCTCAAGACGAAAGTCTATAACGAGTATGTGTTGCCAGTGATTATAATATCATCATCATCAGCCTATTAATGTTGCCACTACTGGGATATAATCCACCATGCGGGCCCAGTGCGGGTTGGTGATTATATACGGAAGCGAAACGTGGTCGCTCACAATGGGCCTCATCAGAAGTCTTAAAGTCACCCAAAGCGCAATGGAGAGGGCTATGCTCGGAGTTTTCTTGCGTGATCGAATCAGAAATGAAGACATCCGCAAGAGAACCAAGGTTACCGACGTCGTAGCCTGAAGAATTGCCAAACTTAAGTGGCAGTGGGCAGGGCACATTGCTCGCAGAACGGATGGCCGATGGGGCCGAAAAGTTCTGGAGTGGCGACCGCGAACCGGAAGACGTTGCGTTGGAAGGTCTCCCACTAGGTGGACCGATGACCTGGTGAAGGTTGCGGGGTTCCTCTGGATGCGAGTCGCAAGGGACCGGTCAATGTGGCGACACTTGAGGGAGGCCTATGTCCAGCAGTGAATGTCTTTCGGCTGATATGATGATGATGAAAGTCAAGCCCACACTATGTGATGGGTTATTAGTTTATTACACAGGTACAGTCGCCAGTACATCAAATTACAACAGTCTGTCAAATTTTCTCATTCGATTTTGAACTGTACCATAAAACATTTTATGGTTTAAAATCATTTGGAGAAATTTTTTGTGGGAACTTGATATGCTGGCGACTGTTGTGTTTTTACTCTCTGGTTTAAAAAAAAATGCTCCTATCACCTAAAGGAGTTATGGCCAACGAGACAAAAACTTATACAATGAATTCAGTACACCACAGATGTGGACCCACCAAGTCTGTGATACGATGTACCTTACACCATGTTACAATTTAAAACCATAGCATAATTATAAGCGTTGCACTGGATCGCCATAACCTTATCCCATTTACACATACAATTATGCATGGCGCTTGTGTTCTTTGCAATTTTGTAGAAAAAAATCTTGAACAGCTCTTGTTGAGGTGTTAATGATCCCATGCAATGTTTATAACTGTATGTTGGCCATAAGATTCATACTGCGCGTAAGGCCAGCAGATCTTAAACGTTTTCCTTGTTACGGAAGCATTTCAACCTGGTTATGTTTCCCACATGTTCCACGTTCTCTGGACACCTGTTAATCTGTATTGCAGGCGCCATCTGGACCTTGAACCCATTGACTGTTACATGTTACACGTGTCACTGTGATGGATGAGAAAAGAGCAAGTCTAGTGTGGTTTGAAAAGGCAATGTAAAAAAAAAAAAAACAAATTCTGCTAAGTAGTTCTATATCTTCCATGTTTATTAATGTAATTTTTAGCCAAAATATCTTAAAATAACACAAATTTCCCACTGCTGGGACACCGGGCTCTATGATATTATCTACTTTTGGCCAAATTACATGAACACAATTTTTTTTTTGGTATTGTTTGATAGAACATCTGAAGATCCGCTGGTGTTTAAAAATCTATTCATTTTCTCGTAAGTACTTTCTAAAGATAGAAACAACACTATGCCTTTCATAAATAAACTTAAGAAAATATAGGTACATTATAGTACTATCTCGTCTAAATAAATTGACGTTTATTATTTTAGCCGCACGCATTTTCAGTAACAGGTCGCTTTATCAGTAGTACGGACGCATTATGGGCAAAAATCAATAATACATGTTTACCCGAATACGTAGATAACGACCTACGGTATATGTATACCTGTGTTATGTACCTAGCTGTGTATGTGGGGTATAACTACCGCATGGCATATCTGTACATAATTATACTACGCAGTGGCGCAGGCTCCTAATAACTCGATTCCCACCGGCTTCCCTTCAGAAGTTTGGAACACAACCACTCTCTATCATAATTGAAAAATGACACAATCAGTACTTTTTACAAGCATCACGGCAGCTAAATTTCTATGCAAAATAAACGTCACGACGTCACTAGCCAGCCCGCCTATATTAGGACTCTGGTAAGCCGACGCAAACCGAGTTATTAATAGAGAAAGTAATAGGAAATGCGTGCGCGTGAGCAAGATGGGAAAATATCGTTATCGCTCGTTGAATTTCGTATAGAATCGGAAATCGTTCAAAGCTTGATGACATTATTTTGTTTTGTAGGGAGCTAGGTTTTATTAAGCCGAAGATTATCGAGTTACGACAGGGGCAGAAAAATAAAGTATGTATGGGAGAACGAGATAGAATTAGTAATGGTCGATAATGTCGAATGTCGATTTGGTACACTAAATTATAACATTTATTTTGTTGACTTATTTACATAGGATAAAATCACTATTTTTTTAATTATATTTGGTGAAAATGATAATCCAAAATGGCGCCGAAGGAATATTTTCGGTTTTTTTTTCATGGGTGTCGTTTCCGTGGTTTTTGGGGTTGCTGATAATGAAAATGAGGTCAAAATGAAAATCCAAGATGGCGCCGACGAAAATTTTCAGTTTTTTCTTCATGGGTGTCGTTTTCGTGGTTTTTGGGGTTGCCGATATAAAAAAAAAAAAATCTACCTATTCTCATTTTATTCCTCGGCTTCCCCTGACTCAATCTTCACTCTTCGCCACTGAACTACGTATATGTTGTGGACTATGGACTGAACTATGAAATAGAATATTTTGTAGAGGATTAGTAGCGATGTCACCCGTCATCATCTGCCTAGCCTTTTCCCAACTATGTTGGGGTCGGCTTCCAGTCTAACCGGATGCAGCTAAATACCAGTATTTTACATGGAGCGACTGCCTATCTGACCTCCACAACCCAGTAAGTATGTATGATGTCACCCGGTCTACGAAAAATAAAAATCTGTGATCCTCCATTCATGTCTCAATTATGGCGATTCCATAAAGCATAATCACCCTTTAATATTTCCACTAACTATAACGACCTTTTTCAATAACTTACTAACAGGTAACGGAAGGTTACTATCTCTATCTGTTTGACATTTAAGTTACGGACCGTTGGAAACAAAACGACACAGAAAAGTTCTGTTTGGTTTTTCTATGAATCACAGTCTTCCGAGTGACAGGTAGGTGAAGCGGAAAAGATATTCCAAGCTAACTTTGTTAATAGAAACACCAATAGCTACGAGACGTAGCCATATTAACATTAACTAACAGTTACGCGTAAGTAAGTTACAGAAAATGGCCGTAAGCTGTGATAGCCTAGTGGAGATCCGTCGGACTGCCTAGTAAGTCATAGGTCTCATATTTGAACCCAAAACACGTACCTCTGATTTTTCGGATTCATAATACGTATTGTATGATTATTTATCACTAGCTTTGATGAAGGAAACCAGCACGCTTTGGAGATATTTATCAACGGCATGTGAAGCCAACTCAGAAGCCAATGGGCGTCAGAAAAACTCCGACACCAGGTTAACCACACTAACCACATGATAAAGCAGAAGAAAGAACATTCCCACTGCTGGGAAATAGGTCTCCTCTCATAAGTTCAGAGGGAAGCAAAAAGCATGTGTACAAAAATTTTCCTCAAACATGGCGATTGCCTCTGGCGATTTTCCCCAAATGCTTTACTGTTTCCGCCTGCCGCCATCAGCAACGTATAAACATTAATATGGGTGTGTTGTGCCGTCCTTTTCCTCTTCCCGAATTCTACAATTTGGAAAAGATCCAATTTCCGCGAATTTCATTGTCTTGGCCAAATCTAGATTTCGATCCTAGGATCTAAACTAGCGTTTGCACGGCTTCGCTCGCGTTAATTTAGAATTTGACAATCAATTCGGGTTGTACTCTGCTTGTAATAAATAATAATATGTATAATTCAATCTTTTAACACCAAAATGTCTTTTAACACCAAAATGATCCAAATTGCTTTAGAAAAGAATCGTTCTTTAAAAATAGCCAAACAAGGCACCACAAAGGGCAAACAGTGGATAAATTGTCTTAAGGACAAAAACGGCCAAAAACACCGAAACAGAGACAAAATATTACAAATCTGCACTAACTATTTCAAATCGTTGTACTCAAACTGCCAGCGCTCAACATCCAGCATAAACTATTTTTGCCCAGATACCATTCCTCCAATTACTGGTTTCGAAGTTCACACCGCACTCAGTAAAATGAAGTACAACAGGGTACCCGGTGAGGATGCTATAAGTACCGAAATTCTGAAAATAGGCGAACCTGCTCTTCTCCCAGTAATAACCAACCTGTTCAATTCCATTCTTAAAACAGGTATATTCCCGGATGGTTTTTGTCACTCCAATATAATTCTGTTGCATAAAAAGGGAGATAAGTCGGACCTTAACAACTATCGACCAATCAGTCTTGTATCCCATCTCTACAAGGCCTTCATTAAAGTTATAGACAACCGTATCTCACCTCAGTTGGAAAAACACCAACCTCCTCAACAAGCTGGCTTTCGATCAGGCCTCTCCACTACCGACCACCTGCACGCAATAAATCAAATAGTAGAAAAATATCAAGAGTTCAATATTCCCATCTATCTTACCTTTATCGACTACTCGAAAGCCTTCGATAGTTTGACACATGATGCCATATTTGACGCTCTCAAGAACCAAGAAGTTGATCCCACCTACATCAACCTACTACGTAAAGTATATCTAAACAGCACCGCTTCAATTAAGTTACAAATAGCCGGACCATCATTCTTCATAGAAAAAGGCGTAAAGCAAGGAGACCCGCTTTCACCTAAGCTTTTTAATAGCGCTCTTGAAGAAGTGTTCAAGAAGCTAACGGCTAGTTGGGAGAGAAGCGGTATTGAAATCGGTGGGGCGCGGTTAACAAACCTTCGCTTCGCTGACGACATTGTCGTATTCTCTTCCACAGCGGCAGAACTAGAGCTAATGTTAAATCAACTCAGTAATGCAAGCCTTGAGGTTGGACTGGCGATGAACGTGTCAAAGACCAAACTGATGTCAAACACCACTAAGCATAGGATCAGAGTGAATGGTGAAGAATTGCAATATGTCCATGAATACATCTACTTGGGCCAGTTAGTTTCTTTCCAGTCCAGACAAGACAAGGAAATCACAAGCTGAACCGAAAATGCCTGGAAGGGCTACTGGTCCATGAAAGAGCTTATGAAGGGAAACCTTCCGTTGTCACTTAAGCGAAAAATCATGGACATGTGCATTCTTCCCATTTTGACCTATGGATCCCAGACTTGGTCTTTGACAAATAATCAAAAGTCCAAACTCAAGGTCTGCCAGCGTGCAATGGAGCGCAGCATTCTAGGCGTCAAACTAACCGACCGTGTACGCAACACCACACTGCGCTCCAAAACACAAATTACTGACGTTGCTCAAAAAGCCACTAAGCTGAAGTGGGACTGGACTGGCCACGTCTGCCGCATGCCCAATGAGCTGTGGGCCAAAATAGCTACTTTCTGGAGCCCTGACACAGCCAGAAGGCGTCGCGGCAGACCTCGTAGAAGATGGCGGGATAAAACCAACGACCAGTGGTCCACATTAGCCCTGGATAGAGAAAACTGGAAGTCATGGGGAGAGGCCTTTGCCCAGCAGTGGGGTGACGCAGGCTAACAGTATCAGTATCAGTATAATTCAATCATGATTCGAACGACACGTGGCGGTCATCTATTATCATAAGAACGTTATTGTTGTTTACCTATTTTTTGTCGGGATGAAAGGACCCTATATCTGTTTCTGTACACCTTTTTTTTCGGATGGGAAATCATCAAATGACTCCTCCCGTTCTGGGCGGAGCAGGAGGGAGTGTCAGACTTTTACTGACTAAAACCCATCCATGTTCCTTCATATCGCCCTTTGTGTTCCGGGGCCACGGTATCTCTTTCGAATAGTCCCGCAACCCCGGCAGGCATCATTCCTTGCGAACCCCTTGTTTCTGAACACCTGACAACGTATAGTTGTAAAATTTCAGGATGATCAGTTCAGTGGTTTAGGTGTAAAAGGTAACAAACAAACTTGCTTATACTAATAATACTATGTAAGGAAACGATAGTCGGATTACCTACGTCTTTCCCGTGAATTGGATTCCGTAGTGGTGCATTCAATCCTGGGTGGATTGGAAATCAATTTCATTAGAGGTTTTCCGCCGACTTTTCTTAGATACCTATTGAGAGCAGAGCTCATACTGGATACCTCGTTTCGCTTGATTAGTTACTTTACTTTTAACTGTACCTACGTCGTCACCTAACAACATGAATTGATGAAGATCAACCTGTTGATGAAAAGATGAAAAAAGATGTCGGTAGATGTCATCTTTCAGGTTCAACGACTTCAATTTATGTGGGAAACACAATCTCAGAGAATATTTAAGTAACTTCAAATATTAAAAGAACTATAAATTTGGCACGATAATTTTAATGGGCTGGCCCTTACATAACTAGCGAAATGTGGGTTTAATATTAAGTACACCCCTACTATAACCGTTTAAGCATTACAGACGGTTAGGTTTATGTTCAAATTTTAAAATTAGCATAACGTTAAAATTTTTCGCATCAAAACCAAATCGTTTCCTCAGTTTACAACAACAAAGTATTTTGCCAAACGGCATGGCAAGTTTCCGGCAGTCGTGATGAGTCTGGCAAATAAACTTTCCAATATTACCGTCACATTTTGCCACTTTACCGCAACTGGCAGATGTCGGCTCGAATCTGCCAACTAATTGCCAGTTGAGTGGCAACTACTGGAAAGACAGCCGTTGACGATCACAGTTTGTTTTTGCATCAATTTATACCATTGAGGCGTTCATGGAAATTGTAAATAGTAACAGATGCGAAAATCTGTACGTATATACATTAGATTTGTAATCTACCCTATATATCATCACATTATACCCAACTCGAACAAAATACTACACAATATAAACAATTTAATAACTGGAAAATATATATAATTTTGAACAAAACAATAATATCCAAAACTCTTCGGAATCAGTTCAGTAGTTTTCGAGATCAGGACAAATATGCAGACAAGCAAACATAAATACTTTGTGTAGACATAGTGATAAGAATGATTGTTGGAAAATAAGGCGTTTGGGAGGTCGTTTGTTTAAACAAGATAATATACACTTTGTTCATTTATAGTAAAATTTATAAGAAAAAATAGTGAAGTTTAATCTCTATTCATTGTCCTGGCTCATAGTGTTGTCAAGTCAATGGCCACTAAGGCCCAGCGCACACCACTAGAGGCGCAGCGGAGCGCATTTGAAGACAACAATTTAATATAAACCTTAACTACCTTGATATACGGTCAATATAAGGATAAATTCACACGCGGTACTCGGAGCACCCTCAAGCTACTACAAGAGGATGCGCGCGACCGTATATCAAGGTAGTTAAGGTTTATATTAAATTGTTGTCTTCAAATGCGCTCCGCTGCGCCTCCAGAGGTATTCGCTGGGCCTAAAGGTTCCTAAAGGACCTAGAGAAGTGGAATTTCTTTTTAAATGTCATACATTTTTACTTGGATTTATCGTTGATAAAATGTGAATGTGTGTGTGTGTGTGTATGAATGAATGTGTCATCATCTGCCTAGCCTTTTTCACGACTACGTTGGGGTCAGCTTCCAGTCTATCCGGATGCAGCTGAATACCAGTATTTTACATGGAGCGACTGCCTATCTGACCTCCACTCCCCAATCCAGTCAGAACTTTGTATTAGTATACCACTTTGTAGGAACTAGGACTTGTTTGATTGAATGTGTATAATGTTTGTAAACGCACCCACGATACAGGCAAATTCCTAATGAGGGGATTTAAAAAAAAATACACTATCTATTTTTTTGGTTGCCAACTCTTTACTTCACAAATGGCGGCAAATTCTAAACATGAGTAAATTTTACGACACCCGATCGATTACAAAACAACGATGTAAAAGCGGTCTTTCTAACTTTATATTAAGCCATATACAAAAAGTACATTTAAAAAACATTTTAGCATCGTTGCCTTTGACGACTGACTTTTAAAAAGTGCCTTAAAAAGCTTTGAGAAAGGTCAATACCCTTTCATGTCGTGAGAAGTTAGCATCCAGACTCACTTCGACCCAAAAGTTTTGATGGCACTTTAGACCTTTATCGAGAGCCATTAATAAGTTTTAGTTTATAGATGAACATAATATACTTTATTGAATATAAAAGCATTGGTAAAACAGTTATAAAGCTATTGATATAATATTCAGCATTACGGAAACAGTTGTGAATATGTTTCAAGGATGTCTATATCCCAGTGCTCCTACCACTGGGATGTAGACTTCTTTGGAGAAATAGTTCATCGTGCTTTACTAGAATCAACACTGTTTTCACCTCTGCAGTCTTCTGTATTTTCCAAAACAAGGATCTTTATACCCATGCTCAAGACTTTTAGGCCTGAATTTTTGTATCGCTGACGGTCGGTCGCGTACGATCCGTCGTTACGTTAGCGAGAATAAAATACGGCTGACGGTTGCCGCTGAGGTCAGCGTTGCAGTATGTTGCTATATAAAACACAATGTATACTCGTACGCGACCGACCGTCAGCGCGACAAGAATAGGCTTGTGTCCTGAAAAAAGCTAATTAGTCCGTCAGTTAGATTATCAAAAAATATTGACACGTATTTTTTCTTTTGTTACGTAAACCAAAATTGACGAAGATACGACGCTTTTAAAATTCTCAATACGTCACGCCGTGCTATAATTTTTAGTACGTTGTGACGTCACGAGCGACTCTCGAGTTTTGATGCGTTTTATCTTTGTCAATATTCATTGATTTACAAAAACAAAAAATACGTGTCCATTATTTTCCAATACTCTAACTGACGGACTAAATAGATTTGCAATTTATTGATGGTGGAAACTAGCCTACTCAGGCTCTAAACAAAACCCTCCACTTTTTCAAAAGGCATAATTATATTCAAGTAGGTTCAAGAAAAAGAGAAACGCAGGCTCTTTAGTTTTCTTGTAACGTTTATCGCTAGGGGAAAACCCAGGAAAACCCACTACCATCCAATTTAGAATAAGTATAAAAACAAATAGAACAGAGATATAAAAGCAACTGATAACGGCCACAATAAAATATCCGCGATACAGGAATGCCTGATAGAAATAGAGATGTGACGTCGACGACATGATGGACGCGAGCCAAATGTCACACAACAAACCGAATGATAGGGTTGAGCGTCCATATCGTGAAGTTTATCTTACGAGGCGTTTTTTTGACTTTTATGTTTGCGGGAGTTTTATTGGCGTCTCGTAACGTAGAAAAGATGCTATATACACTGGCCTGCAAAAATAAGTATCACACTTTTAAAATTGCAATAACTTTTTACGTGCACAAGATATACTTTCGAAACAAACATCTTGTACATAAAAACTAATAAAGCTGACAAAAATTGCCATAAAACGTTTTTTTTATTTTAAATCTCTAACTTCTATAGAGTTTAGAAAAATTGAAATTTTAAAAGTGTGATACTTATTTTTGCAGGCCAGTGTAGATAGAGTACATGCTCTGTACATGCTCTGGCCGGTTTTTTTCATCCTTAATACCACCGATAGAAATGCCGGTGGTATTAAGGATGAAAAAAACCGGCCAAGTGCGAGTCGGACTCGTAGATAAATGGTTCCGTACCAGCGTTGTAGGGGGAGCCCCCTTAAATTTTTATTATTTGTTGTTATAGCGGCAACAGAAATTAAACACATCATCTGTGAAAATTTCAACTATCTAACTATCACGGTTCATGAGATACAGCCTAGTGACAGACAGGCTACGGACAGTGGAGTGAAATAGGGTCCCGTTTTTACCCTTTGTGTACGGAACCCTAAAAAAGACTGAAAGAGTCGTGAATCGATTGATATAATCCTTAACCTAAGTACTTGGACTGCGTGAAATAATTTGCATTGATAAGAATGAGAGCGCATATCACTCATAGAATTATACTGTTTTCAGGATGAGCTGACAAAACATTTTTCAATACACTTTCTCGAAAACTGGTCCATAACGCACTACGATTAGGTACAACATGCAATGTATTTCACACGTGTGCGATTTTTTCCACTTTCCTGCACGTGTGCGGGAATGAAAATTGCCACAGATAACTATACCTATACTTAGTCCAAATTGGTTCAATGTCTATAGTCTGAGGTGAATGTTTTTATTTTTATTTTGTCAAAGCACTACGCGTCTTTACGGCATAAATATTTTTTGAATTTTCAAATTGTGTTTTTAAATAGAATATCATAGATAAACATGATTATTTAAAACTAATAGTTACTTTTATACACAAATTAACATTTATTTGTGTTCTGAATTCAAAAATATAAAATAAATCTATTTTTTATACTAGGCTGTTTAACGGCTTCATACCATTGCCTCTCTTTCAACCTGGCGAGACCAAAGCGCGAAAAAAAAAGAAAATATAAATCATAGTTTCATAGTTCGTGACAAAAATATTATTCGTTATTTTATTTTATTTCTTCAAAAGTGTATTGAAAAACGTCGTTTGATACACGTGGACATTTGTTATTGCAATTCTCGGCTCAAAAACACCCTCGCCTACGGCTCGTGTGTTATAATTCCGCCTCGATTGCAATAACAAACTTTCTCCACTTGTATCAAAATGTACTATTCTTCTTAGCGTGTTTGGCACATCCAGAAGCCTCCATCAATGGGGGAATTTGCCGCTAGAGGCGTTCGTGTAGCCTAAGGTCTTCTGAAATGTCAATGTTGCGTGCTTTTTTATCACGTGTCTATACTAATACTCACGATTGTGTTCTAGACTGAGCCATTCTTGATTAATTATGACTTGAAGATTTTAAGTAGCAACTTAGGATCTTATTTGTTAGTACTTGGAGGTAGAATGATTTTTAAACGTTCCATGCTTGCTAAATTTAAGGAGAATATCGTAAATACATAATTAACACTATGTTGTTATTTTGAAAATAAGCTTTTTATGACGTTATTGGTACTTTAAAGTTTTAAATAGAATTATTGTCAAGACCTTACTCGACAGTGGCGCCATCTGGTAACCACAAAAATGATAGCCCTCATTCCTGTTAATTTTTAAGACCACAGGATGAGTAGGACACCATATTAAGTGTCCCATTATTTGTGGGACAACACCACAAAATTCTAATCAAACTTTTCAATGAAACCATATTTTTTTGACACGTTGGATATGTAACGATTTTAATCTTTATCAGTAGGCTTTTTTCTAAGTGCTGGTGTTTCCCTAGAGAGGTTTGATCTTGAAAAAAGATCAACCATGTGAGAACGCTTGATAAAAATGAGTGTGTAATCGAGAACTTCTTAGTTAAGTCTTAGCAACAGTTGTATAATCAAACAAAATAACGTTATCTTAATCTTTTTATCAAAAGAAACAATACTACGGACAATAAAAGATGACAATACAGAATAAAAATATTTAGACTGAAATACAAAAAAATAAATTGCCAGTATCTCTGAAAGAAATCAAAATCAAAGCTCGAGGTATTTCTAATATCTTTTATAAGGTGGTATTTTCAAATAAGTCTGCCTTTGTGATATGCCTACAAATTCAGTATTAAGAGCAGGTATCTATTATATCTAGATTTTGAGCAGCTCACGGCTTTATTCTTTGAATTCATTTACATATTCAATGAGATTTTTTTAGGAGAAGAAAGAATAGCATTTTCACATTTTTCACCTATCTTTAGTTAAACACATTTATCTGAGTCTAGCTTAAAATTAACTTGAGTCCGTTGGCTTTGCTTGATATAATGAAGACTCTAAAATGAGGTGTTACAGAATAGCCGTTCGTGAGTCTAATCTGCAAACTAATGATAATTACAGATTGAAATGTTGTAAGTACAGCTGTAGCCCGCGCGTCAGTGGTGACAACTCCAGTATAAACTTGCTTTTTGGTCAACTGAAGGTCAAAATACTACCACATACTTGCGGTATATACCTGTTGCACGTCATAATTATGGCTCTGTCGCAAAATGACCACTTCTCAAAATGACTACAGGTAGCAAAATGTCCCTTTCTCAGAATGTCCCTTTCGCAAAATGTCCCTTTCGCAAAATGTCCCTTTCGCAGAATGTCCCTTTCTCAGAATGTCCCTTTCGCAAAGTTTCCCTTTCGCAGAATGTTCCTTTCTCAGAATGACCCTTTCGCAAAATGTTCCTTTCGTAAAATATCCTTCTTAAAACAGGAAGTCATTCCTTTCATCAGTAAAAGAACTGGTCGAGAGCCAGTAGGTGTACAACACAGAAGGGTACTGTAGTACTTAATGTGTAAAATGGGTAGGTGCAGGGCTATGATCTTCATCATCTACACTAATAATAATAATCTACACTAATATTATAAAGAGGAAAGATTTGTATATTTTTGTGTGTATGTTTGTAATGAATAAACTGAAAAACTACTGCGCCGATTTCAAAAATTCTTCAATAATTTAAAATTTCAATAATTCACCATTAGAAAGCTACATTCACCTTGTGTAACATAGGCTATATTTTTATTGCCGTACTCCCACGGGAACGGCAACTACGCGGGTGAAACCGCGTGACGGCCGCTAGTTCTAAATATTATGATTCTGCTTAAGCGGTCATTTTAGCCCACGTAGTCATACACGCACGCCAGTTGTAGGCTGAAAACCTGTTTGAAAAACCTCACCAATAATGATAAATAAAATATTAATTTGTATGAAACAGTTGACACCCCTACACACTCTGTAATATGTCACTTGTTGACGACAGGTACGTCACGGTCGCATTGATGTTGAATCGAGGTTGTTAAATAATTTGCGTATAGATTGACTGGGCAATATCTAAACGTCCTGTATCAACATTTAATTGAATACCTAATAGTTTTACCTATATGGATACCTTATCGCTTTTATTTTTTTAATGAATGTTGCTATTTAATGAATGAAACGAAGAGTCAATCGACTTGTGTGGCTGTCTATATTGTACGAGGTGTAAACGGACGTCAACCAAGTATTCTGTACATCATACTAAGTAGGCGTACGCGAAAATAATACAGGGTGTAAACAGACTCTTCACGAAGCCATCAACCAAGCATTCTGTACTTAGTTTAAGCTCTGGCAAAGATTATTGCTGCGTAATAGGTGACCTAGCGAAGTACCAAGCTTCAGTAGAATACGAATCCAACTTATGCTGGCTTATTACTTCTTACGTGCGGCCAGTCATGCAGGAAGGAAAAATTAAAAAATCTGCTACCATAATATTTCACATTTCTGTAATGTAACTTAAACCTATCACATTTCGTTTACTGCATAACCGTATTACAATGAAACTAATCGCACATAATTTCGATTCATCATTACATTATCGTTGAAATACAATATTAGAGTGAATTTCCCGGGACCGAAAATTGCGTGGCATCAATGAAATCGGTACTAAAAAACATAGTTATAATGTTCTCACATTTTTTTCCGGTTAGGTGAAATAGTAATCTATGTGTAGCACTAAATATTTTATTTAATTGGATTAATGGATGATCCAAAAAAAATAATTAAACCTCGAAATCTTTCATTGCCGTGTTTGTCCACACTTCACCTTGTTGTGTATTATTCCTCATTGATAAAAATCTATTGGTTATTTATATTAAAAACTAGTTTTATTTGATACATGAATAGTTTAAGTATTGTTACGGAATACATTTATTCAAATATTTAAACAATACAACGAATGGTTAATAAAAAATCATTTGTCCCAGAACTACCGTTCATCGCCGTGTCCTAATCATGTTCAAGGATATTGTTTTACCTACGACTTGCGTCCCCCCTCCCGGTATGCTAAACGTTGCATATTAGTGCTGCATAAGTGCTCAACGTGGAAGGACGTACACACGTGCCTGCGTTTTCGCGCCATAAATATAAGTATTCAATTTTTATGTTACTTGACATTTTTGCTTTCATCGCCGTTGATAGGTATAACTATATATTTGAATAAGTTTGTCTTCATGAGTAAGCATTCGATAGAACACCATCTAAATATATAAAAGAAGAAACTGACTGACTCATCTATCAACGCACAGCCCAAACCGCTGGGTCTACAGATTCCAAATTTGGCAAGTAGGTTCCTTATGTGGTCTAGGGGTGCACTAAGAAAGGATTTTTCAAAATTCACCCCCTAAGGGGGTTAAACGGGGCTCCAAAGTTTGTATGGGGGAACCAGATTAGTTAGACTATTTTATTCGAAACTTCACAGGAGTGCTCCTATTGATAAATGAGTAGAAACGGGTTTCAGGTTTTTTCAGAATTCAACCCCTAAGAGGGAGAAATGGGATGGAAAAGTATAAAAATCAATGCACAGCCCAAACCACTGAGTCTAGAGATTCCAAATTTGGCAAGTAGGTTCCTTATATATGGTCTAGAGGTGCACTAAGAAAGGATTTTTCAAAATTCAACCCCTAAGGGGGTTAAACGGGGCTCCAAAGTTTGTATGGGTAAAACAAGATTAGTTAGACTATTTTATTCGAAACTTCACAGGAGTGCTCCTATTGATAAATGAGTAGAAACGGGTTTCAGGTTTTTTCAGAATTCAACCCCTAAGAGGGGAAAATGGTGTGGCAAAGTATAAAAATCAATGCACAGCCCAAACCGCTGAGTCTAGAGATTCCAAATTTGGCACAAAGGTTCTTTATGAGGTTTAGGGGTGCATTAAGAAAGGATTTTTCAAAATTCACCCCCTTAGGGGTGGAACGGGAGTCCAAAGATTACATGGGGAAATAAGATTAGTTAGACTACTTTATTCGAAACTTAACAGGAGTACTCCTATCGATAAATGAGTTAACGTTTGTGTTTCAGGTTTTTTCAGAATTCAACCCCTAAAGGGGGAAATGGGGTAACAAAGCCTAAAATTCAACATAGGTATTGTTTGTATGGTGAATTGGGTTGGGTGTATTACAAAAACAACGATTTTAAATTTAATGTGGCGGCCCTAAAATAACATCATTCCCTGTTGGGGTGCGATGGGGTTGAAATGTCTAAAAATCAATATGGGTGTCGATACCGAGATTATCAGGGGTGCTGATTACGAAAATGGCATTTATTTTGAAATCTAGAAGATGGCGGATTCGACTTCTATACAGAGTTATTGTTGATTTATTGTGATGATTGTGATAACGATGATGATGATTGTGATTACGATGATGATGATTGTGATAATGATTGTGATGATGATGATATTTATTACGATGATAATGATTGTTTTACGATGTTGATGATTGTGATAACGATGATGGTGATTGTGGTAGTGATTTTGATGGTGATTTTGATGGTGATTGTGATGGTGATTGTGATAGTGATTGTGATAGTGACGGTGATTGTGATGGTGAGAGCGATGGTGATGGTGATTGTGATTGTGACAGTGACGGTGATAATGATGTAGATGATTGTGATTACGATGATAATAATTGTGATAACGAGGATAGTGATTGTGAGAGTGATTGTGATGGTGATGGTGATTTTGTTAGTGATGGTCATTGTGATAGTGACGGTGATTGTGATAGTGATAGCGATGGTGATGGTGGTATTGATTGTGACAGCGACGGTGATTATGTTGAAGATGATTGTGATTACGATGATAATGATTGTGATAACGAGGATAGTGATTGCGAGAATGATTGTGATGGTGATTGTGATTGTTTTAACTTGATTTTGTGATAGTGACGGCGATTGTGATCATGATGATTGTGATTGAGATGATAATGATTGTTATTACGATGATAACGATTGTGATTACGACGATAATGATTGTGATAACGATGATTGTGATAGTGATTTTGATGGTGATTGTGATGGTGATGGTGATTGTGATAGTGACGGTGATTGTGATGGTGATAGCGATGGTGATGGTGATTGTGATTTTGACAGAGATGATGATTGTGATAATGACGAAGATGGTTATGATTACGATGATAATGATTGTGATAACGAGGATAGCGATTGTGAATGTGATGGTGAGTGTGATTGTGTTAGTGATGGTGATTGTGATTGTGATAATGATTGTGGTTGTGATAGTGATGGCGATTGTGATCATATGATTGTGATTAAGATGATAATGGTTGTGATTACGATGATAATGATTGCGATAATGATGATTGTGATTGCGATAGTGGTTGTGATCGTGATTGTGATGGTGATGATGATTGTGATGGTGATGATGATTGTGATTGTGATGGTGGTTGTGATTGTGATAGTGATGGGTGATTGTGATGATATTGGTGACTGTGATGATATTGGTGATTGTGATGATATTGGTGATTGTGATGATATTGGTGATATTGGTGGTAGTGGTTGGTGATAGTGATTGTGATAGTGATTGTGATAGTGATTGTGATATTGATTGTGATAGTGATTGTGATAGTGATTGTGATAGTGATTGTGATAGTGATTGTGATAGTGATTGTGATAGTGATTGTGATAGTGATTGTGATAGTGATTGTGATAGTGATTGTGGTAGTGATTGTGATAGTGATTGTGATAGTGATTGTGATTGTGATTGTGATTGTGATTGTGATAGTGATTGTGATAGTGATTGTGATAGTGATTGTGATAGTGATTGTGATAGTGATAGTGATTGTGATAGTGATTGTGATAGTGATTGTGATAGTGATAGTGATAGTGATTGTGATTGTGATAGTGATTGTGATAGTGATTGTGATAGTGATTGTGATAGTGATTGTGATAGTGATTGTGATAGTGATTGTGATAGTGATTGTGATAGTGATTGTGATAGTGATTGTGATAGTGATTGTGATAGTGATTGTGATAGTGATTGTGATAGTGATTGTGATAGTGATTGCGATTGTGATAGTGATTGTGATAGTGATTGTGATAGTGATTGTGATAGTGATTGAGATAGTTATTGTGATAGTGATTGTGATAGTGATTGTGATAGTGATTGTGATAGTGATTGTGATAGTGATTGTGATAGTGATAGTGATAGTGATAGTGATTGTGATAGTGATTGTGATAGTGATTGTGGTAGTGATTGTGATAGTGATTGTGATAGTGATTGTGATAGTGATTGTGATTGTGATAGTGATTGTGATAGTGATAGTGATAGTGATAGTGATTGTGATAGTGATAGTGATAGTGATGGTGATGGTGATTGTGATTGTGATTGTGATTGTGATTGTGATAATGATGGTGGTTGTGATCGTGATTTTGATGATAATAATAAATTGTGATGATTATGAAATTTGGCTCATATATAGTTTGTAACCTGGATTAATATGTAGGACACTATTTATCTCTATTATGATTCAGTGGGACAGTTACCGAACTTCACGCGGGCGAAGCCGCGGGCTACAGCTAGTTTCTCATATGTTAATTTGTGAAGTGTTTATTTCTTCGAATAGTTAATAGATTTTTTGTTATTTAAATTTTTTGCCTTGATTTTCATCGCCGTGCTTTCATTGCCGTGGTTTTCGTGGCCGAAATTTGCTATGGCAATGAAAAAAAAGACACGGCAATGAAAAAAATTTCATTGCCATGCCTTGTAAAACAATTTAGTTTCATTGCCGTGGCCAGGTATTTCATTTCCGTGACTTGTGTTTCCATCGCCATGGTATGATTAGGAGAAAAATTTAGTGCTTGTTATTTTGAAAATGCATCTTACTTGCTAGAGATCACAATATACGTTTTCTGAAGAAGCTATTTTGTTTTGTCAAGTGCAAAAATATATCCTGATCATGCCTGTCTCCGAGAGGGAAAGGCAAACCCAGAGAGATTGTGTATGGGAGTAAGATTTGGATAAATATTACAAAAGGAAGAATGGGAGTATGTATAAGAAAAGAAAGACTGTAGTATTAAAGTCTCTAAGTAGTGTTGCGAGTGTAATTCAACAGTCTTTGTTTACTTATTGTACTTTTATTCTTTTTTTGTAATATCTCCAAGTTTACCCAAGTTTTACTCCCATACAAGTGTTGGAATCAAGACCTCTTATAAACAGTAATTTTTATTCTATCTATCTGTCTATCTCATTAAATAAAATATTTTTTGATTTCCGTGGATTGATTCTTTCATTGCCATGGCACAGTTCTTTCATTGCCGTGGACGCTTGTTTCATTGCCGTGCACGCATGTTTCATCGCCGTGGCACGACATTTTTAATGCTGATAATATCGTTAGTTTTTTAAGTTATCTGCTGTTTAGCAGAATGTATAAGTATGTTTAAGTATATTCTTGCTTAATGTTTATTAAGCAAGAATATACTTATACATTATCAAAAACTTCAATAAAAGCGTTTTTTTTTTATTAAAAAACTTAAGATGAAAAAAAACACGGAAATGAAGATTTTATAGGACCTGTTGAAATTCACCCATTAACATGAAACCACGTCATTTGCCGGGAACTCTCTATTGAAATGCCTCTGTTATAAGGCATGACAACGTGGTTTATAGTTATTTTTAGTGGATAGATTATGATTTAAGCAATTTGGCTATTTTGTGCATTTAATTGCTGACTTAGCTCATAAAGCTGCCAAACTAAAATGGGACTGGGCAGACTATGGTGGCGATTCTGTTGTGCACAAACTAAACTTAATCTAGGCTATTGCTATCTTTTCTTTCTAATAAACCGAGAAAGAGACGGACGTAATTTAGAGCTGTCAAATTTAATTAATGGAACTAATATTTCCATACAAATGAAGGCTGGACTAAAAACACGGTGAAGCGCAAGGCATAAACTAGTTGACAGCTCTAACTTATTTCATTGCTATATCCGTCCTTTTCTCGCACTGCATTTTAGTAAAAGATAGCAATAGCCTAAATTAAGTTTAGTTTGTGCACAACAGAATCGACACCCATGTCTACCGGATGTCGGCAAAGCTGTGGGCCCACATATCACAAAACTGAAGCCCTGAGACATCTAGACCGGTCGCGGCAGGCCGAGGAGAAGATAGCGGGACGCCTTGGTTGGCATTCTCGTTAATGGGGAGACACAGGCAAAGATAATCTAAGATGGCGCCACCATAGCTGTTCTCAATCTGACCAATGAGGTTAAGCTATTTTGAAATATAAAATGACATTACCACATTTTCAACCAATGACGATGTTGCGAACCAGCTATGCTAGCGCTATTAGTTCCACAGTGTGTCTCCCCATTGGCGAGATGAAGCCCATCATTCGAGGAAAGTGGAAGGAATGGGGGAAGTCCTTTACCCAGGAGTGAGACAGCTGAGGCTAACAAAAAAATGTATGTAACGGTTTTTAGCAACGAATCAGGTACAAATCAAGTTACTGAAATATCACAAAATGTTTTAGCGACCTTCAAACTTGGTCATGGTGAAACCCTTTTGGACAGACCAAAGTAGCCTGAATGAAACAAACTCAAACACTACTCATAGTATGTGGCGCGTGAAAATGGTAGTACCATTTACAACCACAAGCTCCAGTAAAATACCTTGAGATTTTGTAGAATTACATCATACTAGCGGACGTCACGCGGTTTCACCCGCGTAGTTCCCGTTTCCGTGTGATTACGGGGATAAAATATAGCCTATGTTACTCAGGGTAAATGTAGCTTTCTAGTGGTGAAAGAATTTTTGAAATCGGCGCAGCAGTTTTTGAGTTTATTCATTACAAACATACACACAAAAATACAAATCTTTCCTCTTTATAATATTAGTGTAGATATCAAAAGATAACCCCCCTTGCCACCCACAACTCCAAACAAGTAGTGTTGAGTATTTCAACTCTAAACTCACGAAGATACTCTAAAGTTCTAACCTCTAAATAAACCAAACTTTGTCTAGAAAACTCAAAAATGCACAGCGCCTCGTTTATAAGTAAACTACGTATGCAGTGTTGCCAGACTCCACAACATTCACTTACCGTACCGAGTACATTTGAAATGTTGCCCGCTTCAAAAATTGCATTTGCATGCGAAGTTGGCTAGAGGAATATTATGCTCCCGTATGAATGAAGTTGATCCGATATACAGGTTGTTGACTTTGTAGAGACTTCTGTTCGTTTCCATATTACTAACCGCTACAACACGAACAATTTTGTACAATTGTGAAACTAACGTACCTTTATTTTAACAACGCAAAAGACTGACAACCCGTCTTAATCTTACTAGCGGATGTCACGCGGTTTCACCCGCGTAGTTTCCGTTCCCATGGCAGTACGGGGATAAAATATAGCCTATGTAACTCGCTGATAATGTAGCTATCCATTGCTGAAAGAATATTTAAAATCGGTCGAGGAGTTTTAGAGTTAAATCGAAACAAACCCACAAACAAAAAATTAAAATCTTTCCTTTTATAATATTAGTGTAGATTATTATAATTAGTACAGATTACCCAGTAACTGATTTGTGGAAGTCAAATGGGCCATTCGCCCCATATTAAATATAACCACGCGACTCCTAAAAAAAAAAACACTATAAAGAGGAAAAGAAGAAAAAATATGTATTATAGAAGATAACTCTTAGACTTCACAAGCAATGTGAATAAAATTAATATGGGACTACCTTGCAATGTTCTTCTACCAAATGAGAATCAAATGCAAAAAAAACAAATCAGAATCACGTAAATTGGACCAGTAATCATGGAGTTACGAGGTAAAAACATAAAAAACAGCCGAATTGGGAACCTCCTTTTTTGAAATCGGTTTAAAATAGGGTATTCTGCTGCAGACTGGAAGCCGACTCCACAGATTGGAAAAGGCCAGGCAGACAATGATGAATCTACCACGCAACAATTAATAATATTGCTGCGCTGTCGTCTTCGCGCGCGCGCTGTCAGTAGCGGTCGCCGAATTTTGTCTTACGAGAATGTCCGTAAATAAACTAAAGTGTACGAGCTGTAACCTAGTGATATCGGAAGTACTTGCTTTCATACGAGATCGGCATCATGTAGTCGATAATGAAAGCCTGATAAGGATATGTGAAACTGCATTTTCTGAGGAGGAAGTAGATGAGGCGAAGAAGTTGTTGTTTGTATCTACGAACACAACAAGAAAACTGGTGTCGAGGCGCAAGAACAAAAAACAAAAAGACCTGGAAGATATGGTAACTGTGTTTAAAACAATAGACCCTGAACAATTACCAGTGTTTGTGGCGTACGACCTACACAAACTACCACCTGTTTGTTTTGATCACGTCGACGTCACAAAATTATTGAAGGATATATTGGTTTTACGGAAAGAAATTGGAGATATAAAGAGCGACTATGTGACAAATGGCCAATTAGAGGAATTGAAGCAAAAAGTGAGTACGGAAAAATCGAGTTCGTTAATTGATTCGAATGTTAACATGAAGAAACGAGGCGGAGGGTACATGATAAATCGTGATAGCGGCCCGTTTGGTCTCCTACCTCACATCGAGTCGCGGCCGGTAAACGTCGGCGATGTATCGCGTTCCAGTCGTAAGGATATGAGTCACGATAGTGCAAGCGAAACGCCGCCGCCGCCAGCGCCGATATATCGCTCCCTCGTGCACTCGCATACCGGGAGTGCTACTCAGACTAAACCCGTCTCTCTTGCACCTGTTAACTCGACTATGCTTGAGAATGACAGCTTAGTGGCCCTAGATGACGCATGTAAACAACAGACTTTGGCAGATATTGTTAAAAAAGGCGATTGGAAGGAAAATAAGCATGAAGAACAATGGATATTGGTGCAAAGGTCAAAAACGAGAAATAGATTTGTTGGCATGACAGGAAAAGCTGCTTCTAATTCAGTAGGAAATTTTAAGGCCGCCGAGATAAAAATACCCGTTTTTATCTCTAATGTGAATAAAGATGCTACTGAGAAAGACATATGTGAATACATACAGCAGAAAACTAGTGAAGTTGTAAAATTGGAGAAACTCAATATGAAGTCGGAAAGGCAATATAACGCCTTTAAGTTGTTTATACCTAAACACAAATTATGTACTTTTTTGGATGACAAATTCTGGCCAGAGGGAATAATGTTCAGGCGATTTATTAATTTCAAGAAAGGAAAAGTCTCAGATATTGTTTATGATAACCCCGTAGTAAATAATGGATAATAACATCAAAAAGAATGTAACCTTATCGACATTCAATTGCAAGAATGTTATTCGATCAGCTGACTGTGTGCGCAGGTTGTGCCGTGTCGCTGATGTTATTGCACTTCAAGAGACTTGGCTGTTACCCCATGATGTGCCTTATCTCGGTAGTATTGATGATGATTTCGCGTATGCGGGCAAGTCCGCCGTCGATACGTCTGCTGGAGTTCTCATAGGAAGACCGTATGGTGGAGTTGCGCTTCTGTGGAGGAAATCAGCCTTTGCGGTGGTATCAGTGGTGCAGTGTAATAGTGATCGTTTGTTGGCTATTAGGATTGAGCACGCGGGTCGTTCCCTATTGATATTCTCAGTGTATATGCCGACCAACTGGTCTGATAATCTAATTGAGTTTACGGAGTGCTTGAGTGAAATTATTGCTATAATTGAGAACAGTAATGTTGAATCAGTGTTTATATTGGGTGATCTTAACGCACATCCAGGTGAGCGCTTTTCAAATGAATTGTTAACTGTATGCCGGGAGCAATCGTGGTCGTGTGTTGATATGGAACTACTTCCGAAGGACACGTTTACGTTTGAGAGTACCGCTAACGGTGCATTGCGCTGGCTTGATCACTGTGTGGTGAGCAGTGCGGCTCGACATTTAGTTGCAGACGCGTCAGTTTTGTATGGAGTCTATTTGTCAGATCATATTCCTTTAATAATTGAATGTAATATTGATTTAATAATACCTAAGTTGGTAAACCCAATCTATACTTGCAATAAGGTTATATGGGGTGAAAGAGATACCAATCAAATAAATGAATATTCAAAATTTTGTAATTCTAAATTAAAATTAATAGATTTTCCGGATGATTTTCGGTATTGTGCGCATAAAATGTGTTCTAATGCTAATCACATGGAAGTGTTAGATACAATGTATCGCAGTTTGGTAAGCATTTTAAAGGAAGGTGCCGAACGTACTTATTTATGTAAACAGATGCGTCATAATAGCAAGAGATACATACCTGGTTGGAACAAATATGTTCGTGACGCTCACAGAGAGGCTCGACTGTGTTATCAAACATGGTTGTTTTATGGTAAACCTGCTAGTGGTTATGTTTACAATAAAATGTGTCAATCTAGGAAAGCCTTTAAGACCAATCTGAAATATTGTCAAGATAACCAACAGCAGATAAAAATGGATATTTTAGCATTTTGGAAATCAACAAATAATTTGAATCCGAAGTTGAGTCCCCCTGTGAGCGTGGCGGGCGTACACGAGGCGACGGATATAGCCAATGCATTTCGGCGTCATTTCCAGATTGAGTCACCTCTTACTAGACCTGTGCAGGTGTTTGATGCTGAAGGCAACTCTGGGGACATTACTATTATTTTTACGGCACAAGAAATATCAGCCATCATAAAGAAAATGGAGAGGGGTAAATCCCCAGGTCATGATGGCCTCAGCATCGAGCACCTGAGGTATGCGGGGGGACACTTGCCGCGTGTGCTGGCTTTATTTTTTAACCTGTGCGTTAGCCACGGTTACTTACCTGATGACGTAATGTATACAATGGTAGTGCCGATTGTGAAAAATAAAACGGGGGATGTATCTGACATATCCAACTACAGGCCCATTTCTCTGGCCACAGTCGTAGCAAAAGTGTTGGACAGTCTGCTTGATAAGCAATTGGCTAAACACCTCGAACTACATGATGCCCAGTTCGGTTTTAAGCCTGGGCTGTCAACTGAGAGTGCAATCTTGTGCCTCAAGCAGACTGTGCAATACTACACAGACAGGAAGACTCCTATTTTTGCTTGTTTTCTGGATCTGTCACGTGCATTTGATCTTGTATGTTACGATGTTTTGTGGCGTAAACTCGAATGTGAAACTACCTTACCAGCTGAAATAGTGTCGATATTTAAGTACTGGTATAGTAGTCAAAGCAATAGCGTGAAGTGGAATGGTTCGCACTCGGACGTGTATCGGTTGGAGTGCGGGGTGAGGCAAGGGGGGCTCAGCTCACCCAGGCTCTTCAACCTATACATGAACCAGCTGATCCTCGAGCTCAGCAGCACCAGTGTCGGATGTCATATTGACGGTGTGTGTATTAACAATATTAGTTATGCTGACGATATGGTGTTGCTGAGCCCATCGATCGGTGCTCTGAGGCAACTGATCGCTATATGCGAATGCTATGCGGTGAATCATGGGCTCAAATATAACGTCACAAAGAGCGAACTAATGGTTTTTAAAGCAGGCAGTGTGACATATTCGTGTATTCCAACTGTCGCTCTTTGTGGAGAACCACTGCGAAGGGTGGACAAGTTTAAGTATCTGGGCCACTGGGTCACTGAAGATCTTAAAGATAATTGTGACATTGAAAGGGAACGTAGGTCGCTGGCTGTCCGTTGTAACATGCTGGCTCGCAGGTTTGCACGTTGTACGAAGCCAGTAAAAGTAACGCTTTTCAAAGCTTACTGTCAGTCCTTCTACACGTGCAGCCTGTGGGTCAACTTTACTCAGCGGACATACAGCGACCTACGCGTTCAATACAATAATGCACTGAGAGTGCTGCTGCGGCTGCCGTGGCGCAGTAGTGCGTCAGGGATGTTTGCAGATAATAATATTGATGGTTTTGCCGCCATTATTAGAAATAGATGTGCATCCCTTTTTTTTTTGACGACCCGATTGGCGCAGTAGTAGTGAGGCTGCCTTACGTTCTTAGGGTCCCGGGTTCGAATCCCGGTCGGTGCAAATGTTTGTGTGATGAGCATGGACATTTGTTTCCGAGTCATGGATGTTTATATGTATATTAAGTATGTATTTACAAACAAAAAGTATATATGTAGTATATCAACTATCTGGTGTCCACGACACAAGCCTCGTTGCTTAGTGTGGCACTAGATGGCGCTGTGTGTAATGTCCAGCAATATTTATTTATTTATTTATTTATTTTATTTATCCCTGATGACTCGTGTTCGCGGCAGCACCAACAGTATTCTCAGTGTATTCGCAGATCGGTGGGATTCCCCGATGGTGCGGAGGTGGATGCAGCTCCATGCTGAATTGTAATTGTTCATTTTCATCTGTGTCTGTACCCTACTAACACTAGAACTTAAGTCAAATTGTTACTAACCCTATGGACTCCGGTCTGAAATAAAATCTTTCTATTCTATTCTATTCTAATATCTTGTCTTATTCAGTGCCAAGATAATTGTACCTAATTAATACTTTGTCATGTTGTTGTTAATAGCCATACTTTATGTTTCTGGAACGATAAATAGGTACTTTAATATTTTTGCTTCTCTTACCAATGATATTATAAGTAAAAAGGTGTAGATACGTTACCTAAACGACATTCTATCTTCAAAAACGGCACACCGCACACATGAATAACTAAAAATATTGCAATAACACACTACATTACAATTAGTCGTCAAAATAGGATGGCATGATTCAAGTATCGCGAGTGAAAAAGAGACAAATATAATTCGCGACAGTGCGTCGTCAAGTGTACTAGAAACGATGTAGAATTAATAAATCAGATATGACATTACCTTACACCGTGATTTATGCCTAAAAATGCGATTCACTCAAGAGTTCATGTAGTAAAAGTAATGTAATAAAAATGCATTGAAAGTAGGTAAATAAAAATGTTTAAGTAATTAGTTTTTAAAAATGATAAGTAAAGGTAAAAACAAATAGTTGGTATCAAATCAAAATAAAATAAAAATCTACATTTAACAATAAATAATGTGGCACCATTTGCACTGTAAGTCAACTGACTTGTCTGTTTCGTACATATAATTTTACTCTATGATCGGTAATGACGTCTATCTCTATCGCACTTGTTGATAGAGAAATTGTTGTTGCACTCTTTCTTTTCGGACGCCATTATTTTAAAAACGTAATGTTTGTTTTGTGAAAATATTAAGATAAATAGTATTCTTACGAATGATATGTGATTCCTTGACTTTTAGAAGTTTTGCTACAGTTAAACTTAATCTAGGCTATTGCTATCTTTTCTTTCTAATAAACCGAGAAAGAGACGGACGTAATTTAGAGCTGTCAAATTTAATTAATGGAACTAATATTTCCATACAAATGAAGGCTGGACTAAAAACACGGTGAAGCGCAAGGCATAAACTAGTTGACAGCTCTAACTTATTTCATTGCTATATCCGTCCTTTTCTCGCACTGCATTTTAGTAAAAGATAGCAATAGCCTAAATTAAGTTTAGTTTGTGCACAACAGAATCGACACCCATGTCTACCGGATGTCGGCAAAGCTGTGGGCCCACATATCACAAAACTGAAGCCCTGAGACATCTAGACCGGTCGCGGCAGGCCGAGGAGAAGATAGCGGGACGCCTTGGTTGGCATTCTCGTTAATGGGGAGACACAGGCAAAGATAATCTAAGATGGCGCCACCATAGCTGTTCTCAATCTGACCAATGAGGTTAAGCTATTTTGAAATATAAAATGACATTACCACATTTTCAACCAATGACGATGTTGCGAACCAGCTATGCTAGCGCTATTAGTTCCACAGTGTGTCTCCCCATTGGCGAGATGAAGCCCATCATTCGAGGAAAGTGGAAGGAATGGGGGAAGTCCTTTACCCAGGAGTGAGACAGCTGAGGCTAACAAAAAAATGTATGTAACGGTTTTTAGCAACGAATCAGGTACAAATCAAGTTACTGAAATATCACAAAATGTTTTAGCGACCTTCAAACTTGGTCATGGTGAAACCCTTTTGGACAGACCAAAGTAGCCTGAATGAAACAAACTCAAACACTACTCATAGTATGTGGCGCGTGAAAATGGTAGTACCATTTACAACCACAAGCTCCAGTAAAATACCTTGAGATTTTGTAGAATTACATCATACTAGCGGACGTCACGCGGTTTCACCCGCGTAGTTCCCGTTTCCGTGTGATTACGGGGATAAAATATAGCCTATGTTACTCAGGGTAAATGTAGCTTTCTAGTGGTGAAAGAATTTTTGAAATCGGCGCAGCAGTTTTTGAGTTTATTCATTACAAACATACACACAAAAATACAAATCTTTCCTCTTTATAATATTAGTGTAGATATCAAAAGATAACCCCCCTTGCCACCCACAACTCCAAACAAGTAGTGTTGAGTATTTCAACTCTAAACTCACGAAGATACTCTAAAGTTCTAACCTCTAAATAAACCAAACTTTGTCTAGAAAACTCAAAAATGCACAGCGCCTCGTTTATAAGTAAACTACGTATGCAGTGTTGCCAGACTCCACAACATTCACTTACCGTACCGAGTACATTTGAAATGTTGCCCGCTTCAAAAATTGCATTTGCATGCGAAGTTGGCTAGAGGAATATTATGCTCCCGTATGAATGAAGTTGATCCGATATACAGGTTGTTGACTTTGTAGAGACTTCTGTTCGTTTCCATATTACTAACCGCTACAACACGAACAATTTTGTACAATTGTGAAACTAACGTACCTTTATTTTAACAACGCAAAAGACTGACAACCCGTCTTAATCTTACTAGCGGATGTCACGCGGTTTCACCCGCGTAGTTTCCGTTCCCATGGCAGTACGGGGATAAAATATAGCCTATGTAACTCGCTGATAATGTAGCTATCCATTGCTGAAAGAATATTTAAAATCGGTCGAGGAGTTTTAGAGTTAAATCGAAACAAACCCACAAACAAAAAATTAAAATCTTTCCCTTTATAATATTAGTGTAGATTATTATAATTAGTACAGATTACCCAGTAACTGATTTGTGGAAGTCAAATGGGCCATTCGCCCCATATTAAATATAACCACGCGACTCCTAAAAAAAAAAACACTATAAAGAGGAAAAGAAGAAAAAATATGTATTATAGAAGATAACTCTTAGACTTCACAAGCAATGTGAATAAAATTAATATGGGACTACCTTGCAATGTTCTTCTACCAAATGAGAATCAAATGCAAAAAAAACAAATCAGAATCACGTAAATTGGACCAGTAATCATGGAGTTACGAGGTAAAAACATAAAAAACAGCCGAATTGGGAACCTCCTTTTTTGAAATCGGTTTAAAATAGGGTATTCTGCTGCAGACTGGAAGCCGACTCCACAGATTGGAAAAGGCCAGGCAGACAATGATGAATCTACCACGCAACAATTAATAATATTGCTGCGCTGTCGTCTTCGCGCGCGCGCTGTCAGTAGCGGTCGCCGAATTTTGTCTTACGAGAATGTCCGTAAATAAACTAAAGTGTACGAGCTGTAACCTAGTGATATCGGAAGTACTTGCTTTCATACGAGATCGGCATCATGTAGTCGATAATGAAAGCCTGATAAGGATATGTGAAACTGCATTTTCTGAGGAGGAAGTAGATGAGGCGAAGAAGTTGTTGTTTGTATCTACGAACACAACAAGAAAACTGGTGTCGAGGCGCAAGAACAAAAAACAAAAAGACCTGGAAGATATGGTAACTGTGTTTAAAACAATAGACCCTGAACAATTACCAGTGTTTGTGGCGTACGACCTACACAAACTACCACCTGTTTGTTTTGATCACGTCGACGTCACAAAATTATTGAAGGATATATTGGTTTTACGGAAAGAAATTGGAGATATAAAGAGCGACTATGTGACAAATGGCCAATTAGAGGAATTGAAGCAAAAAGTGAGTACGGAAAAATCGAGTTCGTTAATTGATTCGAATGTTAACATGAAGAAACGAGGCGGAGGGTACATGATAAATCGTGATAGCGGCCCGTTTGGTCTCCTACCTCACATCGAGTCGCGGCCGGTAAACGTCGGCGATGTATCGCGTTCCAGTCGTAAGGATATGAGTCACGATAGTGCAAGCGAAACGCCGCCGCCGCCAGCGCCGATATATCGCTCCCTCGTGCACTCGCATACCGGGAGTGCTACTCAGACTAAACCCGTCTCTCTTGCACCTGTTAACTCGACTATGCTTGAGAATGACAGCTTAGTGGCCCTAGATGACGCATGTAAACAACAGACTTTGGCAGATATTGTTAAAAAAGGCGATTGGAAGGAAAATAAGCATGAAGAACAATGGATATTGGTGCAAAGGTCAAAAACGAGAAATAGATTTGTTGGCATGACAGGAAAAGCTGCTTCTAATTCAGTAGGAAATTTTAAGGCCGCCGAGATAAAAATACCCGTTTTTATCTCTAATGTGAATAAAGATGCTACTGAGAAAGACATATGTGAATACATACAGCAGAAAACTAGTGAAGTTGTAAAATTGGAGAAACTCAATATGAAGTCGGAAAGGCAATATAACGCCTTTAAGTTGTTTATACCTAAACACAAATTATGTACTTTTTTGGATGACAAATTCTGGCCAGAGGGAATAATGTTCAGGCGATTTATTAATTTCAAGAAAGGAAAAGTCTCAGATATTGTTTATGATAACCCCGTAGTAAATAATGGATAATAACATCAAAAAGAATGTAACCTTATCGACATTCAATTGCAAGAATGTTATTCGATCAGCTGACTGTGTGCGCAGGTTGTGCCGTGTCGCTGATGTTATTGCACTTCAAGAGACTTGGCTGTTACCCCATGATGTGCCTTATCTCGGTAGTATTGATGATGATTTCGCGTATGCGGGCAAGTCCGCCGTCGATACGTCTGCTGGAGTTCTCATAGGAAGACCGTATGGTGGAGTTGCGCTTCTGTGGAGGAAATCAGCCTTTGCGGTGGTATCAGTGGTGCAGTGTAATAGTGATCGTTTGTTGGCTATTAGGATTGAGCACGCGGGTCGTTCCCTATTGATATTCTCAGTGTATATGCCGACCAACTGGTCTGATAATCTAATTGAGTTTACGGAGTGCTTGAGTGAAATTATTGCTATAATTGAGAACAGTAATGTTGAATCAGTGTTTATATTGGGTGATCTTAACGCACATCCAGGTGAGCGCTTTTCAAATGAATTGTTAACTGTATGCCGGGAGCAATCGTGGTCGTGTGTTGATATGGAACTACTTCCGAAGGACACGTTTACGTTTGAGAGTACCGCTAACGGTGCATTGCGCTGGCTTGATCACTGTGTGGTGAGCAGTGCGGCTCGACATTTAGTTGCAGACGCGTCAGTTTTGTATGGAGTCTATTTGTCAGATCATATTCCTTTAATAATTGAATGTAATATTGATTTAATAATACCTAAGTTGGTAAACCCAATCTATACTTGCAATAAGGTTATATGGGGTGAAAGAGATACCAATCAAATAAATGAATATTCAAAATTTTGTAATTCTAAATTAAAATTAATAGATTTTCCGGATGATTTTCGGTATTGTGCGCATAAAATGTGTTCTAATGCTAATCACATGGAAGTGTTAGATACAATGTATCGCAGTTTGGTAAGCATTTTAAAGGAAGGTGCCGAACGTACTTATTTATGTAAACAGATGCGTCATAATAGCAAGAGATACATACCTGGTTGGAACAAATATGTTCGTGACGCTCACAGAGAGGCTCGACTGTGTTATCAAACATGGTTGTTTTATGGTAAACCTGCTAGTGGTTATGTTTACAATAAAATGTGTCAATCTAGGAAAGCCTTTAAGACCAATCTGAAATATTGTCAAGATAACCAACAGCAGATAAAAATGGATATTTTAGCATTTTGGAAATCAACAAATAATTTGAATCCGAAGTTGAGTCCCCCTGTGAGCGTGGCGGGCGTACACGAGGCGACGGATATAGCCAATGCATTTCGGCGTCATTTCCAGATTGAGTCACCTCTTACTAGACCTGTGCAGGTGTTTGATGCTGAAGGCAACTCTGGGGACATTACTATTATTTTTACGGCACAAGAAATATCAGCCATCATAAAGAAAATGGAGAGGGGTAAATCCCCAGGTCATGATGGCCTCAGCATCGAGCACCTGAGGTATGCGGGGGGACACTTGCCGCGTGTGCTGGCTTTATTTTTTAACCTGTGCGTTAGCCACGGTTACTTACCTGATGACGTAATGTATACAATGGTAGTGCCGATTGTGAAAAATAAAACGGGGGATGTATCTGACATATCCAACTACAGGCCCATTTCTCTGGCCACAGTCGTAGCAAAAGTGTTGGACAGTCTGCTTGATAAGCAATTGGCTAAACACCTCGAACTACATGATGCCCAGTTCGGTTTTAAGCCTGGGCTGTCAACTGAGAGTGCAATCTTGTGCCTCAAGCAGACTGTGCAATACTACACAGACAGGAAGACTCCTATTTTTGCTTGTTTTCTGGATCTGTCACGTGCATTTGATCTTGTATGTTACGATGTTTTGTGGCGTAAACTCGAATGTGAAACTACCTTACCAGCTGAAATAGTGTCGATATTTAAGTACTGGTATAGTAGTCAAAGCAATAGCGTGAAGTGGAATGGTTCGCACTCGGACGTGTATCGGTTGGAGTGCGGGGTGAGGCAAGGGGGGCTCAGCTCACCCAGGCTCTTCAACCTATACATGAACCAGCTGATCCTCGAGCTCAGCAGCACCAGTGTCGGATGTCATATTGACGGTGTGTGTATTAACAATATTAGTTATGCTGACGATATGGTGTTGCTGAGCCCATCGATCGGTGCTCTGAGGCAACTGATCGCTATATGCGAATGCTATGCGGTGAATCATGGGCTCAAATATAACGTCACAAAGAGCGAACTAATGGTTTTTAAAGCAGGCAGTGTGACATATTCGTGTATTCCAACTGTCGCTCTTTGTGGAGAACCACTGCGAAGGGTGGACAAGTTTAAGTATCTGGGCCACTGGGTCACTGAAGATCTTAAAGATAATTGTGACATTGAAAGGGAACGTAGGTCGCTGGCTGTCCGTTGTAACATGCTGGCTCGCAGGTTTGCACGTTGTACGAAGCCAGTAAAAGTAACGCTTTTCAAAGCTTACTGTCAGTCCTTCTACACGTGCAGCCTGTGGGTCAACTTTACTCAGCGGACATACAGCGACCTACGCGTTCAATACAATAATGCACTGAGAGTGCTGCTGCGGCTGCCGTGGCGCAGTAGTGCGTCAGGGATGTTTGCAGATAATAATATTGATGGTTTTGCCGCCATTATTAGAAATAGATGTGCATCCCTTTTTTTTTTGACGACCCGATTGGCGCAGTAGTAGTGAGGCTGCCTTACGTTCTTAGGGTCCCGGGTTCGAATCCCGGTCGGTGCAAATGTTTGTGTGATGAGCATGGACATTTGTTTCCGAGTCATGGATGTTTATATGTATATTAAGTATGTATTTACAAACAAAAAGTATATATGTAGTATATCAACTATCTGGTGTCCACGACACAAGCCTCGTTGCTTAGTGTGGCACTAGATGGCGCTGTGTGTAATGTCCAGCAATATTTATTTATTTATTTATTTATTTTATTTATCCCTGATGACTCGTGTTCGCGGCAGCACCAACAGTATTCTCAGTGTATTCGCAGATCGGTGGGATTCCCCGATGGTGCGGAGGTGGATGCAGCTCCATGCTGAATTGTAATTGTTCATTTTCATCTGTGTCTGTACCCTACTAACACTAGAACTTAAGTCAAATTGTTACTAACCCTATGGACTCCGGTCTGAAATAAAATCTTTCTATTCTATTCTATTCTAATATCTTGTCTTATTCAGTGCCAAGATAATTGTACCTAATTAATACTTTGTCATGTTGTTGTTAATAGCCATACTTTATGTTTCTGGAACGATAAATAGGTACTTTAATATTTTTGCTTCTCTTACCAATGATATTATAAGTAAAAAGGTGTAGATACGTTACCTAAACGACATTCTATCTTCAAAAACGGCACACCGCACACATGAATAACTAAAAATATTGCAATAACACACTACATTACAATTAGTCGTCAAAATAGGATGGCATGATTCAAGTATCGCGAGTGAAAAAGAGACAAATATAATTCGCGACAGTGCGTCGTCAAGTGTACTAGAAACGATGTAGAATTAATAAATCAGATATGACATTACCTTACACCGTGATTTATGCCTAAAAATGCGATTCACTCAAGAGTTCATGTAGTAAAAGTAATGTAATAAAAATGCATTGAAAGTAGGTAAATAAAAATGTTTAAGTAATTAGTTTTTAAAAATGATAAGTAAAGGTAAAAACAAATAGTTGGTATCAAATCAAAATAAAATAAAAATCTACATTTAACAATAAATAATGTGGCACCATTTGCACTGTAAGTCAACTGACTTGTCTGTTTCGTACATATAATTTTACTCTATGATCGGTAATGACGTCTATCTCTATCGCACTTGTTGATAGAGAAATTGTTGTTGCACTCTTTCTTTTCGGACGCCATTATTTTAAAAACGTAATGTTTGTTTTGTGAAAATATTAAGATAAATAGTATTCTTACGAATGATATGTGATTCCTTGACTTTTAGAAGTTTTGCTAGTATAATTTGTACAATATCTCATGACACACGACGGCATTTTCGGTAGTTTTGGGTCACTTTCACTTTTAATGCACTGTGTTTACGTGAAGTGCGTCTGTCAACGCCGGCAACGTCACACTGAGGTCAAGGTTTGCTAATTAGCCACATTTTAACGTACCGCTTGCTGAGCGCTTATAACGCATCTACACCTTTTTACTTATAATATCATTGTCTCTTACAAAATATGAATACCTAATAACGATTTATTAAAGGTTTCGAATTAACCAAGCATACAGAATACTTAATTAAAAGCACTGCCCACCACGCTAATGGATGGCGGTTTTATAGAATTCACTTTGACAAATCTAAAGCCAAAGCTTTTAGTTTCGTTATTATCCTCATTATCTACTTTTATTCTATTTTTAAATTATGTAGTATCTACGTACTCTATGGTCCTAGTTGTCATTTGTTGTCTTTGGCAGTCGTTACGGGTTGCCTGTACAGTTTGACAACCAGTCTTACCAAGGGGTAAAGTAAGGCAGTCGCTCTATGCAAAATATTGGTATTCAGCTGCGTCCGGATGGACTGGAAGTCGACCCCAACATAGTTATGTGATGACTTTAGTATGTGCGTAGTAAAAATAAAAATCAATAACATTTTCACTCAGCCTGTATACCTTCGTTACTCCATTCAACTATGTCACGGCAGAGATCGCAAACATTTTCAAGTGCTACCGCGAAGGTACCGCACACACGAGGTTTCTATTCAATTTGCCGAGACCACTTACACAAACTTTTTCCACAACTCCGCATTACACGGTGGAAGTAAACGAAAACTAAATATATACAGGTTTCATGTTGTTGGGAGTCAACAAATTGTAATGGCAGTTTTAGTGGGTAGTAAATGGAAATGAGCAGAATCCGAAGCGATGCGAATCGATAATGTTCGCATTGGTTTCATAACTAACTCGAGGATAAGGGCTTAAATACATACACACGATACGACGTCGCACTTTTGCACGTTACCGTTGAAATCTGCAAAATGCATCTTCTACAAAAACACGACGGCACCGCATCCAGTTCGTAAAATATCAAGCCAACTGACCGCGATTCGCGTTCGCTTCATTTCGCGCCGCACTGCACCGCACCATACGTGCGTTTTTTTTTTTTTCAAAATGGCATCTCGCAGTTCAACCTAGAGAGGTTGTCGTCTGCTTAACCGGACAATCCTGTGGGTACCTTAAGTGTAAGGCCTCCAGCCAGGGCATAAAACTTACAAACTAGACGACTAACGCTAAGGGCACCCCCTGCGGGGTACGGGCCTCGGCTTAGGGCGTCGCTGGGAGAGGACAGCAAGGGGACAGGCTGGATCTGAGTACCATACGTGCGTTTGGCCACTTAGCCACTTTTATAGGTTTCGACTGTTTGTTGTTTTCGCGTCGCGCCGCGCCGCCGGCGCCGTGCCGCTTCGCGTTTGCGTCTAGATCGCTCACGCAGGCGGTAGCCTTAGTGTCGCTATTCTGCGATGCCCGTCGCACATTTCCACGAAACGACGACGCATCGGTAAACATTGCACGTGTTTATTTGTTTTGACCCTAACGCGGTAACTTTCTACATTTATCAGTATTCAGAAAAGTTAAATGCGAATCAATTCAAATAAAATGGTTCTAAAAGCTCGCTTCAAGATGCGTCTGGAATTAATGAGTGCTTACAACCTGACGAAAATATAAACCAAAAATAAACTGCGTTCTTACAGACCGAGCAAAAACATGAAGTAGGTATTTAATAAACATTTTTGCTTTTTCTTTCTACGTTTACGATACTTATTTACTTAAAAACATGACTGTTTACAAAATGAACAGTATTTATTTTTCAAGAGGATTAAGAATGAACTGGAATCCTGTTTTTAAAATATATCATGTTTAATGTTAAAATTATGGTACGAATGTTTACAAAATAAACAGTGTTTTATTTTTCAGGAGGATTTAAAATAACAAGGGTCTTCGCTTTAATTCTGTATAATTCTTGTTTTTTGTTAAAAATAAAGTAGAAATATACATTCGCTGATAATAAAGGATTTGGTCGTTATGTTGGGGAAACAAGCAAAATTTAAAAAGGTTGACGACATCATTAAGAAAAAACAAAATAAAAATCGCCGACAAAATAGAAACGATACCTGACTGATAAAATGTAAAACACTAATATATCGGATTTGAAATGAAGTTTCATAGTTACTACATAAATCTATCTTCATAAAACGTGAATTACAACGCTACTATTTCCCTAAATTTTAATATACACAGTATGCGACAACTTTAGTCTTTTGTACTGGTGATTAACTACAGTACCTATAATTGGACATTTTGTGGTTTTCAGACTAATTGCTTTGCCATTCTGCAGTTAGTGTGCGTAGTTAGTGAATTTAAATACGCAGTTATTTGGTTACATTTAGTTATTTGCACTACGCAGTGAATTTAGCTGCAGCTGTTTATGATCTGCAGCTACTTACCATAAAGTCACGCGGGGATGTCACACGGGGGTAAGTAGAAACTACAGAACACCACCTTCTACGGTCCTTACACCTTGTTCGTCCACGAATTCATTATACAAATATACTTCACTTCCCAATTGCCAAATTAAAACCTTAGTATTTTCATTAACACTGAAAACGGGATATTTACCATGTTTATTACCTTGTTTGTTTATTTGAGTTGTTTATCCGTGGATGTCCGTGATCACGGTGCTTGCAACAGCACCGAAATAAAGGAAACTATTGTAAATATCCAGTTTCCAGTGTTTGGTGTAGATTCTGTTGTGCACAAACTAAACTTAATTTAGGCTATTGCTATCTTTTACTAAAAGGCAGTGCGAGAAAAGGACGGCTATAGCTATGAACTAAGTTAGAGATGTCAAACTAGAGTATACCTTACGCTTCACCGTGTTTTTAGTCAACATGTTTTTACGTGCACCCTTCATTTGTAGAGAAATATTAGTTCCAACTAAATTTGACATCTCTAAATTACGTCCGTCTCTTTCTCGTTTTATTAGAGAGAAAAAGATAGCAACAGCCTAAATTAAGTTTAGTTTGTGCACAACAGAATCGACCTCAATGATAGTGTTTGTGACCGTGTCAGTGTCATTTTAAAAACGTAAATCCTTAGTAACTGACTCACCAAATTAACTGCACACATAATACCTCATTCTACATTTTACCTATACAAAGCACAAAGGATTAATTTAGCTCCATCAAGCCACGTTTTGTTTGATATTCTTGAACGTAGAAAATAAACACAGGAGCGTTTCCTGCAAGCCATTTGTAATGTAAATGCGCCTCATCGAGGTACAATTTGAACTGCCGTGCCGTGATGGTCGCCCTGATTTGAATATTAAATCCTGCAGAAATTTTCTTTGCTATAAACGTGTCGTTATTCAACGAGGCTGTTTGAAGGAATTTAAATTGCTTGTAGTTTTAAATAAGCAAAACTGTAGAAACCCGACTGCGTTGTGTATTAATGAAGCTTGCTACAAGTTTTTCTTAGCAGCTGTTTTGGAATTACTGTAAAAGTTTTTTTATTGCGTTTGCGGGACCATATCGGTTGCCTAGTTCCTAATGACGTATTATTAACGATAAGAATGATGAATGTAACCTAAAGCAGTCGCTCCATGTAAAATACTGGTATTCAGCTGCATCTGGTTAGACTGGAAGTCGACCCCACCATAGTTGAGTGCCGAAATGTCTATATCAATCCTGTCGGTTGTAAATACGAAACGCTTATAAGACGTTTGAGATGTTTAAAAAGCTCCACAATAACCGCGCGCCAAATCCTTTAGTTTCTCAAATTCCAGGTCGGTAGCTTATACAAGAGACAGCTTTATGTGACTGTCCAGAACGACATGAACTATCTACACACCAAATTGCATGTAAACATGTCCAGCCGATTCAACAACAACATTAACAAGAGAAACAAACCTGTGTACCTGACATGTGTAATCCATTTACAAATCCGTGGATTATTAGCATGTCGCCCATATACCTACCCGTGTTTATTTGTCTTCATGCACTAATACCGCAGAGTAGATAAGTACAGGCAGAAGGTCGGCCGTTTTCGCAGAGCAAAATTGCACTTACACATAGAAATGCTTCACGTACGGCGAGTGCAATCGCACTCGCGACCGTCATTTGTTTGGAATCCCAAGGAAACATAGACATGTGGCACGTACAGTCGGGGTCTTTTCCGCCTGACCATTTTAATTTTTTTTCGCTTAAAACATGCGGAGGCGCCGAGCCACGCCCCCTTGAAGTTTGTACCTATTAGGAAAGCCCCAACTTTGGCGCGCAAAATAACAATAACTCTCGTTTGGCGTGCGTCGTCAGTGCACTCGGCCGATTCGGTATCTTTTCATTCATTATTTCTATACAAAGTCAAAGTCAACGGGGCGGGGCTAGAGAACGTTTCTATGTTGCAAGTGCAAGCAAAAATAAGCTTTGTGGTGGTCAGGTGGGAGTGTCCTCGAAAGCACATACAGCGAGTGCAAGTGCACTCGCGACTGTCTTTTAATTGAGATCTCCACGCACACATAAACACACTTATTTTTTTTTTCGGATGGGAAATCATTAATTGACTCCTTCCGCTCTGGGCGGAGCAAGAGGGAGTGTCAGACTTTTACTGACTAAAACCCATCCATGTTCCTTCATCGCCATTTGTGTTCCGGGGCCACGGTATCTCTTTCGAACAGTCCCGCAACCCCGACATAGACACACTTCACATACAGTGAGTGCAAGCGCAATCGGGACGAGACTGGCATTTCTTTTGTTTGAAATCGCGGTACGTGCGTAGGTACGTACGTACGCGTCAATGTGTGAGTGCCTGTTTTCGCTCATTGTACAGATTGGACCTTCTGTCTGTGATATTACTATCTATTTTGCTATGCTAATACTCTGACCGTTGGCGCGCTGCCATGCTTCCATTCACCTCCCACAGAAATAATATTGCTCTAAATAATCGAACGTGTGTAACACTTCTGTTCGTGATTATATTGAATGAATCATTGAATCAAAATATAAACATGTTAACGCTGATTTCGATTGGAATTAACAAGTTTAATGAAAATAGTGTTTATATTTGAGGTTTTCTTTAAAGTAATTAATATTTTTTTAAATTTACTTTACGACGTGCGTGATGAGGGACTTAGGAATACATATAATAAAGTATTAAATCAAATGCAGCATCAGTAAATTCAGTCTGCAGAGACTATCTGCTAATTTACTGGCCGAGTCTGATGGTAAACCTAATTTTCATCATAGACTTCTATTGAGTTTAATATTCCTTGCTCTTCATCTTTTTTAAGGGTTCCGTACCTCAAAAGGAAAAAACGGAACCCTTATAAGATCACTTTCTGATCCGTCTGTCCGTCTGTCACCACCGATTTTCTCAAGAATGGGTGGACCTAGCAAGTTGAAATTATAATATTAATACCGGATACTGAGGCTTATAGACCCTATTCGGTGTATAAAAATCAAGGCCCTGAGTCAACATAATAAAAAGATCATCATCAGCCTATTAATGTTTCCACTGCTGGGACACAGGCCTCATCATTCCGCGTTCGGCAGCCGTTGCGCATACACGTGTGCCCTGCCCCGTACCGCGCTCTCTCGCTCGCGCCAAGCGAGCCGCACGCGAAGCCCGACTCCGTCTAGAGCGCCGCAGTGCTACGCCGTAGCACTGCCGCTCTCGCCGCGTAGGCCACCTGGCCCCGCCCACCGCCCACTCGTAGTGCCGCTACGGTAAGTGCTCACGCACTCGCCTACGCGCAGCTACGCCGTAGCAAACCGGCTACGGTTGCTACGCATCCGTAGTCGGCCTTCTACGCTCGCGTTCTCGTTGTGTTTTTTGACTCCTTACGAGTAAAAACCATCTGTTTTTTCGGTTGGTACTTGGGGGAAACCTTACGGTGCCAACGAACCCAAGTGGGTGGTGACCCAGCACACCCGCCGACCCCCTTCAGGGGAAGGCAGTTAGTTGGAGGGGCTCCGACTGCGGCCTTGGGGGCTTCCCTAGTCGCGGTCTGGAAGCATATTAACCCCCGCTTGTCCACAGTTTGCACCCGGGACGTCTGGGTGTGTCTACCCCAGCGGCCCGGATCGGTCGCAAGACCCATAGGGCCCTGCCGCACATTGAGATTGGCGGCAGGTATACAAGCTTAGGGCTCACAATAGTACACACCCCCCTGTGACACCGACAGGGAGCGTACACACCCCCGGGCATCCCACCTGGGGGAACTAGGACTAGATAGTAGTCTCCGTTAGACCCCTCCGGTCATTCAGACAGCTGTGTAGCTGGCGAGTTTGTTTGTGTTTTTCTTCTCGCCAGTGAAGCACTAGGAAAAACATAGGGTTGGGCTCCTTTGGGGAACTGTCTGCCCGGGGTGTTCACGTCTCACGTGTCGCCTCGGGACTAGGTCTTAGGCTTAGTTAGGCTTTTAACCTCTATTAGGTCCCCCTGTACTCCGTACATTTTTCTGCCCCCTACCCCTGCTTTCTCAGCCACCATGGCTGACGAAGGCAAGAAAATACTCGACCACTTGGTCTGCAAGCTCCTCAAGACCTTGCTTGAGGAGGAAACCCCGTCATCCGGGAAATACGAGGGCATACTAGCCCAGATTCGTCTCCGATGGAGTGGCTTCGTTCCCGAGGCCCCATCATCTCTCGCAACGTTCACTGAATTCAGTGATGCGTTAGAGTCCCCCCTCTCACCCATACTCATGCCGCCTCTTACTGAGGCATCAACCCACCTCGAGGAGGAAACTCCCTCCAACCCACCCCAAGACTCTGAGATGGAAATCCACATCTCGGACGATGAATCCGTGGCGACCTCCGCCTCTGAATCTACCCCCACCTCGTCCTCTGAAGACGACTATTTGGTCGTCGGAAAGGAAAAGAGGAAGAAGGGAAAGTCCTCTTCGTCGTCGGTCGTTAAGGCCAAAAAAATCAATCCCACGCCATTGGAGGAGGATGCTGGCCCTTCTCTTAGCCGCCCCCCCACCCCCATGGCCATAACCACCCCGGCTATTGCCTCACAGACAACCTCCCAGGTTGCCCCATCGGACTCTCCCCAGAGTCGCCCTCCGAGCCCTATGGCTACAGCCACCCAGGCTGCCCCGCCCAAATACGCCCGTCCCCCCCCCGTTTTCATACATGACAAGGGGAGATGGACAGAGGTGTCGAGAGCATGTAATGAACGCTCGATTCATTACACCAGTGCCCGTGCTGTTGAGCAGGGCATTAAAGTCAGCGTACCAACGCCTAACGACTACCGAGAGCTAACAAAGCTCCTTCGCTCCAAGAGCATCTTCTACCACACCCACACCCCTCGTGAGAACATTCCAACCAGGGTTGTTATTAAAAACGTCCCGGTTGAAATCTCCCCTGAGGAGATTCTCAGTGACCTTCAGTCACAGAACATCCCCGTCTCAGAGGTGCACCGTATGCACCGCAAAGTTGGCGGCCGCACAAGTTCGGAATCATACAATATGGTTCTAGTCGTATGCGACCCCGTGGATGGGCACCACCCCATCCACCAAGTTAATAAGATATGCGGACTCTCGGGAATCCGCATTGAAAAACCCCACAAAAGTGGCGTTATGTCCCAGTGCCATAACTGCCAACTTTATGGCCACGCCCAACGCAACTGTTTCGGGAAACCGCGTTGCGTTAAGTGTCTGGGAGACCACGGCACTGCCGACTGCACCCGTCCCAAAGACCGCACACTCTGCACGGAGCCTCCCAGCTGCGTGCTGTGTGGCGAGTCTGGGCATCCCGCAAATTACCGCGGGTGCCCTAAGGCCCCCAAATCCTCAGCCCCAAAACTGACCAGTCGTGCTAGAAACACGCAAATGAGAGAGTGCCCTTCTCTAGTTGAGAAACTCCCCACCTCTCTCAGCCCTCAGCGTCCCAGCCCTTGGAACGCATTGAACCATCAAGCCCACTTCCCGGCTTTGAGGCCCACTCAATCGCCGCTCTCCCAGCCCATCCCACCTCTGATGGCTTCGGCAGTCACGCCTCCCCCTCCCCCCAGACCGATCATTAAAGCGACCGCGCCCTCAGCGCCTCGACCCCCCCTTCAACACACTGCCCCAGCGCCCCGTCCCACAGCGCCCTCAGCGCCCCGTCCTTCAGCGCCCCGTCCTCCAGCGCCCTCAGCGCCCCGTCCTCCAGCGCCCTTAGCGCCCCATCACCCAGCCAAAGTGCACCAAGCACCATACACCTTCTCGGCCCCCCCCCCTTTCCCTATGACAAACAACGCTCCAGCGCTAGACCCATTTGACCCCTTCAGGGTTATCTCTAGCACCTTTGCAGTCTTCCACTCCCCAAGAGGGCATCAAATGGCGAGAGACATAATCGCCTGCAAGGGCGACTTCTTCGCCTTGCTCCAAGTATACAACGCGTACCCGGATGTTACGCAATCCCTTCATAACCTCCCCCATAACAGGAATCCATAGAGCTCCTCCCCCCTTGTAGATTCAAACCGAAATCCCTAAAAATAGGGACCTTCAACGCCGAAGGCCTGAATGGCCAACGTGATGAGATCGCCACTTTCCTCCGCGACCATCAACTAGACATCCTCCTAGTCCAAGAGACCTTCTTCAAACCCCACCAGCGAGACCCTAAAATTGCCAACTACAGGTTAGTACGCAATGACAGGACTCGCTGTCACAAGGGAGGTACTCTCATCTACTATAAATCTAGTCTGTACTGCATCCCCTTAGACCCCCCTACCCTCTCCAACTTCGAAGTCTCTGTCTGTCGGCTGGGCATGACAGGTCATCTACCTATTACGATTATCTCGGCGTACCTTCCGCCTCCTAACTCCAACACCGATTCTGTGGCGATTAACGCCTCCATCAAGGATGACCTCACTACCCTACTCAACCTAAGTGACTCCGTCCTTCTGGCGGGGGATCTTAATGCAAAGCACCCCGCATGGAATAGCCGCTTGTCCAATACCAGAGGTAATGTCCTCTACAACCTCTGCTCGTCCCTCGATTTTGATGTCATCGCTCCGATGCATCCCACACATTTTCCAAATAACCCTAATCACACCCCCGATGTGCTAGACGTCGCGCTTCTGAAGAATGTAAACTTGCGATTACATTCTATGGAAACGATCGATGAGCTCAATTCGGATCACAGACCTGTGATTATAGAATTTGCCCCCAGATACGGTCCTTCTGACCCCTCTCAACCCCCCCCCACCAAAGTGATCACGGACTGGGGGAAAGTAAGCGAATTGCTGAAATCCACCGAGTCCCCTCACTTAGATCAAATCCCCGACAACATTGTAACCTTAGCCGACACGGAGGCCGCGATCGGCTTGTTCACTGGCCACGTTCAGTCAATCCTGAGCGAATGCTCAAGGGAGGTTCCGGCGGAGGATCACCTCCGCTGGAAACTTCCGGATGACGTACGTGAACTGGTGACCGAGAAGAACGCGGCTATCCGTGCTTACAGAGCCTTCCCTTGTGCCAATAACAAAGTTTTTATGCGTCGCTTACAACGCAAAGTAAGTAGATGCGTCAAAAAACTGCGTGAAGAACAATGGGACAAGATGCTCGACGATCTAGAACCGACCCATCAGGCCTTCTGGAACCTGCAGAGGAAACTCCGCTCCTCTGAGGTCACTCCCATGCCCCCTCTCATTAACCCTGATCAGAGTGTCGCCTTCGACGACGACGATAAAGCCGAATGTCTGGCCGACAGTTTAGAGTCTCAATGCTCCCCCAGCACCCAGCCAGTAGACCAAGCTCACCTTGCTAAGGTGGATGCTGAAGTCGAACGCCGGGCCTCCTTACCCCCTGTCGAAGACCCTGATGACCCACTACCCCCAGTCACTCCAGACGAGGTAGAGGACATCATAAAAGGTCTCAAACCTAGGAAAGCCCCTGGCTCTGACAGAATCACCAACAAGGTGTTCAAACTTTTCTCCCCCGCCCTCATAGTATTACTAACCGCTATCTTCAATAGCGCCATGTCCAATAATATTTTCCCTCAGTCGTGGAAACAGGCTACCGTTATTGGTATTCCCAAACCGGGCAAGCCTAAATCTTCCCCGAGCAGCTACCGCCCCATTAGTCTTCTCAATGTCATAGGCAAAATCTACGAGAGGCTTATTTATAAGCGTCTCAAGGACTACGCCGAGGCAAAGAGCTTAATTCCGAAAGAGCAGTTTGGATTTAGATCCCAACACTCTTGTGTCCAACAAGTGCACCGCATTGTAGAACACATCAGCGACCGCTTCCAGCGAAGCATGATGACCGGTGCCTTGTTCTTCGATATTGCTAAAGCATTCGACAAAGTTTGGCACAACGGGCTGATATACAAGCTGTATCGGCTCGGTGTGCCAGATCGTCTAGTTCTCATCCTCCGAGACTTTTTGTCGAATCGCACCTTCCAGTACCGCATCGAGGGTGCGCTTTCCGCCCCTCATCCGATTCGCGCCGGTGTCCCTCAGGGCTCGGTGCTATCCCCGTTAATCTTCACGCTGTTCACTAGCGACATCCCAAAGAGCAATACAGCCCAGTTAGCCCTTTTTGCTGACGACACGGCCATTTATTGCTCTGGAAGGAATCCCTCAAAAATCGCCAGCACCCTCCAAACCTCCGCAAACGCCTTAGGCGATTGGTTCCGGAGATGGAGAATAGAAGTCAATCCCGACAAGAGCCAGGCGGTACTTTTCACCAGGCCACACCGCACTGTTCCCCCGAACCCTAGTCCGATCACCATGTTTGACAAGCCGATCCCTTGGGAGACGCAAGCCAAATACTTGGGGGTCATCTTAGACCAACGCCTAAACTTTCGAGAGCACATAAGGACGGTACGCTCGCGTGCCGCCTTCGCTCTTGGTAGGCTCCACTATGTGCTGAATGCACGCAGCAAATTGTCACTTAAGTGCAAATTGCGTATCTACACCGCGTGCATTCGGCCTATCATGACATACGCGTGCCCCGTGTTCGCGCACTCAAAACCCTACCTAATCCACAGGATGCAGACCCTACAAAACCGTTTTCTCCGAAGGGCTACGGGCTCACCGTGGTACCTTAGGAACGAGCAACTTCACGTAGATCTTAAAATCCCAACCATTCAACAGTTCATGAAACGTCTTTCTAAGAGTTTCTTTGATAAGGCCGAGAAGCATACCAACCCCTTGATCTATTCAGCCGCCCATTATGCCCCATCTAAAATCTCCAAGATTCGCCGCCCCAGGCATACATTACTCATTCCCGATGACCCCACCACCCTCATTCAAGAAAGCTGTAGGGAAAGTAGCACTCTACGTAAAAACAAACACAGATACAAACCGCGAACTCGAAACCGACCCCGCCACCGTGACGTACCGCGAGCGCGACCCCCCTGTAACATCACCGACCGACCCTTGCTCGACGAGCCAGCCCGCGCCGCTGAGCTTGTAGCTTCAAATTCCCAAAATAATAATCCGACCCAGCCACCCTTGCTGCCCTCCCTCAATGACTCACTAAGCCGAGGCCCGAACTCCACAGGGAGTGCCCTTAGTGTTGTTCATTTAATTAAAAATCCTAGCTTGTAAGCCCTGGCTGGGGGCCTTAAAGTAATTTTTGGCCACCACAGGATAGTCCGGTTAAGCAGTTTGACAACCTTAACGTGTTGTGTCTGCGAGTGGTCCCATCTAAAAAAAAAAAAAAAAAAAAAAAAAAAAAGACACAGGCCTCCTCTCTATGAGAGGGAATGGGCAATAATCCACCACGCAGGCCCAGTGCGGTTTGGTAAATGTCACATGTCTTCGAATTTTGTGGTTCTAGGACATGCCGGTTTCCTCACGATGTTTTCCTTCACCCTTTTGAGAGCAGTGGTGATGAAATAAATTACACAAAGTAATGCGCCTGCCTGGGCTCGAACCCACGACTAAAGAACGAATAAAAAGATATTTAGTAAAATTGACAAAATTTTATTTTTTTAGAATTTTCTTTTACTTGTGCTGTAAGACCTTGCTTTTAACCAAAAGTGACAATTGTAGGTCAACCGGAAGACCTTTATAAGTTTTGGGTCAAAAACCTAAATGGTAGTATCGTTGACCTCAATCACGAAATTTTGCGATAAGCAATGTCTTACAGCACATGTAAAGGGAAAAATCTGAAAACCGTAAATATCTAGTTCAAAAACAAAAAAAAAAAACAATTTTACTATTACAAACTCATTCTTTGTGGTTGGTGCAATACCCGTTTCTGGGGATCGAACAGCCAAGTTAAGTTTGCCCTTTATAAAGTTTGTACGGAATCCTCGGTGCGCAAGTCCGACTCGCTCTTGGCTGGTTTTTACGGTTCCGTACCCGAAGGGTAAAAACGGAACCCTATTACTAAGACTTCGCTGTCTGTCCGTCTGTCTGTCACCAGGCTGTATCTCATGAACCGTGACAGCTAGACAAACAAATACTAAATATAGTCAATGGTACGGAACCCTTCGTGCGCAAGTCCGACTCGCACTTGGCCGGTTTTTTTTTTTTAAGGTTGTCGCTGCGGACAACTAGACTGCGGTTGTGTTAGTGTCAATCCTACATTCGCGTAGTGACCCTTGCTATTGCTCCACATACTCTGAAGACTAGCCAGCTTGTAAAGAGCAATAGAATAATTATGTAGTGTACCAATAGGTATATTTTAAAGTTTTTACGGTCGATAACTCATTCGCCCGGAAAATTTAATCATTTTATTAGACCATCAAATTATTTTTACAGCCTTACCTAATAAATTATAACACAACATCCAAGAACATCGATTTTCTTTCCTCGTTTTTCCTATAATTACATTTATTACGCGTCCGTATAATGTTGTAATGTAAAACGGATGGCGTCGCCCATGTGTGGGTCGTGTTAACTGCAAGGCCGCTATAAAATGTAAGTAAGATGGCTATTTCAGACTGTCGTAGCTGTTTTATGATTCCTAGTTGACTAGTAGTAGGTTGGAGTAGCTGGATTTAAATAAACCAACAATAATGGGTTTAAGAAATCTCTTAAGGCGCTGTCAACACCAAAATCGCGCACACTGTCTATTTGTATTGGAGAAAACGAGACGTCACTATTACTGGGCGGCCAGGTTTTAGAAGAAAATAATGAATAAATATTGATATATAAAAAGTATGGATTATTTGTGAAATATGACTCGTTAGCGGTTTAGGTATGATTAAGTTGATTTCATGTTTTTAATTGCAGACCCATACGTCAAAAAAATAAAGACATAGGACCGTTAATTATGATTTTAAGACCAATCTTTGCAATTATTTTCTATCGAGCTGATTTCGTCGAAATATGTATCGAGTCCGTCCAAGGTCTTTGAAATATGATCAATATTAACATTTTTTTTTTGCCGTGCTAGAACAAACAGTTTTTCTTAAAAAACTGCTTAAATAACATCAATTTCAACAAATTAGGTGTTGTCAGCCCCTTAACGAAGCCAAAAGGCACTAGTTCTCCCCGTCACGCGTCATTGCGATATTCTTTTGTTGCGGGCCGTACCTGGGAACCTTCTAGAACACCAATATCTCCGTGGTGTCGATTCTGTTGTGCACAAACTAAACTTAATAGTCTTGCTATCTTTTACTAAAAGGCAGTGCGAGAAAAGGACGGCTATAGCTATGAACTAAGTTAGACATGTCAAACTAGTTTATGCCTTGCGCTTCACCGTGTTTTAAGTCGACATGTTTTCACGTGCACCCTTCATTTACATGGAAATATTAGTTCCAACTAAATTTGACAGCTCTAAATGACGTCTGTCTCTTTCTCGTTTTATTAGATAGAGAAAGATAGCAATAGCCTAAATAAGGTTTAGTTTTTGCTCAACAGAATCGACACCATTGACGGTCAAATTTCTAACTTTATCACCAGTTTTTTTTTTCAAATACTAGTTCTTATGGTCATAAATTAACTTTCAATACCTCCAAAACACGTTTACTATTAAAAGCGTCCATAAGCACAATGTTTTGCGTGCGTTACATTAAGTTTTACCGTAAAACGTGATTTTTCACCCCAAAATAAAAGTCGTTTCCCAGTAATATTTTTTGCCTATAGAGTTACATAGTTTAATGTAAGTACATAATGGTCGACTGCTTCGTGAAGGGTCTGTTTACACCTTGTATTCATAGTTCCACTATTAGTTTAGCTTGTATATGTGTGTGGGTTTATGTGGCTTAAGGGTGCATAAGTCGACGGCTCGAACTCGTTGGCGGGCGTGGCTAATAAGCGCATGTTTATTAGCCACGCCCGCTAACGAGTTTACTAGATAGCATTATCTAGTAAAGTTTTTAATTTATTTAGTTTAATTTATTTAGTATTCATTTATCTAGTTTTTATTTATATATATATTTATTTACTAAGTGATACGATGATTTATAACGAAAATGAGCGCGTAAAATTTCATAAATTGACCTTTGGGCTTAGGTATAGATATTATGGAAAACGACTGAATGTATCTACTCAAAATAAATTATTTGAATTTTTGAATAAATTATCTATCCCTGAATGGTTTCACTTTTTCTATTTTCATACTACATAAGTTATTTATTTACGCCCAACTATATTTTTTTTCCAATTCTGCTTCCATACAGGGCTAGATCATTGACAAGACCAGTTGATACAAATTTCAGTTTAGAACCTACACTGTTAAACAGACGAGTAATCACCATACTACGTTTGTTTGGAAGAATGACCGACTTGTGTAACCTTAATCTATATTCCCTACAGCTAGCTGCTTATACAGATTGTGTTAGTTGCCGGTGAGCCCCATGATTTGATCTCCAGAGTAGAGACAAAGGTGATTACAGTGTGGTGGTGCGGAATTGATTGTGTGTGTGTATGTGTGATGTATGTCAGTTTGCGTGTTTGCTCTCATTATTTGAAGTGTCATATGAATGACAGATGTATATTTTTAATTCATCATGAAAAAAGCTCATGAGGAGCTCGTGGCTAAATAATAACAGCCACTCAGGTCGATCTTTAGGTTAAGCCACGCTTGCCTAGGTTGGTCTGTGGATGGGACCACCCTTACATACCGAGTTTCCTCCGTGCGAAAAGCACGTTAAGCTGTTGGTCCCGGGCGTCATTTGTGGATCTTTGGCAGTCGTTACAGGTAGTCAGTCAGTAGCCCAAAAAGTCTGACAACCAGTCTTACCAAGGGGTATCGTATTACCCGGTACTAACTGGGTTGTTAAGGTCAGATAGGCAGTCGCTTTATGTAAAATACTAGTATTCAGCTGCATCCGGTTAGACTGGAAGCTGACCCCAACATAGTTGGGAAAAGGCTAGACAGATGATGATGAAAAAAATTAATGCGGCTCTACGGCTTGTCTATCTTCTAAGATTTTTAAAACTAGATCCACCAATGCTTGCTGACTAACTTATATTTGTACCGATGTACTTTGTACAAACAGTAGCGTATCGCCTACGTTTTTCATTACTGTATTTCCCCCATTTGATGCTGATAACTTGCGCGCATGATAAGGGACACATCACACGCGCATTTTATTCATATCTTTCTATTTTTAGTGAAAAATAAAAACAAATAGATACGTAATGATACTGATTCTTATTTTTTTACATACAAGAACCACAAGAAAATATTTTAAAGTATGACTACAAATGTTAATTTCATCATAGAATCTATAAAATCGTTTTCATAGGATTTACTATTTTTACAGTTTGCAGGATTTCATTCAGAATTTTAATTTTAATGTACAAACAACAAGGAATAGGTGATCCAATTAAAATATGTATCTTAATTTATAAAAAACTTTAGTATAAGACACCGTATCTCCGTAACCACCTCACCGATTTCAATAAAAAATTGTGAATGAATATAGTTATATAATAGAATACCAACCCGCAATGGGGCCCGCGTGGTGGATTATAGCTCATTCCCTCTCATAGAGACGTGGCCTGTGTCCCAGCAGTGGGAACATTATAGGCTAATTTATGCTTATTATGCTTATGTGGTTGGTTCCAGCTTGAAATATAGAATAGTTTTGAACCCAATAAGTGTGGTTGTGGTTAGTAAATTCCACCCATTCGAAGCCGAGGCGGATCGCTAGTTTATGAACCTATATAATGTAGCAGACATTGATTGATACTGTATTTATTCAATGGCAGAATCCTTTGTCATTATTAAATCCAATAAAAAGATACAAGTTGTGCATTAGCAATCATCCGTCATTATTGTTTCCTTAATTGCAGTTATTTCAAAGGCAATCAAAATAATAACAATTAATTACTACAATCTTGATCTACGAATAAGTAAAGAGTATCTGCTTTATTTATCTTTATTTTTCAACTCGGAACAGTCGATTTTATTTTTGTAAAAATTAAATGTTTTACCTTTAGCTTCGATTTATATGAGTAGAACTAAATATTTAGGTATAAATCCTATAAAATCGATAAATATTTACAACGTAGAAGTCTTGGAGAGACCAAAATAACTGACTGAAAATTTCATACGAAAAGAAAATTATGGGCAATGTTTTACAGTTTTTATCATCTCAAAACGTAAAAACATTCATAATTATCGTTTCAAAAACTTCAAGCGGACGTTTAAGACGTTGGTATCTTATGAGGGGCATATGGGACAGAATGACAGAATTAATAAGTTTATTGTACTCTCACAAAGTCATAATGATATGTGATTTGATAGGTGCAATAAAACCCAAAAATACACTGGTTTATTCACCTATTTTACCAAAATCTAATCTTAGACGTACTCAAACATAATCAATGACAAATAAAAATTTCTCGCAATTTATTTCTGAGACTGAAATAAAAAGAAAATGAAAGCATGTACGATTTTGTAAAAACTAACTTTGAGATTTTCCAAACACAACTAATCGCAAGGCTTCCTTCAGTAGGGCACGCCACGATTGTGGCGATAAATCCGCTCTTTGAGGAGTGGCTTGAGAGACGCCACGGCGTCCTCACCTGTCTGGTGCGCAGGAAGTCTGACGCAGGTCCTCAACGGTGTTTTCGGGAGGTTCCTGCACCGAATCGGGCGGGAGGTACGCCCGGGTGTTTCCACTGCGAGGATCGACCGGAGGACACGGTGGAGCACGTGGAGGTGTGCCCCGCGTGGGCGGAACACCGCCGTGTCCTCGTAGCGGCGATTGACGACGGCGACCTCTCGCGTCCGGCCCTGGTGCAAGCCATGGTCCGGAGCGAGACGGAATGGGACGCCGTCACCTCCTTCTGCGAAGCAGTAGGTAATGCTAGAGAAGGAGGTGGCGGAATGTGAGAGGGAGAGAACCTCTCAACGTCCCGGCCGCCGCGGGAGACGCCCCGGCCACCGTAGGCGCGGGCCTGTGGACGGTGGGCTATGGGCTAGCTCGGCGTTTGTCCGTCTCATGACGACAGGCCGTGTCGACGGCGCGTTCGTGTTCCACGCGCGCCTCAAAGAGAGTCAACAATAGGAAGGGGTCCGCAAGGGCCGATGTTTGCCGGGGTTGCGGGACTGTTCGAAAGAGATACCGTGGCCCTGGAACACAAAGGGCGATGAAGGAACATGGATGGGTTTTAGTCAGTAAAAGTCTGACACTCCCTCCTGCTGCGCCCAGAGCGGGAGGAGTCATTTGATGAATTCCCATCCGAAAAAAAAAGGCTTCCTGCAGTATTATAATATTGTCATTGATACTTTAAGTATGATGTAGGTTAGGTACTGAATGTAGGGATAGGATCCTTAAATGTTTAGTTTTCTAACAGAATACCCAGATTCAATCAATTAAAATAGGCTATTACAGTCCACTGCTGGCTGTAAGCATGGCCCAAATTCCGTCACAACACTCAGACCTCCATCACGCTTCCGAATTCAGTCCGACCCAGCCGACCAGCGACCTTTGTAAGGTCGTACATCTAGCTCATCATCATCTGCCTAGCCTTTTCCCAACTATGTTGGCGTCGGCTTCCAGTCAAACCGGATGCAGCTGAATACCTGTATTTTACATGGAGCGACTGCCTATCTGACCTTCACAACCCAGTTAGTACTGGATAATACGATACCCTTTGGTAAGACTGGTTGTCAGACTTTTTGGACCACTGACTACCTGTAACGACCGTCAAAGATTTACAAATGACTGCCGGGACCAACTGCTTAACGTGCTGTCCGAGGCTAGGAGGAAACCTATGTAATGGGTGGTCACCCATCCACAGACCAACCTAGGCAAGCACGGCTTAATCTAAAGATCGACCCAAGCGGCTGTAATTATTTAGCCACGGGCTCCTCCGTCGTACATCTAGCTGGAGGTGCTTTATTTCAGTAAAATTCTAATGAAATAAAACTAAATAAGTCTACAACTAAACTCGATTAATTACAACAATAATATGTGAAGACATAGAGACAGTAACTCATGACGATTGCCATCAAACCCTTTACCGCGTCACACATTTGCCCACTGCCAACAATCATTGACAACAATTGCACCTACGGAGACATCGTATCTCCTTATCTATTGTTTACGTCAGATTGTATGATAACGCCGCCAAGAACACCACGAAGATGTTTTTTGTTAGTTTTTGTGCTGAAGCGAAACAATCGTGGCCGCTTTTTGCTTTACCGTGAGAAATGATATCGTGAAGGTGGTTTGTGAGGCCATCATGCAAAGACATAATAGGAACGTTCGCAAGGGTGAGTAGCTCTTACATTTATTACTATAACTTATGCTCCCAGCTTCGACTGCGTGGAGTTGGGTTATTATCCAACGGGATCGTACTACCAGGATTAAAAGGATTCCATCTGATAATCCAGGTAATAAACTATCTGTTTGCTAAATTTCATAAAAATCTGTCCAGTAGTTTTTGCGCGAAAGAGTATAACTAACAAACATCCTCACAAACTTTCCTATTTTTAATAATTAAAGTACCTACCTGTTCTGTCCCACTCTTGGGCAAAGGTCTCTCCCCGTTCCTTCCACTTCTCTTATTATTGTGCTTTTTCTCGCCATTATTATAGTAGGTATATTCGTAATAATCTAGATTACCTACGTAAGTGGCTATTTTAGGGATTATCTTTTTGTTTTTCGCGACGTAGGTAGGCTTTTACATCGTGGTAGGTCATTAGGACGAAAACAATGTTCTATTCGTTCCATTGCTTGTCACCTGTGATTAGCTTGTTTTTATTTTCATATCTGGCTGGAAAAAATCAACCAACATTATTGAATCGTGTTAAAAACAATAGTTTTTGATGTGATCAATTGATATTGAAAAAGAACAATGCGTGACATTTCGGATTTCCCGCGCGATTCTTCTAGAACCAAGAGAAGGAACAAAAACATACAGCCTTGTTTCCTTTTAATTTAATCACGCGCAAAAAGCTGGTTACATGTACTAAAACTCCTTACGTCGCGCGTCGTTCCGTGTAACATTCCCAACAAAGTTTACAGCAAACATACATTTTAATTACCCTAATATATTCCACATATAAACGACATACGTAGGCACACTATTTCACAGATTTATACCCCCGTGTGGAGTGAACGGGCTCGTAAATCCCTTTAACAGTTGGCCTACAAACGAGGTAGTAAAAATATTCATTAAATGTGGTTTTACACAAGAGGTGATAAGATGGCTGCTCATGGTTTATGATGGCCCACAGTGTTGGCCTGTTTATGCAGCTTGTGGTTTTGGTTAGAAAGTAGTGGAAACATAGTGGAAACAAGAGAAGCCTCCTGCTTCTTTTTTGTGTCACTTGCACGACATAATATTTAATTGCCCCCAAAACTGCGCATGGCTACGTCGGTGGCAGCGCAGAGGTCCTCTAGCTGATTGATGATGATTTCAGACATAGATAGGAGGTAAACAATAGCTTGCGACACACCTTCACTGTCTACTGGAAAGAAGTGATCAGACAAATTCTTTGTTCTGCGGGGAATCTGGAGCTGGTTTTGGGTTATCACAATTAAACTGCTCTCACTGCTGAGACAAAACCAAGCAGTGGGAATCAATTTAAACCTTCGGGTCGGTAGCTTATAGTTTAGTACCTAGTAGTAGTAATTATATCGACCATCATTGTGAACTGCAGCCAATGTCATTTGGAAAGGCCTCTGTAGAATTCTGGGAACAATGTAATGCCATTCAACATTTGTCTACTTGCTGCAGCTGGCACTAATTCACAGTGATAATTGAGTTTTATTACCTTGCTGATAACGTATCATAGATAAATAGAATAGGCAAGTCTCACTTTTTATGACACCTACATAAGACGAAACGGAATTGTCTAGAGTAACCCATAGAATTCATTAAACTGCATACGTGGGTATACCCTTTTTTTGCGTGAAATTCCTGGATACCCTCGGTCTGAAGCGAGCGGAGGGTTATGTCGGAATAAAAACCCACCCCAACCGACTACAAACCCACCCCACCCGACTATAAACCCACCCCATCCGACTAAAAACCCACTGTTTCTACTGCTAGCATAAAATGTGTCAGGGGCTCGGAAGATAGAGTTGCCGCGAATGGTTCTCTATTGTATTACCTAACTTTTTTATTCATAATTTAAAGTGCCATAACTTTTTTTGTCCTAATCATCATTTGTCCGAATGATAACTTACCCGAACTTAATATCACATAATATAACATGCCATAAAATTGAAATCCATAGATACAATATGCCCTAAACCCGTTTGTCATAAATATTACAATCAATAATATACAAAAGACTTCAAACCGTTTTCAATAATAGTTATAAATCCTAAATTCAAAAAAATATTCAATGTTTTGATCTTAATAATATTTTTAAAACAAACCGGTATGTTCCCAGACGTTCCCAAAAGGGAACAGAACATTGTTATTTTAATTGTGTCTGTAATTACGGGTAACTACAGGTATTACTTAGCTTTTGCTATGCTATGATCTTCTCTCAACACAACACATTTTTATACAATATTGCTCTTATGAAATTTGTAAGAATTAAAAAGTAGAACCATCATAATATCGCAGAAAGTTCACAGTTACAATCTTCTTTTGGCATACATTTCATATCGGTAGTCACTAAAAGGCAGAAAATCAATCAAACACACATACACCAAACAAACATACACCATGCATGCAGCAAGCATTCAGAAAGCATGCAGCAAGTATGCATCAAGCTTGCAGCAACCATGCAGCAAGCATGCAGCATGCAAGCACGCATACAGTATGCAAGCAAGCATGCAGCATGCAAGCGAGCAAGCATACAGCATGCAAGCGAGCAAGCATGCAGCATGCAAGCAAGCAAGCAACATGCAGCAGGCATGGTTTCTGTCACGGCTCCGGCGCTGCGGGGCTCCGGCGGTCCCATGCGAGCTTATCGTCGCAGATGTGTTTAACGCTCACCACCGCAGCTTCGGCTTGCTGGCCGGCTTCGCCGGCCAGCCTCAGCAGCGGCGGCGAGTGTTACAACCACCTGCTCCTCAACTCGCGGGCCGCCTCGCCCCTCCGCGCCTACGCGATTTTAAATTACACTCTCGGGGTAGGGCAGACAAAACTACGTGGGGTCGGATTTACAGCGATTCGTTTCTGTCACTAAAACCTTTTTTTTAGCAAATGTTTTAGGACCAAAAATTTCATTATACTTATATGAACATTCGGAATAATACACATTATATAATAAAATACTTAGGACATTTGACTTTATGGCATGTAAAATTAGAAGATTCAATTATTATAGTATTCGATATTATGACAGAACAGTTTTAGAAATAAAGATAATTATGTAAAACAAAATTTCGGGATTTTGAACATTATGGTTACTGAAGTTTATAGCAAACGTTTTATGGATAATGATTTTCAGACAAAATTTTTTAGGAGAATTAAGGGAGTACCGCCGCGAATACTCGCTATTATTCGGTATTCGGCATTACTCGTCATTTTTTTTATATTCGTCGAATACCGAATAATAGCTAGTATTATTCGGCATTCGGCGAATAGTCGTCGAAAATAAACTTTTAACGAACAAAAGAACTAATGAGTTAAAAATAATAATTTTTAGGGTTCCGTAGTCAACTAGGAACCCTTATAGTTTCGCCATGTCTGTCCGTCCGTCCGTCTGTCCGTCCTCGCTTAATCTCTGTGACCGTTAGCACTAGAAAGCTGAAATTTGGTACCAATATGTATATCAATCACGCCGACAAAGTGGTAAAATAAAAATTGGAAAAAAATGTTTCATTAGGGTAGCCCCACTATATGTAAAGTGGGAAGTGATTTTTTTTTTAATTTCAACCCTAACGTGTGATATATTGTTGGAAAGGTATTTAAAAATGAATAGGGGTTTCCTAAAATCATTTTTTGATAATGTCAATAATTTCAGAAATAATCGCTCTAAAAGTAAAAAACAATGTGTCCCCCCCCCTATAACTTTTGAACCATAAGTTTAGAAAATATGAAAAAAATCTGAAAAGTAGAACTTTATAAGGACTTTCTAGGAAAATCATTTTGAACTTGATGGAAACAACAGTTTTTGTACAAAAAAGACAAAAAGTTGTACAAAATAATTTCTGGACTAAGTTTGTAGTATATTCGTATATGCAAGCATTTTTACATAATGGATACCCACCTTTAAACTCATAAGTGGGAACACTTATTGTGACGGACGGGAAACTACGGAACCCTACACTGAGCGTGGCCCGACACGCTCTTGGCCGTTTTTTTTAATTATTTTCCTTAATAAAACAATACACAATATCAATTATTATCTGTAATATGTGCCTGCGCCTATCATATTCATGAAATTAAATTAGTAAGGCTTTTTAATTAATATTTAAAATCCAACAGAGGCAGATTGTGGTGCAAAAAAACATTTTTTTCAATACACTTTCTCGAAAACTGGTCCATAACGCACTACGATTAGGTACAACATGCAATGTATTTCACACGCGTGCGATTTTTTCCACTTTCCTGCACGTGTGCGGGAATGAAAATTGCCACAGATAACTATACCTATACTTAGTCCAAATTGGTTCAATGTCTATAGTCTGACGTGAATGTTTTTATTTTATTTTGTCAAAGCACTACGCGTCTTTACGGCATAAATATTTTTTGAATTTTCAAATTGTGTTTTTAAATAGAATATCATAGATAAACATGATTATTTAAAACTAATAGTTACTTTTATACACAAATTAACATTTATTTGTGTTCTGAATTCAAAAATAAAAAAAAAACTATTTTTTATATTAGGCTGTTTAACGGCTTCATACCATTGCCTCTCTTTCAACCTGGCGAGACCAAAGCGCGAAAAAAAAAGAAAATTTAAATCATAGTTTCATAGTTCGTGACAAAAATATTGTTCGTTATTTTATTTTATTTCTTCAAAAGTGTATTGAAAAACGTCGTTTGATACACGTGGACATTTGTTATTGCAATTCTCGGCTCAAAAACACCCTCGCCTACGGCTCGTGTGTTATAATTCCGCCTCGATTGCAATAACAAACTTTCTCCACTTGTATCAAAATGTACTATTTCTGCACGTTCTGGAGCAAGTCGGTTTCGTTTTTCTTCGTAAATTAAACCTGCCTCGGAAAATAGTCTTTCTGAATAAACAGAGAGATTTTTTTTTGTCGAATAGTAATGTCGAGTTATTCGACTATTCGCCAAAGTGAATGGCGATTAATCGGTATTCGATTATTCGCTATAAACACTATTCGCGGCAACTCTACGCAAGATACAAGTCATTCACGTGCACCCCTATTCACGTTGGTATGTTCTACACCCATACAAACTTCTATGTGCAATAAACTGGGTTTTTCTCGCTTTGTCGTACTATCCATCCATCCGCATCATCATCATCAGAGTGTTCATTGGCTTCCTCCAATTCGGAAAGGTGCTAGAGACGTGACTGCGTACGGAAAAGCGCAGCACTGGAAGTCTACCGATAAGGTGACCCGATAACCTGGAGAGAGCAGCAGGAATCCGTGAATGTAAGAAGCACAAGCCTAGGCGAAGTAACGAATATCTTAACAAAGCTATTTTATGGTTGGCCATTATCTTATCAACCACGCTTTATTAATGACTACATAGCTTTATCTTTGCAAGGCTTATCTCAAAATTTTGCCGGTAAATAACATGTCTATTTTACTTACGGTACACCCAAATGATTGAATCTCCTAGACTCCTACTTCATCACCTGCCAAGCCTTTTCCCAACTATGTTGGGGTCGACTTCTAGTCTAACCGGATGCAGCTGAATACCAGTATTTTTCATGGAGGAACTGCCCATCTGACCTCCACATCTCAGTTAATAGGTACGGGGTAATACAATACCCCTTGGTGAGACTGGGTGTCAGACTTTCGGGCCACTGACTACCTGTAACACCTGTCAAAGATCTACAAAATAATGACAGCCGTACCAACCAACAGCATAACGTGCTATCGTAGGCTCGGAAGAAACTCGGTATGTAATATTTGGGCACTCATCCATGGAACAACCTATACAAGTGCGGCTTAACCTGAAGATTGATCCAACCGGCTGTTATTATTTAGCTACGTGCTCCTCTTACATAAGCTTGTCATGCATGTGGCATGTATGTAGTACTTAGTCTAATTAAAATTTCAACGCGCTATATGCTACGGAACATCTGACAAATCTTTGAAAGTACATACCGTTTCCTTTAGATTAAGCCTGAACTAAGAATAAACTCTTCCTCGAAGAACGCTCAAACTCGAAGAAACTTGTGTATAAAATCGAATTACTTACGCCTCACTTTGAACCGAGTTTAAAGTATAAGCCGCTCCATACATTGTCTATACTGTGTTATTCTTTGCGGGTACCTGCGGTAAATCCCCGGGTATAGGGAATAGAACATTTAGATAGGGTTGTCGAAAATTAGAAAGGTTTATTCTTGTAATATAAATAATAATACCAGCCTATTAGGTACTGTCCCACAGCTGGGCAAAGGCCTCTTCTCGTACAGAGAAAGCACGAGCATTGATCACCACGCTTGCTCACGACGGGTTGGCGATTTTAGACTTCTATTAATTATAAGTCTAGGTTTCCTCACGATGTTTTCCTTCACCGATGTCTGTGATGTCCAAGATAAACTTAGAAAGTACATATTTATTTATTACAAAATCCACAGTTCTTTACAATGTTAACCTAAACTATTTAACTAATCCTACAGTCAATTAGGGATTTACAATTTAATATCTGTACTTAGCTAAGAATACAGCGTGTGTGTGTGTGTGAGTGTGCCTGAGATGTTAGGTGCTGTGTATGAATTGAAAAATCATATTGTTACTTGCCCAGATTTGAACCCACTACCTCATACATGAGAGGCGAGGCCTTAACCTCTGGGCCACCACGACAGTCTTATAAATCTGAGCAAATTTAAAGAATCATCAATTCATCAGCGATGAATTAGGTCCTTAATTGCTAGTTAAGTAGCCACTACATGATTGAAACACTGCAAAAACATCCTCAATTCCCTGACTAGAAGCCTGACTCTCATCCACAGGATAATCCGGCCAAGCAGAAGCCAGGCTCAAAGATTGACCTGTGAGATGTCAATAAAAAAAAACTTTTCCAGTTCAATTACCTCGGATAAGACTGATAAAGCACATTCTATATATTTTGGTAAATAAAAATGGGGGAAAATATAATGACCACCAAAAATAACTTTGTGACCACTAACATCTATCACCTAAAATATCAATTGATCACCAAATTTAGTAAATTGAGCACCAAATTTTAATGAGATGGTTGATGACAACGTAGTTTTGCCTAGGCTGACTTGGGGCATCCCGACACAGATAGATTAGGTTAGGAGTTAGTTGGTTATTTTTTGTGGGTATTCATTTTGGTGATCATTTACTAAATTTGTCAATCAAAGTGATTTTTTTGCCGTTAGTTACATTTTGCTAAATCTGGTGGTTCGTTAATTCTATGCCAATAAAAATTTGAGATAAAATAACTTATCGAGTAAAGTATATAAATCGCCTGTTTAATTTTAAAGCAAAAGATTCTCCACATTGATCACAATAATCCGACAATATGGTCAGCACGACACGAATTTCTCGTAAATTACTTTAATTCAAGAAATACCACGAATTTTGTTTCCAAAAAGGTAAGGTCCTTTCCTTGCAACAACAATGAGACAAGTGACAACCCTATTGAACATCTCAATCTGATATTGAAATATGGCTCCGACTTGAACATAAAATGCATTTAAATGCAATATAAACGGAAGCCTGTCGTCTCCATAGCATGGTGTAATCATATTGTATTGTATTGTATATTTATTGTATGGTTATAGGACTTTACAGATATATGAACAGTTTTGATGTCTTGTTGGTCTTAGTGACTTGGATTCGATTCTAGACAAATGTGTTATTGAGTTTTTTCATAAAGAATCAGGATATATTAGTGCCCCATTTATAGACATACGCTCGCCTTCTATCACATGGGATTTAAACATAAATGGTGAAATGTGGGTACATACGGCAACACACCAAGTTTTGTATTTCCAGTAGTATAACATGAGCTCTCTTTGTATAGATTTTCAGAACAATGGGAGATCTTCTTTTTTTTTACTGGTTATATAAATATAGCTTGATGGTCGTACCTCTGCATAACCCTTCCGGGAACAATTAGCGTGATGTTGTGTCATGAGCACTTTTGAAATTGAAAAGATACTTTCAAAAACGTCTTTAACTTGGTTTGGTTCCCCTCAAAGTTTTCGAGAAACTTTTCGCAAGCCACCATCATTATCTCGTTATGCAAATTGACTAACCTAGTAATTATTCCCAGTCCTACAAATTAGATTCTCTTGTGGGATTATTTAATTTGTAAAATTCATTCTCCGGAGTGTCATGAAGTGGCAACTTGACAACTGAAGGATTTTATGATTACTTAGGGGTCAACTTTTTTTTATAACTATTAATAATATTTTTTATTATTATGTAGATGCCTACATAAGTTGTTTACAACAGTCGTTTTATGTTAAACGCTTTCTCAGCATCTGACAAGATTGTAATAAAATGTATGCCAGCCTCATCAACAATGACAAGCAGCATTATTTAGATTGATACCTTATGAATACATACTGTTACTGGCATTGACATAAAATGCAATGATGACCTCAAAATGTTTAATTATTAATAATAAAAATAAACAGTAAATATCCAGTTTTTAGTGTCAATGATAGTGTTAGTGATTAAGTCAGTTTAAAAACTTCTAAAATGATGTTTATTCTGGTAAAAGCATCTTAAACTACACTTTTAGAAGTATTTTTTTTGTCACTAGAAATCCTAGCCCACCGCGATCCCTGAAAAAAAAATACTGAAAAACCACAGCCTCTTTTTAAGTCTGAACAAATAGTAGATAGTAAAAACTCCTAGTCATTATGAAAAACTGAAACTTACAATGGTAAATTACAATATACCAAAAAATTTCTTTGCAAATAAAATGGCAAAAATATTACTTCGTATAATCCTAATGTAGTTTCGTAATCCGGACGCCACCGGGGAAAATATTCACCGGGCGGCCTTTCACAATGGGCTCGTGATTCCAAATTTAGGACATCCTGTAGCAAAGCGCCACTGTTCATTACTGCCTGACTGTGAGTGAGAGCAGCGGGTGGCCCAGTGGTGGCGGCCCCGACTTACGAACAGTAAGTCGTGGGTTCGAACCCAGACAGGCGCATTACTTTGTGTAATTTATTTCATCACCACTACTCTCAAAACGGTGAAGGAAAACATCGTGAGGAAACCGGCATGTGCTAGAACCAAAAAAATCGAAGACATGTGACATCTACCAATCCGCACTGGCCCGCGTGGTGGATAATAGCCCATTCCCTCTCATAGAGGGGAGGCCTGTGTCCCAGCATTGGGAACATTGATAGGCTGATGATGATGATAGAAATAGGCTCACCTCCTTTCACGTGGGGCTTAAACATAAATGGTGAAATGTGTGGTACACAAGGCACATCAAGTTATTCATTAACTACTTTTGTATAGTTTGATTGGGTGTTTATTCGTACCACGGCTACACCTCTTCTAAAACTTCCGGGAAAAATAACATGATGTTGTGTTGGGAGCACATTTGAAATTGAAAAGATAGGTACTTCCAAAAACAACTTTAGCTTGGTTGCCCTCAAAGTTTTCGAGAAACTTTTCGCAAGCCGCCATTATTATCTCGTTATGCAAATTGACTAACGTAGTAATTATTCCCAGTCCTACAAATTAGATTCTCCTGTAGGATTAATTATTTGTAAAATTCATTCTCCGAGTGTCGTGAAGTGGCAACTTGATAACGGAAGGATTTTGTGATTACAAGCAGGTATTTTTTTTATAACATGCAATACTATGCATCTAATTTGTTCAAAACCGTCGTTAAAACTTCTCAGCATCTGACTTAACCGTAATAAAATGTATGCAAGCCCCATCAACAATGACTAGCAAAATAATTTTGATTGATAAGCTGGCGTCCATTAATTACGTGTGGCGTTTAGGGGGGCGAGGGCGTCGAGCCGAGTCTCACACAATCTCACGAAGGAGAGAGAGAGGGTCTCGGCAAAAATCACGTCACTTTTTTTCCCACCAATACCAGTGAAAAATTGCGTGAAAACTAGGTACTTAACTAATTAAGTAAACACGTTTCTTCACTAAAATATGACTAAATCCTACACCCACAATATTTACTTAACAATAAATACTCAAAGAAAACTAAATTGTGTTTTTTAAATCAATCCAACGCAATGAAATACAGATTAACATATTTACACGTAGTTAATAATTAATTATGATAAATCTCACGTGAGACCAGGGGGGGTCCTCACCCCCCCTGGTGGTGGTCAAGTCAAATCTCACGACATCTCACCAAGGGGGAAGGGGGGATCAAAAAATCGACAAAATTGCCTCACGTATTTACCATGTTTACTATTTGTTTTGAGTTGTTTGTGCGAAATATCGGTACCTAACTCAAAACAAATAGTTATCATGGTAAATATCTCGTTTTCAGTGTAAATGATAACGTTAGTGACCACGTCAGTTTTAAATTTTGTCACTAGATATACTAGTCCAACGATACCTAAAAAAAAAAATGGAAAAATCACGGCCTCTTTTTAAGTTTGAACAACTATTGTATAGTAAAAACTCCTAGTAAGGAATTATGAAAAACAGAAACTTACAATGGAAAAATTCATTTCATTTCATTTATTCAATAACAATAACAATAGTGTCTGAATGCGTTACATAGGTTTAAATTAGTTAAATAAACAGAAAAAAAAAACACAACTCAACTAATAATAAATAGAAAAATATACTATCACTAAACCAAATTAAATGAGTAAAAATCACAATTATAAACAATTTCAACATAAAAAAACCGGCCAAGTGCGAGTCGGACTCGCGCACGAAGGGTTCCGTACCAATTATTATAAAAAAATACGTTTGTTGTATGGGAGCCCCCCTTAAATATAAATTTTATTCTGTGTTTAGTATTTGTTGTTACAGCGGCAACAAAAATACATCATCTGTGAAAATTTCAACTGTCTAGCTGTCACGGTTCATGAGATACAGCCTGGTGACAGACAGACGGACAGACGGACAGATGGACAGATGGACAGACGGACAGACGGACAGACGGACAGACAGCGAAGTCTTAGTAATAGGGTTCCGTTTTTACCCTTTGGGTACGGAACCCTAAAAAGTAAATACCATGAAAATATTAAAAAATGTCACCTGCCTATGTCAATTAGAATATTCCAAAACATATTTTTGCAAATAAAATGGCAAAAGTATTACTCCGTATAATCCTACTGTAGTTTCCCAATCCGGACGCCACCGGGGAAAATATTCACCGGGCGGCGCCTTTCACAATGGGCTCGTGATTCCAAATTTAGGACATCCTGTAGCAAAGCGACACTATTCATTACTGCCTGACTGTGAGCGATGAACAGGTATTACAGGTTTCTTGTCTTTTAATATAAGGTTATTTCAACACCTGAAACTCTCGGAGCGATCTTTAAGGTTCTGAAAGCCGCTCTTGCCAAGGTTGGTCAGAGGATGGGTGACCATACCTCACATACCGAGTGTTCCCCGTGCCTCGGAAAGCATGTTAAGCCGTTAGTCTCGGTTGTCATTTGTAAATCTTTGACAGTCGTTAGGTAGTCAGTGGCCCGAAAGTCTGACAACCAAGGGATATCCTATTACACAGTATTAACTGGGTCTTGGATAATAGGTATTTGCTCCATTTAAAATATGAGTATTCCGCTGCATCCAGTTAGACAGAAAGCCGACCCCACATATTAAAACTACGGTGCACCAATATCATCACCATCTGCCTAGCCTTTTCCCAACTATGTTAGGGTCGGCTTCCAGTCTAACCGGATGCAGCTGAATATCTGTATATTACATGAAACGACTGCCTATCTGACCTCCACAACCCAGTTAGTACTGGGTAATATGGTACCCCTTAGTCAGACTGGTTGTCAGACTTTCTGGTCACTTACTACCTGTAACGATTGTCAAAGATATACAAATGAAAGCCGGGACCAACGACTTAACGTGCTTTCCGAGGCATGAAGGAACGGTATGTAATGGGTGGTCACCCATCCACAGACCAACCTAGGCAAGCACGGCTTAACCTTAAGATCGACCCGAGCGGCTGTTATTATTTAGCCACGAGCTTCTTCTCGGTGTAGTACCAATATATTCAATTGATAAAGAAACAGTAACAGCACATCGATAATCCCCAAAAGCAGAAGTACGTATATACCTATAAAGTACATCCACATCCTGTTGTGTATATGTTACGGCTAATAGCCGAAGTGCGGCTACACCTAGTTTTAACCGGCTAGAACTAGGTGCAGCCGACCATATGCGTTTAAACCTAGGTGTATCCTCTTATCTTCGGTTAGAACTAGGTTTAGCTTTCATCATAGCGGCTAGAACTAGGTGTAGCCGCACACCAGTGGTTAAACTTAGGTGTGTCTTATTTATCATCGGCTAGAACTAGGTTTTTAGTTCAGTTAAGCATAATTACCTATTGGTTTTGTTTTGAGATTCTTATCTTGCCCCCGCAGATGCATCCGAGTCGTGGGAGAACCGGTCGAACGGGCCCCGCGATCGGGGCTCCTACTTCTGAATGGTTTATAAAAACCCCTTCAAACCTAATCTATCTATCTAACTAGTTTGTCATCAAGCACCTCATTACTGAACTGAAAACCTAGTTCCAGGCGATGATAAATAGGATATACCTAAGTTTAACCACCGGTGTGTGGCTGCACCTAGTTCTAGCCGCTATGATGAAGGCCAGACCTAGTTCTAGATAAGACGATACACCTAGGTTTAACCGCAAATGGCCGGCTGCACCTAGTTCCAGCCGGCTAAAACTAGGTGTAGCCGCACTTCGGCTATTAGCCGTAACATGTACATCCCATCTAATAGAGTGATTTAATTACCTAGTATCTTATCCTCAATTTTCTGAGAACCTAGTAATCACAGATATTCTGAAACCCGAACTGCAGAAATAATATTTTCCCCATCTTAAATACCCAGGAAAATGGAACCGTATGTGTGATCTTTACTTACCGTTATAAACTTATAACTGGGTTATTCGTAACAAGGTTTAATGCACGTCAAATTTTTACAGGTCATAAACATGAACACATTTTTATTCGCATCATAAAAGTGATTCAGTAGCCAATAAAAGGACATTTTGCGGTTCAAAAAGTTTATACTATGGTTCTTCAAGAAACCATATTATTGCGTAAACTTTCATGTATTTTTGAAGGACCATTGTCCACCTGTTTTTTGTGTCAATGATCACAGTAAAAATAGGTTCGTCTCTTAGGGACTACGTCTTCAGTACATTGCATACTGAAACAGAATGCTAATGACAGACTCTGATAATTATCAGACCATTAAAAAGTTTTAAGTGGATGACAGTGAAAACTGTACGCTGTTTGGATCTTTGTTATTATTATTCTCTATATTTGTTTTTTCTACACAAATCATTTAAATATTTCTTACACAACAAAAACTTATTATTTTAAGAAAGCGCGAAAGCCCTACGCTAGTAATTTCTCCTGTATAGTGTGTGCGTTTATACACATTTTAAGCGCAATAGAAATTTAAAAGTTATCAACTAGGTACAACTAATAGTTAATTAGTTAATTGTTGTTGTCTACGCAAAAGTGCCGGTGCTTCAAAGGTGTATCCTAGTCCTACTCCTCCGCTATATTATTTTCTGATTAATTTCGTCGCGGGATCGACGACAGTTAAATTGTTTCTCTGGAACTTCGTCAAGCTTCATTGTCTCGGCGCTTTTCTGGTGGTCGCCACTGTTGATTCTGGCTTTCAGGAGTTACAGTAGTTTGGAAAAAGTGTGGCGGACTTGTCCCAAAAAGAAAAAAGAAAGTGTTGTCCTGACTTGATAGAGAAAACAGTTTAAAAACTGATGAAAGAATGAAAGCCTTGACTGTACGCCCACCAAAACTTTACGCAACACTGATCCTGAGTAACAGTCATTGATTGAACGAAATTAAATGATCTAGCTGCGCAAGCGACTCGCGCGTTGCCATCTTGATATGGACAGTCACGAACACCAATATGTATACACTTTCCTAAATTTAAAAGCAATTTTCGCGAGAAATAACGATTGTAACTTGGAGATCCACTTGAATTCCGGGTGGAAAAACCTATTGGGTTTTTCCACCCGGAATTCAAGTCAAGGCACTTTGGGACATACACGGGAAGCGAAACCGGGACCTCCTAAACAATTCTAGAACGACCAGGCAGCTAGATAGACACTTTGATATGAAATTCCGATCACGTTTTATCTACTAACTAACTGAATTGCAGAAGTTAATCAAACTTGAACTTGATCAACGTGTCTGGTAACTTTAATACTTTTGATATTAGCTGCAGTCAATTTTATTTGCGCGAAACTTTGTCTGCGATCTCTCGCGATACGCCCCGACCAGAACCTCAGGCGTTGCAACTCGCGACGTGTCTTACCTCACTTGTTTCTTAAGCGTGAGTATCGTCGTGATGAAAGTCGCGTCAAGGGGTCTTGTGGCATCGTTTCCTTAGCGGGAGTACACTCGTGATGAAAATCGCGTCAATGTGTCTCGTGGCATGCTCTTAACAACTTATTTTATTTATATTCTCGGGAATCGCTATCACAATATGCGCTTGATCGTGCAGCTAGTGGCTAAGACGTTATTCTTTTAATTTGAATACTTTAGCTGCAGTCATATAAGAGTAGAAGAAGACATAACAAACGATAGATGTACTGTGAGATGATATGGCTACAAAGGAGGTGACTACTAAGATGACGAGTATTAAAGAAGTATGGAAGAAAAGGATATGCTGCACCGACCACAAATAAATTGGGATAAGGTCAAGAGAATGATGACTTTAGCTTTAGTCAATGGAGGAAACCGTTAAAACCTAATTGTAGATGGCGCGACCCGAGCTAGTTCTCAATCTGACCAAGGAGGTCAAGCTATTATCTACACTAATATTATAGAGAGGAAAGATATGTATTTTTGTGTTTGTAATGAATAAACTCAAAAACTACTGCGCCGATTTCGAAAATTCTTTCACCATTAGAAAGCCACGTCTTTACTGAGTAACATAGGCTATATTTTATCCCCGTACTCTCACGGGAACGGAAACTACTAGTATTATAGCTAACCGCTAATAGTATTATACAACTCAAAGCCACTGACTCACTGATTGACATGTCGTTTCTCGGAATGGCTGTCGGATGGGTTAGGGGTTTGTTTTGTTTGTACCAAGAAGTGAGTACAGGAAAATTATAGAGGAGATTTAAATCCAAGATGGCGGCCGCGTCCATTTCCGGTTTCGGTGAGGAAAAGACTTGGATGGGTTTCGACTCATAGGTCCTCTAAAATATCTAGAATGATTAAAAAAAATGTACAGACTGAGAGTTGCACAGAGAGCCATGGAGCGTTCCATGCTCGGCATTAAGCTGATAGATCGAGTTCCTAACGTTGAAATCCGAAAACGCACAAACGTTTTCGGTATTGGAAATCGCGTTACGGAACTCAAATAGAGTTGGGCAGATCACCTAGCAAGGCACAGAGATGACAGGTGGACCAAGGCTGAAGAAAAGAAACGTGGGTTGTCCAGCGGCGAGATAGGCAGACGACATAATTGCCGTTGGGGGAAAAACCTGGATTAGGCTGGCACAGGAACGTGGAGATTGGCACAAGAAAAGAGAGGCCTATACCCAGCAGTGGGTGAGTTCGGGCTGTGGTCGCTGTGGATGATGATGATGAAAAGAAAATAAGATGGCGGCTGCGCAAGGACGTTTTGAAATTTTCGACTTGTTTCACTCGACTCTGACTAATTGTTTTGTTTTGTTTTGAAATATAAAATGACGTTTCCAGATTTTCAACCAATGACGATGCTTCGAACCAGCTATGCCAGCTCTATTAGTTTCCGCATTGGATTGGCGGGAAACTTTGAAGTTGATCTGGCTCAGATAACATAAAAGCTGGATAAACCAACTATTTAATTGACTTTTATGGAAATTATACTTCACCCGTTTAGTTTGATAACTTTTTAACAAATCTGAGCAGTTGAATTTCAAAGAGAAACTTGGGTCTTTCCGTGCTTGACAAGTTTCATAGTAATTTTGCTTAGTAGTCTCAATTTCTTGGCACTTTGGAACGAGCGCTTTAAATTCCATAGTCCATGTAGAGGTATATTGGCTGTCAAACTATTGAGTACAGTCAAGACATCTTTACCTTTCCAATCAAGTTAATTTAGTTATCAAGTTAATCAAGTTAAGATTATTTTTATTGTTAGAGTAAGGTGATTAAGGTGCAATTTTTTTTTGTATTTGCTTTATTGAACTCTTGGCATCAAAATAATTTAATTATTACATACTTACGATGCATAGTTTTTATGAAACAACCCGTTTATTAAGAGATAAAAACAGAGAATTTTGATCAAATTGTGACCTCTGAATTAAGAAAATGAAAGATAATTAGAAAAAACTAATCAGCGCATTTTGAAGACGAGAATGTTGAGCTTATTATGCGCTGAACAGATTTGTAAATTAATTCTTTATTGCCATAAACTAAGCGCACAAACACAACTCGAAATGATGTTGGGCACGAAAGACCTGTATTTAACGCTTGATTTACCTAACATAATCCACTTAAATGAACTTAAAAAAAATAACTAGCTATTACTTTTATTATGGTTACTTATGTGCAATAATAATATTTCGTGTTATTTCATCCGTTTGTTTAAAAAAAATATACTTTGTTGCGCAAATAATTCGCAGCGAGTGAATTTTGCAAGACTGCAGCCTTAAGGCACTTAATACTTTTCGAATCTACGGCACTAATTGCAGGAAAATTTAATTTATTTACTTGTTGACTTCAACCTAACGGTTTTTTACGACATAAATCACAAGCCGATCATAAGCCGTTTTGTGACACACGGCATGAAAGCGAATTAATTATATGGTGCAATGAGCTGACAAAAATAAACTTTAAGATGACGAAGGTATAAAATTGTATAGCATAGCATAATTAGCTTTTTATGTTCCCACTGATGGGACACAGGCCATTCCCTCTCATAGACTAGAGTCTGTGAGAGGGAAAGGGCTATGTCCACCACAAGGGCCCAGTGGATTGGTAGTGTCTCGTCTTCGAATTTTTGGTTCTAGATCATGCCGGTTTCCTTACGAGGTTTTCCTTCACCGTTTTGAGAGTAGAAAAATTGTACATCTACCTATTCAATTAAAAGTTTGTAAGTTTATTAACCTCAATGCTGCATGAATCCTCCCTCAATCACAACAATTCCGTTTTCTTATTTAAAGACTAACTTAGTACGCACAGAGTAAAAAAACATTGTCTCATGTAGTCGTACGTAACTAGGGAATGCAATGCAGCACCCAAAAGATAATCTTGCAAATCCGCAAGATTGAGACCATCAGTCCCGCGGATCCGCAAGATTTGCAGGATTGTACAACATTTTAGAATTATTAGCCGACAACATTATTTTCTAAGATTAAATGAAACAATAAAATTTACCTAGAAGAAACAAATAGTAAAATAAAAAATTTGATCAGAAACAATGACAAAAATCTAAATTATGATAGGTGAATTAAAGTCTGATAAAAAAATATTAATGAGATTCGGACACTTGCTTCTGAAATTGTTTTCGGAGTTTACGGTGTTTAAACTTTCATCTTTTACATTTGATCGGATTTTATTTAGCAGAGTATAAAATCACGCGACAGATATTTTGGGGAATCCCCGAACAGAGAGAAATTCCCATTCACTCGTCAAAAGATACGTACTTTGATTTGGGGATCCTCCTATTATCGTGCATTCGTGCCGTACATGATGTTATGCGAATTCAGGCTGGAAAAAATGAAATCTTGCAAATCTTGCGGATCCCGCACGTGTAATCCCGTATTTTAATCCCGCTAATTTCATGCGGGATCCCGCAAATGCGGGATTGCGGATCTGCGGGATTGCATTCCCTATACGTAACTAGTTTATCAAACCGTCCACATACATTCTGATTGAATGTACTGCCTAATGACCCAAGAAACCTAACCTTATCTATAAGTAGTAATTATATGTCTGACAGTCGTTTGCTAATCTCAACGGGACTTACACGCGTTTCTGTGTCAATAATGTTATCATTACACGTTTGTTTTTTAATTATGTTTTTTTTTTATTATTCGTCAATTGTTGTAGAGTGAACACGTGAAGTCGGTAAATGTGATCGAGAAAGGAGGTGTGATGTGTTCAGTGATAGTGTGTCAGTTTTTATGCAAAATGAAATGGTGTTGTGGATCAACTTTTAGGAAGCATTTGAATGGTTTAGACTCTGAATTTGGTAAAGTTTTTTTAATTAAATACTGGCTTATTCCCGCGGCTTCGCCCACATGAAGTTCGATAATAGTTGATAATCCAGGTTATAAACTATCTGTCTGCAAAATTTCATGTAAATCTGTTCAGTAATTTTTGCGTGAAAGAGTAACAAACATCTATCCTCACAAACTTTCAAATTATAAATTAATTTATAATACGAATAAGTAGGAAATAGGAAATATAAAGTAACTTTGTTTCTTTTAAAATGATGTAGGGTCGCTTAGAAATTAGTTACGTAACTCAAGTAAATACACACATTATACGGAAGCAAATTGACTTGTTTTCAACATAAATCATCGTGCATTCATAATACGTCACTGAGGCCCAAGCACAAGCGAGCGGTAAGCGTAACGTAAACGCGTCGATTTTAAAATTAAAAATACTCGTTTCACATTTAATATTTGCATAATTTTAAGAATTTATTAATATCTATGGATTATACTGATTATACTTAAGTGGCAGTGGGCAGGGCACATTGCTCGCAGAAGGGATGGCCGATTTGGCCGAAGATTTCTGGAGTGGCGACCGCGAACCGGAAGACGTTGCGTTGGAAGGCCTTCCACTAGGTGGACCGGTGACCTGGTGAAGGTTGGGGGAATCCGCTGAATGCGAGTCGCACGGGACCGGTCAATGTGGCGACACTTGGGGGAGGCCTATGTCAGCAGTGGACGTCTTTCGGCTGATGATATTGATTGTGCTTGTTACAAACAATTTACTTAAAGTGCAATAGGATAATTGATGCCCAAGGCATTAAGTCCGCCATTGTAAATGATGTGCCTATAGTTTTAATAAAATAAATAAATAATGTAAAGAAAGAAAGAAAAGTATTTATTGACTCACACAGGATAAACAGAAACAAAAAGATACAATAGAAATTACAAAATTATAAAAAAATGTAAACAAGAGAATGAAATAAAAAAAACAATCAAAATGGTCCTGACTCCTGTGCAAGGCCAAAAGGCTCCTATCTCAGCAAAGTGCTGTGACATTTAAAAAAAAAAAAGTCACAGCGCTGGTATTCTGATAGGGCCCAGAGAGTGATGCCACGGTCATAAACGAATATAAATTTATAATACAAAATAATAATAATAAACAAATATAAATATTTAATGTGTAATAAGTATAGGTTTAATGAACAGAATAAAAAAAAAGCGCCTCTGTTCTTTCGAAGTGATGGTTTTAGAATGATGTTGTTGGGAATGACGTATTATATATGTCATGAACCAACATCGCGGCGCTTAGAAACGGCGAAAATACTAGAACTACTTATAAGCGTGAAGAAAGAGAAAGAAAATATGACACCGAACGGCGGGATGCCTGTTGCGAGAGGGAGATAAATATACATCTTCAGTCACGTCACAGGATTTATTAAATTATAAACAAACGTAGCGTAGCGCGACATGTTGGTGCGTAACTAAGCGCGATGTGGCCAATTGGCTTCATTTCATGTTGTCATTTTAGAGTGCGGACAACGTATCTATAGTTTATATATCATTGGTTGTTGGTCTATATGTTGTCATTAACCTTCTTCAAAGCATCCGCCATACATATTTAGTTTTAACGCGACCTGAACTTTATGCGTGGGGATTACGGTGGATTTTACACAAACACATGATATATTTGTTCGGAGACTGAATCACGAACGCAGTACCTATACACAATTCATAAGTATGAGTAGAGTACATATGATAGGGTTGTGAGCTCAACAATACACAACCTGTTGAGTCCAAGACCCAAACATGACAGTATCACTTTTGTAATCATCTCCCTTAGCTGTACTGAGCACAGAATTACGTGAATACCAGGCAGTTCCATTCAGACCTCACGTTAACCTTGAATAACCTTTTGTCAATGTATTAGGTATTGTAGTAGGTACAGTAATAGGTAGATAATAAAGTAATAATCTCGCCCCGTGGACGCCCACGTGGGACTTAAAAATAACTGGCACAATGTGAGTTTACTTCGCGGTACACGTCTGAATAATGCTTCGGAAATTAAACGCGTCATTACGTACTAACCCGCTAAGTTTATTCAATCCCATTGAAAAACTATTTCAAAAAAAAAAAAAAGAAAAAAAAAAAAAAAACAATGAGGTTAAATAATTTCAATGATTGTAATTCCGTAACTACTACTTACGTGTTACGGACGCGAAAAATATTTTCATCAACATACACCTCACACTGAACACGCAAATTGCAAAAAACCTTAGTGTACGAACACAGTGGCCGCTCGACGCTATAGCGTCGGGCGGCGCGTTCTGCGGGGCGTCGAGCTGCCGACCGTCGGCGTCGCGGCGGGCGTCTACTGTGGCCACTCACATATAAATGCATGTGTTTGACATGAACGCTGCACGCGCCGCCCCGCCGCACGCTCGATTCGAGCGGCCACTGTGTTCGTACACTTAGAAACATTTGAATTTCACGGGCTACCCCGGCGCTTCCATCTTAAGTGTAGTATTGGAAGTATGTTGTTTTTATTTTTCTTATGAGCAAATAACTTTAAAATTAAAATTGACAATAAACTCTACAACATTTTACTAGAACCACCAAGTTTTAAGAAAGCTTTTCTAATATTAAAATACTTAAAGAGTCTAAGCCAGGGATTTGCTACGACTTGCAAGTTTTAAGAATACCTTTTATATTAAAAATTACCAGACTGCTAACATGAAAGTCTAAGCTAATATTTGCACCTGAAGTTACTAACTTAACTTCGTGAGAGCCGAGATTATTATTCAAGCTAGGCAACTTTACTGTCTCCACTGGATACTACTACTTACACGTTTTCATTAAAACCGCTATGATAGATTTTCAACCCTCGGCTCAAGTTCCTGAGTTGAAAACTTTTTGCAAAAAAATTACTAACTTCCAAAAAAAAAAACAACAACAAAATTACTTTCGGCAGTCGGTGACTTTTATTGGTTTCATTGATTTTTTTTGCCCCTTTTAAGTTGTGAAGATTTTAGTATCTCGCACAAATCCTTGTCAAGTATCAATTTTACATTGTACCTTGAAAATATTAGTACTCGTATAATATCACCCACACCGACGAAGAACAAAAATGCATGAGATAACTTGGAACCAAAGCAAACCTGATAAAATTTTTCGAATGAACTTTCTCTACCAAATGAAAAATCAAATAAATCGGTGAATAAATAAATAAAAAAAGCGGCAAGTGCGAGTCGGAATGAAATGAAAGATTAAGTAGCAAAGAAAATGTTTAGATCTCTTCTAGATCTCGATTTATTTACTAAGTAGATCTCGTTCAAACCAATTTTCGGTGGAAGTTCTCTTCTAGATCTCGATATTCTTACTAAATCTCGTTCAAACCAATTTTCGGTGGAAGTTTACATGGTACATCATATATTTTTTAGTTTTATCATTCTCTTATTTTAGAAGTTACAGGGGGAGACACACATTTTACCACTTTGGAAGTGTCTCTCGCGCAAACTATTAAGTTTAGAAAAAAATAAATATAGAAACTTCTTTGTCATTTTTGAAGACCTATCCATAGGTACCAGTGGTGAACAGTGAAGGTTGAGTCAAGGGAACCCGAGGAAACAAATGAGAATAGGTAATTTTTTTCGTTTTATTTTCTATGTTCATTTTGACCTCATTTTTGATATCAGCGACCCCAAAAACTACGAAAACGATACCCATGAAAAAAAAAACGTAAATTTTCGTCGGCGCCATCTTGGATTTTCATTTTCACCTAATATAATTAAAAAAAAGTGATTTTATCCTATGCAAATAAGTCAATAAAATAACTGCTATAATTTAGTGTACCAAATCGATATTCGACATTATCGACCATTACTAATTCTATCTCGTTCTCCCATACATACTTTATATTTCTGCCCCTTTCGTAACTCGATAATCTTCCGCTTAATAAAACCTAGCTCCCTACAAAACAAAATAATGTCATCAAGCATTGAACGATTTCCGATTCTATACGAAATTCAACGAGCGATAACGATATTTTCCCATCTCGCTCACGCGCACGCATTTTCTATTACTTTGTCTATGAATAACTCGGTTTGCGTCGGCTTACCATCATCTGCCTTGCCTTTTCGCAAGTTTTTATTGGGGTCGGCTTCCAGTCTAACCGGATGCAGCTAAATACCAGTATTTTACATGGAGCGACTGCCTATCTGACCTCCACAACCCAGTTAGTACTGGGTAATACGATACCCCTTGGTAAGACTGGTTGTCAGACTTTTTTGGGCCACTGGCTACCTGTAACGACTGTCAAGGATCACAAATGACAGCCGGGACCAACTGCTTAACGTGCTTTCCGAGGCACGGAGGAAACTCGGTATGTAATAGGTGGTCACCCATCCACAGACCAACCTAGGCAAGCACGGCTTAACCTAAAGATCGACCCGAGCGGCTGTTATTATTTAGCCACGAGCTCCTCCGCGTCTCCGCGCTCTTGCGTCGGCTTACCAGAGTCCTAATATTGGCGGGCTGGCTAGTGACGTCATGACGTTTATTTTGCATAGTAATTTAGCTGCCAAAAAGCCGATAGCGCCTGCGGGTTATTTTATAGCAATATGTTGTTGAAGAGCAAATTTTTGTTGATTGAGTACGAGTAGGCGTTTCGTGATGCTTGTAAAAAGTACTGATTGTGTAATTTTTCAGTTATGGGAGAGGGTGGTTGTGGTTGTGTTCCAAACTTCTGAAAGGAAGCCGGTGGGAATCGAGTTATTAGGAGCCTGCGCCGCTGATAGGTACCCCACACGTATGGATTTGATGTTTTTTTTTTTTTAAATTTCAGTTCTAAGTATAGGGAACCCTCAAAATGTTTGGTTTTATTTTTAGTTTTGTGTGAAAATCTTAATGCGGTTCACAGAATACATCTACTTACCAAGTTTCAACAGCATAGTTCTTATAGTTTCGGAAAAAGTGGCTGTGACATACAGACGGACAGACACAGACAGACATGACGAATCCATAAGGGTTCCGTTTTTTGCCATTTGGCTACAGAAAAACGGCCCCCCGTTTTTAGAAGTCGGTTAAAAATCAAACAGTGCAAAATAATTTAGGCATTCATCTAGGTGTAACTTAGTGTTTGTGGAAATGGGTGACAAAGTTAATAAATAAAAGTGAACGCAACTAAGTTCAACGTTCAAACAAAGTCGGGCAGCAAGCTTTACTTACTCGAGTTAGTAGTGTGAATAATGGCAAGATTAACTCGTTAGCCGGTCCCCACAGTTTTATTTATTTTTACGGTGTTTTACAAGGCTCATAAAGTATAGTGTTAGGTCGTGTCTGGGTGTGAAACGTTAATATATGGCACGAAGTAATGGGGAAGAGTCAACTGAGTGAAATATTGTGTAGGATTACCGAAAACGATACACGACGATAAAGTAATTTGCGGTCGTGTATCGTTTTCGGTAATCCTGGTAGAAGAAGACTCTATAGTAGGATATAAATATTTTAGTGATGTGGGTATTGGGTATTGCAAATCAAAATTAGACCCAGTGTCATTTGACTCAGTAAATGTCTTTTTTGATTTCCACGTATGCTTGAATGGGTACGTCCCGTTTAGTAACTTTCTCGTTTCGCCAAATAAACAAAATAAGTACTATGGGGCTCTTTTCCGCCTGACCATTTTTTTTTTTCGCTTAAATCATGCGGAGGCGCCGAGCCACACCCCCTTAAAGTTTGGGCCTATTAGGAAAGCGTCAACTTTGGCGCGCAAAATAACAATAACTCTCGTTTGGCGTGCGTCGTCAATGCGCTCGGACGGTTCGGTATCTTTTCATTCATTTTTTCTACACAAAGTCAACGGGGCGGGGCTAGAGAGCGTTTTTATGTTGCGAGTGCAAGCAAAAATGAGCTTAGTGGTGATCAGGCGGGAGTGTCCTCGATAGTACCATCACGCATCACGCATCAAGTGCCGTTTCGTTGATCAAAACTGAAACAATTGAAGCTGTTCCTCAAACGATGGAGCATCTGATATCATTTCCTGCGTGCTCTGATGCCTGTATGCCACATGATGTGAATATACCAACCTTGTAGCTGTGTTTTTCAGGGCTGACTCAGGATATATTACCATCAGGTTGCTAGGAAGAAGTCATTGGCGACCCGATTAGCGCAGCGGTAGAGAGGCTGCCTTACGTTCTTAGGGTCCCGGGTTCGAATCCCGGTCGGTGCAAATGTTTGTGTGATGAGCATGGACATTTGTTTCCGAGTCATGGTTGTTTATATGTATATTAAGTATGTATTTACAAACAAAAAGTACCTATGTAGTATATCAACTATCTGGTGTCCACGACACAAGCCTCGTTGCTTAGTGTGGCACTAGATGGCGCTGTGTGTAATGTCCAGCAATATTTATTTATTGGATCTAGATCAGGGGTCTAAAATGGCCGTTTTAGCAGAATCATAATAAGATAATAGGTAATGAATCACGTTAAAGTTCTTAAAATGCAGTTAAATTTATGAATTGTCACTCTGTGACCATTTTACGAATTATAACGCTATTGTTAGGCACCAAATCAAAGACAGTAAAGAGTAAAAGATGCAATTGGGTATAATAGGTATTTAGGTAATTGGATCACGTTACAATATTATTTTAGGAAATTAGAAAATGAAAGATATTTTAAGCCGCCCCGTGGCTAGTCAACCAACAAGACCCTAGTAACGGGGTTGCCAGATCTATCACCAACAGTTATGCGTTAATATCCTAATAAGATTCTGATAAAGTGGCCATTTTAGACACCCCAGGTTTAAAAACATTGTTGGCCAAAGCATGCGCCTCAGGAACGTCAGTCAAACCTACATGCTAGTCCACAAAAAGTACTCGAATCACGGTCCTGATAAAAATAACAAAATCACGAAACTTTATAGTATTTGGTATGTGTTAGACCCGTGATAATTTAAATCCTAATTTAACATTGATAAGATCATCAAGGTATGATAACAGATCTCAAATAACGAAAACAAGTAGACGAATCAAAATGATGTAGGTAATTCGTGGGATTCCCCTGGAAATAAATGTTTCTAAGAATGACAGATTATAAAGTAGCAATTTCCTTAGATGTCAAGATCAACACAAGATACTTATAAGTGGCGCCGATTCCCTTGTTTACAAACTAAACCAAATTTAAGTTCAGTGCATCTTTTTCTTTCTATTTCATTAAGACAAGGACAGAAGATAAATTTTAGTTATGTTCTGTCAAATTTATCAGCGCCATACAAGTTTTAGACGCGATTAAAAAGTTGACTATTAAAATTACATCAAATTACGTCAGATGCTGACTAATTTGACAGGATTAAACTAATATTTATCTTCTGTCCTTTTCATAATGAAATAGAAAGAAAAAGATGCATTCAACTTAAATTTAGTTTAGTTTGTGAACAAGGGAATCGGCACCAATATAATGAACAATTAAACGATAATTATGACGTAAAGTACTCATCAGCATCTTTTAATGCATCTGTTTATCTGTGTACTCACTGCAGTTGATAACAACCTCATTACATGAACTTAGTTTTTAAAATCTAAATGAATCGCTGAAAACATTTTAATATTGTTCAGCCTCTGACTACTTGTCACGACTGTCAAAGATCTTCGAGCGGCAGTCGGAACCATTTGCTTCACGTGCTTTCCGAGGCACGGAGGATTCTTGGTATGCAAGGGATGGTCACCCATCCATAGACAAGCCTGCTCATGTGCTGCTTAACTTTGAAAACCGGTGCGGCGGTTATTGTTTAGCCACTAGCCCCTCTAAACCGACTGGCCACGTTGTCTAAAATTTTCCGTTAGTTCCTTCTAATTTTAGGCAGGCGCGTAATTATGTCGTGCGGCTCGCCTATTAGGACCTTCCCTAGAATTAACCTGTAACGTGTGATAACTGATAACTAAGATTTTTTAACTGAGATACCTACTATAAAAAAGTGAACTGAAACTGTAGCTATGTAACTGAAACTTATTTACAACATTGGAAACAATGTTATGCAACAGCTCGAAACAATTGTTTTGCGGAACAGCACATGTTGCTGCAACAATTTTTCTTGTATTTTCTTTACCATCAATACGGAAAGTTATAAGGTACAGATATCTGCAGCATTCCATGTTTTCCACATAACAAAAGCAATGTTTCTGGAACCAATATTGCGCAACTTTTGTTTACACAAAATATTTGCTTGTTACCGGCAAAATGTTTCCCGCAAAACAATGTTCCACAAACTTTGTTTACTAATGAACATGCGGCTTTACTGTTTTCCGCATGTGGTCACAATGAAATGCAACCAAGCCACTGGTCAGCTGTCTAAACCATATTGGCGGTCACATTTACAAGTAGAGAGTGTCCACACCACTTCCTCAATTCGATGGACAATATAGCGTTGACGAGCAGGTTTCTCACTAAGGGTGGAGTTCAATGTTCGACGCAAATTGGACTCCATGGACGCTTTCACTACCATCATCACAGTTAGTAGGTATCGCGAAATGCAAATGCAGCCTTATCTTTTAAGGTAGAAAAATACCTATTAACACTGTTTTTTGTTTTAATATCCCTGCAGGTACATTCCCTGGCAAAGCTGCTTTACGGATATGACTAAACAAAGAATTTAAATCTATAATATCTACACTAATCTACACTAATATTATAAAGAGGAAAGATTTGTATTTTAGTGTGTGTGTATGTTTGTAATGAATAAACTCAAAAACTACTGCGCCGATTACAAAAATTCTTTCACTATTAGAAAGCTACATTCACCTTGAGTAACATAAGCTATATTTTATCCCCGTACTTCCACGGAAACGGGAACTACGCGGGTGAAACCGTGAGACGTCCGCTAGTAATATTATAAAGTGGAAAAATTTGTATTTTTGTATGTTAGTAATGAATAAACTCAAAAACTACTGCGCCGATTTCAAAAATTCTTTCACCATTAGAAAGCTACATTCACTCTGAGTAACATAGGCTATATTTTATCTCCGTACTCCCACGGGAACGGGAACTGCGCGGGTGAAACCGTGTGACGTCCGCTAGTCCTATAATAAATCGTCCTATAAAAAGCAAAGGATTTACCAAGACATGACCTCATCATCATTCTCTTACTCTTCTCCCAATTTATTTGTGGTCGGCGCAGCATGTCTCTGTTCTTCTATACTTCTCTATTAAGTACTCGTCATCTCATCAGACACGTCCTTTCTTGCCATATCATGCTTTACCATCCATCCATCGTTTTTTTGGTCTCCCTCAAATCTTATACCCATCCAAACCTACCTATTAAAAATGATGCTGCTTAATTTGTAAAATTTTACGAAAAAGTTAATAGATTTTTTGCCACAATATTATTTAAGAGTCCTATTACATTTTTTACGCAAATTCATGATTTTTGACGCAGTAATTTTCAGAAGCAGTCAGATATTTTAATTATTTGCTTATGAATAACGATAGCACTATTCTCTTTGTTGTAAGTTGGAGTTACACATTTTCATTTTTCTTTTCGTGTAATTTACCATAAATATTTTACGAACTCAGTTTGCAAGAAAAACCGTCGGTGATGGAACTTTGGCGCTCAAATTCACATTGTTACATTAAATTCTTATAAAAGCTAAAATTACTAAAAGATAAGTTGAATGTTTAACTTGTTTATTGGAGTTCTAGAATTTCTTTAAATTCCTTGAGTTTTCACGGAAAACATCGTTAAGAAAGCGTAATTTAAGCATAAATGTCTTGATTCAGCATCTATTATATTCCAAATAAACTCAATTTTATCAAATAAATTGTATAATAATAAAACTTCGATCTACAATGAATACGTTTTGTTAGTTTGTGTTTGTCAATATAATAAGACACAATTACAATAAATAAAGTTAAAGTACAATAATTCTGCGTCAATTCAGCTCGCTCCTCAGTCTCATGTCAGTCTCGCCTCTAATTTTCGTCAATAACAAGCGACAATCGTCCGGAGATCACTATTATTATCGACTCGTGTACGCCGATTAAAATAATTTGATCCAGGAAGTAAAAATCAAAAATTTGCGAAAAAAATGTAATAGGACTCTTAAGCATAAAACCTGCTCTTACTAACTGCAATTTGGTATTAAATTATCTTGCAAGTCGAGGTTTATTATTTTTAATCCTTTATGACCGGTACAAAAAACACATAGGTAACATTTACGAAATTACTAAACATAGTTTTCAACTTTAATCAATTTCGACTGACTACCTAAATAACTAGTTGGCATTATATTTGCAACTAGAGGTATTTGATCAGATGTAGGAATCGTCCTTTCGTAGATATTTGACCTCTGCCAGCAGCAAACCAACAAAAAGCTTATAGGTAATGATATTCTATTAAACAGATATTATTATGTTGTGAGCGCGCAATCGTGAAGACTCGAAAACGGGCCAATTGGGTCGTTTTGCCTATAATCTGCGTGTATGTGAGCTGGCGCTGCCCCGCGGCACACTTTTTTCGGTGTGTTTGTAGGTGTATAACATATATTATCTGTTTATTACAATATCATTGCTTATATTAGGAACTAGCTGACGTCCCGCGGTTTCACCCGTGTAGTTCTCGTTTCCGTGGGTGTACGGGAATAAAATATAGCCTATAGCACTCACGAATAATGTAGCTTTCTACCAGTGAATCAATTTTTAAAATTGGTTCGTTACTTCCGGAGATTACCCCCTACATACAAACTTACAAACAAATGTTACCTCTTTATAATATTGGATATCCTCCTCAAGTCGTGCTCCTCATTACTGAGGGTCGTGATCCTCCCTTGAAAAGATTTTTCCCCTGACAATGTGTCGCCATCTCCGTCTATCCTTGGCCAAGTGAAACGCATCATGCAATTTCGTTTCGAGAGAAGAGCTTATCTGGTCGGACCAACGCAAAGGGCTGCGACCTCTTGGTCGTTTACCATCCACCTTGCCGGTAACCATCAGTTGTTCGAGGTTATTGCCATCTTTCCTCGCTATATGGCCGAAAAATTCCAAAACTCTGCGGAGGCAGGTCGTAGAGAGTCTGGTCTTTATCTGAAGCTCGCGTAGGATGGACTCGTTGGTGCGGAATGCCGTCCAGGGTATCTGAAGCATCTTCCTCCAACACCACATCTCGAATGCGTCTATACGAGTCCGGTCGGCCTTTCTCAAGGTCCAAGTTTCTGCTCCATATCCAAAAATTGAAAAGACCAGCGTGTTCACCAATTTCACTTTGGTATTTCGCGAAATGTTGCGATCTCTCCATATTTTTTGAAGCTGAGACATAGCATTCTTGGCCATACCTATGCGTCTGCGGATTTCCTTTTCGCATGACCCTGTGTTGGATATGTTAGAGCCTAGGTAAATGAAATCATCGACCGTTTCGAGATTAAGAGCGCCAGTAAGTTCCAAATTATGTGCTCGGTCCACCACCATTAGTTTGGTTTTTGCGTGGTTGATTTGTAGGCCCAGTTCCATGCTGATACGTTCCATCCTTGCAAGGAGTTCTACCATTTCCGACTCTGAGGCTGCTAGGAGAGTAGTGTCATCAGCGTAGCGGAGATTAGTTAGCTTGGTTCCACCTATCGTCACACCACCTTCCCAGTTTTCACAGGTACGTCTGATAATATATTCCCCATATGCGTTAAAGAGGATGGGAGATAAAATGCAACCTTGCCTTACGCCGTTTTTAAGAAACTGAAGGGGTTGGAAATGGTTTGGTCGACCTTCACTATGCCTTTATTTTGAGAATATAGGGCTTGAATTAGGGATACCAGATGATGTGGAACTCCAAGCTCCAAAAGTACCTTCCACAGGCTTTGCCAGACTACGCAGTCGAAGGCTTTACTATAGTCTATAAAACACATGATGAGAGGTGTGTTAAACTCATATGCCTTCTCTATGAGGTGGCGGACGTTGAGGATCTGCTCACGCGTTCCCTTGCCTTTAACGAAACCAGCCTGTTCTTGAGGGATCTGCCAATCCAGAAAATAACGAATTCTATTGTTTATAATATGTAACAGTACCTTGCTGGCATGAGATATTAGAGCCAGGGTTCGATAGTTATCACATTTCGAAGTGGAGCCCTTCTTATGTAATGGCAGGATGACTGATTTTGTCCAATCGCTTGGCCACTCGCCAGTACGCCATACCTCATTACAAATTTTGTGGAGGGCATCTATGCCCACCGGCCCGGAAGCTTTTAATATCTTCGCTGTGATTTGGTCGGGCCCCGGTGCTTGAGGCTATGGCAGCTTCAATTTCCGAGTACATAATAGAAGGTTCCCTCGGAATCCTATCCCACTCATTATTTGGTCCATCGCCTGCTGCATCAGGATTTCTGTATAACTCTTTGCAGTATTTCCGCCATCTTTCTGAGATTGCGTTCAGGTCTTGGAGAGGGGTGCCATCTTCGTCAATATTGGATATAGATAAGTATAAAGGCCAATAAGATTTTGACAGACTCATCAGTGGCAGGAAACTAAAACCAACCTTATTCTAACAAGTTTAAGATCATTGTCATTTGACAGTGATGCAGATGTCAGACAGAGGTAATTTAAGTCTGAAGGACTGTAGTAGGTACCCAATTAGTTTCTGTTTCTGCAATAGTCTAGATCGGTCAAAATCATTAAATCAAAATATTAGCATTAGTTCTTATACAGACTATTTACGTGTCAACCTACGTAATTGTCAATGGTTACGTCAGTAAGTATGTATGCGAAAAGTACCTTGATAATGTACTTATTGTATTATATCAGATTAAAAATCTAGAAATATTTCATCGATTCGATATCGTCCAGGAAAATCTTCAGTGCGTCATGGTCATTTCAACACTTGACTGATATTGCCGGGAAGGCCCTGTTTGTATTGAAAAAAAAAAACAAATTTGCGCCAAAACATCCATGATGCACTATTTTCTTGTCTATGGAAAGGTCAACGCACCGTTCTCTCATGTTAACCAGCCAGCATTGAAAATTTTGAATTCAAATTCAAATAAAATAAGTCACCGCAGATTCTATTTTCAAAATCCTTGCAACCACAGACTAAAATATTTAGGCAGCTCTTAGTAAATCCTCTTTGCTTTGTACACGTGGTTGTTAGTCGGTACACGGCACAGCATAAATCATTTCGTAAGTGGGAGCGGAGAAGCGAGCGTGTGTACAGATAATAGCGCAGTGATTAATTGAGCCCACCTGGCTACCAGTCGCTATTAAGCCTTATTTGAGACTCGATATACATACCTCGTGTATTAGCTATCCGATAGCTCAACTAAAATAATGCGCAAACCTTTGATTATGCGCGAACTAACATAATTGCGGTATTGTGTGCAGTTGACCTTAGTAAAATTTAGATTTGTTTATGTTTTTTTTTAGTCTGTACTGTCCCACTGCCGGGCAAAGGCTTTCCCCAATTTCTTCCATTTGCTCCTTTCCCGTGCCCCCGGACCAATCCTCGAGGTCCGCGTAGAAATCGTTTATGTTGCTGTGTTGTTTTGGCTTGCTTAATTATCAGGCAGCCCGATGTTCTAAATGTCTAATTTATTCTTAAATATTTATTCCTTAATTAGCTCATTAGTCAATTTTGAGTAAACCGAAAGCTTATAGGTAGTAGAGTCTACGGGTATCAAAAAAGTCGCTATTGCAAAAAGTCACATTGGCACTAAAACACAAATATCTATTACTAGCAGACGTCCCGCGGTTTCACCCGCGTAGTTCCCGTTCCCGTGGGAGTACGGGGATAAAATATAGCCTATGTTACTCAGGGTGAATGTAGCTTTCTAATGGTGAAATAATTTTTGAAATCGGTTCATTACTTCCGGAGATTACCCCCTATATACAAACTTACAAACATACAAACTTACAAACAAATGTTACCTCTTTATAATATGTATTAGTATAGATTAGTACCTATAGATTATAAGTCTTTAACGGACAGGAAATCGTACTAAACGCCTAAAGTACTAACCTCCTTTGCTATGTCCTCCAAACACTGGGTTTCTATCACAAGTCACAACCGACAATGTATTGACATAGTATACTAGTCGAGTGCAATTAGACAAAAAATACCCAAAAGGTGGAACGAAGTTTATAGTGGTCCGATTTTCATGGGACTTTTTTTATTGAGTTCCTGGAAGAATGGAGAAGAAAGTTAAAAAAAAAAATTTCGCCGCTCAAGACTTTTTTTTTTTTTTTTGAATTTTCATTGATTTTTTTTTTTCGTTTATGAATAACTTCAAATTCGAGGAATTCATATTGTAGCGTAATAGTGTGACCTACGTGCATCCATGAAACGCTAATTTAGTCTGTTTCTTTGTACATTGTAGTCGATGTAATGCAATAATTCAAGTATTTTTGAAAATGTCCTATTTTCTGCAATTATTTTTAAAATTTTGAATTTTAAGACCAAGATTTCTTTTGAAATTGGTAACTGATACTTTTTTGCAGATAATTGGATGTAAAAATATTCAAGAAAACTATGTTTACGAGTAGTGACTAAAAATGTGTTCACAATTATCAGGAAATCGTCTATATAAAAGTAAAGAAGGCCATTTTTCTCAAAATATTTCTATGACGGTCAACGTAAATATTATCCTCAAAATATCCTTATTATGTCTGCTATCCATATATAACAAAAACTAAAAATAAAAATTGGTGGTACTCGATAAAGGTTGATTATTGCTGACAAAGGTGTAATGGGGCCGCTGGTAAATTTACAAAAATTATCGTAATTATAACGCGACCATTTCTCACGATTTCTATCTGAGATAAGTTGCAAGCTTAGGTCTCTGCGCGCAATTTAATATCAATACCGATACCACTCCCACTTCTTAGCGATAGAGGCCCTTTTGTCATGATTTACTTTTTCAGCAGTAACCAATATTTAACAAGTATCCTTAAATATTTATCTAGTTATTATACCTCGTTAGATAGCTTATAAAATGAGGATTACGACAGTAATTTGCAAATTGAGTTTCATAGCAGTATTTGGAAAAAAAATGCTTTCATTAACATACACGATTTTCTAACATTTCCGAATGAATTTTAAGTCACTGCACTCATGAAAGTGGTATTCATTAATACTTTCTGATCCAGTTATCTGTAAAAAAGCATCAGTTACCAATTTGAAAAGAAATGTAAGTCTTAAAATTCGATATTTTATAAATAATTGCAGAAAATAGGAAATTTTCAAAAATACTTGAAATATACATTAAATCGACAACAATGAACAAAGAAACAGACCAAATTAGCGTTTAATGGATGCACGTAGGTCACACTATTACGCTACAATATGAATTCGCCGAATTCGAAGTTATTCATAAACGAAAAAAAAATATTTCAATGAAAATTCAAAAAAAAAAAAAAAAGTTGCGAGCGTCGAAATTTTTTTTTTAACTTTCTTCTCCACCCCTCTAGGAACTCAATAAAAAAAGTCCCACGAAAATCCGACCACTATAAACTGTGTTCCACCTTATTGTCTAATTGCACTCGACTATACCACCTAGTTACAGTCTAGAACACTACACACCTTCATACATAGGTATCTACGACGAATGTCCTTGTGCACTTGATACGACTGGCCGATAAGACACCACGGTGCAGTGACGTCACATTTATGTTGATATTACGAGACATACCGACACACTTATCTTTACGCGTCATAATGGCGCTGCTTGCTAAGGAAAGACGTTTGACATCTGTCAAATCTAGTACATTTTACTTTAGTTCTCTTTTTCGCCACGCGCATGATTAAAGTGTTGCGGTTTATCAGATTGTACGTCATTTACTGTATTTTTCAGTTGAATTTAGAATTGCTTATTTGTTTCTTACGTGAGATTTTTCCATTTTACATTGTAGCATCTTTCGTGTAAGTAGGTATTTATTGTAGGAACTTATATTTATTGTTTTGCTTCGAGAGGTAAACATTTATTCACTCCCTTCCTGAATCGTGCTTCGCTGATATTATGAATGTTACAAATTGTTTCATGAATAAACATCTCTAGCTAGATGGTAGTAAAATTGCGTTTTTATACTAATAAAATTGTATAGTATTTTTTACTCTGTGGTTGGACTAAAATTGGAGTGTCAATAACTGAAACTGACAGACTTATTAAATTACTAGAATAATTCTTAGGTATTTAATTTTAACAGAAAAAATGACATAATTTCCTCTCAAATGTCAAATCCTAATAGAGGTGTTCTAGTGACAGTGCTACAATGATATTCTGCCGTTCGAATGTTGGTTTACATTTTATTAATTCTTGGACCTATTGAAAAATAAGAACCCCACCAAGAACCATGTTTTATTTACTCGATCAATAGTAATGTCACCGTGTCAGTACTTTCACTCAGTTATTTGCTGATAAGATCAACATTAAAATGTTAAGATTTTTTTTTTCTAATAAATGTAGGTATTGATTTATAAAAAAAATAATAACAATAGGTACTACACATTACGACCATCACCATTTATTTCATCACCACTGCTCTAAAAACGGTGAAGGAAAACATCGTGAGGAAACCGGCATGTCCTAGAACCGAAAATTCTAAGACGTATGCGACTTCTACAAATACGCACTGGGCCCGCGTGGTGGGTTATAGCCCGTTCCCTTTCATAGAGTTGAGGCCTGTGTCCTGTGTCCCAGCAGTGGGAACATTATAGGCTGATTATGCATTATGTAGGCACTACATATTACTTTCACTCCACGCATGACTCAAAGATTAAACCCAACAAACATAACAAACCAGTTCTATTTCTCTCTACCAGCTCCCGTCATTACGGCCGTATTGTTTTCCATATCGTAACAATCATTCTCGTGATACAAGCATTAGGAGCTGACAGTATCTGTGCCTCGATAACTGACAGCCTTGTGCTAATTTCGCTTATTATTACCTATTACGTCGGTACTGTGAGCGATTTGCATGTTGAATACGGTACCTTTGGATAGGTGTCCTTAGAGATAGGTGTCCTTTTAATAAGGTTACGATTATTAAAAAAGACATACAATTAACGAACCACCAGATTTAGCAAAATGTAACGGAAAAGCAATCACTCTTGATTGCCAAAATTAGTAAATGATCACCAAAATCAATCCCCATTATATCGTGAAACTATAACCAAAAATTTATTTTTTAGTTAATGATCACCAGAAATTGAACTGTTATGCTCTTGCATCCGAGTCGAGGGAGACCCGGTCGACGGATATCTGAATGGTTTATAAAAAAATGTGTCGGGGTGCCCCTAGTCGGCCTAGGCAAAACTAGTTTGTCATCAACCACCTCATTAAAATTTGGTGTTCAATTTACTAAATTTGGTGATCAATTGACATTTTAGGTGATAGATGTTAGTGGCCACAAAGTTATTTTTGGTGGCCATTATAATATTTTCCCCCATTAAAAAATGTGGCAGTGGTCTAAAGGGAAAGATTTAGATAGAAGTCCCTATTGTTTAATGAAGAAAATAAAAATGAATAAAGTTTTGCCTGATATAAAGTCCAATCTTCTTACTACTAATATTTATATGCGAATGATAAATTTAATTTTAATTGCGATAATTAGAAAAGATACTTAGCGGTCGAGCGCAGTGATGACGAACGCCAAACGAGAGTTATTCTTATTTTGCGCGCCAAAGTTGACGCTTTCCTAATAGGCCTAAACTTTAAGGGGACGTGGCTCAGCGCGTCCGCATGATATAAGCGAAAAAATGTGTTTAACTGATCAGGCGGAAAAGACCACGACTGTACCTATCTACATCCCACATCTGAAGACCGACTTTACTCATGTACCTTCGTACTCGAGAAGTCAAAGTATTCCTCCACATTGCGTCCATCCGGAAACGTGCTCAAAGTACTGGTAGCATTGCCACTGGTACTGGCAATGGTAATTCTTTGGCCAAAGAAAGAGCCGGCCCTATGGTCAAGAGTGGTAACTTTTCAAATGGGGTTTATGCATTTTAATCAAGTATGTTGAAAGGTAGAACATGCGTAAAAAAAACGATAACTTCACATCATAAATCTTTTCTTAATCACCATTCTTCACATTAGCAAGTGTTTATTTAAGACGAAAGAATTTCCAGAAATCGTCCAAAACTTTAAGTAGAACTCGTAAAAATATTTAGTAATTACTGCAATTTCGTAAGTGCCGTCGTCGTCGGTTGAAAAGCTGAAGGTCTGACATTTAGACACTCTCAAAGAATAATGGCAAGAATTATTATTATTGTTTTTAACGAACAAAAAACTGTCTGACAGTCAGTCTGTTTGTAACAGGGTCCATGATAAAGTATGTGCCATTGAGATTACGGTTGACATTTTCGTCCAAGACAGTGTAACTTCCAAAAGATTTTGTGGGAAAAACTTACAAAGTGGGCTATAAAAGAAAGTTGGGTAGGCCTGTTTTTAATATTTTTTTAAAACTAGAAATACTTAGATAAGTATTTTAAAATAGATTTATCAGTATATATTTATATACCTGATAGATTTATAGGATTTAGCAGGTAGATATTTTAAAAGCACTAAACTGAAACTTGTGAAGTATCATCCTTAATCTTCAATCTTTTTATCTCTTGATGAAACTCGGTTTTGTGATTGTTTTTTCAGTCGGACAATACAAGATGAAACGTATTATTAAGTATTTTTTTCATCAAACGCCAACATACAGCAGATATAAACCCGCTATAAGTTTGTATAATCTAAATATATTTACCGTTGCCATAGCTACCAACATTCAAGCTTATGAATTATGATTTATGGGCTTATGTGGTTTTCGCGCCAGTGTTCGGTGTAACCGCGCGGATAGGATATCTCATTAAATTAAATTCTTACATAAACAAATATGGTTGAAGCAGGAAGTATATGTATATGTTTTAACAGTGATATGACTATGATGCATGTTTTTCTATACGATTCCCGGCTCAAGCAGTGTTATTAGGATTTCCATCTGAACGGACCATGGGCAATTTTCAATTCAATCTAGTACATGAGATGTTTCAATTCTGTTGGACTTACGCCCGTTTTGACAAAGACCCTTTTTAAGGCCCTTCTAACCCTAAAATTAGCAACTCTATTTGTGGTGGTTCAAACTTCGCTTTCAATACTGTCGCTTGCACTATACAGCGGTTGTTACGGCAGTTACAGCGGCGGAATAGTGCGAAATGAATGGTTTTTTGCGATTAAAAAAAAATCTATTGATTGGACTTAAAGAATAAAACACATAAGACCTGCTTTATAGTTATTTCAGTTAGTATGCAAAGTTTCATGATCTAATTTGAAGCACTTTTTGAATACCAGCGGTTTATTGTTCGATTTGGAGGTAGCTTTGGATTTTTTTTTCTATCGAGAAAAGTTTATGGAATCGTGATTTTGGTCACACTTAGTACTTAGCATTAATCCTCAACTTTACCATATTATTATATTTATTTCAAAATTAATACTGCAGTATTTTAGGCGTAACGGAGGATCAAGTCATTTGAGGGGGTATAGGCCCTTAAGCCGCAGCAGAGTCTGAATTTGCTTTGCCTCAAACATTATTTATTGCTGCAGATAACATAACATAACATCATGCATGTTTTTCCTGACAGTTCATACAGAAGTGTCCTTAAAATTCATTGGAAGATCAGCGTCAGACAGCATCACCTGTCTGGCATAAATGCTGAAATGGACCTTTTTGGCGCAGCCGTGAGGCACACAGCATATACTATGTTTTCCTCATTATTTTGTAACTTTTTTTTTTATATATGTGTAATAACTGACGTCAAATAAATATTTTTCTTTCTTTCTTTCTAAAAATGTCACCAGTTACTCGTATGATGTGTGTGTCTAAGTCCCACAGAATTAGGAGAAAGCTTATTGCCGTCAACCGGGCACAAATTCTGTTTTAAACAACCCAATATTTTCCCTTTTCACCTAACTGTCTAAACTTTCATTAATTATAATTTGTTGCGTAAAACTGTCAGATTTTATTACAGCTAATGAAATTTTTAAATCATAATTGTTTACCAAGAGTTTGAGGTCCGGGTCGGAAGATCCCAATTTGTAATATTTGTTACAATTTTCTTTCTCCGAACACAATAAGCTACTTCATTATCTACAGAATTTTATTCATTTATTCCCTGAAACTGTTGCGGAGCTCGTGGCTAAATGATAGCAGCCGCTCGGGTCGATCGTTAGTTTAAGCCGTTGGTCCCGGCTGTGATTTGTAGATCTTTGACAGTCGTTAGGTAGTCAGATGCCCAAAAAGTCTGACAACCAGTCTTACCAAGTGGTATCGTATTACCCGGTACTAACTGGGTTGTGAAGGTCAGATAGGCAGTCGCTCCATATAAAATACTGGTATTCAGCTGCATCCGGTAAAACTGGGAGCCGACCCCAACATAGTTGGGAAAAGGCTAGGCAGATGATGATATTCCCTGAAACCGTTGCGTTAGAAGGCTTCCCACTAGGTGGACCGATGACCTGGTGAAGGTTGCGGGAATCCGCTGGATGCGAGTCGCACGGGACCGGTCAATGTAACGACTCTTGGCGGAGGCCTATGTCCAGCAGTGGACGTCTTTCGGCTGAAATGATGATGATGATGATGATTCCCTGAAACAGCCATCATCCACCAGTCCACCGTCTAAATCAAAGCAAAAAAATAGATTCCATATATTATTATGACAAAGGTTGATTTTTTGAAAATACATCCTTTAGAGGGGAAACATTAGGTTTATTTTTATTTTCTTACTATCCTTTCTGTATTCGTCAGCTTCCGTATTTCATTTAAAATCTATATTATTCCGTGGACAATAGTGTGGGTTATGCATTTTTTTAACTATTATACATATTATAAATATACTAAATATTAATATGTATATTGTAACGTTTAACTGTTTTCTATCCCAAATAAATAAATAAACAAGGTAAAGTTCATCATTTTTTCGATCTTTAATCTTATCAAGCTCACGGCTTGTGAATGCATAAATGAATACTAATTTTTCTTCACAAATATCAGACGTATGGTGTTGAGGTTCACGTACTCTCCCGAACGGCAATAGCCCTTGAATGAGCGTCTCCACAATCATGCGTCATAGCACATAGACTACACAGAAAATTAACTCCACCATGATGTGTGAGAAACGTCCTCCACAAACGGTAATGTTTTCAGGGACGTTAGTCCTAAAAGGGTACAACGACGACGGTAAGATCTTTGTGAAACTCGTATTTTGATATGTTACAACTTTTTATTATTTTATAACTTGGATTTTCTTATTATTTTTTTATTCGTAACTTTAATATAGAATAAGTTTCATTTACATAATAAAATTAATTAAAAACTATTATTATAACAGCCCATAGCCTGTTTAAAGAACTTTCAAAACGCTTAGTTGACGCTGCCCGTGACCCAAGAGCTGGCTTTTACCTTGGTCAGAGGCTAAGTGTTGCCATACAACGTGGCAACACATCCGCCGTCAGTCTCTTGGGCACATTACCAGCTGACAGCGTTCAGGAGTTTTTTTCGATGCCCTTTTATAGTTTGTTGTTAGTTTATTTAATAGTTTCTAACTTTAGGTAAAACATTTTCAGGGGTCATTTAGTTTCAAAAAGTTCAATTTGTGTGTTATCACCATCATCTCCCTTGATCGCAAGTAACAACTTGTGATCGGCGCAACACGTTCTTTTATTCCATTCTCCTCTGGCAACCGTCACGCTATCATTTACTCCTTTTTCTTTCATATCATTCCTCACACAATCCATCCATCGTTTCCTTGGTCTACTTCTATCTCTTCATCCATCAACATTTATATTCATCACTCTTTTAGTCACATGCAATAGGCTTGTGTATACTGATAAAATCTAATTAGTCCGTCAGTTAGATAATCAAAAAATATTTGACTTGTATTTTTTCTTTTGTTACGTAAACCAACATTAACAAAGATACGACGCTTTTACACGCCGTGGTATAAATTTTCAGTGCGTGCTGACGTCACAAGCCCCCACTCCCGACTCTTGATGCGTTGTATCTTTGTCAATATTCATTGATTTACAAAAACAAAATATACGAGTCCATTATTTTCCAATGCTCTAACTGACGGACTAAATAGATTTGCAATTTATTGACGGTGGAAACTAGTCTATTTATCCCTCCTCATCACATGCCCAAACCATGACAATCGATGCCCTTTTCGTGTGTACCTAATGGTTGAAAATGCTGCCATAAATTTAACTTGTTTCTCTTTATAAGAAACTTTTCAGAACTTACACCTAATACATCCCCTCAAAACGACTTCTAAACTCTATTTAAATCTCAAAGTAATCAACTGAAGTAAAATTAAAGTTAGCGATATCTTATGAGAATTTCAAAGCTGCAACTTAATTTAACTTAGTCAGTGCGAATTCAAGAAATAAAACTTTGCACAGGTCTGTCTACCTTACTTGTGAAATTACCTCCATTCCGACTGTTCCTCAAAATTAACTTACTGAGGATCTATCTGCTGTGTATTCTGGGTCTCTTAATTAAGTTCCAGTGGATGTTCCCTTAATTAGCTGTCTTCTAGCTCGTATGGAGTGCAGTAGGTACTATAGATACTTCGTTGTTTATTTAGGAATAAACTGGTAGGTACAATCGTGGTCTTTTCCGCCAGACCATTTTTTTTATTTATTTTTCGCTTACATCATGCGGAGGCGCCAAGCCACACCCCGTTAAAGTTTAGGCCTATTAGGAAAGCATCAACTTTAGTGCGCAAAATAATAATAACTCTCGTTTGGCTTGAGTCGTCAGTGCGCTCGGCCGATCGGTATCTTTTCATTCATTATTTCTATACAAAGTCAACGGGGCGGGGCTAGAAAGCGTTTCTATGTTGTAAAGTGCAAGTAAAAATTAGCTTAGTGGTGATCAGGCGGGAGTGTCCTCGATAGTACATTGTAAAGAAAAGAAGATAAATATAAAGGTTAGAGAGAGCCTACGGTGTCCTATACGTGAGTGTGTAATACAATGACATTGTAATATTAAAATTGGAACCATGGAATTTCTTGCTGGTTCTTCACCATAGGAATCGACCAACCCGAACCGTGCACCTAACTTTTACGTTTCATAAATCAAAATATTTTATTTCACATGGGATTATCTGTGACATGTGGGAGCAGCGGTGACCCAGTGGTGGCGGCCCCGACTTACGAACAGTAAGTCGTGGGTTTGAACCCAGACAGGCGCATTACTTGCGTAATTTATTTCATCACCGCTGCTCTCAAAACGGTGAAGGAAAACATCGTGAAGAAACCGGCATGTCCTAGAACCAAAAAATTCGAAGACATGTGACAGAAGACATGGTGGATTATAGCCCATTCCCTCTCAGAGAGAGGAGGCCTGTGTCCCAGCAGTGGGAACATTAATAGGCTGATGATGGGGTGAAATAAAATATTTTGATTTCAATTTTGACCCTATAATAGACTGCGGACGTGTCAATGTAAGAATTAAATAATTATTGATTTTAGATCCAATACGTTACGTTCGTACGTTAGGTTTAACACCACGCGTACATCCCTCTGGTTACTTAGGGTATCGGTTCGTGCAAGGGCCTTTGTTGTCGCCTGTAAAACAAAGCAAGTCGGCTCTTATTAAAGATGGCGTCCGCTGTGATTGTGACACAACAGACGCCATCTCTCTTTGTTAGTTGTAAGAAAAGGAGGTGTTTTCAATATAAAGGTTTTAAACACTGTTTTAAGCTTTCACGGTTCATAACTATACTTAAAATGTCACTTACGGGATATCTTCCGTGATTATTGGTTAATTTTTGAGCACCCGATATTTCGACGCTGTTGCAAGCACCATGATCGCGGGTTAACTGGAGAATGCGGGTGGATGGAAAAAAATGCTAGGAGCAGACAAATCTGTTTACCCTCTTTCTTTGTCTTTTGCTACGCGCACTTCTGGAACTCGACACTAAGAAAACACTAACATAACACTAAGATGCACTGTTTAAGACTTTCACGGTTTTTCACTACACTCAAAGTACTTACGGGATAATATCCGTGGTTTTCTTTATTGATGAGCTCCCGATATTTCGACGCTGTTGCAAGCATCATGATCGCGGGAATACTGAAGAGGTATGCTAATGCGGGTGAGGCGAAAATTATTTATTATGAGCAGACAAATCTGTCTACCCTCTTTCTTTCTTCTCTTTCTCTTTCTTGTGATATCGTGAGTGCGTTTTGTCGCGATTTACAATCGAGTTCCAGTAGTGCGCGTAATAAAAGACTAAGAAAGAGGGTAGACAGATTTGTCTGCTCATAATAAATAATTTTCGCCTCACCTGCATACCTGTTCAGTATTCCCGCGATCATGATGCTTGCAACAGCGTCGAAATATCGGGAGCTCATCAATAAAGAAAACCATGGATATTATCCCGTAAGTACTTTGAGTATAACACTAAGATATCCCGTAAGTGACATTTTAAGTATAAAGGTTTTATTATAAGCCTTTCTGGGAAAAAAAGGGATGTTATTCTACTGTCTGTTTGGTCTAGTAGGTCACTGCTGACTGCTGGGTATGAGGTATTGTGTTAGATTCACAGATCTGGCAAAGTATTATTGGGCATTAGGAATTTTTCAGCAGTAGTCCCTGTCCTGCCTGGTTGATGGCAATAGGTTCACTACCTAATACAAGGGACTTAAACTTAGCTGTTGGGTTTATTACTTAGATAAATAATTACTATAGATATACCTCTACATAAACCCTGGAGGATAACAAGCGTGAAGTATGTTATGGTACGCTAATAGATAATTAAGTTTCTTTATTTAAATACTAGCGGACGTCACGTGGTTTTACCCGTGTAGTTCCCGTTCCCGTGGGAGTACGGAGATAAACTATAGCCTATGTTACTCAAGGTGAATGTAGCTTTCTAATGGCGAAAGAATTTTTGAAATCGGCGCAGTAGTTTTTGAGTTTATTCAGTACAAACATACACACAAAAATACAAATCTTTCCTCATTAGAATATTAGTGTAGATTTAATATGAATCATAAAAAGATTAGGTCCTATACATAAAGAACTCACAAGAGTTGATTGACATTTAATTTAGTGTAAATTGAAGGTCATATAGTGACATTTGTGTCAATCATGGCACTAGCGAGTCACGAAATCACGATAGCGTTGAATGCGTGTTGCATCACTGCATCACTTTTGCTCCTAAAACATGATATTACTGTTTGTGTCCTCAACTCCTAACATGTAGTGAATCACCCACGTCGTAAATATGAGGGCGCCGAAATATATTTTTAATAATAAATAAATATCGTTGGACATTAACACACAGCTTGTGTCGTGGACACCAGATAGTTGATATACTACATAGATACGTTTTGTTTGTAAATACATACTTAATATAGATATAAACATCCATGACTCGGAAACAAATGTCCATGCTCATCACACAAATATTTGCTCCAACCGGCATTCGAACCCGGGACCCTAAGAACGTAAGGCAGCCTCACTACCGCTGCGCCATTCGGGTCGTCGTATTTGTCCGTCTCAGAAATTTAACCGAACTAAATTTTTAGCTAAGTATTTTATTTTCGTAGACAGAAATAGAGACATTAAGAAAGTGATCTATAGAGATTCCATTTTTTTTGAAGATTAAAAACCTAATCTGGCCCAACAAAAAATAAAGTACAAAGGTACCTTCTGTGAAAAAGTGGGTACTTTAAGAGATACGAATCCTTACGTAAATACATCAGTCAAGACTACTTAATGCCCACCATCGAAAAAAACTTTAAAAGAAAAAGACTCAAAAATACCTAAGTATGCTTTAAGAGCTCTAAAGGGTGGAAAACACCTCTTAACGAAGCCGAAAGGCACTTGTTCTCTCCGTCATTGCGATCATTTTTTTGTTCTACACCATACCTGGGAACCTTCTACTTACGGAGATATTGGGGGTCAAAGTTCCAACTTTTTGATAGGTTTTTTTTTTTAATACAAGTTTTTAATGTAAGATTTTTACTTTAAACACCTCCACGACCCCTGTACTATTCAATCCATCCATCAGCACGATGTTTTAAGTGCGTTACATTGAGTTCGACCACAAAACATGATTTTTCACCCCAAAAAAAAAGTCGTTTCCCAGCAATAATTTTTGCGTAAAGTTACTTGGCCCAATTCTGTAACTTTGTGTTAAGCAACACGCCATTGATACTCTATCGACACACTACAGACATTATGTTGCCACTGTTGCAAATTTAGTATTCTGCAAAAACTTCAATGGCGTTTCAGTGGTGTCTCAGTAGTGTGTCGATAGTGTGGCAGTACAATATTTTTCAGAGTTTTCGTTGATTGATGGCTTCACAATGGCGGTTCGATGGCCAAAACACATTTCAAACACGATAGACACAACTTTCAAATACACTTAAAATATTTACAGACTACCGTAACTTTGGCCATCATGATGACATTGACACATTATAGTGGAGCAGAATATCAATTATTACAATAGTCTTCTATGGCATTTCAATGGCACTACAGTGGTAAGTCAATGACCATAGATAATTTGTAGAATACCAAATGTCAATGATTAGCCTATTGAGACACTACTTACACATTACCAACACACTATTGACAAGTTGGTAATTTTACAGAATTGGGCCCCTGAATGCTTGGTTGGCGGCTTCGTGATGAGGTCTTTTACACCCTGTATATCCCTCAAATGGCTTAGCATGATCCTCCGTTACGCCTAAAATACTGCAACATTAATTTTGAAATAAATATATGGTAAAGTTGATGATTAATGCTAAGTCATATGTGTAACGAAAACACGATTCCATAAACTTTTCTCGATAGAAAAAACAATCCAAAGTTACCTCCAAATCGAACAATAAACCGCTGGTATTCAAAAAGTACTTCAAATTAGATCATGAAACTTTGCATACTAACTGAACTAACTATAAAACAGGTCTTATGTGTTTTATTTTTTTAGTCCAATCAATAGATTTTTTGGAAATCGCAAAAAACCACTCATTTCGCACTATTCGGCCGCAGTGACTGACGTAACAACCGCTTTGTGCAAACTGATTAGAACTTTATTCTAATATTTCAAACGAAGTTTGAACCACCACAAATAGAGTTGCTAATTTTAGGATTAGAAGCAATGACGTATTATATATAGACACGTCATGAACCAACATCGCGGCGCTTAAAAACGGCGAAAATACTAGAACTACTTATAAGCGTGAAGAAAGAGAAAGAAAATATGACACCGAACGGCGGGATGCCTGTTGCGAGAGGGAGATAAATATACATCTTCAGTCACGTCACAGGATTTATTAAATTATAAACAAACGTAGCGTCGCGCGACAGGTTGGTGCGTAACTAAGCGCGATGTGGCCAATTGGCTTCATTTCATGTTGTCATTTTAGAGTGCGGACAACGTATCTATAGTTTATATATCATTGGTTAGAAGGGCCTTAAAAGCTTCACAGAACTGATCTTCATATTTCATTATCCTCATCATTCTCAATATATTTGTGGTCGGCGAAGTATGTCTCTGTTCTTCTATACTCTCTATCACTCGTCATCTCATCAGACACGTCCTTTCTAGCCATATCGTTCTTCACACAGTCTATCCATCGTTTATTTGGTCTTTCTCTACTCTTTTTCCACTTCTACTCTTCATATTTCGTTTATTTTACTTAATAATGGTGTCGATTCTGTTGTGCACAAACTAAACTTAATTTAGGCTATTGCTATCTTTTTCTCTCTAATAAAACGAGAAAGAGACGGACGTAATTTTGAGCTGTCAAATTTAATTGGAACTAATATTTATATACAAATGAAGGGTGCACGTAAAAACATGTCGACTAAATAGTGAAGCGCAAGGCATAAACTAGTTTGACATCTCTAACTTAGTTCATAGCTGAAGCCGTCCTTTTCTCGCACTGCCTTTTAATAAAAGATAGCAATAGCCTAAATTAAGTTTAGTTTGTGCACAACAGATTCCACACCAATATTTCAATGCAAGCTGCCAAATAACATAAAACTCTAGTGAAATAAGTGTGGTAGGCAGAAGCCTGATATAAACAAGGTCAGGGTCGCTCAATGATGTTGTGGCGGAAACGGCGCGGATCTCATAAACTTTAGCATCTCATAAAGCTAAATACTGTGGACTCGTAATATATGGCGCCGGAAATAAACAGTAGGTACTTGATACTCTCTGAACTAAGAATTTCACTAATTGAACTGAACGCGATTAGTTTGAACTGCGTTCAAGAGCTGCTATTACCAAAATTGCTGTGGAAAATTGACACTGACAGCTTTGAACATTCTGTTGTCAAACAGGTTTATTGTTGAACTTCGAAGTAATTATAAGTGAAAACCATTACTAGAATTTGTTTAAAAATAATAACGGAAAATCACGCTGAAATTGAATGATTGTAGGAAAATATAATGTGTTATATTTATCTTGTTTAGTTCCCTGCTAATAGCGGGCCCATATGTAGGTACTTTCTTTGATCTTTGTTTCTTTGATAAATTGAATACTTATAAAAACAAATTAATAAACATATTCGTATATCATGTTTATTTAAGAAAAAGCTAAAGCTTAGTTACAGTTTTAAAATACAACTAAATACACTCAACAAAAGTTCCCTTTCATTAAGAGGAGGCCTGTGTCCCAGCAGTAGGAACATTAATAGGCTGATGATGATGATGATGACACTCAACAAAGGTCAGAACTGTGAGAGAGAGACTGCCTATCTGACCTCCACAACCCAGTTAGTACCGGGTAATACGATAGCCCTTGGTAAGACTGGTTGTCAGACTTTTTTGGGCCTCTGACTACCTAACGACTGTCAAAGATCTACAAATGACAGCCGGGACCAACGGCTTAACGTGCTTTCCGAGGCACGGAGGAAACTCGGTATGTAATGGGCGGTCACAAATCCACAGACCAACCTAGGCAAGTATGGCTTAACCTAACGATCGACCCGAGCGGCTGTTATTATTTAGCCACGAGCTCCTCATTAACTGACGTCAAATAAATATTTTTTCTTTCTTTCTTTCTTTCTTTCCGTACCGTAAGGGTAACCAACTAAGCTTTGACTGTTCGTTCGTCAGTCCGTCCGTCTATCTGTATCTCATGATCTGTAATAGGTAGACATGAAGTTTTCACAGAACGTGTATTTCTGTTACAGTTATGAAAATAAAAATAAATTAAAAAATAAAGGTGGCTCTCCTACTACGATGTTACGGAACCTTTCATGAGCGAGTCCGACTCGCACTTGGCTGGTTTTATTATCCTGAGAAATCTATAAGCTCAAACTACTCAAACTAAAATCATTCAATCCATTACACAACCACAATTATAATAATCAACGACAATCAAACGGCAAAGATAGATGTAATTGCATCACAAATGCAGTAGCGACGATCGATCATTCGCTTCTGAATCCATACTATTAACCGGTTTGAACAATAGGCGACTGGCCGACTAGTTGCGCTTTATGGAATGATAAACGCAACTCCTTATGAAGTTAGTGCCGTAGATTTAGAGACGCTAGATGAGACGGAAGTACGGAACTTTCTATTGTCTGACCTTTAAAAAGACGCGTTAAGATATCATGACAATGGTGCCGATTCTGTTGTGTCCAAACTAAACTTAATTTAGGCTATTGCTATGTTTTACTAAAAGGCATTGCGAGAAAAGGACCGCTGTAGCTATGAACTAAGTTAGAGATGTCAAACAAGTTTATGCCTTGCGCTTCACCGTGTTTTTAGTCGACATGTTTTTACGTGCACCCTTGTATGAAAATATTAGTTCCAACTAAATTTGATAACTCTAAATTACGTCCGTCAATTTCTTGTTTTATTAGAGAAAAAAAGATAGTAATAGCCTAAATTAAGTTTAGATTGTGCACAACAGAATCGACACCAATGGATGAATAATTTTATGTGTACGGGCAAACTGTCATTGGGTTTTTCATGGGACTGTAATGTGTAATGTGGGTGTACTATCAGATACACCTCTGTCTAACTCTTCGGGGATTACAGGCGTGATGTTATGTTACGTCAAAGGTAAAAGATTATACACAACTAGTGTTGCCAGGTCCGATTGGATTAAAATCGGGGCAGATGGTAAAAGAAATCGGGATTTTGGGTTTTAAATCGGGACAAATATTTTTTTTTTAAATAACTGTCTTAATTTATAGCTTTTCTTCTACTAATATTAATTTTCTACTAATAATATTAATTTAATAAATCTTTTTTTAATTGTACTCACAATAACTTGCTGGACCAATAGACTCAAGTATAGACAAAATATAACAATATAAAATTGTAGTTATGTATTACTAGCTGACCCCCAAAAGTTCGTCTGCGTCACATAACCTTCCTCGATATATGGACGATCCAACACAAAAATATTTTTTTAATTCCAACCTGTAGTTCCTGAGATTAGCGCGTTCAACCAAACAAACAAACTCTTCAGCCTTATAATAATAGCCTGTATAGATTATTATTGACTCTGTTTTATATGTTTAAATAGGAATAGTTCGAGTTGTTGAAAACTTTTCTGTAAGAGATCCACGAGGTAGCAGCCAGTGCTGCTACCTCGTGGATCTCTTACAGAAAAAGCGTAAGGTGATAAGGTCTAATCCTTCGTCAAAATACGTTTACGATATTTTTTTCATTCTTTTATATCATTACAGAGGAATATTCTTTCTTATATAACTTAATTTTTATTAGAATTATATTTTTCGTTACATTTTGCTGCCTATAAGATTGGCTTGCTTTTAATAACGTAGTTATAAAATTCACTGCACAACATGCTATAGATAGTTTTAATTTAAATTTCCGTTTTGACATGTTCGAGTGTCGATTCTGAGCGAGAGAGAGAGAACAAGCTAGTGATGCGATGCGCACGATTTTGAACGCATTGTCGCTGTTGTCGCTCTCGACCAGGTGATTCGAATGCGACTGATGTAATGCTGTAATGGTGTGTGATGTGATTATGATGTGTGTATGTATATTGCTTTTTGGTAATCATTTTATGGTTTTTATTAAACTTATTGATTTATAGGGACATTTGGCGTCCCGATCAGGTGCAAATCGGGACGCGTCCACAGACCCCTAAAAATCGGGACGTCCCTCGGAAATCGGGACACCTGGCAACACTATACACAACACACAGAGATCATCACACGCAGAAACATAAGTCTGTTTGGCTTATCATCGTGTCCTCTAGTTTTTTGTTCAATACATACTTGGACATAGTTCAAATACTTACATTATTTTATTAGGCATATAGATAGAGCCTCCTTCAATTTATCGGAAAACCCCACATTTGAAACAGCAAATAAATCAACATAATATGTACTGAGTATGACTTATTGAATTAAAATATTTGAGCAATGAGTGATCATCATTAATTAAAACTGTTTTAAGCCATTTACACCAAAAATTAAAACTAATTTATTCATTTTATTATACAACCTTCTCATCTTCTATATTCCAGGTGGCCGTCAGGGCATACATAAAAGATGTATTACCAGTACCTTGTATTAGCTTCGTAGAATTAACTTGCAAAATGGTACTACCTTCTGCATACAACATACTTGCTTTAGTCCTCGTAATTTTCTTCTGACATCCAACTTGGCGGGAAAACTAAGAACCGTTCTTTGGCCCGTTCGAAATATTTCCAAAACGTTACTCCACTACGGTGCGTTCTGATTAATGTTTGCAGTTTCAAAGGAATATTGGAATTAATGAGCTTCAATACATCTTTGATGTGTGTGAGATGTATCATTTTGGCATCAATGAGTTTGTGTACTGTGTTGATCTTTGTCTGTTGATTTAGATTCTGACTTTCGAGTCAGAGAGACGGGATGATTATTTAGTGAGATAACGGAAAGCCAGAGTACTGCAGTAAACTTGTGGTCGTAAGCTAATCTTACCCGTTGGTGCCAACGATGTGTTAAATAATGCTTTAGTTTATTTATTTATTAAAACTTTATGCACATAATGTACAAAGGCGGACTTAATGCCTTGGGCATTTTCTACCAGTCTACCTTAGGGTGATGCAGAGACAAAACAGTTTATCTGTTGCAGCTATCTCATTCGCTTAGTTTTTTATATTTTTGTCTGCTGCAACTATAACCAAGTTTAAGCTAAGGGTTAAATGGAACCAGACCGAACCATCTTGTATGAGTAGGGCTAAAAATTATTTCTGTGCTGATATTATTAAATATTCATCTTATCTGCTAAACTGTAGAAAAATAATTGATTTATTTTTCTGCTGGTATTAAATGAGTGATCAATCTACCCAAAAATCCGATTCTGATTTTTCTAGTCTCAACATTTGAACAGATGACAAATTGTTCTAAATATTTGGCAACTGGTAGGAATGCGACTCTCAGTTCTTGAGGCCACGTGATTAGTGTGAAAGTTGTTTGGACTCACTTAGGCAAAACGGAATAATCGCCATTGGACCTCCCACTCATAAATTACTAAACACAGTCTCTTTTGCGCAATTAATGGCTGTAATTTATTATATATATTTATTTGTTACGAGTCTTTTCATGGTCGAGTACCTATATGAAAAATCTTAATTAGCCTTTACAAATTAATACGCTTAGATTTCGGTATGTTTAAAACGTCTCACGTCTAATTTATTTTTTAAAAACATGCTCTTAAAACTTTACCTTAATCGATTAACATTCTAACAGCCAGCTAATCCACTATTAAATAATCTGTGCCAATACTTCAAGTTCTTAAACGTACAGAAAAACCCTACAAGTCAATGATTTATTTATAACGGTCTAGGTTTCATTCCCATGACATTTAAACTTCGAAGCTGGACCAGATTCCATGCGTAAATATGTAAGCAATTCGACCCGAACCTAAAGAGCGACCACCACAATTTGTCAACACAAAACACTGGCAGTATATCACAGAGCTATCAACAGGCTGTCAGAATCCCTTCCAGTGGGTTAATGTATGCTCAGACCACACTCGTCCTACATTCACCCCCCTTCTTCGATCAACTGTCTCGGCTTGACGGCCATTACCTAACCGACCGCTTGCGCGCTCTACAAACTCCACACCACAACACCAACATACAAACGCGCTTAAAAAACTACCAAACTCTCTTATCACACAGTGTTATGGTTGAGAATTTAATTAAACAAGTGCAAAATTAATTTGGCTTAATCTACTCTACTCGCTGTTTACACTCGCCCGTCGACGTTCGTCATTTAATTAATTCGATATTTGAACGCGGCAAAGTGCTGTCATTTCTTTCGGCCAGTGTTTTTTTACGTTGTGTTTTTAATAGGTAACCATCCTTTTGCGATGATAAAGTAAAATTAAAAAATAATAAAGAAGAAGAATATTTTTAAAATCTTTCTTGTGTTTAGTGAAATTATTAGAATTGTGTTTAGTTTAAATCTAAATGTGTGTGGTGATGTTAAAAATGCTGTGATCTAATACTATGTGAATGATAATGTTGGCTGGTCAGGAAGCCAGCATCGAATTGGTGCAAAGGTGGCTTCAGAGACGAGGCAGTGATGACACCGACACAGGTTAATAAAACTAATTAAATTATTAATTTATGAATCTTAATAAACACTATTTTCAGCATTAACAATATCTTTATTTATACTCATAGTTTAGCCGGAAATCAAATGGATTGAAAGATTTTACAATTTAGTGCGTACCTAATGTTAATTTTGAAATATTTATTTTTTGAATAATTTTAAAACTTTTTTAAAAAATGTCTATACTAAACAGAACCAACAAGCAGATCAATATATTTAATCTATCCATTTGCAACCAAAACTTTTCTAAACTTAGCATCGATAAATATGCCAATGCCTAATTTTAAAACCTGTAAACCGAATAAGTAATAAATTGACTCATAAATATAGTACAGATAAAGACTCGTTTTTTAAGGAAAAGGCTAAAAATAAACTTTGTTTTTACCTAATTGTGTAGTCAAAAATTTATGACGCGTCGTAATCGGCAGTAGTGGAATCCTGCAGATGTACTATCGAGGACACTCCCGCGTGACCACCACTAAGCTTATTTTTGCTTGCACTCGCAACATAGAAACGCTCTCTAGCCCGTTGACTTTGTATAGAAATAATAAATGAAAAGATACCGAATCGGCATAGCGCACTGACGACGCACGCCAAACGAGAGTTATTGTTATTTTTCGCGCCAAGGTTGCGGCTTTCGTAATAGGCCCAAACTTTAAGGGGGCGTGGCTCGGCGTCTCCACGTGTTTTAAGCGAAAAAAAATTATAATGGTCAGGCGGAAAAGACCCCGACTGTACGTTTTCAACAAATATACAGGGTGATACACAGACTGTTAGGTACCGCGTATTTAGTAAGTACATCATTCTGAACCCTAAATGGAAATTTTTCATAGGTAATTTAAAAAAAAATGTGTGATCTTGACAAAAGATATTTCAAATATTATAATAAAATATTTATAATCTTTTACAAAAAAATATTAACACACGTCCTTACTTCAGTGAAACTCTAGTAAAAATTACTCCAATGCACCATAACATTTTTGGTCGAATTTGTATCAACACCCAAGCACGATTTTTATGAAATACCTGTAGTGATAATCCACATTATTTCAAGTACAATTGGGTTTTTAATGCGTTGTATAAAACATTCCGTGAACATTTGCGATTGTATATATATCGAACCGGTAATTCCTGTATTGTGTTGTTATCTATTAGGTTTTACGGCCAGTGGCGGATTTACCACTAGGCTGAGTAGACTAGAGCCTACCTGTTACTTTTAGGAAGTTGTAACAGATTTAGAGATATTATATACTGCCTTATATTGTATGTTTGATGACTGAAACCAAACGGCGATGTCGGGTTTCTGAGGGCTAGATGAAGTGGAATTACATTATATTACGCTTTTACATTACGCTTGTTATCCTGGAAAGGCAAAGTAGAGATGTACAAATAGTACGCACGTTTCGTCAGTTATAAAAAAATGAAAATTTAATAAAAAGCATTTGTCACTAGCTTAAAACTCTAGAGAATTATACCATTGTATGAAAATAATACACTACTACTGGTAGGTACTACTGCACATTTATGTACACTTAAGTAATACTTTTTTTTTTAAATAAATTATTATTATTCTTATCTTGTAGCTTGGCCCTAAGGTTCTTAGCGTGATGATAATGTCAGTTTAGGTACAGACACAATCACTCCTGATGATGATGATGATGATGATTACGGCAGCAGCCAATGATTATAACCCTGACCGCTATCAGAAGATGATAGTGGACGGTTGCGTGTTGAATATTATTATACCAATGATTTATGATGGTCTTGTTTCGCTGAGTACAAAAATCTCAGTTTAGTTAAAAGTTAAGTTTGTTTACCCTAAACCTCATTAAGAGGGCATTGCACTCATCATTAAGAACTTGTACAAGTGACTTCGGGATCAACTACTAAATCGGGGAAAAATCATTGGTTGATCTTGTATTCACTCAAGTAAATCGTCAAAATATAGGCAACAGCTGATTATTATTTTATTTGCGATTTGAGGATTCGTCATGTGTTAGACTTAGAAGTTGGCCTTATTGATGAGTACAAGTACCCGTTACGACGTTTAGCGTAACCAAAAACTAAGGCCTAACTTGTCGTTGTCTTGATTGTATATTAGTTTAAAATGTTTTTGTCAAGTGGATATTAGGTAAATAATCAATTGGTTTATTAGTTTTATTTATTTATGTCTCAAGAATCGCTTCTAATGAAATATTTAAACTTTTACGGCATCAGAAGATCGATTGTTCACTACGGGTGAAATTAGAAGCAATAAAATGTCGCCGCGCATCTTCTGCTACGGAATGTTCGCCTAGTGTTGATCAGGTTAAAAAGGAATCACACCTGTAGTCCAATGGTTACATTATATCGTATAATAATGTGTTATTTCTGCTGTCGCAGGCAGCTCGAGCGGGTCGCCGGGGGCTCGCGCCGGCCGGCGCTCCTCGCTCGCGCTCACGCCGGAGGACGAGCCCCTAGTGGATGTCGCCGTAAGTTGCTCTTCACATAATACCTAGTATATCAGTCACACACACATCCACCATCACACGCCTGTACACCCACACATCCGCACACCGACGTCATAGCCATACGACGTCACAAACATATTAAGCTGAGTAAGTTAGTTACCGCTAGGTTATGAGCTACACGCGTGTGGTGAAAACGCCTGCGGATAAAACAAACGAAAGAAGCTGTTTAAAGCATGCTATACTTACAAGTAACCGCGAATAGGAAACAAGTGACACGCCATCGCCACGCGCCTGTCGTTTGATGAAAGTCGAGTCGCAATTCGCAAGTCGCGCAAAATACCTACAGTCTTCTTAGTTCCGCCCGGGCTCAGGGGGGCTGAAATGGATGCTTGAACATAATCAATATTAGGATAATAACATTAATTATGTAAATATTCTTAAAATGGTCACAGACGCAGTTAACATTGTGAACTTACTCTCACTTTGTGAACATTTTACAAATTGTAACCTTGTCACTGTAATGGAAAAAACTAATCAACCCTTAAAATGCATCCTTGAAGAGACAGCTTGGGTTTTCCTCACATAACTCTTCTATGATAAATTTCATTGATCATATAATTGGCTTCGACAGTATTTCGTTATTTTTATGTAGGTAAAAATAACCAGTTTTGGAGTGTTCGCTTACAAATACGGTAGTCGCATGTTAATTCAAAATTAAATAAGTTTGTCAGTCACGCCGTCAAACGGACAGACAGACACTTTCGATTTCTTGTCGGCCTATTCACGCATACGTACATTCGTAATGACGATTTGATATAAGTATGTATATTAATTTTATGGCTTAGAAAAGTTATCAGAAGATTTAACAATCGATTCCCTCGTTAAGTTTTTAGATAAAGACATTCATTCATACTTACTTATCAACTGAAAATATGAACTACCTTTTGGGTGCCGCAACAGTTGGGTAAAAGTCGAACCTTTTAAAAAATATGGTTTTGAATGTAGGTACCGCATTCAAAACCATATTTTTAATGTACTTACCCAAGTATTTTAAATGTTTCACGATTCATGAGTGTGAATATTGGCTGTAAAGGAGTTTATAAAAACGATTAGTGATAATGTTATATCACCCACGAATAACAATTCACTCATGTGTTAATAGCCAGTTCCTAGCCTCTATTACCATAAATATTAACTGCAAGCTTAGAAACAATGAAAACATTGTTCAGTGAGTTATGTAAATGTTCTTAAGGTTCAACTAATTTGATGTCGTTAACACTTAACCTCATCGGTAACTACTTATTCAAGACATGTAGCAAATTAATTCTTGCTGGGCAACTTTGACCTTACGTGGTGCAAAGTATTTATATTGCTATGACGTTTTATGTTGCTTCATGAATATACATATTTTGCTGAAGTTTTTCTTTTAGTTGTAGACTTGTAGTAGGTAATTTATAAGTGTTGAGGATGTGTTTGCTTAGAATGTAGATACAGTTATAGGATGTTGTACATAAATAAGGACTAAGTGAATAATTCAAAATCTTTTTGAGAATATTGGCATGCATTACAATCAAGTTCCACATCTTCAACAATTTTACCAAAGAAATCTGAGCTGAGACAATTTTCGTAATTGGTAATTTTATTATCATAACTAGCTTCTGCCAGCGGCGTCGCCCGCGTTAAGTTTGAAAATTATCCCATGGGATCTTACTACTGGGATAAAAAGTATTTTATGTGTTAATCCAAGTTATAAACTATCTGTCTGCAAAATTTCATCCAAATCCGTTCAGTAGTTTCTGCGTGAAAGAGTAACAAACATCCATATACTCACAAACTTTCACATTTATACGTATAACATTAGTAAGCGGGACAAACTAACTATATACATTACAACAATTAAAAACGATTAACAAACGAAACGATTGAACTGGAATAACTAAACTTAACTAATAACAAACTATTAAAGAGCATCAAAAACTCCTGAACGTTGACGGCTGGTAATGTGCCCCAGAGACAGGCGGCACAATCATTCAATAAAGATCAAATATAAATCAAAATACCACATTGCCAAAAGAGGGAAACAACGAAATAATAGCCTGTGTTTGGTCTACGGCCCCTACCAATTCACAAGTCCTTAACAATACCACACAATAACACAACACCCATTAATATAACAGCCCAATTTCTCGTCCTCTCATTAACGAACCTCTTAATTCGCAATAACGTATTCAAAAGACTACATTGCTGATTGAATTCTGGCGCCGAACCAATCAAAAGGGTCAAGGTTCATATCCGCGTGAGGCAAAACGCCTCACTTAATAATTAAAGATGGCGTCGCAAGATTCAGTCCATTTGTAGAGATTGATGATGATATGATCTTTTTTATGAGGCGTTGATTGGTGCAAAAAGGCTTTTTAATTCAAGAGAATGAAGGAGTTATGTAGGTCATTTTGTATTTATGTAAATTGTTGAGGTGAGCTGAGTTCGCTTTTTACGGGACTCATTCCAAAGCGTTTCCTTTAATTTTACGACTTCAACGGAAGAATGTCACTTCACAGTTGACAAGCTCTCTTCAACTTGAGGACGTTTTAAGAGCTTTTAGTAAAGTTCTTATAAAAATAAAACTGTGAAAAAAAAATACACCCACTGTAAGAAAATATAGAAAAAGAATCACAATGAGCAGAGTTCAGAGAATATCATTATTAGTGAAAGTAGCCGTAGGCTTCAAACTAGACAGAGCCTGTATCTACTTAGGTAAAATTAATAATACAGGTGAACTTAGTGGACGACGATATCATAACATAATCAGCCTACAATGTTCCCACTGCTGGGCCACAGCCCTCCACTCTATGAGAGGAAATGGGCTTTTATCCACCACATAAGCCCAGTGTGGGTTATCGGAAATGTCACATGTCTCCGAATTTTTGGCACTACGCCGTTCTCACACGATGATTTTCTTAGTCGTTTTGAGAGCAGTGGTGATGAAATTGAAATGAATAAATTATACAATGAAATAGTAAAAAGGAAACATGATAGCGTGACGGTTAACACGGAAAAATGGAAGAAAAAATGTATCGCGCTGATCCCAAATAACATGGGACAAGAGAGGAATATGATGCTAATGAAAAAAAAAAACCTATCCATAAAGAAGTGAATAAAGGATGGAGGAGCTCGTGGCTAAATAATAACAGCCACTCGGGTCGATCTTCAGGTTAAGCCGTTCTTACCTTTCTTGTTCTTGTGGATGGGTGACCTGACCACCCATTACATACCGAGTTTCCTCCGTGCTTCGGAAAGCACGTTAAGCCGTTGGTCCCGGCTGCCATTTGTAGATTTTAACGGTTTGTCAGTCTGACAACCAGTCTTACCAAGGGGTATCGTATTACCCGGTACTAACTGGGTTGTTGAGGTCAGATAGGTAGTCGCTCCATGTAAAATACTGGTATTCAGCTATAACCGGTAAGAATGGAAGCCGACCCCAACATAGTTGGGAAAGGCTAGGCACATGAGATGATAAAGAAGTCAATAATAATATTATGTTTGAATTAGAAGACATCACATTAGTAATTACTGTAGATAATACGAGACATCACATAACTACCATATCCACATAACCTCAAGATCTTAAGAGCCTATACTACCTCAGATTAGCAACTCTATTTGTGGTGGTTCAAACTTCGTCTGTAATACTGTTAAAATAACGTTCTAATCAGCTTGCACTACAAAGCGGTTGTTACGTCAGTCACTGCGGCCGAATAGTGCGAAATGAGTGGTTTTTATTCTTTATAAAATCAAATTTTCGTCTAAATAAAAAGTTAAGTCAACACGATGTTAGATAATATTGTTACCTATCTATTAGGCTAAAAATCATCATTAACTTCCGTAGGGTTTCAGAGATCCAACACAAAATAAGTGCAAAACGAGTTTTTTTTGTCTTTTTTTTCTATCGTGATTTTTTTATCCAATCGTGTTTTCGCTTCAACAGATTTAATGATTATAAGTCCAAGTTTAATGGTGTCCAAATAGCGAACTCTTAGGTCTTATAGATACCGAGATCTAGATCGCCCAATATCACCAAAACAGCAAATACAGGCTCTTAATGAGGATAAACACGGCAGACGACATCTTGAATAAACTACGTATTACGATCATTAGCTAATTACGTTTCATTCGCTTTCAATCAGCCATCTGGCTATGAAACCCAGTCCTTATAAATTATACCTAATACTAGTCAACTGATATTATCTTGAAGTGGAAAATGGCATACTTTCAGATGATTTGATCAGTGAGGTTAATCTGTTAAACTTGTGTTGGCAAGGTTAATCTGTGGATGGGATTCTAACCATAATGCACTTCTTCTTTTTCTATTTTCTTAATTTATTGGTAAGGCCCAGTAGTCTCTGCATTTTAGATCACGATTAACCTTTCTAACCTGACGGTCTACAAAAGTGGCAGCAGCTTTCAAATCATTTTGTATTTCTAAAAAGTCTTTGACATGATTAAGCTTTTCATTAGTCACTCCAATACATTGTCGGCTTTTCTTTTATCTCTATGTCACGAATTTAAACATCGTCAAATTAATTTTTCAAAAGCCAGGTGAGTGATCTAATTACTAGGACACAAAATTGACTTACGAACGTCATTTCACTATCTCCATAATAACGCTGTCAAATATTTGTTGAATTTGCACTTACAATTTGTAAACTTGTTTGATTTGCAATTATTTTTATAATGATGAGTTTTGCAGACAATGCTGAATAAACGGTTTGGAATAAAATTGAATTATTTGCTACGTTTCCATTAATGCAATAACTATTAATTCAGTGGTTTTGTGCTCCCAATAATTTTGTATCGATAGTTTTTTTTTTTGTAATCCATAGAGCTATTAAAAATATTAAATCAATGTTGTATCCTTGACTAACTGATGATTGAAGTAATGCCATATAATTATTTAATCTACATTTTCAAATAACTTATAAAACGTAATCAGTGCGAGTCTAATCGATAAGTGTTATCATATTCAATACAATGATTCTTAATGTTTTAGTTTGATATAAAACGCCGTGTGAATAAGTCACGGGGGATCGACGAATCGAACTGAATCCACGTGCGAATTCAATAACTAGTGATGTAACTGTGAAAATATTTTGTGATTCAAGTGATACTTTTTTACTGTGTTACATAAGTGAAAACGTGGTAATGGTCTTAATAAGTGAACACGTCTGTTGAATTTACGAACGTAAAATCAAGGTGTGAACGCAATCGTTGGCAGTTGGCACTGCTTGAAGAGCATTTTAATGTCGATGCGTCGATAAATGTATTGAGTAATAGTTAAAATCAAGCAACATGTAACATTTTCGAAATCAACTATTAATAGAATCATCATTATCAAGGAACTAGAACTATTTGTTATCTACATAATCAGTAGTGTTTAGATAGGCATTGATTTTGATTAGTAGAGATTAACTCACGCGCTAGTAAATTCATTATGTGAACGATTATAGTGTAAGGATTCTGTTTATCCTAGTGAAGAAACGAGGGAACGGTGAAAATGGATAAGACTAACGTAGTAGTAGAAAATCAACCGGTGGCGGATCCAAAAAAGAATTTGAGTTGCTGGGCTCGATTCAAGAACTTGTTCGAAGACAGAGGTTTCGATTTAGAGTATGAATATGGGCCGCGAACACCAAGACCTATCAGCTTACTTGGCGAAGACCAGGATGCAGAAGGCTATAGAAGAATATCTGAAATGAAACAATCTGTCACTAGGGTTAGCAAAAAGGCTCAAGTCAATAATAATTCGTCTAATAACACTAACGTAGATTTGAGTGGCGCGGTTAATTTTTATGAACAATTTACTACTATTCATGATGAGGAGACGAAGGAAGAACCTGATCTGTTTAGGAAGTCGGTCAGGCATCGAGTGTCTATGAGACCTAGTACCATCCTAACTAATATTATGGAGGAACCAGACGACGAAATTGAAGTGGTAAGTGAAAATTACTGTTTCTGTTAGCTCGCATTATCCCACTCCTGGACAAAAGCCTCACTCCATGACTACCACAGCACTGGTCTTTGGTTTTGTCTAGCTCAATGGTTTTTTAACTTTTTTAGCAATGGAACCCTTTTGGGAACCTAAATATTTTACGGAGCCCTTAGTATACGTTTGTTGGAACCTAAATATTTTACGGAGCCCTTAGTATACGTTTGTTGCCTAAAATAATAAAAAAAAGATTATGTGTAAGTACCTACTTATTCTTTGTAAGTAATCTGAATCAAGAAATGGACTTGACAAAGGATTACTATAAACAACTGATTTTTTTTCGCTTACCATCTGGCGTGATCTAAGTCAAGAGCAGGCCCATTTTGTAATAAAATAATGAAAAATAAACTTATTCAAGGCTAGTCTGCTAGAATTCGCTGTTTTACAATTTACTTGCTTAAAAAAATATTATAATTTTAGTGACTGTCGTATAGTAACTTAATTTTCTCTGCAACCTTATTTTTTTTTGTTATATTTTTTAATTATGACCATTTTTTTTCGTGGAGCCCCCCTACTGAGGCTCCAGGGAGCCCTAGGGTTCCGCGGAGCACACTTTGAAGAAGGCTGGTCTAACTCATCCTGCCATCTTCCTCCACATTGTGGCCATTTTATACCACAGCTCAAAGGGCATATATGTCAGACGAGGCCAGCCCAGTTTATCTGTTCTTTTAGGAAATTAAATAAAATAAAAAAAAACATTGTAATGTTTAGAGTAGTATACAATAAACACATTTATGATTAAGTTTTCATTGGAAATTATGCATCACACGGAAATCTGATCCTGGAATCCTAATCTTATCAAAGAATAACAAATGGTATCAAATTAAGTATTACAAAAAAATGCGACTCAACTGCTTTCCTGTTTCTGGGGTTATCTTGATACAACATTTTAATTAAAAAGAAGTAGCCATTTTTTATCGCAAACTATACGTACTAACTTTATGACATTTAGAAGTTCGGTCACTGACTTTAATAAGTGAAACTTAAAACTATTTTTTTTTTTTTTTGTAATTATCTTAATGAAACTGGTTTTCGGTTTATTATCTGTGCGTTGGTGACAGATTAACCTGTCAGTGCAAGCGTCGATAGATTGGAATTAATCTGATAGGTTAGTAAACGCCTCTGGCAACACTGTCGGACGGCGAAACATGACTTTCTCTATAATTGGATTGCGATTTGATTTGACAGGATGTGGAGCAATTACGCGGCTATTGTGTGTTGATTGTGATTTAGAGATCTGGGCGCTATTTGGAATATTGCTTCTTATGCGTCCGGAATCCCGGAGTGACAGTTGAGGTTAACATCATTCATCATCTGCCTAGCCTTTCCCCAACTATGTTGGAGTCGTCTTCCAGTCTAACCGAAAGCAGCTGAATACCAGTATTTTACATGGATCGACTGCCTATCTGCCCTCCACTACCCAGCGAGTACTGGGTAATACGATACCCCTTCGTAGGACTGGTTGTCAGACTTCCGGGCCACTGACTACCTGTAACGACTGTCACAGATTTACAAATGACAGTCGGAACCAACAGCTTAAAGTGCTTTCCGAGGCACGGAGGAAACTCATGGGTGTGGTCCCCATCTACAGACCAATATAAGGAAGCATGGCTTAACCGAAAGATTGATCCGAGCGGCTTTTTACGTAGGTATACCTATATAGCTAGCTACTATGTATTGGGCAAGCCATTCTGGATCTAGTGTGCAAAAAGAAAACAATTAAACTAATGTAAGCATCATTCAGTCGCGTGATTTCTGTTGAAAAACCTCCGTTGATTGACTTAAATAACCAAACACTCATGGTTGTGCCAACACTCAACTTGGAGAAGTCCTATATACAGTGCCAGTGATTGTCAATAGTGTTGCCCAAATGCAAGACCAAGACGAGACCTTAGCCAGTCTTGGTCTTGGTCTTGCGTCAATACACCTGGTCTTGGTCTTGGTCTTGGTATTGCACTCTCAGTCTTGGTCTTGGTCTTGGTCTTGCAGCAAGAGTCTCGCAAGTCTTGCGAGACTCTACTACTTAGACTAGACTACTTTCAAATACCTATTAGCCTATTACTATATAATAAACACGTTAGTTTAGATCTTAGAACAACGTAACAGAGTAGGTACATGTTGAGCTTAAATTGACATAAGCATAGTATACCACCAATTAATCAAATTAACTTGCAATAATTTAAAAAAAATACGCAAATTTAGTATCTAAGCGTAATTACTAACTCTATGTAGGTACCTTTAATGATTTTCTGTACGCGTACTGGCTATCCTAAACTCTCCACAAACAGCTAGCGGTTAAAATAATTATCACATATTATACTTTTCGTCTTCATCTGGCCTTCATACTTCTAAGTAATAAAATTTGTCGTCAGCCAGACTTTTAATTACCAGCACAAACATCTAAAACATGAATTAAATTTTTGATACCTACATTCAAATGTATCAGACATATCATTTTTTGGATATCTATTGTGGCTTGTGACGAACGAAAATTGTTAGTAGGAATTTTTAAGCACCTATTATTTATCTATCGCACTTTAAAAAAAAATTGCTGATTTATGAAATAAAATAATTGATATTGATGTGTAACTGCGAGACGCAAGAGTCTTGCAGGCTTAGTCTTGTTCTTGCTCAAGTCTTGCAGGGTTCAGTCTTGGTCTTGGTCTTGCTACAATGAGTCGGTCTTGGTCTTGCAAAAATGCAAGAACAAGACCAAGACTGCAAGACCAAGACCGATTTTGGGCAACACTAATTGTCAAGTGCCAATAGATAAGTAGAGTAGGTATACCTACCTATTTTAGAAAACGAGTTAATGATAGTTTCTGATAGTAATACGTAGGTTATCTGATTGTTTTTTTTTTCTGCTTGTGGGAATCCTCATGTATGTCCTCCGTCCCTTTTTTTCGATTGTGAAATCATCAAATGACTCCTCCCGCTCTGGGCGTAGTCAGGCTCGTACTGACTAAAACCACACAGTGTTCTTCGACTACCTTGGGTCGGGGTGCTGGAGTACTTGCGCAGTTCGTCACGCTGTTCACTCTCTACCCTCTTCATTGCGGTTCATCTGTAGACCAAGGCTATGAAAAAAAAAATGTTCATGTTCATTTTTTAAACAATATCTTAACGTTAGTTTGAGCTTCAAGCCCATATTGTCATGAAAGGCAATGATAGCTAACCAACGTTCAAACTTAGAACGTGACACACGCTGAAAAGCAGTAGCAAAATATACTACCCACCCTTTCAAAATATATTTCATCTTTAGTTCAACCCTTATGGAAATCAGAGGAGCAATCCTTTTAAGCAATGTGGATTCAGGCATTAGGCCTAACATATACTTAGATCGTCCTTGAGCGATCGTCCTACATTTACATACTAATACTAAAATATATCTTTTTCTCCTAATGCTGCCTGATTCTTTTCTATTTCTATTCTATTGATTTTATCAACAACCTTAACACATAAGGGTTTATTCCTATGGGCTAATTCAAGTTAAATAATGATTGTCATTAATATTAACCTCTCATAGAGAGGAGGCCTGTGTCCCAGCGGTGGGAACTTTAATAGGCTAATGATGATGATGATGATGAATTATTATAGACTGTTTAACCGTAAGACTGTTTCGTTGGTCGAGTGGTCACAAGCGCGACCACCGAGCATGAGGTCCTGGGTTCGATTCCCGGGTCAGGTGAAGTGTTTTTGGAGTTTTCCATCATAAATCTCTCAGTGACAGCCATGGAATCAGGATTTGTGCCCGGTTGATGGCAAAAAGCTCGGTCCTGTCATTTTTTTTTTGCTAACCTACATAGTGTCCCACTGCTGGCAAAAGGCCTCCCTTTTCTCCTACCATACCTCTCTATTTTGTGCGATCTCCGGCCATGTTGACTTGGACTTGACCTAGACTTAAAACATAACTAACAAAATGTGAGTGCCTAACCCTTCGGAGATTAAAGGAGGAGAAATTCCTGATGGAATAACCCAATAACACTGCCTGACCCGGGAATCAAACCGAACACTTCTTACTCAGAAATTGCGCTTGCGATCAGTCGACCAACAATTTACCTATCAGTAAAATAAACCTAAAAGGCTTAGAAACCAGACCTATGATCGACAGTAATTCACCTGTCCGTTGTCCGAGTGCGAATATTCGATTACAGTCGTTACAATAGGCTCGAACAATACTGGGCTTTGGCGGGCAGACAATGGTGGATAATGGTCGACCATGGGCCACAATGGCAGCTGTGGGGATGCCCATTCACCGAGTATCCCTGATGTGACGGGTTGTCGATCAGGTAACTTTTGTATAGGACTAGCACAGGTTTTAATTTAGGAACGTCCTGTAGATGATGTTCTATAAGTTCAGATTCGGATAATTTCATTAAGGTACAACCTTATGCTGTCTTTTGAATACAAAATAATCAAAAGTTTAAGCTTTCATTCAGGCTACTTAGTCACTAAAATAAAGTCTGACAACTAGTCTTACTAAGGGCTATTGGTGTCGATTCTGTTGTGCACAAACTAAACTTAATTTAGGCTATTGTTATCTTTTTCTCTCAAATAAAACGAGAAAGAGACGGACGTAATTAAGAGCTGTCAAATTTAGTTGGAACTAATATTTCTATACAAATGAAGGGTGCACGTAAAACATGTCGACTAAAAACGTGAAGCGCAAGGCATACAATAGTTTGACATCTCTTACTTAGTTCATAGCTATAGCCGTCCTTTTCTCGCACTGCCTTTTAGTAAAAGATAGCAATAGCCTAAATTAAGTTTAGTTTGTGCACAACAGAATCGGCAATATTGTATTACCTAGTCTAACTGGTTAATGGAGGTCAGATAGGCAGTCGCTTTATGTAAAATACTGGTATTCAGCTGCATCTGGTTCGACTGAAAGCCGACCCAACATAGTTGGGAAAAGGCTAGGCAGATGATGATAATTACTAAAACAAATGTCAATAAAACTCGATTCGAAAACTCAACACAGATGACACCATAAAACAATAATTCCAAGACACCTATCTCTAAAAAAAAAAAACACTTTATTTTGGACATGAAAACCCGATTTATTTTCAATTAATTGCCAAATTCGATTTTTAGTTGCTTTGAAATCAATAAATAGTTGAGTCATTGAGTTGAATAAACAATGACGTCACAGTTTGCTATTGCCATACAAAATCTATGAGAGAACCGCGTTTTGACAACTCTTAAAAAGTATCTCAATTTATTGGTGTATCATCTACCACATTCCGTTAATTCCATTTTGACAGCCCTCGTAATATTAGATAGCAAATAATAAAAGAGCAAAATATTTACGTTGTTATCGACAATTTGTTTAGACATTACTTAAATACGCAATATTTTTTTTTATCATATAAGATGATTAGATGAAATATTGTTTTGATGTCAAATGCCTATTTTAAGAACTATTTATTGACTTCTCACTTTGATAGGTATATATTTATCTAACATGTCAATAGGCTCGTCCTATATACTTTCGAAATAGGTATAACACTGCCTAACCCTTCAGGAAGAACAGGCGTGGTGTTAACTATATTACATGGAACTTAAATATAACTTTCGAAATAGTTTGTGTGTGTTTGTTGTTTGTTTGTATCATAGCACACACACTCATTCATTTGTAGTGTATGTTTTAACCGCTAAGCCGTGTGGTATCCGGCAGAGTAGAATAGAACCAACCCATTACACTCACGGGTGTCGTATAAGGCGACTAACGTCTGAGGCAGTACACCTTGCGCCTCCGTAGACCAGAGAATGGGCAGCAGCGTTTTCTGTTAGTCTTTCATCACTGCGATCTCCAATCCGCCTGCCAAGCGTGGAAATTACGGCAAATTCCTCCCATCATGGGAGAGGCTTATGTCCAGCAGTGGACGTAATGGGCTGTTGTTGTATGTTTTCACAACTATTTCTATAATTCTAATTCTACAATTACTTACTTTATATCCAAAACATGTGTAAAATGAGATTTTTCTCTTTTACACTTTTTCAGGAAATTGTTAAAAAAGGAACTTTGAAAAAGTGCACTCATTTTTCTTACAATTTTTTCCACGAAATTCGCTAACGTGAAACGGTGGAATACAAAGTAACTACGACCTAGGTAGGACTCCTAGAAGCTTGGCATTTGTTCGACCTACTGACCCCATTTTATTCATGATGATCAGAATCTGACAAATAAAATCGTAAATTTACGGCTTGATTTATGATGATGATCATCATATCAACATACAGAAGACCTTGCAGCAATTGGCATAATTTGTTTTTCACATTCAAATTGGTTTATTGTCCATCATGGGTGATGTAGATGTTTGTACAATAACAACTTTGGTTGAAGATTATGTTGTGTGGTCATTGATCTTTGGCCATGGAGTATCTTGTTATCAATGATAAGTGGATAGTTCTCAAAGCCTGTATGCACCACAAATCACGTAATGAGATATGTTTAACCATAAAAAATAGGGACGAAGAAAAGAATCTAATTAGTCCGTCAGTTAGATTATCCAAAAATATTTGACCCGTGTTTTTTCTTTTGTTACGTAAACCAAAATTGACGCAGTTATGACGCTTTTAAAATTCTTACGTCACGCCTTGGTATAATTTTTAGCTAGTTCTGACGTCACGAGCCCCCACTTGCGGCGCCCGAATTTTGATGCGTTTTATCTTTGTCAATGTTCATTGATTTACAAAAGCAAAAAATACGTGTCCATTATTTTCCAATACTCTAACTGACGGACTAAATAGATTTGCAGTTTTTTGATACTGTCGTCATGCTTATTAAACATAATGGGTGTAAAAATACACTCTCCGTCATTCCGTTTCTTTTTTGTTCTGGACCATACCTTTTACTACATCAGCCCATAACGTCCACTGCTGGACATAAGCCTCTCCCGTGATGGGAGGAAATTGCCGTAATCTCCACGCTTGGCAGGCGGATTGGTGATCGCAGTGATGACAGACTAACAGAAAACGCTGCTGCCCATTCTCTGGTCTACGGAGGCGCAAGGTGTTCTGCCTCAGACATTAGTCGCCTTATACGACACCCGTGAGTGTAATGGGTTGGTTCTATTCTACTCATCCGGATACCATACCTTTTAGTTACAGAGATATCTGGGTCAAAGTTCCAACTTAAATATAAGTTTAAAAAAATACACGTTTTTATATTTATAACTTTACTTTAAATAGGTCCTCCTTGATCCACGTACTATTCAATGAGTCCATCAGCAAAATGTTCTGAGTGCGTTACATTGAGTCGTACCGTAAAAAGTGACTTTTCATCCCAAAGAAAAGTCATTTCCCAGCAATCAATTTTTGGGTAGAGTTACTTAGTTTGATGTACAGGTGACATAATGACATAATTATGATGATATATTATGTATGTGCTTCGTTGGCTTTGTAAAACGGACCCCTTGTTTACATCTAGTCTATACTAATATTATAAAGCTGAAGAGTTTGTTTGTTTGTTTGTTTTTTCGCTAATCTCAGGAACTACTGGTTGGAATTGAAAAATTATTTTTGTGTTGGATAGCCCATTTATTGAGGAAGGTTATAGGCTATATAACACCACGCTACGGCCAAAAGGAGCGGAGCATAAATGAAAGATGTTGCAAAAACGGGGAAAATGTATTCCTTTTGTTAGCTTTTTCTCTCTTATGTGACGCAGACGAAGTTGCGTGGGTCAGCTAATACTTAATAAAACTTCGTTCTGTTTTTGATAATCGTATGAAGATGACACTGGCAGAACATCATCATCTGCTTAGCCTTTTCCCAACTATGATGGGGTCGGCTTGCAGTCTAACCGGATGCAGCTGAATACCTGTATTTTACATGGAGCGACTGCCTATCTGACCTCCACAACCCAGTTAGTACTGGGCAATACGATACCCAAACGCATAACATTGCATTTTAACATTTAATTTCCCAATTGCTACTATGACATTGTTAATTTTTTTTAATTTTTAATTTTATTTTTCCAATTTTGTTGTTTGATTTTGTTTTTAATGCTACTAAATCTTTGTTAACTTAGTTATACATTTTATTGTGCATGCTGTGGTCTCCTGTAAGTGAAGGAGTACACCTACGAGATGCTTTTATCGTCCATTACTCATTTGTGTTTGTGTACACAAATAAATGTTAATTTGTGTATAAAAGTAACTATTAGTTTTTAATAATCATGTTTATCTATGATATTCTACTTATAAACACAATTTGAATATTCCAAAAATATTTATGCCGTAAAGACGCGTAGTGCTTTGCAAAAATTAAAAAAAAAATCACCTCAAACTGTAGGCATTGAACTGATTTGGACTAAGTGTAGGTATAGTTATCTATGGCAATTTTCATTACCGCACACGTGCGGGAAAGTGGAAAAAATCGCACGAGTGTGAAATACATTGCATGTTGTACCTAATTGTAGTGTGTTAAGGACCAGTTTTCGAGGAAGTGTATTGAAAAAATAGTTAATGTACCTATATGTTTTGCTACAGCCAATGCCGTTAGACTTACAATCGAATATCTACATCTAAAAGTAAATTATAAACGTCATAGATACTAGCTAGTTACTTGATCTAATCTCAGATTAATTACCAACTTAAAAAACATGTATCGACATTGAACAAACGTCACTTTAAAACATTTTGAGGCTACCGGGCCTAATTTACGATATCATGATATAATTACCTTTTATATGAAATTATCTTCGTTGCGTATCAGTCAGCTGTAGAGTACTGTTACCACCGCATTGTCAAACGACTCGTAACGTTTGTAGAAATTTCTTTAATAGATTTTCAACTTAATCGCTAAAGCGTAAGGTTGATTGGGAAAATTTGACAGTTCCGGGTATCTTTATGGAAGACCCCTTCTTATAAGACTTTTTCTCGATAGAAAAAAAAATCCAAAGTTACCTCCAAATCGAACAATAAACCGCTGGTATTCAAGAAGGACTTCAAATTAGATCATGAAACTTTGCATACTAACTGAACTAACTATAAAGCAGGTCTTATGTGTTTTTTTTTTAAATCGCAACAAAAAACACTAATTTCGCACTATTCGGCCGCAGTGACTGACGTAACAACCGTTTTGTAGTGCAAGCTCATTAGAACTTTATTCTAACAGTATTTCAAACGAAGTTTGAACCACCATAAATAGAGTTGCTAATTAAAGGGTTAGAAGGGCCTTAACGGCGACTTAAAATTGAGTGTTATTTGAGAATTCGGCTGTAAGTAAGTAATTAATAGATCACTTAGATATGATAAGCAACAAGTAGACATTACCTGGGCTGATAAGATTATCTTATCTCTTGCACTTATATATTTTATATCTTAACTATTTTACTTACGGAATGGCTGTCGTTTCTTGATATGGAAGAGTAAACAAGGTGAAACTGGTATTTAATGAGTTTATTCGTAAAATAAGTATGAAAAAATATCCAACTGGTAAACTGCCAGCAATATAACTCCTCAAAAGTCATGTTTGAGAATTTTAGAATCCTATTAATATTATAATTGCGAAAATTTGAGAGGATCGATGGTTGGGTGTTTGTTACTCTTACGCGCAAAAACTACTGAACGGAATTGGATGAAATTTTAGCACACAGATAGTTTATAACCTGGATTACTGGACACATAGGATACTTTGGATCCCGGTATCATGATCCCATGGGATAGTTATCGAACTTAAGCTAGTATAAAATATTGCATTATCGATTTTTGCATTGTAATGACAGCACTCTTGAATTTGAAACTGGCTTAAAGGACAGAATAACATTCTATCAGTGAAAACTGTACCGAAAAAGTAAAAAATCTGTTGGATTAACATGAATTGAGCTACGGAAAAGAAGGGGTTGCGAGACTGTTGGGGTTGCGCGACTAGAAAGAGATACCGTGGCCCCGAAACACAAAGGGCGATGAAGGAACATGGAAGGGTTTTAGTCAGTAAAAGTCTGACACTCCTTCCTGCTCCGCCCAGAGCGGGAGGAGTCATTTGATGATTTCCCATACGAAAAAAAAAAGGTACCGAAAAGCAACAAAAAGTAACAAATCATTGTCAAAACCTATCATGTTTCTATAACGGCTGTCAAAAGGATTTTCAAAAGCTTTCCGGTAGCACACGTCAATCGAATATATTTCTGGCTTTTCCACCATGTTTATCGGTATTAAGATGTCAGATTTGGTGATTTGATCAGTGGCGGAGATGCAGGGCCGGATCTAGGGGGGGCAAGCCGGGGCCCATGCCCCGGGCGGCAAGTTTAGGGGGCGGCAAATTCAAGCTTGGCAGACATAATATGGTCAAAGTTGCGATAATGATGAGTTGTAACGATACAACTCATTGATTTCTGTTGAAGACTGGAAAACTGTTCCTGTTGAAGAAGAAGGAGCGCCCTGCAGACACCCCATATGCATACTAGCCCATCGATTTAGATCTCTCTCTTCTGAGGAAAGACGTAAAATTTTCGAGCTCGCTTCGCTCGCTCTTACAGCCTAATTTCTCTTGAATTTTGACTTTGTCCATAAGTCACCTAAGTAACTCCGGTAGTTCGAAACAATTCTAACCTGTCCAAGGTAGGTAAACTGTTAAGTTTTCGAACTCGCTTCGCTTGCTTTTTAGACTACTTTCTTTAGACTTTGCCTAAAAGTCGTTCAAGTAATTCCTGTATGAAGGATCGAAACAAATCAAACCTGTCCAAAGCAAGGTGTCAAAAAATTTTCGAGCTCGCTTCGTTCGCTCGTGCAGTCAAGTTCTTCTTAAATCTTAACTTTGAAAGTCAACCAAGTAACTCCTGTATGAAGTGACGAAATAATTCTAATCTGTCCAAAGTAGGATGTTAAAATTTTCGAGCTCGCTTCGCTCGCTCTCAGAGTCTTAGTTCCTCTTTCTCATTAAATTGTCTCCCTAAATTGATTTAGTAGCATCTATTTAAGAATCTAATTTTCATTTAGTGCCTAACCTTTTCAAATAACTCTTCAAAACCTAAACTAACCAATCCGAGGTCACGGAGGTGCTAACGTTTTTGAAGTGGCTATATGCACTTCAGCTACATCCGTAAATAGTAAACTTACAAATCGCACCCTTCCGTTAGGCCCCCCTTCTGGCCCAAAAGCTGGCGACGCCCTTGGCCAGGCCGCAAGTAGTATTAGCCCAGGGCCCAACAAACTCACGGTCCACCCCTGGGCCTATGGCCATCATTAGGCGTCTGATGGGTGAAATAATGATAATGATAAAAATAAAAATATAGACGGGCGGGGGCGGCATTTCTTAGTTTTTGCCCCGCCTCGAAAAATTTCAAGATCCGGGGCTGCGGAGATGTAAGTTGTTTGTTTACCATTTTGTATAGGTATAATTTATTTAACAGGAATTTAATATTATAAATAATACTTAAATTAAATCTATCCAGTCTGATAGATTGCCTCTCGTTTTTTTTAATTACTGTAGTGGAAGGCCCAGCATCAAAATACCTTAAAAAACAAATACAATAAAAGCACGGATTAATAAAATAAAAGCATGTCCTAATTTGTGAAAATTATCTTATCGTTAATTTATTCTAAATCTCTGTTGAAGGTGTTGTAAATTACTTCGCAGATTTAAATAGATTATCACTTATTATTGTTGTTATTACTTCCTGACTTATGACGATGAAGATAATTACGGAAGAATGGATTTAAAATCAATTATCGCAAGTAGCAAAGATTATAATGTGAATTTGGTTTCTTCTTATGCATTATTTGAGTACCTAGTGAAACTCGCCACGAGTTAGGAGAGATAGAACCACGATAGGACCTTATTTTGTATACTTATCTTTTCTAAAACGGTGAACGAAAACAATGTGAGGAAACCCGTATGTCCTTGAACTTGAACGTTTGACGACCCGAATGGCGCAGCGGTAGTGAGGCTGCCTTACGTTCTTAGGGTCCCGGGTTCGAATCCCGGTCGGAGCAAATGTTTGTCTCTCTCGCTCTCGGACACAAATGGCCATGCTCATCACAGCATGGCCATTTGTGTCCGAGTCATGGATGTTTATATGTATAATAAGTATGTATTTACAAACAAAAAGTATCTATGTAGTATATCAACTATCTGGTGTCCACGACACAAGCCTCGTTGCTTAGTGTGCCACTAGGTGGCGCTGTGTGTAATGTCCAGCAATATTTATTTATTATTTTATTTATTTATTATTAACTGAAAATTTTAAAATATGCGTCTTCCACTAACTCAATGAACCTGTGTAGCCTGCATAATCTACACTAATATTATAAAGAGGAAAGATTTGCATTTTTGTGTGTCAAACTCAAAAACACCGATTTCAAAAACGCTTTTACCATTAGAAAGCTACATTCACACTGAGTAACATAGGCTATATTTTATCCCCGTACTCCCACGGGAACGGGAACTACACGAGTGAAACCGCGTGACGTCCGCTAGTTAATGATAATTATATACTTAACGAAACTTTGCATACTAGCTGAACTAACTATAAAGCAGGTCTTATGTTTTTTATTACACATCTGCATTATTTTATGCAAAATTATCATTTTCGATTTATCAATGAAGCTCATTCATGCGGAACTGAATAATGTACACCAGATTATTAAATTCTAAATCTGCCAATTGATTTCTATCTCATCACCATTATTGTCATCATCGATAGCCTAGTTCATTATCCACCATCATCACCTAGTACATAATGGGCTCCTCCCTTTGAACCCTGCTTTCCTGGCCAGCGCGAGTCTCCTCCAGGTCTACCCGAATCATATGAATGTCATCCCCTATGGCGACTACAGGAGCTAAATTAGCAACTCTATTTGTGGTGGTTCAAACTTCGTTAGAAAAACTGTTAGAATAAAGTTCTAATCAGCTTGCACTACAAAGTGGTTGTTCCGTCAGTCACTCCGGGCCGAATAGTCCGAAATTAGTAGTTTTTTGCGATTTACAAAAAAATCTATTGATTGTACTACAAAAGTAAAACACTATGATGCTAATATGTTGCTTTTAGAATTATTTGCCACAAAAATCGAGTCGTTCAGCAACTCGTCCCACAAGCCTATGGCCCATTTGGGACGAGTTGATGAAAATCAAAATAAATAATATTTTCGTTGTGCAACTCGTCCCACGTTTCTTTTTGTGTGGAACTTTAAACTTTATCAACGTTAGGTACAGTTAGGACGACAAGATTATAACAATATTTTTTAAAGAATATTTAATTCAAACAAATTGATGTTTCCTTAGAAAAAGTACTAGGCTAACATAAATGAAAGAAGTTAATTCCTCTACGAAAATTTTCGGATTTCCTATCATGGGTGTCGTTTCTATGGTTTTCTGTGTCACTGATCACGATAATGAGGTCAAAATGAAAATCCAAGACGGCGCCGAGGAAACTTTGCGGATTTTCTATCATGGGTGTCGTTTCCATGGTTTTTTGGGTCGCTGATCCGAAAATTTTCATCGGCGCCATCTTGGATTTTCATTTTTACCTCATTTTCGTTATCAACGAGTAAACAACAGTGGCCATCAAAAGTCCAGTCACGCAAGTGTCCATTCGCGCACATTATTATGTTTTTTAGCGCAAGTGCGTTCGCGCAAGTGTCCTTCGTGCAAATGTCTTTCGCGCAAGTGTCCTGATACCGAGCTCAAGGTGGAATGCAATAAAATAATACCTTCTTGAATTCATGCCCGCCTAGTACTTTTTGTAAGGTTACTGAAGAGTCCTGATACCGAGCTCAAGGTGGGATGCAATAAAATAATACCTTCTTGAATTCATGCCCGCCTAGTACTTTTCGTAAGGTTACTGAAGTGTCCTGATACCGAGTTCAAGGTGATGTGCAATAAAATAATACCTTCTTGAATTCATGCCCGCCTAGTGCTTATCGTAAGGTTACTAACTAGGCCCATAACTAGCATCTAGACAATGTTGTGATGATTAATATTTTATAGGCAATAATTTTTCAAAACACTTTTACTACTGATTATACCTTTTTCATACGTGGGACGAGTTGCAGAACGAAAATATTACGTATTTTGGTTTTCATCAACTCGTCCCAAATGGGCCGTAGGCTTGTGGGACGAGATGATGAACGACTCAAAAAATGACAGAATGATCCCATGTATGGTTTTTACTCGTTAAAAGAAATTTTTAGAGATAAGTTCGTGATTTTTTAAATCGAATAAAATTTGTTGTATTATGTTTTCAAAACACTATCGTACTAGCATATATATCCTGAAGAATATCATATATTTTTCTGGTTTTGTTTATTGCAGTGAATCATATGCTTTTTTGCATTATAAAACTCGCGTTTAGCTCCTGTATTCGCCTTAATCTGTCTGTTGGTCTGCCAACACTTCTTCTACCGTCTCTTGCCAACCATTTAGTGAGGGCTCTACTTCACCTTCCATTACCACGTCTTGTCAAGTGTCTATCTCGAGTGTTTGACCACCACAAGGGTTTAAAAAACGTGCTGTATTGCTAATATATTTTTTAGCTAGGCCAAGAATAATATAACATGTGACCGTTTAAACCCCATGTATTTTTGAACCGTAATAAATGTGGTTTTTTGCCGTGTTTTAATAGTAAAAACGAAATAGAAATATCGGAAAAGTCAGATGGAAAATAGAAACACAATTTTATTAAAACGCTAACAATGTTGATCATGGCTGTGTTTGAATTTAGATTTATGCCTGGAGCAAAATAAATACCGCACGGCTCAGCCAACTGAAAAAAAAATTAATGAAAATTCGTTTCGATTAGGTTGAGACATGGGATAAGTACTTTTTATCCCTGTAGTTGTTACTAACACTGTTGTTGTGTTGTTAGCGTTTGCCCATGCGACCGAAGCATGGGTAAACGCTAGTCAGCAAAACAGTAGAGGCGTCATCATAAATCATTAAGTTTTTAGTAGGTATCTGAAAATAATTTTCAAGGAAATTTGAGTAGGTCAGCAATTAACAAATTGTGACGTATAAAATTAAAAGTTATTATCGTTTTACGGAAATCCTGATACAGACCGCCAGTACACCAAGCTACTAAAATCAGTAGATTTTTAACTTTATCGCCAAAACATTAGGTTCAAGGTTGATTGGGAAAAATTTACAGTTTCGGGTAGCTTAATATGCTGTAAATAAATAAATCCAGGCAAATTTACAGTTTCGGGTAGCTTAATATGCTGTAAATAAATAAATCCAGGCAAATTTACAGTTTCGGGTAGCTTAATATGCTGTAAATAAATAAATCCAGGCAAATTTACAGTTTCGGGTAGCTTAATATGCTGTAAATAAATAAATCCAGGCAAATTTACAGTTTCGGGTAGCTTAATATGCTGTAAATAAATAAATCCAGGCAAATTCACAGTTTCGGGTAGCTTAATATGCTGTAAATAAATAAATCCAGGCAAATTTACAGTTTCGGGTAGCTTAATATGCTGTAAATAAATAAATCCAGGCAAATTTACAGTTTCGGGTAGCTTAATATGCTGTAAATAAATAAATCCAGGCAAATTTCAGACGAGATAGGTAGCAACTAGAAATCTGATTAAGGCGACTACAGGAGCTAAATTAGCAACTCTATTTGTGGTGGTTCAAACTTCGTTTGAAATACTGTTAGAATAAAGTTCTAATCAGCTTGCACTACAAAGTGGTTGTTACGTCAGTCACTGCGGGCCGAATAGAGCGAAATGTGTGTTTTTTTTTGCGATTTACAAAAAATCTATAAATTGGACTAAAAAAATAAAACACTATCATGCTAATATGTTGCTTGTAGAATTATTTGCTAAAAATCAGAATAATCCCGTGTATTTTAGAATGGTTTTTAATCGTTAAAAGAAATGTTTAGAGATAAGTGGTGTTTTTTTTTTATCGAGTAAAATTAGTTGTATTATGTATTCAAAACACTGTATTACTAGCAAATATCCTGAAGAATATCACATATTTTCCTGGTTTTGTTTATTGCAGTGAATCATATGCATTTTTGCATTATAAAACTCGCGTTTAGCTCCTGTAGTCCCCTTAAGTGCAAACGAGCTGGCAAAACAGTAAACAAATCTGTCGTCAAAGAGTTCTAATGTTGTCTACAAAAGACAGCACAGTGTCAAAACAAATAATGGTCCCTACAGAAAACCCGATAAATCCCGCGAGGCTATTACGCTGGATCAATTACCTTCAAGCGAGGGATAAACGTCACCTCCTAGTAAGGACTAGACTACGGCACTCCATCGGCCAGCCTATTAGGACCCGTCAACGGCAATACTTCCACCACAGATGAGATTGGAGCAGAAGGCCAACAATCGGTGAAAACAGGCGCACGCACACATAGACGAATCCGTACGGCGATCTCAAACAAATGACAGTCGCGAGTGCACTTGCACTTACTGTACGTGAAGCGTATCTGTGCGTTCGTGGTGATCGCAAACAAAATGACAGTCACGATTTCACTCGTCCTCACTGTACATCGTGAAGCGTGACTATGTGTGCGTGTAGATCGCAAACTAAAAGACAGTCACGAGTGCGCTTGCACTCGCCGTACGTGAAGCGTGTCTATGTGTGCGTGCGTTTTCGAGTAAAACTTCTGTATCTATCTATTCTGTGATTCCAACAAGAGGATTATGTTCCACGTTTATTATGCACGGGAAATAGCTCTCGAATTTCAGTAAGCTTTAGAATTATTTGCCTTGTTTTGCAAAAGTTTAGGTTGAAAATCATTTGGCACGTTGAGAATTTATTAATGGGGTTGTACAGTTTACAGTTTCGCATGAATGAGGTTCATTGATAAATCGAAAATGATAATTTTGATGGGATTTCGTACAAACTTCGAGGCTCTGCACATATATTTGTATGTATGGAAGGCACAATCACACAATGATAAATGTTTTTCATTATTAAATGAAATAATAACCAGCACATTGAGCTATTACTACTACGTATAGAGAAGACACTGCGAACAAAATCTGTGCTCCATCCAATTGCTGTCTGCTGGCTGCAGTTCACTCAGTCGCTTGCTCGCCACAGCATTATATATACGGGGTTAGCCGTCCCCCACTGCGCACAGATTTTGTTCGCGCTGTCTTCTGTATACGTAGTAGTAATAGCTCAATGAACTAGCTACTACTGCTTTTTTCAAAGTGTTGGGCAGAGGTGCACTTACAGTTCACACATAGTTGCCATCAGCCGGGCAAAACTTCCGACTCTGGGCTAATACTGAGAAATTCCTAATGGAGAACTCAATAACACTTTCCTCTAACTGGGAAACAGTAGTCGCGTTTGCAACCACTAGACCATGGTAAATTAAACAATTATTTTAAAAAGCCACTGCTGCAGAATCACAGATAATTTCGTAGTGATGCGAGATAATTCGCCTGTGCACAGCCAACCGATGTGAATTGTTCAACTAACCAGAATGTGCCGTCACGATGCACTAGCCTCAGGCATCAAAATGTCAACACAGAACATAGAAATATGTAGATACGCTATACTATTACTGTTTGAAGAGAGAAGAAGGTCGCAGCTGGACTTAAAGCGTGATGACCTTAAAGCTAGGCCACCTACAGCTATACCCTACAATTTTGTCAACGGTGTTCTGACATGTCCGCTTTGTGCTCGGAGTTTTTCGGCCAAAGTTGGATATGCTAGCCACTTGAGAGCACATGAAAGAGCAGCACACTAAAGCTCTCTACAACCGCCCTAGAAAAGGGAATTAGTTGTAAGGGAGATTTTAATAAATAAATAACTAATTTAATAAATAATGAATAATGAATAAAAAATAATAAATAATGAATAACAAATAATAAAAAATAATAAATATTAATAATAATAAATCCATCGAAAGCAGTCGCTGTGGCCGAAATCGGCTAGATGGCATCATCATCACTGTTAGCCTGTGTCATCCCACTGCTGGGCAAAGGCCTCTCCCCATGACTTCCAAATTCTACGATCCAGGGCCACTGTGAACCAGTGGTCTTTGTTTTTGTCTAGCGCGTCCCGCCATCTCCTGCGAGGTCTGCCGCGTCGCCTTCAGAAGGAACGCTTTACAAGGTGGAAAGAACACCGACGCACAAACTGTTACCACATATCCCCGCTGACCCCATTGCTTCGCCTCACTGGTGGGGTCAACGGGAATACCTACATAATTCAATGGTGCATTCTAATCCACATAGGAATTTTTCATTGGAAATTTTTAAAAATATCTGCTGTTTCTTACAAAAATGCAATACCTACAACGTCAAAATGTATGGAATAGTTGTTTTTTTTTTAATATTTTGACGATAGAACACCATGACCCGCTGCGATCCTTGTATACTCTTGCCGCGTTCTTTATCTGTTCATCCCAGTTTTCTTATAGCAAATACTAAAAATGCAGAAATAACTTCGAAGTATAAACTCTTAATAAAAAAGTTCAGGAATGAAAACTTATCTGCAAAAAATAAAACCGACTTCAAAATCACAAAAAAGTGAAAAATAACTTCATAAGTCGGTGACCTTTGATTGATTTAGTTTACTTGTCACCGACTTCTGAAGCTGGTTTATTTTTCACTATAGTGAAAAAAAATGTTTACATTTTCCTCGGACTGTCTTTTTGTTAAAAAAGGCAGTCCAAGGAAAAGGTAAACATTTTCCCAAAGTCGTTTCTTTAGCAAACAAGGCATCTAATTAGGTTAAGATCTCGGCTATAAACTGTATTAAATCTTTGCTGTTATTGCTTGAAAGATAGTACAAAGGATTACCTTGCAGTTGAGAAGTAAAATTAACTTTAAATACTTTTAAAAGAAGGATTGAGTCAGCTAACGTTGGTAAGAAAAAGAAAATGTCTGATGAAACTTTTTCCGCTATCTGATCCATTAAAATAGAGACAGCAAAAAGTTTGGAAATGAACAGTCAGTCAGAGGTAAAGTTAGCTTTAGAAGGATTTCAGTGACATCGCGATCTTTTGTTGTCATTTGTACGATTAGGTATTGAATGTGCCTTCAGAGAATTCTCAATCAATTTTAGACTTTAGTTTCACTTTATAGAATACAGTATCATTAGTTAATTAGTTGCAACCATTTCGTGTTCTTTCGAGGAAATTACTAATGAAACTGAAAAAAAGAGATTCGTTTGTTAGTTCTTATTTTGATATTATGGTATCATTACATCTATGAAGTTTTGCCAACTCATTAGAAAACGTATATAATTAGTTCGCTGAAATTGATGATGTTGCATTAAATTACACATTACTATTAACACATTTTGATGCAAGTGCGTAAAACTTGTCATTGCACTCGAGGATTGATTCCTGATTCAAAGACTATAAAAATACCACCTTTCGAGCGAGTATATTGCTACTCGTAACAATATAATAGCTTGTATCTTGACTGAAAAAACATACCACATACAGGTTTACCTTCAAAAGATAAAGATCTAAAACTATAATCTTGGTCTTAATTAGTATTTTATCTGGTAGAGAATCAGCTAATTTGTTTGACGCCATATTGTTACTGGCAAATAAAATTCATGTCAGACGAGGATATTTTGTGATTATCTGAACCTGGTATCTTTAATCACAAATTACGTTGTAGGTATGTATGGCAAGATTCTGTCTGATACTGACAATGGGCATCGAATCAAATCGCCCAAAATCTTGATAAGTTTGGCTGTACCAAGTTGATTAATTAAAATATTCGAAGACATTGGAAACACTTTCTAGCTCTAGCTGTGCTAGAGTATTACACATATTTTCTCTTTTGTGCAAGCGCACCTATATAATACCATCCCAAATAAAAGTAAAAGTCAATAGTTACAATCAAACACAAAAGTATTACTCAGCAAATAAAATAAAGCTGCCGTAAATCCAATATTAGTTGTTTGATATTCGAGTATTGAAAGATTTACACCGCTGACATTAATCTTACTTGACGCCGCCACCGCTCGGTGCGTACGCGTACCAGGGACGTACTAGGATGGACTCGAGGTTTCCCTACACATAACGTCACGCCTGCTATCTCCAAGGGGTTAAGCAGAGGTGTACCTATGATACACTCACATTTCGCCTTTGATAGAGGATGTTCCTATTTGCTGTTAATTCTATTTGTAGCATTTGTTTCTGATAAACAGATCTCAGTAAGTACACCGATATGCAATGGGTGTATCCCGGTAAGGTAATGCTATTGTTTGTAGCATAAAATAGTGAACGTAGTACCTGCCGAATTGTTTATTTATTTTTTAAAACGTTGCCCCACTCTAAGTATTTGTCCTGTTTCGTCAGTGGGTTTACAAACACTAACAGCCAGACCCGAATTGACTGACGATACCAAGCTTTTTTTGGTTGGCACGATACTACGAAAATCACAAGCGATTTTAAACCTTACAATGTTCCTCCTTTATTTAAAAACTCCTACAAAGAGAGCAATCTAATAAAACTCCGAAATGATCGTGACCTCACGCTGTTTTCGTAAACAAATCGCTGGAGAGTTCGCAAATAGTTGCAAATTGATATTTATTCGTTACGCTTTGGTGTCACTACGGCCCACACGTTGCGCGTTGACACTCTGATTTATATCGTCGTGAATTAGTTAACAGCTTTTTTGGTTACTGTACCTACCTCTTTGGCCGTTTGTTCGTGGCGTGATTGAGACCGTATTTGTGTAGCGTTTAAAGACTGTAAAATTAACTGTTTTGTTTGAAGTTTGACCTATATACTCCTGATTGACTGACTGACTAGACACGTCTTTAATCATCGAAAATGTATACTTTTTCGTTAGAAGCACGGTTATAAGTAAACATCACGTCATTTTAAAAGGTAATAATACTCATCAGACTATAATTTACCTACTGCATGGTAATTATGGTAAAGGCCTTATTACATTACAGGATTTATCGGGCCCTGCCGGCAGGGACAGGGAAGTGTAATAACAAACAGGGAGTCAGGGTCCCTAAATAGTAAGCGGCGCCCTGCCTGATCGAGGCACACGATCGACAGGGCCCGATAAATCGTGTAATGTAATAAGGCCTTATAGGCCTCTTCCCTGAGCAGGTGAGAACATTGAATATAACTCAAAAAAACGCTAATTTCAGACTTTGTTCAGAGACCACTTTGTTCAGAGACCACTTTGTTCAGAGACCACTTTGTTCAGAGACCGGCAACGGTAATCGCTATAGAAACCTTTTACTTTTCTACATCGATTTAAACTTTTCGGTAGCTTATGTCAGTTGAAAACATTTGTGATATTTCTATCCTCGTAATCATCATCTGCCTAGCCTTTTCCAGGTTGGCTTCCAGTCTAACTGGATGCAGCTGAGTACCGGTATTTTACATGGAGCGACTGCCTATCTGACCTCCACAAAAACTGTATTAAGTAATACGATACCCCTTGGTAAGCATAGGTAAAGTATAACGACTGTCAAAGATCTACAATTGCCAGCCGGGACTAACGGCACAGAAGATAATCGTTATGTAATGGGTGGTCACCCATCCACGGACCAACCTAGGCAAGCGCGGCTTAACCTGACGATGGACACGAGCGGCTGATATTATTTAGCCACGAGCTTCTCCTCTCTTCTATTCATATAATCGCTGATCGAATTTCCTTGTTCTGCTCTCATGTTTTTCATCAATGTTTTCCGTCACCGATGTCAGTTTGCTAAAAAATACAAAAGATCTTTTCGAGTCCATTATTTCTACCTTTAATAGAAGGGAAATTTCCAATACGTCCGAGTCACTCCGTTGCAACAAGAGGCAAGAATATTGGAAAACACGGGCATTACAATAGCTTGAAGCTCAATAATACAAAACGACTACTTTGAATAAAGCTGTACTACAATACCTAGCTATTGACTTAAATTGAGATATCGTGCTCTTAGTGTAAGGTAGACTACACCTAAAAGGTAAAACCCAGTATAAGCTGGGCTCTTATTCTGCTAAAACTCTGTACTAAGCTAGGCCAACTGATGGTCTAAACATTATCTTCGGCATACGGTTCGCTGTAGATAAAAAATTGCAATAGCTTGACTCATTACAGATTCGAATACTTCGATGGAAGATGAAATATTGTAGTAATAGTTTACACTTGCTTACAATACGGTTATTACCGTTGTTGTAAGAAACACTTCAGTTTGTAAAACATACATACGATGGTATAATATTGATTTAATGAAGATTAATTGTTGCCACGGCGTTTAGTGTCTTGGAAATCTAAGTCATCATCAGTCTATTTATGTTCCCACAGCTGGGACACAGGCCTCCTCTCTAAGAGAGGGAATGGGCTATAATCCACCACGCGGGCCCAGCAGTGCGGGTTGGTAGATGTCACATGTCTTCGAATTTTTTGGTTCTAGGACATGCCGGTTTCCTCACGATGTTTTCCTTCACCATTACCTGAAAATCTAGGTATTGTGTTCAAAAGAGAATGGAGGACTATTTGCTTCATAGAAATATTATTTTCACTGACGGACAAGGCACAGCAACAGAGTCTATGAGAAGAATTATGCTTTACACAAGAGTTCATTATATTTAACAAATGCAGAGGACTGAGAGATGATTTCTGGAAGTTCACTCTTTATGGGTCTTAAATAGTCATCTCTTTTAAAGGTTTCCCATTGAAAAACAAGATCACTATTTATTTCAATGAATCAAAAACTACTAGGATACGTTATATTAAAAACTTGCTTTTGCCGAAGCTTCTCCCCCGTTATGTAAGGAAATTAACCTACAGGAACGTTTTAAATGTAGCCTACACACACACACACACACACACACACCTGTACACCTGGGGATAATGTAGGTTCCTGTTATTGAAAGAATTTTCGGAATCGGATCAGTAGTTCCGAAGATTACCCCCACATACAAACTTACAAACAAATTAGTGTCAGTGTGTGTGTGTTAGTGTTGTGTTTGTGTGTGTGTGTGTGTTTGTGAATTTTGTGATAGTGTATTTTACCTCTTTAGAACATCAGTGGCAGAGCAGCGGTGGCCCAGAGCTGGCGGCCTCGACTTACGAACAGTAAGTCGTGGGTTCGAACCCAGACAGGCGCATTACTTTGTGTAATTAATTTCATCACCACTGCTCTCAATACGTAAATGAAAATATCGTGAGGAAACCGGCATGTCTATTCATGTCTATGGCATGAACTTATGACATCTACCAATCCGCATTGGCGTGGTGGATTATAGTCCATTCCTTCTCACTGAGAGGAAGCCTGTGTCCCAGCAGTGGGAACATTATAGGCTGATGATGATGATAATATTAGAATAGATAGAGAATGTCAATAATAATTTATTTCCTCCATAGTAGGTATTTACGTATTCCTAGCTCAATCAAAAATACAAACTCGAGTCAAGTCATCATTCAAAACCTACATGCGTAAAACAATCGACCATCGCTATAGAAACAGTTATCCCTATCATCGATGATTGTGACGTCACAGATAGTGGATCAACGAATGAAAATTATGACACCAAAGACTTATGACAATTCAGTGACGCGAAAATGATCCATAACTATTTAAGAATGAGCTCGGAAATCGTGAAAACCATCACATAGCTAAATGATTACGTCAGGAATGTAATCTGAAAATCAATGAAAAATTAAATACCTACGTTGTCGCGTCGGGTCTTATCGTACGCGAAAATGACACATCAATTATTTTTGTAAACGATTTTTTTTCTTATTGCTATGCGCACTTTTCTAATTTTATTTTTCGTCATAATTAACATAAGCTCACTGATTATGATTGGCATTTTTGTAGCCTATTAGCCTACCTACGTCATCGTTATCAGTCTGGTGGCGACCGCTGCTAGTGGTAGTATTTTCTACACATTCTGTACTAAACAAGCGTTTTTCGCGTTTCGTTCTCTAATGACGTTTGCATGTGACGCCTCTAACGTTTTGAAAGTCACTGTCACATATACGTGACAAGCAAGCGCGTGCCCTGTACGCCAAACGACACAAATATGTGACAAAATGGTGGGTGAAATTGTGGCATGGAGTGAAGGCAGTGCGCGTACGTTTTGGCTCTCGCGGTCAAAAGGTTAAATGGTGGTTATGACAGAAGTTGTGCGCTTAACGCAATTTTAACGCCACGAATTTCATCAGATGCGATTCCATGCGTGGGCTATCTATAAAGGTAGGTAGATTCTGCTGAAAATGTGTCTGAAAATAAAAGTTTTTATTTTAACTTAAAACGACAGGTACTACATATTTAAAATCAACAATGAAAATCGCTTGCAGAGAAAAGTTACTGAAATATTCAGAAATGTTTTTAGTTTTTCCGACGACGGCGACGAGAAAATATGAAAAGTGAAAAGCATTTGTTTGTCATCTCTTTTTTCTTTGTTTTACCCTTTCTATAACTAACAATGACAACAAAAGTCTCTCTTTAAAGTAAAAATGTTTTAATTTATTCCTATAATTTTCATCAAGTAAATCAAGCAGTGCAGCAGCAGCAGTGGTGGCTAGGTAGAAAGCCTCGACTTACGTGTCGTAAGTCGAGGTTCGAACCCAGGCAACCACTTTACTTTGTTAACATTTTCTTTACCACTGCTCTCAAAACTGTGTGGAAACCGGGAAGTCCTGGAATCAAAGGCCAGCCTGGCATGCCATGGCCCACTCCCTCTCACGAGAGGAGATCTACATGTCCTTCGACACAGGGAACACAGGCATGGTTATGTTATGCTCATGTATATGTGTGTGTTTCTGTGTGTGCTGTGTGTGTATGGCTGCTCAGACTCAGGACGTGCGTCGCTCAGATCTCTCTGCATGCTATTCACCATTATGAATGATACATGTGCTCCCGAGTACCTAAAAACTTTTTTCAAGGTGTTGGACAGTTCTCACAGTCGCAACCTTCGAGCCTCCAAAAACCTAATCCTTCAAATTCCCTCTCACCGTACTGGTTTTATGTCTTCTCCTTATGCTATCTTCTCTATAAAACTCTGGAACGCGCTACCCCTTGGCATTAAAAAAGCTGAAAGCAAATTGGCTTTCAAAAGAGCAGTTCGGAAGTTCTATTTAAAGTCAGACTAAATTACTTTCTAGTCATTACTAGTATCCTAGTAATTAAATTAGTAAGGTTTCTCGTATTTCAGACTATTTGTATGTGTTTTGATATATATTAGTTTATTTCAGCATAAATATTATATGTATTAGTATGTAGGTACCCATTTATTTGTTTTTATTTGATGCTTACGAAACGGTATTTTTCTTATTTATTTTTATTGTACTCTATCACAATGCTATCCTATTTGACCCAAAGGTTGACTGGTAGAGAATGCCTTCTGGCATTAAGTCCGCCTATGTACCACACTTGTACATGAAGTTTAAATAAATAAATAAATGTATCAAGCATATTCAAACAGATAGTTAATAGGAGTGACCTTTCTCCCCCATTCATGTTTACGGCGTGTGCGAAAAGCCACTGATGTGTGTAATCATTGGTTGCCAGATCGGTTTAAAATTGATAAGCGATTACTTACGCATATAGGTACGTCATGACGATGTGCCGCGACGCACGTGTCATGTGGATCGGTGTCTGCATGATTTACTATGTGTTTATTTTGTGTTATCAGCGACGATTGCTTTCTTGTTTACAAAGAAAAATCTATTAAGAGCGGGCCGAGCTTCTGGCGCTAATAGATTTTAGGTACCTATTCTATGTGCTCCACGTATGTGTGCGTAAGGCACACCCGCAAAAGCACAGTACGCTAGTGATTGACTAAATCGGAAAGATATCGAATCTTCCATTTATTATTGTACAATTATTTTTTTGGGGTCCTGAAAATAATTAAATAAAAACCGGCCAAGTGCGAGTCGGACTCGCACACGAAGGGTTCCGTACCATTGACTATATTTAGTATTTGTTGTTATAGCGGCAACAGAAATACATCATCTGTGAAAATTTCAACTGTCTAGCTGTCACGGTTCGTGAGACACATCCTGGTGACAGACAGACGGACAGACAGCGAAGTCTTAGTAATAGGGTTCCGTTTTTACCCTTTGGGTACGGAACCCTAAAAAATAATGTCCGGAATATAATATTATAATAAAAATAAACAATATGTAGCTAAAAAATATATTAATAAGTACTTAAATTAAAACAATAAAATATCCGGTTACGTTGGTTTAAGCCAGCGGTCGGCAACCCGCGGCCGTCTCACTTGCGGCCCGTAAAAGTTTTGTAAATAAGTTATAATTATCAAAATAAAATAAATGCATGAACAAACCACAATCGACCGTATAGTGTGAATCCAGCCTTAAGGTAGTCGATATTTTTTCCATAGAAATTTCGGGAGGGAATTACTCCACTGTTGGACACTGTACATACAAACTCCAAAGTTATACATGATATCGTTTTGTCTCAATAATAATTTTACACACACACAACACAGAACAGCACAACAGGAAACAGAATAGTAAAATAAAAAGCCATTAAGGCAGATGCTCCAGGGTAGCCCGCGAAATTTTAAATTTTCTTACGTTTTTTGCAATTCGCAGGCCAGTGCTAGGTTGTATGTTGATTAAAATTGTTTGTTTGCGACTGTAAGACGTATGTAGTTACAGAATTATAATCATCAAAATCATCAATACAACCCTCCAAGTTCATAAAGGTGCAAGAATGATTTTGACCTTGGAAAAGTAATTTTTCCACCTTTATGAACTTTGAGGGTTGTATTGATGATTTTGATGAATATAATTCTGTAACCACATACGTCTTACAACCGCGAATAATATTTTAATCAACATACAACCTAGCACTGGCCTGCAAATTGCAAAAAACGTAAGAAAATTTGAATTTCGCGGGCTACTCTGAAGCATTCGCCATAAATAGTTACGAGCTACCAAAGATTCGTTTTACTTTTTATTGCCAATTTTAACGCAACTTTGGGTGTAAATTAGTAATAAAAGATGTGTCAAATTTCCAAAACAAGTCGGTACTGACAAAGCACAATTATCGAAGAATTTAATCTATTTGATTAGTACTTGATTTATGCGCTGGTTTTTTTCATAAAACTCGATTTTCCAAAGTTCTTTTCGTATTTTTTTAGGCACCTTTTACTATGAATTATCTTGCATCTCACTGAGCTCATTCTGCCGGGCCCGATGCCAGGTGAGACAGCGTGCTTTTTGGGCATGCGCAACAGTGAGTTCGAGTCCGCGACAAGTGCAACCTCAACAAGCGCTTTTCATTTTTTCTATGGGATATGATATGTAGGTATATTGGGCTTCTAGAGTTAATATCACAAGTGCGGCCCGCCTTTAGTTTATTTTGCCACCTTGTGGCCCTTGGCTGCCAAAATGTTGCCGACCGCTGGTTTAGGCTGTCATGGCCTATTGAAACAGTAGTTACACGTAGTAGCACGAGGATAAGGCATAATATACGATAATTCAAAGCCAAAAACAATTTAATTAAATTACTTTACGAAAGTAGGTTATGCGTTTCTCTACTATGCTGTAAAATAATCAAAATACGTAAAAACATTATTACAAATCGATATTCCAACCGGGTTAAAACGGTTGACAAATTAAAAAATCGACTATAATAGCAATATTTCATTCGTCAGTCGATATTGTCGACAGCCTACGTCAGTGGATCTCCACACGCACATCCCTAACTAGTCGCAAGAAGAAGCGGCTGTACTACGCGAAGTATCCGCTTAATGAAGTATCGTTTTGTGATTTTTACATTGCTTGTCCAGTGACTTAGCGACAAACTTACGTAGTGGTCAAAGAGCAATGTATTTATTGCAAAAATAGTACAGTCGTCACGTTGTTGTTGTTACGATCGCGGTCCGAAAGTCGAAATTTAATAAATTATATTTCAATGGCGCGCCGCAAAAATCAACAAGCGACACAAGCTCCCCGTCCAACAGCCGAAGCAGGACTAAAGCGGATAGGGGGGAAGCGTGGCGGCTCTGGTTAGAACGGGCGGCACGCACGCTTGTTTAGGTATTTCCTTTATAATATTCAAACAAAGACACATTTCGAAAATGTAAAACGTATACGTTATAGAAAACATGTAGTTTTGTTATTATTCAAAATCTGATGATCTTCCGTGAAGTATTTACGCCGTACTTAGGGTTTATTTTGTTTTTTAGAGATTACTTTGGTTTTTTTTTCTATCGAGGAAACTAAAAGTAATCGTGTTTCTAAAGCGTACGATGTATTGAGTGAATCCTTAAATATCTTACATATTAATTGCATAACTGAAGGATAAGTAATAACGATGCAGTAAGGGATCAAGCGAATGCAATTATTTTGGAATTACGTATCGTTTGCTCGGTAGCGCCTTAAAGTACGGATTCTTTTGCCTCAACTCGAGCCGTTTGGAATGAATTCTAAGAATTCTACCTAACATTATGTACCGTTTGTATTTTGATTTCTAAGTCTCAATAACTTTTCCCCCATCTTTTATAGGTATGCTGTCATACATTGAAATGATACACTCTTCAAGTACTTTAATTTGATACATAGATGGGAGTGCTACAAGGGGAGGGACATTTTGCCCCTAATAAATTTATTTGTAAAAATATTGTTGTTACATAGGTATTGCACATAATAATAAAGTCCATAATATTCTGCTCTTTCCAGCGTACAAATATTTCAAAGAATCAAAATTATAATAAACTAGCGGACTTCCCGCGGTTTCACCCGCGTAGTTCCCGTTCCCGTAGGAGTACGGGAATAAAATATAGCCTATGTTACTCGTGGATAATGTAGCTTTCGAATGGTGAAAGAATTTTTTAAATCGGTTCAGTAGTTTTTGAGCCTATTCATTACAAACAAACAAACAAACAAAGTTTTCCTCTTTATAATATTATAGTATAGACACTACAAAGTCGAGAGTAAGAAAAACGTTAATACTTACTATACAAATATATATATATATATATGTATATATATATATGGTATATCAAATTAAAGTACGTATACTTACTACCAAATAATAGGGGTTATCAATTTAAATGTTAAGAATGATTAAATGTAATGTCAGGGGTTGGTACGTTTAGGAGTACCCTAACCGTTAAGAAATCTGAGGTCGATAGTCTAATCAAAGTAAAGTACAAAACAGAGCAGAGAGTTAAAAACACCTTTCTCAGAATAATATAAACGTATGTTAAGCGAAATCTATTTAAAATCTGCAAAGCAAGATCACAGTAGCAGCAAACTCTTCTTTTGGTAACATTATCATCTGCCTAGCCTTTTCCCAACTATGTCGGGGTCAGCTTCCAATCTAACCGGATGCAGCTGAATACCAGTATTTTACATGGAGCGACTGCCTATCTGACCTCCGCGACCGTCTGTTGGTACCAATTTACAAAATTAATTATTTTTAGTGCTTCTTGTTTACTTAATGATTTTGACAACATATACATGATTTTGTAATGATCATCTGCGTATGTACATACATACACGCTTCATCACAAACTCTCAATGTTAACTGTAGCTATAGTTGGTGTCAGTTAAGATGAGAATAGCGGTCACTGACCCACCTACATTTATTAAACTTCTTAGCTTTGAAAACCAAAAATATGCCTGTTCAAGTCTTGAATCGCCATCTATCGTGATCTTTAACATTTTTTTGTAATGAAAAACGATACATGGTTTATTTGTTTTGGTTCGTACGTAGAGATTAGGGAAAGGGCAATGACCGCTATTCTCATCTTAACTGGCACCAACTATGTACAATGTACCAATGATATTCTATTAAACAGATATCAGACTCGAAAACAGGCCAATTGGCTTGTTTTTCCTTTATTCTGCGTCACTGCGTGTATGTGAGCTGGCTCTGACCCGCGGCACACTTTTTTCGGTGGTTTTGTAGGTGTATATAACATATCTGTTTATTAGAATATCATTGCAATGTACTCTATTCACATCTTTTATCACAATAAACACTATCTCCCAATAACAAAACAAAACACCGAGAGCCTTCAAAGTTGAACGCAACAAGCCTACGAGAAGCAATTAGTAAACATTACGGCAACAACGCGCTATGGCGCCCTGGGTATATACCGGGCGATATTGCCCTCATGCCGCGCTTTCTACCCAAGGTGCTATAATAAAACTTTTAGGGGAATCTGCCAGTACGTTGTTTTTTTTTTCGTTTCGTGTATTGAAGCTTATTCATTTGAGGAGCTCGTGGCTAAATAATAACAGCCACTCGGGCAAATCTTTAGGTTAAGCCGTGCTTGCCTAGGTTGGTCTGTTAATGGGTGACTACCCTTACATACCGAGTTTCCTCCGTGCCTCGGAAAACACGTTAAGCTGTTGGCCCCGGCTGTCATTTGTAGATCTTTGACAGTCGTTACAGGTAGTCAGTGGCCCAAAAAGTCTGGCAACCAGTCTTACCAAGGGATATCGTATTACCCAGTTCTAATTAGGTTGTGAAGGTCGGATAGGCAGTCGCTCCATGTAAAATACTGGTATTCAGCTGTATCCAGTTAGACTGGAAGCCGACCCCAACATAGTTGGGAAAAGGCTAGGCAGATGATGTAATAAAGCTTGTTTATAAGAGAGCTTATTTATGTTTTTTATATGCACGTGTGACAATGAAATATAATTTTCTTACTTTTTTATTTCTGCTGCAGCTGACAGAAAAACAGTTTTATTTTTGAAAATCATGCCTGTATTTCATCGCGTAAAAACTTAAATTAAATATTAACAATCAATATTTTAATGGATTAACAGTTCCATTTTTTGATTTTCAAATTCACCATTTGACATCTGTTCAACATCCTAATAATCTTATCGGTATCAAGAATAAAGAACTTGTGCAAAACAATTTGTTATTCAAAGTTGTTTCCCAACTCTCTTGCAAACGGAGTCACGGGTTCAACTAGTTTTCAAACTAAATAGAAAAAATCAAATTTTGCGAAAACTACCAAGAAATAGGAGAGGATTTTTCCCGAGTTTTCATTTAGATTTTGTTAAAAAGTAAACAAAACAAACTTATCTTGTACGCGGCTTCGACTTTCATTTATAAAGCTCTGGGTTATATGAAATTTGAATATTCAACAGTTAAACGTTTTATTCTATTTACTCTAGTTGCTGATTAACTTAAAATGAAAACTTAATAATCCAATTATACATTTCTCCTACTACCTACATAGCAAGAAGATACTTAATTAAATCACATTCGAGTCGACGGACTCGCTTAAGTCGCTTATGAATTTCAATTTTTAATTGGTAAAATTAGCTGTATTCATTGTTTTAGATACAAAGCTGCACGTTAAGCCGTTGGTCTCGGCTGTCATTTGTATATTTTTGACAGTCGAAATATTAATTAAAAAATTTCACTTCATTTAGGAAATAAAAAAAGTTTTGTAAATTAATTTGCATCATAGTCCGGAACTTGTCGAAAAAATGCAGAATCTGCGAATGCTTGACCGTCGGATAGGCCTCAACTGCAGTATTATAATTTGAAAACTTAAAAACTGCAACATAATTGCAAAACTTGGAAAACCAATTAAAGTTAGTTTGTTGTTTTTAGGGTTCCGTACCCGAAGGGTATAAACAGGACCCTATTACTAAGACTCCACTGTCCGTCCGTATGTCTGTCACCAGGCTGTATCTCATGAACCGTGATAGCTAGACAGTTGAAATTTTCACAGATGATCTATTTCTGTTGCCGCTTTAATAACAAATACTAAAAACAGAATAAAATAAATACTTAAGGGGCTCCCATACAACAATCGTGATTTTATGCCGTTTTCTCTAATGTTGGATAATGGTACGGAACCCTTCGTGCGCGAGTCAAACTCGCACTTGACCGGTTTTTTTTATTAATTTTAACCTTCCTGACTGGATTATGCAACTACGATGATACATGATTGTCCTCCCTTACTGTTCGTGTACTTCCACACTTCGACACATGTATTTCCTGAATTTGTCTATTTATTGAACTTCCAAATATATATACAAGGTGTCACATAATAAAAAACGCTAGCCCTCCCGTGTTGTCTCTCGGACCATGAAACTGAACAACTTTTGTTCAACGAGTTCTTGAAATTCGCAAAAAAATGGACTTTCTATGGCAAAAGACGTGATCAGCTGATCGACATGTATGGTAAAACAAAAAAATGTTGTGAATTTCCAAAACTCATAGAACAAAAGTGGTTTAGTTTCATGGTCTGAAACACCGCACGAGAGGTCTTGTATGGAGAAAGTTGGTCAGTTTGATGGTTTTTAACTCACCCTTAAATATGAACACACCTCGCTCATACATCATGATCTGTCTAGCCTTTTCCCAACTATGTTGGGGTCGGCTTCGAGTCTTACCGGATGCAGCTGAATACCATTGTTTTACGTGGAGCGACTGCCTATCTGACCTCCACAACCCAGTTAGTACCGGGTAATACGAACTCCTTGCTAAGACTAGTTGTCAGACTTTTTGGACCACTGAGTACCTAAAGACTGTCAAAGATCTATAAATGACAGTCGGGACCAACGGCTTAACGCGCTTTCCGAGACACGGAGGAAACTCGGTATGTAATGGGTGGTCACCTATCCACCGACCAACCCAGGCAAGCACGGCTTAACCTAAAGATCGACCCGAGTGGCTTTTATTATTTAGTTACGAGCTTCTTTTGTTCATACATATCTATACTAATATTATAAAGAGGTAACATTTGTTTGTAAGTTTGTATGTAGGGGGTAATCTCCGGAAATAATGAACCGATTTCAAAAATTCTTTCACCATTAGAAAGCTACACTTACCTTGAGTAACATAGGCTATATTTTATCCCCGTACTCCCACGGGAACGGGAACTACGCGGGTGAAACCGTGGGACGTGCGCTAGTTGTAGATAAATACGAGGAATAATAATACTCCTTTCATTTAAGGATAAAGAAATATTCCTGAAATACGACTTTTCATTAAAGGATTTTCCCTTCAACGCAGCAAACAGCAAGACGTCTGAGCCATGTCGTTTGCATAACAAATATTAAATATAAAAGCGCATTATGTTGGTAAATTCACTTTGTAGCTTCTATTTAGCTTTCAAAGTTCTTCAGCTTAATGCAGTTTCTTCTTTTATATTTTTTCTTATTTTTTGTAATCTCCTGAGATAAAGGGATATCATCACTTATGTATATTTACCGTCTATTGTGAGAGCGCTTTTACTTAGAATGTTTTAAAACGCCAAGTTTATTAAAAACGGACATAAATACTGTAAACCCCAAAAATACGCGTACATACCTTTGCTATACTCGTATAGGGATCTATTTATTATTTATTTGCTAAAGAGTCCAATTGCCTAAATCAACAATTTGGGACATCCCTTAAAGGTGCTCATTTACGGCCGACTGGCGTTAAGGTCCATTACTATTCGATCGCATAATTATTTAAGGGATCTTCCTCATCACATTACTCTCAAGGAAGGGTACTATGTAATTACTATTGAGTAGTGAACATTGACTGAATTTATTTGTTAAGGCTGAATAGGTCGAATACCTGAGAAATGATGTTTGTTGTACGAGCAGGTACCAGTTCGAGTAGGTCAGTAATTTGTAATGTTTTTTTTTATTACTAAATAGGCTTGCGTTGACCGCAATTCACCTGATGTGAAAGAAATAAATAAAGAAAGAAAAGTATTTATTGAACTTACAGGACATAACTGAAACAAAAAAATAGAATAGACATGACAAAATTACATAAAAAATTAAACAAGAGAAAAATAAAATGTGAAAGAAAGAAAAGTATTTATTGAACTTACAGGACATAACAGAAACAAAAAGATAGAAGAGACATGACAAAATTACATAAAAAAAAAACACAAGAGAAAAATAAAAAAAAACAATCAAAATGGTCCTGTGCAAGGCCAAAAGGCTCAGCAAGGTGCTGTGACATTAAAAAAAAAGGCACAGCGCTGGTATTCTAGGGCCCAGAGTGATGTCACGGTCATAAACGAATATAAATTGTGAAGCGCTGTGAAGCGCTTATGCGGCCTAGGGTGGAGCACGTTTGCCTAGAAGAAACCGATTCACTTGTACTATGAATTGATCCAGATTATAATGATCAGGGAACAGAGAAGCTGGCAGTGAATTCTATAGACTGGCGGTTCACGCAATAAATGTTGAGGCATAGCACTTTGTTTTGGATTCATTTGCGTATTGTATAATTATTACTTGCTTCGGTGAAAGAAAACATCGAGAGGAAACCAAAACAGCACGTCAGTTAAATACACTGGCCTGCAAAACTAAGTACTACACTATTAAAATTACATTTTTTTCTAGAATTTAGAAGTTAGAAATTTAAAATAAAAAACACTTCATAGCAATTTTATCAGGTTTATTAGTTTTTATGTACAAAATTAAACTCTTTTTCGAGTCCTTTTTGTTTCGAAAGTATATGTCTTGTGTACTTAAAAAAATATTACAATTTTAAAATTGTGATACTTAGTTTTGCAGGCCAGTGTATTTCTCGACGGCATTTAAGTCAACACCAAAATCGCGCACACTGTCTATTTGTATGGGAGTAAATGAGACGTCACTATTACTGGGCGGCCAGCTTTTAGAAGAAAATAATGAATAAATATTGAAATAAACCAAAGTGATAAATAAAAACAACAGTTCCCTTTATTATTATATATTACATCACTGTTATTAATATTATCAAGATTTGTTTATAAATAATACAGTTACAATTGCTACAATTTCAATTTAAATGGTTATTTTATGGTTTTTTTTTATCGAGAAAATTTACCGAAAACGTGTTTTGAACACAATGGTCCACCCATAAATATGATCAAGATTAACATATGTTTTTTTAGCTGCTCTAAAATGTATACATTTGGCTAAAAAACTGTTTTGTGAAGCCTATTTTGACTCATTATAAAAACTCTGCAAACATATTGAGTGTATTTCGGTGCAAGAGAGTCTTAACCCCTAAGTAAACTATACGTAATTATGTTTAAAACTTTAATGGTTTTCAATTTAAATTAAAAGTACGATAGATTAATTTTAAGCAGTAATTAATTTAGTCAACGTACTCGTAATTATTATTGGTTGCAATAATTGAATAAACTCGTAGATTTAATTATAGAGTTTAAATTATACTTGCAAATATTAATTTACGGGTAATTTAAAGCATCCGTAATATAGAAAGTAACTCACCGGAAGTAATTTAATGACGATGTCCATTATTTGGGCGTTTAGTTACTGAATATTAACTTATTTTGTTATTTATCGGGGCTTCTTAGTAAAAAGAAAGTGTTATGATTGGAAATTATATTAGTGTCAGTTACGTACCTATTACTTTTCTCTGATTAAATAACTCTCTCTCTCTGATTTAATAACTATATAATTACAATTATAATTACAATTAATTGTATACTATATAATTTTCTGAATTTGACTGATTTTAATAACTTGATTGTGCTTGGCGTCTGTACACAATATAATACTAAACTTCATTCTTCTCTAATCTATACTAATATTATAAAGAGGTAACATTTGTTTGTAAGTATGTATGTAGGGGGTAATCTCCGGAAGTAATGAACCGATTTCAAAAATTCTTTCACCATTAGATAGCTACATTTATCCTGAGTAACATAGGCTTTTATCCCCGTACTTCCACGGGAACGGCAACTACGCGGGTGAAAATGCGGGAGGTCCGCTAGTAAACAATAATTTTGAAATAAAAATAAAACTACTAATAACTAATCATCTACTTACTTTCGAGCGAAAGTAAGTAAGTAGGTACTTAGTTTAATCTTCACGTTTACCACATATTATATTTATGAAGATAAAATTTAAGAAATATTCTTCAGAATTAATTTTCCATGCTCTAGAATTCTAGATGGAATTAAGACTTCTACTAAAGTTTGAAAAGGTTTCAGATGCTGAAAATTATTAAATACTTGATGTTTTTTTTTTTTTCAGACAAATTAGTCAGTAATCTTTTCAAACTTTAGTATTAGAAGTTTCAAAAGATTTCAGATACTGACACTAAAATTTATAACTAAAATTTTTAAAATAAATTGACGAAGTTATAATATTCAGATCAATGTCGATATTTAGATAATTTGACCACAATACCGCCATTTAAATCTCATACAAAATCAGTAGATAATTTATCAGTTAAGTTAATCCATTCATAGCCGTACAAAACAAAAGCTAATGAATGTCAATTAGATCCGATTTGTGGCCATTGTTCTCCAAGTGAGTGCTCATATCTACGCCCAATTGGCTCGGGGCAATTGACTGTGATCGAATTATTGGTTTGTGGGGAAAATAGGCCGGTGACGGTCTCATTAGGAAAAAATGATACTTTTAAGAGCATACGTTACTTTTAAAGCTCGTATTGTACGTTTTCAGCACCTCAAGTTAAAGGGGAAAATATACAAGTCCGTGATTAGACCTGTCGTACTGTATGGATCGGAATGCTGGGCTGTGAGGAAGATGGATAAAAAAAGATTGCATGTAGCGGAGATGAGAATGTTGAAGTGGATGTGTGGTGTGACAAGAATGGATAAAATAAGGAATGAGTATATTAGAGGAAGTTTGAAAGTTGCGCCAGTTACAGAAAAGTTGAAAGGGAATCGACTGTCTTGGTATGGGCATGTGATGAGGAGGGAAGAATCGCATGTGACTAAAAGAGTGATGAATATAAATGTGGATGGATGGAGAGGGAGAGGAAGACCAAAGAACCGATGGATGGATTGTGTGAGGAATGATATGAGGGAAAAATGTGTAAATGATAGTGAGACGGTTGACAGAGGAGAATGGAAGAAAAAAACGTGTTGCGCCGACCACAAGTAACATGGGATAAGGGCAGGTAGATGATGATTGTACGTTTTTAGGACGATTTTTATTACATGTAAAAATCTATTAGCCTTTAGGGATATGAAGAACAGGGTGTAAAGTTATTCATCCTTATACTGGTGACCCCTACTACGTGATTATGATGACGTCACGTTGCTCGAAAGTTGCGCTGACGTTCATTTCGGAGTAAAGAATTATATTTTTAGCAGCATGCGTTACTTTTAAAGCTCGTATTATACGTTTTCAGGACTTGCGACCCACGGATGCCCCTCAAGTTAAAGGGGAAAATACCAACCGTAGTCCGTTTAGGGGTATGAAGAACAGGGTGTAAAGATCTTCATCCCCCACGGAAAAAGGGAAGATCCTACCTTACTTTAACTTCTTGGATAAATTGTCTAATCGATGGATTATTATAGCTGGTAATCTAAAGTAGGTAGACAGAGTCATCATCGTTTTCTGTTAGTCTTTCATCAGTGCGATCTCCAATCCGCCTGCCAAGCGTGGAGATTACGGCAAATACCTCCCATCATGGGAGAGGCTTATGTCCAGCAGTGGACGTTTATGGGCTGTTGTTGTAGAGTCATCATCTGCCTGTTTTCCCAACTATGTTGGGGTCGGCTTCCAGTCTAACCGGATGCAGCTGAATACCAGTATTTTCCATGGAGCGACTGCCTATCTGACCTCCACAATCCACTTATTACCGGATAATACGATACACCTTGGTAAGACTGGTTGACAGACTTTTTAGGCCTCTGACTACCTAACGACTGTCAAAGATCTACAAATAAATAAATTTTTATAAATAAATAAATATTTATTTTTTTATTTTTTCAGTTAACTTGACACACTTCTACAATATTTAATCTTACATAGAGGCCTCCTTTTAAGTATGATAAATACCTGTGCTAGGAGACCCCGCTCTTCTAAAACTAGAAACAATAATAATGTAGGAGTGTACATACAAAATAAATTGAACTTAAATCTAGGAGCATGTGTGTTTGTGCGTATGTGTGTGTGCGTGTGGTGTGGGTGAGTGTATGTATGTGTGTGCGTGTGGTGGTGTTTATGTATGTGTGTGTGTGTGACTGTGTGTATGTCGCTCTTCGACTAATTATCACATGATACTTTGTAAAAGAGTTTCAATGTCGTCATATGTCTTGCATTTTAGCCAGTCTATTAGAGATTTCTTACATTCACGATAACACATAGGGTAAATATTTAAAAGTTTATTCAATTTGTTGTAGATGGAAGCGGATTGTCTGGTGAACTGTCTTTTCGCATATGAGGTTTTAACCGAGACTTCTGGTGCAACAAGATATTTTCTTCTTTTTTTGTTTAGGCTAGAATCATACTGGAGGGTTTTGTGTAATTTTAAAGCAGCATTGAGTACATATAGTTTCCTGACTGTGAGAAGGCCAGTAAGTGAGTAAAGGTTTTCAGTAGGGAATCTATACGGTTTAAAATGCATTACTTTCAAGAGAGACCTTTGGGCTCTTTCCAGTTCTAGGAATTTTGTTTTAGTGGCCCCTCCCCAAACAGGTATACAATACACTAGAACTGACTGGGCCAGTGAAACGTATATTTGATTTAATATAGTTTTTGAAGTAACATGTCTTAGAGACTTGAAAATCCAAATTAATTTTCTAGTTCTAGACATGACCATATCCGCGTGTAAATGCCAAGATAATCGTTGGTCCACCATAATACCTAGATATTTTATATTTGTCACTTTTGCTATTTTAATGCAAGAACAATTTGCGCTCGTAGGATTATCACAGCTATGTATTCTAAGGTTATGATTAGGTCCAGGTTGACTGTTGTTGTAATTTGTAAATGCTATATATTTAGTTTTAGAGGTGTTAAGTGTCAACAAAAAATAATTTAACCATTTAGCAACCTTTATGAGGCCCTCTTCAGCATATCGATATACCGATTCCCATGTTTCTCCAGTAAAGACAATGGCCGTGTCATCTGCATAGGAAAAAATACGCCCGTTTTGGAGCTTCATTTCGCAAAGGCTGTTTATATATATTAAGAAAAGCGTAGGCCCCAAAACACTGCCTTGCGGGACACCGAAGCTGACCTGTAACTCATCACTGACGTAGTTTCCTATCTTTACACGTTGCTTTCTGTCCTGGAGATAATCTGTTAACAGAGTCAAAGGGACTCCTCTTATGCCTACTTTTTCTAAACTACGCACAAGGATGGGAACAGAGACGGTGTCGAAGGCCTTTTTTAGATCCAAGAAAACAGTGAGACACCTTTTTCCTGAATCCACTTTTTCAACAATATGAGAAGCCAATCCTGAGACTGCGTCTTCTGTCGATAATCCTTGCCTAAATCCGTATTGACAGTCAGATATTATGTTATTTCTGTTCATGTAATTTATCAATCTATTGTTAATTAGCTTCTCTATGACTTTTGAAATAGCAGATAAAACCGAGATTGGTCTATAGTTGCTGACATCGTCCCTGTCGCCACCCTTGTGTACAGGTGTAATGATGGCTTGTTTCAGAACGGATGGGAAAACACCTTGCGTGAAACATAGATTAGCAAGATGTGCAATAATTGGTACCACCACGTCATGGGCAGATTTAAGAAAATTGGTAGATATATTGTCCCATCCTGGTGCGCTCTCAGTTTTGAGGCCCATCAATACGCCATGTACTTCCTGAGGATCAGTTTCTATCAGCACAAAAGATGAGGCTTGTGAATTCATTAGGTTATAAATCTTATGATCTTGAAATGTATTGGTAGAGATAATTTCCTCGGCTAAAGTCTTACCAATGTTAGAGAAATAGTTATTGACGTGATTCACTGACTCATGAGAGGTTGCTTTTATCTCTAATAAATTTAAATTGTGAGATTTGGTTTGTTTGCGATGTGTGATATTATTTATAGCTTTCCACATTTTTTTAGTGTCTTTATTGGCTTTATCTATCTGTTCCCTGTCATATTTTCTTTTAAGTTTTTTAATAAGACTATTGCAGTGGTTACGATACCTTCTGTATGTTATTTTTAGGATATCGTTATTCGGATCTAGGCGTAACTTTCTCTGCATACTATTCCTGTTCTGGATACAACGTAAGATTCCTATGCTAATCCATGGTTTAATTATGCGGTTATTTCTCGGGATTAAGGTTATAATGGTATTTTGTGAAAGACAATATCTGAGTTTTCCAATTAAAAGTTCACTAAGTACAACAGGATCATTAATTGTATTAAGTTCGAAAATACTACTTTCTTTTAAGGTTACTATCGCTTTCCCAAAATCAACAATTGTTTTTGTTTTAGAGCATTTATGTGCCCTTGTAATATTTGATAACTTCAAGAATATCATTAAGTGGTCCGTTATGGTAGTGTCTAGAACAACAATAGAAGCAACTTTTTTGTTTTTATCCATTTTCAAGATGAAATGATCCAAACAGTTTTCACCTCTAGTTGGCAGTGAATGTCCTGGTAATAAACCGTGCATTGCTAGCATGTTAAGGTAGCTATGCCTATTTGTACGCTCGTTAGTTTGTTCGTGGTTCTTATGAATAATGTTTATATTTATATCGCCAGTTATTACAATATTTTTACATGATTTTAGGGAGTTCAGCAGGCCTATTATGTAACTTTCTGATATCCAGTGACTAACATGCTTCGGTTGTACACCGAACTTTGTTGACAACCGTGAATGTCATATTATTGGTATTATGTATCACACTGAATGGATATCACTTTACGGTGACTAACAGCGCGCTACGCCTAAGCTGTTGACCACTCTATTTTTTATCGACTATTAAGCGGCTAAGTTAAGTAGCGCCCGTTGAGCGTTACAGTACTTGGTTATACGGAACATTTTATAATAAGCGGTTTATCTAACATGTGACATTACTGACTTGTTATTGTAAATAAATATGTTTACTTACAAATAACTTCTTTATTTGATAAAGGGACCGATAATGTATGACTTGGAATGTGTTAAGTTGTTGTGCAAGCCTGGATAAATTGTGATAACTCCATTCGATAACCGGCTGTCAACTTTTGGACTGTGAATTTGAATTCTTCGAACCTGGGGAGTATTCTGTTTTAATTTACGTATTAATGTTGTATAATTTACATACTATAAAGTACACAGACACCGAGCGACGTCCTAGTAAACACAAGCTACGTTTACGTCTCATTTTGCTTGAAAAATTGTGAACGCAAATTCGAGGACGAAAACTCTTGCCCAGACTTATAACATTCACTACAAACCCTACTTCACACCTTAATATGGTGTCTCTAATACCTATGCTCTGAATATTATAACTAAACCACTTAGTTCATAATTAAAGAACATGTTTAAACTTTGTTCCCACGTAAAACTCATGTTCATATCAATCCTTGAATCTTATCAAAGTAAATGTAAAAATAGCCTTTCCCTAAAGTGTTGACTGTAGCATGTTTGAGCATATTAAATCAAATTTAAAATTAATAGAAAATTAATTTTAAGTTATTTTTCCATACTTACCTTTATTTTTTCATTTAATATTTTACTCCATTCTAACTTCAAAACTCCTACTTTCTCAAGGTTTTATGAAACATAATATTCTCTTAACTTACTCAGCTGTTTCTTGTCACATTTCAGGTGTTGGTTTATCGTAATCAGGCAATATGATGACCTGTGAAGCTACGTTCATGACATGAGTGAGAAACTTAAGAGCAGAGCTGACGGAGCTAGATTCATCTAGAAATGAGTGAGCAAGCTACTGCGGGACAGGAAGGAAGTGAAGTTGAAATTTAGTCAATAGTAAACAAAAACACTCAACTGAAGAGCCAGCTTACTGAACTTCACACCCAACACATAGGACGAGATACTGGACTAGATCACCATCTCCGTCAACTAGTGTCTGGTTTTCAGCAATACCATGACACTCATGACTGAAACGAATATTTGAACTAGAAGCAGAATAATTGTGCAAGGCACATAACACCATTAAAGCCAGCAAAGAGATCACTAACACCAATAACCTGTACAATGAGCTGATTGATGGTGTATCCGGATTGGAGTGCGAGCAGCCCACAATTTGAACCCCACCCAAAGTAGTAATATCATAGTGTATTCTGATGGACTAGGAACCGGTTTTGGATCATCAACCGTTCTAAACATACAGTGTTGGTAGTACGTAATAATTAGTAGTAGTATGTAATATAATTCAAATAAATAAAGTTAGTACAGGATTATTATTTGTCTTTTTTTTCCAATATGTTTCACAAAACAAATATACAACATGTATATAGAAAAGTGAAGTTAAGGCTGATGCTCTAGAGTAGCCCGCGAAATTCGAATTTTCTTACGTTTTTTGCAATTTGCAGGCCAGTGCTAGGTTGTATGTTGATTAAAATATTATTCGCGGGTGTAAGACGTATGTAGTTAAAGAATTATAATCATCAATACAACTCTCCACGTTCATAAAGGTGTAGAAATAACTTTTTCTGCTTTTTTTTTGTTTCCTACACCTTTATGAACTTGGAGGGTTGTATTGATAATTTTGATGATTATAATTCTGTAACTACATACGTCTTACAGCTGCGAATAATATTTTAATCAACATACGACCTAACACGGGCCTGCTAATTGCAAAAAACGTAAGAAAATTTGAATTTCGCGGGCTACCCTAGAGCATTCACCTTAAAGTAAGGCCCAGCGCAAAAGTATTACGAGCTACTAATAAAACTATTTATCTCTAATTAATTAATTAAGCCTTTTCATTTATAACTACAAGGATCTTTTGGCGCGTGGCTGAAATCAGAACTAACGATACCATTCCGATTAGTTTATTAGATTAGAGATTAGTTTATTCTACCAACTAATATTTAATACAAGAAAATAAATATTTTAGAACATCACAAGCTATATAAACAATAAAACAACAAAAGACATAATGTTTGCACAGAAATCGGCATAGGTGTATATCACAAAACCTTATAAAACACTACCTATGAGTAACGTCTATCACGATAGCAACTTCACACTCAGTTGTTATCAATTTGATGTCCATTATGCTTACATAATCGCAATATTAGAAGTATCGATACGAAAGCATCTGTCAAAATGATTTACGGTGACTAACAGCCACGATGTTCACCAATGAAGTCATATTTGATCGCGTTTGGTCATACATAATACGAAACTAACCTTTTGACAGTTAATTGATATACACTGAGCCCAGTTGCTATCAATTCGAGCTGTCAACAGAGATACATAATAGCCCTGCAGGTGGTCATTAAGAGAAGTTATAAAGTTGTCAGCATTATTGTTTGATGGTGAGCGATAGATACCTAGGATAGTAAGATTGGGCAGGCTTATTTGTAAACATGACGCATGAGCCAATATTACCTCTTTGACACTAACTTTGTGCGTGTTTTTAACATATGCTACTACGCCGTTGCAGCGATTTATGTGATTGGTAGTGGAGAAAGTCAGGTAATTTCGAATATCGGGGATGGATTTGTTCGCGTCCAGTCTGCATTCACTTAAAATGATTACATCTACATTAAACTTAAAGTTTGTTAAAGTAACTTGTAAATCATCTAAGTTACTATAAATGCTTCTAATATTTTGCGAGACAATTGTAAAATCTAAGTTTTGTACGTTGAACTTTTTCGAAAATTCCTCAATTTGTAGTTGAGCAGATTGCGCCACAACTACATCGTCTATTTCTTGCATAAGTGTGTGTGTATTACTCATTTAGAAGGTCGTATAACAGTCTGCGCTTCAATAACATAGAGATGATACAAGTATGGTTTTTCAGTTTAAGAATTAAATCATAGTTTAGGCTTATTCTGCAAATACAGTGAGCTGATGTTTCGTAATTTGTTTTATTATTTTTATAAAAAAAAAATAATGTAGGTATTTCTGTTTTGCTGATCATATAACTGCTCTGTATATATGTGTATGTAAGAGTGGGTGCATGTTTGCGTTCGATGTGAAAAACATATTGTGAATGTAATTTGAATGTGTGTGGAGTGTGTGAACGAGTTAAAACTATTACATTAATTATATTATTTAACAAACAGGTTGGTTTCGGTGGAGTTAACGATAGACTTATGACTATTACAATATTATCTTTTACTGACCAGATTAGCTTCGGTGTAGACTGAGACATGTAGTATAGACATCCTGCCTCGAGTCATATTTCTTGCATTAAAGCTTGTATTTGGGATTCAGTTTTAATGATGTAAGTCGGCGATTCATCCTGCTTTTTAACGTAGACTTTACCGTAGGCTGTCCAGCAATATTTGTACCCTTTAGACTTAACAAGATCTCGTGCTAGAAAGTGTAATCGTGCACCTTTAGCAGTAAGTTGTTCCGATACAAAAATAGGGGTGTCCACATTATTCTTAAGACCTAGATGTTGAGCACAGAGCTTACTTTTATACTTGGTGTTATGAGCTTTACACATCTTTATAATATCAGTCTTTAATAGAGTAGATGAGATTTCCACTATAATAGGGGTGCTCGTCATTCCCTGTTTCTTTCCCTTTACTCTGTATATATCTCTTATGTCTGATTTTGTAATTTCACAGTTTACACTTTTAGTTAAGCATAGCACCATGTTAATTAAGTCTTCTTTAGTCTCTTTCTGTTGCTTAGGAACATTTTTTATTTCGATATTAGACTTACGACAACCTCGTTGCAGATCTTCCACTTTTTCCTCAAGAATGGTGATGTACTCCTTGTCTCTTTTAGCTTGTATCTCCATCTGTTCTATTTTCTTTTTAAATTCTTCGTTCTGCGCTGTAAGGTAAGCCACAGAGCTTTCTATGTTGGAGTTAGTCTGTTTAATTTCCATAAGCGTTGGAGTAATTTTTTTGAGCTCATTTTCCTGTACTAATAACATCGACTTAATCATATTAATCATGTCTTCTTTAAGTACGTCAAGGTCATCCTCTCTCCTTCTCTTGCCTCGAAAGGAGACGTAGTTTGGTGGAGTAACAAGAATTTCGTTCGAGCTTATTTCGGTTAAATTTGATTCCGAGAGAGACTTGTCCATTTTAGGTAATTATTAATGTCTAACAGGGATCACGCCAACTGAACTTATAGGTAAGCGAACAAGCAGAGATCACTCACCGGCAGTATGTTCAAACCGTGGTCGTACTGGTCGTGTGTAGCATGCGTTGTTAGCGTGCGGCGAGAGTGACGACGTCAAGCAGGCAGCGTGCGGCTGATAACAGCGGCGGCGCAAGAGCAGGATGGCAATTATGAGGTGATTCCTTGTCCCTCGCGGGTCGCGGGTGCGCGGGCGCACCTCCGCTGTGTGGATGGTCGGTGTACGCGAAATTGGCGATTAAATGGTCTGAGATATGCGCTAATATCGGTTAAAGCAAGTAACTTATATACGCGGAGCAAAGAGTGACACGTCTGTTCTCAATGCGAGTTTGGGCGAAAGAGGACAAATGACAGCCGAGACCAACAGCTTAACGTGCGTTCGAGGCACGGAAGAAACTCGGTATGTAATGGGTGGTCACCCATCCACAGATCAACCTAGGCAAGCGCGGCTTAACCTAACGATCGACCCGAGTGGCTGTTATTATTTAGCCACGAGCTCCTCAGTAGGTCTACCTACTGAGGAGCTCGTGGCTGAAAAAATCATGTACTGTATCTATACAGTACATGATTTTTTTGTAGGAGTTGGCATTCTCATACATGACATCACTAAAGGATTACTATTACAAAAGCATCAATCTTACATCGATGCATCTATCAGCACCTTATTAAAGCCTAATTTAAAAAACTCGCTCTAATTTTCTAAATAGCTCACAGCTACGTAAGCCGTAATCGGATCAAAGAGGCACTCACGCGGTCCCGCAGGCGGTCCCCCGGGATATCCCGGACTCTCCTCGGGGAACACTATCCCGGGATCCAGTAATACGCCCTCATTCCCGCAACCGCGTGAGATTACCCCGGGGCTTTCTTAAGGCAGATGCGGAGGCAGGCTTTATGACTGTCCTAAATAATTTTATAGGCTTCGATAAGGCGACAAACTGGCTGATAGGCTGGTTATTTCTGCGTTGTTGATAAAAACGATACAAACGTAAGAGGTCGGCAATCCTGTAATTTCCAAATCCATCTATAAAAAATCATTCAAAGTCATACAATCAGTTTTAATAAAAATAAATGATTCATAATGAATAATGTTAATTTCATTTTGTCCAGTCACAGACTACCTATACAGGATGTAAAAGACCTCACCACGATGCCGTCAACCAAGCATTCTGTACACCAAACTAAGTAACTTTACGCAAAAAGTTATTCCTGGGAAACGACTTTTATTTCGGGGTGAAAAATCTTTTTTTTAAATTGTGGTAGAACTCAATGTAAGGCACCCAAAACATTGTGATTGGGTGGATTGAACCGTACGGGGGTCGTGAAGGTGTTTAAAAATCTTACATTAAATGTTTAAAAAAAAAAAACTTGTCAAAAAGTTGGAACTTTGACCCCCAATATCTCCGTAACTAAAAGGTTCCCAGGTGTACCTATGGTGTAGAACAAAAAAATGATCGCAATTATCGGGGAGAACAATAAGTGCCTTTCGGCTTCGTTAAGAGGTGTTTTACATCCTTTATGTCTCTCATAACGATCGATTCAGTGGTTTAGGTCTGATAAAGGTAACATATTCTTTCATATTTTTAATATTAGAATGGATTTGTCAATCAATATACAACAGATTTTTGTTGTAGTTAATCGCTTGCCTTTATTTAGAATTCAAGAATTTAAAATAATATGTTATTAGTGTTTTGATCATTATCATTATAAGATAGGCACAAGAGCCAATTGATTGAGATAGATATTAGTTTATGTGGTAAATTAAGGCACACCGCATTTGTATTTCAGTTGTACAGACAGCTCCATTAATAAGGCATCCGCCACCCATTAAGACACTCAATAAAAGGGGTACCGAATTATTGCAGCCGTCCGTACCTTAATTATTATCTCGACTTGATCGGTGCCTATAAGTTATTTAAACTATGCCTGGTACCAATTTTAGAACGTGATTGTTTGAGTAATGATGGAGGAGTTCGTGGCTAAATAATAGCAGCCGCTCGGGTCGATCTTTAGCTTAAGCCGTGCTTGCCTAGGTTGGTCTGTGGATGGGTGACCACCCATTACATACCAAGTTTCCTCCGTGCCTCGGAAAGCACGTTAAGCAGTTGGTCCCGGCTGTCATTTGTGATCTTTAACAGTCGTTATAGGTAGTCAGTGGCCCAAAAAGTCTGACAACCAGTCTTAAGGGGTATCGTATTACCCAGGAGGAGAAGCGAAGAGCGGTGGAGTCGCTTTATGTAAAATACTGGTATTCAGCTGCATCCGGTTAGACTGGAAGCCGACCCCAATACACTTGGGAATAGCTAGGCAGATGATGATGTTTGAGTTATGATGAATGTGAATACTGAATGGACCCCCACATTCATACTCAAAGCTTTCCCCACGACATTTTGGCCCTTAGCTCCATCACTAACTACATATTAAAAAACAAAGACCCGCACCGCGTCTGTCTGTCCCATGTATGCTTAGATCTTGATAATCTAGATTTTGATGCGGGTTTTAATAGATAGAGTGATTCAAGAGGAAGGTTTTAGTATATAATTTGTCAAGCGGGCGAAACCGCGGGCATCAGCTAGTAAATTATTAAAAATAAAATCTCAGCCATTCCTAAAAATGTTTCTGAATACCAGAATATACTTCAGCCATCTGTATCATTGACCCATTTTGCCTGTAATTCAGCATGTTCAGGCAATTTGATTGATCGAATCGGAGCGAACCAAATGACGGAGATAAAAGCCCGTCTTAACCCCCGCCTACGCTGAATATTAACTGAACATTATCTATACGTATACCTGTAGGCATCTTGAGGGTTGACCTTGACCTTGTAGGTTGAATACAAAGAGTGGTGGTCACGACCCTAGAGGGTCGTGACCTAAACACCACTCTTATGATTTACTACATACTTTAATAGTTATGAGAGAGGTTTAATATTAGTAATGACACAAGGTAGCAGTGATAGCCTCGTGATGTGACCGTCGGACGCCAAGTCATAGGTCTCGAGTTTGAACCCAAAACATGCACCTCTCATCATCATCATCATCATTTCAGCCGAAAGACGTCCACTGCTGGACATAGGCCTCCCCCAAGTGTCGCCACATTGACCGGTCCCGTGCGACTCGCATCCAGCGGATTCCCGCAACCTTCACCAGGTCATCGGTCCACCTAGTGGGAGGCCTCCCAACGCAACGTCTTCCGGTTCGCGGTCGCCACTCCAGAACTTTTCAGCCCCATCGGCCATCCGTTCTGCGAGCAATGTGCCCTGCCCTCTGCCACTTAAGTTTGGCAATTCTTCGGGCTACGTCGGTAACCTTGGTTCATGCACCTCTGATTTTTAGGATTCATGTGCATGTTGCATAACTCATCATCATCATCATTTCAACCGAAAGACGTCCACTGCTGGACATGGGCCTCCCCCAAAAGGGGGTTTTTGCCATAATCGCCACGCTTGGCAGGCGGGTTGGCGATCGCAGTACGGTTGTTACAAAAGCACAGAGAATGCTGCTGCCCACCTGCAAGAGCAGTATAACAGCACCAGCAGCATACTATATAGCAGCAGTACAGTACCAGTACAGTATAGCAGCAGTATAGCAGCTACTGTGTTATGCTGTTGCATAACTATCACTTGCTTATCAGAAGGAAATCATTGTAAGAAAGCCAACCGTCGAGAAATATTGGCTCAGCGTACCTGAGAGATATTTCTCGACGGCATGTTAAGCCAAGTCAGAGACCCAAGGGTGGCATAAAAACTTTGACACTAGGTTAGTCACTAACTACACATAAAGAGAACGAGTGTTAGATAATAGGCAATATGCATGAAATACAAAACTCTTTATAATTATTAAAAATGCCTTGTATTGGTTCATAAGAACATCGGGATCACTTGTTTAAAGGGAAATGCCCATTCTTACCCACGTTTTGCCCACCAATGTGTAAAGTACAAAAAATATACGCATTTTTAACTAAAATATTGCTGTTACTTATTTGCAATGAAACCTCCGGAATTAAAAGCCGAATTAATCAAGAAACTATCGTTTATTGCCTCATCTAATACTTCCGGTCGTTGTAAATCCTAAAGAAAACAAATTACAAAAATAATAATAAAAAAGTCCAGCCGAGTTCTATGTACGAAATAAGTAGTGTTTGTTTCTTCATCTGTGATGTCAACCCTAACATCTATAGTTGGTTTCTTTCATGGGCGTAACCTCTTCATCAAATGGGCATTTCCCTTTCTAAAACATCACTTATTATACAATTTATTGTTTTATGTAGCATGTTTTTAGTGAAACGGAACGCACTCTCAAAACACATCGTCCCCCGATAACACCGGTAGTGACGTCAAAGTCTATAATTATGTAAAAAAAAACATTTTTATTGGAAAAGTACGCTTGAATGCAGCACACATATTAAGTAAAATTATTTTATTAAGGCCAACAAATTTGATGTAAACAAGGCAGATTGACGTAAATGACGTCACATCATGGCCGCGACAACAGTCACGGACGTTTGAACCGTCATAGAAAATTGCAGAAGTTTAATATTATTTTTGAGCAACAAGCAGTCGTTGAACTTACCTTTTAATACTTTTCTTGGGTTGATATTAGTGTATTTCATTGATTTAAGTGAAGAAAAAAATACATGTATATTTCCTAATTACGATATTACTCATAGTTGGGTCCTGAGGTCCGTTATCAGATATTTCTCAGCAGTAGCGAGTCTAGTATTGTTTCCGGTGTTAATGACAGGCAATTTGATAGATCGAATCGGAGCGTACCTAATGACGCAGATAAAAGGCCCTTCTTAACCCCTGAATATTAACTGCGCATTACCTATATACTTGTAGGCATCTTGAGGGTTGACCTTGACCTTGTAGGTCTAGGGTATGAAAGGGGTAAGTTCACGAACCTTTGGTAAATCATAAGTGCATGTTATATAGCGAGGTAACTATTATAGAAGTTTGAATATTAATCAACTGCAAGATATTATTTTGATACCCATTATTCATGGTCGTAAACAAAGAATTTTGTGGTCCTGGGTGTTCCATTACCAGGTATTTCTCAGGCAGTCTAGAGTTTATGCACGGTTTAGGTAGGTATGACAAAAGCCTTCATTTTAATGATTAAATTAGTTAGATGTGCCGTCACCGTACTTATGTAGAACGATAGTTATAATTTTCAGAATAAATGAACGCCGCAATACTTTTGAAAATGGAATGTTTTCTTTTTTTGACGCGGTAGGGCGAAATTACCGATGTAAATCTTTGCTTCGTCTATAACGTAAACAAAAAAACTCCTTCTAACAACACAGGCTGTTATGCTTTTAAACAAAAACATTATATTAATAAGTACCAGTTATTACAATACATATAGATAGACACAGCGACAGTGCATGTCGTGTGTCGCAGAGTCGCATACATTCCAAGAACTCGGAAATACACGACACCTTTCTACAGTATGGAATATGATCGTGACGCACTGAATTTAAAATAATGACGTTGGTATGGTGCCGCAGAAATAAGTACATGTATATTATATAAAACGTAATGTATGGGTAGGTACACTGAAGAACAATACTTAAATGTTCTAAGAAGACAAAATAATTACTTGAGCGGTCATGTTCTTACAACTCAATTTCATGGAAGCTTTTTCATTAGGCTTCGTACACACAGCGACACATTAAGCTATACATTTCCAGTATAACATGGCATGGCCTCGCTTTGTATAGATCTCCCCCGAGATTTCTCGAGTACAATGAGAGATTCGCCTAAACTAGTTCTATAGCTTGATTTGTCGTCGTCTGTACGCATACGTCCGATACACGCTAGGCGTCTAGCGAAGGCACAGGGCAGTTGCAATGATTCTAGACGAGGCTCTAGACTGGAGTCTAGATAGTCACTAAACACCTGTCAGTGCGTTCGTAGCCTAAGGAGTTGTTACAGATTGATCGTCACGGGCATCAGTATCAATAACGTTACCGTTGTAAATGGTGACGGTGTTTACTTTGAGGTGAATGCTCCTGGGTAGCCCGTGAAATTCAATTTTTTTTACGTTTTTTCAATTTGCAGGCCAGTGCTAGGTTGTATGTTGATTTAAATATTATACGCGGCTGTAAGACGTATGTAGTTACAGAAATATATTCATCAAAATCTTCAATACAACCCTCAAAAATGACTTTTTCAAGGTCAAAATCATTCCTGCACCTTTATGAACTTGGAGGGTTGTATTGATTATTTTGATGATTATAATTCTGTAACTACATACGTCTTACAGTCGCGAATAATATTCTAATCATCATACAACCTAGCACTAGCCTACAAATTGAAAAAACGTAAGAAAATTTGAAGTTCGGGGCTGGTTGGGGCATTCACCTTAAGAGCCTATACAACCTCAAATGGCTGAGCATGATCCTCCGTTACGCCTAAAATACGACAGCATTAATTTTGAAATAAATATATGGTAAAGTTGAGGATTAATGTTAAGTCCTATGTTTAGCGAAAACACGATTCCATAAAATTTTCTCGATAGAAAACAAATCCAAAATTACCTCCAAATCGAACAATAAACCACTGGTATTCAAAAAGTACTTCAAATTAGATCATGAAACTTTGCATACTAACTGAAGTAACTATAAAGCAGGTGTTATGTTTTTAATTTTTTCCAAAAGACGAAAATTTGATTTTATAATGAATAAAAACCACTCATTTCGCACTATTCGGCCGCAGTGACTGACGGACGTAACAACCGCTTTGTAGTGCAAGCTGATTAGAACTTTATTCTAACAGTTTTACAAACGAAGTTGTAATCTGTGGTAGCAACTCTATTTGTGGTGTGAACCACCACAAATAGAGTTGCTAATCTGAGGTAGTATAATTTCTATAGTCCTCTCAGAACATTTTATGGAACATTAAATTGTGTTGATCGCGCGCAGTGTTATTAACTTCGGGAAGTTTCATATTCTGTGGTCTTGTAATGTTTCCCAGTTTAAGTAATTATAAGAAGTTTAAAACTGGTAAATGTGCGGGTTTACAACATTTAAAGCGGATGCATTCTTAATATACTTGACACAATTTGGACTTTTACTTTTACTTTTAACATTTTTTATTTAGTCAAATATTTCAGTTGGAATAAGAGTTTTTACGCAAAATCAAATAAGCCAAATATTTAGTATCGTCAGTTTTTCAATTCTTCCTTTCCTATTCAGTCTTTAAAGTGGCACCAAAAATCTCGAGGTCACAGTTTTAACCTAACCTAACCATTTATATTAAATAAGTAATTATCCTATTCTAAATAGTTCAGTTCCGGGTAACCTACTAAAAACAATCTCTTTTTTCTATTAATGCTAGTCGTTTCTGGCACTCGCCGGCCGCTGCCGCGGCACCGCTCGCTTCGCTCGCTCGGCTCGTGCGTAGGAGGTCACAGTTTTAACCTAACCTAACCTACCCATTTTGTTTAAAGAATAAATTAACCTAATCTAAATAGTTGAGTTCCGGGTAACAAATAGTTCAGTTCCGGGTAACCTACTAAAAACAATCTCTTTTTTCTATTAATGCTAGTCGTTTCTGGCACTCGCCGGCCGCTGCCGCGGCACCGCTCGCTTCGCTCGCTCGGCTCGTGCGTAGGAGGTCACAGTTTTAACCTAACCTAACCTACCCATTTTGTTTAAAGAATAAATTAACCTAATCTAAATAGTTGAGTTCCGGGTAACCTACTAAAAACAATATCTTTTTTTCTATTAATGCAAGTCGTGTCTGGCACTCGCCCGTTTGGATACTCCGAAATAAAATTGCTAATGACCATTGCAAAAAAAAAATCTCACTTAATTTAAAAATATTTTGCATTAAACGAATATATTAAAATAAAATTGCATTTTTTTATTAAATAATTCCCAAAAAATCTTATTTTTGCCTTAATATTTTTTGTCTTAACAAATCATTTCACCAAACGTTTATTGTCTGAAGATTGTTTGCTGTAATCAATCATTTGATTAAAGACCAAATGCCATAATGACTTTATACTTGGTAATATTTTGCCAAGTAAAAATTTGACCAAATAAAAATATGCGTACTAAAATCATTCGAAAGATTGCAATGGTATAAAAAAAAGTTGCTAAAATTTGTTTGGGTAATGAAATTTTGTCAAAATCTTTTCGGCAAAACGGCAGGATCCCAAAATGTTAATGTTAAGTGAATGTAATGTTAATGTGTATTACACAGTGGTATCTCTTTGCAGAACAGGTCGCCGCCGCCCGCGCACATCCCCAATGCTATGCTGTACTCGCCGCCGGAGCCGCTAGAGGTGAGAGAAAATTACATTTCTTTTTATAATTGTTTAAGACGACTACAGGAGGTAAACGCGAGTTTTATAATGCAATAAGCATATGATTCACAGCAATAAACAAAACCAGAAAAATACATGATATTCTTCAGGCAGGATATATGCTATTGCTAGTACGATAGTGTTTTGAAAACATAATACAACAAAATTTATTCGATAAAAAAAAATCACGAACTTATCTCTAAAAATTTCTTTTAACGAGTAAACTCCATACTGTAGTATGGAGTGCGATCATTCTGATTTTTTGGCAAATAATTCTACAAGCAACTTATTGTAAATCGCAAAAAATCCCTCATTTCGTACTTTTCGGCCCGCAGTGACTGACGTAACAACCACTTTATAGTGCAAGCTAATTAGAACTGTATTCTAAGGGTACTACAAAAGAAGTTTGAACCACCACAAATAGAGTTGCTAATTTAGCTCTTGTAGTCCCCTTATGGGACGTCAGCAGAAACACCGTACATACCGATATTTTTAAGAAGAAAGACTAGTTTAGCCCATACAAATGTATTTCCCTGTTTTCTTCCTGGAAAATAAAACTAGAGCCTTTTGTATATAATCTGAAGGCCCTCCATGTTTTCTTCCTACCATATCTATATCTATACTAATATTATAAAGAGGAAAACTTTGTTTGTTTGTTTGTTTGTAATGAATAGGCTCAAAAACTACTGGACCGATTTAAAAAATTCTTTCACCATTAGAAAGCTACATTATCCACGAGTAACATAGGCTATATTTTATTCCCGTACTCCTACGGGAACGGGAACTACGCGGGTGAAACCGCGGGACGTCCGCTAGTTATTAATAAAAACATGCATATAAAAATATTGAAACAGAGACATGGTGATATAGCTACAAGAAAGCTTTCCTCTCAACTGATTGCTTCTATCTTTTCTGATTGTCCAGCATAACAACAACAGCCCATAACGTCCACTGCTGGACATAAGCCTCTCCCATGGGTGGAATTTACCGTAATCTCCACGCTTGGCAGGCGGATTGGAGATCGCAGTGATGCACCCGTGAGTGTAATGGGTTGGTTCTATTCTACTCTGCCGGATACCGCACTGCTAGACATAATAAGTAAATAAAAAATTCTCTTATTCTTGTGCCAGCTACCAGCTACTATATGAAATAAAGCATGTCTACTGTAATGACCAGTCTATATTCCATATTCAAAACTGGGCTGACTACCCTGAAAACGTCAGGTGTATTTACAGAGTATCATCAGTCGCCAGAGGTTCTTTCTGATCTATCTTCTATAATATCTTGCTCCTGAAACTCTTTGGAGGAACTTTGCACATTCAAGTCGACTTGCGCCACTAATCACTAAGTGCCACGTTAGATTAGACATTTCAAAATATTTCTATCTCCGTCATTTTAAAACATTTGAAAGTAACAGAAAGATGTTTCAGCTGTAGATGATCAGCGATTTTATGTATATGTTATTTCTCATTCTGTCATTCAACGATGTCATGTCATTTGTTGAACCTAGAAACCCGGTCGAAAGCATCCGCATTGATACGCATCGGAAGTCCCTTGGAAGTTTGGTTGGACCTCTCACTCTAGTGAGTTACAATTCAAAGTGACAGAAATAAATTAATAAATAAATAGATATTGCTGGACATTACACACAGCGCCATCTAGTGCCACACTAAGCAACGACGCTTGTGTCGTGGACACCAGATAGTTGATATACTACATAGATATTTTTTCTTTGTAAATACATACTTATTATACTTACATAATTATAAACATCCATGACTCGGAAACAAATGTCCATGCTCATCACACAAACATTTGCTCCGACCGGGATTCGAAACCCGGACCCTAAGAACGTAAGGCAGTCTCACTACCGCTGCGACATTCGGGTCGTCAGAGAAAGATGCAAGAAAATGCTAGCCTGTGCGAGTAAATGTGACTTCACCCTGAAATACGATTAGCGTTAAACGTATTTATTGGTTCATTTGCAAGTGGATCTCAGTATTGATGTTGAAATCTACAAAAATGTGAAACAAGACAAGCAGTTACTCAACAACCCTATAACAACCCCATAACATTCTAAAAGACAACCCTCCCATTACCACTAACGGTCCGTTAACCCGCATGTTAAATCCCTAACTTGATTAAAACGTCTCGTAGCGCGTAGTTAACTGTTCTTATGTTACAGGCATCAAATATTCATGTGCAATTAAAACTAATCGCTATAAGATTTCACTAGCTTGTTGTAATAAGACACTTGTGGATTATAAATATAGTGTCGGTAATTTGGGTTCCGTAAGGAAATAGATTTCACGATTCATTAAATAAAATGTTATTTCCTTAGGGTAGTGTAGGCTTAAGGGACTATACTCCTTCAAATGGCTTACCATGATCCTCAGTTACGCTTAAAATACTGCAGCATTAATTTTGAAATAAATAAATGGTAAATTTGAGGATTAATGCTAAGTACTAAGTTTGACGAAAACACGATTCCATAAACTTTTCTCGATAGAAAAAAAATCCAAAGTTACCTCCAAATCGAACAATAAACCGCTGGTATTCAAAAGGTACTTCAAATTAGATCATGAAACTTTACATACTAACTGAACTAACTATAAAGCAGGTCTTATGTGTTTTATTTTTTTAGTCCAATCAATAGATTTTTTGTAAATCGCTAAAACCACTCATTTTGCACTATTCGGCCGCAGTGACTGACGTAACAACCGCTTTGTAGTGCATGCTGATTAGAACTTTATTCTAACAGTATTTCAAACGAAGTTTGAACCACCACAAATAGAGTTGCTAATTTTAGGGTTAGAAGGGCCTTAATCAATTTACACTAATGCTCTTACCGCTACTGAGCATGAGGTCCTAGGTTCGATTCCAGGGTCGGGCAAATTGTACTTCATTGGATTTTTTCATCAGGAATTTCTCAGTAGCAGCCGCGGAGTCTGGAATTGTGCCCGTTTGATGGTAATAGGCCCGCCCCCTATTACATGGGACTTAAAGGTCCCTGTACCCTGTAGGTGTACTATTAGTACACCTCTGCCTAACCCCTCGCGGATTACAGGCGTGATGTTATGTTATGTTCTTACCACTGCCACTGGTGCACAGGTTTTCTCCTCCACCTGTAAGAGAATCGGGTTGAAAAATTTTGTATTTTATAAAAAATTACCAGCTGACACCGTTGAGGAGTTTTTCGATGCCCTTTTATAGTTTTATTTTAGTTCATTTAATAGTTTTTAATGAATGATATAAATACGTTAGTGTATGATGAGATTAAATAAAATTCATTGTAAAATGGAAACCAAATAGCTAACTATACCGTACATTATAAATTAAAAAAATATCTTAAATTTCGCCAAAAACTTTCAGGATTGGATGCAGTTTGCACCGCCGGCGCCGTCCCTCCTGTATATATATTTTTCTTATCCTGTATTGTCTCACTGCTGGGCAAACGTCTCCCCTATAGCCTTCCATTCTTCTTTTTGCGCATCATCATCATCATATCATCCCAGAATCACCCACTGCTGGGTATAGGCCTCCCCTTTTTTCTGCCACACTTCCCGGTTCCGTGCGTCCCTTATCCAGGTGTTTCCCGCGACTTTGACGATGTCGTCGACCCAGCGAGCTTTAGGGCGGCCCTGGTTTCTATGGCCTAACTTTGGCCACCACTCGGTCAAAGCCTTACTCCATCGGCCATCGCAGTTTATGAACAATTATTATACACTCGCATTCGTTGAAGTCTGTACACCACGTTAGAAATTTTTGGCGGTTTTAAATAAAGTTGGAACATAACTTCGCCGATATTTTATTAACTCGCTATAACAGCATTTTCCATTATATGTTATTAGAGATGGTAGGAGGTATATTAAATATGTTTAACTGTTTTCGTTCAAATTCTGAAAAATAACGAACAAATAATATAACATGAAAACTAAAATTAAACTGGAACACTGTAAATCCCAGTTCTACATAAAATGCGGAACCAAAACAAAATAAAACAAAATCGCTTCGCGGAATTTTTACAAGCTCGTTGTAACAATATTCCCTTTATAGTGTAGGTACACTGTAAAACGGAGCAGTGTTACCAACTGCCATTAGCAATTAACACTGGCAACACCGTTAATTAAAATATTTTAACACAATCTGTGGTAACGCGGGATGCGGTGCGTTTTAATTGGACTAAAAGTACAAAATGGCCACCTTTGTTAGCTGCCTTTTATTTTGTGTAGTGTTTTGGAATGGGGTAGATGACACACCAATCAATTGAGATATTTTTAAGAGCTGTCAAAACGCGGTTCTCTCATAGATTTTGTATGGCAATAGCAAACTGTGACGTCACTGATTTTTTAACTCAATGACTCAGCTATTTATAGATTTCAAAGCAACTAAAATTCGAATTTGGCAATTAATTGAAAATAAATCGGGTTTTCAGGCCCAAAATAAAGTGTTTTTTAAGAGATTGGTGTCTTGGAATTATTGTTTTATGGTGTCATCTACCCTATTGTGTTACTGCAGTCGTTAACATAAACGTATATGTTTTTTCTTGATCAAGACTAACGTACTTTGTTCGTACCGAAAACAATTAATCAGCCCATTTAACATAACATAACATCACACCTGTAATCCCCGAAGGGTCAGCCAGAGGTGTACCTAATAGTACACCCACAGGTCGCCAGTTATATTTAAGTCCCATATAATAGGGGGCGAGCCTATTGCCATCAACCGGGCGCAACTCCAGACTCCGAGGCTGCTACTGAGAAATTCCTGGTAAAAAACCCAATGACACTTTTTCCGACTCGGGAATCAAACCCACGACCTCAATGCTCAGTAGTCGTGCTTGCGACCACCATCTAGCTAGACCAACGAGGCTATTTATTCGGATGGTAATATTCTCTTTGCTAGCTTCATGTCATTGTTGTCCAATAGATAGTACCTATGCCTGCCGGGGTTGCGGGACTGTTCGAAAGAGATACCGTGGCCCCGGAACACAAAGGGCGATGAAGGAACATGGATGGGTTTTAGTCAGCAAAAGACACTCCCTCCTGCTCCGCCCAGAGCGGGAGAAGTCATTTGATGATTTCCCATCCGAAAAAAAAAAATGGTACCTATTGTTGTGTTTTTCAAAGGTGTGTGTTGTCGAAGTATGTTCTGTCGAAGCAATGAGTAGTCGAACTACTGCTATTCGAAATTGAGACCGTGTCGAAATAATTAACTGCCGAAGTTCAGGAACATGTGCATATCGAAGATGGGATCTGTCGAAGTAGTGTTTTTCGAATGTGTGTGTTGTCGAAGTATGTTCTGTCTAAGCAATGAGTAGTCGAACTATTGTTATTCGAAATTGAGACCGTATCGAAATAATTAACTGTACAAGTTCAGGAACAAGTGCTTATCGAAGAAGGCATCTGTCGAAGTAGTGTTTTTCGAAGGTGTGCGTTGTCGAAGTATGTTCTGTCTAAGCAATGAGTAGTCGAACTATTGTCATTTGAAATTGAGGCCGTGTCGAAATAATTAACTGTCGAACTTCAGGATGACACTCTGGTGCCAGTTAAGCAAAACTAAGTCTGTTAAAGTCTAATCGTCGTCTATCGTGATCTTCAACATTTTTTTCAATGAAAAACGATGCATGGTTCATTTATTTTGGTTCGTACGAAGATAGATATTAGGGAAAGAGCAATGACCGCTATTGTCATCTTAACTGGCACCAACTATACCTACTTACTGTTTACCGATAAAAAAATATAAAAATCGAACCGCGGATTGCGTCTTTGTAAGGTTTTTATAGGTATTCATAAAAATCTAGCATAATTTCTTCTATAGAAAAGAATGTCTTTTGAAAATTACAGCTCTATTCAAAGCCAGCTTATTTCCTATTCTTTCATTTGCCGGTCTTTTAATATCGATTGAATAGCAGGAATAAATCGCTTTTACACCACCTTTTTGTTAAGCAGACTAATTTTTCACAAGTATTTTTTTCTAAGACGTGTATTTTGTCTCATATATTTAATTAAATACCTCCATGACCCCCATCATCATCTGCCTAGCCTTTTCCCAACTATGTTGGGGTCGACTTCCAGTCTTACCGGATGCAGTTGAATATCTGTATTTTACATGGAACGACTGCCTATCTGACCTCCACAACCCAGTTAGTACTGGGTAATACCCTTGGTCAGACTGGTTGCCAGACTTTCTGGTCACTGACTACCTGTTACGACTGTCAAAGAATTATACAAATGTCAGCCGGGACCAACGGTTTAATGTGCTTTCCGAGGCACGGAGGAAACTCGGTATGTAATGGGTGGTCACCTATCCACAAACCAACCTAGGCAAGCACGGCTTAACCTAAAGATCGACCCGAGCGGCTGTTATTATTTAGCCACGAGCTCCTCCATTACCCCCAAACTATTCAAATTACATACATTAGCACAATGTTTTGACTGCGTTAAATTGAGTCCTGCTGTAAAAAGTGATTTTTCACTTATAAAAGAAGTCGTTTCCAGCAATATTTTTTGCGTAGAGGTACTTCATTTGATGAACAGAAATGCTTGGTTAACGGCTTCATGAATTGTCCGTTTTCGCTTTGTATTATCTGTGTCAGTAGTCACTCTCTTCTAGCCATATATCATCATTCGACGACACGAATGGCGCAGCGGTGGTGAGACTGCCTTACGTTCTTAGGGTCCCGGGTTCGAATCCCGGTAGGAGCAAATATTTGTGTGATGAGTATGGACATTTGTTTCCGAGTCATGGATGTTTATATGTATAACTAGCTGACCCACGCAACTTCGTCTGCGTCACATAAGAGAGAGAGGGTTAAAGAGAGTGTGACTCAACCTTAAAAGATAGACAGTGCTATCGCGGATTTATTTTAAATGGGACCAACTTTAAGATAGGTATACCTACTCTTTCACAAAAAAAGAGGTCCATACCTAAAGGGACTTCTCTGCAAAAAGTTATGCGTGGTCATACCTACATAAAAAAATATACGCGTCGAATTGAGAACTTCCTCCTTTTGTTTTGTCGGTTAAATAGCCAAACCTGAGGCAACTGACACAGGTGAGGGTCATTCTTTCACGGAAAATCTTAACAACACGATTCAGAAAATGGAGAGTGAAATGAACAACACTATCTATCGACCAAGTTGTTAAACTGCTAAAATATATTATGCTTTAATATATATATTTTAAAGCCGGTCAGTCGATTTAAAAGTTATGTGGTGAGCACATTTTTAGCCATTGGTACCATTTTAGTTCAACAGATGTCGCTGCATGAATGTATCTTACATTTGATGATTAGTTTTTCTTGAACACTTTATATTCTTATATATTTTGATAGAATTAACCGATTACTTACGATGAAACAAAAACTAAATAATACCTCATTTTTATGTATAAAAGTTATCTACGTTGGTTTCGTAAATTTCACGTGATGCTTGATCATCGAAATAGATAAACAGACAAAAATTCCAAAAATGCTGGAAATGAGTTCTGTTGGTTATCCTTGCACACCCTGGCAATATTTTTTCAAAATATTTTCGATGTACAAGAACGGTTTTTGTACAGATTTATTACATGTAATATATAGATAAGTATGTATTTACAAACAAAAAGTAACTATGTAGTATATCAACTATCTGGTGTCCACGACACAAGCCTCGTTGCTTAGTGTGGCACTAGAGTGCGCTGTACGTAATGTCCAGCGATATTTTATTCACACTGTTCATCCATTGTTTTTTTTTGTCTCCTCTTACTCTTACTCATACTCCACATTCATACTCAAAACATTTCTCAAGAAATTTTCCTCAATCCTACATATCATACGAGTATAGGTTATTTATAGTATAGGGTATTAAACACTATAACCAAAAAGCCATCATAAGAGTTGTCAAAATTGTCGAATTATTAATAGGGGCCAAGACAGTTCTCTACTAAAACGCGCTCTCGGTAGATTCGACCTTTCTAATTGATTTATGTCACTCTAATGACATTTCCAGTTAAATTTTGGACCCCAGCATTAATCAATACTGTCATCCTTGAACTAAGTTATTGGATGGAACTGAACTTCATAAATACAGCCACGGAAATTAATAATTGTGTAGATACTATGAAGTTTGTTGTGTTACAGATGTTTTGGTGCATCCACCCCACACCGCAGTTACTTTTTGTAGAGCAACCATTCCAAGTGTTGTAGTGCTCTTAACGAAGACGAAAGTCACTTGTTCTCCCCATCATTGCGATATTTTTTTTTGTTCTACACCATACCTGGAAACCTTCTAGTTACGGACATATTGGGGGTCAAAGTTCCAACTTTTTGACAAGTTTTTTTTAACACAAGTTTTTAATGTAAAATTTTACTTTAAACACCTCCACTCTTAGGTACGTACTATTCAATCCATCCATCAGTACAATGTTTTGAGTGCATGTCGTTGAGTTCTACCACAAAACATGATTTTTCACCCCCAAAAAAGTCGTTTCCCAGCACAAATTTATACGAAAAGTTACTTATATTTATAGTTTGATGTACAGAATGCTTGGTTGACGGCTTCGTGATGAGGTTGTTTACACCCTGTATGTTACCGTGTTAGTATGTTAAGGGCCTATACTACCTCAAATGGCTTAGCATGATCCTCCGTTACGCCTAAAATACTACAGCATTAATTTTGAAATAAATATATGGTAAAGTTGAGGATAAATTTTAGGTCTAATGTTTAGCGAAAACACGATTTCATAAAATTTTCTCGATAGAAAAAAATCCCAAAGTTACTTCCAAATCGAACAATAAACCACTGGTATTCAAAAAGTACTTCAAATTAGATCATGAAACTTTGCACACTAACTGAACTAACTATAAAGCAGGTCTCATGTTTTTTATTTTTTCCAAAGGCCATAATTTGATTTTATCAAGAATAAAAACCACTCATTTCGCACTATTCGGCCGCAGTGACTGACGTAACAACCGCTTTGTAGTGCAAGCTGATTAGAACGTTATTCTAACAGAATTACAAACGAAGTTTGAACCACCACAAATAGAGTTGCTAATCTGAGGTAGGATGCGGTATGGGATGCACCATTTCATAATACTGTCAAGAGTGGCAGTTGCGATTTTTTTTTTCCCCTGACTTGATTTTGCCCTGACTTTTTGCTTATTTCTCAATGCCAAACAAAACAAAACACTAGTAAATTTAAACGTTTAAATCGGTTGCACAGTCCAACAAGTTATTTGGTATACCGACCGCGACGGTAACTTGCAGTACAATGTTGTGAGTGTGTTGAGTAGTCAATTATTTTAAATCACTCTCTTAAGACACACAATAAAATTTGATATTGATTAAAAAAAATACCTGGAAACCAAACTGTTTGCCTGTACGTACATCATGGCACATTGTCGGTCCCTAACAATAGGAACCTGAGGGTCTATTCTGACAACCCCAATACACTGAAAATACGCTATGAATGAAGAAATCGTTCATTGAATGAACGGCCTGTGTTGGTGATTGAATGAGAATAGATTTTGAACAATGGCTGCCGGTGAGGTTCGTTCGGCACTGAACGTGAAACACAAGGCTCAAAGAAAGAGAAGCCTGTTAGAGAGTTGTTTGAACATCAAAGGATGTTACTACAACCTATGGAACATCGTAAAGTTTACATCATAATTAAATTAAATAATAATTGTTCGCCTTTCAAAATGTAAAGCACTGACTGAGTCTGTTGTAGTGCACGTGGGCCTCATCTTGTTTGTCTTTAATGGTGTCGATTCTGTTGTGCACAAACTAAACTTAATTTAGACTATTGCTATCTTTTTCTCTCTAATAAAACGAAAAAGAGACGGATGTAATTTAGAGCTGTCAAATTTAGTTGGAACACTACAAATGAAGGGTGCACGTAAAAACATGTCGACTAAAAACACGGTGAAGCGCAAGGCATAAACTAGTTTTACATCTCTAACTTAGTTCATAGCTATAGCCGTCCTTTTCTCGCACTGCCATTTAGTAAAAGATAGCAATAGCCTAAATTGTGCACAACAGAATCGACACCAATATCTACATTAGCTATGATGGCTACTCCAACATACAATTCCATATTGTAACAAATGTGCCATATAGTATTGTTTGCTTATCTAATTTCTATTGTTTCCTGGCAGTTACTATGCGTGTTCCCGGAGCGACAGTCGCGCGTGTGCGCGGCTGCGTGCAGCGCAGTCGCGCGGGCAGGCGGCGAGGCACGCTCAGTGCGGAGCGCTCGCGACGCGCTGGAAGCGCTGCGGCGCGACTCCGACGCCAAGCTGCCGCACGTCATCGTCGTGGACGCGCGGCAACCGCAGACGCTGGACGCGTCGCTTCTAGCCCGGTTGGTATCGACACTTATAATAATAGACCTTCTTCTTCACGCTCGCGTCAAGATCGCGTCACGCGAGCGCAATAACGGCATTCTACTGTTGCGCGTCTTTGGTGCGTGCTTTGGAACGCAACAAGATCGGTATTCTACTATGTAAGAAAAAGCACTAAAATCTGTAGTTGGGTATTATTTTAATAACGTTCATAATTCATTGAAATGTTACCTATCGATTTTATTCGATTATTTTGTGAGTAATATTTTTTCTCTCATATGGCCACGCCACAATAGGTACGTAAGTTTGGTTGTCGTACAGTTGACGTGCACTTCACGCGCAGCTTACGCGCAGTTGAACTGCGCGTAAGCTGCGCGTGGTTACAAGAATACCGTTTATCACTCAAAATTGAACTTAACTACAACTGCACTACAACTTCATCGGCGCGTCATAAAATTACATGGATTAGCCCTCTGACCGTATTTCGGTCACGGGGGTCAATCACAGCTGACATCCAACAGCGCAGCCATCGGCGCGGGAAATATTATAGTGCACAAGGTGTATACTCTGGCAGAGGTGAACTTTTTCTTCCTTCACTCTGATAATTCCGATTGCCATCACGTCTGCAGGCTTGCAGCATGTTAATCCCGTACAGTGTTCAAGAGTGTGCGTTGACCTTTACTCTGAAACTAGCTTGTGCCTGCGGCTTCGCGCACGTATAGTTAGGGATAAAAAGTAACCTATGTGTTAATCCATGATATAAGCCATCTGTGTACCAAATCCGTTCTGTAGTTTTAGGTGAAAGTGTTAAAAACATCCATCCATATAATCCATCCATCCATTCTCACAAATTTTTATAACGTTCTAAAGTACTAAGATTTATAAAATATTCGTTACTTTTGTTGGTATTAAATATAGTGAGTTATTTATTGCTTTCTTTGCTAGTTGAGTTATGTTCATACAGGCCCGGACTGGGACCCAAAACCGGCCCGGGCATTTAAAGAGACGGCCCTCCACTCTCAAGAGAAAGGAAAACTACTAATGTAAAATGTTGAATCAACCGAAGGAAACGTCTAAAAGAGAATGATAGGCTGAAATGCTAGACTACGACTTTTGACCTTAAACTTGAAACTAAGAGAATAGCGACGCTGTCAAACAAGGGCGTCGGCCCCTGGCTCAGAAAGGTGCGAGTATAAACGAATGTGTAAGGTTTAACTTTACTAGTTACAGATGCAGCTGAAGTTCTTCTAAAGTTCTAAATTACTTGATTAAATAGAAGTAGAAATGACTAAATTTGAAGCGTTATTTGAAAAGTCTAGGAACTAAAAAAATATATGAGCTCTCCGCTCTATTAAAAACAAAAGGGAGTTATTAGGGTAAAGTAATTAGGGAGACAATTTAAAAACAAAAAGAAGTAAAGCCCTAAGAGCGAGCGAAGCGAGCTCGCAAATTTTAAAACCCTTTCTTGGACAGGTTAAATTGTTTCAACCCTTTATACAAGAAGCCAACATTCAAGAGGAAGTAGTCTGTAAGAGCGAGCGAAGCGAACTCGAATTTTTTTTGACACCTTGCCTTGGACAGGTTAGAATTGTTTCGACCTTTTGGAGTTACTTGGTCGACTTATAATAGACAATGTAAAGATCCAAGAGACAGTAGAGCAAACGAAGCGAGCTCGAAAATTTTTAAATCTTGCATCGAATAAAATTTCAAAACGTTTTGTGCATATGCATGCCAAAAGTGCCTATTAAGGCCTCAGGGCAAGGGGTTCTTAATTTATTTCAGTCTGTCTATACCGGTTGATTATGCGAAAATTCAATAGGAGTGCTAATCCAGAGGCAGACAAAAAAACCTTTGTGATACTTACAAGTTTTTTTGCAGGGTTCAAAGTACGAACCACGCGCGTTGGTTTAGAGAAAATGTGTAAGTTTCTAGCGGTAGTACGAGTTCCCAGAGGCTCATTTTAAGCCTTAAAAATATTTTAGTTTGAGAGTGATTGTACTTACTGTACGCTACAATTTATTACGTGGCACTAATTCGTGTGTAATTCGCGAGTTACTAATTCAGTGGTATCAGGCAGGAAAATCAAAAACTTTTAACAATCCTGAGCCTCTAGGGCAGTTGTCGTCAAACAACGCGCAACGGGCCCCGGGCCGCATATTTATCGCCCGAGGACCGCCTCGGGCGATAAATATGTGGCCCGCGACAAAACAAATAATATTAGTAGATAATATCAAAATATGATTTTGCACAAGAAATTAATTAAATAGATGCGGGTAGGTGTAAACTTACTCGTGCAATCCGCTCTCGCTTTAAATTAATTGTTTGCTAGTTAGTTCATTGGGTTGGCAAATAAAGATATCACATTGGTCACAGGTAAGGGTAAAAATTGCCATACAAAATCCAAACAATCGCGTTTGGACAGCTGATAAAAATATATCCATAGATTGGTAGTGTCAACTAAAATAATACAAGGATGTGCGGCCCGACCTCAAATTGTCCTATGTGGCCCTTCACCAGAAAAGTGTGACGACCACTGCTCTAGGGGGTACCATTACTACAGATAAAATCTAAGAGTAAATTGAATTAGGTCCTCGATAGGACGTTATTTTAATCGATATATTGCAATGTTTTTTTTAAATGGAAAATAAAGTCGACCGCCAATCGGGCACACCGGCCCATCGCGCATCCGGCCCATCGGGCTTTTGCCCGATTTGCCCGTATGACCAGTCCGGGCCTGGTTCATATCTATTTTAGACTTATTAAGTTCTTAACAATTTACTTTATGATCTGTTTTCATTTCAATTTGGAAAAATTAAGTCTAGATCAAACTAAGTTTAATCGCAACTTATTTAAATTAAATGTTATTCATTGTTTTTCTTTGTGTCTAGAGAGTTAGGATCATTAAAAGTTAGTTTTCGAACTTTAGCACTATAGTTGGTGCCAGTTAAGATGAGAATAGTGATAATTGCCCTTTCCCTAATATCTCTTCGTGCGAACCAAAACAAATAAACCATGTATCGTTTTTCATTACAAATATGTTGAAGATCACGATAGATGACGATTCCAGACTTAAACAGGCTTATTTTTAGTATTCAAGAAGTTTAATAAATGTAGGTGGGTCAATGACCGCTATTCTCATCTTAACTGGCACCAACTATATAAACAGTCATACCTTCGAAAGGTCGTCAACAAAAGTGAGTGCCCTCCACATTCAATCTCCATTATGATCATGGAAGCAACTTGTGTGCATCGCTCTACCCGACGGAACACAATTTGCGTCCTGTCCGCGCGGTCATGTTAAATTGAACGCCATGACGTGGTCCACGCACCGACTAATTGAAGTGCATGACTTCGCACCGGCTTGCAAATAAACAAACTTTTAGTACTGCGTCCACGTTTTAATTTTTTAACATGAACGGTCGAACAAGCTATGTTTATAGTTTAACCCACAAATTACAATGTAAACCAAATAGCTTGTTCGACCGTACACAAATGTGTGGTTTTTAAAAAACAAGTTTAAAAACGGCACATAAAGATCAGTTTGCGTTCCAACTTCAAATTTTTTTATGAATTTTTCGATGGTTTTGTCACTTTTGCAATATGCGTTCTAATATCAACTTAATCATCACGTCTTTAGAGTTGATATAACATCAATTGGAAACAAGGACTTGAATAGAGTTTATGTACTATAGTGAACAGACTGTGGAGCTGTGGACTGTAATTTGGTTTGGCTTTTAACGTACAAAATGTACTTACTGGTTGGAAACTTTATGTTTATAGCACAGTACCTCTACCTGCTGTACCTAATTTGTACGTCGGGTGTAGTTTCTCAATCAGACCGACAGTCCACCTGATTTAAGACCAGTTCCTAGGTACTTCCTATGACATTGAATCAGGTCATTGATTAACGTGTGAGACACTGACGTAGAAACAAATACCTACCACATATTCTGTACATCATTCTGACCTTCCCCCCCCCCCCTTCATATAAAACAGCTAGTTTGGCTGGCAAAAATCGGGGGGGTTCGACATGATGTGCTGAGTAAGTGGTTCCGTCCACCCGATCTATTAATCTATATTCTATCTAGCCAGGCATACACATGGGTATACATAGGTATGAGTACACATTAACTAGTACAATGCTTACAGTCATCATAAACATGTCTCTTTCATCTGTCACAAGGATCCATTCCTTATCACACAATTTTATGGCAGAAAAAAAGTCTGATATCACGTTATCCACAGACAAACTCTTTTACAAATGCTTCCATTAAGAACGGCCAACCCGCCATACTTTTCGCGAGAATATAGACAAACGCTCGTGCGTGATTATGCCCTTGTTACACATATATCTTTTTTTTTTTAACTGATTCACAAATTTGTAAGTTTTATTCAAAAACACGTATTTCCTGGAACAAGTTTTATAAATTTTCGAACACTATTTTTCGTTCAATGTGCTCGCGTTAGGCGGTATGAGGTGTGCGGGTGACGAGTAGTGCGGGGTTGGGCTACGTAAGACAGGGGAGTTCAAAGAATATCGCCGTTGTCGCTCTGGATAAACAACAAGCTTTTCGACCATGCTCACGTTGACGATAGACGGGCCGGGAAGGGCCCTCTTAAAAGCTCTGCTAGCAAAAAATCTAGAACTACCCTGACGTCAAATCACTATTAAAATATATAAATAGCTTAAAGTACTCCTCACACAGTCGGAAATCCCGCGCAAAGTTTGCTCTCCCAATATTTTCTCAGTCAATATTGATGTTTACTCAAACATAAAATGTTGACAGCCCCACCCGTTTATTTAAAGTTACAGATCCCTGATTTGTTCAAATATTTTTGTTTTGCATAATGTTTTCGTTGGATGACATCGATCAGTGTTGCTTGTGATATTTTTGTCAGTTGCAAAAAAGTTTTCAGTTTTACAAAGTTTATCTTTAGATCAGCAAATAGAGCCTTTTTATTAGCTCTTCCCTTTTCGTGGCTATCTAAGGCTGTTACCATATCACCCATGTGTTACTGCTTTTCTTCGTGACATTGGCATGACAGTTTTTTATATTTTGTCGTCAAAGAACTTCGCCACTTCATTGGCGTCATTGGTGGCAGTGCAAAGATGACTTCAGTTGAATGTTTTGGTGTTCAAAGGACAGGATAGGACGTGGAGTGTGTGTTAGTTATGGATTACTTCGATCGCTAAGGCTCATTTACCTACGTAACGTGACTTATACTTAACAGTTTCCATAGTACTACCTTAGTTCTTAAAAGTTGAAGTAACAAGCTGTTAATGAAGCCGAAAAATGCAAATGGCTACTTCCAAAGTCTACAAAAGATAATATATATTATGTGCTGAGATTTTGATAGAAACTGAAACCAATTTTTGGCACAATTTCAAAACCCGCTGGAACACTAACTTTCAATAGCGAGAGCAATTAAAAGTTTCTCTCGTTACAACTACACCAACTCACTACCAAAACTCTTACTTGACCGACTAAAGATGGACGATTCGCCACTAACTCAATTTGGACTGTCATAAACTTTTAACTACATCCAAGATTAGATTGCAGTTCCGTTTCAGTTATAGGGTAAATAACCGAATCGATTAACAGCAAAGGTTTATTGTTCAACGGTACCTAAATTATTACCTTATCCGGAATAACAAGACCGGAATGTAAACAAACCCTACTGTAAAATATGCACATTTAACAACACTACCTAGTTGACTCACCAACGCACCACCGCTCAGCCCGACAGTCTGACAACGACTGACTCCCCACCACTCGGACCGGTAAATATAACCGAGCGACGTGTGCGCCCGAGGCAACGTCACAATACTATTATCGGTTTGTAGTGCGATATTTGATATCTACATACACTACACCTACCCTCCTCTCAAATAATTCCATTGTTAAAAGTTGTCAATCCTATAAAACTCCAAAACAATATTTATAAAGTTCTGTGATGTCATCATTATCCCAAGCCCTTATCCCAATTCATTTGCAGTAGGGTCAGCGCAGTACTTACGTCTTCTACTTTCATGCTTCTCTATTGCCCGCCATTCTCATCAGACATCTCCTTATGTGCCATATCATCCTTCACACAATTCACCCATCGTTTCTTTGGTCTTCCTCTACTCATATACCCATCCACATTCATACTCAAAACTTTCCTCACGACATTTTCCTCATTCCTCCGCATCGCATGTCCATACCACGACAACCGATAACCACACAACTTTTCTGTCACCGGCGCCACTCTCAGACTTCCTCTTATGTACTCATTTCTCATTTTATCCATTCACGTAATACCACACATCCCCCTTAGCATTCTATGTATCTATTTTATGTGTCTCCAAAAAACTTGTAGGTCCATGAAACCGAATCTCTCCACTACTTTTCCAATTCCACTAAAGTACTTACTTCCAATGTTGGGCGACTTCTTGAAGTGTTAAAGTAATTGGTCGAGATTCAATCACATTCATCCATGGTTGTAAAACAGCTAAATGTTACCTTTTCATCATTAGTATTCTATCTGACAGCTGTCACGGGGTCTCCGTTGGTGCCAGTTAACATCGGAATAGAGGTCATTGCTCCGACTTTCATCCCGATATCTAAATATTAGCGATACTGTCGCTCCATCCGTACAAACCTGTCGCAAAACTGATATCGCTTGAGTCTCATAATACATCCACAATGTCCCACATACATAACACAGTGCACAACCCAAAAAAATAAGAAATCGAGCAAACGTACCCTACGAAATTAATTGATTTAAATAATTTATTTTCGTTTTTAACACTATTTTAACTTACTGAGACAATTTTAATAAAGTAAATATATTATTATACATCTTAAACTTAGGATCTGAGACTTTTGCGCGAAAGACATTTGCGCAAAGAACACTTGTTGCGCGCACCCACTTGCGCGAAAAGACATATGTGCACATGGACTTTTGCGCGAACGAACTTTTGCATGAATGGACTTATGCGCGAAAGGAATCTTGCGTGAATGGACTCTTGCGCGACTTAATGGCCACTGAGGTTTACTCTGTAGAGTAAACATAACATCACGCCTATTATTTTTCCGTCATAAGTGTCGTTTTCATGGTTTTCGGGGTCGCTGATAATGAAAATGAAAATGATTAGTTGAAATCAGATTTAACCAAAGGCAAGGTAAATCATTGAATCCATTTCACTATTCGTCATTCAAAAGTGCCTTTGAATGACCTAATTGAAATAAATAATTATTGACCTCATTTTCTTTATCCCACCACATGTGACTGTTCCTAAATTACCCTAGGCTGATAAAATTTTCGTTTTTCCTAATTCATGCTAATATTAGTATTTTGGTCAGTTTCCCCACCATGAAAACGACGGCTATAACGGAAAAACCGAAATTTTTTCTCGGCGACATCTTGGTTTTTCATTTTAACCTCATTTCGTTATCAACGACCCTGAAAATCATGAAAACAACACCCATGATTAAAAAACCAAAAATTTTCCTCGGCGTCATCTAGGATTTTCGTTTGGACCTCATTTTCATATTCAGGGACTCCTAAAACCATGAAAACGACACCCATGACGGAAATACCAAAAAAATTCTGGACGCCATCTTGGATTTTCATTTTGAGCTAATTTTCGTAATCAACGACCCCGAAAACCATGAAAACGACATCCATGACGAAAAAACCAAAAAAATCTTGTACGCCATCTTGGATTTTCATTTTGAGCTCATTTTCGTAATCAACGACCCCGAAAACCATGAAAACGACACCCATGACGGAAAAACCAAAAAAATCTTGGACGCCATCTTGGATTTTCATTTTGAGCTCATTTTCGTAATCAACGACTCCAAAAACCATGAAAACGACATCCATGACGGAAAAACCAAAAAAATCTTGGACGCCATCTTGGATTTTCATTTTGAGCTCATTTTCGTAATCAACGACCCCGAAAACCATGAAAACGACATCCATGACGGAAAAACCAAAAAAATCTTGGACGCCATCTTGGATTTTCATTTTGAGCTCATTTTCGTAATCAACGACCCCGAAAACCATAAAAATGACATCCATGACGGAAAAACCAAAAAAAAATTGAACGCCATCTTGGATATTCATTTTGAGCTCATTTTCGTAATCAACGACCCCGAAAACCATGAAAACGACATCCATGACGGAAAAACCAAACAAATCTTGGACGCCATCTTGGATTTTCATTTTGAGCTCATTTTCGTAATCAACGACTCCGAAAACCATAAAAATGACATCCATGACGGAAAAACCAAAAAAAAATTGAACGCCATCTTGGATTTTCATTTTGAGCTCATTTTCGTAATCAACGACCCCGAAAACCATGAAAACGACACCCATGACGGAAAAACCATAAGTATCTAAATATAATTATGACATCACAAAAACTATCTCATCACAAAAAATTATAATTCTGATCTTATGCTGTTTTCGTTTTACGAGGTCATCGCGTCAGGTGTGCAGCACATTATTGTCACGGTGCGGGGGCGTTTACGTCACACGTAAAGGAGACAATTTTTTTTGTTTGGAGAACAGGCCACCCACATAAAATTGTAACAAACATACAGATATTAATGAAACGTATATAGATTTCTTCCTTATAATTTCTAGATTACAGTGGTAATATTAGCTAAGCCATGTCTAACCCGAATGATGAGAAATTCGAAAATGAAAACGTGAATCTAACAATAAACAATAACAATAACACGTCAAATGTCAAATGAAGTTGTCAGTCAACCACCAAAAAGACGAATTTACAACGTTCCGTGCCATGATGATTTTCTATACCATCTAAAAGATTTTAGCGGAAACCTCTAAAATAGCATTAGAAAGCTCACAGTTTAATATTATTTCTTTTTATATTATATTATATTTTAATTAAAGCAGATATTAGTACCAATGGATACCGTACTTTTTTTTTGTAAACGGAAAAGACGCCCCTATTTACGTAAGTATTTTCCGTCAAATGACATTGACCACAACAGGAATGATTTGACTCGAAAAAAAATATCATAATACAACTTATTTGTTATGATTTTAAGATTCCGGTTTCGTTTCTATGTAATCTTTCGTTTATTATTAGAATAAAATGGTTACTTTTTTTTGGTGTAAGTAATATGAATATCCGCAACATCGAAGAGGGCCTAAAAAAAACTGTCTCCTTTATAAGCATAAAATTAGTTTTCTAGCAAAAAATAATAATAAATTCGAATTGGAACAACACAAGATTCTCAACCCCTGTATGTCTAGCCGACTGGTATTATGATACTCTAGCGATGTAGCAAAGTATCGCTTATTGGTCGATTTAGGTAACTAGTAAGTGTCGTTATCGCTTTGTGATCAAAAACTTGGTAGGTAGGTGTTAATGACCTCTATTCCGATGTTAACTGGCACCAACTATATCAAACACGAAGAATTTGAATAAGTAATAAGTATATCTAATAAGATCTTTTCTGTGTTTGTTAAAAAATATTTTCTTGGGAAAATTCCTTTCGGATATCTCATAACGGAATGTAAGTAAAAAGTAGTGTTATTATCCTTTACATGTTTTTAATCTAGTCTAATTAAAAGGGTACTTAATAAATAATCTTGTGGCACGCGATCATTTTTCTAATAGAATGTCAAAACTTTGTAAGGATACTTCGAACTTGGAATTTTCGATATTGCGTTACTGTTTATGTTTTTAGTCCCGCCTTAAAATCTTGACTGTTTGACATCGTAACCCTATCCACAAGGTAATTCTACATTATTCGAACGAATATGACGAATTGGGGGCAATTTTCTAAAATGAAGACGTTCCGACGCCATATCCTTTACATCATCAAGTATTTATTGCCCAAATCTCCTATATAAATAGCCCATTGATTATTGCCCCTTAGTTGGGTCCAATTCGGGACGATTGCTCCTGATGGAATAATGAGCCTGTTGTCTATACACAAACGACTACAACCTTGATATGCTTGGGTTCGCATGCCATTCAATTATGTACATTGCTGTGTTGGAGTTTCAGTCTACATTTTAAAACATATTTACATAAATGTTGTATGTTCATTTGATTTACAGGGTTATTATTCAGATATTTGAGTCGATCTCGAGTACTAACACTATTTCTCTCAATACGGTGAACTAATAGAGCTTTTATAAGTACATATGTGTTGTTCATCGTTTCTTCCCCAATATTTTGTATTCCTTACACTTCGCCACATAAGATTTCCATTAACGTCGCGTGTGTATTATCCCTTTCAGGAACTTGTATCCGAGGGTCGGGAATCCAATTCGCGTTCAGGACAACTTTGTTAAGTCCAACATGGTGAGATTTGTGGTTATTTCTTAAAAGGAGTCCTAAGTTCAAAGAATATGTTTCTCGTAAACAATACGTTTGTTCTCGTAATGATTGTTTCAAAATGCTAAGCTGTTTTAATAACTTTTCTCATCGTCTGCCTAGATTTTGCCAACTATGTTAGGGTCGGCTTTTAGTCAAACAAAATGCAACCGATTTTTTAAGGAGTGACTGTCTATCTGACCTTCACAACCTAGTTGTGACGTATTATTTATAGTATAGAAGTCTATAGTACACAAAAATAACTATTCCATCTTACTAAATATTACCATAAAACTTTATTCAATATTACTTTTATCAATTTCAATCAAAACTATTCAAACTCCTGTAATAATCCATTGTACCAAAACATGAAATATTCAGTAGAAATCTCTCAGATATAAACTCAGATACTTACGCATCATATAAAGGCATTACATTCAACAAAATATTCCCTAACGTGACGGTGGAAATGCGTCGCCATTTTGAACGGAAAATAAGTTATGTCACAGCAGTCATTTCAACCATTTCATTTCCCTACATTTTTGTTCGGGCGCACATTGCTAGGAAATCGACGATGACAGTAAATGTTTTTCGCGCGGAGATTCGATCACGGTCGGAAATGTTGACCGTTGATGATGTTGACTTGTTTCTATCACGTCGGGGTCACCATCAGGCCTAGCCAAGTTACAAACGTTTCAGATCGATTCTCTTTCTACAATCGTAAACGCCTAGGCGTAAGCGATTGTGGAAAGCGCTAAGTTGACACGACTGAGTCGATCGCTCATTTTCTAATGTCTGTAGAAAAAACCTACACTTTAGTCTATGGTGAGCGTTCCTACCAAAGAGTATAGCGATCAACATTGTAGAAACGATAACATTCTAATCTATCATTATGAACGATGTAAACTTGTCTACGAATTTTCTATTCGTTTGTGTTGATCACGTGATTTAACGTTGAGATGATGTCATTCCCATACATTTGATTAGTTTTCTACTAGCGTTAACGATTGTAGATTGTCAACTTGGCTAAGCCTGCAGAGGATTAAAGAACAGGGTGTAAACTTCCTTATTACTCCATAGAAAAGCGACGATAGTCCGATCTGCCCGCGTAGCATGACCACCGTAGAAACGAAAAAGAATCGATATATCTTTTGTTCATCTATCATTTTGTCGATTCAATGACAGATGAACAAAAGATTTGTCGATTCTCTTTCGTTTCGACGGGTGGTTGTGTCTGGTGGACTACCCCCGACAAATTTTATTGTTGTCGGGTTCTTATAGTGAGAGACGCGACGGTACTGGATGAGGCCAGTGATTTCGCGCTGCACCGCGTGCCTCCACGAGACGCATCGCAATGAAAATGTGTCAAATGTGTATATTTTCGTGTAGTAAATAAAGCTATATTTTAGTTGCTCTATTAAAATGCGCGTGCAGCGTCTCGTCGCGGTGTAAATTGACCCTTACTTGCGGATAACTTTAAAATCGCCATTTTGGATTTTGATGTTAGTTCTTCATTTGCGTCATAGATGGCACTGTAGGTAATAATTTTTTCAATACACTTCATCGAAAACTGGTCCATAACGCACTACGATTAGGTACAACATGCAATGTATTTCACACACGTGCGTTTTTTTCCAGTTTCCCTCCCGCACGTGTGCGGGAATGAAAATTGCCACAGATAACTATAAGTACCTATACTTAGTCCAAATTGGGTTAATGCCTATAGTCTGAGATGAATGTTTTTTTTTTTTTAATTTCAGCAAAGCACTAGGTACGCGTCTTTACGGCATACATATTTTTTGAATATTCAAATTGTGTTTATAAAATATCATAGATAAACATGATTATTAAAAACTAAAAGTTACTTTTATACACAAATTAACATTTATTTGTGTTCTGAATTCAAAAATATAAACTAAATCTATTTTTTATATTAGGTTGTTTAACGGCTTTATGCTTAAGCAAAGCAAAGCGCGAAAAAAAAAAAAAGAAAATTAAAATCATAGTTAAGTATAATAAAATAACCATGATTTTACTATCGGAGTTATTAAAATATTAATAACTCCGATAGTAAAATCATGGTACTCTACCTACTGAAGAGCTAAATAATAACAGCCGCTCGGGTCGATCGTTAGGTTAAGCCGTGCTTGCCTAGGTTGGTCTGTGGATGGATGACCACCCATTATATACCGAGTTCCCTCCGTGCCTCGGAAAGCACGTTAAGCCGTTGGTCCCGGCTGTCATTTGTAGATCTTTGACAGTCGTTAGGTAGTCAGAGGCCCAAAAAGTCTGACAACCAGTCTTACCAAGGGGTATCGTATTACCCGGTACTAACTGGGTTGGGGAGGTTAGATAGGCAGTCGCTCCATGTAAAATACTGGTATTCTTGGGCTGCATCCGGTAAAACTGGAAGCCGACCCCAACATAGTTGGGAAAAGGCTAGGCGGATGATGAGTTTCTTAGTTCGTGACAAAAATATTTTTCGTTATTTTATTTTATTTCTTCAAAAGTGTATTGAGAAACGTCGTTTGATACATGTGGACATTTTTATTCCAGTTCTCGGCTCTAAAACACCCTTGCCTACGGCTCGGGTGTTATAATTCCGCCTCGAATGCAATAACAAACTTTCTCCACTTGTATCAAAATTTCTATTGTACTATGCCGCATGCCGCTACAGCTGCATTGGCTTGTAACGTTCCCACTGATGGGACACAGGCCTCCCTCTGTGACTGACTAGTGGGCTATAGTCCGCTGGTCCAGAACAAGTTTGCGGATGTCACTTGGTCTTCGATTTTTTGGATCTATTACATACCGATTTCCTCACGATGGACGACCGATATGAGAGTAGCTGTGATTAAATAAATTACTCAAAGTAAAGTTGCTGTCTGGGTTTGTACCCATGACCTACGACAACAGTGTCGAAGCTATTACCACTGCTACTACCAACACTGTTCTATGCAGCTGCAGTTGAAGCAAATAGTTGTTTTATATCGTTGCAGTATTAGCTACTAGAATCTACGTATAGATCATCTAAAAATAACCACATGTTTCGATCTCAACATATTGGCAACAGTAGTGTTGTGAATTGTTATTAGGTACTACCATGCTCATCTTGAAACCAATCAAATCCGGAAGGTTATATTCCCAAAGCACCCTATAATGTGGAATCGATCTGTTGTTTCAACAATCAAATGACGTAGTTGTATTCAGATACAAAATTATGCTGTGCAAAATCAAAATCACTCGCAAAAGAGCATTTTAGTTTAGTTTTATATTGAAAGGAAGAAACTTCTAAAAACTTTTTGTCTTCTTCTAAACCACGTAACAAATTTTAATTTTAATTTTCATCATGTGATCACTAGCATAAGCTAATATAATTTTTTAAATTGAACTTCATCAAGAATAATTCTTTGTTGTGTGTTTTCTTTAAATAGAAATATCCTGTTTGATTCTAAATCTATATTTTTTAAATAAAGAATCTAAAAAGAAGAAGAAATCACAATATAATCCTACCGTAACAAAAAAGATTTCAATTTTTCAAAGTGATCGCAAACTTTTTTTGAAGTGTATATAGGTATACACTTCAAAAAAAGTTGGATGGATGGATAAATTAATATCATACTTGCATAATTATCATAGGGTATCTCTAGGTTTTTTCAAGTAGTAGGTATAACGCAAACGCATCAATACGAAGCAGGGGTGGGATGCTAGTATTATAACAAAATGGCAGGCTAGTCAAAACGGTTGTTGAGCTTCGGATTAAGACCTCGCACAAAACCGGTAATTATTTCCAGAAATAATTTGTCGCAGCGCTTACCCAAAGACAGAAGAAAAGTGAAAACCTTTTAGCACAGCTGTTGATATGAAAAATTAATGGCAGCAGTTAGTGACACTTTTCGGAATACTTTTTAAATATTAACGCGAATTGCAAATGGCTGAAACGTCGTCGTCATAAGTGGATTTTAAGATTTTTCTTGTCAGCCTTTATTTGACGGAAAATATTTATGCTAGGAACGAAAAAGTTGTTTATTTTTATTTCTTTTGCAATCATCTTATCCTAGCCTTTTTCTGTGTTGGGGTCGGTTTTCAGTCTAACCAGATGCAGCTGAGTACCAGTATTTTACTTTTCTTTTGTAATATTCCTCGTAATTCGTATTTTTTACGAGTGCCGCAAATAATAATAAAGTTCATATTAAAAGTCGTGGTTCTGGAAAACCCCATTGCAACCGCGTTTGGACGTGCACCAAGTTTTTTTTTCATTTCATTTATATATTATCAGAAGCCGCACGCAATCAACATGGCCGCAGCTATTCGAAATTCGAATGCATGCGACCGCATCGCGACATGCAAGCTCATGTAGGGTTACCGATTCGGAATTTGAACAGTCCTGACAAAAAGCCAGTCATTTGGATAAAAGTTGAGACATTTTACCTTTTTAATTAAAACGAACTACTCTGGTGGACAAAAAAATTAGGCCACCTCTATTTTTACGTTTTATTAATTCATAACAGTTTGTTCTGAATTAATTAAACATTAAGGGCTACCGCACACTTGAGACAAAACTGTCTTGAGACAGGCTATTTCCCTACTATTGCGAGCGAGAGATAAATAGTCTGTCTTGTTCGCACTAGTGGGGGAATTGTCTAAATAAATAAATAAACAAAAAAGTATTCTAAGTCAGTATCTTCAAACATAGTCATGACAGCCGATTTATATATCCAATATATTAGACAAATATCTTTCCCTAGAAAAGCCTGAACAAAATTCAAGGGAGGGGGGAGCCAAGCGTCATGTATGTCCAGTCAAATCCAAACGGCTGGTAACCAATGATATTCTAATAAAGAGATATGTTATACACCTACAAAACCACAGAAAAAAGTGTGCCGCGGGTGAGAGCCAGCTCACATACACGCAGTGACGCAGAATAAAGGAAAAATAGGCCAATTGGCTCGTTTTCGAGTCTTCACGATTGCGCGCTCACAACATATCTGTTTAATAGAATATCATTGCTGGTAACCCTAAGCGCATGGCACCTACAGTTCGGAGCATAATGCCTGTGATTAGTGTTGGAGTATAACAAGTGTTAATTGCTATTGTTTGTGGTTAGGCCCACAATATAGGCAAGCTTTGATGCCCGTTTTAACTAACACTTACAACTGCATTTATTCTAATTTATCAGTAGCAGTCCCTTTTCTAACCATATCCACACTTTTACAAAGTTTATCCATAGTTTCTTCCGTCTTCTACTTCGTTTCAGCAATATTATTAAAACTAATCTTTTACTGTTACTTGTGGGATATCTTCCGTGATATATTGTTCATTATTTAAATTACGGAAGATATCTCGACAGTATAAGTTTAGCTTTAAACCGTGGAAGCTTAAAACAGTGTTTGTTAAAACCATTCACTTGTAAGTACACGCATAATACGCACATTTTATGTTTTTTATTGTCTATGTCAGAATATAGGGAATCTGATTGTTTCTCGATTACCGTACCTATACTCTGCTAAGCAATGATATTCTAACAAACAGATATGTTATACACCTACAAAACCACCGAAAAAAGTGTGCCGCGGGGGAGAGCCAGCTCACATACACGCAGTGACGCAGAATAAAGGAAAAACAGGCCAATTGACACGTTTTCGAGTCTTCACGATTGCGCGCTCATAACATATCTGTTTAATTAAATATCATTGCTGCTAAGCAATTAATTTATCAACAAAAAAACATGTTTAACTTCTGCTTTTTTGGAGGGTTTATTATTCGAAAATAGCTGACGCCACAGATTAGCCTGCCAGTCAGCGCATTAAAAGTATGCTGACTAACCAGAATTCACCAAGCGCGCTTAATTATGTTCACTCATGGAGGCGCTTGCACCCCGATTTTCCAAGTACCAATGTAGTTAAAAAGTAATTATATCAGTGTTCATTTTAACACGCTATGGCAATTACTAAGTTCAATTAATTTCTCCATGAAAACTATTCAGGCACTGTTACCATAAATGAAATGTATTTGTCATAGACAAAACTGTAAATCAGCCAAAACTATTTAATTGTATAATTAAACAGATTCACCAACAGCTCCTGTGAGGAGGGAAGGGTTGATATCTATACTTACTAATATTATAAAGAGGTAACATTTGTTTGTAAGTTTGTATGTTTGTAAGTTTGTATGTAGGGGGTAATCTCCGGAAGTAATGAACCAATTTTAAAAATTGTTTCTCTGGTAGAAAGCTACATTATTCGTGAGTGCTATAGGCTACATTTTATTCCCGTACTCCCACGTGAACGGGAACTACGCGGGTGAAACCGTGGGACGTCAGCTAGTTAAACATATTTTTAATAGACAAAACGAGCTTACGCGAGTTAACGAGTTACTCAATAGCGGTTTTGACAGCATATGACCAAAGAAAATCTTGACTGAAACATATTGATTGAAAAGAGTCTCCATGGAGTTTCTTGCTCACTCTTCTCCATAGAGATCTATTGTTTGGAATGGGCAACTACAGTACTTTCACAAGTTATCATGACTTTGTTTTTTTTTTCTTGTGGTCCCAAAATACCACTCAAAAATATTTAGGGGGAATCCGGGACCTCGGTCCGGGTCCCAAAAGCCTCCCGACCCATAGCTAGCTGGTTGTCGCAATCTTTGTTTCTCTGACATTCAAAAGTGTCTGTTATGGTCTATTTAAAATAAATGCTTTATGTAAAGTTCACAAGCTAATTAAATTCCAAATAAAAACCACATCACATTGGAATTTATTACCAGAATGCTATTAATTTCAATAAACAAGTATCCAATACTTTACAATGCCAATAAATATGGTCAGCATTTCATACCCAGCTTAAATTAAATTCAGATGATATGCGGGGTCTCCATTTTTAAATCGAGCGTATGAATCTGTCATACGTATTTTACACTGCGGTTTTAATTACTAGGAAAATGTTTTTTACATATTTATGAATCGATTTAAGACTACAGTACCTACGTACGGGCGATTTGACAGCTTCATGAGGTTAAAAAAAATTATCTCTATAGTTTTTATTTATAAGGTTACTCAATCATTTCAAAGACGTAACTTTCTGATTGAACGTGCTATGAAGTAAGCACTCGAATTTTCACCTTACTCTTTTTCTTTTCTTTTTTTCGGATGCGAAATCATCAAATGACTCCTCCCGCTCTGGGCGGAGCAGGAGGGAGTGTCAGACTTTTACTGACTAAAACCCATCCATGTTCCTTCACCGCCCTTTGTGTTCCGGGGCCACGGTATCTCTTTCGAACAGTCCCACAACTCCGGCAGGCATCGGTCCTTACAGACCCCTTCCTTTTTGCTGACTCTCTTTGAGGCGCGCGTGGAACACGACCGCACCGTCGACACGGCCTGTCGTCATGAGACGGACGGACGGCGAGCTAACCTATAGCGCACCGTCCACAGGCCCGCGCCTACGTTGGCCCCCGACGCCTGGGGCGTCTCCCGCGGAGGTTTCACCTTACCATTACGCCCGAACCTTGTTTTTAGGGTTCCGTACCTCATAAAGAAAAAACGGAACCCTTATTGGATCACTTTGTTGTCCGTCCTGTCTGTCTAGACTAGACCACAGAATAACAAGTACAGAAGTGGCACTTCGCGCAACAATTAATAGGAATAGCGACTCTCGCTACTAAGCAACAAAGTGCAATTCAGCTCGCATAAGCGCTCAGTGCCTATCGCGATATTAACCTAAACGTTGCCGCTCTTTTCTAACGCGTAACTCGGTCGCTGTCTGGCGCGGAGTGACGCGCTAGCTGTGGCACTAGGGTTGTCGGCTTGCTGCTGCTACTATAATATTTAGGTATCGCTTACCTACCTAACTGACCATGTAGTCTATCTATGTTTGATGCGTATTATTACACGGTCAATTAGTTAAATAGACAACGATTTTTTTTAAAACAATGAAAACAAACTAATCTTTAGGCTACTTAAATACCTCTTCGTTTAACATTCCTCATTAACTGACAATAATAATATTTTCATATTTTAGGTTAATTAAAAAGTTCGCAAGACAAAAATATCAAAAATTCTGGTTGTTTACATTTTCACTATAGGTACTAATTCTTATTTATCTCCTATACGCGAGGACCGATTTACATGATTAAAACGGATAAAATGGTTTTAGACTTAGACCTTTCATTTGACACCAAAATCATTACGATATCTCGAGGGTGTCGTTTGACTTTAAAACACCCGAGATCGGGAATCGCACTTTCTCTCGAGTGATACACAGTGCTTTATACTACACCTACGAGGAAAATAAAAAACGAAATCTTTACTAATTGAAATTTCTACGAAAACTGAATCCTCAAACAACACACAAATTGGAAATGGCGCCAATGCATGGCGTCTGATGTTCTTTTTTCAAATTGTTTATCCTGCCGCCGCAGGGTCGCACTGCCAGCCCGACACCATCCAACACAGCTAGTGGCCAGTGTCATTTTGCGAACTTGGAGATAAAAACTCACTGTAAAAACTTTTTGGCTTTTGATATTTAGGTTACCGGCGCATAGTCTTACCCAAAATAAAAAAAGAAAAACCACGTAAGAAATGGATTTTCATACACTTTTCTCTCCCGCTCAGATGCGTTTTCTCCCCGCATATTTGTTCGATATGCAATGACGTACTTTCTACCGTAAATTTGATAAAGTATCAAGGTACATTCCAAGCAGGTGTAGTATAAAACTGTATACTCAAGTCTACGATCCCTTGAAGCTGTGAAAAAATCAACGTTCTAAAGATAATGTAAAAAAAACGGGCGCTTATATCGACACTCTCGAGGGAATCAAAATGTAACTTCCCGTTGACCTAGAATGATGAAATTTGGCAAAAAGCAATGTCTTACAGCAAATCTAAAGGAAAAAATCAGGAAACCGTAAATATGTACGTAGCTTAATAACCAAATGCCTACAAGTTTATCTCTACCTACCAGTTTAACTCGCACTTGGCCGTTTTTTTTAGTTAGCCCGTATTGTCCCACTATTGGGAAAAGACCTCCCCATTTCTTCCACTTCTTCCGATGGAGTGCTTTTCGCGCCATTTTGCGAGGAAGCCATGCAAGGCTTCCCGCCATCTTCTCCTCGGTCTGCCGCGAGTCCGCGACCCCATCTAGTTGTCTCAAAAGTCCAGTCTCGTAAACCTAAACACATTAAACTTCATCTGTGACTTTTTTGTGTAATATGACATAAGTAATATAAAACATAAACATTAGACATAACGCCTACATCCCGAAGTGTTAGAAGGAGATGGTAGACTACCTACGTATATAGTACGGTCGAACAAGCTATTTGGTTTACAGTTTAACCAACAAATTACATTGTAAAATGTAAACCTAATAGCTTGATCGACCGTACACCCACATTACGAAAATTATTTATGTTTAAGTCCCATCCTATTCCTTTCTATAACTTTCTCGAAGATTAATAAGCATAGTTGTCGGTTATATTTTAATCGTATTATTCAGTAAATACCGATACATCACAAGTTTTCCTCTAAATTTTAAAAAGCGATTTTAAAACTGACATCTAATTTTCAATTGAAGTTCAATCGCTCTCAAATAGTAATTGATGACCCCGTCATATCCCATAACGGGCTTATAACTGCAATTTAATTGCTCCAAAGCAATTTGCGTCTTACCTTCTGGAATTTAGATTGCATTTCTAGCGACAGACGATCGGTCATAACATTTTATAGGAATTCATTTTCATTTTGCAAGGTAATACGTTAGATGGACGTTCGTAAGTTTGCAGAATTGGATTTTGAAACTTTTATACGCCATTCTGTATTAGGATCGAAATTTGATATTGAAGTGGAGTCATATTTGATCTTGATACTTTCATTAATAAAGTGTTTTGAAGGAGTCTGCTAAAAGTTAATAAAACAGCTTTCATTCACAAAGGTAAATAAATGACGAAGGACGTTCTCCATCATAAATACCTAATATTTAAAAATGTAGGTATTGTTTGTATTGTTGCCAATGTAACGTATAAGATTACAATGTAAGTAAGTATTTAAATTCATAAAGCACTTACTACTACTGATACTGATAATACTTTTCTAATGAAAATATCAGCCTATTAGTTTGAGCGGAATGACACGACACAAAACATTATAACTTACTAAAAGCATCTGAAACATTTGTGTAACTACCGACTTTACATTCCAATTAATTCCACGACGCAGTTCAAATAACACATTAGTCCAATATAAATACGGTACGATACTGTTGTTTTGGTCGCAGGAATTCGACCCCGATGGGTGCTGACAATTGAAGACGCGAGCGCATTCCTGACCTAAGCACTTTCGGTATATACTCGTAAAAGGAAATTAAACGTCACATGCTCTGCTCGCATTCTTTATTATCTTTACGGTTGTATTAACTTTAAAAGGCAGTAGAAATGTTTATATTATTTTGAGGAGCTCGTGGCAAAATAATAACAGCCGCTCGGGTCGAGCTTTAAGCTGTGCTTGCCTAGGTTGGTCTGTGGATGGGTACATACCGAGTTTCCTCCGTGCCTTGGAAAGCACGTTAAGCCGTTGGTCCCGGCTGTCGTTTGTAGATCTTTGACAGTCTTTACAGGTAGTCAGTGGCCCAAAAAGTCTTACCAAGAGGTATTTTATTTCTCCAGTACTAACTGGGTTGTGGAGGTCAGATAGGCAGTCGCTTCATGTAAAATACAGGTATTCAGCAGCATCCGGTTAGACTGGAAGACGACCCTAACATAGTTACTTTGGGAAAAGGCTAAGCAGATGATGAGAAATGTTTATATTAAAGTCAGCGAATAGTTGTCACGACTTTTCGATACTGGGGAGTGAACCGCCAGGGTAGCGAGCGAAATTAATTTTTCATCCCTTCTATTCGAAAAGTGTCGTTTTGTTCCCCGTTTAGCGGGAGCAAAGTAGCTCTTTTCTCCACTAGACTTTTTAGCGGGCAGTAATGAGATTTGAATTTGGAACATGAATCGTTCATTGAAATCGAACGAAAATTGTATAAATTAGTGTTTGTACGGTGCGGGGGTCAGCACCCGCATTGTAGAAAATATTAAATTAAGAGTTGCAGATAGTTCGCCCATACCGTTGTCACCGCGCTCTTCTACATCAAAGGAACCTTTTCCTGAGCACCAGCCAGATACTGAGATTACAAACACTCAAAATACTGGATGACTTTTTTATCACTTTCCAAAAAAAAGGGTATATTCGGTGAATGGAGTAGAAGCTTAAAGCATAACTAGTTTTGATTTTCTATTTCCACAGTTTAGAAAAGAATTGATCCATCATCAAAAAACGCTACAAATTCAAGTAAACTTTTCTTATTAAAACAAAGAAAGAGTAATTAAAAAACAAAAAATGTATAACTCCACAACTATATCAATCCCAAACAAAATACACACAGTGACAATAAATTTTCAAAATTTTGCCAGTGTCATTTATATGTATATCTATTAGATATAAATATAAATTTGTAATGGACCTTTTTTACATTCATGTCATTTTTTTAAATTAAACTTATTCATTAATTACTTAAAAGTGTCTCTTATTTATTTTCTCATAGAACGAGATGAAAAGTAGAGTATATGACTCGAGAGCAAACATATTTTTCCCTCAGGCGATGTACTTTGAATCCCTCGCTACGCTCAGGATTCTATTTTAGAATCCCTCGCTATGCTCGGGATTCTATTCTAGAATCCTTCGCTTCGCTCTGGAATCAAAATAGCGCCCTCGCCGTAAAAATACTATTTTGCTCCCTTGTCATACAATCTACTATTTTTTTGTTCTTCAAATTCAAATTGAAATTCAAATATTTTTATTTGTAGAACATAGGTAAACAAAAGTACAGATGTCAATGTTAATAAAATGTGCGCTATGTCTTGCCGTCAACGGCGTACAAATATTATAATTAGTATAATGTCTCATTATTATTTTTGTAAATAAATAACAAAAAAACATTTAAAATAATGAAACAGTAAAAATTAACAATGAAATTAAATTATAGCAATCCAAAAAAAAAAAAAAAATTACGATTTTCAATTAATTAATTAAAACAATACATTTGACCAGGTCACAGAACATTAAAATTAAATAAATGAATACATATAAAATAGAAACAAATAAAATGTCATTAAATTACAATTTGTCTTCTAGGTACTCATTGACTGTGTAGTAAGCTTTTTCGCCTAGTAAATTAAGAAGAGCCTTTTTGAAATGGTGTATGCTATCAAGATCTTTTATACAAATGGGTAACTTATTATATAACTTAGGTGCCATTCCTAAAAAGATTTTTGAGTAGAGCGCAGTCTTGTGTGAAATAGCACATATTTCTCTATTGCGACGTTTCGATCTAAATGTTTGAAATAAATGCAAGTTTGATTTTGCGAATACTGCTGTCTCGTAGATGTGCATACAGGGCAAAGTGAGGAGTTTGTATTGTTTAAATAATGGCCTACAACTATCAGTACTTTTCAGCTTAAAAACAGCACGCACACACTTCTTTTGAGCTTTGAACGCAATGTTTTTTTTAGTGGAATTTCCCCAATACATTATTCCAAAACGTAGCGTTGATGAGACGTACGCTTTGTATGCTATCAAAACTACAGACTCATTTGAAATTTTCGCAAGATTGTAGAGCGCATACGAATACTGGTTAAGTTTTTTACATACAGTTTCTACATGACATTTCCAATTAAGATGATTATCCAAGTAAAGTCCTAGGAATCTGGCACTAGTGGTTTCCGGTATTTTTTGGTCTGCGTATTTTATATTTAAATTTTGATTTTTTTTCCTTTGTTCGAACGTCATAACCTGTGTTTTTTCTAAATTTATTTTAAGTTTATTCTTGTGTAACCACTTTATAATGCAATGGATGGCATTAGTTATATCATTTTCAAAGGATTCTAAATTTTTGCATGGTATAATGATTGTACTATCATCAGCAAACAGGACAGTCTGATAGTCGGTACACTTCGGCAAATCATTTATAAAAATGAGAAACAGCAAGGGCCCAAGGACATTCCCTTGGGGTACACCGCAAGTTGTACACCTAGTGGATGACTTATGAGCAACTTCTGTCTTAGAGTTGGGACAAATTCTAGATAAAACCGTGATTTGTTTTCTTCCACTTAAATACGTTTTGATTAGGCTCAATATATTACCTCGGACACCATAACGTTCTAATTTACCCAGTAATATTGTATGATCCACGTGATCAAATGCCTTAGACATGTCCATGAGTACTGCGGCAATAGGATTTTTTTTGTCAACGTTATCAATAATCTTAGCAACTAACTGATAGACTGCGTTGTTAATATTTCTATTTTTACGAAAACCATATTGTTCTTTAGCGAGTATTTCATTTGTTTCAAAGAACGAGTTAAGGGATTTATAAATCACTTTCTCAAAGACCTTTGATAATACCGGTATTAAGGCTATTGGACGGTAATTTGAAATGGTTGTTTTGTCACCTTTTTTAAGAAGTGGTTTAATTAAAGTCGTTTTTAATAAGTTTGGAAAGTGACCATGTTCTATGCATAAGTTTATTATAAAACTTAGTACGGGCGCAATTATATGCGACACCATTTTTAAATTTTTTGTTGAAATTTCATCAAATCCCGTGCTATTGGTATTTTTTAACGAATTTATGATTTTGAAAATGTCCATAGCATCGGTCGGTGCCATAAAGAGAGTTTTTGGGTAGTGATCTATAAGAGATATAGCATTACCGTCTGCAGAATTTATTGCTGGATGTACCGAATCTATAAAATTGTCATTGAAAGCCGTAGCTATGTCTTTAGGATCCTCAATTTCCTTATCACCAATAAAAATTCGTTTTACAGGTTCCGGGGGAAAGTTGGATTTACACCTATTAATTAATTTCCACGTAGCTTTGCTTTTATTTTCTGCGCTATTTATAATATGACTGTTTTGAGACTTTTGTGTCAAATGTATTACTCTTTTTAATCGTGTTGAATATTGTTTCAGTAATTGTTTGTTTTCAATATTTGGTGATCGCCTGTACAACCATAAAATCTCTCTTTTCCGTTTACTACAGTTTTTGATACCATTAGATATCCATCGCGGAGTTTTCCGAGTGGAAATCTTTTTCCTCACGGTAGGAAAGCACAAGTCGTAAAAGAGTTTAAACATTTCATAAAACGAATTAAAAGCCATTTCCGGGTGTGTGCTATTGAACACTTCAGTAAAACTTAAGCTACTAACGGCTTCAATAAACTTACATATATTCTCAGAGCTATAATCTCGACTTAATATATACCAGTGATCAAATGCACACGATTTTTTAACGGGGCATTTAAAAAGTTGGGCGGTGTGGTCTGATAGGGCCAACTCTAAAACTTCGCCAGTACCACCTCTAACATTATGCATAACGTTATCGATACAGGTTCCACTAGATACTCGTGTGGGTTTTTTTATACTCGGCTTAAGATTGTAGTTCAGTAGTAGATGTTGAAATTCAGTGGATATTCTCGTTTTTTGCAGAATATCGATGTTAAAATCACCGCAAAGCAAAACCTTTTTTCCCAAGTTCCTTCCGCAATAGTTTAAAATAAGTTCAATTTTTTCAAAGAAAATGGAAATAGCATCTCTCGTGTATTTTGGAGGTCTGTACATGCAAATGATGATCATCTTATGAGCTACCAGTTCGATGGCACAACACTCTATAAAACTGGGCACACCAAATTCTTTTATGTCTATGCTCTTGAACTCGTGTCTATGTCTAATAAGTATACAAGTACCACCCTTCCTAGTGTTTCTTGAAGAATATGTTGCAATTTTATATTCAGGTATATACAACTGCATGGTATCATCATCTTTCATGTTGTGTTCCGTGATACACATAACATCCACTGCTTTCCCTTTGCAGAAAAGATCATTTATACTAATGCTTAACAAATCAGACTTTCCTATTAATCCATTAATGTTTTGATGTAAGATATTTAATTGATTATAAACGAAAAAAATCATGTTCCTTAGGGTTAGAAGTGCTTTCAGTTTGGGTTGACTGATCATTATATAACTTGTAATTGTTGATGACTGATTTGTTTAATATATCCCCGACAGCAGTATAATCAAAACAATGTCGAGAATTACAAGTTACTTCGTCAACTTCCGTTTCTGTACCTAGATATTTAATATATTCCATTACTTTTTTTAATATTTTAGCAACTGCTCTATTGTTAACTGTTGCAATATTTTTCCAGAACATTTCATATGTATATTCCACACAATAATTGGTATCAAAGAGATAGGCATATTCCCATAATTGCTTATCTAAATACATTAAATGATTAAACATTTCAATACGCTTATTAAATATAGAAAAATTTTTACTTAATTTAAAATTAGGCGAGCAAATCACAATATTTGTATTAATTACATTACCAAGCTCTTTCTTCATGTAATCTATTAACAATCTATAATTTTGGGAGACTTTGAAATCTCCTTCACCAATATAAATAATACAATAATCATCATGGGTAAAGTTTTTGAGTTTCATATCTAAATTTGCAAACAACTGCTTTATTCCTCCATTTGGTATGATAACATGACAGAATTTATATCCTGCGAACGTACTTTTTCCTATGTCTAATATTTTATTAACATTATTACTAGAAATCACACATATTTTCCTGTGATCCGGGGTTTTATGTTCAGAATGGTTTTTACAGGCTCCGACAAGTGCTCCGGATAATTTCATAAAAATGTATTGAAATATTATATTGAATAAACCTAAATATGAACAGTTGTTTGAGGCTAAATAAAACGGATTTTTTGCTCTCCTGAAAAGTTGCGTATTTTGACTTCCGCGGTGTAAGAACTTAAGCGACGCAATGCTTCCAGTTCCTTCACCTGGTTTGGGACTCGTAGTTGATACGAATAAGTCATCAATAAGAGAATGTTTGCTCATTGTAGTAGTACAGGGTTTGGGGCTCGTAGTTGGTACAAACGAATCATCACTAAGAGTATTTTTGCTCAGTGTAGTAGTGCAGGCGTTGGGTAATATTTATGTATCCATAGTGGTCCTCTTATCAACTGTTGTAGATTTCTCTGTTATTGTTGAAGTTTCCGATTTTTTGTCTACCGAATTATTGAATGGTGTTGTGAGAGAAGAATCTTTCGATCTTGTTGGTGTCGAGAAACTGTTATTTTGTGAGCTATTCCGGAAACTCTTCTCTTCTCTTCTCTTTCTTCTCTTCTCTTCTCTTCTCTCTTTTTTCACAATTTTTCGGTCAGTGTCAGACTGTTTGTTGAACAAAATATATGATTCGCGGCCGTACGCCATACGAATGTATTTACAGAAATTATGTAAATAATAAAAAAAATAACAATATTATATATAATAGTCATTCAATAGGATTAAATGCGAGAGTTGTATTGATGACTTTAATGATTGACGCAGCAAAGCCATATTTTTTACGGTCCGCGCGAATCATATTTCAAGTAACGAAACAAAGCCGAAAACAATATCTGAAAAGAACTTCACGACAAGACCCCATTCACCTAAATCGGCTTATTTAGCAGAATAAACGCAAGTTTCAAACATCCTAATTAAATCAATTCAAATTGCATAACGGACTTCAAAGTTAGTATCCCGGAGCGGTGGCACGGACACTTGGACTTTGTAGTCGCTCCAAGAACAAAGTTATTTCAATTATTGGCTTCTAATTGATTCGACTGGGTCCATAAACTTCGAAACCAGGGACAAATTCTTTGTGAACATAAATGCTGTTTTTATTAAAAAAGATCTACGTGTAGACGTAGAAATTTTTTTAAGAATAAAAAAGTGTGAAATACTTTCAAGGCTATACAATTTTGATTATTTATATAATATAGCGTTGGACTGCCACGTTGGTCTAGTGGGCGCTAGTACGACTATGAGGCATGAGGTCCTGGGTTCGATCCCGGGTCGGGCAAATTGTTATTGGCTTTTTCCATCAAGAATTTGTCAGTAGCGGCCACGGAGTCTTGATTCGTGCCAGATTGATGGAAATACACTCGCCTTACATGGAACCTAAACACAACTGGTGAATGTGGATGTGCTATTAGGTACACGGCAGTACACCTCTGCCTAACCCTTTAGCGATTACAGGTGTGATGTTATGTATGCTACCTCGGAAGAAGACTGTTACTATCACCATGCACTTACATAAGAGATGTCAAAATAATTTCCAATAACATGTGGAAGACTTACTTTAACAAAATATCTGAAGAGAAGGGTATGGTATTACCTATGGTACCGGACAATTAAATCTGAACTTCCAAGGATTCCTTGGTTCTCTGAAGTACAGATGAATAGACGATTGTTAGTAACAAGCATGCGTCTGCGATCCGGGCACATTCTATTGAATGCGTTCGGGCATCTTATGAAGGTTGTCGACACCCCAAATTGTCTGATTTGCAACATGAGGGAAGACACCTACCACGCTTTGGTGGAGTGTGCTCGGGTTGGAGAAGAACGGAGAGCTTTAGAATCAGAAGCAGGACTTAGTTTAAGAGATGTTGGAATATGTAATTCGATCTTGTCTAAACCTACGTCCAAATTAGCTATTAAGCTATTCACTTGATTGTTAAATTAATTAAGTTAAGATCCTAGTTACTATCTAGATTATAATATGTATTTTGTAAAACTAGGCTGACATGATCGCTTCGCGATTAAATCCTTTTTCTAAAAATAAAGATATAAAAAACCGGCCAAGTGCGAGTCGGACTCGTGCACGAAGGGTTCCGTACCAATTATTATAAAAAAATCACGTTTGTTGTATGGGAGCCCCCCTTAAATATTAATTTTATTCTGTTTTTAGTATTTGTTGTTATAGCGGCAACAGAAATAAATCATCTGTGAAAATTTCAACTGTCTAGCTGTCACGGTTCATGAGATACAGCCTGGTGACAGACAGACGGACAGACGGACAGACGGACAGACAGCGAAGTCTTAGTAATAGGGTTCCGTTTTTACCCTTTGGGTACGGAACCCTAAAAAACGATTAGATTAATCGTCCTTTAGTGTGAAATTGATTTTAGTTGAATCAAAATTAGGTAAGTTAAACAGTAATTGACTCAATCAATGTGTGTTATGAACATATTATGTGAATCAACTGTAGTTATATCGAAAATAGTTACTTACGATAAACTTAGGTATTATGATACGTAACCGGCACCTGTGCCTAACCTTTTGGCGATTACAGGTGTGATGTTATGTATGTATAACTTCGATCAATAATTGATCGAAGATGTATAACTTAAAATTACCTCGAAAGAAGACTGTTACTGTCGCCCAGCACCTACTGCTATTAAGAACAAAGCTAAAGTAATCAAATATCTACACACCAACTCCTAAGTTTTCCCACAAGCATCTGATACCTTCGCTATCTTAATTCACTAAGTTCTATAACTTACTTTCATTAGTAATCTAGACCTACGCTGTTCTATCTAGACTTGTAGCTAGGTATACACACATTAATAATCACGGAAACTTTTAATTAGTGCTAATATAAAACGCAACGAACATAAACTCTCGTTTTTATTTAAACTTTGCCATTTTTAATTAAAACCTTCTCTAGTTTTCTACAGCGGGTGATACCGTGATACGGAATAAAATATATGGAACAGTAACAGTAAAAAGTTAATAACATTTAACTGGTGGAAATTATTACCCTTATCCTCTGGGAGATGTTATTAAAAGCGAGTCGATTCTGAAATTAGCGATATTCACTTGTTTTATTGATATTTATTTGTTTATGTAACATTAATTTTTTACATCAAAAATTCTCATTAGATCCATTTTACTTTTTTTATATAAATAGACATAATGAGAAAAACAATTCTCACTAGATCCATCATCAGGATCTGGCCAATAGATCTTCTGAGAATGATCCTTCTCGGTAGATCCATATCTTGAAATCAGGATCCAATGAGAAAAACAATTCTCACTGGATCCATCATGGATCTGGCCAATAGATCTTCTGAGAATGATCCTTCTCGGTAGACCCATATCTTGAAATCAGGATTCAATGAGAAAAACAATTCTCACTAGATCCATCATGGATCTGGCCAATAGATCTTCTGAAAATGATCCTTCTCGGTAGACCCATATCTTGAAAACAGGATCCAATGAGAAAAACAATTCTCACTAGATCCATCATGGATCTGGTCAATAGATCTTCTGAAAATGATCCTTCTCGGTAGACCCATATCTTGAAATCAGGATCCAATGAGAAAAACAATTCTCACTAGATCCATCATGGATCACGGAATGCGCTTTCCGAGGCACGGAGGAAACTCGGTATGTAATGCATGGTCACTCATCCACGGACCAACCTAGGCAAGCACGGCTTAACCTAAAGATCTACCAGAGCGGCTGTTATTAAGGCACGAGCAATCATTACAATAAGGAACTTAAATACACGTATAATTATGTTGAACGCAAACTTTGATTCGTTGAAGGTTTCCTTCCGCCGTTTCACTGGCTTCTTGAATTTTGTTTCGAAACTTTGCGAGATGCTGAATTTATTCTGTACCTAGTGATTCCGCAAGAAGAATATACTCTGAAATGTAAAACCTACAAGATGTGATCATTATTTCTATGAACGGTCGAACAAGCTATTTGGTTTACATTTTACAATGTAATTTGTGGGTTAATGATTCCGCAAGAAGAAAATACTCTGAAATGTAAAACCCACAAGATGTGATCATTATTTATATGTACCTACGAACACCGGTTATACTTGGGAAGTATGGACCTCACGACGATTACCTTTGTACTTACTTCACTATCACTACATATTATAAAACAAAGTCCCCCGCCGCATCTGTCTGCCTGTCCCTATGTATGCTTAGATCTTTAAAACTACGCAACGAATTTTGATGCGAGTTTTTTTAACAGACAAAGGGATTCAAGAGGAAGGTTTTTGTATATATATTTGCGGGCGGGCGAAGCCACAGGCATCAGCTAGTAACATTATAAATGTGAAAGTTTGTGAGGATGTATGATGATGTCTGTATGTTTGTTACTATTTCACGAAAAAATAACTGACTGGGGATGTTTGGCACAAAGATAGTTTATAACCCGGATTAACACATAGGACACTTTTTATCCCGTTAGTAGGATCCCGTGGGATAATTATAGAACGCAGGCGAAGCCTTTTATGAAAAACGGAAGTTGAAAGCGGCTGTTAGTTTCACGAACAAGACCAGATTCGGATGATTTTAACACAAAGGGTTAGTCCCTTTGTTTCTAACAAACTAAAACCCATTACGCCCCACACAATCCTATTCCAAAAACCTTTAATTAACAAATCCCTGTCAAACAAATCAAGTCAGCATCAGGACACAATGCAGTCAATGACCCGTGCTAGAGGAACCTCGAGTACTCATTAAGCTGAAACACAAAATATAGGTACCTACAGAAGTTCTGATTTATACAGCGAGCGAAAACACACGCACACACACATGCAAGCGCGACGACGGGCGCGGGTCTTTTAATAAGGGCCTAACATGCCTCAAATGGCTTCGCATGATCCTCCGTTACGCCTAAAATGCTGCAGCATTAATTTTGAAACAAATATATGGTAAAGTTGAGGATTAGTGCTAGGTACTATGTGTGACGAAAACACGATACCATCAATTTTTATCGATAGAAAAAAAATCCAAAGTTACCTCCAATTCGAACAATAAACCGCTAGTATTCAAAAAGTACTTCAAATTAGATCATGAAACTTTGCATACTAACTGAACTAACTATAAAGCAGGTCTTATGGGTTTTATTTTTTTAGTCCAAGCAATAGATTTTTTGTAAATCGCAAAAAACCACCCATTTCGCACTATTCGGCCGCAGTGACTGACGTAACAACCGCTTTGTAGTGCAAGCTGATTAGAACTTTATTCTAACAGTATTTCAAACGAATTTTGAACCACCACAAGTAGAGTTGCTAATTTTCTGGATAGAAAGGCCTTACTGAGACCCGCGCCAGGATCAGCTGATCGGATCGATCTTCAAAGTTAACAACACTTGCCGAGGTCTGTCAATGGATGGGTGACCACTGACCATCCTTTTTACACCGAGACCCTTTCGTGCATCGGAAAGCACGTTAATTTGTCACGGCTGTGCTTCGTAGGTCCTCGACAGTTGTTACGAGTAGGAAGCCAGAATGTGTGACAACCAGCTGCATGCGGTTAGACTGGAAGCCGACCTCAACATAGTCGGGAAAAGCTAGGCAGATGATGATGTTGTGATATATAGGGTGGAACGGATGGCACAAACGAATACCACGTAATTCAGTACAAATTATAAACACCTCTACATAGAAATTTTTCCTCGGCAATTTTAAAATATCTGATTTTTCCAAAAAATCTGCAACTAAACTACGTTTAGTGACTGCAAAGTGCACCAGTGACTGGCATTTGTTTGACATCGTTTGAGATGGTCGTATGTACAGTCGTGGTCTATTGCGCCAGTTCAGTTTTTTATTTTTCGCTTATATCATGCGGAGGCGCCGAGTCAAGCCCCCTTAAAGTTTAGGGCTATTAGGAAAGCGTCAATTTGGCACGCAAAATAACAATAACTCTCTTTTGGCGTGCGTCGTCAGTGGACTCGGCCGATCGGTATCTTTTCATTCATTATTTCTATACAAAGTCAACGGGGCGGGGCCAGAGAGCGTTTCTGTGTTGTAAGTGCAAACAAAAATTAGCATAGTGGTGGTCAGGCGAGAGTGTCCACGATAGTACGTCTCGTATGTACGTGTTTTCGCTTCTTGTTTAGCGTCGACCTTCTATACTTACCTATTTTGTGGCTAAAGGTACCTCATTGACGTCAGGTAAACCCCTTGACAGGTAACTAATGAAATGGGGCAGACCTGTGTTTACGCAGCAGTCTACCTACAAAGGGTTATTTCCGGCTATTGGACGTTTGTTTGGTCTGTACTTATTTCCGGGTTATGGTGGTAATTGCTATTTGGTTGTTATTTTTAGTACAGTAGAATTTAGGTCTGCGTAGTTATTTTCGTGGATAGCGCTTTCGGCAAGAAGAGGGAAGTAGGAGAGGATAGGCACAGTGCTTCTAAAAAAAATAGAATTTTTAATACAAACTTTGTTATTGCAGCCGAGGCAGAATTCATAAACGAAAAAATCCGCGAGTGTGAAATACATTGCATGTTAATCGTAGTGTGCGATAAGAGCCAGTTTTCGAGGCAGTGTTTTCAAAAAACTGTTTAGTCAAAATTAAGTTACTTGTTTTCTTACTTATCCAAATAAATTCAATTTCAAAGCCCTTTTAAGCGGTCTCTATTTTAGTAGTCAAGTTACAACACAAACGGGCGCTCACTATCAAACTTTTCTGCAAACCATACAATTCTTCAACGTCAACAGTTCCCAACTGTTTCACAGAACATGAGTGTTCAAACAAAACAGTTAGCTGACAGCCAACTATTTTACACAAAATGGCCGACTTTCCAAACTACCAGTAAATAAGGTATGTTAATTTGATATCAACATTTTGGGTGGTTAATTTACGTCATAACTGAGAGGAGAATAAGTGAGAACCTTTAATTGGCTTTGTGTTACTTTATTCAATCAATAGTCTTCTGTTTCAACTGTTGGTTCTCCTGTTCTTGAATTAATTTACAGAGTGTAAACAACCTTATCACGAAGCCATCAAGCAAGCATTCTGTACATCAAACTAAGTAACTTTACGCAAAAATTATTGCTGGGAAACATTGAGCTATTACTACTACGTATAGAGAAGACACCGCAAACAAAATCTGTGCTCCGTTCAACTGCGGTCGGCCGGCTGCAGTTCACTCAGTCGCTTGCTCACCACAGCATTATGAATACGGGGTTAGCCACCCCCCGCGCGCCCCGCACTGCGCACAGATTTTGTTCGCGCTGTCTTCTCTATACGTAGTAGTAATAGCTCAATGCTGGGAAACGACTATTTTTTTGGGGTGAAAAATAATGTTTTATTTTATTTTATTTATTAGGGAAAACAAACAATTACACACTATAAATGGTTAACGAATAATTCGTACGAGACTGCATCAGTGTGCAACTAACTACGTTATCCACATCTTCTTTTGTGGTAGAACTCGATGTAACGCACTCAAAACATTATGCTGATGGATGGATTGAATAGTACGGGAGTCGTGGAGGTGTTTAAAGTAAAAATCTTACAATAAAAAATTATCAAAAACTTCTTTTTAGTGGGCCATAGTGTTGACGACTTCACCCACTGCTGGGTGAAAGCCTCTCTTTGCTTGTACCAAGCTCCACGTTCTTGTGGCAGCTTCATCCAGGATATTCTCGCGATGGCAACAAAGTTGCCTGCCCACCTCGCCGCTCGACGACCAACACTTCTTATTCCAGTCCTTGGACGCCACTCTGTCACAAATGATGAGCCCAATTAATAGCAATTGGCTTGTTCCTACTACATCGGAATAAAGGCAATAGTTTCTGCTCATACAGGAAAGAAACAAGCATAGACAACATGCTTGTTGCATGTGACATTTGAAAACATCCTTTGTAGACCTTGTGTATTCTTTCGGTATATATTTTTACCATCAGTCTGAATACATTTCATACACTATCTTGCTGAAATTAGGTCATCACCATTCTCCTGCACATATTCCTCTCTACTCCTTATTTTGGGTATAGTACATTACTGCAGCGGCCAGCAACAGAGGCATTGATGGACGAACGTGGCCAAGGCTTGTATAGTACTTTTCTCAAATACTGCGAGGAAATTCAAACTCTCGCGTTGAAGAGTTTATTTGTTTTTCATAACTGCTTTCTATTTGTAAGCCAATTCGAAATTTAAATACAACCTTTGATACCTCCTTGGTTGCCATGTTTCAGAGTAAAAGATCGTTCCATTTATAAATAACACGACAGATGTATGAGTTTACTATGTAATTTATTTGGCCGCTAAACACGACAGATATTATGGATTTTTATACAACTTTTGCCGGCCGCTGGTCGCATGTATTTAGCCAGTACAGCAATTTCGATTTATCTCGAAGAAGGTTGTCAAAATAATGCTCAAATTTCCAAGCATGTTTGAGAAAAGGTATTTATTTATCTATGGATCTTTGCTTACCTGAAATAAATGGTTTATTATTATTATTATTCATCAGACACCTTCTTTCTTGCCATATCATCCTTCACACAGTCCATCCATCGTTTCTTTGGTCTTCCTCTAATCTTACTTTTAACTCTATCCACATTCATACTCAAAACTTTCCTCACGACATTTTCCTCATTACTCCGCATCACGTGCCCGTTTCTTATAACAAATGTATATCAAAAAATCTCCGCGATTATCCTTCCTTATAAAGTTTACAACTTACGACTGTGCAGAGCGGTGGTATGGTCCAAATTGTTAGTTTGGTCAGCAACACAACAAAAATTTTAACACATTATTTTTTACACAAAGATATTAATTTTTCACACAATCATGACAAGTCGGACACCTTTTTGTTTTAAACACGACACACTGACTTTTGTTTAGTCTTTGAATATAGAGGTTGGTAGCTATACAAACTATATCTTCCGATTTACGTGAATTTTCGCTTGTGCTCCAAGTAGAAGTTTCCACACTTACGCTCCTACATCCAACTAGTTTACAAACTAAATGTATGTACAGCAAAATATCTCATCTTTCAGATAACTGAAAACTTAATTAATATTGTAGATCGTTAGAGCCTCTCGTGCGGTATTGAGACCTCAGGGAGGTAATTACGAAATTCCGTGCGGGAACAATGCTACGTGTGTTTATGCACACTTGTGTGCGAAATAGTTATTTGTGTTTATTGTGACGTCACTTGCGACAAATTGTTTATTGTTTATTCATGAATTTTGAATAGTCACCTGTATTATGTTCGTGAGAGCTAGGGATTTATTGTGTAGGAAGTAGCGGAGAAAAATGTTTTAAGGAGGATTCAACAGAAATTTCTTAGTAGCAACAAGGAGTCTGCGTTTCTGCCCGATTGATAGCACTCCTGCCCTCATTATGGGATTGAAATATATCGATTCCAAAGAATCGATAATATTTTCGATATAATGAAAAAAAAACATTTTTTTTAAATAAAATTTCATTCCTGTCCACCACTAAAAAGCGAACATGTGGATATTACAACAGCCCAATTCAGTTCAACAACCTAGATAGGTAGCAGTCAGCACACACATAAATTTGGCGGTGCATGCACGCACACAAGATCATTAATTCCCACTAGGTTTATGATTTAAGAAATTTTTAGTACATTATCAAATTAATGCTATTATTTTATGTTCTTCGACAATAATATTTTGCACTTTTGGTTTGATATCTAGATCTTAATTTTAAATTTTAGCTGGTCATTGAAAACTAACCCTGTATACGTATGTAGTGAAATGTCGTTATTTTTATTTTTTCAGTTTTCTTCTACCTGTGATATGAGGCAGTCGATTTGTTGCTTTCCAAATACAACTAACAGGAATAAAGTAATCAATTATCGCTTTAAATACTTTAGTTAGCGAATCATATTCAAGACAAGATATCAAGATATGGTACATCGCATCGTTTGTGTTTACCTCGATTCTAGAGTTTTGCTGCTTTAAACTTTTAAAGTGTTACTAATTATTACTTTCATGTTTCTTGGCGGAAGATTCTTCTTGCTTCGAGAAGTTAGACTAGTCCTTCAGTTAGTAAGTTAATTTAGAAATAAACTACTCAAGAATTTAGTTTTGAGCCAAACATGAAAAATTCATGAACAGGCTTTTATTTGGGTAATTGTTTAGGTGACGCCTAGTATAAGTGATACCGGGCATACATTTGTTGGTTTATACCATAAAATGTAACTTAACTACTCTAATTAACTAGTTAACTTAGTACCTACTAAACTATGCAGGTAATGTTATCACTACCTACCTACTAAGTTAATTAATACTACATTTCCTCGCCCAAGCATTATCACCTGCAACACAGTGTGTAATATCACCTAGTGCTGAAAACGAGGGGAAGTACGTAAACCCTATTTAATTACGTTAACGCTAAACGCGGCCCGTACAATAACCTGATTACCCAGATTATAGTAAGCATCTAAATTAATTTATGTACGCTTAATTTTGTAATTAGATTTCATTTTTTGTGCACGTAAAATCCAAAGTTGTTTGTCTGATTTTCAATGTTAATTAGCAACTTATCTGGTATAAGAAAATGGTGGACTATTGTACGGTCTCATCAACCGTACATTTACTTTGCGAACGCAGCAACCTACTTGGATGTCGTGCGTCACAAATATTACGCTATAATTGTAACTTTTCACGCAAGGAAGAGCGAGTCAGACAACAACTGTGGAACTACTAGCCACTTGTCAAGAGAAAGAATCGCTACCTACCACTTTTGGTTTATTCCCATCTCGGCACCTTCCCATCTCGGCACCCATGAATTTATTTATCTTGTCTACGAAAAATTCCCATTTCGGCACCCTCTCATGAATCATTTTAAGGTACACAAAAAAAAAATGGAAACACAGTTTCAGTATAGTAAGTAAATCAACTTTATTATTTATTAAATCATTTTTGTTTCTTTTTAAATTACCATTGTCACAGACAAGCCCTTGAATCACTTTTTAGAGGCTCCATTATCTCTGCCTTGGCAGTATAATAACAAATTTTAAAATATATGAAAAATTCACGGTTCGTAGGAATAATTGTTTTAAAATCTTTCCAGCAATTATGTAAAAACATATTACAAAAATCAACAGTTATTATGTACAATTAACGTTTAATCAGTATAACCGTGACGTAGGCAAAAGGGCGTCCATACTTTGAGGACTTTCATACTGGTACTAAATGATACGAGTAGGCTTGATTACGCGTTCACTGTACAGTCATAGCAATTAGCTGATCCCCCTTTGCAATTCTTTAAATTTTATTTACTTCGCTCAAATAAATAAAATATAAAATAATTGCAAAGGGGGTAAGCTAATTGCTATAAAACTTATTTTATAGGTTAAGCTAGATGATGTTAAATTACCTAAAGAACTTGTTAATATCATCAAGTTCTGGTATGGAAACCAGGTCAATAGTGTCAGGTGGGCAGGGGTCAGATCTGACGCATATGGGTTGGAGTGCGGAGTGAGACAAGGGGGGTTGACATCGCCAGCGCTCTTCAACCTGTATGTGAAGGATCTGATTGAGGAGCTCAGCAGCACCAGGGTAGGCTGCTATATAGATGGAGTGTGCTTGAATAATATAAGCTATGCGGACGACATGGTGCTGCTGAGTGCGTCACCCTGTGGCCTCAGCAAGCTGTTGAGTATTTGCGAAAGGTATGCATTGCAACATGGGCTTGTGTACAATGTGAAAAAGAGTGAAGTTATGGTCTTTGAGGCCGGCAGAAGTTGTGTTCCTATAAAGATGCCTACTATTAAACTGAACGATGTTCCTCTACAGAGAGTAAACCAATTTAAATATTTAGGGCACAATCTGACTGCCGACCTCAGGGATGATAATGACATCGAACGGGAGCGAAGGGCGCTGTCTGTACGTGCTAACATGATAGCTCGCAGGTTCGCACGCTGTTCGAGTGAAGTCAAAGTCGAGTTATTCCGTGCTTATTGTACTTCATTCTACGCGTGTAGCCTGTGGGCTCATTTTACACTAAAGGCGTACAGCGCCCTTCGTGTCCAGTATAACAACGCATTTAGGGTGCTGATGGGGTTGCCGCGCTTCTGTAGTGCTTCAGGGATGTTTGCAGAAGCCCGCGTAGATTGCTTCTATACAGTAATGCGTAAGAGATGCGCATCCCTGGTACGCAGGGTGCGGGGCAGCGCCAACAGCATCCTAAAAATGATCTCTGGCCGACTAGACTGCGCGATCGTTAACCGGTGCTGCAAAATTTCTGCTGGACCTGCAGCATAGTAACGATGTGCCCCTTTTTAATTTTAGGTTAATTTTCATGATTTGTATATACTTTAGTTTACTAACATAGTTATAAGTGAAATTGTTACTAACACTATGAGTTATGTTGCTCGAATAAATAATTGAATTATTATTATAGGTACTTTTTTTTACATTTTTTAGTTTTGAGTCAATTTGATTTACTCACTATACTGATACAGTGTATCCATTTTTTGATGACTGTACTTAGCAACGACTAATGACGGAGTGCCGAGATGGGAATTTTTCGTAAAGATTATAAATTAATTCATGGGTGCCGAGATGGGAAGGTGCCGAGATGGGACTAAACCCCACTTTTAACTATTGTAACTTCTACATTTTAATATAATTTCAAACACATCTTGCGGTTCTTTCCGTGTATTCCACAACTTAACAAAATCAACTAACTGATAGTGTACGGTGCCTACCTGCCTACAATCATTGGCCCCTACAACTATTCTAGTATAAAAAAGAAATTGCTTTTCTCTATTTTTAAGGATATCTGTGTTTCGATGTTCATCATGCTTTGTAGCAACAAAAAGTAGCAGTAGGAATAAAAAAAATCTTACAAATTCAGCTTAAATTTTATTTAACCACAATAATATAAATGAAAATTTAAATGAAGCCGAGTTTTTATAATTATATATGGATATTATAGTTGTTTATCCTAGAATACTTAAAACCTCGACCTCTGTAAACATTGTTATCATCATCAGCCTATTAATGTTCCCACTGCTGGGACACAGGCCACCTCTCTATGAGAGGAAATGGGCTGTAATCCACCACGCGGGCCCAGTGCGGATTGGTAGATGTCACATGTCTTCGAATTTTTTGGTTCTAGGACATGCCGGTTTGCTCACGATGTTTTCCTTCACCGTTTCGAGAGCAGTGGTGATGAAATAAATTACACAAAGTAATACGCCTGCCTGGGTTCGAACACACGACTTACTGTTCGTAAGTCGAGGCCACCACCACTGGGCCACCGTGATTGTTATAAACAATTATATTTATATTTTCGCCAATTGCCAACAACAAGACCCGTAAACCCTACTCAATACCTATTATGTTTATGAAACAAGAATATTGTTGTCAGTTGTCACGTTATCCTATTTCTGTAATAACAATGTTGATTTAAGCTCCTTTGCAATATAATACCATAACAAAGGCAGCTTTCTGCACAGTTACCTTAATAAACAAGGACTTTTCTCTTTGTGTATTTTGTGTTTTATTGGTTAAAACTTTTTTCTTAACTGAGAGTTACTGAAAAGTGGCAAGGTTTAGGATTCTTTAATAGTAGACCGCTCTGAATTCAACATTATAATGATTGAATAACCGTGTTTAAAATTATCATTATTTTAAAATCCTTAAAAAAAATCCGACGTCCAGACACTCAGTACCTGTATTTTACATGAAGCGACTACCTATCTGACCTACAAACCCAGTTAGTACTGGGTAATACGATACCCCTTGGTAAGACTGGTTGTTAGACTTTCCGGTCACCGACTACCTGTTACGACTGTCAAAGATCTACGAGTATATGCGACAGCCGGGACCAACCTAGGCAAATGCGGCTAAATCTATAACTATTGTTTAACGAGTCCAAAAATTCGCAAAAAAATTATGTTGGACTTTCTATCGGAATTGACGAAAATGTAATGAATATCCAAAAGTCATAGAACAAAATTGCTTGAGTTGCATGTTGCATGCATGATCTGAGACTCTGAATCAACACACGAAAGGCTTTCCGTTTATTCTGTTACACCCTCTATAAATCTTTAGCAATGAAAATACCTCTTCTAAAGACGAATTCACACTCCATAATCCTCCATCTACGTTTAATATTTACATGTTGATATGTAGTGTAGGTACAAAGCGAATTACATCCGCAACATCGGGTCCGAAGTAGTCCCTCGTTCGAAACTGATTTTGCCTACCCGGGTATATTCTACCTACCCGGGTACCCGGTTTCATGTCGGCTACTTACCCGGTTACATTTCCGTGTGATCGGTCTCGGCTTTGGAATAAGCGGGAACGGAATTTCTAAGTCGAACAAGAATGGGTGGAAATTGCAACCATACTGTGCCGTACACAAATGTTCTGTTCCCAGTCAATGCACCTACGAAATTTATGGTTGACGAAATGGGATTCAATGTATGAAAATTAAAATACATAGTTACGAGTTGGCACACTTTTTCACTTGTTTCGCACATCTTTTGTTTAGTTGTCGAAATTCAGCTTTACTCTAACTTTTGTTTTCTTGTGGTCCGAAAATACCACTCAAAAATATTTCAGGGGAATCCGGGACCGCGGTCCTGGGGCCCTACTCTCTAACGTCCGTCCGTCCGTCCGTATCTATCCGTCTCTCTCGCTCACGTCTGCAGATGAGTGCGAGTGAGAGAGACGGATAGAGACGGACGGACGGACGGACGTTAGAGAGTAGGGCCCCTGGTCCCGAAAGCCCCCCGACCCGTTACGAGATGGGCCGGAGCCAATTACACTAACTGCAACCGTTAAGACGTTAACCACGTAATCATTACTAATTAATGATATCTTCATTTGATATTGATAAACATCACATCAGCAGTGCAGTGCAGACCTAGTAAATGATTCCCCTTTTCTACTTAATTCATTCGATAAATACCAGTGCCATTCACCATCTTAACGCTATATAGTAAGATGGATCACCAATAGAAAAACGATTGCATATAAATAAATAATCCGCGGTGTTACATTATTTAAGAACTTGTGTTAATCTATGGATAATAAATAATTTATAACACCTTCGTATTTGCCATGGATTCATAGCGCAGAGATTTTTTGTGCCATGTCGTTTCGAAAACACAGAAAGAAGCGCTACGCGGTGCTACGACGCGTTACTAGACGCTACGAGGTGCTACGACGCGTTACTTGACGCTACGAGGTGCTACGACGCGTTACTTGACGCTACGAGGTGCTACGAGTCGACTCCCTACGCACCCGCGCACTCAGCGGTTTTGTGTCAAGCCTTACAGCCTTTTCAGGGTTCCGAACCTGACGGGTAACCATCGGCGCTGTCCGTCCGTCTGTCTGTCTGTCTGCGGGCTGTTTCTCATGATCCTTAGTAGGTAGACAGTTAAAATTTTCACAGAATGTGTATTTCTGTTGCCGCTTCATCCCTTTTTTTATATTCAAAAATTAAGGGTCTGTATTACTTACTACGATGGTACGACTCGTATACTTGACCGTTTTTTTTATTCATCATCATCATCATCAGCCTATTAATGTTCCCACCGCTGGGACACAGGCCTCCTCTCTATGAGAAGGAATGGGCTATAATCCACCACGCGGGCCCAGTGCGGATCCAGTGCGGTTTTTTTTTAGTAGACGAATCGAATTAGATTCGAACTAGACAGTCTACTTTTTTCTTAATAAACACTCAGAGAGAACGTTCAATTTTAAAGCTATACTGAACCGTGTTTACCACTCGTAATTAAAACATTTACGTCGCCATTTATATCTTTCTCATATACTCATAAAAACCACTTAATAATTTGAATTTCCGTTTGTTTCAGAGCGATACGGGGTACTAAGAACACGCAACACATCATTCTCGTCGCTGTCGTCAAGAAAAGGTATGTTTTTGTCTAATTTACAAAGAAATAATTTTTTAAGCTTCTTACAATCGTACTTTGTATTATTTTCTTTTAGCGAAACGTTTTATTCATTTTGAAAAGAAAATGTATTTCAGGACCGGTTTACACGTGTATTGTAATTTATAATTTACAACTGGTTTATTTTTATTATTTTAGTAGTACAGTTTTAGTATTCAGGCTTACTTTTCAATCTTCTTCGATCTTTTGTTGGGTTCCTTACCCGAAGAGTTACCAACGGGACCTTATTACTAAGCCTCTGCTGTTCGTCCGTCTGTCTGCCATTGGGCTGTACCTCATGATTCGTAGTAGACAGTTGAAATTTTCATGTGTCGATGTGTATATCTGATGCCTCTATAGCAAAAAATACAAACAATTAAAAACATAAAGGAGGCTCCCCTACTGCAATGGTACGGAACCCGAACTTACAAAAATTCGAAATGGAAAATAACTTTCTGAGGGAAGATGACACCATAATTCAATAATACCAAGACACCTATCTCTAAAAAAACTCTATTTTGGGCCAGAAAACCCGATTTATTTTCAATTAATTGCCATATTCGATTTTCAGTTGCTTTGAAATCAATAAATAGTTGAGTCATTGAGTTGACTAAACATTGACGTCACAGTTGGCTATTGCCATCCAAAATCTATGAGAGAACCGCGTTTTGACAGCTCTTAAAAAGTATCTCAATTGATTGGAGTGTCATCTACCCCATTGGTTATCATTCCGTATATCACATCAAATAAACTACTTCCACACTATTAATGAACTTGCGACAAATAAAAACAACGAAATAAAAACTTAAAACTTCAACTAGTAAAATGGCTGCCATGCCAAGGTCGTCCATGAAATATATAAACTCAGCTATGAAGCCACATTGAGCTAAACGTAAAACGTACGAAGAGACATTTATTGAGATAGCTTGCGACCTTCACAGGTATTCGAGTGTGCAAGGACGGGGTAAATATGATCCATTTTCTCCGCATCAAAGATATTCAATACATTCTAATGCACCTTGAAAATATCTTTGATAAATATCTAGCTAGAATATGTGCTTACCACAAAACAAGTATTCAAAGTGCACTATACTACTGATTGTTGTTCACCGTTGTTCTTCTCAGAGTTCGCTTTATTACAACAATTTAATTAAATTCACGCTGCAAAACGAAAATTTGTTACGTGAATTTATTGTTCTGTGGAGTGAATTATAGTCATATTAATAACATATGAGCACGTATTAACAAGGTGACAACTTACTATTGTTTCACACATGAAAAGCTTTCAATATAGCCATACAACATAACATGTATGTATATTACTATACTAGCTGTTGCCCGCGGCTTCGTTTGCGTGGCAATTTTGAGATGTATGTAAGTACGAACAAAAACATTTTAAAATCACTATTGCTTACCTCCCATAACATAAAAATAAAATAAAAAAGCCTTTATTTCCCATTTACCCTTAAAAATTACGATAAAAATGTCTACAATATTTTATTTCTTTGTTAGCAGTTTGATTTTTCTTATAATCTAAGTTAGTATGTTCTCCGGGATTTGGGCCCCTCCTCGGGTGAAGGCCTCCTCCAGTTTCTTCCATTTGTCCCTGTCCTTTGCAATATTCTGCCAATCGTTTCCTGCTGTATCTATTAAATCGTCAGCCCACCTTCTCTTTGGTCTGCCTATTCTTCTTTTCCCATCTGGCTCTTTCCACTCTGTAGTTTTAGCTGTCCACCTACCGTCTTCCATAACATACGGCGTGATAATATGTAGCCTAAAGCCTTCCTTGGTTTACAAAGAACATTTTTGCTGAATTTCAATTCAATCTATCCAGTAGTTTTGGCGTGAAGCCGTACACATACACACAGACAAACAGACAAAAATTCTAAAAAGTCACTTTTTGTCACCAGTTACGTTTTTCAAACAAAAGACACTTATTTTTCTTGACAATTCTCAATGTACAGTTTTTCTTACGTTACTGTTTTTTATAAAGTGTTTCATCCACCAAGTTTCTGAACGCACCTTTTTGACGTTTGACAGATTACGTTTCGTTGTCTGTGCGATGACGTTTTTGCTTGTCAGCTATATTGGTTTGGAAAAAGTTTGCTTCCGTGGTCTTGTAATTTTGGTACACGCTGTTTCGTGTAATTATTGTTTGAAAACTTTGAGTTATTGTTAATCCGATACAATCTTGATCGGTGTTTGATATTTTGTTGACAATTGAGTGAAAATTGAGAAATCTCGCCATTTTGGGTCATGACCGCGAGTGATTTGTTGGTTATGTAGCCGGCCTTTGTGTTTTATTTGAACGCCGGTAATTTCCTAAATTCAGTGCTGGACTATTATATCCCCGATTGGGTTAGCAAACCGGGATAAAATTCAGTTGGACATTCGTGAAAGGTGCCACGTGTGGGATCTGAAGGTTTGATCTTGGAGTCGACGGTGCGCGCTGTGGGCGTCCATGGAACCGTCGTAATCTCACATAACTTCACATACACCACACAAACCACAGATATACTTACACCCCACCCAGATAAGACGTGACCAGGACTGCGTCACATCACCGGTACCAACGTGATGGGTAAGTGTAACTAATATTTGTTTTCCCCTTGTCGATTGGAAGAGTATTGTTTGATTAGGGCTCCGCGTAATCGCGGACATCGTGAGTCTGCTGGTGCAGTCTCAGCAATTCAAACTAAGATACCCTGTGCTATGGACTCCTGCCCCCCCCTCGCTGAGATTGGGATTATGACAGTATTAAAGCGTAGGACATGTCATTGTAGGACTATTGTAGAAAAAAAAAGAATAACAAGAAAAAAATCTAATGAAATACAATTAAAAAAAAAATGCGTGTGTATTTTGTAAGTGTGTGAAGTGTGATTGTGAAGTGAGTGGAGAGTGTCGTATGATGGTGTGGTGTTGTGTGTGTGTATGTGTGAGAGAGAGAGTAAGATAGTGTATGTGTGTGTACAGTACCTATAAAAATAGGTACATCGTGGTTCCGCCTGTCCAGTTTTTTTTTTTTTTGCTTAAATCATGCGGAGGCGCCGAGCCACGCCCCCTTAAAGTTTGGACCCATTAGGAAAGCGTCAAAATAAGCGACTTGCTTTGGCGATCAAAATAACAATAACTCTCGTTTGGCATGAGTCGTCAGTGCGCTCGGCCGATTCGGTATTTTTTCATTCATTATTTCTATACAAAGTCAACGGGGCGGGGCTGGAGAGCTTTTGTGGAGGCTATGTTGCGAGAGCAAGTAAAAATTAGTTTAGTGGTGGTCAGGCGGGAGTGTCCTCGATAGTAACTCAAATATAATCTGGGTCATCATCATTCTCCAGTCTCCTTCCCTTATCTCAATTCATTTGTGATCGGCGCAGTATGTCCTCTTCTTCCACATCCTCTTCTTCCACACTTGTCTATTACTCGTCATCTCAGCAGACACCTTCTTTCTAGCCTTTACACAGTCCATTCATCGTTACCTTGGTCTTGCTCTACTCTTATACACTCTGCTCAACATTTTCTCCAATACGTTTTCCTCATTAATAAGTTGGGTCATCATCTGCCTAGCCTTTTCCCAACTATGTTGGGGTCGGCTTCCAGTCAAACCGGATGCAGCTGAATACCAGTATTTTATTGTTATTATTTAGCCTCGAGCTCCTCTCGTCATTAATAAGTTGGGTATTCATCAGAAAATAAGAAAAAAATATATATACCCACCTAATTAGTTAAAAAATTCTTTAGGGTACTTTTTATAAGACGCTTCGTCCCTCGGTCCCGGTCATCTTTAGAGGTAAAAGTTGGGTGGGACGTTATATTGTTAGCTAGAAAAAGTTTTAGGTTAGTCTCAGACGAAATTCTTTAAATAGTCGTATTATCGAGGGTTGGGAACCGATTCTATAGGACTTGTAAGTTTGACAGACCGGTTTCGGGAAATCCCAAGCATAGATTTTTAGTCGATAATTATTCTCACGAAGGTTTCATGTTATTTAGTCACCTGATATATTTCGTAGAACCAATTTTAGTCAAGAGTGTGATTCTTCTATCGTTTCCGCATTTCCTTAAAGAGAAAGCTAGTCTGTTCTTGTGATGTGAAATGAGAGGCTTTTCAAAACAAGCTCTGTTTCTACCCACAAAAAAATCCGTCACCGATTTATTCTACATTCAACCTTATTCACAGTACATCAAAACACATTCTTCATACCTTTTATACAAAGTTTGAAGGTAAGGATACTTAAAAACTTCTCTTTCAACAGATACATTGCAAATTCGCCGAGTTTAAGAGTTTCGTTTGACAGGGCGAATCGATACGAGCTCTGTAAACCATCGTCTCAAATGCTTTAATTAAATAACTTTTAAAACTGAGTTTATTGGTTATTTGTTAGAGAGGCTGATGGCCTTGTTATTAGCTAGTATGAATTTGAGATTGTTTGTACATTTTTTAGAGGATTAGATATTAGATTGTCCAGCAATACAATTATATATATACCTAATTATATATTAAATATTTTTCACTTTGCTGCTATGGGCCAACTGGTAGCTCACTAGCCCTTATTTACAAGTCGTGGTTCAAATTCCGGCAATTCGTTACAATCATACTCGAGGTGGAGTAAAACATCTTGAGTAGACGCACATTTTCGACTTCATCAAACATCTGGTAATCCTCATTTTGTGCAAGTTTAATACTAATCTGGGGACACGGTTGTAGTGTCCCCGCGGAGATGAGGCAAAAAACAAAAAGGTCCTAAATATTTAATTTTGGTACCTATTATGATGGTATAAGTATTCAGTCGGGTTAAGCCGTTGGTCCCGGCTGTTATTTCCAGATCTTTGACAGTCGTTGCAAGTAGTCAGTGACCTAAAAAGTCTGACAACCAGTCTTACCAAGGGATATCGTATTACCCAGTACTAACTGGGTTGTGGAGGTCATAGATAGGCAGTCGCTCCATGTAAAATACAGGTTTGAGCTGCATCCGGTTAGACTGGAAGCCGACCCCAACATAGTTGGGAAAAGGCTAGGCAGATGATGATGTCTAGGTTACTCTTCAGCAGCACTCATAAAGCAAGCTTCATCCGTCGCTCTTCGAAGAATCAATAAACCTAATAATGCACGGCTTAAAGCCTGTTTAAGGAAATTTCGAAACGCCTAGTTGCCGCTTCCCGTGAAAAGGCTAGGCAGATGATGACCTATATGATGGTATAAGTATTATGACCTACTTAAGGACTTTCATTTAAGAAACAAAAGTTACTTCAGTACGCGGTAAAAGTCGAATCTCAGCACACTTCCTTTTTGTAGGAGTTATCCAAGTTTGTTTCAAGTATACTTGTCTGTTTTGTATGCTAATGCTCTGAATATTTGAGCATGTTTATTTATGCGTAGGTACTTATGGGTGTAACAAGATATGTTTGCATAAAGGTAATGAGATTTTGCAGAATTTATTAAGGCCTCTTAACTGATTTGTTTCATCGTTTAGTTCCTTTTTCTCTCTAAGTTTACACGTTTGGATAATATCGTGAAATCATTAATAATTCCTTTAATTTTTATTTTATGAAACTACTTCTTTCTTTATTTTTAACAATTTTATAATAATTTTTAGCCGTGTGGTATCCGACAGAGTAGAATAGAACCAACCCATTACACTCACGGGTGTCGTATAAGGCGACTAATGTCTGAGGCAGAACACCTTGCGCCTCCGTAGACCAGAGAATGGGCAGCAGCGTTTTCTGTTAGTCTTTCATCACTGCGATCTCCAATCCGCCTGCCAAGCGTGGAGATTACGGCAAATTCCTCCCATCATGGGAGAGGCTTATGTCCAGCAGTGGACGTTATGGTCTGTTGTTGTTGTTGTTATAATAAATAAAATAAACCATGAGCCAAGAATCATGAGCCTAGCCTTTGCCCAATCATGTTAAGTTCAGTCTAACGGTCTTCTACAACCCAGATACAAGTTAATACGATACGTCCTGGTAAAACTGGTGGTCAGACTTTCAGGCTTCTGTCAACCCGTAACTCCAATACCTACCGTAAAACCCTGATTTTTTCTAACCACATTGTTTATTTATACTTTATTCATACCTTTCAATAATTATGCAAAATACATAAAAATAAAATCAAATTCTACATAATGTAAGCCAACTCACGGCATCTACTGCTGAAACTGACCAGCCATTTCCACAGAAATCAATCTTCCACCACAACTTGATACGTTCCAATTTCACTATAACTCGACGTCGAACAAACTTTACCACACAAGTACTAAGGTACTATACCTGTAAGGGGTGCAACACACATACTCCGTTCGGTTTAATTCTGCAGGCCAGCCAAATCGTTCGGAAAAAAACAGCTTCGGTTTAGCTCGAATTGTGCTGAGCTAACCCAAGCATTATTCAACGATGGTAGATGTCAAATTGTCAAACAAAGTTTTAAGAACGACTCGAGTGAAATGAAAGCAGCTTATTATATAGTCATGGCTTCGGGTCGGATTTGTTGTTTAACAAATACTGCTAAATCCAATGTGGGTAAGTGTCCAAAGTGGCAATTGACGTTGAAAACGTTTAGATATTATTGCAACTGCAACGATTTTCATCTGGAATGATGAATGTAAACTTTGCAGTAGCTAATGTCAGTCCTGTAATTTTTGACTTTTCTAATGTGTTTAACGCTGATAGAATGCCGATAGCTTAATCAGGCTCTTAATCAGTATGAACATGTATGTTGGTGCACTTATTTCAACTCTTCGGTATCAATTAATTTGATAGGCTACATACACGATTGCCTTCAAACTAAACCTACTATCGGCAAAATATCGGCCAACTGCTAGATTAGTATGACGCTTTTATCTCACCCGCACACGTGCCGATTGTTCAATCGGCCGTATCTGCGAGCGCTTTCTTTAATAACAAATTATTTGAACGCAGTTGACCCACTGTTGGTCTGGTTTGCGCATTCGTCACCAACCGGACCGATTAGTGTACACGCTAGCAGTCCAACCCAACTACTACTACTAAAGTGTGTAGTCTGCGGGGACTCTTAACGTATATGTGTAGTATGGTAGCACTCGCTAGCTTCAGTACACGTCCACGACACCGCCCCACGTCGTAAGTACATTACCGACCAAACTTGTGTTTTACGATGAACATACTACGACTAACTACAGTTTAGATGCAACAACGACTCAACTTCGTGGCAGTTTTGAATGTACTGAAATTGCCATGAGACTACTTAACTAGGCTACATGTCCATTGTAACGGAGCTGTGCGAAGCTAGAATGTTATACTACCTCAGATTAGCAACTATATTTGTGGTGGTTCAAACTTCGTTTGTAATACTGTTAGAATAACGTTCTAATCAGCTTGCACTACAAAGCGGTTGTTACGTCAGTCACTGCGGCCAAATAGTGCGAAATGAGTGGTTTTTATTCTTTATAAAAATCAAATTTTCGTCTTTTAAACAAAATAAAAAACATAAGACCTGCTTTATAGTTAGTTCAGTTAGTATGCAAAGTTTCATGATCTAATTTGAAGTACTTTTTGAATACCAGCGGTTTATTGTTCGATTTGGAGGTAACTTTGGGATTTTTTTTCTATCGAGAAAATTTTATGAAATCGTGTTTTCGCTAAACATAAGACCTAACATTAATCCTCAACTTTACCATATATTTATTTCAAAATTAATGCTGCAGTATTTTAGGCGTAATGGAGGATCATGCTAAGCCATTTGAGGTAGTATAGGCCCTTAAGTAATATAATTTCTCTAAATTCAAGTCTCCACACAGTTTAAAGACATGGGAGAGTGTGCTAATATACAGAGTGATTGATTAAACGTTGTACTCATAAATACGAGCCTCTTTTACCTCGGGACTATAACTATGTAATATGAAAAACAAAAACTGTTTCCTTCCAACATTTTTTTGAGTCATATACGAACGAACGAACAATAAGTGTATGTAGCAGTTGATATTTTTCTCGATTCCGTGGTTGATCCCCTAGTAAAAGTTGTTTTGTTCGTTCTCATGAGTACTACACGCTCTTTAAGTGTTGCCCACGTTTACCAAATCACCCAGTATAAGTGGAAAATGGTTTAACACATTTTCATAACCGCGGATTGTAGACAGCGTTTTTTCTGCTTACTTATTTTGCTTCATGTCCTGTCTGTAAACAGAGACACAGACTATACTCCTCTGCTTTACTCCCTTTTACATTCTCCACTTATTTCATCATTATCATCAACTTAAAGATGACCAAGATGGACAATCATCATCATCAGCCTATTAATGTTCCCACTGCTGGGACACAGGCCTCCTCTTTTTGAGAGGGAATGGGCTATAATCCACCACGCGGGCCCAGTGCGGGTTGGTAGATGTCACATGTCTTCGAATTTTGTGGATCTAGGACATGCCGGTTTTTTCCTCACGATGTTTTCCTTCACCGTTTTGAGAGCAGCAGTGATGAAATAAATTACACAAAGTAATACGCCTGCCTGGTTTCGAACCCACAACTTATTGTTCGTAAGTCACGGCCGCCACCACTGGGCCACCGCTGCTCGCAAGCTCGCAAGATGGACAAACGTCTTCCCAATACATCCCCAAAGTGAACGGGCGCTCTTGCCTCGTGCTCTCACTCGCTCCACTCCAATGGACAAGCATCTATAAGTTGAAGTTTCCTCATTTCGTAGCTTTTATTGTCCTTCGCAAAACGTGTACATCACTCACAAACATTTTAATGCGAGTTTCAAAGGAATCGGTGAGTCGAATGCTTTCAGTTTGTAATAAATTAGATTTTTTCGTATTCAACAAAGTATGGTAAGAGAACGTTTGTTCTGAGTTGTTTATTGTGTAATTGCTTATTCTTTTCGCTTTTTATTTAATTTGTTTAATCGGATGTAAGAAAGCATTGTGAGGATTCGCTTAGATTAACAGCTTATGACAGCTTATGGAAATAAAATAAATTCATTGTCCCTATCCGTCTATTATATCCCCCTATTCTAAGTTTCAGCCAGCCACTATTAAATTATTGAAAAATCTTTATAATATAAACGTATCTATATTTCGCCATGTTTGAGTCCCATGTAATAGGGAGCGAGCCTATTGCCATCAACTGGGACGAATCCGGGTTCCGTGGCTGCTGCTGAGAAATTCCCGATGGAAAAACCGAGCAACAATTTGCCCGACCGGCGGGTCGGGCAAATTGTTGTTAAATTGTTGCTCGGTTTTTCCATCGGGAATTTCTCAGCAGCAGCCCTCATGCTCAGCAGTCGCGATTGTGACTACTAGATCAATGAGGCAGTCTACAAATAATGTAATATAGACCTCGTCAAAAGTCAGGCACACGTTAACTAACAGTCCGCAAATTACAACTTACAAAGTTAAACAACCAAATACAACTACAAAACAAATGTTACCAGCCCTAAAAGAGAAATTTAAATACGGGTGTGTACACATCAGCTATTTCAGGGGATCTAAAACCGTGAATCCGTGACGTACAAATAAACAGAGCCACAGGGTTGATTCTAAAAGCGTTCCATTCGTTCACCGGTGCACGCTACGCCACCAAAAAGCCTATTTACGAGTTGATGCTATCGGGCCAACATCCACCGCCCAACCAAACATTTACAGGTGCCTATAGGCACTAGTGGTCTGGGATTTTTGTGGTACTGTAAGAAAATTGCGTTACTTACAATTAACTAAAATTAAAATACAATTTTTTTAATTACAATTCAACAACATGGATTGGGTTTTTTTACGTTGGCAAGCAAACGATAATTTTAACCAAAAAAAAAAATTAATTCACTGCATAAGAATTACTTTTTAGGGTTCCGTACCCAAAGGGTAAAAACGGAACCCTATTACTAAGACTTCGCTGTCTGTCCGTCTGTCCGTCTGTCCGTCTGTCCGTCTGTCCGTCTTTCCGTCTGTCCGTCTGTCTGTCACCAGGCTGTATCTCATGAACCGTGACAGCTAGACAGTTGAAATTTTCACAGATGATGTATTTCTGTTGCCGCTATAACAACAAATACTAAAAACAGAATAAAATTAATATTTAAGGGGGGCTCCCATACAACAAACGTGATTTTTTTGCCCTTTTTCTGATAATAATGGTACGGAACCCTTCGTGCGCGAGTCCGACTCGCACTTGGCCGGTTTTTATAATTGCAAACATTAGTACAATAACTGACCTATAATTTCCTACTGGAATCAAAAGGGTGATTTTTTTGTGATTTGAGAGTTTATTCAACTGAAACAACCTAAGAAGTTTTTGATAAATTTATGTTGGTTAATTTTTGTTATATTGCTATTATAGTGGATTTTATATTTTGTTTCTTAAGAGTAGTGCTTTTTATAAGTGCAAACATAAAGTACCTAACCTAACTAATTTTTTTTTTATCTTTCGGAATGCGATAAAAAGTGCGTTATGCAATTGAGCCTACTTGGCACACAATACTGTTTATCTTTAAAAGTTGTTTACCTATAATATTAGAAAGGGTTTAAAAAGACTCTTAACGATGCCGAAAGGCACCTGTTCTCCCCGTCATAACGATTTTTTTTTTTGTTCTACACCATACCTGGGAACCTCCTAGTTACGGAGACATTGTGGGGCAAAGTTCTAACTTTTTCACAAGGTTTTTTTTGAATAGGTAAGTACTTACATATTTTTAATGTGAGATTTTTACTTTAAACACCTCCACGACCCCCGTATTATTCAATCCATCAATCACTACAGTGTTTGAGTGCGTTAAATTGAGTCCTACCGCTAAACGTGATTTTTCACCGCAAAAAAAAGTCGTTTCCAAGCAATTATTTTAGCGTAAAGTAACTTAGTTTGATGTACAGAATACTTGGTTGCCGGCTTCGTGAAGAGTCTGTTTACACCCTGAAAAAATGAAAATTTGTATTTTAAATTTTTTTTTTATGCATAAGTAGGTACAAACACACACTGTTTTAGACTTTCACGGTTCTTCACTACACATAAAGTACTTACGGAATAATATCCGTGATTTTCTTTATTTATGAGCTCCCGATATTTCGACGCTGTTGCAAGCATCATGATCGCGAGAATACTGAAGAGGTCAAGGGGGGGGGGGGGGGGGGTTTTTGTCTGCTCTAAATAATTTTCGCCCCATACCGCATACCTCTTCAGCATTCCCGCGATCATGGTGCTTGCAACAGCGTCGAAATATCGGGAGCCCATTAATAAAGAAAATCACGGATATTATCCCGTAATTACTTTAAGTGTACAAACATACACTTCAATTAACATACACTTCAATTTTAGTTATTTGTCTATACAAATAACTAAAATTGAAGTGTATGTTTGACCAATCCGGCCAATATTCATCTATATGTATAGATGAATATTGGATGGATCGGTCACGTCGATCGGATTTCGCTCAAACGAAAAACACAAACGATATTTAATTAATTAAACCCTACCCGGGTTGACACAGGACTTCCCGGATGTGGCGGTAATACGAACCCGGATGTGTGGCCATGTACTCGTATGTGACCGGTACGGGGTATATTGGTCTCTGTAAAACGTTGAGAGGGTAAAAGGTCATCGATATACCCCGGAAGCCGGGTGTTACTAAAAATGTTAACCTAAAAGAGTGGAGATGTTTCCATAAAACCGGCCAAGTGCGAGTCGGACTCGCGCACGAAGGGTTCCGTACCAATTATTATAAAAAACCGGCCAAGTGCGAGTCGGACTCGCGCACGAAGGGTTCCGTACCATTATTATCAAAAAAGGGCAAAAAATCACGTTTGTTGTATGGGAGCCCCCTATTTTTTTTTTTGTTTTGTTTTTGCTCTTGAAATATTACCCGTTGCCGTTATTAATAAGGATAAAAACCGGCCAAGTGAGAGTCGGACTCGCACACGAAGGGTTCCGTACCATTGAATATATTTAGTATTTGTTGTTATAGCGGCAACAGAAATACATCATCTGTGAAAATTTCAACTGTCTAGCTGTCATGGTTCATGAGATACAGCCTGGTGACAGACAGACGGACAGACGGACAGACAGCGAAGTCTTAGTAATAGGGTTCCGTTTTTACCCTTTGGGTACGGAACCCTAAAAACGGCAAAAAAATCACGTTTGTTGTATGGGAGCCCCCCTTAAATATTAATTTTATTCTATTTTTAGTATTTGTTGTTATAGCGGCAACAGAAATACATCATCTGTGAAAATTTCAACTGTCTAGCTGCCACGGTTCATGAGATACAGCCTGGTGACAGACAGACGGACAGACGGACAGACAGCGAAGTCTTAGTGATAGGGTTCCGTTTTTACCCTTTGGGTACGGAACCCTAAAAACATCACTAAGACAACAGAAATTAGACAGAATAATAATAAAAATAAAACCTTTATTTTCAGGCAACTTTGGCCCATAGATAAATACCTTACAAACTAACATACATGTGATTAAATACAAAGTGTGTTAATAAAAAGGACCGAACTACGTTAGTGAAGTGTTACTACTTCACTTTTGCACTATGTCTCCGTGCGTTCATGTGGCACTTGCCCGTGAAAGCGACGGAACACCACTTCCTGCGGCCAAAAGTCCAAACAACAAAAACACAAACAAAACAAAAACAAATACATTGAAGTAAGAGTGAATTCCAAAATAGATAAAAAAAACTATTATTCCTTGAACGAATTAAGTTGGAGGAAAGTCAGGGATTTTTTAAGTGTTTTTTTCCTTACATCGTATAATGCCTTATAAAACCAAAATAATTTTAGTCATCATTTTCAGTTTCATACGGAAACAACTTACAGGTTATTTTCCACGAAGTATTAAAAACTTTCGTTGATTTCAAAGTAACGTTTAACACAGTTATCTCGAAGCAATTCCAAAGCGGTAAAGACCAAAGTTTGCTTAAACTAAGTTCAGTTTGTATTCACTTTCGGCTATTAAAGTTTCACGCAAGTCTGTACGGAAGTTCCTGTCTTGTAGCGTGAATTGTACGGGCAACATAGTCTGGAAGTTAATGTCATTTTAGTCTTTTGTCATTTGGACTTACATATTGTAGAGCATTATATACATTTTTATTTAAAAACGATTAAATAAACTAACAACAAACTAAAAACACGTCAAAAAACTCCTCCTCCATAAGGTCAGCTAATAATGTGCCCAATAGACTGGCCACATTGCCACTTTGTATGGCAACATTTAGCCTCTGGCCAAGGTAAAAGCCAGCCTTTAGGTCACGGGAAGGGTCAACTAGGCGTTTCGAAATTTCCTTAAACAGGCTTTAAGCCGAGCATTATTAGGTTTATTGATTCTTCGAAGAGCGACGGATGAAGCTAGCTTTATGAGTGCTGCTGAAGAGCAACCTAGACATCATCATCTGCCTAGCCTTTTCCCAACTATTTTGGGGTCGGCTTCCAGTCTAACCGGATGCAGCTGAATACCAGTATTTTACATGGAGCGACTGCCTATCTGACCTCCACAACCCAGTTAGTACCGGGTAATACGATACCCTTTGGTAAGACTGGTTGTCAGACTTTTTGGGCCTCTGACTACTTAACGACTGGCAAAGATCTACATATGACAGCCAGGACCAACGGCTTAACGTTCTTTCCGAGGCACGGAAGAAACTCGGTATGTAATGGGTGGTCGCCCATCCACAGACCGATCTAGGCAAGCACGGCTTAACCTAACGATCGATCCGAGCGGCTGTTATTATTTTGCCACGAGCTCCTACACAAATTCAGGTAAATAAGTCACATTGTAGAATGACTGTGATTTGCAATTGCATGTAATCTATGCTGTCTAAGTTTTCCTACCTCGTTAGCCATGTCAACTTCATCATCATCAACTTCCTGACCTTGTCCCAGTCTATTTGAGGTCAGCTCAACGGCTCGCGTTTTCTTCGACCATTCTCCCCTGTCAAATGTCACGGCATCATTGACTCCTGTCTCTTTCATATCTATACTACTAATATTATAAAGAGGTAACATTTGTTTGTAAGTTTGTATGTAGGGGGTAATCTCCGGAAGTAATGAACCAATTTTAAAAATTGTTTCACTGGTAGATAGCTACATTATTCGTGAGTGCTTTAGGCTATATTTTATTCCCGTACTCCCACGGGAACGGAAACTACGCGGGTGAAACCGCGGAACGTCAGCTTTTCATGTAATAAAACAGTTTGTTTATTCAAGTATTTAGCCGTGTTAACTTAAATATCAAAATAAAAGTTAGTGCTTTTTCGTTAGAAAATAATACAATCCCTTGATCACCTACAAATTATACCCACAAATAAAATATCATTAGGATTAATTTCGAAGATACTTTGGTAACGATATAACTCGATAAAGTTCCGAAGTAATGGCCCAAACAGAGAAACGTCGAAAAAGGAAACACCTTTAGGAGATATAAAGAAGTCATCATGACGATGGGAAGTTCGTGACTGAAACCAGAGCTAGGGCTGTCCTGAAAAATAATAACAAAGAGCTAGGATTTTTTCAAACATTGGGTAAATTAAAAGTATTTTTACTTGACTTTACGTCTAGTAGTCCTAGAAACGACTTCTATCGGCAATATAAAAATAAAAGCAATTCAGTCAAACAATATAATGACCTATTTTTATATATTTACTGGCTAAAACTAACTTTTGATTCTTGGAGTCGTAAGTCTTTTTAGAGAACCAAGAATAAACCGGAAAACCCTTTATTGCAAGTCTCAATACTTTCGTTAAAATGACTGCATAAGCTGATTAAAAGAGAGAAACCAATACAACATTTTCCAGACTGCTTCTTGTCTTCTTGCTAACCCTATCAGCCGAAGTAGCAGTGACGAATAAATGGCGTTCAATTTAGGTGACTAATAAGTTTTCTTGTTGTACCCTCGTTGCGGCCATCTTAATATTTACTACGTGTTAGATCGTTAACTACATCGTCTGACGGCTACGCACAGCTTTCACAACGGTTCTACTGCTATTCAGTTGCAATAGGTAAAGACTAGCGTATTTTTCTCAAAAATGGTATGTAATGTTGCCATAACATCTCTAAAAAGTATCCAGAAAGTGAACTCTACCGGAGACTTATTCACAACTGTCCAGTAAAAAGCGAGATTTTTAATTTTGTAGATTAAGTATGTAATTAACTTACTGGACAGTAGGTCATCCTCTGCTTAGAAAAAAAAACCGGCCAAGAGCGTGTCGGGCCACGCTCAGTGTAGGGTTCCGTAGTTTCCCGTCCGTCACAATAAGTGTGGGAACACTGATGGATACCCACCTTTAAACTCATAAGTGGAAACTTATGAGTTTAAAGGTGGGTATCCATTATGTAAAAATGCTTGCATATACGAATATACTACAAACTTAGTTCAGAAATTATTTTGTACAACTTTTTGTCTTTTTTGTACAAAAACTGTTGTTTCCATCAAGTTTAAAATGATTTTCCTAGAAAGTCCTTATAAAGTTCTACTTTTCAGATTTTTTTCATATTTTCTAAACTTATGGTTCAAAACTTAGAGGGGGGGGGGACACATTGTTTTTTACTTTTGGCGCGATTATTTCCGAAATTATTGACATTATCAAAAAATTATTTTAGGAAACCCCTATTCATTTTTAAATACCTTTCCAACAATATATCACACGTTAGGGTTGAAATTTAAAAAAAAATCACTTCCCACTTTACATATAGGGGGGCTACCCTAATAAAACATTTTTTTCCAATTTTTATTTTATCACTTTGTCGGCGTGATTGATATACATATTGGTACCAAATTTCAGCTTTCTAGTGCTAACGGTCACAGAGATTAAGCGAGGACGGACGGACGGACAGACATGGCGAAACTATAAGGGTTCCTAGTTGACTACGGAACCCTAAAAACATAGTACCAGACACATATTATCATTAGAGTTTGGCCATTATAACATGGTTATAGGAGGGAGGCTCCAAATATATATCTATCTCTCTTTTTGGTATGACATTTTATGAGATACATATATTTTTGGAGCCTTAAACAGCCATTTTATAGTCTGTGACACTGTCTTAACGCGACGCAGAAAAAGTACGCACGTTGCGTTTGTGTTGTAGAAGTATAGTGTGGGATTTTATGTTTGTAGATACTTATTTAGTCATTTCAGTTTATAAATCATGTTGGATTAAAACTTTCCATTGTAAAATTAACATGATGTTTCAAAAACAATAATTTACATTTATTGCCAGCCAAGAGTCCGTTAATCAAGATGTACAACAAACAAATATAAATGCCCCCGGTAAATCGATCACAATATCTATCAGTAATTGCCATAATATGAATGTAACCTTCAATATTAAGTAAACGAATTTGTTATTAAACTTTCTTTCATTTTTGAGAAAAGCGTTATACAAACCTCAACCAGTAAGAAAGCCATCCTGGCCTCGTATATAACCGGACCTTACCTGCAGTTCAGTCCGGTTAACTCATACTTGGCCAGGAAGGCTTACTTACTGGATTCTGCAGTAATATACTATTACGGCGCGTATTTAAGCTCGAAATGGATCGCGCGTGTCATTTTATAAAAATCAATCGCGCGCACACGCGCTCTTTCCAACGAGTTCGCGCTAGCTGGTGTGTTCTGTCAGTATACGTATATCTCGCGCCTGAGACACGCATATGAGCGCTTACACGCCCTTTAAAAAACGCACCGAAAATACGATAATCTGTAACCAACCTGTCTAATTTTAGGCCCCTTCACGACACGGCCGGGGTCGATGTTACTTGGAACGCTTCAATCGTTTCCATCCGTCGTTCTGCAAGCTGCGATTGGTGACTCGTGGCATGTTATTTTGTTTTGCTGACTTTAGCGCTAGAATTGCGTTGTTGGCGCACGAGTGACCATAGTCTCTTGTATTTATTGGCCTATAATGCTGCCAGCCTGCAAGCCTTCCTTACGTGTTGAAAGCAAATTACGGCAGTTTTTATCTAGTTTTCTGATAAAGAAGCTCGAAGAAGTTTAGTTAAGCCGCATTTCCACATGCTACGAGACTTGAGCAAGAAATGTCAGTGCCTCACATATTCAGCCGATAGCAAGTTGCGATTACTGTAAATTTGGTTGAAAAGATACGAAGCTATACAAAACCAGTTTATGAATATCTCTCTTTGTATCAGAAATCTATACAAAGCGAGGCCATGTTATACTGTAAATGTATAGCTTGATTTGTCGCCGTGTACACAGTTCACTCCTTAGTTTGAAAATGTTGGTAGAAAAGCAGTCTTTAAGAAATTTGCCCGTATTCTTCACCTCGCTATAGGAATTTACAACTACCTTACCCCTAAATTAAGTAATTAAACACCTAATTACTCTGTACTTAAATTCTAAATATTTTATTCTTGTCCAATAACTTGATAGCAATGATTATGCGGCTTTCATGTTTGATTAAAGTTTTAACCATTCTTATGTTTTAAATTATTTTGTACCGTAACAAAATAGTCACTGTGGTGTATGCATGGAGCGCTATAATGCGTGACGCTTTTACCCTAGTTTCGTAAGTGTTGGAGATGTGCTTCAGACACATTGTGGCGCTTTTCACCTACATTCTAAAGCGGGTTTTTGTGATTTTTGTAGTGAAAACTTCTTTAAGCGCGTTGAGCACTTTTTGGGTGAAGGAAAAAAATTGAACTCATCGTCACTTGACGTAACGTGCGGTCACGCTTCGTAGCACTCGTAGCATCCGCTACGGCGTAGCACCACATAGGCATGCGCGGGGCATAACCAGTTCTACGACAGGGGCGGGGCCTGTGTACATTTTGTTTTCACTTCTATCGGCAGTCCCCAAAGACTGCCCCGATTTTTTTTATGAATAATATACGGATTCTGGTATGAGTTGATAGATTGTGGATGACGATACTGATAAAGTGATAGATAAATATGTAAAGTCATACAATTTCGACACGACAGTGTCGTTTTTTTTTTCAAACTTTTTTTTTTACTCGTCATCTTTTTTTTTATACGCTCTTTTATTGGGGGTCGACCGAGCATGCCTTTTTTAGGGTTCCGTACCCAAAGGGTAAAAACGGAACCCTATTACTAAGACTTCGCTGTCTGTTCGTCTGTCCGTCTGTCCGTCTGTCCGTCTGTCTGTCACCAGGCTGTATCTCATGAACCGTGACAGCTAGACAGTTGAAATTTTCACAGATGATGTATTTCTGTTGCCGCTATAACAACAAATACTAAAAACAGAATAAAATTAATATTTAAGGGGGGCTCCCATACAACAAACGTGATTTTTTTGTCGTTTTGTCTAATGTTTTTAAATAATGGTACGTAACCCTTCGTGCGCGAGTCCGACTCGCACTTGGCCGGTTTTTTTCTATGTTTTTCTTTTACTCGTCACCTCAGCAGTCACCACCTTTCTAACCATATCATGTTTCACACAGTCTATCCATCGTTTCTTTGGTCTTCCTTTGCTCTTACAATAAAAAAAAATACTGCAAACATAAATTGTCTATTACTATTTTAAACTATTCTCACTTTTTGCAGTTTTATGAATAGTGAATAGCACGTTAAATTGACGATGCGTATCAATTTGCTTTACAACTAATTTCCCTGAATGTTCGAGGGCAGTATAGTGATATTTGAGACTGTCAACTTCAAGAAAAAGATGGAACTCAGGACGAATAGTATTGTCCTCACCCCAATGATATTCTAATAAACAGATATGTTATACACCTACAAAACCACCAAAAAAAGTATTCAGCGAGGCAGAGCCAGCTCACATACACGCAGTGACGCAGAATAAAGGCAAAACAGGCCAATTGGCCCGTTTTTGAGTCTTCACGACGACGCGCTCACAACATATCTGTTTAATAGAATATCATTGCCTCATCCTATTCAACTGTACAATAATGTGTAAATGTATATGCATGATTTCATAGATATAAACAAAAGTTTAAATGGTTATAACTTGTTTGGCCGATTTATGTCTTGTTTTTGCCTTTTGTCATTATTTTTATAGTACGGGAATCACCATATAAATTAATATCAAGAAACTTTTCTACTTCACTGTACGAATCATAAAATTGGTCAACGGGATCAGTTGACCAATTCAAAAATTCATTAGGTCGACTGATCCCGCGGGATCCACCTGTGTGGGACCAGTTTACTAAACACCCCTTTTAACATTCCGTATCGAAATAAAAAAAAAAGAAAATTTATGCATATTCCCTATTCTGACTTTAACACTTCACAATCGCTCCCACATGTAACCTTGTCCACCCAAAACACAGCAACAGCTTATAAATATCTTTCTCAACTACATTCGCAATTTAATTCTATATCCTCAAAATCCTTGGTTTAGCTCCTTAAACCGAGTCGGCTTGTATATCGTTCTCAAAGGAGCCTGCAACGCGAGATAAGTAGGAGTCTGCAACCTTAGACGAAATATACCGAGCCTCGGGTAATTAGCGAATGCTAAAAATAGTTGGTTGGTTTTCCCCAAGTGTCTTGAGAAAATTGCTTAGTAACCTCAAGTATTTTTGAGTAAAAAAGGTCTTAATTTTGTCTCAAAGTTACTGACACTTGTATTAAGTAAGTCAGGATAAAGAAATTATATTAAAGTGATTATTTATGCAACCATTTTTATGAAATAGACAACAATTTGAAAGAAGAACCGTCAAAGAAAGCAAAGCCAAGTATTCTAACTTTTGCCAGTTCTTACTTTAAGTGATTATTAGATAAACTACAGAATAAAAATCGTATCTTAATTAATAATTACTTTTACTCAAGAAATCATTTTGACTTGATACAGGTGTTTAGTACTTCAGGTGCAGCAAATGTTGTTCTGTGATTTTTATTAGTTTCTATTTGAATTGGCCAAAAAGCTTTTGAAAATGGCAAGGATTTTACCAATGACGATAAAGAATGTTATTTAAAAGAGAAATAGGTGAGAAAATGTACGACATGATGCCGTCATCAGTGACGTTTTCAAATACACTTTCCTTGATTATAGGTACCAACTTTCTCTGTTCAATTTTTCTTTGCAGATCACTGATCCTAAGCCTTTCGTTTTTTTTTTTAATTCCGTTAGAAAGCTTATAAAGCCTTTCTAGATTCAATTGCTTTGTTTATCTATGCATGCGATGCGGAAGAATTTTAATTATTCCTGCTGAAGCTTCGTTTATCCTACCGCTTTGTTATTTGACCTGTGCAAGCTGACCTAAATGAGATTTCCGAGGATTTTCTAATAACTTTGTCGGTTATGTTTCGACTCTCAAAAATTGTAAAAAACAAAATCGAAATCTTTATATTACTTTTGGTTAATTGAAACTATTAATGGCTTAAATATGGATAGTAATGGATACTGGATGTTATGTTATAGGTTTAGGAACAATTGATGATTACTGAATTATGGAAGTACTTTCTCATCTATACTAATATTATAAAGAGGTAACATTTGTTTGTAAGTTTGTAAGTTTGTATGTAGGGGGTAATCTCCGGAAGTAATGAACCAATTTTAAAAATTGTTTCACTGGTAGAAAGCTATACATTATTCGTGAGTGCTATAGGCTATATTTTATTCCCGTACTCCCACGGGAACGGGAACTACGCGGGTGAAACCGCGGGACGTCAGCTAGTCTTAAATAATAGTAGTTACACCATTTCATTCGTACTTCTTTTTACTCGATTTTAGGCACAGACCATTCGAAAGAGAGGATTGTGTACGTGGTTAGTCATAAATGCATGCATAAAAATGTAACGAATTCTGTGAAGTTCAGATATAAAACCTTTTTGAATGGCAGAAATGAATTTCGACATTGTCATTTTTCTCTATGGAACGTTTAAATTCCAATGATTGAAAACGGTTCGAAATTAAAAATAGTTTCGTTCCATTTTTAAATATTCGTCGATGTCGATTTGACAGATGAGAGTGTTAATAAAAAGGAACCCATAGACGATAAAAGTAGTTTGCCTCTGTGTATCAAAAATTTAATCGAATAAAAACTAAAAAGCTATTAGCCTGAAAGGCTTATTTCACATTAACCACGATGTTAAATGCTAAACCACTTACCAAATTGGATTATAAACTATGCACTGAACTCGAGGCAAATACTTTAAACATTTAATATTTGACTTGAACCGCTCTGAAACAGTTTGAAACAGACTGGGAGTTCCAGTTACTGTTTCAACTAAATTTTCCCTGAAGTTAATTACGTAGAAAAATCCGTTTTCGCGTGGCCATTGGAAAATTTTACCGTTTACCGGGCTAGATACTGTTATGTTAAAGTGCTAATTTCTTTATGCATTGTTGCCTTTTCATCTAAATTTTCAGAAATATTTACATTATTTACATACTATATAATAGAAATAAAAATATTTACAAGTATCAAAAAGGGTTACAGGGCGTCGAAAAATTCGTCCACATCGCTGTCAACAGGAAACGTGCCCAGAAGGCTGGCAGCATTGCCACGTTGGATGGCAATGCTGATTCTTTGGCCAAAAAATAGGCCCGCCCTCTGGTCACGTGAACAGTCGACCAACCGCTTGGCGATTTCTCGAAAAACTAGGTGGGCACTCGGACCCCATGGCCCTAGTGTTTCAACCCCAAACGGCTCAAACACATAATTACCAATTAAATTATTGTATTTGCGCCGTTTGAGGTTTTCAGCACCTGCAGCAGCCGCCCCAGCGCAGCACACTGTGCTAGGAAGATGGGATGGCGCAAGGGTGTCGACGCAAGTTGCGTCCCACACCAAAGGCCTACCCAACTTCCATGGCATTATGGTCATACCATCTGGTCTCTTACCATCGACGCGTGCCAAGCCAGTGGGTTCTAATACAGCTGGCACCCCGGCGGTGGCAAGAGCACGACGGATGAGATCATTAATGCTAGCGTGCCGCGCTATCCGACCTGCACTCTTACTGCAAGAAAGGCCATGGTGTCCGAGGCAGTCGACTGCTTCACCACATTGACAGCGATGTGGAGCCCCACAAGGAGCGCCCAAACGCAAACATGTAGCGAGCCGGAAGGTTGTGTCACCTAACATAGTGCCTATATTAGGTGACGGTAGCGCCTGAAGCCAGAGGCCCGACTCCCATTCACCCACAGCCAGCAGGCGGGCACGCTCAGCAGTATTGGTAGACGTATTAATAAGTTTATTCCGTACCAACCTGCAGAGCGGCTCATCCCACTGTCTCTGGGAAAACGGGTTCTCGGGCCGATCCGTGTCCGGGCAAGCCACTTTCCAGGCGTCCTCTGCGTCGGTCAAGCACGGCACTTCCGAGCTAACCAGGGAGAGAGATAAAATTTTCCTGGTTAGCTTTTCAGTGCTGTGGACAGAAGACAGAAACGCCGGTAAGCTAACACTAGAAATTTTGCGGACGCCAAGGCCACCGAAACGAATTGGCAGGGTGGCTTGCAGCCACGCTCGGTCGTCCAGGGCCACATTAAGAATGGATGTTAATGTGTTGCGAATAATTTGGTCAATTTTGTCCAAAAGTTGTGGTTTCTTCCAAAGAGGAGAACAACGGAGAAAATACATAAAATTTGGACCAAAACAGCAATATCTTATAATGGTGAATGCCGAATGCATATTAATTTTGGAAAGTCTATCCGAAATATCATTGAAATGTTTAATTTTGTCGTCGATGAAAGATGAAAAACTTTCTTCAAAAATAGGGGAACCTAGGAGATGCAGGGAACTTTTTTCTAAAATTTTGATTTTTGGGGCTATTGCATTAAATTTATCTATAGTCGATTGTCTGTCGGTAATGTCAGAAAGGTAAATTTCGCACTTTGAGGTATTAAGGTCCAGGCCAATAGATTTAAATTGATTTTTGAGGAGTTGTAGGTCAGCCAAAACCGTGTCAACATCACCTCCTAGCGTTCCATCATCTAAATACCACACATTCAATTTTGAATTTAGTTGTTGAATTATGGGATGAATAGCCAAACTGAAAATGACAGGCCCGAGAGGGTCACCTTGTTGGCAACCAACTGCAGATTCCAAAACATTGTCCTTGTAAAGTAATTTAGAAGGGTGCCTATAACATTGCCACAAAAAACCATAAATTTCGTGTAGTACTTTTTTGACTTCAGCCAACAAAGTGTCCCTATTCACGGAGTTGAAGGCATTTTTGACGTCAACCTTGAGGATGACCTCACCTTTTTTTGAGTCTAGAAAAGACGATAAGGCATGTACGGCTGCCTCACAGCCCCCTCTGGAACCAAAACCAAGTTGAAGGGGCTGGAACTTAGTTGCAAGCGTCTCACTATACAACTTGCAACATATTTTGGCAGCCATACGCCTGTAGGTACAACCGACGGCAATTGGACGAATGCCGCCGTCCCTCTTGCGCAGGGCACACAGATTAGCCCCGTACAAGACGTCGACGACGGCATCGTTCACGCCGCCGGAGAGCATTAAGTTGATCAGAACCGCAAGCTCCTTCAAGAGTGACTCACCAGCTTCCCCGGCGCCTGAACTCAACAAATCTTTTAAGTGCTGTGGAGTCAGGCCGTCGAGGCCGCCGGCAGAGCCACTCCGGAAGGAGCTCACGGCTGTGATCAACTGCGGGGCTGTAATTTTAAAAAAAGGTGGATCCTGAATGAGGGGGTCGGGGTGGACGGGCGGGTCGGGGAAGGTGAGACCATCCGCAGGCAATGGATGTTTACTCTCCAGGGCTGAAAGAGTATCTGGAGAGTAAGGCGCCACCACATCACTGCTGAACAGAATTCTGGCTGCCCCCCTAATGTCACCGTCGCTTAGCTTGGATTCCACATGAACACAAATGTCTTTCTGTTTATTAAAAAAAGGTAATTTGGGATCTAAAATATGGGCCGAATTGTTGCAATTATCTTTAATTTGGTTTGTTAAAGTTTTTTGAGTAGCCAAATTTTTTTGGACATGCAGAATCCTGTACGGGAAGGTGAGTAACTGCTCCCAGGCACGCTGCGAGTTCTCCTGGGTCGCGAGACGGACACATCGCGCTAAACTCAGCGCAACAGAGTGTCTCGCGCCCCGGGGAACTCTTTTTAAAACTGGAGTGGAATTTTTGAATTTGGATAATGTTTGCCACAAAGGTTGTTCGAGAGGTGTTGATGTCGGGGATGTGGCTTGGGGGCCCAAAGGTACACTATGAGGTTTGTGAACTTTCCCATAGTGTATTTTAAGCCCCCGTTCGCCTTTAAAAAAACGAGCCTGGGAGCAGTGAGGGCATCTTACCAGATGTACATCCAGTGATGTGGCAGGTTGACTGGCACTACCTATTCCGGCGTCGCTACAACTGGCGCCGAACATAAAATAAAAAAAACTTACCAATAAACAATAAAGAAATATAAACTATTAAAAACACTTAAAAAGAAAACACATACATTAAAATTTCACAACAAAAAAAATGTCACTCAGCACTGACGGACGCCACTGACAGAAGCTGCGCGGCAGTTGCGCTGACGGCCTGGGGCGCCGCCGCCGCCGCGCCGACCGCGCTGGCATTTAGGGCAGCCCCGGCAACTGTTGCCGGGAGACGGACGTCGCGTTGTTGCCTTATATTGAACTTTAGTAGAAGCTTTTTTATTCTGTAAAATTGTGTTTCAGTCATTAAACTATTACTACTACGTATAGAGAAGACAGCGTGAACAAAATCTGCGCTCCGTTTAACTGCGGTCGGCCGGCTGCAGTTAGCTGCCCCCCGCGCGCCCCGAAATGCCGTGCTTGTTTTACAGATTTTGTTCGGGCTGTCTTTTCTATACGTAGTAGTAATAGCTCAATGGTTTCAGTAACTTTTTTGAAGACGACAAAATAGGAATGACTGAAAAATATTTTTTAATTAATATGTCAAAAAAATCAAATCAAATCAAAATCAGTTTATTAATCAATATAAAAATACAGGTGTGTCATAGTAGTCGGTGAGCCACAAACTAAGCATTGCTTGTATCTTGTGGCTCGGGAGTGCGAATTTTACAAAAAAATGTTACATTGAAGAACAAACATGCATGCTGTCTGAGTGTCAAGCAAAGACTACAATATATATATCAAGGCTGAATGTCAAGTCGCGAACTGTCACTTTTCTTTTCCGCGCCATATCGACACCGCAAGAAAAAATCTTTCTCGTCAAATTATTCATTTAAAACTAAGTTTACATTACATTTTACCAAAATAACAAAATGTCGAGTGACAGGAAGTGTACTAAGTGCATCTTTAGTGAAAATCGTAAACCCGAAACAGAAATCCGAGCATTTACAAATAACGCTCGCTACCGGGACGTAAATTGGAAGGACATTATTTATCAGAAGACATCAGAGATGAAGCAGGAAAAGTGTATTCCTGACAACAACTTGGATGCCCGACTTTAAATGACCCCCGGATACGCGATATCCACAGTGCTCATTGAAGCACTAAGGGAGTTGTAAGCTCGTTAAAGCCTTTTTCCTCCAGTGGGTACGCGATACCTCAGTAACACTACTACTGGTTACTAGCTGGATGGTAAGCTATCAGTGGAGATACGAGATATCCTTTAGCTGAGTCATTGAACGATGCTAACACTGAAAATCTAATGGCAGGTCCAGCAACAGGTAAGTGCCATTTTCAAGACCAGTAACACCTCATGTTACTAGCTGCATGGTTAACTATCAGTGTGACACGTGGTGTCCAGCTAAATTTATTGAACAATGCTAGCACTGAAAATCTAATTGACATCGTAGCCAAATTGCCGGGCAAAAGGACAGGTATGTCCCATTTTCGTGACCTTGATCAGGTAATTACAAAATTGTGCTATATATCCATGACCATGCAGGTCGTAAGACGACCCTGCTTAACTTAGCACATCCCGTGTGTGTTATAACCTTGCAAATGCATTATACTCTCGCAGTGAATGTGGAACCATTCCTTGCCTGGATTCCCATCAGCGAGTAAAGTTGCTGGCTGGCTGACATACATTTGTCAGGACCACACATCCTTAAGTACGAGATACTAACAGCATGTTAAACCCATATAATGTGCTTTTAATAATAATAATATATTTATTTTGAGCAACAAGACTCAGTGTTAGTAACAATACACTTACAAACTATGTTAGTAATACATTTACAAACAAAATAAAACAGAAAACAGATTGTGACATCATTGCTGGCTTGAACATCAAGTATAAATTAATGTTACACATACGTTTAACTAATGTAAACACCAGCCCAAAAAGTGTATGTATGCTATTTTGGTGGAAGTTATGCCAGACTATACAGGATATTTATTATGCTACATGCCTAAATACGAGATATTTACAGCATGTTATAATCCACACTATGTGTGTAAGCTTCGACTTCAAGTATGATATTATCGAAAGCACCCTGTGGCTATGCCATAAACTTGTCATTTTGATCTTTCAGTGATGAAGTAATATTTACATTTAAGCATAACACTTTTCATTCAAATAATAGAACAAGATTCTTTGTTTACTTAATACTATGAGAGAACAGCTGATGGAAAATGTTCCAGACACTTATGACAGACTTCTGTTCCACTACTATACATATGGTGAACCAAGGTTATGTGATGTTCATCATCATCATCATCAGCCTATAATGTTCCCACTGCTGGGACACGGCCTCCTCTCTATGAGAGGGAATGGACTATAATCCACCACTCGGGCCCAGTGCGGATTGGTAGATGTCACATGTCTTCGAATTTTTGTACTGTTATCATAGGCAAAGCAACCGATGAATGGCTTGAATGACACTGCATAACACAACCTACAAATGTTCATCAGCACCATGTCAACCTCAAAATTAAATTAATATTATTTAATTTTCTTTAATGAAATGAAACACCAAACCTATAAGGACAATAGTTATATTCTTAGCTTATTATGTATATTTCCAAACAATTAATACATGTAGCCAAAGAGATTTTATCACCAACAACAAGAAAATCAATTAATCTGTTTGTGCCTAGCACAATAAAATTCAAACATCCAAAAAAGTATCCCGTTAACAAGAATCTTTCAAGACTGAACACAGTAATAGATACTGGAGTGCTAAGCCAGTAGCCCCAAAAGAGAACACATCAAGGATGGTACCGGAATGATTTAACCATATTATATACCAGTTGTAAAGTAATGATCTGGGTACTTGGTTTAAGTACAATGGTTCAAGAAACCATTTGTTATCAAAATCTATACACCATAATGTCCTAATACTCAAAACTATTAGTATTGAGAGGAAAAGGGTTATAGACTTACAAAGTTTGGAGGTCTTAACAGCCTGTCAATGTACAAATGACATTAACAACTAAACCTGTTTTAGTTTTAAATCAAATTGCAAATTTAAACCCACCCCCATCTTCGAACAAAGATAATATTCTTATCATCATTATGTATAAGCCCAATCTAAAATAACATGTCCAATAGTAAAATCCATTGCTTTATCTAGCAATCCATAGATACAATATTAAATTATGGGTAGGTATATTAATCATGCAATTCATTTAAGTACCCCTTATGTCCAAGAGTATTTTTGGAAGGGTTCCCATGACAGATAGTTTTTTCCTGCATTGCATTGCATTTTAAAATCACTTAAACCTTACCCATAATAATTAATCACCTTTCTTAATCATATTAGTGCTGACATAAACCTTAAAACTATTAATGAAATGAAATAAAATTATTATGAAGACAGTAGTAAAACATAACTTCATTGCCCTCTGGTTCCGGGCGTTGACCCCTATAATCAGCTGTAGCTTACTAGAAAATGAACCATGCTGAAAACAAATTAATCCCTATCAAATAACAACAGATAATTTGGCATGTCATCTACCTACATTGAACCATAACATAAAATTAAAATCACAATTAAAATACCCGAAAAGATGGATGGGCAGACATTATTGTGAGATTTATACAAACTCATAAAAAGAAATTTTAACTAAGAAATTTCATTTATTTTCAGTTTTCACTACCAATTGGAGTATTGGCTTTAATAGCTAGCTAACAAAAAGGGGGGGGGGGGGTGCATGGAAGTGCAGATACAACAACAGATAAAATGCCATACATTTCGTATAGAGCTAATAAAATCCAACTAAAATTCATAACAATTGACAGTAGGTACATTGCGGCAATGTTGCCAATTACCTACACAATGTTGACTGAATATGGTCAACACACATCCACCAAATTGCACACTACTAGATGATTAAACCAGGAGTGTTCGAGACACTTGAAAGACATTGTCATGAAAACACTGCTGATTCTTGTAGAAGTACCTAATATTTCAAATAGTTTGGGAAATTACACTAATATAGCAAATATTTATCGTGGAGACCAGACCTCAAGTGTTATACTTTTTCTACTATGAAACCGCAAAAACTTATTGCTCCTTTACAAGGTGCCTGGGAAAACATAATAATAACAATGTTTTTATTTATATTGTTTCTATCATTATAGGAACAATAGGTTAAAAAATGAATTATAAACGATATCATAATGTACAAAATATACCAGACTAAAAGTATTAAGCAGAAATCAGTTTCTAAGACTTAAATACAAACAGTTTTGAGAAAATACCTCAATCGCCCTTTTCGAGCCAATTGACTACATCTCAAATTCTGTTTTACCAGTAAGGAGTGAATCCCTTAACATTCATAATATTTAGTCATAAGACTATCAGACCATTAGCAAAATTTTGAGCTTTATTTATACTATGTACTATTAGGTACTAATTAATAATAAAAACAGTTTAATCCACACTGTAATAAAGAGGTTTCTCTTTCTTTTCTGATTAATTGTATGTAATTATATTAATTGGTGATGATAGAGTGAATACTTTAATATCCATAATATTTGATCTAGGATCTACCTAGACCCTTAAAAAATGACTGAGCCTTATTGATAGGAAATACTTCAGTTTAATTCTCACGACAATAAAGTGAAGAGATTTCTGGATTCTGATTAATTGGTTGTAATATTAATTAAAAACAGTGTTTTGAATGGACTCTGGCTCTTCTACTATTGAACAATAGTTAGACATTGTATGTGATCATAAAATCATTACATTAAATTTTTTATAGTTATACAATCACCTTTTGAGACGATATACCTATGGAGCTCTATACTTGCCTTGGTTGCACTCTTCTGTTGCAAGTATTTTGACAAAAGGCCCTTAAACATTGCCTTGGTTGCACTATTCTGTTGCAAGTATTTTAACAAAAGGCCCTAAGTGAATAAAAATAATGCCAGTGGCATTCCTTGATAGTACTTCCAGACAATTCAACACTAAATAATGGAGTTGATGAGCCTTTTTTATTTGCAGACACATCTATTAAATACTAACACTACAACTGGCTTTCAAATGATAAAATTACTTACTGAGAGATCTGAGGCTATCATTGCCTCAATCTATCAAAAGCATCATTAATTTCGTCATAGTTTGATAATATGAGAAATTTTTGAAAACAAAGACATTGATTGTTCTCCTAGCTCTAACTTTAACCCATTGGAACAACAAAACAGTTATTAAAATACATCAAACCCTAATATTCGTAAGTTTGTCAGATTTCAATTGAAAGGGGTATCTAAACTCCAGAATTAAACTCTCACTATACAACCAAAACAACAGCTCAAATTAGAGCTGGCATCAACGAAGTCAGACATAATGTTGATTACATGGTTATCAAAGTTATTTTTATAAAATGTAATATATTTATTGTAAAGTATCCTTGAAGCTTTAATATTCTTACAGAAGAAGGTCCAATGTAATTATCACAAATCAACACTCAGAATTACTTGCATTTGCATTTGTCGTTTGTTAATTTGGATGGCTGGCATATAGCAACAACTTAGGTACCTCAACTAAAACAATAAACAACATTTTCAGCAACAGTTTTCACATTACAAAGTAATTGGGCAACAATACTACTATTCATCATAAAAACGTTTTATTAACTATGTAGTCCAATATATTACCTATCGAAATCCCCGCAATATAGCCCGAATTGGTCCACGATCATGATTTTTAATGCGACATAAAGCTGTTACATCAAAAAGTTATTATTTATCGCATAAAACTGTTGACGCAAAACAAGTAACGCGTTTCGGCTTTTCACGACGCATAAAAACGCTTTTGTGATAAATGATTCAGAAGCTGGTTTGTGTTTGATTGCATTGGGGCAGTGTTGCTGATTACAAATTCATTCGAAAATGGAAAATGTGTGTGGACTAACAAAATAATAATAATCCTTTGATTCAGTGCCGGTTTTAGCACTACCAGCGCCCTGGGCGAGATTTCTAGCGCACCCCCCAAACTGCAATTTTAAATCCTTACGAAAAAAAGGCAAAGGATAGGTATAATGAAGGAACCATACATTAAAAAAAAAAAAAGTTTTTTTAATGAATGTTTGTTTCATTATACTACCTATCCTTTGCCTTTTTTTCGTATGGGTTTATAATTGCAGTTAGGGGGCGCGCTAGAAAAATAAAAATTAGATAAAAATTTACTTTTCTAGCCTTTCTAACGGCGGACTTTTTTATTAAGTTATCAAAGTCGATGTTTTCTGCAATTTAATTTTCGATTGACAAACTTGGCAACGCCGCGGGCGCGACGGCGACGTTGCGAGTTCGTGTTCACAAGTTCACATGCCGAGTATGACGTAGCGAATTTACGGGGCCAAGGTATCACTTTCGAACAGTCCCGCAACCCCGGCAGGCATCGGTCCTGGCGGACCCCTTCCTTTTGATGACTCTCTTTGAAGCGCGCGTGGAACACAAACGCGCCGTCGACACGGCCTGTCGTCATGAGACGGACGGATGGCGAGCTAGCCCATAGCTCTACGTCCACAGGCCCGCGCCTGCGGTGGCCGGGGACCCCTAACAAGTTTTGTCGAGCTTTAAGAGATAGTAAGAAAGCTATAAGCATCTAAGAAGTGTTGATTATAAGTTCTATAGAGCTAGATTCTGCAAGAGTTAGAATCCACCTTTAAATCGTTGCAGGCTACATAATGAGGTTTATTGGTAGTAAAATTGTGGTTTTTATAAAAACTTATATATAGCAGCAAACATAATACAAATTTTATAACTCTTCATTATCACTTTAAGTTGAATAATAGGATTTAAGTCACTTAATCTAACCTAACCTCACAAACCCTAAAAATTATCAGATTACAGCTCCTTGTAGAACTATTAAACAAGTTAAACCCATAAAAAACTCTTTGCTTTTTCACTTTTATAAACATGTTTTAGAGCTTCTAGTGCCATGCAAGTGCATTTACTTAAATACTTACTGAGGCTTCTTTTGCAAGAGCACCCAAAGCCAATTTTACTAATAAATACTGAGAATTTGGAATAATGGGCCGCATCAGAAGACTTAAAGTCACCCAAAGGGCAATGGAGAGGGCTATGCTCGGAGTTTCCTTGCGCGATCGAATCAGAAATGAAGACATCCGCAAGAGAACAAAGGTTACCGACGTAGCCCGAAGAATTGCCAAACTTAAGTGGCAGTGGGCAGGGCACATTGCTCGCAGAACGGATGGCCGATGGGGCCGAAAAGTTCTGGAGTGGCGACCGCGAACCGGAAGACGTTGCGTTGGAAGGCCTCCCACTAGGTGGACCGATGACCTGGTGAAGGTTGCAGGAATCCGCTGGATGCGAGTCGCACGGGACCGGACAATGTGGCGACACTTGGGGGAGGCCTATGTCCAGCAGTGGACGTCTTTCGGCTGAAATGATAATGATGACTGAGAAATTATTGCAAACTGAGCATGAGTTGCAAACGAAACACAGAAAATATATAACTCATCCAAATAGCCAGCACACGTGTGGGAACCAAAACAAACATTCAGCTTACTAAAAAAAAAAAAACAAATACGTTTTCAACGACGACCGATCAAAATTCGTATGAAAAACTGATCGACCAACTTTAATTTGTAAATACGAGTAAGCTTTAGTAAATAAATGGTGAAACAATATTTTGAAATGATAACCAATACAAAGATTGCTCGATAAACTATCGAGAATCATTGGTTTTTGAGTTGATACTTAGACAGAAAACATTTGTTAAATGATATGGATCTATTTTTTTACTGTTAGTAACCTTTTCAATTCCATCACATTTTCAATAAGACCCAGATCTTTTTCAGAGTTAATTTTATCCATAGAACTCAATTTTATTAGTCTGCAACTAAATTAAATCTAACACTGAGTACCCAGATTTACATAAAAACCCCTACATTCAAATTTCAACATTAAATTAATAAAAGAAAACCTTTGAATCAAAATTAGATTTACCCTCACTTCGCCGATAATATAATTCCAGTTTTACTTTTACTACTAGCACCCGAATAACGACTTTAATTCTATAACATCTTGTTTCACAACTCGTCCCTTATTTAACGGTTACCGTAGCTTTCAGTTTTAGTGGTTTAGCCTTTCAACATAATAAAATAACCCAACGGCCATATCCTTTGATCAGAGTCACAGTATTTGGAATTATAATTACGGAAAGGGTTATTAGGAAATCCTTTTTAAGGTTATTCAGGAGGTATAGAAATAGCAGGTAACTATATTTGTTGAAAATACAAGTATTAGGTAGTGAATGATGTTACTTGATAGTGTTGTTAGGGTAGATAGATGTTGATTCGTGCAAATATTGCCTTCGCACAAAGAGGACTTTTTTTTTGCTAGTGCCTAACCTGCACCCCTAGCCAAGTTACAAACGTTTCGTTTCGATTCTCTTTCTACTATCGTAAACGCCTCGGCGTAAGCGATTGTAGAAAGCGCTAAATTGGTAGCCGACTTGACACGACTCTTATTTTTAACGATGTAAACTTGTCTACGAATTTTCTATTCGTTTGTGTTGATCACGTGATTTAATGTTGAGATTACTTGAGATGATGTCATTCCCATGCATTTGAATAGTTTTCTACTAGCGTTAACGATTGTAGATTGTCATCTTGGCTAGGGTCAGAGTTTTTATGCCGCGTATTGCCCATACGCGGACTGACTTGGCTTTACATGTCGTCGAGAAATATCTCTCCGGCATGTTGGTTAGGTTTCCTCCCGAAGTACCTACCTATTCCTTCACCGATTCAAGTGATAATTATACAATATGCACATGAATCTGAAAGTCAGAGGTGCGTGTCTTGTCCTACCATCATATTGTGTACATCGTATTGTTACCTTTCTTGCTCACTTGTTTCATTAATTTTAACTTTCGTTGTAAAAGGAACTCTTGTGTCTGTGATCTGCATTTTAGACACAGCAGTTTAGCCCATGCATTGTATACTTATTTTATAATTTTTGGGCTTTGAACCAGAAAAAACAAAGAAGTCTCTATCGTTTAGTCTCAAAACTTTCAACAAACAGCTGAAAAGAGCCAAGTCTCAAAAAACCTAAGTTGCGAAATATCTACATCCAATGATATTCTATTAAACAGATATGTTGTGAGCGCGCAATCGTGAAGACTCGTAAACGGGCCAATTGGCCTGTTTTGCCTTTATTCTGCGTCACTGCGTGTATGTGAGCTGGCTCTGCCCCGCGGCACTCTTTTTTCGGTGGTTTGTAAGTGTATAACATATCTATTTGTTAGAATATCATTGCCTACATCTCAAAAAGTTTAACTTGCAAAATGTTCAAGTCTCAATAAATCGACGTCTCTTTTGGAATTTTAAAAAAGTTTTGCAAACGTATGTTATTTTGCAACTTGAATGTTTTGAGACTTATTCGTCTCTGTTTAACGAAAACTATTATTTTGCACTACTTCCTACCAGTTATAAATTAATTCCCTTGAAGATCAAAAGCGTCGTAAATCCATGTCAGTTGTTAACATTCTGTCAGTTTTCCCGCGTCGTACTGAAACCGAATAAAACTAAATAAAATAAGCAGATGATGGAGCGAAACTAATAGGGTTGCCTTCTCTAACTGGCCGTATTATTATGACTGGCAACATTGCACTTAGGCTAAGGAATAAAATTCTTTATGGTGGAAGCTCGACGCTAGCCCGCGAAATTCAAATTTTCTTACGTGTTTTGCAAGTGTCAGGTTGCATGTTGGTTAAAATATGATTCGCGGCTGTAATAACACTTATGTAGTTACAGAATTATATTCTTTTCAACACACTTGCTCATAATATGGCTCTAATTTCACCGCAATTAGGCACATAAATAATGACACCTGTAATCAAACTGTGACTTTTTCATTACTCACAAGTCAGTCATAGGTTTTTTTTTTTAATTGTTGAGGTGCTTGTTGCTTTGTTCTTAAAAAAATATCGATACAAAAAAGATCGTGTTGAATAGGAGGTACAAATAAATTAATGTATACCTATTGCCTATTGCTTAATTTTTCCCTCTCATAGAGAGAGGAGGCGTGTGTCCCAGCAGTGGGAACATTAATAGGCTGATGTCGATGATCTATTGCTTGTTCATAATTATCATGCAACTTCGTATTTAAATAGATAATTTCAACTTGTACGTTTTTAATAAATAAAACTTCCACTCAAATATAACTTTTGTTTTCTCTGTAATAAAGAAAACTATGAATTCCCCATTTTGTACGTGGCTAAAATGCTAACCGCGAAAAGCCAAAAAAAAGAATCCTCGCCATTGTTAGATGCCCGCGCATAGAAAAACTGATTAATTTTCCCCGCCATTGCAAAAAAAAATTCACAACTACACGTGTGTATTGATGATTACCGTCCTTGGCTTTCTTAAGACGCCTCAGCGGTAATCACCAACATTACACACTTGTACCATCCTAATGTACTATTAAAATCATCAATACAACCCTCTAAGTTCATGTAACCTGATTAAATGACTATTTCATGAAAAAGTTGAATTTCGCGGGCTACCACAATTTCTAGCAATGTTGCGCATAGAAGATACACCGGATCCCGATCCTCATGTCATTTTTACTGGCTATATCCTGACTGGATGCAATGCCGTGTATAATTTTTGCGTAAAGTTACTTAGTTTGTTGCACAGAATACTTGGTTGACGGCTTCGTGATGAGGTTGTTTACACCCTGTATAATTGGTTAACCCACTTGTATTAGCGTCATCACTGTCTAAGGATGGGTCGGGGGGCTGATACCACGATGAATGCGGACCACGCGGTCAGTAAAAATCCATAAAACCTAGAACTCATACTTTATGTACCAGCCCTAATCGGAAATAAATAGGGTCGCCATGAATTGAAGTTAGTGGACACGAGCCAACGTGACCCCGGATGAGACGCAATTTAATTTTGAGCTGAGATAAATTGGAACTGGCCACGACACCGGCACTAAATAGATTGTCAAGTGCAAACTGTATCGGGAAAAGCTGTGAGTGAACTTAAAGGTGTTGAGTTTTTCTTTTAAGGGCGTATACTACCTCAAATGGCTTAGCATGATCCTCCGTTACGCCTTAAATACTGCAGCATTAATTTTGAAATAAATATATGATAAAGTTGAGAATTAATGCGAGGTCTTATGTTTGGCGAAAACACGATTTCATAAAATTTTCTCGATAGAAAAAACCTAACAACCGCTTTGTAGTGCAAGCTGATTAGAACTTTATTCTAACAGTATTACAAACGAAGTTTGAACCACCACAAATAGAGCTGCTAATCTGAGGTAGTATAGGCTCTTAATTGAATTGTAAGTTAACGAATTAGACTTGAGTCTCGACTGGAAATTAAGGTGGAAGTCAACTGACTTCCACCTTAATTTCCAGTCGAGACTCAAGTCTTAGGGCAACTGCCCTAAGTAACGTTTTTGTGGTACTTTACAAGGAATTTCAGATGATATTTGTTAGTGCAATGAATATTTACTTAGCGACACCTAAAAGTGTACCTATTTAGTACCTTTTTTTATTTTTCTCGAGTGAACGCTGACGTTGAGTTTTGCTTTAATCTAAGTTTAACCAGTCAGTATAGTTTGAAAGCACAGCTAACAGCATTTGAAGCGACTTACCTATTATCTAGAGCAGCGGAAGCCCTGACTTACGAACATCAGTACGTCGTGGGTTTGAACCCAGGCAGGCGCATTACTTTGTGTAATTTGTTTCATCACCATTGCTCTCAAAACGGTGAAGGAAAACATCGTGAGGAAACCGGCATGTCCTAGAACCAAAAAATGGAAAACATGTGACATCTACCAATCCGAACTGGGCTCACGTGGTGGATTATAGCCCATTCCCTCACATAGAGAGGAGGCCTGTGTCCCAGCAGTGGGAGGAATATTAATAGGCTGATGATGATGATGATGACGTATTATCTTATTTGTATTTTCAGTCGTAAAAGACAATTACTTCTATAGATCATTACAAAAAGCTGAGTGAATGCTCTATTTTTATTGTACAAAGTTTGGACTGCGTGCAATGTTACAAAGTAGCACAATACATATTATGTAGGTTTAGGTTTAAATATATTTTTATTCTCAAAAAAGACACAAAGTCACTTACATGAGAACAATGCTTAAAATAAATTATAATTAAAGTTCGTCACAGACGTCTCGGTAGCGATTACATATTAGATATATATTAGATATACCCATCCACTGCATTCAGATGTTAGAAATGTAAATTATGTAGTTAAACATAAACATCCAAGCTAAACAACAAGCAATTCTCTATCTACCTAACTATTTGGATAAACAATGTAGGTGATTTTGGGGAGACACATAAGATTAATTAATATCTATTTGACGGGTCAAACTGTGTCACAACCTTGTTTGAGGAGAAGGACGACTATAATAAGATAATTAACATTATCACCTCTATTTTGTCATCATCATCATCATCATCATTTCAGCCGAAAGACGTCCACTGCTGGACATAGGCCTCCCCCAAGTGTCGCCACATTGACCGGTCCCGTGCGACTCGCATCCAGCGGATTCCTGCAACCTTCACCAGGTCATCGGTCCACCTAGTGGGAGGCCTTCCAACGCAACGTCTTCCGGTTCGCGGTCGCCACTCCAGAACTTTTCGGCCCCATCGGCCATCCGTTCTGCGAGCAATGTGCCCTGCCCACTGCCACTTAAGTTTGGCAATTCTTCGGGCTACGTCGGTAACCTTTGTTCTCTTGCGGATGTCTTCATTTCTGATTCGATCGCGCAAGGAAACTCCGAGCATAGCCCTCTCCATTGCCCTTTGGGTGACCTTAAGCTTTCTGATGAGGCCCATTGTGAGCGACCACGTTTCGGTCCCGTATGTAATCACTGGCAACACACACTGGTCATAGACTTTCGTCTTGAGACACTGCGGTAGGTTGGATTTTGTCATCAGCCTGTATTTATGTTAACAAATTCCTTGCTGTACGCGTTAAATATAAAATTTTTCACAGATAATATAAATAAGAAGTTCAAATCGGTTCAATGCGTATAGACGGAGGTGAATGTTTTTTTTAAATTTCGGCAAAGAAACATGCGTCTTTACGGCGTAAATATTTTTTTGATTATTCTAATTTAAATAAAATATCATAGATAAACATGATTATTTAAAACTACTATTTAAGCGTGGGTCAGACTGTTGTTAATAAGGAGGGCTTGTGTGTGTCGGTCTCCACCGGCGGCTTACAACAGCACGCACTGTTGACGCACTGTTGTATTGTAAACCGCCCGCCGGTGGAGACCGATGTGAAGGTGTGCGGAGAGCCTGTTTACAACAGTCTGGCACGGGCATAACTTTTATAAACAAATTAACATTTATTTGTGTTCTAAATTCAAAAATGTAAAAAAAAAAAAAAAAAATTCGGCTGTTTAGCGGCTTCATACATTTGCTTCTTCTTCAACCTGGCGAAAGCAAAGCGCGGAAAAAAAGAAAATTAAAATCATAGTTTCCTAATAATTCATGACAAAAATACTTCTCGATCTATTTTTTTTTCTTCGAAAGTTTATTGAAATACGTTGTTTGATATTCATGGGCATTTGTTATTGCAGTTCTCGGCGCTATAACACCCACGGCTCGGTTGTGAATTCCGCCTCGAATGCAATAACAAAGTTTCCCCACCTAAATCAAAATGTACTATTTTAATTCATATCTTTTCTAAAAAGCCATAAAACAAATTTTCTTTTTTGAAAGAAGACATAAAACAAATTTCAAAGAATCTAAAGAACGGGAAGCCATTCGATGTTTCTTGAAAAGCTTCTTATATTTTTTTACGATACTCGATCTCAACTTCGTTATTGCCTGTTGCAAGCTCTTTGAAACTGGATTATGTTTCAATTTTCTATTAAAAACCTAAAACTACTAACTATTGGAACGGGCTTTTTAGTATAGTTTTATTTTGTTCGTTATATAATTTGATGAGACGCAAACAAAATGGTAATTACCAAATAAATAAGTTCTAAGTTAGTTTTTTTTTTGTGAATAAGGCCAAACACTTTATTAGAATATTTTTTGGACAAGGCAACAATTAATCTGTTTCAACATCATCATCATTTCAGCCGAAAGACGTCCACTGCTGGACATAGGCCTCCCCCAACACATTGACCATTCCCGTGCGACTCGCATCCAGCGGATTCTCGCAACCTTCACCAGGTCATCGGTCCACCTAGTGGGAGGCCTTCCTTAAAATACATCTGTTTCATACTGTACATAAAATAAAATTACCACAAAGCTCAAAATTATACAAACACAACACCGATCGAGATTATTTCAGCTTGTAATTACTACTGACTAAATCAAACAGTGATCTGAACCACATCTGTTCGTTCACAGGGACCCGAAATCGAAATACATTACAAAATAATTTTCAGGTCTATTTCCGCTATACAATTTTCCATCTCATATTTTTTAATATACAGTCGAATAAGCAATTTAGTATACAGGCAAAAATGTTTTAATCTTTCCAATTCACCGACTGTAGGTTTTCATTTTTATTTTGTGCAAAAAAAAGAGTAATCTAAAACAATTGACTGCTCAGCACACTCATAACATTGTTTAAAAGTAGTGCAAATTGATCGGCCTATTTACAACCTAGCTTGTTTGATTGTATATATCGTCCAATAATACAAAGCGCTAGGTCACTTTTTTCTCACACTGGACAAGTCATTCAATCATTCAGCCTGGTCTTAATTATTCATAGCCGAGAAAATATATTTTAATTTAACTTCTTTGCAGAGGCAGTCTCAGACATAATGGAATTAAATTAGTCAGTAAATTAATACTTTAACAGCATGAAAATTAATCTCGAAAAGGGTTTTATTTTCTCTTTATTTTTGCAAAATACAGTGGCAGTCATGAATTCATTATCCTCGCCTACTTTTCTTCCAAGAATTTAAAAATCTCTTGCTAAAGCTCCGAGCAGAGTAATAAAAATCCTTCATATTTACGAGTATTTTCAGTAAATAAATCATAAATGGTAATATGAAATCAAAATCTCGAGCCAAACATGGACGAAAGTCGTTAAAAATGTAATAAAAATCGAATATTAAGCATGCAATAATCGTTTAGAATTAATCTTCAATAAATCAAGTGTTTTGCCAAAACAATGCTTGACTTGAATTAATTTACAGTAGATTATTTTTACAACTGGCCTACTACTACTTACAGAAAAAAAAACTTTTATCAATACAATAGCGAAACTGACGAATAGCTAATAAATAAAACTACCAACCAAACGTTTAAAAACGCGTTTACGCTTTTCATGTTCATTCCACTTTTTTGTTGAATATTTTTCAACAAAACGTCTTAAAAGTTACAGCGACGATGTAATTTCACGTTATTATTAAACTCCACAAAGTTTTCAAGGTACAAAGACAAGTTAACACAAAATTGACGAGGAAGTATTTTGCTTTGACTTCAGTTCAGTTTTAAAGGTACTTTTTTGTTGTTTTATTAATCTACTTTATTATCAAAGCTAATAAAGTTTTCTCTCTTGAATGTACTGTGGTTTCTATTGTGTCCTTTGAAGAATAAAAAACAAAGCGTGTCAGGCAGCGCGAACCCCTTTTTCCTGGTGAGAACTTGTGGTCAACTTTTTGCAGCAACTTTATTTTTCAGACTGTAAAAAGCGCTTTTTCGAGGGTAAATAACAAGTTACATTTTTTTTAAAGCGTTTTGTATTTCTGCGACGACTTTCAAAAGTTGTAATATAAGTTTTTCTGAAGTTTACGTCAATCTTATATATTTTTAGAAGCTTACCTGATCTTGTTAGTTAGTTGGTATTGATCATATCTTGCAACTGAATTTCAAACCAGTTCCTCCCAACCGATTGAGCTGAAATTTTGCAAACAAAACTTGATCCTGCAGCCAGGACTCCTCCTCAAGAGATAACTCTTCAACGGGTAATAACGGACACGAAACTTTGTTCAATGTTGATAGATAATCCTAATTTTCTTCTTTTCATTCAATCAGTTTGTTTTAAGTTTAGTTTATTGAATATTCTGTCACCGTTTTTGGTCGATAGAATTTCACTTTGTGTGGACCCCCTGCGCACCCCCTCCCCTTCCTTACGTCACCCTGGATGCTCGCCCGTCATTTGTTTTTCACTTAGCAACGTTACTCAACATTTTAGTCAACACGTCTTTTCCGTGTTGCCTACTTATTGTTGTCGAACTAAATATTATACTAGACTCTATAACCAATAATAATTATTATTATTACTTATTTATTTAACAGACAACATGATCCACTGAAAATTAACATAATATACTTATAATTCTAGAACAATGCAAACAATTTAACTTATAACCTATGTTAGTACTTATTTATATTGTACTACAGACAGGGTAGTTTTTATAAGATGCCTCACTATGGGGCTTTCATCATGCCTATCAGCAATAATTCTCAAGAAGCTGTTGCTACTGCCACAAGGCGATGTAAGGCGAGGCTGTTGCTTCATACTTATAAAGTTTATTTACTTACCTGTCTATTATTTACGTTACCTGTATTGTGCTGTGCGACGCCTCTATTGTCTTTTGCCGGGAGCCGTTCTGACATAATCCATTAAACCTCTTTTGTCAACACCTAGGAGATGACACATTCATTAAACAGCCTGCTCTATGACTTCCTTTTGTCTTCTACTGTTTGTACGGTGAGATGGAAACAATAGATGTTAGTATCAAAGAGAGGTCGCTTTCTTGCAGCTCATTTTTATAAAGGGTGTAAAAAGACCCATAACGAAGCCCAAAGGTACTTCCGGCGTTCTCCCCGTGTCACTGCGATCATTTTTTTTTTTTTGTTCTACATCATACCTGGGAACGTTCTAGTTAAGGAGATATTGTGGGTCAAAGTTCCAACTTTTTCATAAGTTTTTTTTTTTAATACCTACATGTTTTTAATGTAAGATAAAAATCTTACATTAAAAAAATGTATTAAAAAAAAACTTAAACACCTCTACGACCCCCGCACTATATTCAATCCATCCATGGCACAATGTTTTGAGTGTGTTACATTGAGTTCTACCCTAAAACGTGATTTTACACCCCAAAAAATAAAGTCGTCTCCCAGCAATAATTTTTTTTATTTATTTATTTAAATAAAGTATTACTTAGTTTGATGTACAGAATGCTTAGTTGACGACTTCGTGAAGGGTCCGTTTACACCCTGTAATTTACTTATGTATTAATATAGATACTTGCTGAACTTACAGTTTGCACCAAAGTGGGCAGCAAGCCAGAAACATGACATTGACTAAAAAAAAATATGCAATAATTAAGGAAAGCTTTACTGATACCTACTCGTTAACTCAAACTCAAACTCAAAGCATTTATTACAATTAGACCATTACGGCACTTTTGAATGTTGACATTCACATTCAAATACAAAAAAGAAAACTACAGTCACAAGGCATAATAACTTGACAAAGTAAATTTCAAGATCCGGTTCCTGAGCAATCAGGACGTACCAAATTCATCGTTTGAGTTGAGGGCGCATATCGAGCAGTTTGGGTACGCACAGAAGGGACCGCGAACAGACCCCGCGAGGCACAGATAGTATAATAATAATCATTTTATTGTCAGGCGACTAAGGCCCATAGATAAAATACACAACATAATAATTAACAACAATAATATACTAATACATATTTTAAACTTTAAGAAACTAAAACTATACACGCAACGTTGTCGGCGTCGTGTTTTGCTGCGTGGTGTCGCGTAACCGTCCTCGGAAACGTCGATATACGACACCCTTCGGCCAAAAGTCCTCCTTCATGCAGGTCTGTAGATGGTGGGTTGGAACTCGTACCACGAATGACTTAAAGTTGATGTTGTGGCGAGATTCCAACCTTTCGACCCTCATAGTCCAGTTGGTCTTCACTTTCAAATACTGCACCACTTCCTCAGTTGTAATATAATGTGCCATATCAATACCTCTTTTCACTGCGTATAGCAGTTATTTGACCGATTAACATATTAAGTTCAGAAACACAAAAATAACCGTCAAGCATTAGACATAACACCAGTCTGGCTGCAGGATTCTTCATTTTCAATGGAGGATGAGAAATCCTCCACCCAGTTCCTCGTACATAAAATAAAATAAAATATATTTTACTACACTTTTCCTACGCAACATCCTATCATATCAGTACTACTATTTGTGCAACAGTGCAACAGATATCTCCAAACAAGAACTATAGAATGTCATAATAAAACCCCGAATTTAATTTGAAAACAAACAGATAATATTAATATCTCATAAATTTATCTGCGAGCATAACGAACGTCCCGAAGAATGTTAATAGCCAAATGTTCAGTAACATGACTCGTAAACATTTTTTTCCGTTCCAAAATGGCAAAATTATTATTGCGGCTTATTTTACTATTTAATATCAGAAAATTTCTTTCGAGAGACGCGTCTGTCGAAAGAAATTTTCTGCAAGCTGCATTTTCGGCAAGCCCTGGGATACAGTACACAAAAAAAAAAACCCATGGAGACCATGTGATTCAACTCACATTTCACCAGTTTAAGTCCCATCATCATCTGCCTAGCCTTTTCCAAACCATGTTGGGGTCGGCCTCCAGTTTTACCGGATGCAGCTGAATACCAGTATTTTACATGGAACGACTGCCTATCTTACCCCCACAACCGAGTTAGTACCGGGTAATACGATACCCCTTGGTAAGACTGGTTGTCAGACTTTTTGGGCCTCTGACTACCTAACGACTGTCAAAGATCTACAAGTGACAGCCGGGACCAATGGCTTAACGTGCTTTCCGAGGCACGGAGGAAACTCGGTATGTAATGGGTGGTCACCCATCCATCCACAGACCAACCTAGGCAAGCACGGCTTAACCTAACGATCGACCCGAGCGGCTATTATTATTGAGCCACGAGCTCCTCTGTCACCAGTTTAAGTCCCATGTTATAGGTTACATAATACTTAAACTGGTGAACATGAAATGTGAGAGTACTATTAGGTACACATCTGCCCCACCCTTTGGCTATTACAGACGTGATGTCATGTTACGTTATTTCAAATAAAATAAAATATGAATAATTTCCCGCACATCCCTTGTTGGTCATTTCGTACACATGTTTCGGCAATTTGTACTTTTTAATGTCGTCCGTAGCACTATTGTCAACATGTGCTACGGTCGCTCCGCCCCCCGCTACGCCGTAGCACGACTATTTGATTTGTTTTTATTTGTAGCATAAAGTGGACGGTTTATTGTTTTGAATTCTTTTGTTAAATTCTAACTTTGCTTTAGTATTTTTATTTGTTTTAGTTTTGTGCGAGCATTTTTCAATTCTATTCTTACAAAATTTCATTGTATTTATGGTTTCTTTTTGAAAAAGTCTTGAAGTTTTCAATGAGAAATGATAGGATTTTCTTTTTACAATAGAGTAACAGACAATAGTGGGACAGAATAGGCTAATTTAAAAATGCTATTTTTGAGAGTGGTGTTTTTTGAGAAAACCTGCTTTTTCGTCACCCTATAACCTCAACCGCTATACCTAGAACCAACGAATTAAACGTTCGAACACATAAAAAAATAAATGTGATGCAATATTCTGTACCGATCCATCCCTTTAATGAAGCAATCCCTTTTACTGGCCATAAAGCGCGCGTCGACCCGTCCGAGCGACCTAAAATGTTGTGCACCCCTGTCAATGTAGCTACTTTTAAATTTTGCACTGTTACACTGTCTTTTAATGCCTTTTTACGACAGTATATTGCATCATTAGTAAAGGTCTTTGAAAACGAATTCATCTAGATGTACCATATGTATTTATACTGGCGCCACAAGCAGCAACGCTGTATTCCAGTTTGAAAGGAAGGTATAATTTATTTATTTATTTAAACTTCATGTACAAGGGTGGTACATAGGCGGACTTAATGCCACAGGGCATTCTCTACCAGTCAACCTTTGGGTCAAATAGGATAGCATTATGATAGAGTACCTACAATAAAAATAAATAAGAAAAATACCAGTACATAGGTACTAATACATATATAATATTTATGCTAAAATAAACTAATAAAAACATACAAACAGTCCGAAATACGAGAAACCTTGTAATAATTACTACGATACTACTTCATAATGACTAGAAAGGAAACAATTCAGTCTTGAATTTTCCGAAGTACTCTTTTTCAGCTTTTTTAATGCCAAGGGGTAGCGCGTTCCAGAGTTTTAAAGTGGAGAGCGCATACGAAGAAGAGGACATAAAACCAGTACGGTGAGAGGGAATTTGAAGGATTAGGTTCTGTATGGTGTCGGACGTAAAGAATAGCACCATCCCAAATCTTCTCGTGGGTGTCGTAAGAGGCGACTAAGGGACTTAGCAGAGGATGGGCAGCAGCGTTCTCTGTGCTTTTGTAACAACCGTACTGCGATCGCCAACCCGCCTGCCAAGCGTGGTGATTATGGCAAAAACCCCCCTTTGGGGGAGGCCCATGTCCAGCAGTGTACGACTTTCGGCTGAAATGATGATGATGATGATGAGATTTTTGGAAGCTCGAAGGTTGCGACTGTGAGAACTGCCCAACACCTTGAAAATAGTTCTTTTTTTTTTTAGTTTCATAATTCCTGGTGTAATTAATATAACATAACGCCTGTTATCCCCAAAGGGTTAGGCAGAGGTATACATAATAGTACACCCACATTTCGCCAGTTATGTTATCATCATCATCAGCCCCACTGCTTCATTGTTCCCACTGCTGGGACACAGGCCTCCTCTCAACGAGAGGGAATGGGCTATAATCCACCACGCGGGCCCAGTGCGGATTGGTAGATGTCACATGTCTTCGATATTTTGGTTCTTGGACATGCCGGTTTCCTCACGATGTTTTCCTTCACCGTTTTGATTGAAGCAGTGGTGATGAAATAAATTACACAAAGTAATGCGCCTGTCTGCGTTCGAACCCACGACTTACTGACGTTCGTAAGTCTGGGCCGCCAACACTGGGCCACCGCTGCTCTCACACTATGTTACGTTATGCGCTTACGCTATGTTAGGTTATCAACCTGCTTCAAATCCAGGACACGTGGCTGCTACTGAGATATTCTGATATGACAGTAAGGTTTGGTCTGCCTGACTTACTGCCAAATCTTTTTGTAAATTAGAAAGCTATCGTTACTTTTGGCAAGCAAACAACAACTAAGTGATTTTCGTCACCAGACCAGTCATGTCTATAGCCACTCATTTCAATTTTTAATTTTAATTTCTCTTATGCTAAACACTTATTTTGTGAATGCTGGTTAACCTGTAATTGACGACTGTGTAAGTCCAAGACTGTAAAACATATGTATACCTAAATATTGTACACAGAAGCTGTTGGTGAACCTATATTAATAAATAAATAAATCAGAGTTTATCAGAAACTTGAGAAGCTTTTCAGTATCCTAGCGTTATCTACTCCTAAGATGTAACATAAAAGAAAAACCCTTTTCCTAAACCATATCATCCAATAAAATTGCTTCACCGATCCAAACTTCAGAACCACTTGTCAAAGTAAACTCTGACAGTCACGCTAAAGGCTTTTCCCGAACACGAGCTATCGCGTTTACGCTGCGTCAACGCGACGTCAACGTCAAACTTGTTGACAGGCCAGAAAGCGGCTTTTGGCAGCGTACGGGGATCAAAAGAATGATCAAAACATACCTAAAGGTCTACTCGTATAGTTTCCTTTTGTGTACGTGTCGCTTATAATTAGAGTGTGCGCTTTTGACGTTGAAACTTTGAAGGACTGTGACACGCAGCCGGCCGTGCGTGTGGAGGTGCTTTTTACCTTTGTTTTTTGCTTTGTTTTTAATTGTGCAGTTTTGTGCCAAGGTTTTTTTCGAGTGCAATTAAACAAAAAGGTGGAACGAAGTTTATAGTGGTCGGATTTTCATGATGCTTTTTTATTGAGTTCCTAGAGAGTTGTGTGTGAGTTCCTATAGAGTGTCCATAGAGTTTCTTGTGAGTGTCCATGAGATCAACGATTTTGGAATGGGCAACTACAGTCCATTCACAGTTATATTATGCCTGTGGCTGAACTGTAGGTAGCTAACCACGGGCCTATTTGAAATAAATACTCTGAGTTTGAGTTTGTGGAGAATAAAGTAAAAAAAAAACGTTCGTATTTTTTGCTTTGAAATGAAACTGTATAATAATGTTTTAGTTTATATTTGGTGAACATGTAAAAAACTTGGTGATATTCATTTTTCTTTAATATTTTAGTTTTTCTAATAAAGTCATAATTTACTACTTAACCCGTTAGACTGAACTCTCTTCTTTTTATTTTCTAAACAAAGAGTTAATTTAGAAAAGCTTTCAGACAAAGCTTTATTAATTTTGTCAGATAAGCCACGGCTTTTGTTGAGACTGCATTAAGTTAATATCGTTATAATATCAGCTTACATTCAAGCTTTCACAAGATAATGCTGTTTAATATCCAAACTAAGTAAACAAAACGAAATTGCAAAAAGGTAGAGCTTTTTTTCTACTGCGTGGTATACCTGATAATACCTTTATTTACCTTTGAAAATTGCAAGCGCAGTAATATAAATAACAGTGTTTTTTAGAGACATAGATTTTTCATAGATTTTTCCTCTAATTACATCGTAACTTAATGTTACGGGCTGGGTATGGAATAAATTAATTACTACCGATTAAACAACAAATAACTTTAATAATCACAAAACACTTAAAACTTAATCACAAATACACTACTAATCACTATTCGCTTAGATATTGCATTTCTAGTTCACTTCGATTTGCTTCGATGTGTGGCCAAAATCAGACTGCCTGCTCCCGCAAACACGTCGATTTATTTAAAAATTGTAGGTACGGGTACGATGTAACATTAATAATAGCTCGTAGCTTAATAATAACAGCCGTTTGGGTCGATCTTTAGGTTAAGCCGTGCTTGCCTAGGTTGGTCTGTGGATGGGTGACCACCCATTACATACCGAGTTTCCTCCGTGCCTCGGAAAGCACATTAAGCTGTTGGTCCCGGCTGTCATTTGTAGATCTTTGACAGTCGTTACAGGTAGTCAGTGGCCCAAAAAGTCTGAAAACCAGTCTTACCAAGGGGTATCGTATTACCCAGTACTAACTGGGTTGTGGAGGTCAGATAGGCAGTCGCTCCATGTAAAATACTGGTATTCAGCTGCATCCGGTTAGACTGGAAGCCGACCCTGACATAGTTGGGAAAAGGCTAGGCAGATGATGACATCGTAACTTTTTACTTATAAAGGGTGTTAAAAGAACCTATAAGAAGCCGAAACGCACTTGTGCTCCCCGTCTTTGCGATCATTTTTTTGTTCTGGACTAAACCGAGGGACTTTTTAGTTACGGAGATATTGGGAGTCAAAGTTCCAACTTTTTCACAAGTTATTTTTTTTTTAATACAAGTTTTTAATGTAAGATTTTTACTTTAAACACCTCTACGGCCCCGTACTATTCAATCCATCCATCAGCACAATATTTTGAGTACGTTACATTGAGTTATACCACAAAACATAATTTTTCACCCCAAAAAAAAAAGTCGTGTCCCAACAATAATTTTTGCGTAAAGTTACTTAGTTTGATGTACAGAATGCTTGGTTGACGGCTTCGTGATGAGTCTTTTACACCCTGTATTAGTAAATAACAAAAATAGTTCCTTATCCAGCATACATCCTCCCTAATCCCCCTTGAGTTTATACACCAAACGATATAGGTTCCTAAATATGAGGAATTCCACGTATTCCAATCACATAATGCCGGGAATATTTCGTTGAAGGAAATTACTTCGGCAATTTCGTCTCGTTTCATTGAATACCGTATAACAGTTTGTGACGTCAATCTTGTTGTTATAAATAGTTATTTACTGATGGCTGATGGCCTTATGACGTTTGCCGTGAAATTACTGATTGCTAATTTTCCGGCAATTTATTGAATGTTATTTGGGAAACCACCTGTTAAATAGGTAGATGTGTATTTAAATTTGATTATACGACTATTCATTTTATTATTGTAAAAAGGACCTATGGTTATTTCATCATTTGACATTTATTCATATTATTATATATTTTTTATACCACTATTTTTTTATTGTAAAAAGGAGCTATTGTTAATTTATTTATATTTTATTTTTGAAATTTGTTTTACTATTATAAACTATCTAACGCCTAATAATCTAATTTTAATTAAATTCAATTAATTCCTTCCAGTTTTGTTCTGAAATAAATGACTTATAACTAAAAATATGTCACTCACGGGATGGAAAGAAAGGAGAGAAGAAAAAGATGTCCCCTAAGTGACATTTTAAGTTTAGTTATAAACCGTTAAAGCTTAAAACAGTCTTAGACATGTATTTGTATTTATCACACATAACATCACGCCTCTAATACCAGAAGGGTTATGCAGTGGTGTGACTAATAGCACACCCGTATTTTACCAGTTATGTTTAAGTCCCATAATAGGGGGCACGCCTATTGCCATCAACTGGGATGAATCTAGAATCCGTGGCTGCTACTGAGAAATTCTTAATGGTAAAAACCCAATAACAATTTTTTCCCCGACCTGGGAATCGAACCTAGAACCTATTATTCAGCAGTCGCGCTTACTACCACTTGACCAACGAGGCATTCAGTCAGTCACTTGATTATTATAATGTATAAGGTCATTTTCATCGAAGTGTAAGCTTCTTATAGATAAAACCTGTTTAAAATAGGTAATAGGTACATACTTAAAAAAAAAACAATAAAGCAGTAATTTAATGTTTGTCCAGAGAAAAGTAAGTCTTTACACAACATAATTATGTTTAACAATCATACAATAATGGCTACAAATTGTAAAACGCAGAAGTATAAAATGTGAGCTGAAATTAAAATGTAAGTTGAAACAACATTTTCCAAAAAATAACATACAACAATGAATGCACCTGTTTACAGAATACGAGTATTTACAAAATTTTTAACTCGTATTTATTTTATGTTGTCATGTTCTGAAAATGTTTTGAATAATATTTTGCATGTTTTACCTATTTATTAAGTACAATTTTTACATCGAAAACAAGATTTATTCAGCAAACATTATCATGATTTAGGCCTTTTTAAAGTTCTACGATTTAATTGAAATTTATACAATTTAGGAATTAAAGGATTCCTAAACTCATAAAATATCTAAACAAATTATAAATCATAAAAGAAAATTCAAACAAAGTACATCTACTAAAAAACAACGCAATTTGAAACAAGAAAATCTCTCAACGCAAACAAAACTTAAACCAACTGTTGCCCGCACTATACAACAAAGTTATCTTCTCTCAAAGATTATCACAATACACAACAAAAGCCATACAACACATAACAAACTAAAGGGTCAAGTTCCATCGAAGCGGTAAACCACTGAGAAAAATCTTTGACTGGATTTT